>JAQPPZ010002150.1:0-1386666 GCA_028583015.1 Wollemia nobilis
TCACTCTCGATGAGTATGCCACCCTCATCCCTCTACTTAAAGAGAGACCTAATATTTTCACTTGGACGTACAAAGATATGTCAGGTCTAGATCTAAAATTGGTTATGCATAACCTTTCACTAGATATGATGAAGAAGTCGATCAAGCAGAAGCTTAGAAATATGCATCCAACAGTAGCCTTAATGGTGAAATATGAGCTACAAAATTTTTTGGACGTAGAGTTTGTAATCTCCATTGACTATCTAGAATGGGTATCCAATATGGTGCCCGTAGGAAAACCTGATGGAAGAATTCGTATTTGTATGGATTTTAGAGACCTAAATAAGGCAACACCCAAATATTTATTTTTGTTTCCGAATATTGATGCTCTTGTGGATGCAACCGTAGGTTATGAGATGCTCTCCCTGATGGACAAATTTTCTAGTTACAATCAAATTTAGATTAAACCCAAAGACCAGCATAAAATCATGTTTATAACACCATGGGAGACATTCTGCTATAAATTTCTACCATTTGGTCTTAAAAATGTTGGTGCCACATATCAGGCAGGCCATGACATACATTTTTCATGACTACATGCATAATATTCTAGAAGATTATATTGATGACTTGTTGGCCAAGTCATTATTGTGGTAATATCATGTAGATGTCTTAAGGAAGGTTTTTGATCACCTAATAGAGCACAATGTCAGGCTGAATCCTAAGAAGTGCGTATTTGGCATAACTTTTGGTAAACTCTTAGGATTCATCATTTCTAAACAAGGGCATCGAATTCGACCCAGCGAAGGTCAAGGCTATCTTAGATATGCACCCTCCCTCAAACATCAAAGAGTTAAGAAGCCTACAGGGGAAAGTAGCATCGATAAAGTGATTCATCACTCAGTTATCAGATAACTATCCACCCTTGACTCGACTACTATATAAGGGGGTCCCATTCAACTAAGACAATAACTATCGATCAGCTTTCACTGAAATAAAGCAATACCTAGAAATGCCTCCAGTGCTAGCTTCACCAAGTCCAGATGTGCCATTTCTACTATATATATCGACAACCAACTTTGCATTAGGGACCATGTTATCCCAAAATAACATGCAAGGCAAATAATAGGTCATATATTATATTATTTGAACCTTGGTGAGCTATGAGCTCGGATATGCATATGTGGAAAAATTGTGTTTAGTAGTAGTGTTCGCTACCAAGAAATTGTGGCACTATATGCTAAGTCATACGACATATGTTATATCCAAAAAAATTCTTTGCAGTAAATGATGAGTAAGATATATTATAATACGTGTACTATAAAGTGGATCATGCTACTGATAGAATTCAATCTAGAATTCATAAGCCAAAAATCCATTAAGGGACAAGTCATAGTTGATCATCTAGTCATGGAACCACTATCAAATAGTAGTCCTCTGACCATTTAGATTCTGAATAATGTAGTATTCATTGTATCCGAAGCTCTCAAACCCAAAGAACCAGATAATAATGTTGACATGACTCTGTTCTTCGATGGTTCAAAGTTCAAGTAAGGGGGTGGTGCAGGAATTTTGTTTTTTATGTTGCAAGGAGCTCCAATGCCCTTGTTGTTTAAATTAAACTTTTCGTACACCAACAACAAGACTGAGTAAGAATCCCTACTACTGGGACTTCACATAGTCATCGCCATGAAAATTAAAATACTAAACATCTTTGGCGACTCCTTGCTCATAGTCAACCAAGTTAAGGGGCTCTTTTAGTGTCGATGTCTCGTACTGAAAGCTTATAAAGATCTTGTTGTTACATATTTGGCTAAATTTGAATGGTATGACATTGAGGCAATCCCTCATTCGTTGAATAGGTTTGCAGACACCATGGCATCTTTAGGATCCTTAATCCCTCAAAATCCGTCTATGGATTTTACCAGCATAAATTTTAAAATGCTCTTGCATCCTGCAACAGAGCGCAAAGCCTTTGATAATAAAGAGTCAATAAACATGATTAGCATGGAACCAAAAGCTAGATGAAGACTTTCTAAAGAAGACACCCTAGGGGCCATTAACCTCTCAGAGTTCAACGGGAAGTGATACTACCATTCACCATAAGGTTGTTTCCCAGTATGCATTTGCAATAGTAAATATGCAGGGGGAGCAAGTCATCTTGGCGATCGAAGCTGAGGCTTGTCAAAGTTGGATGTTGCAAATCCAATACTTATTAAAACTTGGTGTGATCCCAGAGGGATTATCGTGTGTCGTAAAATTCACATTCAAGTAGAATGTGACTAAATATGTCTTGCTAGAAGACATCTTGTACCGATGAGGCTATGATGGAGTTCTCCTTCATTTTCTAGAGCCCCAAGAGGCATCGTGGGTGATTTCACAAGCTCATGATGGTACGTGCGGTGGCCATTTCAATGACATGGCCATCATCAAGTGCATCCTTTGAATGGGTTATTATTGGCCCACTATGGAGGAGTGTAGTGTGTATGTCAAGAAATGCGTCAAATTTCAACATCATGCTAATATTTTACACTTGCCATCGCAGGCCTTATAGCCCATCCAAGTGGCTTGGCAATTTTCTCAGTGGGGATTAGATCTTATAGGTAAGATCTCTCCTCTGTCATTTGTTTGGCATACTTTTATTATCATGGCTACTAAGTATTTCACAAAATGGGTGGAAGCAATACCCTTAACAATGACAATTGGAGCTCACATAGCAAATTTTATACTCGAGCATATCATATGTCATTTTGGGATTCCATCTAAGATAATTTTAGATAATGGAACATCATTTAAGAACAAAATTGTGAGAGCCTTGATGTCTATGTATATAATCAAGCATATTTTTTCAACTCCTTATTATCTGCAAGAAAACGGGCAAGATGAGGCCTCAAAAAATATAGTGGTGGCCATCTTGAAAAATATAGTCTAAGAAAACCACAAATATTGGCATATCCAGTTGTCCCTTGCATTAGGACTAGCATTCGAACACCCACTAGGGCAACATTGTTTTCACTAGTATATGGTGCTGAGGCCATTATGCCCTTAGAGTTGGAAATACCAATGTTGTGCATCACATTAAAAGAGTTTATTGATGGTGAAACCACACGACAAGATCACCTAGATCAATCGATGCTACTTGATGAACGTTGTGTGAATACCCTAAAGCATCTATGTGTTTATCAAGAGTGACTAAAATGATCTTATAATATCAAAGTCAACCAGAGAGACTTTGAATTTGGGGATCTTGTACTCAAAGAGAACCAATAGAACTCTAATTTTCCATTTGATATGCAATACAAATTCATGGATAATTGGCTAGGACATTATATCATATCTAAAAATATTGGTCCAGGTACCTATCGCCTAACATCGCTAGGGGGTTTGAAGAGCCTGAACCTCTCAAAATCATCCATCTTAAGGCGTTGTATGCTTGAGAGCATAGCAAAAGGTTCCTAGGGTTCCAAAAATCACTTGTTCAAGTCATTTAAAGGCCCCAAGGGTTTTCTTATAACCACTCAGTCATCCTAAAAGGCTCCAATCTCTCTTGTGAGTATTTTGGTGAATTAAAAAGCTCCACAAGTATTTCAAACCTTTGGTCAACCCCAAAAGGCCTCGAGGGTTTACTTAAAACTACTCGGTCATCCCAAAAAGCTCCAACAATTTTTTGAAAATTTTATTGGTCAAGTTAAAGGTTCCAATGGCATTTACTCACCATTTGGTCGCTCCTAAAGGCTACAGAGGCATGTACTCACCGTTTGGTCATATATAAAGGCTCAAAATCAATAAAATCAAAAAAAATTTGGTAAAGCATAAAATCCAAAAGCATTTGTATTTTCATTATGCATTTTTATTTATACATGCATTCATTTCATCATTGCATTGCATATAGGTATTCTACATCCTTTGCATCCCGTAGTGATGTATTTGTGTTTGTCAGTCTTACAAACAATACCACATTTTTGTTTTCAATCATGCATCTCTACATTTATCATAATTCGTCATTCATGTGATTAATTGTGTTTTTCAACACAACCCATCATGTTGCTATGTGGAATATACTAGGGTTTTTTGGTTATTCAACCATACCTACAGGTCTTCTCAAGAGTTGATAGAAAGCTTGCTTTACTTGTGCAATTGAGGCCTAGCTAGTATAGCCCTTAGCATATCAGAATCCTATCACTAATCAAACAAATTAAACAATCCTAATAAGGACTAGGGGAAGATGAAAGCCACAAAGTAGGACCAGCTATCCTGAGGTGAAAAGAGTTACTCTTGCTTATCCCCCTATGCGAATGGTATGGGAAATTTTGGTAATTGGAAAAAGGACAAGGTCATTCCCTACCCAAAATCCCTTTTTTACGATAAAATGAGCAATATCCCAAAGTGACATCCCACATCAATCCTCAAGATTGATACCCTAGATCGATATCATAGATTGGCTTCCCAGAGTGATATCCCATATTGATATCATAGATCGATATCCTCAATCGATATCCCAGAAATAGTTCTCCAAAGAAAAATCCCCAAAGGGAGGTTTCTAAAGAAAATTATTAAATGTAAATTCTAGAAAGTGAAGATGAAATGAAGATCAAGAATCAAAGTTCAAATGAAGATAAAATGACTAACAAAAATCAAATTTCGAATGAATATGAAATGAAGATCCAAATAAATTTCAAAGTAAAAGTGGAATCAAATCCCTTACACAACTTATATGAGAAAGTATCCCAAAATATTGAAGAAAAGAAGGGAATGAACTTGAATCCATGGATTTTCCAGCACTACTATACCTTACGCATGACGATATGTTTGATGCATTAGTACCTCACTTATGTATAGACCAATGTTTGAATGTGGAAGAGGTAGATTCAGGTGTCCTGTATCGCCTAGTGGTCTAGTCCAACTAAAATTTAAACCTAGGATTAGATAAACATTTGCAGACCCCCTATCTTAGAAATGGTCTAAAATAATCTCGTCTGACATCGAGGTATGCTTATGCTTTATCTTAAATATATTCATGTGCACACACAGGGATAATGAATAGCTAGGGCCTATCCTAGCAAAAGCCTTACATTTCAAAAGTCTAGTGTGGTCAGTATACAACTTTTGATCGGTCAAATAGGGTGTTTGAGTCTCATGGTAAACCTCAAAAATTCCCAAATAGCAACAATCCAATTTTCAAATGCATTCATAAAACATCAATTTCTTTTTATAAGAGTTTGTCTATTAAAATTATTTGTATTATATGATTAGATACCGGATGGATGTTAGAAATGATATTTAGATGGCCATTGATTATATCATACATATTATTTTAATTTACAAAATCTTATGAACAGAAAACATACATCATTACATTTCATATATGGGTGATTAATTGATTAAATTCTTGTAATGAGGATTTTCAATTAAATTCATGATTTTTCCACATTCTGTGGCATCATCCATTAGATTTTTAAACACATATCGTATTCATTCCTTATGTTTTAAGTGATTAAAGCATACAGATTCATTTACATTAGATTATCATCATGTAAATAATGCACTACATACATTGCATCAACACATCATGACATCGTCATAAATTAAATGCATGCAATAAAGTAAAATCAGATAGGCATTTAAAAGTAAACATCACATTCATATGCATACATCATAAATAGCACATCTAAGCATCTAGATCACTACATACCATCATCATCATAAATTAAATAGCTATCTAGTGCATGTCATCCATACATCACATCACATAAGCATAGCATCAATATAAACATTTGCATCCATGTGCATAACATAAACATAAAATTAAAAAAAAAAGGTACACATAATGAGCCAAAATGATCAATATCTCATAAATATGTATGTGTCCAAAAATGAGTACATCAGGGGTACATAAAAAATGCCCGTAGACTACAACTATGTAGGTGCTCGACCTTACATTCAAAATGGTACAATAAATATCTCAGCTGATATGTACTACGGGGGACCTACACCCCCAGCCTAAGAGTCATCGCCATCACCTCCGCCATCCCTATGGCTCTTATGAGAACTGGATCCATGCGTATTGGAGGACCTATGTGTCCTCTCGGTCCTATAGGTATGGTGGCTAGAGCTCATAGAGGACTACCTTGTAGTCCTGGTCTTGGTTAGATGGGGTCCTGAAGCATGTGGATCCTCTTGGGCATGCCTGCCAATAAACCTGATATAGCCCTCTAGCTGGTCTATGTAGGCTACTTTTCTTGTATGCCTATCATTGCCCTCCACAAGGTTTTGTAAGTGTTTAATCTCTAACATGGGGTCTCGATCGCTTGGCAACAGTGATGATGGTGTAGTTGGAGGTCCCATGATAGCCTGAGAGGATGAAGTATCCCCCCTATACCCTGAGCATATCTCTCTCTGCAATAGCCACACTCCGTTGCACCTATGCTAGATCACATGCACTAGTGAGATCGTAGACCTGTGTCTCCTCTACTATATTCCATGCTATGAGAGCTATGATATGCTCTTGGGCCTACACTAACTGTCTATCCCTATGATCTAGCTTCACCTCTAAAGTGGTGATATATGTCTCTCACTGTAATTGTTGGGTCTATAGCCTCCCAAATTGGATCTAAAGCTCAGCAACCTAGGCCCTTAGCTGCCTAACCTCACTGTTAGGAGGCACCTCACCCTCCTCTAGGACCTCCTCCTCTGCCTTAGCCTATGGAGCATCCTCTGTAAGAGCCTCTGCACCCCATATTTCCTTGGTCCACTGGTGCACATTGCACCCCTCTGTATTAGCATCTATGCCATCATTCACCTGATTGAGTGGCCCCTCTCCCTACCACTATAGTAGGGACCAACAAGTATCATATGTTAGGGTGGTCCCAATCCTAGCAACCCTTGACTCTTGGAAGTATTCAGATATATCTCCCAGTGGTGTCAGTTGAACCTAGGGTAGATGACTCTCCAGCACTAGCTGCTTGTAGATAGAGGATAGCTCTGGTATGTCCTGAATGATCCCAAACTACTATAATACATGAGAGTAGAACTGATACTCATAGATCTTGTCCTTGGAGCCAAGTAGCCACCTATCTTGTCGAGTCTAGCGTAGTCGCTCGTCAGCCTCATCCCATGCAGGGCAGTCCATATAAGAGCACCACTCAATGTCATCTAGTTGAAGCACTACAAATCTGCCAATGTAGTTCTCTACGTCCCTAGCATGAGACCTACTCTGGAACCCCTCCTCCTCATTGTGCCATCATGTGGTGTAGCACTAATGAGCATCATCAAGAAAAGTAATAGCAAGGGGCGGCTCCACAGGATGCTCAATCCTGATATGCTGCCAGCCTTAGATTTGGAGAAATAGACTACAGCTAATCCCTACCCAACTCTTGTTGATAATATGATAGAAATCCCAATACAACTAGCATAATAGAGTGCTACCCCAAGCTACGAGTAGTGGATGATGGATATAGTTCTATGTAACCCTTTTGACATTGGCTAGAAGATTCCAAGAAATCCTCGCACCTAAGGAGTCTAGAAGAAAAATCTACATGACCAAGTGCATGAAGACAACCTCTCGAATAGAGAAGATGCCCTGCTCCTACCAATATCTGATATGGAAACCCCCATGGTCAGCCCTGCCTTGGGCATCCTTGTTGTAGTCACCAAATATCTCATCAAAAACATCCTCCTTTCTGATGAAAGGAGTGGAGGTGATGGTATTGCCATCAATAGGGATCCTAAATATTTGGTAAACATCCTCCAAAGTAATATTCATTTCACCTATCGACAGGTTAAATGTGTTGGTCTATGCATCCCAACACCAGGCCAATGCAGTCAAGTAGGCCTGATCTACCCTAATAGTAGGTAGATCAAGCATGTAGCCAAATCCAATTACACCAAACCACTTTCACTCTTGGTCAGTCAGCTGATCGTGGAGGGTGTCAAGGATATCTGGCTCCCTAGCTCTAGAGGTCAATTTTTGCATAGCAAAAATATATAAGGAAAAATATAACTAAGAACAACCAAAAATAGCTTAAAACGACCTTAAAAATGTCAAAAAAATCTAAAAATTTCTAAAAACACAAAAACATACAAAAAGTGATCAAACATTTTAAGGAAATTCAAAAATGCATCTCAGAAGTGCAATATATGGCATTAATTCCCATAAAATCTTAGATAAATCAAAACAAATTCAAAAAAATTCAAAATTTGGGAACCACAAGTCAAAGCTATGGTCCGCATAACAATCAATTTTTTTACTGTTGGGATTTGAATCCCATCGTTACCGCACCTTCTATATGCAGTCTAGGAACGTGATCTTTTTGGGGTCACTTCCTAGCCTAAAAAGATAAAAAATTAAAACCTAAATCTAGCCTAGTATAAGGTGAGGTTCATTGTCAATAGTTTAGTGAGATTGATTTAACACATTAATTAATGTGGTTCATTTTAAGTTGGTAGAGAGTGTGTGGTCTCTTTTTCGACTTACCTTACCCGCTCTGAGGCCTCTACTAGTAGAAGGTTGCCCAGGTTCTACCATTGGGATGTGTGGAGATGTCAGGTTTCAGTAGTGCTTCGCATCAAATTTACTTCATAACCTCTCAGAGCTCTCTCAGTTTCAGTTTCCTGTAGGAGTGATAATGAAATTTTTCAAATAATAAAATTATATATACTTTTCCTAATTTCGATGGACCGCAACTAACAATCATGGTCTCGAAATTAGGTTTTTGCAACTACAACCCTAAGTCATGGTTCCCAAATTTTGAAATACCAACTGTAAATGGTACGCATAGTTTGCAACTCGCATGAAATGCACTAAAATCCCACCTTGGGAAGGTCTTAAATGGAAAAATAATTATTCCTAAAGGATCAAAATCTCAATAAGAACAATAAACTTAACAAATTTGGTGATTTTCAAGCAGCACAATCAATTAAAATTTTAAATTAACCAAAAAAATAAATCAAATAATAATTAAAAAAAAACCAAATGCACCTCGTATTCAGTCATTTACCCTATATACTCAGCGATTGCAGTGACTGACGCTCCATGCAATCCTGCAAGATGAGTAAATAACCTTAAGGATTTTTGGGGTAAAATTATCATCATTGATTTGATATGTTTCTTTTCAATCCCAAAGAAGGCCTTCAAGGTTGGACCGCTCCATGAGAATGAGGCATTTCATGTCATTTCTCCTATGACATCTTTTCAATAGATCATCGACAAATTGATTCAACACAAATATAATTGGCATTGTATCATTTTTTATTTCCTAAGAAGGCTTTTCGTAGCCTGACTACTCCATGGGATAGAAATGTGCAATTATTATTAACAGTTGCAATCATAAGCTAAACTAAGGCCTAGCCATGTAATTAAATGCTCAAATATAATTTTATGCAGATCATTCATGGTGGTCAAGTGACCTCATCGCTTTATTCATCGTCATTACCCTCATCAAATCATCTCTTGAGGGGGTAGTCATATTATCATAATCATAATCAAAATCAATAGAAGATCCCTTAAATCATAGATCCCTCGATCTTTTCAAAATTATGTTTGTCTTATGAATCATTGTCAAAAGCTATCATAAGATTATCCCTTTTCTTGGGGAAAATAGCAAATATGATAATTTCTTTTTGTTCTCCGTCTTTCAGATCTATGGGTCAAAATATACCTATGGAATGCATAGCTACAATGAATGAGATGAGAAGGGCACAAGCTTTTCAAATTTAAGCCTTTCACCCAATTGGAAGCAATGATTCTAGGATGCACGTCCTCTTGTAGTCTAAACTAAAGTTCAGTTGGCATTCATCCGAGCCAAATCAATTGGAACGGATATTTGATCTAGAAGAAGGTTGTTGAAGGATGGAATATTCTAGAGGCTTCCCATCCAACTATCCCAACTAACTCTTCTTGATCTTGGCTTCTCCATGAAGCCACCCCTAGCCCTTGGGTAGTCCTATAAGTACCCCTTATAATTAGGGTAAAAGAGAGAGCAAGCATTGGATATTGAAGCAATGAAGCCCTATCGAATTATGGACTCACTTGAGTGCATTGAGAGGGAGTGTTGTTATCCAATTGTGAACAAATTGAGCATCATGTCAATTCATTCCATGGATGCCCTAAGGAGCTAGAATGCCAAGAAACACTAATTCGGGTAAACAGAGGCCCTATCGAGCAATTTAACCACCAAACTTGTTAGAGGACACTGAGGCGACCCTTGATCATCAATTTGACAAGGAGTATCAAGCCCATGTCCCTATATTTGGAGGGCAAAACCACTTTATTGCTCACCGCAGTTGACAGCCATAGTGTACAGTCCAGACCACTCACTAGAGCTATAGTTTGCAATAGGTGATAGATCTCCTTACTGTTTTTGTTTCAATATGCTTAATTAGGTTAGGTTAGTCATTTTAGTGGGTTAATTCATGTTTATAGATAATATGACCAGTATATTTAGGGTTTAATCAGTCTTATTTTCATTATAATAAGTAGGGCATTAATGAGCTCTTTTCATGTTAACTTGTTTAATTTCATGCAATTGATCAAGTAGATAGATAGTTGCACTTCTTGCTTTCATGTTTCTAACAATATTTATGAATCTTGCACAAGTTTAATATATTTTATCCATCTTCTTGATTCCATAGTTGTTATGACCCCTTTATGCATATTTTCCTTAAAGGGCCTCATCATGAGAGATTGTCTATTCATTTAATGCTTTTGTGTTGTTTCTTAACCACAAGAAAGCAGGTTTGAAGGAGATTCAATCATCTAATTCCTTCCTCAACATGAATAAGAGGGTCAAAATCCACCCTAGAGTAGTTTGTGACTATTTAGAGAGCATTAGTATTGTGCCTACCCTGTTGGGGGCTTTGGAATTGTATTAATTGTATCAAAATTTGGGTGACCCTAAGAGGGGCATGATTGTAACTAAGATTCTTTATCAATATTAATAAAAGAAACATATATTCTATCATTATGTTCAATATTATTTATTGTCATATGCTTTTATGTTATTTTTGATTGATGCAATAGATAGGTGCATTACTTTTTGGATAGGTCATCTTACAAATGGATCTATTCATTCAAAAATATGAGTGATTATTGAAGAACACAAGCTTATACTAAGAGGGGGATGAACAATATAAGATCATTTTTCATTTTTCTTTCCCAAATAGTAATATACAATTTTATAAATGGCAATATCGATAGCAGTAACCAAATCAATGCACAAATCATCACACATAATAGAGACACCAATTTAACATGGTTCACCCAATGTGGGCTACTCCATAGAGAAAATATTTCACTAATATTTTCTCAACAAATATTTTGGAAACCCTTTACCTATTACAATGTTTATGGACTTTTTTCCAAAGGAGATACCAATCCCCTAATCAAGTTTGTGGATATCTATCCATAGGAGAACTCCTTCTCCTCTACTCTAACTGGTGATATTATGGAATAATTGCTACCTCCATTGCACTAGCTTATGGATATCTATCCACTGAAGACTCTTGCCCTCACTTAGAAGACCTATCTTCACTACCATGGCTAATGGACCTCTATCCACTAGAGACTATTGTCCTCTATACGCTTTCACCTTCAAAGGTTGATCTCAACTCTATCTCAAATCTGCACTAAACACGGTACTTCAGTCTAGCACAAATATTCTCAATCTTTGTCTTTGATATGAACTAAACATAGTCCTTCGGTCTAGCACAAATATACTCAATATATGTATTTGATATACACTAAAGTAGTCCTTTAGTCTAGCACAAATCTACTCAATATCTATCTCTGGTCTAGCACAAACCTACCCTCAAATCTGCACCAAACTCTATCCTCAAATCTATCCTCAAGCCTTAACACAAAGCTTGACTCAATTACAAATCAACTCTGATATATCTGCCCCAAACCCTAACTCAAGGTTTGAACAAATAAGTCAATCAACTCTGCTCACAATTCCTCTCAAATACTTGCCTCAAATCTATCCACAAGTCCTCTCTATAACTTGCTCTTAGTACTCTCAAGTCTTCACCAAGACTTACCTCAAATCTACTCAATAAGTCCTCACCAGAACTTTTCTAATCTACTCAACAAGTCTTCACCAATATTTGTCTCAAATATGCTCAACAAGTCCTCACTAGAACTTGTCCAATCTGCTCAACAAGTCTTCACCAAGACTTGTCTCAAATCTGCTCAATAAGTCTTCCTCAAATCTGCATTATAAGCTTCCACAAAATCTTACTCAACTCAACTCAATCTATCACAAAATCCTCTTCAATCACACCAACAAGTTTCACATAGAATTTTGTTCAATCTCATAGAAACATATAGAGAATTTTTAGAGACTCAATATGCTTCACACTCACAACAATGCTTAATCACTTTCAATATTTTCTTCAACTCAATCCAAAAATAAAGAATAATTTGTTTCACAGAACTTGAACTATCACTTCAACACTTCCAATCAACTAAGCTCAATCAACTCCTCTCAACCAAACACTCAATGAAATATTTTTCAACAATGCTTATCAAACAAACCTCACATAACAATGATACTCATGATCTTTCACAAATCCTAATCATGCACATGAAGGTTCACTCAATATTTCCAACAATGCTTATCAAACAATCCTTTTCACTCCAACATAGCATTCACAACATCCAATCCAATAATATTTTACTCATAAGGATAATGTGCCCTTACCTCTTGTTTGAATAATATTTTATTTCAAGCACTTGTATCAATAATAATCAACTCTTTGGCAATATCAAGGGTTAGAAAGCAAAAAATATCACTCTAACACTCCCTCAAAATATTTCATAATTACAAAAATAATTAAACTCAAATACACCTTATTACTCCTTGAAATTAGCATTCACCAAAAGAATATAAAAATAAATCTCTTATTACACCTTATAACTCCACTCTAAATAGCTCAATCCACCAAACAATAAATAAATAAAAAAATTTAATTTCATCAACCTTATATTTCCCTAAGCTTAAAAATACACCATACAAACTTAGGAGCAAAAAAAAATTATAATAAAAATTTTAGTACCTCTCAAAGTGCTCCCGGCAAGATTCGATCCCACGTCACAGTACTTCTAGTGCTTTAGCCACAATTGCCAAGATGCATGAGCTAAGCACTCACATGGAAGCAAAAGTGTCCACGATTCTTTATCTTCTACCTAGGCACCAAATACCAGAAGGCTTTGGCATCTTTGACGCACAAAAAAACATCATGACCTTCCCTACTACGAATCAAATGTGGTATCTCGTGTTTCAAAAATTACCGGTAGCCCACTTGGATAGGTGGTGACAAGACCTTCGTGCCTTGTGCCTTTTCTCCCTTTGCTATCTGCCAAAGAAGTCAAACAATGGACTTCTTCCCTCTCTTGCTTGTCGAATATTGTGCACACGATTTGCTTAGGGGTTTAATTAAAATCAATCATGGATTTTTTGGAGCCTCTTAGGCTTCGAGTATTTATACCCATGCCTTCAATTTTGTTGACGTCAACGCATTATTTTTGTCCTTATAACCCTAACCTTAGGGTTATTAAATTAAATTATAATTTAATTAATAATAAAATTATTATAATTAATTTAATAACTATAAAGTTAATAAAATTAAATTTTAAACTAATTTATGATGAAATTATTAATATTAATTTATTATTAATTTAATTTCTTTAGGTCTTACCATTATACCTTTAATATTATAATAAAATATTATAATATTATTTTTCTTGGGCCTTCATCTTTCTCCTGTAGACCTTATCTGATCACCTTGAATATTATAATGAGAGATATTATAATATTATTTCCTTTAGGTCTAGAAGCAATATTTCTCTTGCACTGATTACTAAAACTAACTCTTGACATCCTTCCTCTTGCATTGCTCATTGAAACTGACTCTTAACATCAATGACAACAAATCTTGCTCATATTTCCAAAAATTAGCTTACTGGAGTAGTTCTGGAATGACTTGCTTAAAGGAGTGATTCACTCAAAAAATTGAGTGATTTGCTTGGAAACTTAAGCAGTTCGATTAGAAAATTAAGTAATATACATGGAAACTCAAGTAATTTGCTCAAAAAATAAAGCAATTTTCTTGATATGTGGGATGAGTGACTCACTCAATGGATTGATAAATTCACTTGTGATGACAAGGGATTCTCTTATTTCTCAAGACTTTATGAATTTCTTATATTTTTTGGTTTTTGAGTGGTTTGCTAGGAGGGACATGGTGTTAAGATTTCATGTAGTTTTCTCTAAAGCATGTTTTGTTATGAGGGGTACAATTACTTGTTAGAGTGCTCCAAAACAAATATGGGGCCTTTATCCCCTACCCAAGATATTTATTGACCTTGGGAATGGCATGCCTTGACCATACATGTCATGCTTTGCTCACACCTTAGCACAAGCTACCCAAGTGGGTCAACTGACATATTGAGGGCTAATTGGCTTTTCTTTATGTGGAGCATGGTGCACAACACTTACGTGAGTGTGTCACTTGCCTAAGTAAGAAAATCACTTATTAAGGTGTGTAAATCATTTTAATTTTTATTTTAACATCAATTCCCTTGAAGTACCTAGCGTAATGCCATTTTTGAATGGAAAGTTGATTTTTCTTGAGGTTTAGGAGATTTTGAAAAAAAATAAAAACAGGAAAATGGGAGTAGTAGAAGGTTAATAATTGATATTATCTACATACATGTTATTTTAGCTATAAATTTGTTTAGCTACACCATGTTGAGGTGTTGCCTATTTATGAAGATAGAAAATATTTCTTACATGGAGGTGAGTTTTTAGGTATTTAGTTGTACAATTTTTAACTATATTGTAAAGTATATCCCATAATGATTAAACCTTCTAATGAGACCCTAGTTTCACATAATCTTTGTCCTACTTGATATTAAAAACTCCTTTACATTCTACTTCTATTACCCCTTTGTCAAGTCATTTATAAATAGCCTTTGGCAATGGATAAATCCTTTTAAAGGCTTTTTATCTCTCCTCTTCTAGAGTCAGTAATACATTTAGCTTTTTCTTGTATGGTTTTGATATTAGTGTCATCTATATCAAGTTATGATATTTGGACGGAAGAGATATTGAGATTAATTAGTAATAGAACCTTCTTGCCATATACTAGCTTGCAGGGGGATGATCTCTTATATGCTTTTGGTGTCACCCTATTTACCTACAATTATTTATGTAGCTTTGTATGTCAGTCTCTCTAAGATTCTAAAATGGTCCTTTTCAAGATTCTTGTAATGCTCTTGTTGATCAATTCATCCAATCCATTTTCACAAGGATAAGAATTAATGAACTTTTGAGTAGAATCCCATATTCAAGGGTGAACCTCATCACCTCGAATCCTTTAAAATAAGTAACATCATTTATAATTATAGTAGCAAGAGTTTCAAACTAAGTGATGATATATTTGTGTAGTTGCACATTGCCTCCTGATTTTTAACTTTGGTTGGGATTGTCTCAACCCATTTGGTAGTAATCTATGGAATTGAGGGTCCATCTATGGTCATTGCTTAACAATGGGTTTATCATGCCTATTAAATTGAGGTCCCATTTTTATAATGGTTCAATTACAACAACTAGATTTAACAATATTAAAGCTTTCTTCTTCTTTCCTTGAAATAAGCAATAAGACCTACAATCCTTAGCCAATTGATAGAAATAATAAGTAAGATATGTTAATTGTATCTATTCCTTAGGATTTTATGGGTTATTATAGGTGTAGATAAATTCTCTCCATCATGAGACTGTTTGATTAGGGTTATTTGTCTATCTTCTCTTTACACATCAAAATAGAATGCCATCATAGTCTTTTCTATATAGGACATCATATAGCCACTAGTAGTGTGTTGTCTTTCATTTAAACCTAGTTTCAAGTCTATTTTTTATGTTGAATCCCTATGTCTAATTGATTCATCAATCCCTTTTTTCTCCTATATCACTACGTAATATAATAGATCACTCATATTGGTGTATTATAGAGGCAGTAATCCTACTTTATGAGAGATAGAACCTAAACTATTTTTAGGGATTTCATGATGGCAGACACTTATTTTTCAATTTGAGTGTACCTCTCCTTAATATTGTAGAGATATTGAATCACGAAGGATATGGGATTTTCTTCATCTTGGTCATTTTTTTGAGTTAGGATATTTATAATACTTTCATCTATCCCAAATACATACATCCTAAATTCCTTGGAAAAATTAGGATTAATTAGGATAGTGGCTTTGGTGATGACATATTTGACATCTTGGAAGGCCCTTTTCCATTCCTCAATTATGTCTAAGGAGGAATATTTACTAAGCATTTGCATTATGGATCTAACCATTTGTACAATGTTGGTAATAATTTTTTCTATGAAATAGATTTACCCTAAGAATGACTTGACCCCCTTAACTATTGAGGATAATGATATGCCTTGAATGGATTTGATTATGTTAGGATCTATGGGTAGTACTTCTTTTGATACCATGTGACCTAATAAATTTCCTTCTTACACCATGAAGATAAATTTAAAAGGGTTTAAGAAAATAATTAATTCCCTAAGCCTTTGGAAAACAATCTCTAGATGTTAGACATGCTTGTTTATATCTTTGTAAAATACTATTAAATCATCAAGGTAAATAAGAATGATATTTTCCACTAGCCCTAAAAATACTATATCCATCAGTCCTTGGAAGTTTTATTTGGCATTTTATAGAAAAAAATGCATTTTTTGATATGCAAAAGCACCCCATTTCATGGTGAAAGTTGTCTTATGTTGATCTTTATCTTTGACCCAAATTTTATTCTATTTAGAGAAACCATCTAGAAGTGATAACGTATGTGAACTAGCCACCTTCTATAATATTTGATTGATGAAAAATGATGGGTAGTGATATTTTGAGGTTGTCATTTTTAGGTTCCTAAAATTGATTCACAATCTAATATCTTTATTTTTCTAAGGAACAAGTTAGTGCCCCAAGTAGTATGTTTGATTTATAATATGATATGAACCTATAATAGTTTTAAAAACTCTTTCTTTATTACAACCTCTATTTTAGGATTGACTGATCTTTTCTTCTAAAAAAAATGCCTAGGATTTGGTTTCGATTTGATGGTTTGATATATGAAATTATGATCATATATTTTCATATTTTTATATGAACAAGTAATTATGTCTCTGTATTTACCACAAATTTGCTTTGAAAAAATATTTTTCCTTTTGAGTATAGTCCTTTTAAAAATAAACTTTTCTATTTAGTTACCTCAGTCAGATGATATGTAGAATATTTCATCTTGATGCTACTTTTTATCAAGCTATAATCCAAGATAAATAAATTTTTTTATTGTCATTAGACCCTTAGGTAGCTATTTTTTATTCAATTATATGATTCCATCTTCGATGTCATCCCTATACTCATTCTATTATTTAGCATATTGGGCCTCTTTAAATAGGAACTTTGTGATCTATTCATCATGATTGAAAACCTACTATTAATTGCAACTATATTGTACTCTTGGTCTAAAAATGACTTCAAGATTTTTTTATTTTATTAAACATGTCATTTCTATGATTAAAATAATATTCTATACAAGACAACTCGTCTACTTTTGCATTTAGATATCTAGGTATTGATTTGATTTCATATGATTCAAAGCTCACAAGAAGATACCAAACATGTTGCTTATATAATTTTAGATATTCAATCTTAGTGTTGTATTGGGAATTGACCTAATTCACTTTTAATTTGGAGTAACCATGTATTATGAGACCTTTAATTCCCATGTTCTTTGAGTTATTTATATTGGTTTAGAGTGCTTCATGCAATTGAATAATTGTTTTTAAGCTTAATGGACCTATATCCCTTGATTTTCAATTAAGTGTACCCATTTGCCTACCTCATTCTTGGTTCTACCACCATCAAAGTACATTTTTTATGCCTTTTTAGGTCCATGGATTGTCAAGGTGGGAATTTTAGGAGGAGTCTCCATAATTAGGTAGTTCCCTAATTTTTTTCTTTGATATACTCCCATTCAAGAACCCCATCATATTGTAGCATACTAATTATCATTTCTACCTCCAGATATTGATCATCTTCTTGATATCTATGATCATCAATGTATCTTAGGAGTACGTTATAGTTTATTGCATCATCATATTCTATCTTTTCTAAGAGATAATTGTAATATGACTCATTTTCTATCTTGATTATATTTTTATCTTTGGTAACTTTCATTGATAATCGATTTCTAGATAGCCATATTTTGATTATTTATATGTCCATTCTCTAGATAAAAACATTCCAATGTGTGGGGGTAAATCTATGACTATTATTTCTTGTATTTCTATGAAATCAAGATAGCAATCAATGGTCATGATCAAATTCTTGATAATGACCACTACATTAAACCTAGTCTGATCTATTTGTATTGGGTTCCTATCTATCTTTATGTAGGAAAGACCCATCTATTTACATATAGCCTTGGGCATAATTGTGGCCATTGCTCTTGAATCAAAAATCCATCTTGTGAGGATATAGTTTTCAATATTGAACAATATGTAGAATAAAGGCATATTTAAATTCATAGATTTTGGATTATTTCACACATTAAAAGAACTAGCTTTGATATTCGATGGCTATTTTGTGATCAAAATCTATTGCTTGTCTATTGGGGCTGAAGAGGATTATGATTTTTTACCTTTTGCATAACACTGCTCCTATTATTTTAGAAACTCTTAGACTAGATATCCTTTTCCAAGGAAAGCTAAAAATTTAGCATGTTGAACTTAATTGGTATTCTATACATTCCTTTCACGATATTAAATTTTGTGAATGGGGTCTATTTTATTATGACAAAACTTTTGGGTTTCCTAGAAGTCATTTGATACCCTTTTGAAATAGGAGAGGGGTAATTCAATATTATTTTAGTTTTTATTTATAGTGGGTATCTCCCCTCATCATATTTCCTTTTAGTTAGTTTATTGGCTACTAATCTACATTTATTTTTACTATTGGTTCCTTTCCTTTATTTACCTTTTTGCTTTGGACATCTACTATTTCTCAAGCCTCCTCTTGAGGTGCTTTTATAGCCTCCCTCTTATGTTTTTTTTTATTTTGCTTCTCTTGTCTTACAATGGGTCCTTTATCTTTTATATGTAAAGAGGGCATTTACCTTCTAAGAAAAATCACCCACATTTTAGTATTGGCTTGATTATAGAATAATCACTTTATAGCCATTTTATTTTCCCTAGTTTCTACACCTTGCTAGTTGGAAAACATGGCTTTTTCTTTGGAATATGACTCTTCATCTACTTCAATAGCACTAAAATTAGCTAGTATTTATTTTTGGGAATAGGTATGGTAGGTACTAATTTTTTAGCCTAAAAATATTTATATATAATATGATTTGATGTCAAAGCAACTTGACCAGTGGTAACAACTTGTTGTGAGTGGCATTGTTGAGTGTACCATTGTAGACATGGAATTTTGATCCATCAAAATGAGTCTTTTTTCCTTTAGATCCTTAGGAAGACACTAAAAATTGATAAGTGCAAGTTTGACTCCCTTTTCCCCCTTAGTTTTGACTTTTTTTTTAAGCCTTTCCAAATTCGCACCCATCCCTTATGTGATGCGAATTTGGCTTTTCAAATTTGCACCCACCAAGTATGGGGCATAAATTTAGAAATATTAGGGTTTTTTCTCTCAAAACCCTTGCCCTATGTTAGTTCTTTCTAATTTCGGTCCTTTCTTGAGGTTAAATTTTAATTTCTCACCTTTTGAAGCCCTTCATAATTCTTATAAATAGGAGGATCGGATCCCTTTTTTCACCCATTAGATCTATCTTAGAATCATATTAATTTTTGTGTCCTTTACTTTGTGATCTCACTCTTAATTATTTTCAATTTCTCTTTTGTTGTTGGAATGTTTTGTCATTGTTTCTTTGCATTTTGAGATTAGATTATCTTGGTGAATAAGTGGAGGAGCCTTGATTATAGGAGAGGTCTACCATTTTGGTCATTACCTTACTTTCTCATTGCTTATTTATTTCTTCATTAGCTAATTAGTTTTTCTATGCATTATTAGTCTTTTAGAAGCTTAATTTCTTGTTTTGCATCACATATTTCAATTATTTGTAAGCCAAAAAGTGCATTGAACGAAATTCACATCCATTCCATATAGGGTGCAAATTTAGAACGCCAAATTTGTGCTCACCCCTTACAAGGCATAAATTTGGTCAACTAGGGCTTGGGGGCAAGATTTTCTCCCAAAACACTAGTTTGCATTTTGCATACTTCCTTTCTATCATGCTCATTTTGCTTACACTTTACTTTTAGTGTGTCATATCTATTACATATTACGTTTTTTGTTAAAAAGGTCAAAAATCATTTATTTTTCTTAAAGGTTAGCTAAAAGTACCAAGGGGGATTCACTATTGCACCTCCAAGCTCAATCATATAGCGACCTAAGCAGAGCCCCAACCACTAATCAATTTTTCAAGGGTTTTGAAGTTGTTTTGTAGGTTTGGAGTTTTTGGACATTTTGAATAAAAATTTAGCTAGGATCTACCACCAAATCGAGTAAGTGCTCTGATAGATCTCTTAGGTTATTTTTGAAATGTTTTTGTTTATTTTTATCCATTTCTATTTTATATTAGATCATAAATAAAAAGAAAAATATTTGATTTAATTTCTAGATATGAAAGCATATATTTTTTCATCTTAGGTTAATTTTATTTATGTATTATCTTGAACCCTTGTTGAAAAGTAAAAGATTTAATTACTTAAAAAGTTAGGGTTTTAGTTCTCATTGAAATTAAGAATCATTCTAGGAAGTCTTTTGTTTACTTGCAATACTATTTTCCTTGCATTGTTCTTTAATTATTCCTATTTTAGATCTTAGTAAGGCCAAACATAATGTTTTTTTCAATAAGCACATCAAATATTCCCTCCCAGACTTGGATCGAGTCCTTAAACCATTCCTAGTGAACCCTTCGATCTCTCAATCCTCAAAGTGCATAGGAATCAACATACCTCTGTGATCACCTTGGCTCCCAATATATCCATTCAAGAATCATACATGGTAGGGAAGTTCCCTCCCCCCCCTCTACATCTTTGGTAAACCTAACATGAAGGCATGTCCTTAGTGGCCATCTAGGAAGTCTCTTCCTTATGTCCCTTTTTTTTTGTTTTAAACTATAACCAAGATCATTTAATTATTTTTGCATAAATTATAAATACTAAAAATAATTTAATAAACTCTTTTATACTTTGTTTTTTGTGTTGGTTATTCCCTCCCATTTATATTTCTCTTAATATTATGGCCCTAAGCCTTAGGAGCAAGTGAAAGATGATAGATCCAAAAGATATACCTGTATGCCATGATGATTATTAGGTTGAAATGGAGAACCCCAATATAGAGGAAGAATAATAGGACATAGATATTGGTGAGGACTTTGATCCTATTGGAGGACCTCATTGTCAATTCACCTTCAAATCATATAATCATTTTTTGAAATTTTATAGGTAAAATAGACAAGCCTTGAATAATATTGTGGACAAAGACATCCATTTCAAAGAAGTTGGAATGTCTCACCATCAAGCTAATTTTCCTCTCAATATTTGTGTTAATCCTTTGTTTCAATCCCCACATCACATTAATTTATTTCATAAGCCTACATATGCTACTACAATAGCCACCAACATTGGGAGAATTTCACAACCTCCTCCAACTAGTAGTGCATTCCACCATAATATTCAATTTCCTTATCATTCTTCTAATCTCAATATTCCTTCATATGTTCCACCAAATGTGAATTACATCCTACAACAAGATACTACACAAAACATCCAATATCATAACTTGTACCATAACAGTGTCAATACCTCTAACATTAACCAGGTATAAGAACCTTAGTCTTGGACTTATTTTTTTATGGATCCCAATGCTTAAAGGGTGTTGGTGCTATAATTACTCTAGTTACTCCACAAAAATAATGACATTTATCAAACTAGAGATGATACACTAAAATATTACAAGAAATTTTTTTACACCTTCAATAGAGTAACCATATAGTATGTCCCTAGATCCTCCAACCACCATGCGGATTTCATGGTCGATGCTACATCCTTGATCCCCTTGGAGTTATAAAATTATCAAGTTGTAATTGTTATTCATAAATTCTAAGAGCCTACACCCCTTTGTTCTAGTCTCATTCTGTTAGATGTCCTAAACATCAAAGTTTCTCAATTTGAGCCTTGGTACATAGACATATTTAATTTCCTTAAGGATGGTTTGATGTTTTATGGCTTAGACCGCAATCATCACAAGCTTTTCCATAAAAAAATATATTGATTTATGATAGTTGGCAATACTTTATATCAATGTTCTTTTGAGGGTATCCTATTGTAATACCTTAAATATGATGAAGCCTAACTAGCCCTCATTTAAGCTCATGAAGGATCATGTGGAGGTCATTTTAGTAGCAATTCTATTGTGAAGAAGCTCCTGTAGATCAACTACTATTGGAATTCCATATAGGAATATGCATGTGACTATGTTCAATGTTGTGACAAGTGTCAACACCATGAAAACCTTGTTCATGCTCCTTATCAAAACCTTTAGTTTATTTTTTCTCCTTGGCCATTCTCCATATCAGGATTGGATATTATAGGGAATATTAACCCCACATTGTTGGATGGTCATAAGTTTATCATTATGGCAACAAATTATTTCACCAAGTGGGTAGAAATCATACCCCTAGCTTCAATGACTAGAGCTCAAGTCTTTAAGTATCTTCGACCAGATCCTTTATAGGTATGTTATTCCTTTAGTAATTCTTTCTGATAATGGTACTCCTTTCAAGAACAATGATGTCCATAAACTTTATGCTATGTAAAATATTTAGCATAACTAGTCAACTCCATATTACCCTCAAGGTAATGGTCAAGCTGAAGCATCCAACAAGTTTTTAGTTAAGATCCTCAGGAAACTGTTAATATTAGTTAAGACTGACATATTTAGCTATATCATGCCTTGTGCGCCTATCACACTAGCTTGCAAACTCCTATAGGTGCAACATTATAAGTCTTGGTCTATGGCACTAAGGTAGTTTTTTTTTCAAGGTAGAAGCCCCTTCCTTGCATATCTTGTTGCAAGATGCCTTGGTCAATGATGAGTATTATTTAGGTTATTTAAACCAATTGGAGTTATTGAATGAGAAGTGCATCCATACCTTAGAGAATCTTCAAACCTATCATAATAGGCTCAAGTAATATTACTCTAAGAAATTTTTTAATCATTCTTTTGAGGTTGGGGACCTTGTCCTCAAGTAAAATGTCATGACCCTCCCTTGGTAGACTTTATTTTGCTATGTATTTTTTGAATGGAGTGATTGATAATTTCAAAATTAGTTATGCAAAACACATATTTTATGGGAATTGTGATATGTGTATCCATTATTAGGATGTTGGATCATGTTTAAATTTCTTGCAAATATAATTATTTAGTAGAAAATGATATTACTAATGAAATTGCATTATTATAGAAATAGGTTTCTCTCATGTTTATAAGAAATACTAATCACCAAATGAGATGTAATTTCTATTCTGCCTTTCAACTCGGACAACAAGGATGAATATTTTTAGTTACAGTTACACACTATAAACCCACTTGAGGGAGTTTTATTGAATAGATGAAATTTATGTTGCATACTAACTTTATCTTGGATATGTAGCTAATTTAATGATCTTATTTGAATAGGAAAGGATAGTAGATATTGTATCCCCTTATCTTTGATTAAAATTAGGGAATATATCTCTTGTCAAGCATTGATGTTTAGATTTATTTTAAGCCAAAAAAACAAATGTTTTTGTGGTCGTAATTAGATGTTATGGTCAAAAGTAACTTAGTAGAAGCTTTTGCACTACTATTTTACCTGGAGTCAAAGTGTTCCATCAAATCGAATGCTAAAACAAAATCATTGAATTCGTAATGTAGGTTGGAAAGATGATTCAGGTGATTATCGAGAGATGGTTGCATTTGGCATGAAGGAGAGTTCCAAGAAGGGTGTGGTTATGCTTTAGATGCCTTCATGATAGAGTTGAAGAAGAAATAAATGGTCGGTTATTTAATTTGATGAGAGGAATATCTAGAGAGATATTGTTGTTTTTTTGTGTGAATAAAGATGGTTCGTGGAGAGGAAATATCATTAGATTTCATTGTGAAATAGTGGGCTTGTTATACGAGTTTTTGTTGGCTCATTTTTTGTGATATTTTGTTCATTAGAGCTACCATGGGAGTGAGCATCTTCGTAAAGGACCTTCAACTTTTCTAGGTATTTTACTTTGTGGTAATAGATATGCTATTTTATCTTCCAATGAATGTATGGGTAAGGACATAGAGGACATAAATTAATATAGGTAGAAGTAGATTGATGGTTGGGTTTAACCTTAGGAGGAAATAAAACTTTATATTGAATGGCTTAATATATGGAGCACCAAAGTTGGATAAAATTTTTGATAAGCAATGTTAGTCAAACAACTAAATTTTGTGTTAACGAAACTATGTGTTTACATTTTAAAATGGAGGACTTAGAAAATGATAGCTTTACTCGTAGGATGGCAAATGGTTGTTCAAGTTATTAGGTAATATTTGTAGTTGAAATTTAATGACCATCATTTTTGTATTAAATGAGTACTTAATATAGTGGCTTTTGAGACCAAATATACCTGTAATAATGAAGGGCAGAGTTCACTAATTGCTAGTAGTAATTTGGAAGCCTCCACTTGTAAATTTTGCATCTGCATGTAGCGTGACAGCGTCCTATTTAATTACCAATTGTGGAAAATGAGCTTCTAATTGGATGTATTGGTTTCCAAGGATTGACATTCATTTTTTATTGGAACAAGACTTTTGTCTACAGGGTCAAAATTTTGTCTTTAGGGAGATAGTTGAAACTTTTCTTTATAAGGTGTTTTGTCTTACATTTTTAAATCCACAAATATGTTTTGGGTATGGGTAATTTGTCAAGTCTTTCCAGTGAAGGAAAGGATGATTATATAGGTGAATAATTCTATTAGTGAGAATGGAAGGAACTATAATGTTATTTTTATCTATCATCATAGATATATTTGTGATAGAACTATGAGAGTTTTATGTAAATTTTATCATCAAATTAAGATCAAAATTGATGGATACTGCGCACCCTAGATGGTTGGGATGATGGTTTCTAAGATAGTAACTTGTAGGTTGTGTGATATCAACTTCGAACAAATATTTATGTTGTCAAATGTTACCAAAAAATTATATGGTAGTTATATGAAACTTATATTCTAGTTTATAATGTATTTTGTTAGACTTTGGTGACAATAATTAAGATATTTAAGAGGATTTACTTACTTTTAACTAATGATAATATTATAAGAAAGAGTTGAGGATACTATTGAGATTTAAGAAGAATCTAAATGGAGAGTAATGAATCCTGTGACTTGCTACGAACATCTTATATGCCGCATGATAAAGGTGTTCATAATTTATAATTGATAACCTAGATTTTTCATTTGTTTAGGCAACACATGTGTAATTTATTACGGTTAAATAGAAAATATTTTGAACTGTTGTATGAAAAATAAAATTTATTGTCTAGATAACAAGAGAAATCTATTGTCTCTATTGGAATATGAGGGCATGATGATGTTTGTCTTCAATGTAAAGAAACTGAATATTTATGGAAATAAAATGGAAGCATGTTAAGTATGGGTTTTCCCTTCGGGGTTTTTCCTAGGGTAATTACTATGTTGTGGTTCTTGTAGAAATTTTACTATATTATGGTATTGTTCTTTAAATTTTAAATAGTTATGGAATGACTCTTTAATATTGGTAATAATTCTTATAGGAGTATGATTTATTGTGTTGTGGTGATTGGTAATACATGAATATTAGATGTATTGTTCACTAAGGGTTCATTCATAATTATGTTTGTGTGGGCACAAAAATATATATTTCCTTTGAGGTATTTAATTAATGATGATCATTATTTTCACAAATTACTTTGTCATGTTGGTAATGGCTATATGTATAGATTAGTGGAATACTACTCCAAATAATCATTATGGACTTTTATGGAGATAGTTAAGGGATGTCTCATACCACTAGAAGTGAGTAGCCTTCTATCGCACAATGAATAAACCTAAAGAATAATAAAACTTTTGAAAACCAAATAAAATAATGGTTGATAGTAAGGATACATCTATAAAGTGAAATAAGGATGAGGCTTTTGGGTTGTCTAGCTCAAAAATAAATGATATGGATAGATAATTCTTGCACACAATTACCTTCACATAGAGGGACTCATATGGAGGGTATAATTGGTGTGGACATTTCGAAAGAATGAAGGATGGTCATTGCTATCTCAATGGATCCTTGAGATGGATAGTTTTGATCCACTAGAATTAAACACCTAGTACTCTTACATAAATAAGTTTATTTATGTAAGGTGTAAGGATGGGTGTGCCTCAAGGAAAATCCATTTAGATAACTATTAACATGACTAGTAGTTGTATTTAAGTCTAGTTTCTAGACCTTTAAAAAAATAGGATGGGGAAATTTGGGTTGTGATATTTGGTATCAGAGCAAGAGTTCATAGGGATACAAGTTTTCGTGTGCAAGAACATATGTGTAATAGGTTTGCATACCTTGTTAAGACTATACTTTAATAAAATGTATCTATTTAAAATATACCTTGACTACCTAGTCAGATAACTAGAAGTATTACTGCTAGTAGGAGAATCAATTCAAATATGAGGTTGTGAACTAAACCCTACTATCTCTCTTGTGTGTGTGGTCAAGGATAATACCACCAAAGAGATGAAGAGAGAGTGTTGTCCCATCGATGAGGTAGAATTGGAAAAATAATGTAGAGGTAAAAACCCCATATTTGGGCATGAATACCCCTAATAATGAGAGATAGGACCTCATGATAATAGTTTCTTTACTGGGGAACAAATGGAAACACAAAAAAAACTATTGAAGGCTATAGTGAATCAAGATTCATAAGCTTGAAATCCTAGAGTAGGAAAAGAGAATGAGGCTCATTCAGAGGCAAAACAATCCAAAATTCAACTTGAGGTAGAGTTAGATAGGGACATGAAACACCTAAAATATTCCAAGTTCAATGGAGAGGAAGATGCTAATAAAGCCGAAGCTTGGTTGAAGAATATTGAAAAAAAATTTAACATGAAGAACTATTCCACTAGCACCCAAACATCTTATGCTACTTTGCATTTACAAGGGATTGGTTTGGATTGGTGGAAAAAATATAGTGGGGAACTAGGTATTTAGGTTGCAGTGGATTTGAAATGGGAGAACTTTGTGATAGATTTAAAATAAATATTCCTCACCAAACACTTCTACAACAATAAATTCAAATAATTAACCAACCTTAGATAAGGAACTAGAACTATGGAAGTTTATTATCAAAAATTTGTTAAGTTACTGAAGTATGTACCCATATATAATGATAAAATGAAGGTACATAAGTTTATACTAGGGGTAAATCCCAAAGTGAGGCATGAAGTGAATATGTATGAACCTAGTACTCTTTAGAAGACCTATGATCTAGCCATGAAAGCTAAAACTTATCTCAAGGCCTACTTTGACTATGAAAGGGCATCTGAGCAAGACAAAGAGGCATTGAGAAAAAAATAGTGTAAGGTTTATGAAATGGAAAAGTGAATAGGCAAATAAGATTTCCCCTAGATAGGATAGAAGGAATGATAGGAAGCAAGAAAATTTTAGGAAGAGGTTCAAAGGGAAGAACCGTAATACTAACAATCGCAACAATGAAGATGATCAATCATCAGCTCAGGGTCAGGCTAATCCTTCAAATGCAGTGAAAACATAATATGGAAAATAGTAGAAAACGCATCCAAAACCCAAAGTAGGAGGTTATGAATGTGGTGGTCCACATTACGCTAACAAATTTCCACTTAAATAAATATTATTTGAAAGGAAAGGAACCAGCATATAAATAACCTGCACACAAGATTTATGCAGTAATAGGGAGTCAAAATATAGAAGGACAAACCACTCCACTATTGATAAAAGGTAAGATCTTTGGTAGAGATGTTAGAATTCTAATTTATAGTGGTGCCATAGATAGATTTGTTTCCACTATCTTAGTTAAGAATATACCAGAAATGCCAAGAATCTTGGCACATGGGTAAAAGGTTGAGTATGGCTTAGGGAATACCTACTCTATAGATCAATGTTATACTATAATCGAAATTATCATAACCGATGGTACAATTGTATGGTACCTTTATGTAGCATCGCTACATGCTTTTGATGTAATCCTAAGAATGTATTGGTTGTAAGAACATAATTTTGTAATTAATTTTTGATATAGATGGATTGAATACTCAGAAGATAGTAGTAAGGTACATAGAGTGTACAACCTACAAGGGGATTTTCAACCCCAAATCCTCTTTGGAATGCATCTTAGGAAGGAAATAAATATAGGAGGACCAAATTATGTAGTGAAGTTAAATGATATAGAAGAAGAAAATAAGGAATATGTGTTTGAGAAACACCCAGTACTTTAAAAGTTTAGATATGTTTTTCTAAATTATTTACCTAGACTACCCCCTAAACATGAATTTGATTTCACAATTGAACTTCAACCTGTAACAAAACATATTCATAGAGCTCCTTATAGAATGAATCCAATTGATATGCAAGATTTGAAGGTGTAGTTATAATAATTGCTAGAGAAGGGATTGATTAGACCAAGTGTGTCACCATGGGTTGTGCCAGTGTTTTTTATCAAGAACAAGGAAGGTTCCTTGTGACTATGTATAGACTATAGGATGTTAAATAAGGAAACCATTAAAAATAGATATCCTCTACCTATAATTGAAGACCTCTTCGATCAGCTTAAAGATACCACTATCTTTTCAAATATTGATCTAAGTTTGGGATACCACCAATTGAGGATTCACGAAGAGTTTACTCATAAGACAACTTTCAAAATTCGTTATGGACATTATGATTTTACGGTATTGCCTTTTGGTCTATCAAATTCTCCAATAACATTTATAAACTTGATAAACAATATTTTAGGAAGCTTTTGGATTGATTTGTTGTATTCTTGGATGACATTTTGATATATTCTTGGAATAAGTCTGAGCATGAAATAAACCTTGAAATTATGTTGGAGCTACTAAGGAAGGATTATTTGTATGGGAATTTGTCAAATTATGAATTCTATGTGTCATATGTGCAATACTTAGGGTATATTGTATCAATATAAGGGATCACGATAGATGCTAAGAAGATATAAGCTATTCTAAATTGGACACCACCGATAAATGTGATGTAAGTCCAAAGTATCATGGGTTTGACTAGATATTATAGGTGTTATGTGAAGGACTACACTAAGAATAATTGTTCCAATAACCAACCTTTATAGGAAGGGAAAATAATTCAAGTGGAAAAATAAATGTGAGGAAGCTTTTGATCTACTCAAGTAAAGAATCACTACATCTCTCATACTAAATATACCAAACCCTCAAGGTAGATTTTTTATGTGTATATATGCAGAATTGAAAGGTTTGGTAGGAGTGCTCTCACAATATGACGCAATAATTGCCTACAAATATAGTAAATTGAAACAACATGAAGTCAATTATGCAACCCATGATCTGGAATTGGAAGTAGTGGTTTTTACTATTAAAAGTTGATGACACTATTTGATAAGAATACCCTTTCAATTGAGAATAGACCATCAAAGTCTAAAATATATATTTACTCAACCTTTGCTAAATGCTATGTAGATAAGATGGATGGAATTTCTCACTGAATATAATTTTGGCATTGAATACATCAAAGGGAAATAAAATAAGGTTGTTGATGCACTCAATATGATAAGGCGCATAGAGGTATTATCTTGCATTCATGTAGACTTTATGGAATAGGTTAAGGAAATGCAACAACAAGATATATTTTAAAATTAAATTTAGGAAAGTATGAAAAAAAACCTGATGAAAGTAAGGAATTCAGCATCAAGGATCATTTTTTGTGCTTTAAATATAGGGTAGTAATTCTAGAGATCGATGATTTAAAGAACATGATAATGAATGAAGCACATAGATATCGATATTTTTCTCATCCAAGAGGGGTAAAAATGATAGAATATGAATAAAACCTTCTACTAGCTAGGAATAAAGATGGGCATAACTGAATTTGTCGCCCATTATCTCAAATGCCAAAAAGTAAAGGTACAAGATAGACATCCTATAGGACTATTGTACTCTCATGATGTACCAACATAGAAATGGTAAGTGATTTTCATGGATTTTATTATAGGTTTGCCAAAGATTATATCCCAACATGATTTAATACTAGTTGTGGTTGATAGAATGACCAAGGTTGCATACTTCATACCCAAAAATACCAAGTATGATGTCATGATTGTGGCTAACATATTTTCCAAGGAAATATTTAGGCTTTATGGTTTCCCAAAAGTAATTGTTTTATAAAGGGACTCAAAATTCACATCCAAGTTTTGCCACGCTTTATACTGAGCCATTGGTATCAGATTAAATATCAATTATTCTTATCACCCAAAAACTAAGAAGCAAACTAAAATAGTGAATCAGGTGCTAGAGGACATGCTTCACATGTATTGTATGGATCAAAAAACCCAATGGTAATATTACCTACACTTGGTAGAATTTTCCTAAAATAATGGTCACCACTCGACCTTAGGAATGGCACCATTTGAAGCCCTATATGGCAGAAGGTGTAGGACACATTTGTCTTGGGATAATCCAGAGGATAGGGTTGTTCTTGGACCATATATGGTCAAGGTAATGGATCAAAAATTAAGGACAATTAGGGAAAGGCTTAAAGAAGTTGCTAATCATCAAAAAAGTTGTGTTGACCTTAAGAGGTTTCCAAGAGAATTTGTGGTGGGTGACAAAGTGTTTTTGAGGGTGAGACCACAAAAGAGTTATATTAAATATACCAAGTTGGATCAACGTTATTATTGGACCCTTAAAAATTAAAAAAAATATCAGCCCTATGGCATACTGACTTGTCTTACCACCCAGTTTGTCCAATATTCATGAAACATTCCACATGTCTTTGCTTAGAAAGAATATAGCTAATCTTGATCATGTGTGGGATTTCTCTAAATTGTAGATGGTGGACCTGGACGCTATAGAGGTTCGAACAGTAAAACTCCATGATTTCCATTCCAAATCAATGAGGAAGGGGACCTTGGAGTAGTGAAAGGTCTAGTGGGACCACTATTATAAAAGAAATGTTACTTGGGAGAAAGTAGTAGACATCTAAAAATATTTTTCATTCCTATTTGAAAATGCATTGTAAATATTGTTTATATTTAAACCTTTTTTATTCATAGAGGACTATGATAAACCTAAGGGAGGAGGATGTCATGACCCTCCCTTGGTAGAATTTATTTTTCTATGTGCTTTATGAATGGAGTGATTGATAATTTCAAACTTAATTATTTAGAACACATATATTTTATGGGAATTGTGATATGTGTATCCATTATTGGGATGTTGGATAATTCCATGTTTAAATTTATTTTAAATATAATTTTTTAGTAGAAAAGGATGCTACTAATGAAATTAAATTATTATAGGAATAGGTTTATCTCATGTTTAGAAGAAATACTAATCACCAAATGAGATGTAATGTCTATTCTGACATTAAGCTTAGACAACAAGGATGAATGTTTTTTATTATAGTTGCACACTGTAAACCCACTTGAGGAAGTTATATTGAATAGATGAAATTTATGTTGCATGCTAAATTTATCTTGGATGTGAAGCTAATTTAAGGATCTTCTACAAATAGGAAGGGATAGTAGATATTGTATCCCCTTGTTTTTTATTAAAACTAGGGAATATATCTCTTGTCAAGCATTGATGTTTGGATTTATTTAAAAAAAAATTAAATGTGTTTGTGGTTGTAACTAGATGTTATGATCAAGAGTAATTTAGTAGAAGATTTTGCACTACCGTTTCACCTAGAGTCAAAGCATTCCATCAAATTGAATGTTAAACTAAAATTTTTGAATTTACAATGTGGGTTGAGAAGATGATTCAAATGATTGTTGAGAGATGGTGGCATTTGGCATGAAGGAGAGTTCTAAGAAGGGGTTGGTTATGCTTTAGATACCTTGGTGATGGAGTGGAAGAAGAAAGAGGAGGATGGTTCTTTAATTTTATGAGAGGAAAATCCAGAGAGATATATCACTATTTTTTAGTGTAAATAAATTGGGTTTGTGGAGAGGAGATGTCGTTGGATTTCAATGTGAAAAAATGGGCTTGTTGGACAAAATTTGTTGGTTTACTATTTGTGATATATGGTTTATTAGAGCTTGCATTCGATTGAGCATATTTGTAAAGCACCTTCAAATTTTCTATGTATTTTACTTTGTGGTAATAGATTTTCTGGTTTATATACCAATGAATGTATGGATAAGGACGTAGAGGATGTAAATGAATAAGGGTAGAAGTAGATTGATGGTCGAGTTTAAACTTAGGAGGAAAGAAAACTTATATTGAATGGCTTAATAAATGGAGCACTAGAGTCAGATAAAAATGTTGATAAGTGATGTTTCAAGTCGTTCGGTAATAGTTGTAATTTCAAGTTAATGACCATTATTTTTGTATTAAAGGAGTACTTAATATAGTGGCTTTTGAGTCCAAATATCTCTATAACAATGAAGGTTGGAGTTAGCTAATTGCTAGTAGTAATTTGGAAGCCTCCACTTGTAAATTTTGTATATGCGTGTAGTGTCATGTGTGTTGATCAATTGTTGAAAACAAGCTTCTAATTGGATGTATTGGTTTCCAAGGATTGACTTTTATTTTTTATTGGAACAAGAATTTTTGCTATAGGATTGGATTTCAGCTTTGATTGTAATTAAGACAGGTTTGAATATATATCTCCATCAAAACAATATGTATGGGCACATCTTCCTTGTGAGTGAATTATTGTTGGATTGAATGTTGTGAAATGCAAAGTTGGAGTGAAAAGCATTATTTGATACGCATTGTTGGAAATGTTTGAGTGAATTTGATTGAGCATTATTGATTGAAAGCATTGGAATGATAGTTCAGGGTTTGTGAAACAAATTATATCTTATTTTTTAATTGATTTTAAAGTGAGTTTGAAAGTTATAGAGTGTTTTGTTGAATACATATATTGTGAGTGTGAAGCTTATTGAGTCTTTAACCATTATTTATATATTTTTGTGGCTAAACAAGAGTCTGAGTGTGTGTTGAAGAGATTTGTTGAAAGAGAATTAAGTTATGTTTTCTAAAATTGTTTTAATGATCTTGTGTGGAAGTTTAAGGACAAATTAGAGGTAAGTCTTTGTGAAGACTTGACAGCATAGTTAGTTGATTCATTTGTTCAAGCCTTATGTTAAGCCTTTGGTAAAATCTTAGCAGAGTTGGTTTGTGATTTGATTAAGATTTGTGTTAAAGCTTGAGGATATATTTGAGGACAGATTTTGGTACAGATTTATGAGCAATTTTTGGGCCAAAGCAGATACTGATCTTGGTACATATTTGAGAGCATATTTGTGCCAAAGTAGAGATAGATTTGTGAGTAGATTTATGCAGGGTAGAGGACAGTGTTTAGTACAGATATGAGATAGAGATAAAGCAGATTTTAGAGTGGGATTTAGATGTGACAGAGTAGAGGACAACAGTTTCTAGTGGATAGAGATTCATTAGCTAGGGCAGTGAGGATAGAGGCATTTTGAGTGAGGATAGGGTTCTTCAGTGGAGAGATATCCACAAGCTAGTGTAGTGGAGGTAGTAGTCTTCTAGAAGATCATCAACCAGAGCAGAGGATAAAGGGTTCTCCTATGGATAGATATCCATGAACTTGATTAAGGTATTGGTGTCTCCTTTGGACAAAGGTCCATAAATATTGTAATAGGAAAGGATTTACAAGAGAATTTATTGAGAAAAAATTATAAGGAATATTTTCTCAATGGAGTAGCCCACATCGGGTGAACCACATTAAATTATGTCTCTCATGTGTGTGATTCTTTGTATAATGTTTTTTGCTTTAATATTCTTGATGTTATCATATGGTTTGAAAAGAAAAAAACATTATCTTATACTATTCACCCCCCTTATCATTATAAGCACATGTTCTTCAATTGGTATCAGAGCGGGTATCTTTGTGAAAAGACTAACAACTTGTATGAAGATCCATCAGGAACACACATGACTTCAGATAATGAAGAAGAGACTATGTTTGACATAAAATAGGAATTCTTTGCTACTCTCAAGAACTTGGAAAAGGTTAGAAAGAAGAACTCAAGATAAAGGTATAAGAATGAAATAAAATTAAACAGTATATGATAGATCTATTAAGAGTAAGGGAAACGGAGTATGAAATATTTAAAACAAAAATTGTTTCTCTAAGGCATGAAGTTGAAAAGACCAAATTATGAAAAGATATAAAGTTAGGGGAATAGAAATAGGAATCAATATTTCAAGGAACAGAAACATCAAACAAAGATAAGATCGTGACTCATACTCTGGAAGGAAAAGACATAAGGAAAGAAGAAGGTAAATAGGAACCATGGAAGATAATTAACCACAAGAACAACAAAATGAGAAGCACTCGACCATATTTTCCAAGGTACTCAAATAGGTTACATAATCTCTTCCATGGCTATTGATTTTCATTGAACAAATATGGCCATAGATTTGTACATTGCACTGGTTATGTGAATAATGATGTTAATAGAGATTTCAATTCTTTTGCACCTCTTATGAATGATGATGTATTTTTTTTATTAGTAACAGGTTTTATAAGGGACCCAAAACCTTATATACAAGTTGTAAGGAGGATCTTGTGAAGGTTTGACTCCCTACAGAACAAGCCAAAATTGGGCCAAACACATGGTCCATAAGCTAAAAAATAGCCTAGATTATTACAACACCACCCATGGGCACAAACAAAAAGTGTGAGGTTCTACAACCTATCCTTCTTTTGCAAGTGCCAATGTGCCACCTTGGCATATCAGTGTAATAAGGTCCCATAATTTGCCTCGCATTGTGAGCCATCATGATCCTTGACATCGTGGCACTATTCAACATTAGTAACTGCAAGTTCACTACAAGAATCAACAATGCATTGGGGAAGGTTGCCCTACCACGTCACTAAGGATTGGATAGTTAACCCAAAGTTTGCCATTGTATCTGTCGCCTGATTGCCTTCCCTATACATGTGTTGAATACACCTATTGTTAATCACCCTTAACTGGACAATGGACTCTTCTATGATTGGTTGCACATTCCAAGGTGGATGTGAGACCTCTTTCGAATAATTTATAGTGTTTAATGAGTCTCCCTCAATTATCAGGTACTGGATATTGAGCTCGATAGCCATTTGGATGCCTTGGAAAGCTGCTCGAGCTTCTACAAAATTGTTATATTGGACTCCAAGTTTTTCTACATAAGCCAGGATGAGACGACCTCTATCATCCCTGATTACGCCTCCACAACTTGCATCACCGGGGTTGCATTTTGATGCACCATAAAAATTTAACTTGAACCACTGAGGGGAGGGGGAATCCAAGAGATAAGGGATTTGTCCACAACAACCTGGGAATGACCAAAAACCTCAAAATATAGGTTAGCATAATGTGCCACTTGAATCTCAAATGGTGATGAAGGACAATCCTCAAAAGACATGATATTGGCATTTTTGGAGGCAAAAGTCATAACTCTCAAACAGACCGACTTCGGATCTAGGGACAAAAATTGAAAAGCTCAATTATTCCTTTCCAACCAAATTTACCACATAAAGTGAGGAAGAATGATTGACCACCAAAACTTTAGGCGGGTGGACTTAAAGGGGTTTGGCCACTGGGTAATAAGATCACTGATAGACTAAGGAGCAACCCAAGAGATGGAAACATTTGACAGGATCATGGATAGGACAAGGCCAGAAAAGGGGCACTCTAGAAACAGATGATTAACTGACTCCCACATAGATTTACATAAGTAACATCTATTGGGTAGGATCATACCACGGGTTATCAAGTTATCGGTGGTGAGGAGTCTATTTTTTGCTACCAACCAAAAAATGGGTAATTTTGGGAATAAGGTTTTTGATCCAGATACTATTGGAAGGAAACCAATCATCTTCAGGTTCATTCATAGCCATATATGCGGTCTTAACTGAGAAATTCCTAGACTGGCTAAATTGCCAAAAGAGAGTATCAGGTGGCCTGGTACTTGGGATCAAGTGAGTTCGAAGACGCTCGGCTAAATGAAGACGAGCTGAGCGAAGCTCAGGGGAATCCAGGTCAGTAGGGATGTCAACCTAGCGGGGGACCACAACTTCATTATTGATGAAATTCTCAACTTTGGGACCAAAAATTAGATCGATGATAGGTTTAAGAATACTTACAGACTGATCCTGAATCAAGGGCTGAGCTATAATCCATGAGTCTTCCCAGAATCTTATTCATGATCCATATCCAAGCTTCCAACGTCCACCTCTTTGAATGATAGATCGGTTTTGGCACACCGAGTTCCAGAATGCAGACCCAACAGGCATGAGGGAATTATCCATCAGTGACCGTTGCTTGAGGTATTTGTTCTTAACAATGTCAACCCATTGGATCGGGTAGTTAGACACTATCTTCCAGGCCTATTTTGAAATCATAGCCATATTCATTTGGTGAACCCTCCTCAGACCAAGTCCTCCCTTGCACTTTGGAAGGCAGACCTTATCCCAAGCAACAAGGGGAAATATGCTTTTATTCTCTGCTCTCGACCATAGGAAATTCCATTAAAGTTGTTCAAGCTTATTACATACAACAATCAAAGCTCAAAATAGGGACATAAAGTATATTGGCACACTCTAAAGACACGATTGGACTAGAGTGAACTTCCCTGCACTGCTGAGCAGGGCTCCTTTCCAGCCAGTAAGCTTCTTCATAACCCTCTGAATGACACCATCCCACATCCTCACAGATGGTTGCCCTTGGAATAAAGGAAGGCCAAGGTAAGTTATAGGTAGTTCAGCAATGGCACATCCCAAGATCTGAGCTATTCTGACCTATCTATCAGCCAAAGTATTGATGAAATAAATACTACTTTTAAAATAACTTAATCTTTGTCTGGAATCCCTCTCATAAGATTCCAATATAAATTTTATAACTCTGGCTTCAGGGATACTAGAGAGGTTGGCTAAAATTGTGTCATCAACAAATTATTTATGGGACACTATAGGTAGCCCGATTGAAGCCTTGATCCCTGAGATGCTACCCTCGGAGCATGTTGCACTAAGCGCTCTTCCTAAGATGTCCACCACAAGGATGAACAGGAAGGGTGACATCGGATCCCCTTGCCTTATTCCCCTTTTGCTCCTAAAATATCTTGTAGCTGCACCATTCACTATGACCAAAAACCAGGTAGAGGACATGCAGGCTTTAATCAATCTAATCCATCTATGGTGAAAACCAAATCGGGATAGGACAACAGTAAGAAACTCCCAAGAAACTCTATCAAAAGCTTTACTGATATCTAATTTTAAGAAGAAACTTGGGGACCTATTGACCGTGATAGTATGGATAAGCTCATGGATAGTGATCACACTATCTATAATGACCCTTCCTTGGATAGAGCTACCCTGACACTTATCAATGATTTTAGGCATAATGAGCTTCATTCTATTCGCCATGGATTTAGTAAGGATTTTGTATAACACATTGCACAAGCTGATAGGATAGAAATCGAACATGGATCAACATTCATGAGATTTCAGGATAAGAGCAAGGAATGTGGAGTTGAGCTCTCTAGGGATAAACTTGGTTCTTTGGATTTCTAAAATGGCTTCACATACATCATCTCCAATGATATCCCAACAAGATTGAAAAAACTTAGGAGGGAAACCGTCAGGGCCAGGGGCTTTGTCAATTGTCATTGAAAACAAAGATTCTTTAATTTCATCAAAAGAGAATGGTTGCAATAGGAGATCATTATCAACTTGAGACACCAGGGATAGGATGTGTTGAATAAGGGATTCTGACACCTCAACTAGGCAAGCCTGATATAGGCCCAAGATATTATGAAAATATTCCACTGCCTCATTCCATATTTCTTTGGGGTCTTCAATCAACGATCCATCTTCTCTATGGAGGCATCTGATATTATTTGCTCCTCTATGTCTCATTATGGTGGCATGGAAAAACTTTGTGTTTCGGTCGCCTTCCCTAAGCCACAAGGCTCTGGAATTTTACTGCCATAATTTTTCTTCCCTGGCCAACAAGTTATGAAATTCACATAACAGTACTTTTTCCTGCCATCGAACTTCATCAGTAGCATTGCCATTTTGAACCAACTTTTCTATTTCTTTTAGCTGGGAGAAAATTACTTGTCGTGATTCAAAAATATTTCTAAAAACCTCCTTATTCCATTTCTTGAGCTAGAGCTTAAGGATTTTGATCTTCATACAGAATTTAAAGACACTCATACCATCAATAGGTTGACTCTACCACTCAATTATTTTTGTCTTAAACTCTAGATGCTGAAGCCACATGGACTCAAACCTGAAAGGAGGTCTAAAATTCTTATCTAGCCTAGAAACTTCTAAGAGAAGTGAATAATGGTCGAAGGCTACCCTTGGCAATGATGACAAAGTAGCATCGCCAAATATCATGATTGCTTCTATGGATATTAGAACTCTATCAAGTATCATTTGTATGAGTTGTTCCCCTATGTGCTAGTTAGTCCAAGTAAATAGATAATCCTGGAGCTCAACATCCATGAGTTCATTACAGTCGATGAATTCAGCAAAATGATCATAATTCTTGGGAGTAATTGGGGCATCTCTAGCTTTATCAGTGGGATACAATGGGTTATTAAAATCACCTGCCACCATCCATTCATGATAGGATAAATATGAACACATATGTGTGAGACTTCACCACATTCTAAGCCTATCGCTAAAATTATTTGGAGCATAAACATTGGTTAGAACCCACTATTTCTTGGTTTCATTATCAATTCTTTGATAACTTTCATTGGATCCCATAGGCACAGTAGCTCCCCTGAAGCACCATGGGCATAACTACCTATAAAATTGTAATTAATTCACACATATTTGACCACCTTGTCTATATTTGGGTCTTCCGCCTTTGTTTCCTAGACAATGAATATTGAGGGTCTCATTTCCTTTCTTAGAGAAGAAAATACACTATGTTTTACCACCCCGTTGAGCCCTTTGGAATTCCAGGATAGGACCTTAATTTGCATGGCTTAGAAGTTTATTTCTTTCCCCCTTTCACTTGTGCCAGTTTTTGTATTTTACCTTCTTCCTTACTCATCTCTTTGGGCAGAGATAGTGAAGATAGCAATGTTGTTTGGATGTCACTAGCTATATCATCCACCATCTGATTTTTTCTATAGTATGTGTTGGGTGGCTGACCCCATATCCTCTCTACATCCACATCGTATTGGGGCTTTTTATGGCTTCTGGTGTTGTTCATGGGGGGTCTTGAAGGTTCACCATGAGAAAAGGCTTCAAAGGCAGGACGTCCCTCCCACAAAGGGGAACAAATAGGAGAAAAAAAGAATACATCATATGTTATAAATGCAATAATTTTGGGCACAAGGCTAGATGGTGCAAAATGGTATTTCTTGAGTCAAGTAAAAATAATACAACTTCAACAATTAGAAACGAGAGAAAAGGGCATGATAAAGTTGGATCAATGTTAGTACAAATAGCTCTTCATGTTCAGGATAAGGGAAAAAAATAGTTTCTTGATAGTGGATGTTCTAGTCACATGACAGAAGATAAAAGTAAATTTATTGTACTCAAAAAATATGATGGAGGATTAGTAAGATTTGGTGATAATGGTTCAACAAAAATTTGTAGAAAAGGAACTCTAAGTCTAGATAATGGGAAAACAAAAATAGAGAATGTATTGTATGTCAAGGGGTTGAGGAACAATATACTAAGTGTGAGCCAACTTTGTGATCAAAAGCACATGGTTACATTTCATTCAAGGAGATGTGAGATCAAAAAATCTAAAACTAGAAAACTTATTGCAAATGCAAGTAGAAATACAAATAACCTTTACATGCTAAGTGAGATTAAAGGAGAAAAGTGTTTTCTATCACAAGAAGGTGAGAGTTTGTTGTGGCATAGAAAAATGGGTCATTTTAACTTTGACAACATAGAAAACATAAGCAACAAGTAGCTTGTCAGAAATTTACCCAAGCTAAAAAGGCCACAAAATATAATTTGTTCACAAGGCGATCATGGGAAGAAAACTAGAACAAGTTTCAATTCAAAAGGATTTATGTCATCTGAGCCATTGAAAATAGTACACACTGACCTATGTGGTACAAGAACAAATATTTTACAAGGTTAAAGTTACTTTATATTATTTATAGATGATTACTCTGTAATGGTTTGGGTATCTTTCCTAAAAGAAAAGTCATAAGCTCTTGAGAAGTTTAAAGTTTTTAAAATAATTAAGAGTTTAAGGTTAGACAGAGGAGGAGAATTTACCTCAAATGGAATTGTAGACTTTTGTGAACAACATGGGATCAAAAGAGAATATTCAGTAGCAAGAAATCCTCAACAAAATAGGGTAGTTGAAAGGAAAAATAGGACAGTTGAGAATATGGCCAGAGCCATGTTAAATGAGTCTAAGATTTCATATGGTTTTTAGAAATAGGTAGTGCATACAATAGCATATATCATAAATAGAGCTGAGGTAATAGTAAACCATCACAATACTCCATATGAGCTCTAGAAAGGAAGACCAACCACTATAAAGTACTTCAAAAAAATTTGAATAACACAAGCTTATACTGAGAGGGGGGGGTGAACAGTATAAGACCTCTTTTTACTTTCTCTATTTAACTTCAACTTCGCAAAGCAATGAACCAATAGCAATATCAAAGCAATGCATAAAGCAACACACAATGAGACACCAATTTTAACGTGGTTCACCCAACATGGGCTACATCCACAAAACTTTTTTCTAAAAAGCTTTCTCAAAGTTCTTTGGGAATCCTTCCCAATTACAATGTTTATGAGCCTCAGCCCAAAGGAGAAACCTTCCCCTACTCAAGTATTTATGAGCCTCTGCCCAAAGGAGAATCCTTCCCCTCCTCACGAATTTATGAGCCTCCTACCCAAAGGAGAATCCTTCCCCTCCTCATGAATTTATGAGCCTCCTGCCCAAAGGAGAATCCTTCCCCTCAGCTCTAGAAATGATACTTCAGAAGATCACCTACCTCTTATTCCGCTAGCACGTGGAACTCCTTTCCACAGAAGACCTCCTATCCTCAATGCTCAGCCTCAAGAGACCTCTGTCCTCACTGATCACCTCCACAACAACTCATCAACCTATACTAAACATAGTTAATCGGTCCAACACAAGTCTTCCTCACTCTGTCAGATCTGTCCCAAGCTCAACTCATAAAGCTTGAACAAATCAATCTCTGCTGCACACAAGCCTTCTCAAAGACTTGTCAAAACTATCCTCAGGTTCTTCTCAAAGAACCACTTCAACTCTGTCCTCAAGTCCTCTGCTAGGACCTGTCCAAATCAGCTCACAAGTCCTCCCTAGAACTTGTCCAAATCAGCTCACAAGTCCTCACTAGAACCTGTCCAAATCAGCTCACAAGTCCTCACTAGAACCTGTCCAAATCAGCTCACAAGTCCTCACTAGAACCTGTCCAAATCAGCTCACAAGTCCTCACTAGAACCTATCCAAATCAGCTCACAAGTCCTCACTAGAACTTGTCCAAATCAGCTCACAAGTCCTCACTAGAACCTATCCAAATCACTCACAAGTCCTGTCCAAATCAGCTCACAAGTTCATCAAGAAAAACTTGCTTAGCATGAACCCACAAAGAGAATTGTTAGAGACCCAATGTGATTCATCAACCTCATAGAAGCATAAAGAGAATTGTTAGAGACTCAATATGTTCTATACTTAACTCCCAATCTCAATCTCAAATCTCATAGAAACATAAAGAGAATTGTTAGAGACTCAATATGTTCTATACTTAACTCCCAATCTCAATCTCAACTCAATCTCAATCTCAAAAGAATAAGATAGATGTAGTATGCTTTTCTCAAGAACATGAAACACAACCCAACAATTGCCAACCATGCAATATCTCATATAACAATGATACTCATGTTCTTTCCACAACCAATATCTTTTCTCAACCAATTAGGGCTTTAACAACAATGCTTATAGACAAGGTTTAACCAACATCATTCAACTCAACATTAACCTTGAAGCATTCAACCAATCACTACATGAAAAGGAAACTAGTAGACATCCTTTTCCCTCCAAAGGTATTTGAACAAAACAGCCACCAACATAAATCACCAATGCAAAGAATAACTTGCTCAAATCAATCTCAATGGAGTAAGCCCAAATCATGTATCAAGTAAAGCATTAACTTGATCAAAACAACCTCTATGGAAGCAACTCAACCATCAATCTCAAAACAGCCAACTAAGGGTTTCACCAACTCAATGCAAGTAGCAAGACTTACTAACATAAACCCTAGTGCAAAAATGCTTCCTCTTCCTCAACCAGAATTATGCATTCACCCAAAAAACTCATCAATGATTTTAATGCATAAACAATCTTCAATATCCAGAAAATGGGATTTACACCAACAAGAATACCTAGTAGACAACCTTTTCACTCCAAACTCAATTTCAGAAAATACACCATCAACAATATACATGGAAGAAGTTGCCCATACCTTTGTTTGAGGAAGAAGAGAATAGTTCTTCAACCTCTTACCAACACCACCCTCAACTTTGCCACCAAGTTAGGGTTAGATCATAAAAGTAACCACAAAAATATTTATTCCATAAAACACCTTATGACTCCAATCCTTAGAAGTCAACTACCAAAAAATATAAAGCATACAAACAATATATCCTTTTACACCTTATTTCTCCAAATTAATTAAACCATGCTCAAGGAATAATAGCTTCTAAGCAAATCTCACTCAACAATCAAGCCAAAAATCTCAACCACACACTATCAACCTTATATCTCCAAAGAAGCATTTAACCTTAAAAATAATTTTAAATAAATCTGCCCAACCACTTCTTCTTTAACAAAATGCAGATTTTATTTAAAAAACCTTACCAAAAAAATGCTTTCGAAAATCGTGGGTCAACAGTGCCTCCAAAAAAATCGGAGCGCAAAAACTCTTCTCACACTCCACGACGGGAGTCGAACGCTTGACCTCCCTTCAAGCGCCTTCGCAGAATAGTCGTTGCCACTAGGCCAACGGCGCTAGCTTGAAGGCTAGCAAGAGTCTCCTTCTCCTTAACCCTTTGGCGGCGGATAAACGTGGTGAAAAAATGATAGCCGTAGCTTTTACTTCCCAACCTTTGTGCAATTCGAATTTCTTTCACACCATTGCTTTGGACTATAGGTTATGGCTTATATAGCCAAACTTCCATGCTATGCACGACGTCGATGGGAGGATAATTCAAACTTTTCGAATTAATATTATTTTGGCGCCTTCGAAACAACTTTAGGGTTTATGAAACCCTTTTGATTATTTAAAAAATAATCAAAGGTCTTTTAGACCTTAGACCTTAGGTGGAGAACCCATTAAATTATTAAAATAATTTAATCACTAAATCAAATAAATAATTAATTAAAAAACCTTAAAAAGGTTTTATTAATTAAGTTATTTAATTAATAAGTGTCTCCAGCCTTTGCATTAAGTCGAGAGTGGTTTTGAGAAAAACCCTTAATGCATCCACCTGGTTTTAATAAAAACCCTTAAACCTCGCCATGGTTTTGATAAAAACCTTTTCATCTGCCACATGGAATCTCTCCAGAATCTTCTAGAAAATATTCTTTGGAATCTTCAACCTTTGAAGCCAATAAATCCTCTTGACATTAATGCCAGTTCCTTTTGACATCAATGACAACTCATAGACAAGAAGCTAGGATCTCAAACCCAAAATTGCCAACAATCTCCCCCTTTGTCATTGATGGCAAACCATGCTTCTCAACAACACTGAAACTCAAAACTGTTGTATAGAAATCAGCTCCCCCGGACTTGAGGCTCTCCCCCTTACTCATATCTCTCCCCCTTTGTCATCAATGGCAAAGGGTCACCTTTGGGGCTTGGGACTAAGAATGAGCCTCTTAGCTTAGTCCCTCCCCCACCTCCTGTTGAGGTGATTAATTTTGGGGTGGGAGTAAAACTCCCATTAGGCACTGATCTTCATCAGTGTCTATAGCTGCCTTACCATGTCTTCTCTTGTTCTCCTTGTCCATATTCCTATTCTTGTTCATGTCACTATTGTTGTTCTTGTTATCATTCCTGTTCTTATCCATGTCTTGATTCTTGTGCCTGTTCATACCCATGTTCCTATTCCTGTACCTTGGAATTTCAGCTCTACACTGTCTAGCTATGTGACCTTCATTGTTGCACTTATAACAACTAACAATGTTATTTCTTTGAGGCATACCCGATCTTTGACTCCATCCTGTTCTCGACCAACCCTGTTCCTCGTTATTAGCCTTGCAATAAACAACCTTGTGCCCAAACTGTTTACAAGAGTAGCAATACCCTTGAAAGAAATTACCACCTCTCGAATCTGTCATTTACCTTCCTCACTTGAGTCATGCAATGTGAAGCCATGTGACCAAACTTGTGACAAGCAAAACATCTCGCCATTAAACTTTCCTTGATTTGACCTCTTAGGTCCTGTAAACTTTCTCCCCTTTTTTTGATTCCTGTTTTCTCGATTCTCGTGCATCTATCACTCAAGGACTCTTTTTCTGAAGTACTTTCCTCATCAGAACTCTCTTCCTTTCGGAATCTCTTACTAGATTCCCCAATAGAGTCGCCAACCTGTTCCATGTGTTTCTTACCAAAACCAAGACCTATTTTATCTATTGTCCTTCTTTGATCTTTGATGATTGAATTTACCTTTTTGGTGCTATCTTCAAACCTGTAAAGCTTCTCCTTGTACTCTTTAGTTTCCTCTTTCAAGGAAGCCACTTTATGTTCCAACTCTCTACACTCAAGAACCTTAGACTCTAACTTATCCTTAAGTTTTTGTGTCTTAGCTATAGAGAAGTCAAGACTTTCTATAAGCTCATCTCTCTCAATACAACATTCATCCAATTTATCATTGAGTCTAGCATTCTTCTTTCTTTCCTTTTTCAAAGCACTAAGAGCACTAACAAGTTCAGCTTCAAGATCTACTTCACCATCCTCTATAACTTCCTCTATTTGTTTGCCTTTTGAAACATCAATGACTTTTTCAGATTTCTTATCACTAGAGGTGCTACCCTTTTCTAAAGCCATACAAAGATCTTCCTTACAATTTTCTGAAGCATCCTCATACATAGTATAACTAGAAATCAATCCATCATTTGTGCAATCATCCTCAAGATGTCCAAAATTTCCACATCTAAAACATTTCATAAGGACAAATCTATGTTTCTTTTCTTCTTCTTTTTCGTTAGGAACAACATCTCATTTCCAACATCACTTGAAGAACTTTCACTATCACTACTAGAACACTTACTTGCCTTGTCTAGGTAGAAACTTTTCTTGTGTTTGTGAGAGTACCTCTTTCCTTGATTGCTTTGCTCATCTTTATTCTTCCTTTGATGCCTGTGCCTTTCAGAATCCTTGCTCTTATAATCCTGTTTATCTTCATCACTTTCATCCTTGGCAGCAGTACAGTTAGTAGCATAATGACCAAACTTTCCACAATTGAAACACTTGACATATTTCATACCTTTGTGCTTTCTTGAGAACTTGCCCTTCTTGCTGTAATATGCCTCTTCATCACTAGAAGACTCATCACTATCTTGAAGCTCTTTACCCTTGGATTTCTTGGTAGCCTTGAAAGTTGCCTCCTTCTTAACATCAACCTTCACTTGAGTTCTCAACTCAAATGCTGCAAGTATACTATGAAGCTCATCCTTTTTCAACTTATCCAAATCCTTAGCTTCCTCAATAGCAGAAATATTTTCACTAAATCTATTTGGAAGAGACCTCAAAATCTTATCACAAATATCATTTTCAGCAAGCTCAAGACCTAGTTCCTTCATAGAGTTAACAATCTCATCCATACGAAGCATATAGTCACTAATATTTTCTTCATCATTCATCTTGAGTTGTTCAAACATACCTTTGAAGTGTCTCAACTTGGCCTTTCGGACATTTGCATCACCTGTATGAACCACCTTCAACTGTTTCCACATTTCACTAGCTGTCTTGCAGTGAATCACCTTGGTAAGATCTAGCCTTCTGTAAACCCTTCAGGATTGCATTCATTGCCTTTGAATTGCTATGATGTAGGAGCCTCTCTTCCTTAGTAGAAGGACCATGCTCAGGAATGGTATACTCATCCTCAATCACTTCCCAAACTTCATTTCCAAGAGCCATAAGATGAACCTTCATCCTAGCACTCCAAAGCCCAAAATCTGCCCCATCAAGAATAGGTGCTGCATTACCACTTGTAGATTCCATTGTGTTCTTTACAATATTTTCCTTCAAGCTGTTAAACTTTTTGAAGGAACCCGCTCTGATACCAATTGAAGAACACAAGCTTATACTGAGAGGGGGGTGAACAAGTATAAGACCTCTTTTTACTTTCTCTATTTAACTTCAACTTCGCAAAGCAATGAACCAATAGCAATATCAAAGCAATGCATAAAGCAACACACAATGAGACACCAATTTTAACGTGGTTCACCCAACATGGGCTACATCCACAAAACTTTTCTCTAAAAATCTTTCTCAAAGTTCTTTGGGAATCCTTCCCAATTACAATGTTTATGAGCCTCAGCCCAAAGGAGAAACCTTCCCCTACTCAAGTATTTATGAGCCTCTACCCAAAGGAGAATCCTTCCCCTCCTCACGAATTTATGAGCCTCCTACCCAAAGGAGAATCCTTCCCCTCCTCACAAATTTATGAGCCTCCTACCCAAAGGAGAATCCTTCCCCTCAGCTCTAGAAATGATACTTCAGAAGATCACCTACCTCTTATTCCGCTAGCACGTGGAACTCCTTTCCACAGAAGACCTCCTATCCTCAATGCTCAGCCTCAAGAGACCTCTGTCCTCACTGATCACCTCCACAACAACTCATCAACCTATACTAAACACAGTCAGTCAGTCCAAGACAAGTCTTCCTCACTCTAAGATCTGTCCCAAGCTCAACTCATAAAGCTTGAACAAATCAATCTCTACTACACACAAGCCTTCTCAAAGACTTGTCAAAACTATCCTCAGGTTCTTCTCAAAGAACCACTTCAACTCTATCCTCAAGTCCTCTGCTAGGACCTGTCCAAATCAGCTCACAAGTCCTCCCTAGAACTTGTCCAAATCAGCTCACAAGTCCTCACTAGAACCTGTCCAAATCAGCTCACAAGTCCTCACTAGAACCTATCCAAATCAGCTCACAAGTCCTCACTAGAACCTGTCCAAATCAGCTCACAAGTCCTCACTAGAACTTGTCCAAATCAGCTCACAAGTCCTCACTAGAACCTATCCAAATCAGCTCACAAGTCCTCACTAGAACCTATCCAAATCAGCTCACAAGTCCTCACTAGAACTTGTCCAAATCAGCTCACAAGTTCATCAAGAAAAACTTGCTTAGCATGAACCCACAAAGAGAATTGTTAGAGACCCAATGTGATTCATCAACCTCATAGAAGCATAAAGAGAATTGTTAGAGACTCAATATGTTCTATACTTAACTCCCAATCTCAATCTCAAATCTCATAGAAACATAAAGAGAATTGTTAGAGACTCAATATGTTCTATACTTAACTCCCAATCTCAATCTCAACTCAATCTCAATCTCAAAAGAATAAGATAGATGTAGTATGCTTTTCTCAAGAACATGAAACACAACCCAACAATTGCCAACCATGCAATATCTCATATAACAATGATACTCATGTTCTTTCCACAACCAATATCTTTTCTCAACCAATTAGGGCTTTAACAACAATGCTTATAGACAAGGTTTAACCAACATCATTCAACTCAACATTAACCTTGAAGCATTCAACCAATCACTACATGAAAAGGAAACTAGTAGACATCCTTTTCCCTCCAAAGGTATTTGAACAAAATAGCCACCAACATAAATCACCAATGCAAAGAATAACTTGCTCAAATCAATCTCAATGGAGTAAGCCCAAATCATGTATCAAGTAAAGCATTAACTTGATCAAAACAACCTCTATGGAAGCAACTCAACCATCAATCTCAAAACAGCCAACTAAGGGTTTCACCATCTCAATGCAAGTAGCAAGACTTACTAACATAAACCCTAGTGCAAAAATGCTTCCTCTTCCTCAACCAGAATTATGCATTCACCCAAAAAACTCATCAATGATTTTAATGCATAAACAATCTTCAATATCCAGAAAATGGGATTTACACCAACAAGAATACCTAGTAGACAACCTTTTCACTCCAAACTCAATTTCAGAAAATACACCATCAACAATATACATGGAAGAAGTTGCCCATACCTTTGTTTGAGGAAGAAGAGAATAGTTCTTCAACCTCTTACCAACACCACCCTCAACTTTGCCACCAAGTTAGGGTTAGATCATAAAAGTAACCACAAAAATATTTATTCCATAAAACACCTTATGACTCCAATCCTTAGAAGTCAACTACCAAAAAATATAAAGCATACAAACAATATATCCTTTTACACCTTATTTCTCCAAATTAATTAAACCATGCTCAAGGAATAATAGCTTCTAAGCAAATCTCACTCAACAATCAAGCCAAAAATCTCAACCACACACTATCAACCTTATATCTCCAAAGAAGCATTTAACCTTAAAAATAATTTTAAATAAATCTGCCCAACCACTTCTTCTTTAACAAAATGCAGATTTTATTTAAAAAACCTTACCAAAAAAAATGCTTCCAAAAATCGCGGGTCAACAATGCCTCCAAAAAAATCGGAGCGCAAAAACTCTTCTCACACTCCACGGCGGGAGTCGAACGCTTGACCTCCCTTCAAGCGCCTTCACAGAATAGTCATTGCCACTAGGCCAACGATGCTAGCTTGAAGGCTAGCAAGAGTCTCCTTCTCCTTAACCCTTTGGTGGTGGATAAACGTGGCAAAAAAATGATAGCCGTAGCTTTTACTTCCCAACTTTTGTGCAATTCGAATTTCTTTCACACCATTGCTTTGGACTATAGGTTATGGCTTATATAGCCAAACTTCCATGCTATGCACGACGTCGACGGGAGGATAATTCAAACTTTTTGAATTAATATTATTTTGGCGCCTTCGAAACAACTTTAGGGTTTATGAAACCCTTTTGATTATTTAAAAAATAATCAAAGGTCTTTTAGACCTTAGACCTTAGGTGGAGAACCCATTAAATTATTAAAATAATTTAATCACTAAATCAAATAAATAATTAATTAAAAAACCTTAAAAAGGTTTTATTAATTAAGTTATTTAATTAATAAGTGTCTCCAGCCTTTGCATTAAGCCGAGAGTGGTTTTGAGAAAAACCCTTAATGCATCCACCTGGTTTTAATAAAAACCCTTAAACCTGCCATGGTTTTGATAAAAACCTTTTCATCCGCCACATGGAATCTCTCCGAAATCTTCTAGAAAATATTCTTTGGAATCTTCAACCTTTGAAGCCAATAAATCCTCTTGACATTAATGCCAGTTCCTTTTGACATCAATGACAACTCATAGACAAGAAGCTAGGATCTCAAACCCAAAATTGCCAACAATCTCCCCCTTTGTCATTGATGGCAAACCATGCTTCTCAACAACACTGAAACTCAAAACTCGTTGTATAGAAATCAGCTCCCCTGACTTGAGGCTCTCCCCCTTACTCATATCTCTCCCCCTTTGTCATCAATGGCAAAGGGTCACCTTTGGGGCTTGGGACTAAGAATGAGCCTCTTAGCTTAGTCCCTCCCCCACCTCCTGTTGAGGTGATTAATTCTGGGGTGGGAGTAAAACTCCCATTAGGCACTGATCTTCATCAGTGTCTATAGCTGCCTTACCATGTCTTCTCTTGTTCTCCTTGTCCATATTCCTGTTCCTGTTCATGTCACCGTTGTTGTTCTTGTTATCATTCCTGTTCTTATCCATGTCTTGATTCTTGTGCCTGTTCATACCCATGTTCCTATTCCTGTACCTTGGAATTTCAGCTCTACACTGTCTAGCTATGTGACCTTCATTGTTGCACTTATAACAACTAACAATGTTATTTCTTTGAGGCATACCTGATCTTTGACTCCATCTGTTCTGACCAACCCTGTTCCTGTTATTAGCCTTGCAATAAACAACCTTGTGCCCAAACTGTTTACAAGAGTAGCAATACCCTTGAAAGAAATTACCACCTCTGAATCTGTCATTTACCTTCCTCACTTGAGTCATGCAATGTGAAGCCATGTGACCAAACTTGTGACAAGCAAAACATCTCGCCATTAAACTTTCCTTGATTTGACCTCTTAGGTCCTGTAAACTTTCTCCCTTTTTTTTATTCCTGTTTTCTGATTTTGTGCATCTATCACTCAAGGACTCTTTTTCTGAAGTACTTTCCTCATCAGAACTCTCTTCCTTTTGGAATCTCTTACTAGATTCCCCAGCAGAGTCGCCAACCTGTTCCATGTGTTTCTTACCAAAACCAAGACCTGTTTTATCTGTTGTCCTTCTTTGATCTTTGATGATTGACTTTACCTTTTTGGTGCTATCTTCAAACCTGGTAAAGCTTCTCCTTGTACTCTTTAGTTTCCTCTTTCAAGGAAGCCACTTTCTGTTCCAACTCTCTACACTCAAGAACCTTAGACTCTAACTTATCCTTAAGTTTTTGTGTCTTAGCTATAGAGAAGTCAAGACTTTCTATAAGCTCATCTCTCTCAATACAACATTCATCCAATTTATCATTGAGTCTAGCATTCTTCTTTCTTTCCTTTTTCAAAGCACTAAGAGCACTAACAAGTTCAGCTTCAAGATCTACTTCACCATCCTCTATAACTTCCTCTATTTGTTTGCCTTTTGAAACATCAATGACTTTTTCAGATTTCTTATCACTAGAGGTGCTACCCTTTTCTAAAGCCATACAAAGATCTTCCTTACAATTTTCCGAAGCATCCTCATACATAGTATAACTAGAAATCAATCCATCATTTGTGCAATCATCCTCAAGATGTCCAAAATTTCCACATCTAAAACATTTCATAAGGACAAATCTATGTTTCTTTTCTTCTTCTTTTTCTGTTAGGAACAACATCTCATTTCCAACATCACTTGAAGAACTTTCACTATCACTACTAGAACACTTACTTGCCTTGTCTAGGTAGAAACTTTTCTTGTGTTTGTGAGAGTACCTCTTTCCTTGATTGCTTTGCTCATCTTTATTCTTCCTTTGATGCCTCTGCCTTTCAGAATCCTTGCTCTTATAATCCTGTTTATCTTCATCACTTTCATCCTTGGCAGTAGTACAATTAGTAGCATAATGACCAAACTTTCCACAATTGAAACACTTGACATATTTCATACCTTTGTGCTTTCTTGAGAACTTGCCCTTCTTGCTGTAATATGCCTCTTCATCACTAGAAGACTCATCACTATCTTGAAGCTCTTTACCCTTGGATTTCTTGGTAGCCTTGAAAGCTGCCTCCTTCTTAACATCAACCTTCACTTGAGTTCTCAACTCAAATGCTGCAAGTATACTATGAAGCTCATCCTTTTTCAACTTATCCAAATCCTTAGCTTCCTCAATAGCAGAAATATTTTCACTAAATCTATTTGGAAGAGACCTCAAAATCTTATCACAAATATCATTTTCAGCAAGCTCAAGACCTAGTTCCTTCATAGAGTTAACAATCTCATCCATACGAAGCATATAGTCACTAATATTTTCTTCATCATTCATCTTGAGTTGTTCAAACATACCTTTGAAGTGTCTCAACTTGGCCTTTCGGACATTTGCATCACCTGTATGAACCACCTTCAACTGTTTCCACATTTCACTAGCTGTCTTGCAGTGAATCACCTTGGTAAGATCTGCCTTCTGTAAACCCTTCAGGATTGCATTCATTGCCTTTGAATTGCTATGATGTAGGAGCCTCTCTTCCTTAGTAGAAGGACCATGCTCAGGAATGGTATACTCATCCTCAATCACTTCCCAAACTTCATTTCCAAGAGCCATAAGATGAACCTTCATCCTAGCACTCCAAAGCCCAAAATCTGCCCCATCAAGAATAGGTGTTGCATTACCACTTGTAGATTCCATTGTGTTCTTTACAATATTTTCCTTCAAGTTGTTAAACTTTTTGAAGGAACCCGCTCTGATACCAATTGAAGAACACAAGCTTATACTGAGAGGGGGGGTGAACAGTATAAGACCTCTTTTTACTTTCTCTATTTAACTTCAACTTCGCAAAGCAATGAACCAATAGCAATATCAAAGCAATGCATAAAGCAACACACAATGAGACACCAATTTTAACGTGGTTCACCCAACATGGGCTACATCCACAAAACTTTTCTCTAAAAAGCTTTCTCAAAGTTCTTTGGGAATCCTTCCCAATTACAATGTTTATGAGCCTCAGCCCAAAGGAGAAACCTTCCCCTACTCAAGTATTTATGAGCCTCTACCCAAAGGAGAATCCTTCCCCTCCTCACGAATTTATGAGCCTCCTGCCCAAAGGAGAATCCTTCCCCTCCTCATGAATTTATGAGCCTCCTGCCCAAAGGAGAATCCTTCCCCTCAACTCTAGAAATGATACTTCAGAAGATCACCTACCTCTTATTCCGCTAGCACGTGGAACTCCTTTCCACAGAAGACCTCCTATCCTCAATGCTCAGCCTCAAGAGACCTCTGTCCTCACTGATCACCTCCACAACAACTCATCAACCTGTACTAAACATAGTCAGTCGGTCCAACACAAGTCTTCCTCACTCTGTCAGATCTATCCCAAGCTCAACTCATAAAGCTTGAACAAATCAATCTCTGCTGCACACAAGCCTTCTCAAAGACTTGTCAAAACTATCCTCAGGTTCTTCTCAAAGAACCACTTCAACTCTGTCCTCAAGTCCTCTGCTAGGACCTATCCAAATCAGCTCACAAGTCCTCCCTAGAACTTGTCCAAATCAGCTCACAAGTCCTCACTAGAACCTGTCCAAATCAGCTCACAAGTCCTCACTAGAACTTGTCCAAATCAGCTCACAAGTCCTCACTAGAACCTGTCCAAATCAGCTCACAAGTCCTCACTAGAACCTGTCCAAATCAGCTCACAAGTCCTCACTAGAACCTGTCCAAATCAGCTCACAAGTCCTCACTAGAACCTTTCCAAATCAGCTCACAAGTCCTTCACTAGAACCTGTCCAAATCAGCTCACAAGTTCATCAAGAAAAACTTGCTTAGCATGAACCCACAAAGAGAATTGTTAGAGACCCAATGTGATTCATCAACCTCATAGAAGCATAAAGAGAATTGTTAGAGACTCAATATGTTCTATACTTAACTCCCAATCTCAATCTCAAATCTCATAGAAACATAAAGAGAATTGTTAGAGACTCAATATGTTCTATACTTAACTCCCAATCTCAATCTCAACTCAATCTCAATCTCAAAAGAATAAGATAGATGTAGTATGCTTTTCTCAAGAACATGAAACACAACCCAACAATTGCCAACCATGCAATATCTCATATAACAATGATACTCATGTTCTTTCCACAACCAATATCTTTTCTCAACCAATTAGGGCTTTAACAACAATGCTTATAGACAAGGTTTAACCAACATCATTCAACTCAACATTAACCTTGAAGCATTCAACCAATCACTACATGAAAAGGAAACTAGTAGACATCCTTTTCCCTCCAAAGGTATTTGAACAAAACAACCACCAACATAAATCACCAATGCAAAGAATAACTTGCTCAAATCAATCTCAATGGAGTAAGCCCAAATCATGTATCAAGTAAAGCATTAACTTGATCAAAACAACCTCTATGGAAGCAACTCAACCATCAATCTCAAAACAGCCAACTAAGGGTTTCACCATCTCAATGCAAGTAGCAAGACTTACTAACATAAACCCTAGTGCAAAAATGCTTCCTCTTCCTCAACCAGAATTATGCATTCACCCAAAAAACTCATCAATGATTTTAATGCATAAACAATCTTCAATATCCAGAAAATGGGATTTACACCAACAAGAATACCTAGTAGACAACCTTTTCACTCCAAACTCAATTTCAGAAAATACACCATCAACAATATACATGGAAGAAGTTGCCCATACCTTTGTTTGAGGAAGAAGAGAATAGTTCTTCAACCTCTTACCAACACCACCCTCAACTTTGCCACCAAGTTAGGGTTAGATCATAAAAGTAACCACAAAAATATTTATTCCATAAAACACCTTATGACTCCAATCCTTAGAAGTCAACTACCAAAAAATATAAAGCATACAAACAATATATCCTTTTACACCTTATTTCTCCAAATTAATTAAACCATGCTCAAGGAATAATAGCTTCTAAGCAAATCTCACTCAACAATCAAGCCAAAAATCTCAACCACACACTATCAACCTTATATCTCCAAAGAAGCATTTAACCTTAAAAATAATTTTAAATAAATCTGCCCAACCACTTCTTCTTTAACAAAATGCAGATTTTATTTAAAAAACCTTACCAAAAAAATGCTTTCAAAAATCGTGGGTCAACAGTGCGTCCAAAAACTCTTCTCACACTCCACGGCGGGAGTCGAACGCTTGACCTCCCTTCAAGCGCCTTCGTAGAACAGTCATTGCCACTAGGCCAACGGTGCTAGCTTGAAGGCTAGCAAGAGTCTCCTTCTCCTTAACCCTTTGGCGGTGGATAAACGTGGCAAAAAAATGATAGCCGTAGCTTTTACTTCCCAACCTTTGCGCAATTCGAATTTCTTTCACACCATTGCTTTGGACTATAGGTTATGGCTTATATAGCCAAACTTCCATGCTATGCACGACGTCGACGGGAGGATAATTCAAACTTTTTGAATTAATATTATTTTGGCGCCTTCGAAACAACTTTAGGGTTTATGAAACCCTTTTGATTATTTAAAAAATAATCAAAGGTCTTTTAGACCTTAGACCTTAGGTGGAGAACCCATTAAATTATTAAAATAATTTAATCACTAAATCAAATAAATAATTAATTAAAAAACCTTAAAAAGGTTTTATTAATTAAGTTATTTAATTAATAAGTGTCTCCAACCTTTGCATTAAGTTGAGAGTGGTTTTGAGAAAAACCCTTAATGCATCCACCTGGTTTTAATAAAAACCCTTAAACTTGCCATGGTTTTGATAAAAACCTTTTCATCTGCCACATGGAATCTCTCCGAAATCTTCTAGAAAATATTCTTTGGAATCTTCAACCTTTGAAGCCAATAAATCCTCTTGACATTAATGCCAGTTCCTTTTGACATCAATGACAACTCATAGACAAGAAGCTAGGATCTCAAACCCAAAATTGCCAACAATCTCCCCCTTTGTCATTGATGGCAAACCATGCTTCTCAACAACACTGAAACTCAAAACTACTGTATAGAAATCAGCTCCCCTGACTTGAGGCTCTCCCCCTTACTCATATCTCTCCCCCTTTGTCATCAATGGCAAAGGGTCACCTTTGGGGCTTGGGACTAAGAATGAGCCTCTTAGCTTAGTCCCTCCCCCACCTCCTGTTGAGGTGATTAATTTTGGGGTGGGAGTAAAACTCCCATTAGGCACTGATCTTCATCAGTGTCTATAGCTGCCTTACCATGTCTTCTCTTGTTCTCCTTGTCCATATTCCTATTCTTGTTCATGTCACTGTTGTTGTTCTTGTTATCATTCCTATTCTTATCCATGTCTTGATTCTTGTGCCTGTTCATACCCATGTTCCTATTCTTGTACCTTGGAATTTCAGCTCTACACTGTCTAGCTATGTGACCTTCATTGTTGCACTTATAACAACTAACAATGTTATTTCTTTGAGGCATACCTGATCTTTGACTCCATCTGTTCTGACCAACCCTGTTCCTGTTATTAGCCTTGCAATAAACAACCTTGTGCCCAAACTATTTACAAGAGTAGCAATACCCTTGAAAGAAATTACCACCTCTGAATCTGTCATTTACCTTCCTCACTTGAGTCATGCAATGTGAAGCCATGTGACCAAACTTGTGACAAGCAAAACATCTACCATTAAACTTTCCTTGATTTGACCTCTTAGGTCCTGTAAACTTTCTCCCCTTTTTTTGATTCTTGTTTTTTGATTCTGTGCATCTATCACTCAAGGACTCTTTTTCTGAAGTACTTTCCTCATCAGAACTCTCTTCCTTTCGGAATCTCTTACTAGATTCCCCAGCAGAGTCGCCAACCTGTTCCATGTGTTTCTTACCAAAACCAAGACCTGTTTTATCTGTTGTCCTTCTTTGATCTTTGATGATTGACTTTACCTTTTTGGTGCTATCTTCAAACCTGTAAAGCTTCTCCTTGTACTCTTTAGTTTCCTCTTTCAAGGAAGCCACTTTCTGTTCCAACTCTCTACACTCAAGAACCTTAGACTCTAACTTATCCTTAAGTTTCTGTGTCTTAGCTATAGAGAAGTCAAGACTTTCTATAAGCTCATCTCTCTCAATACAACATTCATCCAATTTATCATTGAGTCTAGCATTCTTCTTTCTTTCCTTTTTCAAAGCACTAAGAGCACTAACAAGTTCAGCTTCAAGATCTACTTCACCATCCTCTATAACTTCCTCTATTTGTTTGCCTTTTGAAACATCAATGACTTTTTCAGATTTCTTATCACTAGAGGTGCTACCCTTTTCTAAAGCCATACAAAGATCTTCCTTACAATTTTTCGAAGCATCCTCATACATAGTATAACTAGAAATCAATCCATCATTTGTGCAATCATCCTCAAGATGTCCAAAATTTCCACATCTAAAACATTTCATAAGGACAAATCTATGTTTCTTTTCTTCTTCTTTTTCTATTAGGAACAACATCTCATTTCCAACATCACTTGAAGAACTTTCACTATCACTACTAGAACACTTACTTGCCTTGTCTAGGTAGAAACTTTTCTTGTGTTTGTGAGAGTACCTCTTTCCTTGATTGCTTTGCTCATATTTATTCTTCCTTTGATGCCTCTGCCTTTCAGAATCCTTGCTCTTATAATCCTGTTTATCTTCATCACTTTCATCCTTGGTAGCAATATAGTTAGTAGCATAATGACCAAACTTTCCACAATTGAAACACTTGACATATTTCATACCTTTGTGCTTTCTTGAGAACTTGCCCTTCTTGCTGTAATATGCCTCTTCATCACTAGAAGACTCATCACTATCTTGAAGCTCTTTACCCTTGGATTTCTTGGTAGCCTTGAAAGCTGCCTCCTTCTTAACATCAACCTTCACTTGAGTTCTCAACTCAAATGCTGCAAGTATACTATGAAGCTCATCCTTTTTCAACTTATCCAAATCCTTAGCTTCCTCAATAGCAGAAATATTTTCACTAAATCTATTTGGAAGAGACCTCAAAATCTTATCACAAATATCATTTTCAGCAAGCTCAAGACCTAGTTCCTTCATAGAGTTAACAATCTCATCCATACGAAGCATATAGTCACTAATATTTTCTTCATCATTCATCTTGAGTTGTTCAAACATACCTTTGAAGTGTCTCAACTTGGCCTTTCGGACATTTGCATCACCTGTATGAACCACCTTCAACTGTTTCCACATTTCACTAGTTGTCTTGTAGTGAATCACCTTGGTAAGATCTGCCTTCTGTAAACCCTTCAAGATTGCATTCATTGCCTTTGAATTGCTATGATGTAGGAGCCTCTCTTCCTTAGTAGAAGGACCATGCTCAGGAATGGTATACTCATCCTCAATCACTTCCCAAACTTCATTTCCAAGAGCCATAAGATGAACCTTCATCCTAGCACTCCAAAGCCCAAAATCTGCCCCATCAAGAATAGGTGCTGCATTACCACTTGTAGATTCCATTGTGTTCTTTACAATATTTTCCTTCAAGTTGTTAAACTTTTCGAAGGAACCTGCTCTGATACCAATTGAAGAACACAAGCTTATACTGAGAGGGGGGTGAACAATATAAGACCTCTTTTTACTTTCTCTATTTAACTTCAACTTCGCAAAGCAATGAACCAATAGCAATATCAAAGCAATGCATAAAGCAACACACAATGAGACACCAATTTTAACGTGGTTCACCCAACATGGGCTACATCCACAAAACTTTTCTCTAAAAAGCTTTCTCAAAGTTCTTTGGGAATCCTTCCCAATTACAATGTTTATGAGCCTCAACCCAAAGGAGAAACCTTCCCCTACTCAAGTATTTATGAGCCTCTACCCAAAGGAGAATCCTTCCCCTCCTCATGAATTTATGAGCCTCCTACCCAAAGGAGAATCCTTCCCCTCCTCACAAATTTATGAGCCTCCTACCCAAAGGAGAATCCTTCCCTTACTCTAGAAATGATACTTCAGAAGATCACCTACCTCTTATTCTGCTAGCACGTGGAACTCCTTTCCACAGAAGACCTCCTATCCTCAATGCTCAGCCTCAAGAGACCTCTGTCCTCACCGATCACCTCCACAACAACTCATCAACCTGTACTAAACATAGTCGGTCCGTATAGCACAAGTCTTCCTCACTCTATCAGATCTGTCCCAAGCTCAACTCATAAAGCTTGAACAAATCAATCTCTACTGCACACAAGCCTTCTCAAAGACTTGTCAAAACTATCCTCAGGTTCTTCTCAAAGAACCACTTCAACTCTATCCTCAAGTCCTCTGCTAGGACCTATCCAAATCAGCTCACAAGTCCTCCCTAGAACTTGTCCAAATCAGCTCACAAGTCCTCACTAGAACCTGTCCAAATCAGCTCACAAGTCCTCACTAGAACCTGTCCAAATCAGCTCACAAGTCCTCACTAGAACCTGTCCAAATCAGCTCACAAGTCCTCACTAGAACCTATCCAAATCAGCTCACAAGTCCTCACTAGAACCTGTCCAAATCAGCTCACAAGTCCTCACTAGAACCTGTCCAAATCAGCTCACAAGTCCTCACTAGAACCTGTCCAAATCAGCTCACAAGTCCTCACTAGAACTTGTCCAAATCAGCTCACAAGTTCATCAAGAAAAACTTGCTTAGCATGAACCCACAAAGAGAATTGTTAGAGACCCAATGTGATTCATCAACCTCATAGAAGCATAAAGAGAATTGTTAGAGACTCAATATGTTCTATACTTAACTCCCAATCTCAATCTCAAATCTCATAGAAACATAAAGAGAATTGTTAGAGACTCAATATGTTCTATACTTAACTCCCAATCTCAATCTCAACTCAATCTCAATCTCAAAAGAATAAGATAGATGTAGTATGCTTTTCTCAAGAACATGAAACACAACCCAACAATTGCCAACCATGCAATATCTCATATAACAATGATACTCATGTTCTTTCCACAACCAATATCTTTTCTCAACCAATTAGGGCTTTAACAACAATGCTTATAGACAAGGTTTAACCAACATCATTCAACTCAACATTAACCTTGAAGCATTCAACCAATCACTACATGAAAAGGAAACTAGTAGACATCCTTTTCCCTCCAAAGGTATTTGAACAAAACAACCACCAACATAAATCACCAATGCAAAGAATAACTTGCTCAAATCAATCTCAATGGAGTAAGCCCAAATCATGTATCAAGTAAAGCATTAACTTGATCAAAACAACCTCTATGGAAGCAACTCAACCATCAATCTCAAAACAGCCAACTAAGGGTTTCACCATCTCAATGCAAGTAGCAAGACTTACTAACATAAACCCTAGTGCAAAAATGCTTCCTCTTCCTCAACCAGAATTATGCATTCACCCAAAAAACTCATCAATGATTTTAATGCATAAACAATCTTCAATATCCAGAAAATGGGATTTACACCAACAAGAATACCTAGTAGACAACCTTTTCACTCCAAACTCAATTTCAGAAAATACACCATCAACAATATACATGGAAGAAGTTGCCCATACCTTTGTTTGAGGAAGAAGAGAATAGTTCTTCAACCTCTTACCAACACCACCCTCAACTTTGCCACCAAGTTAGGGTTAGATCATAAAAGTAACCACAAAAATATTTATTCCATAAAACACCTTATGACTCCAATCCTTAGAAGTCAACTACCAAAAAATATAAAGCATACAAACAATATATCCTTTTACACCTTATTTCTCCAAATTAATTAAACCATGCTCAAGGAATAATAGCTTCTAAGCAAATCTCACTCAACAATCAAGCCAAAAATCTCAACCACACACTATCAACCTTATATCTCCAAAGAAGCATTTAACCTTAAAAATAATTTTAAATAAATCTGCCCAACCACTTCTTCTTTAACAAAATGCAGATTTTATTTAAAAAACCTTACCAAAAAAATGCTTCCAAAAATCGCGGGTCAACAGTGCCTCCAAAAAAATCGGAGCGCAAAAACTCTTCTCACACTCCACGGCGGGAGTCGAACGCTTGACCTCCCTTCAAGCGCCTTCGTAGAACAGTCGTTGCCACTAGGCCAACGGTGCTAGCTTGAAGGCTAGCAAGAGTCTCCTTCTCCTTAACCCTTTGGCGGCGGATAAACGTGGCAAAAAAATGATAGCCGTAGCTTTTACTTCCCAACCTTTGCGCAATTCGAATTTCTTTCACACCATTGCTTTGGACTATAGGTTATGGCTTATATAGCCAAACTTCCATGCTATGCACGACGTCAGCGGGAGGATAATTCAAACTTTTCGAATTAATATTATTTTGGCGCCTTCAAAACAACTTTAGGGTTTATGAAACCCTTTTGATTATTTAAAAAATAATCAAAGGTCTTTTAGACCTTAGACCTTAGGTGGAGAACCCATTAAATTATTAAAATAATTTAATCACTAAATCAAATAAATAATTAATTAAAAAACCTTAAAAAGGTTTTATTAATTAAGTTATTTAATTAATAAGTGTCTCCAACCTTTGCATTAAGTTGAGAGTGGTTTTGAGAAAAACCCTTAATGCATCCACCTGGTTTTAATAAAAACCCTTAAACCTGCCATGGTTTTGATAAAAACCTTTTCATCTGCCACATGGAATCTCTCCGAAATCTTCTAGAAAATATTCTTTGGAATCTTCAACCTTTGAAGCCAATAAATCCTCTTGACATTAATGCCGGTTCCTTTTGACATCAATGACAACTCATAGACAAGAAGCTAGGATCTCAAACCCAAAATTGCCAACATTTTTGGAAGCAAATGTTACATAAAATGGGAAGAGAAAAATTTGGGTAAGTTTGACCCAAGATGTGATGAGGGTATTTTTCTTGGCTATTCCACTAAGAGCAAGGCCTATAGATGCTATAAAAAAAGTACATGTACTATTATAGAAAGTATAAATGTAATAATTGATGATAAGATAGGATCAAGAAATTGTATATCAAGAAGATGAAAGTTGTCAAGAAGAGTTACAAAGACTTTTTCCTAAATATCCATCCAGGTATGTATAAAAAAATCATCCAAGAGATCTAATTATTGGGAATCCAGATGAGATACAGACAAGGAGAAGGGTAATAGCATCAAATGAGCAAGCAAATTTCTCTTTGTTATCTAATATTGAGCCAAAAGACTTCAATGAGGAAAGTGAAGATGATTTTTGGATCAAGGTAATGAATGAGGAACTAGACCAGATATAGAAAAGTAAGACTTGGAAACTTATCCCACGACCAAAAGGTAAGAATGTGATTGACACTAAATGGATATTCAAAAACAAGTTAAACAAAGATGGTCATGTAGTCAGAAACAAAGTAAGGTTAGTATGCAAAGGTTATGCACAAGTTGAAGGAATTTATTTTTATGAGACATTTTCTCTAGTTGCATGACTTGAAGCTATAAGAATGTTCTTAGCTTTCTCAAGTTTCAAAAACTTCAAGGTATATCAAATAGATGTTAAATCAACCTTTCTAAATTGGGTAATGGAGGAAGAGTTTTATATTGAGCATCCATAAGGATTCAACTTAACTGATAAATTAGACTATATATGTAGATTGAAAAAGGTATTTTATGGACTAAAACAAGCTCCTAGATCTTGGTACTCAAGATTGGATAAGTATCTTCAGGAATAGTGTTTCAGTAAAGGAATAGTGGATAGTTTCTAATACATCAAGAATGAAGGTAATGACTTACTAATTGTGGTTGTTTATGTGGATGATATTATTTTTGAAGGCAACAATTATAAGATGTGTCAAAAATTTACAAAGAGCATGTTGAATGAATTTGAGATGTCAATGCTTGGTGAGTTGTCTTTCTTTCTTAGACTTCAGATTTTACAATCAAAGAAAGGTGTGTTTCTTTCACAAACCAAGTATATAAAAGATATTCTAAATAAATTCAAGTTAGAATATTGCAAACCAGTGAGTACCTCCATGTTTACAGGATGCAAGTTAAGTAAAGACAATGAATCTCCTGAGGCAAATAAAAAATTATACAGATCTATGATTGGTAGCTTATTGTATGTCATGACTACAAGACCAAATATAATGCAAGTAGTGGGACTAGTGGTAAGGTTTCAAGCAGCACCCAAGGAGACACATGTAGTAGCGGTAAAAAGGATTCTCAAGTATTTAAAAGGGACTATGGATTTTGGACTTTGGTACCCCAAAAATTATAATTTCACTCTCACATCATATACAAATGCAGATTGGGTTAGTAGCATTGATGACAAAAAAACACAAGTGGAGGAGCATTATTTCTTGGATATTTTTTAGTCTCTTGGCTAAGTATGAAACAAGAATCAGTATCCTTATCCACATTAGAGGCGGAGTATATTGCAATAATTACTTGTTATACATAGGTCTTATGGATGAAGAAAAATCTAGAGGACTTCAAGATAAAGTATGATCACCCTATTCCCATATTGTGTGATAATACAAGTGCTATAAATATCTCAAATAATTTGGTGATGCACTCTAGGACAAAGCACATTTCGAACAAATATTATTTTCTAAGAGAGAAGGTGATAGATAAGTAGGTCAGGTTGGAGTATGTTACTATAAAGGAGCATATTGCGGACATCTTCACTAAGACATTTCTGAAAGAGACTTTTGAGTATCTTCGAGGAAAATTGGGAGTATTTTTACTCCCATACAAAAATTAACCACCTCAAAGAGAGGAGGTTGGGAGGGGGCTGAGCTAAGAGTCTTATATTAATCCTCAAAGGTGACCCTTTTCTATTGATGTCAAAGAGGGAGAGATTTGAGTTAGGGGGGAGCTTTCAATCAAGGGGAGAAGAACTAAAAAAGAAAAAGAAATGGTAAAAGGAAAAAGGATTGCCATCAATAACAAAGGAAGATATTGTTGGAAATTTGAGCTATTTTTGTTGTCATTGATGTCAAGAGATTGATGTCCAAGTTTCATCATCATTAATGTCATCAGGTTGTTTCTCCAAAAGGCAATGAAGAAGGTTTAAAAAGAAATCCCAAGGAAGGAGAAGTAGGTTTAAAAGGAAATAATAATATTATAATATTTTGGGCTAAAGGTTGAAGTGAAGAAAAACAAGGTCCAAGGAGTCTTTAAAATATAAATCCTCAAAAGACCCATTTGGCAGATTGTAAAGGTTATTATTTAATTTATTTAAATTAAAATATTTTAACCATAGGTTAAAATTTTAATTTAAATAAATATTAAAGGCACCATAATTCTAAGTTTAAAATTCAAATTAAAATTTGAATTGGAAGCGCAAACATGTTGGAGTGCGTAGCAAAAGGTATAAAAGGGAGAAATATTTTTAGTTCAAATTATCCATGCAATTCGTATGCCCAAGATAAAAAGAAATGCATGTGCTACATTAAGAGAAGAAAGAGGATTTGTGTGTGTTAAGATTAAAAGGGTAGACTACATGATAAGACCAAGTGGAGCATCAAATAACTCATCGAAGATCTTGGTAGCGCAAGCGGCGATCGATGGTTGGTTAAGGAATTTTTGTAAAGCAGGTCAGGGGTTCAATTTGTGTCCCCTTCATTTTGAGCGTAGCAAGGTTTTTGTTTAAATTCAAAAGGTACGGATATCAAGGGGTAAAAGGTACATCATGCACCTTTGGTTTCATCTTGGGCATGTGGCCCAATGGTAGCCAAGCCCTAGGGCTTAGGCACCACGGTGATGATTGGTCACGGGTTCAAGTCGAGCACAGTCTTTGAGGGTATTAATTTTAATGTGGGCCATCATATAAGGTAAGCGCTTGATTTATTTTTACCAAGGTGTGAATAGTGCTAGGTGCCACGTGATAGTTGTGAAGGTGCTTTGATTAATTTTTTCTAAGGTGAAATATAGGGAGTCATAAGGGTGTTTAATATTTTAATTTTTAATTAGCATTAAAAATAAATATTGGAGATATAAGGTGTTTGAAATGAAATTAATTGTGTTGAATATTATTGTGTGAAGATTGGAGTTTAAAGTGTTATCAAAGGAGTTTTGATTGTTTATGAATTGAATATTATTTTTTGTGAAGTTTGGAGATTATAAGGTGTACTTGAGAGCTAATATTTTTGTATGGTGAATTAATTATTGGGGAGAATAATTTTGTGGAGATTTTGAGATAGGTTGTTGTTTCCTAACCTTGAAATTGGCAAGAATATTTGATTGTGATTAAGACAATTTTCAAGACATATCTCCATAAAAACAAAAGGTATGGGAACATCCTCCTTGTGAGTGAAATATTGTTGGATTGAATGTTGTGAAATGCAAATTTGGAGTGAAAAGGATTGTTTGATACGTATTGTTAGAAGTGAAGTTTATTAAGCATGATTGATTGAAAGCATTGGAGTGATAGTTCAAGTTTTATGAAACAAACTATATCTTATTTCTAAATTGATTTGAAAGTGATTTTGAAAGTGATAGAGTGTTTTGTTGAGTACATATATTGTGAGTGTGAAACATATTGAGTCTTTAACCATTATTTATATGTTTCTATGGCTAAACAAGAGTCTGAGTGTGTGTTGAAGAGATTTGCTAAAAGAGAATTAAGTTGTGTTTTCTGAAATTGTTTTAATGAGTTTGCTAGGAAGTTTAAGGACAGATTAGAGGTAAGTCTTTGTGAAGACTTGAGAGCAGAGTTGATTCATTTGTTCAAATGTTATATTAAGGCTTTGGGAAAATATTAGTAGAGTTGGTTTATGATTTGATCAAGCTTTGTGTTAAGGCTTGAGGACAAATTTGAGGACAAATTTTGGTATAGATTTGTGAGAAATTTTTGGTCTAGAGCAGAGATTGAGTTTGGTAAATATTTGAGAGTAGATTTGTGCCAGAGTAAAGATAGATTTGTGAGAATATTTGTGTAGAGTAGAGGAAATTATTCAGTACAGATATAAGATAGAGATAGAGTAAAGTTTAGAGCAAGATTTGGAGGTGACAGAGTAGAAGAAAGTAGTCTCCAATGGATAGAGATCCATTAGCGAGGACAGTGAGGATAAATTTATTTTGGGTGAGGATAGGGGTATTCAGTGGAGAGAGATCCACAAGCCATTGTAGTGGAGGAGTAGTCTTCTAGAATATCATCAACCAGAGCAGAGGATAAATGGTTCTCCTATGGATAGAGATCCATGAACTTGATTAGGGGATTGGTGTCTCCTTTGGACATAGGTCCATAAACATTGTAATAGGGAAGGATTCCAAAGAGAATTTATTGAAGAAATTTTATAAGGAATATTTTCTCTGTGGAGTAGCCCACATTGGGTGAACCACGTTAAATCATGTCTCTCATGTGTGTGATGCTTTGTATAATTTTTACTACTTTAATATTACTGGCGTTATCATATGGTTTGGAAAGAAAATTTTTTTATCTTATATTATTCACCCCCCCTCTCAGTATAAGCACATGTTATTCATCAAAATAGATAGTAATGAACACCATGACTAGCTACAAATGTATTATATACCGCATGATAAAGGTGTTCATGGTTTATAATTGATAACCTAGATTTTTTATTTGTGCAAGCAATACATGTGTAAGTTGTTATGGTTAAATAGAAAAAGTTTTGAACAATTGTATGAAAAGGGAAATTCATTGTGTAGACAACAAGATAAACAAATTATCTCTATTGGAATATGAGGGCATGTTGAAATGTCTATCTTCAATGTAAAGAAACTGAATATTTATGGAAATAAAATGGAAGCATGTTTAATATTGGGTTTTCCCTTCAAGATTTTTCCTAGGGTAATTATTGTGATGTAGTTCTTATGGAAATTTTACTATATGATGGTATTGTGCTTTAAATTTTAAATATTTATGGAATGGCTCTTTAATATTGACAATAATTAAAAGCATGATTTATTGTGTTGTGGTGATTGATAAAACATGAATATTAGATGTATTGTTCACTAAGGGTTCATCCATAATCATGTTTGTGTGGGCACAAAAATATAGATTTCCTTTGAGGCATTTAATTAATGATGACCATTATTTTTACAAATTGTTTTGTCATGTTGGTAATGGTTAAATGTATAGATTAGTGGAATACTACTCCAAATAATCATTATGGACTTTGATGGATATAGTTAAGGGATGTCTCATACAAATAGAAGTGAGTAGCCTTCTAGCACACAATAAATAAATCTAAAGAATAATAAAACTTATGAAAACCAAATAAAATAATGGTTGATAGTAAGGATACATCTATAAAGGGAAATAAGGATGAGGCTTTTGGGTTTTCTAGCTCAAAAAGGCCTGAGATGGATAGACAATCCCCGTACGCAAATACCTCCACATAGAGGAACTTAAAGTGTAGGGTATACTTGGTGTGGACTTTTCAAAAGAATGAAGTGTGGTCACTTCTAGCTAAATGGATCCTTGATATGGATAGTTTTTGCACATTGGAACTAAATACCTAGTACTCTTACATAATTGAGTGTATTTATGTAAGGTGTAAGGATGGGTGTGCCTCAAGGAAAATATATTTCGATAAATATTGATGTGATTAGTAGTTGTATCTAAGTATAGCTTCTAGAACCTTTTAAAAAAATAGGATGGGGAAATTTGGGTTGTAACAAAAAACTATAAGAACACTAATGCTTGAATAGGGCAAATTTTAGCCCAATTGGTGAGGCCTCTTTGTCATAAGAGCCAAGTTTGGCTCAAGCACCTATCATTTAGCAATGTTAGAAAGTAAAGAGTTTAAATAATAAATGAACATAATGCACCTAAATGATATTATGCATGATTTCACATCATCATTATTCATCCTGCTTTTGGTCTTTCTCATACTACATGATTGCCTATCATGATTTGCATGAATTGTTTGAAATTTTATTTCATTTTGCATATTTGTTTATCATATAGATACTTTGTTGCTTTATCATACTTGCACTTCTCTGCTTAAGCATATAGATTTTTTGGGACTTCATAATGAGGTAAGTGATGAAGCCTAGTTAGATTCTAGCTCACATGCATTGCACTCATACTAGGTCACGGATGCTTAGCAATCCCCTAACCTAGGGTACATCTTCATGCATTTTGCATTATTGTTTTTTTTCTATCCATATTTTCTTTGCCTTTTTTTTCCATTTTATATATTCCTTGATATTGCAAGTTTCCTTAATATCTCCAAGTCAAGGGACATAGTTCTTCATCTCTTGTATGTCATTTTTCCTTTGCAAGTTTTCAACATTTTCTTCTCTTCTCCAAGACAAATGACATACGTTCCTTCTTCTATATATGCATCTTGTTTTTCTCACACTTTTCCTTCTTGATATTTAAATTATTAAGGTATCCTCATGGGATAGGGTACATACCACATGAATATCATTTATGGTGTTCATATGACCATTGACTATCTTATGCATATCTCTTAGCTATTGAAATTTTAAAATAACACACATAGACAATGTTGTTTACTTCTACCTTCTTTCTATTTAGCATGTGCACACACATGTATATTTTTTCTATCATGTTTTAATTTTAATAATTTTTAACACACACCACACCCCTATCGATTTACACTCCTTTTTGCAAATCAATCAAATATGACACCCCATAAAGAATAGCTTCATGGCCACCAAGCAGGAAGTATCCTCCATTTGGTCATTTGCAAGCATACTTCCTAGTGGGTATCTCTCCAACCACATCCATTAGTGAGAACACACCCATAGCGAGTATCGCTCCATATTTTTTCTTTCTAGTGAGCATTACACCATTACAGGATAGCTTCATGGCCACTAGTGAGGATCAAATTCCATTAGGTCATTTGCAAGGATACATCGTTATAGGGTTTTGTTCCATTTTTTTTTTTCTTTTGCTTAGTTTATGTCCATTTTATCACATTGATCTTTTGTGGATTACACTGATTTAAAAAACATACTCTATGCATTTTCTTTGTGTTTATTGACCTTCTTCTTCTTTTCTCTTTTCTTCTTCTTAAAATCCTATATTTCTTCTATTGTTCTTCTTTTCTCTCTTCTTCCATCACTCTTCTTTCTTTTTTCTTCTTCATGCAATTATTTTAGATCATTGATATTGCATTTTGTGCATTGTGCATTTTTGCATCCATTCATTCCAATCATGCATAATAAAATAAATAAAAGCACACACATAATTCACACACATTTTTAACACATAAATAAAGTAGCATGTATATTACTCACAAAGGTATAGAATGTGTGTCAATCGATCAGTGTGCCGCAATAGAAAGCAATATTAATTAACAACACCTATATTGGATCATAAGAAATAATTGCATTAGGAGCTCCATCTATTTTAATATTCATTTTTCCATTCAAAAGGAATCATTCTTTTCCTTTCCACATTATGTATACTACATTCTCAAGCATTACAAAGAGTAGCAAATATTATCATTACTCAAAAGTAAAGAATCATCAAACCCCATCATGTTCAAGAGATTTAAAACCAAGGCCACATTTATCATATAAATATTTCTTTCTTTCATATACCCATTCTCAAGAACATTTAATGTAACTCATTCTACATTAATTAAATCACCAAAATACAAGGTTTGATTTGAGCATGAAAGAGCTCACTATAACAACTTAAAATATACAATAATCAAGTATTATTCTTACTCCATCGTAATACATTTCTTCTACATAAATAAGAAAGCTCATTGCAAGAACAATTCCATATATTAAATTGTAGGTCCATTCCTTTGAAGGTATAACTACCTATCCATATTCTATATTTTATTGAATAGTACGAGGAATCAGGACAACTCTATTTGTTTCTTGATAGATGTATACTTATATGCTCTTTTAGAAAAAAAATGCATCAGAAAAGATAATCTCCTGAATGACCATACAAGTAAAGACTCCTTAAAATTCATATTCTTTTCAAAGAATAAAATCAGTGTATTATTTCTTGCATACACAAGGAAAACCCCATAATTTTCCAAACTAAATATATTCCACATCTATTTAACATACATTAATCTTAAATTAAAATAAGCAAATAATATCCCATAATATTCTTTCTCCAATGGACTCCATGCCCCTTTAATAAATCAACAGCTTCACATAAATATTTTATTATACCAAATAACCTTTACAAGGAATAAATAAATATTTTTCCCTAATTAATCATATAGTAACCCAAAACTATTCTTCAAGTTAATGTTGGAATTTTTGCCACATTCAAATTTTGCTAAAATTTTTCCTAAGTACAAAACGAGTTTCACCATCAAAATCCCTTTCTGGCAGTTTTTCCAACGAAATCCTTTTCTGGTAGTTTCGCCAGTGAAAACATCTTCTAGCAGTTTCACCAGCGAAATCATATTCTGAGAAGTTTCACCCTTGTTTGCAATGAAATTAATTTTCACCCTATTTCTTGGTGAAATCCCTTCTTAGGTGAAAGAGCAAATATCCCAACTAAAATCCCTTTTCAGGCAGAAGTTGCAACAAAATTAGTTTTCAAGTGAGCTCTATTTTTGGTAGTGAAAGCCTGTTCTAGGTGAAGTCTTGGTGAGGAGGCACGTTCAAGCAAAAATCCAAATAAAAATCAGTGAAATCAGTGAAATCCTTTTGGTGTGAGCTTCTTAGAGAAAACCTATTTTTTAGTTCAGAACCCAATGCAATTCCATTTTTGCCCATATATTTAGCGAAATTCCTTTTTGCCCTAATGCTTTGGTGAAATTCATCTTTGCTATTTACCTTTGGTGAAATATTTTTCATGGGCGCTTTCAATGTAGATCATTTTTGGAAAAGATCAAGGAATGGTAAATTCAATTATTAGGATGAAAAGGTTAATATTTCCAAAATTATTGCTGAAGGATTACCGAGATTAAATGTTGTTCACTTTGCCCTTGAATTTGGTATAATTTTATTCATTTTTGAGGTATCGTCCACTGTGGTGGATGTTCATTTTTGAGGCACCATCATGGAGATTAAAATTTGGTCGATGATTCCTGCTAAGTCTCGATATGCCATGTGATGAAATTATTGTTGCTTCCCAATGTACCCTTGGATTGGATCGTCACTACTATCGAAGAGTAAATTTTTGTTGATCAATCTTTCACTGACCGATATTTTATTAAATGATCATTTAATTTTGGAGGTGAAATCCTCTATAAATACTAATAAATTTGATGTAAAAGAGGAGGGGGAACATTTTAATGAAAAAATATTTGAATTTAAAATTTTACATTAATTGAAAGACTTTTGACTCTGGTTCCTAGATCAATTGTGTATGTGATTGCTTGTTGCCTATCATTTCTATTATATTCATGCCTTTTTTAGATAGATTGAATTCTACACTTGAATTTAATTTTCGATGAAGAAGTGAATGTTGAAGTATTAATTGGAAACCATATTTGCAATATGTGATTGGTTCCTATGTTATTCTTTTTGTTAAATGTTGGTTAAACCTTGACTTGGTTATTTAGCTATTAGTTCATCCTCACTCTATTTTTTTGGTTTACAACCATATTTCTTAATTTCTCACCCTAAACTTTATACCAATATTTATATTAGTAAGGGAACCAACCCTCTCTAGATATTGGCCCATAGGACATATCTTCCCTTCGGAATTTCAATGTTGGCCAATTCTAGGGTGCATATTTTTATACTTAGACAAATTCGTGGCCAATAGTTTTTGGCACGCCCAGTGGGACATGAAAGTTACACCTTAAGTAGTATTAATATTTGATGTTCATATTTTACTATTTGATTAGAAAATCTTGTGACTCAGTTTTATCCAAAAGCCTCTGAATGTGAAGTTGATGAAATCTTTACTTCATGATCACAAGATTGAAGGCCAAAAAATTAGAAAATCCTATTGAGTTCTTTGATATTGACACCCAAGTCTTAGTAGAGCATCCTAGATTAGTCACTCTAACTATTCCATCAATTGAAACATCATCACAAGTAACTGGTGTGTTTTTCATACCTTCAAGTCCCTCTAGTACTACCACTAGCTTTCCTCCCTGAGGAAATTCTCCAGTCCAAATGGCCCAAAATCCACTACCACCATGACATTTTCTAGCATGGAACCATTTTGAAGCTTTGAATCTGCAAGCTCAGAACTCAATCCTACTAGCAGCATTGAAGGCTTTGCCTACTTACGATGGTATGAAAAAGTATCTTATGAGCATGTGCAAGATGTGGCTTCTTTGGCAACTATTCATAGCATCATAGACAAATATCTCATGTTCATATTGCTTGTGCTCTCTCTTAGAGGGAATTTTCTTTACTTGTACCAGTTCTTACCACCTTCTACTATTACTGCATGGGATCAGTTGGCTGAGTTAATGATAAAAGGCTTCAATGATCAAGCGGATCCTTTTTCTCTATTGCATAAATTCACTAACATTCAGAGGTATCCATAGGAGGAAATCATTGAATCCAATGTTAGGTTCACTCAAACTTGGTAGAGAGTCCCTAATAATCTTTGACAAACTCCTGAACAAGTTGTATTTTATTATCTCCAAGCCTTCAATCCTAACATTAGCATGGCCTTTTGTCAGTCCAACATTGATATATTTATGGCCATGTACTCCACTGCATAAAAGGTTGAATTTGATTTAATTTTTATTGGTAATATACTATTGAAGATGACGATGCCTATCTTTCCTGATCTCCCACAATATTTATATTCGAATGCATATTCTTAGTCTTTACCAATATCCCCATGTATCTGGTCCCTTCATGGAATCCCAGTTCATATCAAATCCCAATAGTTTTTATCCCACAACTTTCTACTCCTTACATTCCATTGTTTACCGCTCTAGTTCCATTCCTAGCACTACCATATCCACTAGTACCACTTCCATTACCAGCTCCTCCAACACCCTCAAATCCTGATCCTCAAGAGAAGTTGTTGCAAGAGATGCAATAAATGAACTCAACAATGAGAGCGATGACAAATGAGATCACAACCATTAATAAAATGTAAGCTGAAAGAGATTTCCAACCTAGGAGACTTCAACCTCCACCAATCACCAGAGAGCAAGCATCTTCGAACAACAAGATGCCTAAAAATAATGCAACTGTGTTGACAAATGAAGAAGTTGGCCCATCATATAAAATATATTGGTGTTTTACCTGCAATGATCTACATGGAAAATAAACTTGCATGGTTCATTTGAACTATGTGTAGACATTGGTAGATAGCTCTTTCGATGGTTATATCAATATTATTACAGAATTTGATCATAATTTTATGATCCCTTATGTAGAACAAGTTTTAGTTCTCACGAGAGCTAAAAAAAATGGTCATAGTGGACCCAGCTGATATGGAGCCATTGAAGGTGCCTATTGAGTTGAAGTTGTAGGATGAAAAGAGAAAATCACAATCGAATATACCTGGCTTAGTTTCTAAGTTAGAAGAACCCATTCTCTTAAAATATCTCTTGTCCGTACAAGAGAAATAAATAATCTCTCGACTGAAGGAATCAACTTCACAAGTACAAGCTAAGACAAAATAACAGGCAAAATAACACCTTAAATACCTATATTTGACCAAGCATAATAGAATGGAAGCCACACAATAATATCAAAGCAAGTATGAGACTGTTAATGAAATAAGAGAATCCAGTTTATCCATGTACAACATTGTTGAAGAACTAAAGAAAATTACTGCCAAGGTTAGTCTCTATGATGCGTTGCAATTGCCTGGATAGGTTGATTTGTTGCAAGAATATTTGAAATTTGTTAAAGATAAAAATAAAAATTCTACTCAGACTATGTTAGCTCATGAAGAGGCAAATTTTACAGCATGCCTTAGGTGTTATTTATTGAAATGTAAAGCATATTGAAATAAGCATTAAAAGGGAAATATGCATAAAGATGTAATCTACTGAAATGAAGAATAATATGCAATAAAAGAGGTGGATTTATCCTTGTATTTATTATTCCAAGATTTCAACGGTTACAATACATCCCCCTTTGAGGGCTTTTCTTGATACATTTCAATACTTACAAAATATAAGGGATCTAATCCCTTCAAGGATTTGATGGCATGCTTCAACGTTCCTTTCACATCCCACACTCGAGAGCTAGTATTTGGCCTATAATTCTATGCCTCTTAGCTCCTCCCTCATATATACCATATTTGTATCTACACAAGAGATTGAAAATGGTTAATAGCATATGCGTTTATAGATTGAAAACCTTGAAAACATAGAAAAGCATGAGTCTAGAAATAACAAAACTTATTTACAGTAAATCAAACAACTCCAAATGATCTATAATCTAATAATTATGATATCTATATGGTTTTGGAAATATCTAAGTATAAATATAATGGAAATTAGTAGCAAAAATTGTGACCATCCTTTATAGGAACAACTAGACCTGCAACAATGAAACCTCCAATTGGACTATCAAAACAACTCCAAATATCACCAAATTTGGATAGGATACTAATATAGACATCCCTAAATGACCTATTGTGGAATTGAACCTGTAGACACCTAAAACATGTCATGTTTAGGGAGACTACTCACATGGGCACATTCATAGATCATGTGACTAAACCTTGGGACCTTCCAAGTATCAAAAGTGGTTTTCACCACTCATTTGGGGTAGTCTTAGCCCATCCAAGCCTGGCCGCTATGAACCAGAGTGGCTAGATCCTGGTCGCTTTAGCTCAGAGCGGCCAAACCTTAGCCACTGTAGCTCAGAGCGGCCAAACCTTAGTCACTATAGATGATAGTGGCTAAACCCTAAAAAGCAACTTGCCATCAAATCGGCCCAATCATGGGTGGAAGTGGCAGTTTGCATGCAATAAAGCCGAGCGGGGATAACTTTGCATGATTCCTCATGGCCAGTCTACATGAAAGACTCATGTCTTGATTTAGACACTAGTTAACTAGCCCTCAAGGGTAGACAAAGGCAAAAATTCTCATGCTAACATCTAGTGTGCATGCAGAAATTCAATCCTAGGGTTTTGACATTGACCTAGGGCTTCAAACACATTATAAGGTGCAAACCTAAAGGCACCAAAGAGAGAGGATGATGAATTATTGATAGACTTAGAGAGAGATTTTAGAGACTTGGAGAGATTTTTCTTGTAGCGAAGCCCTATCAGATTGGAGAGCAAATTGGAGCACCTTTGAGGAGCAACGAAGTGCTAACCGATTTAGGGTTTTTCATCTACAAGATATTCAACACATCGGACAAGAAACGACAATCATTTCAACATCGGTAACAAGCTTAGATTCATAGCCTTGGAGCAATAGAGATAGGTTTTCATCTTAGCGGCCACTATCTCGGATAGTGGCCCATCGACCTAATCTAGGGTTCTTTGCATTAGTTTCTTTCATTTAGCTTATTACATGCTTTTATGCCATTAGCATAGATTTGGTTTATCACATTTACTAGCATTCATAGCATTAATTTCTATTATCATGGAGCATATTTCTATTTATCATTAGGGTTATTGCTAACAACCTCATCCGAGGAGGCAATCTCGGATAGCTGAGCATTTGTTATTGTTTTCATGCTTGTAGGACTACAGGTACATTTGATAGGTTATCAACATACGAAAGCAAAAGGATCCCTCTAGGAACTAGACCTAGAGAAGGAGGCATCTGTAAGCCCTCATACAGTTCTATGTGCATCATCGGGAAGCCTACGAGAGTGCATCACCCCTTGCGAGGGGATATCATACATCCGTTGCCCTACTTTGTAAAATCTGTATCAAAAGAAGGGAATCCCTTAGAGGGATCTATATGTAACCGAACTTGAGAAAAAGCAATAAAAAGCATTATCTATTCATTTTATTTGTATCTCGGTTGTATCTTTCATTTAATGCATGATTAAATATGAATAAGATAAATAATATTCACAAATAGGAGTAGTGGATGGTGCATCGCTTCCCTAGGGTCGCTACAGATGGTGATCATGGTGGGACCCCCACCAAGTTTTTATTTTCTACCACTTTATTGATCCATGTTTTTGTGTGCAGGTTTAGCCACTCTATTCTACAACAGCCAAAAATTAGTCGCTCTAGTCTACAGCGGTCAAAAATCAGCCACTCTGGTTGATAGCGATTAGAATTAGAGTGTAGTAGAGGACAAAATATTGGTTCTCTAAGCTAGATTTGAGGTTGGTACAACTTTTTTGATGATTTATGGTTCTTTATCTACTTCTATTTTCCTAAAATAGTGAAATTAAAACACATTTTAATTTGGAAACTAAGGAATGGAAAGGAAAGAACTTGCATCTTATGCATCTTAGGGTTTTTTTAGATTTCCACTAGGCATTGCTAGGAACAATGGCTTATGCTTGTAAAGTCCACCCTAGAATCTAGCATGCTAGGAATCATGTGTTGGTTTGCTTGCTTTGAGGCCCTGCTAGAGGCCATATTTGCATGAAATAGAGTGCATCCATGAAACTCATATTAGTTTATGCATATTTCTAAAAACTAAAACATCATTTGTATTAGGCATATAGGAAAGATACATTTTTATTGTATGATGCATTTTACTTTATGCAAACTTAAAATGAACCCCACACACACACGCATGTTTTAAACATTGGGGAGTTGGATTTCATCACCAACCCTCAATTCAATCCGATGACGTTGGCATTCATCTCCTTCCACCAGCTTGCCCCCTAGATCTTTCTAGAATGGAATAAGGAAATTCTTTATAGTGGTACTAAGTTACTCATGTTCAAACTATCTCCCACTATTGGAACAATTGGTTCAGAGTGGAAGAGCTAGGTGAACCCCCCACTAGGACTTCAATGGTGTACCCTAGTCTCTTTTTGAGAAAATCATGTTTGGCATGGGTGTTCTTGATTCCCACTATGGATGAGTCTCCTTATTCTAAATCCAAAACAAGAGCAAGAAACAAGAACAACAATGCATCAAAAACACAACAAATAGTTTAGGGCACACATAAATTGGTAATCAAGATAAACACTTGCTTGATATTGTTTGGCTATCTCTAAATTGCAATCCAAAAGACTAATTCACAAGCACAATGGTCAAAACCAGAAGTAAACATCCTCGGTCCAATACCGAGGGAGAATCTGAAGCAACACATACCCATAGGCGAAGTCGTAGTAACATTGAACCACATGCTCATAAGACCATGAGACGTAGTTCCATGAGTCTAAGGGGTGATAATTCAACCCTTGGGGGTTCTCCTCGAGAAACCCCAAATAGAGAGTCAAATCATGGAACTAAATCACAAAAACACAAAGAGGCTTCATGACCATCATCATCAAGGAGACATGAGGAAGCCTCAAGGTCTTCCTCTAAACACACAGAAACTTCTCAAAGACATGAGGAGGCTTCAAGAGCTTCCTCCCCACATGGACATAAGAAGGGTTCTAGACCCCATTCTTCACATAGGGATGATGAGGTTTCCCCATATCCATCCTCATGGAGGGTAGGTGGGGCCACAAAGCCCTCATCACCAAAAAGACACACAAGAGTCACAACATCTCAAACTTCACATGAGACATTGAGAATAGGTCTGCCCACTGAAGGGCAAGAAACTAGAGCCACATCCAGTCATAGACATCAAATAGAAGATACCCTTCACACAAGAGGAAGGATTCCAATAGATTATGACCTCATTGGAGTAAATGGCACCCCAAGGGATCAACCATGGAAAACAAGATAGTTAGATGAGTTGGATCGGTTTCATCCGAGGCCACCTCCCAGAACCATAGCCACAGAAAATTCTGCATCTAGAAGTTCATGAACTGTTACTTCTAAGTGCACCTCTCAACCTAGGGATGCTTCAGAGTGACTCCACAAGTCTCATGTAGAGTCTGACCATAGAGACACTTATCAACACATGGAATAGATTACATTAGCTAGCAAGAGCAAAGAAATAGTAGAAACCTCTTCGAGGAATCTATGAATCAAAACCACAAGAACAGAATCAGACAAACATGAGTCTTCTTTAACAGTGCAATCTGACCGCATGCGATGGTTAGAAAATGTATTGCACAAAGAGCGAGAGCTAGTGGAAGCTCTCAAGCATGACAAACAAAGAGAAAGGCTTTTGCGCCAACATGAGCAACGTCTAAGAGAACAAGCTGAGCAACTAGCTCATATCAATTTACAAGCCAATGGCAATGATCATCAAAGAGATAAACACATTGAATCACAACAAGAAGGGTGCACTAGACAAGAAGAAATCCCACAATGAAACCACCACTCAAATCATGAACAACATCAAACTAGTGGAGAAAGGGTAAACATGATAAATCAAGATCAAACACATCCTGAATCCCCTCGTAGGAGGGAAGAGAATAGAACAAGTCAAGTGCACATAGGGTTACCTCCATTACCACCATGAGGGGGCCTACAAGAAGAGGAACTCCTCACCTCAAAGGCATTCTAGGAACTCACTAAAAATATGAAGTCCTTTGAGAAACAAGAGATGATAGGGAACCAACCAACATTGAGTAAAATACACAACCAACCATTATGTCCATCAGTCCCTAGCCCTGCATATCCTAAGCATTTTGAGATGCCTAGGTTAGAAAATTTCAAGGGTGAAGAGGATGCACAAGAGCATGTTACCAATTTCATCAATGCATGTTTTCATCTTGAAGACAATGATGCTCTTATGCTAAGGACTTTCATTATGACATTTTTAGGTGCTGCCACTCAATGGTTCAACCAACTACCCAAGCACAACATATCCAATTTTGAACAACTAGTAAACGCATTCCTGAAGTATTTCTCCTTTGGTGCTAAAATAAAGGTGAACCTTTCAGACTTGGCCAACTTAAAACATTATGATGATGAGCCAATAATGGAATATGGGGATAGATGGAGAAAAGTCATGGTAAAGTTATCATTCTCTATCCCCACAGAAGAAATCATCTGCATGTTCACCAAGAGTTGTTCTAAACACATCTCCCTCTTGCTACAACTTCAAAAATATCCATCATTTGAGGAAGCCTTGGTATAGGCCAAACTCATTGAGGACATAAAAGTAGATGAGGGAACCATCAAGCTTCAAACCAAGGAGTGGAACAAAAATGGCAAGAATGACAAATACAAGTAGAAGTAGGCAAACCCTACTCTAGTTAATCAAGTAGTATTGGCTGCACCTAAGGATGGGGCTATGCAACAACCCCAAAATTATCAAGCACAACCCCCACCAACCAATTACGATCAAAAGAACAATCAGGGGTGAAATAGAGAATGCAAGCCACCTCGCTATTTTACACCTCTATCAGAGTCAATGCAATCAATTTTCAACCAATTGAGCGAGGTTGGGAAGATCAGATTTCTTGATATACCTCTTGTAGATCCCAACCATCCTAAGCCAAAAGGATATAGGGAAGATCAATTTTACCCTTATCATAGGATACCGAGGCATAACATTGAAGTTTGTATTGGTTTCAAGCACCAGGTGCAAAACATGATTGAGGTGGGAGAACTTAAAGTTGACAACCCATTGGCCCCTGATAACAGAGATATGGGCATATACAAAAACCCACTACCAAACCATGAGGTCCCTAGAGGGCAAGGTGCCCAAGTCAATCAGGTCCAAATTGATACGCCTACCCATGGGTGCATTGGGATGGTTGAAATTGTCAATATAGCAACCAGGACTAGATGATATGGTCAACCATAGCCTCCTATAGCTCCCATTAATGTCCCAGCTACACCTAGGTAGAGGTAGGGGTAGAACAACCTTCCAGGTCCACCAACTCGACCTATGGTAACTGTTCGGAGTAGACTAGAGCAAAACTTACAAATGACTTCGACCAAGCTATCTATCTATGAGCTCATACAATAGTCCCCAAAGCATAGGGAGACTTTGATGGAGATTTTGAGATCGATTGAGCTCCAACCACAAGATCCAAATGCATTCACTTATTTTGTGGGACAAGTACAAGAATGCCAGGAACCTGTAATTCGATTCTATGATCATGAGATTAAGATAGTGCCTACTACCTTACCAGACCCTCCACTGCACATTGTTGCATCAGTCAATGATTTACCTTTTAAGTGGGTCTTGATCGATACAGGTTCATCAATCAACATCATCACAACAATAACAATAGAACACCTTAAGATCCCCAAGTCAAATATCATTTCGGGAGCCTACACATTAAGAGCTTTCAATGATGCTTTATGCAATACTATGGGAATGATAGTCCTACCTATCAAGGTGGGGCATAAGACCATCCCTATGATGTGTCATGTCTTGGAAGGGGCCATGCAATACAACATCCTCCTAGGGCACCCTTGGATAAGAGATATGAAGTGTGTTCCTTCGATTTTACACCAATGTGTCAAGTATGTGCATGATGACAAAGTCTATGTGGTGTTGGCTGATGAAGAGCCATTCAAATATGTCCATCAGGTGGATTTTCTAGGAGAATTTGTGATTCCTTCTACCCACTTGTATGTAGGACCTTCATATCCAACTACGCAACTAGATGATAGAGACAAAGGGGTACAAAAAGACCCATCCACATCAACACCTCATCTTGCACCCAAAATGACTGATGCTTCTAAGAGACCATCAACGTCTAAGCCAAAAGATAATCAGAAGCTAAAGGTACCCTTAGTTGAGGAAGGAAATCCCAAGGAAGTGCTAACCATAGCCATTGAGAAAATTCCAAGTCCCATGGAAGAAGAAGATCTCCAAGATCAAGCTGAGGAGATACTAGAACCCGCTTCGCCAGTGTCATCTGTAGGATCATCCACATCACATGTGATAATACACTTGGCAAGCATAGGGATAGGAGAGTATCTTGTGTAGAACATAACATTCATACCCATCATAGAGTCTACACAGGACATGGGATGACCAAAATACCTAAGACCACCAGTGGGAATAGTGGTTCCACTTGGAATCCCTCCCAACCAGACCAACTTTGTCTATGCTGGCTTGGACTGCACCCATAAGTCTACAGACATAGAAGAGGACAATGATGAACTATTCACTATTAATGTTCATTACCTCTCTAATACTGAGTTTTCTCTAAGCTACTTTGAACATTGCCATTGGCATGGCTATGGTCTTGGTATATATGAGCAGGGGCGTAGGCGGCCATTCGAGCCACAATACCAACTTCCCTATGATAGGTTTGGGTTAGGCTATCACATCAGAGGTCGAGATGACTCTCTAGAAGTAGCCTTGGATAGATTAAGCTTGGGGTTAGGAGAAGACATCAATTTTATTCCTTATCACCCACCAAGTACAAGACATTCGAATTAATAGACAAGTGGTCATGGTAAACATACCACCACCCGAGACTTATCATCCAAGCTTCACAATTGATGCCATCCCAATAGGTTGCAACTTGTGGGATGAAGAGCGAGAAGAAAATGGATATGAGGCAAGTGATGATGAAGCACAAGCAAGCTTAGCCTATCATGGGCCTCACTATTTACAAAGCCTTGCTTAGTCCAACCACAATGAGAGTGGGTACATATCGGATGAAAGTGGTTATGAGTCAGAGGACTCAATAGAAAGAGCCTACCTAGGGTCAAGGCAGTGGCCCCATAGCTTGGGGCAAGACACTAATGCAAATGGCATCTTCATAAGTGATGAAGAATATGAGGATGAAATAGAGATGGCCTACTTGAGGCCAAGACATGTCCCCTTGTCTTGGGGCCACATACCAATGCTAATGGTTTTTGGATAAGTGATGATGACTTTGAAGATGAGACTGAGATGGCTTATCTTGGGCCTCACCACTTGTGGCAAGTCAACATGCTGGTAGAAAGAGAAGTGGCACTTCATGCCATAGACCCTAGCTTGCGGTTTTTGGGGAGACCTATCGACTTAGTTGCCATTCACCATGCGGTCAATCCCCCTTCACCTACATTCAGGGAGCTCTTAGAACCCAATGATCCTATTATCCAGCCTACTCATGGGCTAGATCCAGAGATTCCTTTTCCTCTAGAGCCTCATCATGAGTATGGAGGGGAAACCTCTGAGACAATATTTCACCCATGTGGTCCTAGAGATTTCATTCCATCCATCAATACAATCTCCATTGATTTGACCACTCCACTTCATAACCCAATAGATCCTACTAAACCACTGTGTCTTGATACAGAGGCTATTGATTGGGATCACATTGATTCACCCATAGAGCCTGAGGACATTTTCCCTAATAAAGAGGTGTTACAACCATTTCATTTTGCATCAAGTTGTGCATATGACGTATTCCATACTGGTTTGGATCCTGAGTCAGTAGGACCTATAAATCCCATCGATGACATTCATTTGATACCCATGCCTCACCAGTTGGAGGATGGGTCACATATGGCTATAGAAGTAACTTTTGAGGTGGACATCAGTGATGATCCTACTCAACCAAAGAAAGTCAAGTTCAGAGAAAGTCTATCTCCAGAGGAACAAGCCATCATAATCCCTCTCCTTAAAGAGAGGCCAAATATTTTTGCTTGGACTTACAAAGACATGCTAGGGATTGATCCAAAGTTAGTTGTTCATAACCTTTCATTGGATCCCATGAAGAAGCCAATCAAGCAAAATTTGAGGAAAATGCATCCAACCATCACTTTGATGGTGAAGAATGAGTTACAAAAACTATTGGATGCGATTTTCATAGTTCCCATCGACTATCCTGAATGGGTCTCAAACATGGTGCCCATGGGAAAACCTGATGGAAGAGTCCATATTTGCATGGATTTTAGAGACTTGAATAGGGCAACTCCAAAGGATTCATTCCCATTGCCAAACATAGACGCTCTTGTTGATGCCACCGTAGGTCATGAGATGCTCTCCCTAATGGATGGTTTTTCTGGATACAATCAAATCTAGATAAAACCTGAAGACCAACATAAGACTACTTTCATTACTCCATGGGGGACATTCTATTACAAGGTGATGCCATTTGGCCTAAAGAATGTTGGTGCCACATATCAGTGGGCCATGACATACATCTTTCATGACTATATGCATAAGATCTTGGAGGATTACATTGATGATTTACTAGCCAAGTCTTTATTGTGGCAAGAGCATGCTAAAATCCTTACAAAGGTCTTTGATCACCTCATTGAGCACAATGTTAGATTGAATCCTAAGAAGTGCATGTTTGGCATAACTTCTGGTAAGCTCTTAGGGTTCATCATTTCTAAGAGAGGCATTGAAGTCGATCCTACAAAGGTAAAGGCTATAATGGAAATGGCCACCCCTACCAACATTAGGGAGTTAAGAAGCCTACAAGGCAAGGTAGCATCCATAAAATGGTTCATTGCTCAATTATCAGACAAGTGTTGGCCCATGAACCGGTTGCTATGCAAGGATGTCCCATTTCATTGGGATGAAGAGTGCCAACAAGCCTTTGCAGAGATCAAAACTTACCTAGCAACACCACCAGTGTTGGCTCCACCAAGGCCAGATGTACCATTTTTACTATACATATCGGCTACTGATTTCGCGTTGGGCACCATGTTGGCCCAAAAGAATGCACAAGACAAAGAGCAAGTCGTATATTACATCAGTCGCACCTTGGTGAGTTATGAGCTAGGATATGCGTATGTAGAAAAGTTATGTTTAGCAGTGGTCTTTGCAACCAAAAATTTGTGACACTACATGTTGAGCCATACGACCTACGTTATATCAAAACAAAATCCTTTGTAGTACATGATGAATAAGACCTATCACAATACACGTACTACAAAGTGGATCATGCTATTGATAGAATTTGATCTAGAGTTCATAAGCCAAAATTCCATCAAGGGACAAGTCATAGCAGATCAATTAGTAGAGGCACCTCTTCAGGATAGCAAGCCTCTCACCATAGAATTTCCTGATGATGCGGTCTTCGCATTATCAGATCCACCCAAACCCGAGGAACCTAAGAAAGAAAGAGACATGGCATTATTCTTCGATGGTTCGAAGTGCGAGCAAGGGGGGGGCATAGGGATAGTATTTATCACACCACAAGGTGCTCCATTGCCCTTATCATTCAAGCTAGACTTCCCATGCACAAACAATAACATAGAGTATGAGGCCCTAATCTTGGGACTCCAAACAACCATTGCAATGGGCATTAAAATATTGAATATCTTTGGTGACTCCTTGCTCATAGTTAATCAAGTCAAAGGATTGTTCCAATGTAGGTGCCCACTCCTGAAATCTTACAAGGAGCTTGTTGACACTTACCTAGCCCGACTAGAATGGTATGACATCGAGGCAATCCCTCATACATCAAATAGATTTGTAGACACCATGGCATCTTTGGGATCCTTAATCCCTCAGAATCTATCTACTAATTTCACAACCATTCATGTTAAAGTGCTTGCACACTCAACAATACAATGTGAGGCTATTGACAATCAAGAGTCAGTCAACATGATCCAGACCGAACCAAATCAAGATTGGTCCTTCAGAGCTAGAGCTTTCTTGCAAATGACACCTTGGGAATATTTGATCTCTCAAGGTCCTACGGAGTGTGGTACAACCATTCACCATAGGGTTATTTCTCAATCTATGTTCACAGATTCTAGATCATAGGAGGAACATGTCATTTTATCCATAGAAGTTATGGCTTATCAGGATTGGCTTTCCCAATTGTGAGATTTCCTAAAACTTGGAATGGTACCACAAGGCCTATCGCATGCTAAAATATGAGCATTTAAATAGAAGGTGATGAGGTATATCTTTCTAGGAGAGATCCTTTATAGACGAGGCTATGATGGAATGCTCCTTCATTGTCTTGAGCCCTAGGAAGCATCCTGGGAAATTTTGCAAGCTCACGATGGTACGTGTGGTGGTCACTTCAGTGGCATGGCCATCATTAAGCGCATCTTGAGAATGGGTTACTATTGGCCCACTATGGAAAAATACTATTGTGAGTATGTCAAGAAATGTGTTAAGTGCCAACATCATGCAAACCTCACTCACTTGCCATCACAAGCCTTGCAACCCATCCAGGAAGCATGGCCCTTCTCGTAGTGGGGACTAGACTTAGTGGGGAAGATCTCACCCCCATCCTTAGGCCAACACACATTCATCATAATGGCCACTGAGTACTTTACCAAATGGGTCGAAGTGATCCCCTTGACATCGACAACTGGACCAAGGATTGCGGAGTTTATACTCCATAATATCATAAGTCATTTTGGGGTCCCTTCAAAAATAATATCGGATAATGGGCCATATTTCAAGAACAAAAATGTGCATGCTTTAATGAACAAATACCATATTCAACATAGTTTTTCAACACCCTATTATCCACAAGCAAATGGGCAAGCAGAAGCCTCAAACAAAACAATAGTCTCCATCTTGAGGAAGATGGTGAAAGATAATCATAAGGACTGGCATTTGCAATTGCCTCTGGCATTATGGGCATACAGGACTAGTGTGTGGATGCCCACTAGGGCAACACCATTTTCACTTGTATATGGCACTGAAGCCATCATGCCCCTAGAGTTGGAAATTCCAACCCTACGCATAGCATTGAAGGACTTCATAGATGATGACACCATGCGACAAGCCCACCTTGATCAATTAATGCTTCTTGATGAACGTCGAGTCAATGCCTTGGAGCATCTCCATGTTTATCAAGATCGCCTTGCATGAGCTTACAATAGTAAAGTCCACTTGAGAGAATTCAAATTTGGGGATCTTGTGCTCAAAGAAAACCAACAGAACTCAAATCTGCCATCGCACCTACGAGACAAATTTATGGTAAACTGGATAGGCCCCTACATGATTTCAGAGAAGGTTGGGCCTGGGGCATATCGCCTCACATCATTGGATGGTGTTGAAGAGCCTGAGCCTCTCAATATCATTCATTTGAAGGTATTTTATACATAAAATACAAAAACATTCAAATATACATAAAATACAAAAACATTCAAAAATAAAATACAAAAACATTCAAATATGTCATAAAAATACAAACAAATTCAAAAACATAAAAATTCAAAATTCAATCAAAAATGCTCCAAGGGTATCCAACCACTTGGTCAAATTCAATAAAAATGCTCCAAGGGTATCAACTAAATTCAATCAAAATGCTCCAAGGGTATCAAGCCGCTTGGTCAAATTCAATCAAAAATGCTCCAAGGGTATACAAGCCACTTGGTCAAATTCAATCAAAAATGCTCCAAGGGTATCCAAGCCGCTTGGTCAAATTCAATAAAAAATGCTCCAAGGGTGTCTTCACGCCGCTTGGTCAAACCCTAAAAGCCCCAAAGGCACAATAAGCCCTTTGGTCAAAATATAATAAAAAATACAAAAACAATGCAAAAATCAAAAATACAAAAATAGTTGCATCTTACATCTGCATCCATATAGTTGCATTACATCAAACATGCATATCCATTGCATTTGCATATGTTATGATCACACTCTTGCAAATGATGCCACAGTTTGTATCACAACCACAAATACACAAGTCCACCTTCATCCATTCATCCATGTGTGTAACTATGTTTTTCAACACAACCATATCATGTTGCTATAAGGAATAGGCTAAGATTTTCTGGTCATTCAACCATATCTAGTGGTCTTATCAGTTTTTGTGGGAAGCCATATTGATTAGTAGAGAGTAAGGTCTAGTCATGATAATGCCTTAGATATTCAGGATCCCATCACTAATTAAAAACACTAAAATCCTAGTTGGTACAAGGGAAAGATGAAAGTTGCAAAAGTGGTCTAGGTTACCTTAAGCAAAAAGGGTCTTCCTTGCTTATCCCCCTATGCGACCGGTTCAAAGGTGCTGAGAATTGGAAAAAGGACAAGTTCCACCCTACCCAAAGACAAGTGATTATCATCACTACATAAATCCCTTGCTTTCATTAAAACAAGCAAAAGTCCCAAAATCAAGCAAAAGTCAAAGTCAAAACAAACAAGTGATTTTCATCCCTACATAAGTCCCTTGCTCAAGAGAAAAATCAATAAAAAATAAATAGTGATTTTCATCACTAAGCATGAGCAAGTATCCCAAATGAAATGAAGAAAAGAAGGGAATGGAGCTTGAATCCCTAGAATTCTCAACATTGTACAAAATCAGAAAGGGGATCCCCATTACAGGTTTGGTGTACAACCATGTCTGGCAATGGTGATACCCTTACGCATGATGATATGTCTATCACAATAGCATCTTGCATTTGTGTAGACCAATGTTTGCATGTGGATGAGCTAGCTTTGGGTAACTCAATACTACCTAGTGGTATAGTCCAACTAAGTCCAACATAGGATCAGATGAACAATTGAGGATCCTCGATCTTAGAAATGGGCTGAAAGAATCCCACCTGACATCAGAGGAAATGCTTGAGTTCTATCTAAATATATTCATTTGCACACATAGGGATAATGAATATCTAGGTCCATGATGAAAGCCTTGCTTTTCAAAAGTCTTGTATGGTCAGTACACAGTTGTTGATAGGGTAACTAGAGTGTTTGAGTCTCAGGAAGAGCCTCAAAAATTCCTACATAGCAACAAATCATATCATCAATCACATCATCAATTTTCTTTATGAAGTTTTGTAAATTAAGGGGTATTAACAAAGTAGGCTAGATACCGGATAGATGTCAGAAATGATATTTACATGACCACTGACTATTTTGAATCTTTTAAATCACATAAGCTTTATCAAGAAATTACATACATTCCATGCCATTACATTTCACATATGAATGCCTAAATAATTAGTTCTTATGATAAGAATGATTATTTACATTCATGATTGTTATACTTTCTATGGTATCACCCATTTAGATTGTTAAAATCATATCATATGCATTCCTTATGTTTTAAGTGATTAAAGCATACAGGTTCATTCACATTAGATTAAACATCATATAGACAATGCATGACACATTGCATTTACCATATCATAACATAAGTTAGATGCATACAATTAAATCAAAATTAAACATGCATTTAACGAAAACATTGCATCCATAAACACATAATTTCATAGATCATCCATCTACATCTAAGATCACATCATTGCATCCACCTATGCATACAATCATAAATCCATCATCAAATCAACTCATAATACATCACATCATGTCACAATAATCAGATCATATAAGCATCTACATAAGCATCCATATAAATATCCACATCATCATAAATATCATCTATCATCTAACACATACATCAACTCATCATAATGCCATCATCACATCACATAAATAAAACAAAAAATAAAACAAAAACATGAGCAATAAAGGATACACATAATGAATCATAATGCAAACATATCATATAAATGTGTGTGTCAAAAGCATGGATGTACAAAAATTACCCGAAGGCTACAGTCATATAGGTCAGCTGACCTCAAAAATAAAAGCCTAGTACATCATCAATCAAACACTAGGCCTATACCCCCTGCATCACCACCCCCTATGGCTGGATCTCGAGTGGAGTGATGTGAGCCTATTGGCCTCTCTATGTGAGTCTGGGTCCTCCAACTAGGCCGGATGGAAGACTACCCTAAGGTGGAGCACCCACTAGCCTATGATCCACCTGCATCTATCCTCTCCTTAGGAGTGGCTCCTAGCCTCCTGATCTGCATCTCGAGAGAAGCAATGTGGCCTACATGATCAGAAATCTCTACCTCATACTCATCTAGCAAAGCCTACATCTACCTGATCTCTACCCTCGAATCTATCCCTATAGGACCCTAAGGTGTAGGAGGATCAACAACAACCTACATCCTGGTAGCACCGCCTCGATAGTAGCCTATAAGGCCTGTATCTATGTCATGAGCTGCTCTATAGTAGCATCTCATTATGCTATAGTAGCATCTCACTATTATACCTAGATCTTGGCCGACTGGAGCTCGACCTCTACCTCATGCAACTATGCTCTCAGAGGAGAATCTCTCTCCTCAAGATCCAAGTCCTCCTCATCCTCCTCAAGAGCCTCCTACTCCTCCACTACCATCTACTCTACTAGCTAGCCCCATCCCTCAGTCCTAGCTCAGACTCTACACCCTGCTAGATCTACACCTCCATCCCCACCATCATCCTCACAGCCTAGACTACCATCACCATGCCACAATCGATCCCCCCACCACTATACAAATGCATCCATAACTCCCCCAATGACTCCTACATCAACTACTAGGGCATCCTCCTCATCAATGAGCTCTGTAATCCATGGAGGAGGAAGATCTCCCTCTACTATAAGGTGCCTATACAAAATAGGACAAATGGCACATCCTACTACAATCCATACTGACGAAGAACTTGAGAGTAGAAGAAATACTCTCTGATGCCAACCTTGTGGCCAATGAGCCACCGCTCATGCCATGTCCTAGTAGTAAACCTATCTGGATCATCCCAAGCTGGGCACTCATGGTATGGATGCCATATGATATCTTCGGCCTATAGGGAGGTGAAAGTAGCAATGTAATGGGGGAGCTCCCCGCATGAGGATAGCTCTTGTGCTCCTCATGCTCTCGAGCCCATATGGAAGCATAGCACTACATCCTAGCATCAATAGCTATAATCCTAGCTAGGAGCCCTCTGGGATGATCTATACGGATATGCTCCCATCCCCATATCTAAAGGAGCAAGCTGCAAGCAATGCTGACATGACCCCACTAGTGGATGTGATACAACTCATCATAGCACTATGCTAGCAAAGACCTCCCCCATGCATAGATGATAGGCTCCTCATTGTCCACCAAATCTTGAACCATCGCAAGGAGGTTCCACGGGAACCTCAAGCCTGAGCAATCTAGGATAAGGATGTTACTGATAACCATCAGCAACACCGCATGCCTCTCAGAGAAGACATGCTCCCTGTACCAATGTAGAATAGATACACCACCAGATTTGGTGTCCTTGAAGGCATCTACAGCATGCCTCCCGAACACCCAAACAAATACTGCATCACGATCATTAGTGGCCAAAGAAACAATGGCCACTCCATCAAAGGGGATCCAGAAAATCTTGTATACATCCTTCGGTGTGATAGTCATCTCACCGGTAGGAAGGTGGAAGGTGTTAGTCCGAGAATCCCATCGGTGAGCCAGGGCCATGAGGTAGGCCTGATCCGACATAATCGGGGGTAGCCTGGTCACATACTACAATCCATGGGCCTTAAACCATGCCCAGTCCATGTCATCCATGAGTGGTAGGAGGTCCTTCAAGAGCTTCAGGTCCCGAGCCCGAGCAGAAAGAATCTAAGGATGAAAATCAAAGCATAACTACAGTGCATCTAAGGCATAAATCATAATAAAACATGAAAAATGGTGCAAACAAAGATAGACTATCCTAAGTATAAATGAAAGAGGAATAAATGCACCTAATCATGCAACAAAGTGCAGAAAAGTAACTCAAAAATTCAAAAAAATCAATTAATCATCTCAAAAATTCAAAAAAATCAAGAAAAATTAAAACATTTTGCCTAAGGTTCTTGGTCGCTTTCACTTACAATGGCCAAAAATCAACCATTGAGGCTGACAATGGCCAAACCCCAATGGTCAAATTTTTGACCATTAGGTTTTTGAACTAGTCATTTTCATCGACAATGGCCAAGTCGTAGGCCGAAATGGCCACTCTATGTGACAACGGTCAATGGGCGACGTGAAAGCAGCATTTTCCCTAGGCCAAAAACACCAAAAAAATTGAAAATTTACAAAATGGGGGCAAGCCCACCAAAAAAATCCTAAACTAAGCCTAACTATGGGTTTGGTTCATTGCCAACAAGTTTAATGGAGTTCATTTACCGATTACTTAAGTGCGGTTCATTTTTACCCAAAAGTGAAACAAATAGGGTTAGGGTTTTGAAGAGTACCCGAGAAGCTCCGACTCCTCCACTCAAAGATGCCTCACCCTGCATAGCCATAATATCCAATGCAACAACACTCCAAGTCACAAATATCACTTTCTCTCTAGAGCTCTAAAAAGCAAATCGCCAACTAGAAGAATGAAAAGTCAAAACCCTAGGCTACTTTTATATTTCCCAATTTATGCCTTGGCCACTTCTACCATCAATGACCCACACTTCTTGGCCGTTGTAGTCGAGAGCGGCCAAAAATAGGCATTTGGGGTCGCTAGAGCTGACAACGACCAACAACATAGGCAAAATCAGAAATATTCCTTCTAGGAGGAATAGCAAAAAAATCAAATAAACACATTTTGATGGTCCCTGATCATCATAATGCTCAAAATAACAAAAAAATCACATAAAAACAAATCTCGAGTAAGCTTCGTATTCAGTTACTTACTCTATCAACTCAGTGGTTGCAGTGATTTGCACTCCATGCAATTCGGTGAGATGAGTAAGTTACCATAAGGCTACTTGGGGTAAATTATTCATTTTGGAATTATGATGTATCACCTCAACCCCGAAGAAGATCAAGATGGTCGGACTGCTCCACGGGTACGATGGAATCATCCTAATTCTCTTATGACACAAAAACACTGAGCCAAGTGATGCAATACAAGTATAAATAGAATCACTCATCCTAATTCCCTAAGAAGGCTATTTATGGCTGGACCACTCCCTAGGATAGGGATGAATGATCATCATAAACAATTGGAATCACACTTGGATGGGGGTTTGCCCATTAAAAGAACAAACACTAGAAAGGAGCCAAAACTAGTCAAATTGGTCAAGCGACTTGTCGCTTCATTCATTGCCCTTCCCTCACCAATTCATTGTGTGAGGGGGTAGTTCAAATCTTCAAATAATCATAATCAAAGTCAACCAAAGATCACTCGATCATATCAAAATTATATTCATCCTATGAATCATTGCATACAACTCTTACAAAACTTTCCCTATTTGTTAGGTTCATAAGCAAATATGACATTTTTAGTTTGTAGCTCTCCTCTAGTCGGATCTCATTGTAGCAACATAAGCTACCCGATTGCATTTGAGGAATAAGTGCAAGTAAGCCTTCAATCAGGTTGAAGCAATGATTCAAGGATGCACGTCATCTTGCATGATTGGGCCATCCAACATTGATCAGATCAATGATCATCATACACCCTACAAACATAGCAGTCTACATTTTTGCTCCATATTATGTTTTCCACAGCGCATCACAAAAAGGGGCATCTGTAGACACCTAAAACATGTCATGTTTAGGGAGACTACTCACATGGGCACATTCATAGATCATGTGACTAAACCTTGGGACCTTCCAAGTATCAAAAGTGGTTTTCACCACTCATTTGGGGTAGTCTTAGCCCATCCAAGCCTGGCCGCTATGAACCAGAGTGGCTAGATCCTGGCCACTTCAGCTCAGAGTGGCCAAACCTTAGCCATTGTAGCTCATAGTGGCCAAACCTTAGTCACTACAGATGACAAGTGGCTAAACCCTAAAAAGCAACTTGCCATCAAATCAGCCCAATCATGGGTGAAAGTGGTAGTTTGCATGCAATAAAGCTGAGCGGGGATAACTTTACATGATTCCTCATGACCAGTCTACATGAAAGACTCATGTCTTGATTTAGACACCAGTTAACTAGCCCTCAAGGGTAGACAAAGGCAAAAATTCTCATGCTAACATCTAGTGTGCATGCAAAAAATCAATCCTAGGGTTTTGACATTGACCTAGGGCTTCAAACACATTATAAGGTGCAAACCTAAAAGCACCAAAGAGATAGGATGATGAATTATTGATAGACTTAGAGAGAGATTTTAGAGACTTGGAGAGCTTTTTCTCGTAGTGAAGCCCTGATTGGAGAGCAAATTGGAGCACCTTTGAGGAGCAACGAAGTGCTAACCGATTTAGGGTTTTTCATCTACAAGATATTCAACACATCGGACAAGAAATGACAATCATTTCAACATCGGTAACAAGCTTAGATTCATAGCCTTGGAGCAATAGAGATAGATTTTCATCTTAGCGACCACTATCTCGAACAGTGGCCACCAGACCTAATCTAGGGTTCTTTGCATTAGTTTCTTTCATTTAGCTTGTTACATGCTTTTACGCCATTAGCATAGATTTGGTTTATCGCATTTACTAGCATTCATAGCATTAATTTCTATTATCATGGAGCATATTTCTATTTATCATTAGGGTTATTGCTAACAACCTCATCCGAGGAGGCAATCTCGGACAGTTGAGCGTTTGCTATTGTTTTCATGCTTGCAGGACTACAGGTACATTTGACAGGTTATCAACATACGAAAGCAAAAGGATCCCTCTAGGAACCAGACCTAGAGAAGGAGGCATCTGTAAGCCCTCATACAGTTTCGTGTGCATCATCGGGAAGCCTGTGAGAGTGCATCACCCCTTGCGAGGGGATATCATACATCCACTGCCCTACTTTGTAAAATCTGTATCAAAAGAAGGGAATCCCTTAGAGGGATCTATATGTAACCGAACTTGAGAAAAAGCAATAAAAAGCATTATCTATTCATTTTATTTGTATCTCGGTTGTATCTTTCATTTAATGCATGATTAAATATGAATAAGATAAATAATATTCACAAATAGGAGTAGTGGATGGTGCACCGCTTCCCCGGGGTCACTACAGAACCAAATTTTCTTACTATTTTCTAATTGTCCCTAACAAGTGCAACTACCTACTGCTAACCGTCCCCATGTGGTACAGTTACAAATATGCTTAGAATTTATCACCAATTCCAAAGGGATCTAGTCTGAAACTACTCTAGATGTGTTGTCAAAAAATATGGTCAAATTACTCTCCAATTTGACCGATTTTGGAATGGATTTAGTGGTTTTTGGATGCCCCTAAAAGTGCCTTCGAATGAAGAGGGTTTCAAGGAAATGTGAGGGTAAATTTGATAACAAAAGGTGAGGGTAGAATTGGGTAGCACTTCATGGTATATGCTTCAACTCTTCTCTCTAAAATTAGGTGAGCACACCTCAATTTATAGCCCAAATAGGGAATTTGGGGTAAAGGGGCAAGTTCAGGCATGCAAGGCAAGTGCTGCCACTTGTCAAAACCTTTGCCATGATTTGGTGGAAGAGGTTGCCCATTTGGGGCCTCTAATTTGGAGTTTCTAGTCTCCATGATAGGATCCTAATCAATTTTTGATGATTGGGCAAGGAATATGGTAGTAATTGATTGCCATTTCTCCACCCATTTGACTTTTGGAGGGTTTGTTTAGGGATTGTCCCACCCAAGGATGGTTAGGAGTGGTCATCCCTGGGTGGGACGATCACCATATGTGACCATCCCAAGGTGGGACGGTCATAAGGATATGACCCTAAACCTCCTAAAACTGATAGGAACCTTCCCAAAAGTTCTATGGAGCCTTATATTACCCTAGAGGGTTTCCCAATGGGGCCATATGATGTCGATAAGAGTGGCACAAGTGGTGCATTGGTAGTATTATCTTATTTACATGATTTTAGTGTCTATAGATGCCCCTTTTTGGGACGCGCTATGTGAAACAAAGTGCTGAGCAAAAATAGATGACTAAATCATTAAATGATTAAGGTTATTCATTAACCTAACCAAATTTAGATGCCTCCATTGTGGAAAGAGCATACATTATTGGAATCCTTACTTTTGACATAGTCGAAGGATTAATTGGGTATACCTTTCAATCGTAATGTAATGATAGTTTTAGGGGCTTGAGGTATACTAGGTTTTGATGCCTTGTGTTCTTGTAAGCCTTTACATGGGTGGATTCTCGAGGCTTCAAGGAGGTCAATCCCTATTTTTTTGCTTATGCTGATTGTTTGCCCCAACATGGGCTTGAAAATTTATCTTTTGCAAAGATTCTTTTGAATGTATGAAAATTGCACTTTTGAGTGTTTTAGTGTTGATTTGATTTATGAAATCATTATTATGACTACCCCCTAAAGCGATAATTTGATGAGGGCATGACCAATGATAAAGCTATGAGTCGCTTGACATATATGACTTAATTGGGATAACTCTCTTTTTTACCCATGGTACTATATACCTCTTTGGAGGGGATTTTTGATCATTTTGATGAGCATTTCTTGAAGGAAAAGGCTAAAAACTTCATGGCTGGACCATGGAGTGGTCCAGCCATGGAGGCCTTCTTGGGGAATAAAATAAATACTTTTAATGCATCCATAAATGTTATTGGTTTAATCTTGATCCCTATAAATTTTTGGACCATTTTGCCTTGTTTTTGGTGGGTTTTTTATCCTATTTTTGAGGTTTTTGAGCTGCTTTGGTGCAATGTTTTGGTGATCATACCAGGGGATATGGTTACACATTTTATAACCATCCTAGGGTGGGATAACCAGCCAATTGTATGTTCATCCCACCTTGAGGCGGTCGGCTTCTTTTGGAGATATATAAGCCCAAAATGGGGCAAATATGCTCATTTGTGCATTGTGCTTGGAGGAGTTGGAGAGGTGAGAGGTAGGAGAGTGATTTTATGAAGAATAGAACTACAAAAATATCTACCCAACAACATGAGCCAGCCAGTGGACATGACAGGCGGTGGAGCCGATGTGAAATGGGTATGGAACACATTTCCTTCTCTTCTCTGCTTTATTGTGTTGTAATTTCTGCTACAATTTTCATAATACACACTAAATCATGGTTAAGAAACCTTAATAATAGCATAATGTATGAAATTGAGCTCTTATTTTTAATTTAAATGGTTTAATTTAGGATTTTATGCTAGTTTTTTTTGTGTTTTTAGGCTTTTTAGGGCTATTTTAGGGGTCAAAATGACCCTGTTTTAGCCATTTTTGGGGACCGTCCCTAGGGGGATGGTCACTGGTGGCCATCCCTGGGTGGGAAGGTTACCAAATTGGGGGCCGTCCCTAGGTGGGATGGCCAAAAATTGGGCCAAAAAGGGCCCTTTATTAGGCATTTTTTTGGTATTTTTAGAGTCTTTTTATGCATTTTTAGGGTATTTTTGACAAGTTGTTTACTTTATCAGATAGTGAAGAGTTGGTATAGGGTTCCAACTCTATTTCAGGTCACTAGAGACCTATTTACTACTATGGACTAGCGATGGATTGATGCCATTGGCCTGAAGCATGTTACGCGGTTAGATCCCGTGGTGAGCGACCACACCTATCTGACTGCATTGATAGATTTATGGGACCCTCGTACTAATACTTTCCATCTAGCTATGGGGGAGATGATAGTGACTTTAGAGGATGTATATCAGATACTATGTATTTCGATAGAGGGGTGTCCTATAGTATCTACTCCTATAGAGCGATGAGAGGTCGTACTATAGAGGTATTTTGGGGCGCATTGGGAGGATGCAACGGTTGATATTCTCAATAGAGGGATATTAGTGGTATCATGGTTTTAGGTTGATGTGCTTATGATTAAGCATACTTTATTGATGACATTGATCAAAAACATGTTACTTCCTAACTCTTCAGGTTCTAGGTTCCCATGGAACCTTATAGAGTTGGTGTTCACTCTTGTGGAGTGTACAGAGGATGAGCCTATAGTGATGGCTTGGGGTCCTACATTGTTAGCTCAGCTATATGAGGAGTTATATGAGATCCACTCTCGTGGGTGGAAGGGATTGGGCTATATCTTACTACTATAGGTTTGGGGTTGGTAGCATATTATTGTGGAGTGACCACGGGGACTACCATGGACTACTCGAGCAGAGCTACTAGATAGGGAGATTGGTTATGGGGTGCTATGGTAGAGGTCACATGAGATAGGTCAGAGCCATCATCATGCTGGGGAGGTTGAGCACTATGTGGAGTATTTTGCATGGCTTAGAGTGGTAAATATTTTATGGAGGCCCTATAGGGATTATCCTACATGGAGGGATGTTGAGGCACAGCTACGCCAAGTTTGGTGAGGTAGGTGGTTGATAGGGTGACATGGGATGGAGCGAGAGTACTTCCCTTATGATCACGTCTTACGATAGTTTGGGCTATGCTAGGGGTTGCCTAGGGAGCCGATGATCTATCATCATCGTGGGGTTGAGAGGACTCTAGCATGGCCTATTATGGAGGCACTAGGAGAGGAGTTAGATCCTATGGTGGCAATTTTTTATTTGGATGATGTTGGTACGATAGAGGAGTATGATGCTTGGTGGGTTATATGATAGTGGTGAGGAGATGGACCACTAGGAGGGGATGCAGCTGCTAGAGCAGTAGATGTAGCTAGGGGTGCTCCATATGAGGAGGGTCAGGATGAGTCTCCAAATGATGAGGAGGTGGACATAGGTGAGTGGTTTATGCATCATCACATGGTAGCAGATAGGGTGGAGCTGATTGATGTATAGGATCCACTAGAATTTGATGGGAGGGACCCTGGAGATCAGTGTATATAGGCACAATTAGTAGCATGAGATGCTATGATTACAGAGTTGTGGGGTGATCTCAACAAGGTGTGTTAATATTTTATATAGGAGAGAGATCTACTACAGGTACAAGTGTAGAGTGCACAGACTAATATGGAGAGGCAAGCAACTTTGATAGCTACTCTTTAGGCATAGGTTGGTGTATAGGGCCCTAGCCATGGGGAGTCTAGCAGTGGTGAGGTAGCCATGATGTGAGAGGAGATGGTACATCTCTAGGGTTTAGTGGTGACCTATCAAACTTGGTTCCGAGAGGATCAGACCTATATGGATATGATGGAGGATGATATAGTGTGCCTTAAGGGGTGCATACCAGATCGGGCATTGGCCATTGGCTCACAGCATAGTCAGAGGAGTGAGATAGGATAGTCGTCTACACGGATGGGGGCTCTAAGTTCTACACGGAGGATGGATAGGTCTAGGGGGAGCTAGTTTGGGGGTAGCAGGTCCAGAGGTAGCAGGTTTGAGAACTTGCAATGGACTCCTACTGAGGTTAGAGGAGAGAGTCATAGTGTTGGTCCTACGTGACCATGGCTAGTAGACTCTGATAGTTATTTTTGGACTTTTTTGGCTTTTTGGAGTGTGAAGTCTAAGGACTCACATTTATTGTAGCCTACGGGCAGCTTATGGACTATGATGTAGCTTTTGGCTTTTACATATGGATATATATATGTATGACTTTGCTTTGATCATTATGTCATATTTTACTACTTTATGATATGTATGCTATGCTATGCTTTATGATGCTTTTGATAAATGCCTAACATGGATGCATGTATTTATCCTATGATGTGATTTGATGATATGTAGATGTGTATATGCATGATGCAATGGATGATTTATTTAATTTTGTATGATGGATTTATGATGGCTATTTGACACATTATATGCTAGCACCATAGACTGTACAAAATGTATCTTTATTATTTTCATGTTATTATGACACTATGTAATGGATTTTGTAACTTGACAAACATGTGACAACATGATGTAAAATGGAATGGATAATGTAATGTGATATGATATGTTTGGGAATTTTTAGGAGACTCAAACACTCTAGTTACCTAATCAAAAGTTGTATAATAACTATGCAATACTTTTTGACAAAGTATGCACCGACTAAGATAACCAAGATAATCAACATCCATGTGTGTGCATGTGAGTTCATTACCATGATAACGCATAAAGTTTCCCTAGTGCAAACGGGATTCACTCAGCCCATTTGTACTAAATATCACCCTATGAGTCTCATTATCCTGAGTTTTGTACTTAGTTAGATTAGACTACTAGGTAATATAGGCTACAACAAGCTAGCTCATCCACATTCAAACATTGGTCTGTACCTAAGCAAGTTGCTTATGTGACAGACATATCATCATGTGTAAGGCTACCACCATTGACAAGTAGGCTATCCACAAAACCTATAATGAGGATCACCTTATGGTTCTCTAATATTGAGAATTCTAGGGATTCAAGTTCAAGACTCCCTTATTTTCTTTTAATTTTGAAGTATTCAAGGGAGTTGCTCATTTTTGTTTGTTGAGCAAGGGATTTTGGTAGTGGTGAGAACCACTATTTATTTTTTCTTTTTTTGAAGTGATAATAATCATTGTTTCTTTTTGCATATTTTGAAGTGATAATAATCACTATTTGATTTTTCTCTTTTGGATACTTGCCCCAGTGTGAGGCAAGGGATTTTTGGGTAAGGAGGAACTTGTCCTTTTGTCAATTCTCAGCATCTTTGAACCATTTGCACAGGGGGATGAGCAAGATAAACTTTTTCACTTAAAGTAACCTAGACCACTTTATAATTTCATATTTCCTTGTGCTAGACTTGGATTTATTAATGTGAAAATATGTTGGGATTTTGATGTATACAAGGTATAATCTAAGCAGGATTCTACCTTATAAAAAATCATGATAACTTTCTACAAAATCTGAAAAGAAAACTAGATATGGTTGAGTGACTAAAAAACTTAACTATGTTTTACTAACAATGGCTAAGTGACGGGAAACAGACATATAATATGGAGTGTAAATGTAAATGGTAGATGTAATGTAAACAGGTGGTAATATTGACATATAATAACAATGATTTTAACATATGCCTAGTGTACAGACCTGGTGCTAGACATGTATGATCAATTTCAAATGATGCATAATGCAATGATGAGTATGCCTAATGCAATTTATATGAAGTGCAATGAAGCAATATTTTTGTGTTTTTGATGATTATAATGATGTTTTTGTATTTTTGATATATGTATATACAGGTTGACCAATGGGCTTAATGAATGCCATTGGGGATTTTTGGGTGACCAAAGGGCTTATGGATGCCTTTGGGGATTTTGGATTGACCTAGACAATCGTAGATTGCCTAGGAGAATTTTAGTTTGACCTAGATGGTCATAGACCACCTAGGGGTATTTTATGGTGACCAAAGGGCTTATAGATGCCTTTGGGGCTTTTTGGATTGACCTAGACAATTGTAGACTGCCTAGGAGTATTTTATTTTGACCTAGATGGTCATAGACTACCTAGGGGTATTTTAGGTTGACCTAGATGGTCATAGACCACCTAGGGGTATTTTATGGTGACCAAAGGGCTTATAGATGCCTTTGGGGATTTTTGGATTGACCTAGACAATCGTAGACTACCTAGGAGCATTTTATTTTGACCTAGATGGTCATAGACCACCTAGGGATATTTTAGGTTGACCTAGATGGTCATAGACCACCTAGGGGTATTTTATGGTGACCAAAGGGCTTATAGATGCCTTTGGGATTTTTGGATTGACCTAGACAATCATAGACTACCTAGGAGCATTTTATTTTGACCTAGATGGTCATAGACCACCTAGGGGCATTTTAGGTTGACCTAGATGGTCATAGACCACCTAGGGGCATTTTATGGTGACCAAAGGGCTTATAGATGCCTTTGGAGATTTTTAGATTGACCTAGACAATCATAGACTACCTAGGAGCATTTTATTTTGACCTAGATGGTCATAGACCACCTAGGGGTATTTTAGATTGACCTAGATGGTCATAGACCACCTAGGGGAATTTTATGGTGACCAAAGGGCTTATAGATACCTTTGGGGCTTTTTGGATTGACCTAGACAATCGTAGATTACCTAGGAGCATTTTATTTTGACCTAGATGGTCATAGACCACCTAGGGGCATTTTAGGTTGACCTAGATGGTCATAGACCGCCTAGGAGTATTTTATGGTGCTCTAAGCATGGAAAGGCCACAAATGACTAACATTCATTAGTTCAGGCTCTTCACTTCCTTAGATGGATGCTAAGAGATAAGTTCTAGGTCCAATATGACTTGTAATGATGAATGGACCTAACCAATTTACCATAAATTTATCTCACAAATTGGGTGGCAAATTGGAATTTTTTTGGTTCTCTTTTAGAACTAAATCACCAACCTAAAAGTCTCTCTAGTGTACTTTCAAGTTATAAGCTCTCTTAAGGCATTCTTGATAAACATGTAGATTCTCAAGGGCATTGATACATCATTCATCAAGAAATGTTAGTTGATCTAAATGATCTTGCCTAGCAGTATCATCGTCGATGAATTCTTACATGGAAATGCGTAGCGATGAAATCTCTAACTCTAGAGGTATAATAGCTTCAGCACCATACACTAGTGAAAATGGAGTTGCTCTAGTGGGCATCCGAATACTAGTGTGATAGGCCCAAAGGGCAAGAGGTAATTGATTATGCCAATCTTTATGATTTTCCTTAATGGTTTTCTTCAAGATGGCTACTACTATCTTGTTTGATGCCTCTACTTGCCCATTGGCCTACGGATAATAGGGCATGGAAAAGTTGTGCTTTATGTTATACTTTGTTGTTAATGCATGCACATCCTTATTTTTGAAGGGTGTTCCATTATCCGATATTATTTTGGATGGAATACCAAAATGACATATGATGTTATGTAGCATGAACTCCGTAATGCGAGGTCCAGTCATAGTGGTAAGGGGAATTGCTTCCACCCATTTTGTGAAGTACTCAGTTATCATTATGATAAACGTGTGATGGCCTGAGGAGGTGGGTGAGATTTTCCCAATTAAATCAAACCCCCATTGTGCAAATGGCCAAACCGATTGAATTGGTTGTAAGGCCTATGAAGGTACGTGTGTCAAATTTGCATGATGTTGATATTTTATGCACTTATTTACATAAGCACAACAATCTTGCTCTAAAGTTGGCCAATAATAGCCCATGCAAAGAATGCGCTTAGCGATGGCCATGCTGCTAAAGTGACCACCACATGTACCATCATGTGCTTGGGCAATGGCCCAAGCTGACTCTTGTGAGTCTAAGCAATGAAGGAGAATACCCTCATAGCTCCGATGATACATTATGTCTCCTAATAAGACATACTTTACCACATTTTTCTTAAATGCTCGCTTTGTGGCATGCAACAATCCAAGCGGAATATTTCCTAATTTTAAGTAATCTTTAATCTGTATGGCCCAATCTTGCTTTGGAGAAGCCTCAATATTATGAATCGCATAATCCTTTTGATGTTTATCTCATGCAAATGCTGATTGAGAATGAACTTGAAGATATAGCATTGTGCTAGTATCAAAAGAATTATGAGGGAACAGAGTCCCCCATCTGGCGTTATTCAAATAATTGTGTAGTTGAGAGAACCGTTCATGTGAAGGCTCAATCTGAATCATGTGAAAAACTGGTGTGGCATTATGCTCATCATGCTCAGTCATAGATTGCACTAGCATTTTTACTTGAATAGTCATGATATCATCTGAGGGGTTTTGTGGGATTAGCGACCCTAAGGAAGCCATTGTGTCCACAAAATGATTAGATGAACGAGGGAGTGCCTCAATATCATACCATTCAAATTTTACCAGAAGTTTGTCCACTAGGGCTTTATAGGCTTGCAATATGGGACATCTACACTGGAATATCCCCTTAACCTGATTAACTATGAGCAAGGAATCACCAAAAATGTTTAGCTTAGTGATTTTCATGGTGATTGTCATCTGGAGTCCTATGATGAGGGCTTCATACTCGGCATTATTGTTGGTACATGAGAAATCAAGTTTAAACGAAAGAGGTATTGGAGCCCCTTGTGGTGTGAAAAATATGATACCTGTGCCACCCCCTTGCTCACATTTAGAACCATCGAAGAATAGAGTTATGTCCTCCTGTGACTCAGGCTCTACAAAATTAGATGATTCTAAGATATGAAACACTCCATCATCAGGAAGTTCTACATTCAGAGGTTGGTCATCCTGGAGAGGAGCCTTTTTTTTTTGATTTCTTCCAATGAACTCTAGGTCAAATTTCATCAACAACATTATCCATTTCGTCATGTGACTATTGTGATATGTTCGACTCATCATATATCGCAATGGATTTTCCTTAGATATTACATACGTGGTATGATTGAGCATGTAATGGCATAGATTTTTAGTGGCAAATACCACTACTAAGCATAGCTTCTCAACGTATGCATACTTTATTTCATAGCTAACCAGTGTGTGGCTAATATAATATGTAGCTTGTTCTTTATGAAATTTATTCTTTTGGGACAACATGGTGCCCAATGCCAACTCAGTAGCTGAGATGTATAAGTAGAATGACACTCCTGGTCATGGAGGAGCCAATACGGGTGGTGAAGCTAGGTATTGCTTAATTTCATCAAAGGCATTTTGACATTCTTCATCCCAATGAAATGAGACCCCCTTGTGTAGCAACCTATTCATGGGTCGACACTTATCCGATAATTGCGCTATGAAGCATTTTATGGATGTGACCTTTCCTTGCAAGTTGCGTAGCTGCTTAATGGTTGTGGGGGGAGGCATTTCTAATATTACCTTGACCTTGTTTGGATCTACTTCTATGCCTCACTTAGAGACTATGAATCCCAAGAGTTTACTAGATGTGACACCAAAGACACACTTCTTGGGATTAAGCCTAACATTATGCTCAATGAGGCGGTCTAGAACTTTGCACAATACATTGATATGCTCATTACGCAATAGAGATTTTGCCAATAAGTCATCCATGTAATCTTCCAAAATCTTATGCATGTAGTCATGGAAGATGTATGTCATGGCTCGTTGGTAAGTGGTGCCAACGTTCTTAAGGCCAAAAGGCATGACCTTATAACAGAATGTTCCCCAAGGCATTGTAAACACCATTTTGATCTGGTCTTCTGGATTAATACGAATTTGATTATATCCAGAGAAACCATCCATAAGGGATAGCATTTCATGTCCTACTGTAGCATCTACCAATGCATCAATTTTTGGTAAGGGAAACTCATCCTTAGGACTCGCTTTGTTGAGATCTCTAAAGTCAGTGCAAATGCGAATCCTCCCATTAGGTTTTTTGATGGGTACCATGTTTGAAACCCATGGTGGATAGTCTACTAAGATGATGAAATCAGCGTCCAACAACTTTTGTAGTTCATATTTCACCATTAAGGCTACTATTGGGTGCATCTTACGTAACTTTTTCTTGACTAGTTTGATCTTTGGGTCCAGTGTAAGATTATGCATGACTAGATTTGGGTCCAGTCCTGGCATGTCTTTATAAGACCAAGCAAAAGCATTTATCCTTGCTTTCAATGCTATTGTGAAATCATCTTGTTCAGCTGGAGATAGACCTTCTCCTAGCTTAATAATATGGGGATTATCGAGATCTGTACCGATATCCTTATCAATTGTTGGCTCAATTGACATATGAGACCCATATTCCAACTGATGTGGAGTGGGAATTAAGTGAATGTCATCAGTTGGGTTTGCTTCTTCCATAGGAAATTCAGGGTCAACCTCTACCTAAAAAACATCTTGAGTAGTTCTTGGAGAAAATTTAAATGGTTGTAACATTTCCTCGCAAGGCCAGTACTCTGAGGGTGATTGGGGAGAATCTCCCCGATCAAAGTCAATTACCTCGAGGTTGAGATGCAATGGCTTTGATGGGTTATTCAGATCTATCAATGGTGTAGTTAAATCTATGGAAATCATGTTTATGGACACATGATCTCTCATCCAAGGGTGAGTGGGTCTAGAGACCTGATTTTGTCTTGTAAATCATGGGGGTGGCTCTAGTGGAAGTGGAATGAACAGTTGTGGTCACAGTGGAAGAGGGCGAGGTTGCTCTTATCAAAAAAAAAGTTGGCATCATATGGGGCCTTGGATGGGGAATAACATGCGAAGATAATACTCATCCTCATCATCCAAGGGGAACACTCTCTCATGTTCATCATCTGAGCTAGGATAGTTTATGGGTGCGATGCCATAATCATCTTCATCATCACTCATCCATTCGTGAGGAGGACCTTGATCCTCTTCCTCACTATCATATTTCAAGGTATGTGAGCTCTCCCCCACTTCATGAGGTTGAGAAACATCACTGGATAGCCCTTGATCTATCATGTCTATGGGGAAATAATCCCCCAAGGAATGAATGTGATTCGGATTGGCATATGGATCATGGGTAAGATTATCCTGATAACCTAGACTTAGGTGTTCTAGACTATCTGTGAGAACATCCAATGGTAATGGCTTATTATGTCCCAACCCAGATTTATCATAAGGTAACTGATATTGGGGCTGACATGGAACATGAGTACCCTACTCATATAGGCCTAAACCAAAACCATGCCAATTATAGTGATCTAAGTACCACAATGCATAATCTGGATTCGAAAAATAGTTTACATCCTCAGAAAAAGGTTCATCATCTTCTTCTTTTGGAGGAATTGGTAGAGCTCCATACTCTAAACCCCCATATATGAAATTCATTTTATTGGGGGGTAGACCAAGAGGTACGATGCTACCTATGGGAAGATGAGGTCACCCCATATCTTGCACTATCTCTATAGATGGAACCGTTGTGACATTTCTCACTAGATATTCTCCTATCCCTGTACTAGACATATGCACTGTGGTCTGGGATGGCGAAGGTGAATGATATGGAAGTGAGGTTTGAGGTGACTCAATGTGAACCTCTGGAGGTGATTCCTCATTGACTACACAAGGAATATCTTCCATGGATATGGTGGAAACTAGAGGTGGGCTCTCATCAATTGGCCTCTTCGACATATTTCTCGATGGAGGATTTGATGATGTCGAAGGCATCTCTGATGGTGGCAATGATGAGGATGGCATGGATGAAGATGTAGATGGTGAAATGGAAGGTGATGGTGAAGTGGGTAGACTTTGAATAGGTGTATTCAATCGAAAGTCTACATGAGTCAAAGGTAATGTTGACTCTGGCATCTATTGCACCATATTGCAGTACTTGAAGGGCTCTAGATCTGTAGAGACTACATGCACCTACCCTTCATGAGTGTATTTGAGACATTGATGCGCAATGGATGGGACACACTTCATATCCCATATCCAAGGTCTACCTAGAAAAATGTTATAGGCCATCTCACCTTCTAACACATGACACAATGTCGATATAGTCTTGTGTCCCACCTAGATGGGTAAGACTATGGTACCAATGGTAGAGCATATTGTGTCATTGAATGCACAAAGAGTGTAAGTGGAAGCAACAACATGAGATACTAGTAATTCTAGGTGTTTTAATGCTTTGGTTGTGATGATATTACTCGAGGAACCAGTGTCTATGAGCACTCTCTTGTATGGTACATCATTTACACATGCAATGATGTGCAAAGGAGGATCTACCATGTCACTTGCTATTTCCTTAAGCTCATGCTCATGAAATGTTATTACTGGTTCCTTGCACTATTGCACATGACCCAAAAAATCAATGGAGTTAGACTCCTATGGTTGCAACTCTATTGAATTTAGAATATCCATCAAAGCATCTCGATGTGGAGGTGATTGTTGGATTAACTCATAGATGGACAATCACATTGATGTTATCCTCAAGCTCTATGCAAGCTTGTTCTTTATTGTTAATGTTGGCCTAGGTGGAAGGCCCTATACTATAGGTGGTATAGGTTGCGATGTAGTGGGAACATCACTCAAAGTTGTAGGTGGTGCAACTTGGCTTGGATATCTTCTATTCTTGGTCACAATACTCACCATTCCAACATACCCTTGCAAAGGGGGTGTTGTCTTCACCTCATTCATCAGTTTAGCAGGCACTACCTATACCTCATGAGTTGGTAATGGGTCCTTGTAGATACCCATATGTTGATTATTAGGAGCTATTGGAGCATCTACTTGTAGCTCATTCCTCTCAATCATGTCCTGTACTAGGTGTTTAAAACCATAGCACATTGGTAAATCATGGCCACCCTACCGATGATATTTGCAATATTGATCCTCTCGGCATCCCATAGGCTTGGGTTTGCCTGTATCTGGATCGATGGGTTTGATATCTGGAAGATTAATCATTTTTGCAACCCACAATTGATCGAATAGAGAATCCATGGATTCAACGAAGGGAGTAAATTATCACTTAGAGTGACATTGTTGGTTTTGTCCCTGATTCACTTGACCATTATTATTATAGCTCATTGGAGGAGGTTTTTTCAGTGAATTATTCAAATGTGTAGATGCTATGTTTTGGAAGTTGGTTGAACCACTCAATGGTAAGCCTAGAGAGGGTACTTAGGAAAGTTCTTAGGAGCAATGCATCATTGTCTTGTATGTTAAAGCATAAATTTAAAAATCTAGTAATGTGCTCTTGAGCATCTTCTTCCCCTTGAATCTATCCAATTTTGGCATTTTGAAATGCTTAGGGTATATCGGGGAAGGAATGGATGGATGTAATGGTTGACTTTTTAGTTGACATAAAGTGGGTTTTTGAAGCCCATTTCTAGTTGTCCTACCTTCTATAGTTTCTAAGCATGCAAGCAAATATTGATACGCATTCGAGGATTTAATTTCCTCTTCTTTGTTTTGAACTCTTAAAGGTGGATGAGGAATATTAAGCATAGGTTGGGGTGGTTTATTGACATCATCCATGCCTCCATAAGGTGCTTCCACATAATCCTCATTTTGTTCCAAGTCATCGTAAGCCCCATAAGGTGTATCAGGTATGGGCCTACAAGGAGGAATGAACACCTCTTGAAGGTGATCTATGTTTGGTCTATCATATACATTCTGTTTAGGCCTAGGAGGTCTAGGAGGTAACATTGGATTAGGCCTAGGAGACCTATCTTGTTGGAGGTTTGGTTGCCTCAGGAGAGCCTCCTATCTACGTGTATTTGGAGTAGAAGCTCCATTACGCAAATTTTCTTGAATTTGGCATTCAAGTATTTCTTTCTCTAACTATTTTTGCTGCTCTAAGAGATCTAAGTGGTGTTTATCAGACCTAAGTTGATTAAAATTGGCCTAGCGGTCAGCATACTTCTTTACCAACTAATTGATCTGATCAGTTGTGTTAGGTCTAAGTGCCTTAGCACTATTACTTTGATATCTATCTTGTTCAAGGGGGTTCATGAGATCTATTATAGCTTTCCCTCGATTGAGGGAGGCTGCATTGACTTGAGGCTCACCCCTAAATAGATGTTCTTGATAATCTACTGGTGTAGAGGCACAACATGCTTGCATTGACACATTTGAATGAGGATAATATGGATGCTCCTCAGGTCTTCCCTCATAAACAAGGAAAGGTAAGGTGGAATGAGGTCACCTATGGTGATGAGTATCATACTCATCGTGATTATGGCACCTTGGGGAAGGGTGGTTTGAAATCATAAGATGATCATTCAACCCTACCTTAGGTGACAAGTCATACTCCTATGCAACAATGTGAGGAGTAGATCGAGCAGGCATGCAAATGCGTGGGATTTCTCTATTGGGAAGTGCTCCATTGCGTGGTGATTCTTCTCAAAAGAAGGTATTAGACACATCTATATGAGGGAAATAATTCCCTAAAATTGGATTTTCACCTGTGGGAGTACCCCGTGTAGGAGTCCCTTGTTGGCTAGGTCCCTTTCTTGCTACTCTAGGAGTAACCATCCATTCATCTACCACTCGGATGATTAGGGATATGACTTCCTAAGTTGAGACCATCGCCTATGGGGGTGCCCCGTGTAGGGGTCCCTTGTTGGCTAGGTCTCCTTTCAGCCTCTCTAGGGCTTGGAAGAGTAGGTGGTCTCCAAGGAGGTATGACCATGTCCTTGGGATCAAGGCGAAGATGCTCTATGTCCTCTTCCCTACTCCCCACAATGTCCACCCTTAAATGGGCTTGGCTATGGGTATGTACCATAGCTATGTACTCTAGACTACTATATGATTATCTCCTTTACAATTTTTATGAATTTGAAACAAACAAACAATAGAAACACACAAGAATAGAAGTGATTATCTCTTTTAAGTCTTTTAGATGTGAATCCCTAAACTATTTGTTGTTGTTTCAAGATGTGTTGCTTTGTAAATAAAATACTTGGCATGTTTGATTTTGTTGATGTAATACTCAAAATTTTAAGTGGTTTTCACCTATACACTCATAGCTCGACAACCGGCAATGAAATTCTGGTCACGTAAACCAACCAAAGTATGGTGATGAAGTCCATACCCGATCAGGGAGCATAGGTCCTGCCGATCCTCACCCAACACCCTATGCATAACGATACACCCCTCTAAAGAGGAATGCATGCTATTTTGCATGGTTAGGACAGATCTTGGAGTCGGTATTGGCCAATAAAATAGGGTACATGGGATTTTGAGTCAATGGATGGAGATGAAACCCACCATCATTGTACTCTATCAGTGGTTGGGAATGAAGTCCAACTCACCAACATTTAAGTAGATCATGGTGTGTGTGTGTTACTTTTAAAATATTGAAATAAAACAATACAACATTCAATGATGATTCACTAAATGCATGAAAGTATATTTTAATTTTAGAATCATTAGTATTAATAAAAGGAAGCTATAAAATTGACACCCTATATGAACTTAACCCTTTTTGGTAAGTTTCAAGCAGGCAAACCAGACAAAAAGCATATAAAGTACTATTATTTTTCCTATTTTTCTTGATCTGATTAATGCAAAATTGGGAAATATGACATCTAACCTTCACATGCACAAAGAAGACAAGAAAAATTTAAAATTTTAGTAATTTAAACAGTATACATGCAAATTGAAGGTTGGAAAAGGTGTATTTTTTGACCTGTAACTCTCTGTTTCTACAATTTTTTGCAAAAAACCTCTGGTTTTGTAACCATCCTAGGTAGGGATGGTTAGAATTTTGGGGGCCATCCCTAGGCTATGTCACCTAGCTGGCCATCCCTGATAGGTTCAACTAGCAAAAAAGGGGTCGTTTCTGCTCAGAATGGTCAAAACCTACAACATCCAAAATAGAAAATGGAGGTCAAAATTAACACATTCAAAGGGGATAGATAAATAATCTCAAATACTATGATTTCCACTGAAGAAGTGAAATTTACGACATGCCTTATGTGTTCTTTATTGAAATGTAAAGCATGTTGAAATAAGCATTAAAAGGGAAAGTGCATAAAGATGTAATCTACTAAAATGAAGAATAATGTGCAATAAAAGAGGTGGATTTCTCCTTGTATTTATTATTCCAAGATTTCAATGATTACAATACATCCCCCTTTGAGGGATTTTCTTGATACATTTCAATACTTGCAAGATATAAGGGATCTAATCCCTTCAAGGGTTTTATGGCGTGCTCCAACGTTCCTTTCGCATCCCACACTCGAGAGCTAGTCTTGGGCCTATCCTTCTATGCCTCTTAGCTCCTCCCTCATGTCTACCATATCTGTACCTACACACAAGATATTGAAAATGGTTAATAGCATATGCGTTTATTGATAGAAAACCTTGAAAACATAGAAAAGCATGAATCTAGAAATAACAAAACTTATTTGCAGTAAATCAAAACAACTCCAAATGATCTATAATTTAAGCATGATGATATATATATGGTTTTGGAAATATTTGAGCATAAATATAATGGAAATTATTAGCAAAAACTATGACCATCCCTGATAGGGACAACTAGACCTGCAATAATGAAACCTCCAATTGGACCATCAAAATAGCTCCAAATATCACCAAATTTGGATGGAAGACTAATATAGACATTCCTAAATGACCTATGGTGGAATTGAATCAAATTTCCTTACTATTTTCTAACCATCCCTAATAGGTGCAACTACCTACTGCTAACCGTCCCCAGGTGGGACGATTACAAATATGAGTGGAATTTATCACCAATTCCAAAGGGATCTGGTCTAAAACTACCCTAGATGTGGTGTCAGAAAATATGGTCAAATTACTCTCCAATTTGACCGGTTTTGGAATGGATTTAGTGGTTTTTGGATGCCCCTAAAAGCACCTTCGAATGAAGAGGGTTTCAAGGAAATGTGAGGGTAAATGTGATAACAAAAGGTGAGGGTAGAATTGGGCAACACTTCGTGGTGAATATGCTTCAACTCTTCTCCTCTGAAATTGGGGTGAGCACACCTCAATTTATAGCCCAAATAGGGAATTTGGGGCAAAGGGGAAAGTTCAGGCATGCAAGGCAAGTGCTACCACTTGTCAAAACCTTTGCCATGATTGGGTGGAAGAGGTTGCCCATTTGGGGCCTCTAATTTGGAGTTTTTGGTCTCCATGATAGGCTCCTAATAAATTTATGATGATTGGGTGGGGAATATGGTAGTAATTGATTACCATTTCTCTACCCCTTTGACTTTTGGAGGGTCTATTTAGGGACCATCCCACCTAGGGATGGTTAGGAGTGGTCATCCCTAGGTGGGACGGTCACCATCTGTGACCATCCCAAGGTGGGATGATCATAAGGATATGACCCTAAACCTCCCAAAACTAATAGGAAACTTTCCAAAAGTGCTATGGAGCCTTATGTTACCCTAGAGGGTTTCCCAATGGGGCCATATGATGTCGATAAGAGTGGCACAAGTGGCGCATTGGTAGTCTTATCTAATTTACATGATTTTAGTGTCTACAACTCAGATGCTTACAACTTTGGCTACTGGAAAGAATAGACCACCACCATTTTATTTATATCTTAGGATGGAGGGTTGGATTGTGCATAACTACATGATTAACTATGGTGTTGCAACAACTATCACGTCGAAGGTGGTTTGTGAAGTTATGGGTATGGAGTATACCATGAGTAGCCTAGGAGTTTTGTAGTTGGATGGAACCCCTATGAGAACAGTGGGTGTTATTAAGGATATCCCTATTGTATTGCATAAAATACCTCAAATCACTGTGATTTAAGAGGTGGTTGTAGTTGATCTAGAACCACATTTCAGCATGTGCCTATCAAAAGAATTCATTGCCAAATTAGGAGGTTATCTCTCCTCGGATACTCTCACCTGAAATTTCCTTTCAAAGGAAAGATAAACTAAATCTACAATGAGAAGCCTTCCACGTTTCATATAGAGAGGATCAAAGAAGAAGAAAAGTCCATGGATTATATCAATATGGTGATTGAATAACTAGAAGAATTGGATTTAATGGAAGAAGCTCTATATGAGATTCATACAGAAGATGAATTTCAATGAATGATTTTAATGCAATTATTAAAACTAAGATTGGTTGCTATGCCATTACCAAGCCTAAAAATGTGGAAGTGAAGGTAGCCAATGATGAAAATCCTATCTCAGATCAGTTGTGGAAACTCTTATTCGATGGTGCAAGATGAAAAAATGGTGCAGGAGTTGGAATTGTTCTCTTTTCACCTTTCATAATACAAAATACATATTCATACTAGTTGACCTAGATCTATACAAATAATGTTATCGAATATGAAGCATTGTGCTTAGGTTTGAAGAAAGAAGAGAAACTTGGGATAAAAAAACTCCATATTTTTAGAAATTCTAAGCTAATTTTCAATCAAGTGACTAATAAGTGTGTCTCCCAATAGCATTATTCGAAGGCATATTGCAACAAATTTTAGGACTTGTTTGAAGCCTACATAGTTCTGAGAATTCGAGCGATTTCATGGGAATAAAATAAACATGTGGATATTTTGGCATCCCTTGGTGCTAAATTTTCTCTAGTTAAACACATGATACAAAAACCAAAGATTGTGAGGTTGGTTTATAGACCTTCAGTTCTTGATAATAATATTTACTGGCAACTGTTTGAAAGCAATGAGAAGATTGTGAACTTCCTGATAAAATAAGCGAGTGGCGTGGAAGGATGAACAATATAAGGGATTGATCTAGTTAAGAAATAATCATATCCCAAAAGGATTGATTTCACTTGAAATTCTCTTTGATTAGAATGATAGAGCTAAAAAACATTAGATCAAAGTAGATGGAAAGGAGTACATCGAGCTGCAGTTGGAACCTAAAAAGTCAATCAAGGTTGGAAATGATTGAAATCTAGAAGAACTTGAGCAAATCAAGGAGTTATACCATGAATCTTTAGAAACTTTCATATGGAGTTATCAAGACCTCAAAGTTTACAAAAAGAATGTGATCCAACATACTATTGAACTGCAAGGAGTGAAACCCTTCAAGCAAAAACAAAGACCAATCAATCCTAAAATTGAATTTTTGATGAAAGTTGAACTGTTGAAAATGCTGGAAGCTAAAATTATTTATCTAATAAAGCATTCTACTTGGGTAGCTAATTTGGTCCTTATGCATAAAAATAATGGAGATATTTGCCTTTGTGTTTATTTCCAAAATTTAAATCAGGCTTCTCTAAAGGATTATTATCCTTTGCCATAGATTGATCAGATTCTTCACATAGTAGCAGAAGATCAAATATTTTATTTTTTATATGAATTCTCTAGCTACAATCAGATATGGGTCAAGGATGAAGACCAATACTAAACAAGATTAACCATAAAATGGGGTACATTTGATTATCAAGGAATGCCTTTGGGTATCTCAAATTTTGGAGCAACCTTTTAGAGAGTGATGGATGTGGCTTTTAGTGAGTTACTAAATTGATTAATTGTTATTTATTTGGATGACATGATTGTATTATCTCATAATAGGAAGGAGCATAGCTTGCATTTAAGACAAGTATTTAAAAAATATCGAGAGTTCAGAATATCCATTAACCTAAAGAAGTATATCTTCACTATGAAGGAGGGAAAGATCTTGGGCCATGTAATCTTAGAAAAGGGTTTAGCTATTGATATAGCTAGAGATAAGGCTATTTTTAAGCTTCCACTACTAGCTAACAAGAAGCGTTTGCAGTCATTTTTTGGTCACATTAACTTTTTTCAGAATTTTATTATAGATTTTGCCCAAGCTATGAAACCAATGACTAACCTCTTGAAGAAATATGCTGAGTTGAAATGGACTACAAAAAGGAAGCAAGCATTTCGATAAGTCAAGGAAATAATTGTTTAAGCTCCTATTTTAGTGAACCCTAATTATTTGAAGGATTTTATCCTTTTTGATGTTGGTGAACAAGAGAGTTATGCATATGTGCTCACATAGAAGGGAGATTATGGAAATGAGCAGTCAATCACATTTTTAAGACAAGATATTCAACTACATGAGGAAAAGTACAATTTCATAGAAAAGCAAGTGTATGCAGTGATGAAATCCCTGAAGAAGTTTTGTCATTTCATTTCGTAAAGTAAAACAATTGTTTATTTTGTTCATTCGGATGTTCAACATTTCATTATCCAGGGAGAACTTGGATACAAGAGAGTTGGTTGGGTTTCTAAAATCCAAGAATATGATATTGAAATCTGACCAACCAAGCCAGTTCATGGCTAAGCATTATGTCAAGAGCTTGCAAAGAGCGTTGCTCTTCAATCGATGGTTTTCTAGTATAAATATTCAATAAGGGAAAGTAATCTTGCTAATCATTCCTTAGTTGACCATGATTGGATAGAGGACCTTGTTGAATACTTCGATTCAGGAAGGTATCCTTCACATATAAATGCCTCACAAAGAAGAAGATTCAAAATACTGACCCTCAGGTATGTTATGTTTCCAAGTGGATTTTTCCATAAGAATATTGATGGAGTGCTTCTCAAATGTTTCAGAGAATCAGCAAAGAAAAAAATCTTGGAAGAATTTCATTTTGGACTATCAGGAGGTCACTATGCAGGAAGACCCATGTCATTAAAAATTATCAAAGTAGGTTATTTCTGACCCCACCCTTTTTTCAGATGCATTCAAGGTCAATCAAAGTTGTGACAAATGTCAAAGGTATGTTGGTAGAAGTAGAAATGCACCTTTGCCTCTTCACCCGATCCAAATAGAAGCACTATTTCAACAATGGGGTTCATATTTTATTGGGGTCATTGACTGTAATTCATCTATTGGACATAAATACATTATGACTACAACTGATTATTTCACCCGATGGGCCGAAATAGTCCCAAATAAGAAGGTAGACCAGGAGGTAGTCATCACTCCATGCACCAAGATAAAAATTTCACCCTTGTGCCTTGTTTTTTTAGTAGCGAAGACGTCAAGAGTTATTTTTGGTAGCAAAAATACATGCATGAGTTAAAATTTTTACTTTTTTGGTGCATGGAGTGAAAACACTTGATAAAAAAATAAAAAAATAAAAGAAAGAAAAAGCGATTTCACCCAAGACAAGGATTTCACTCATGCATATTTTCTTTTTGGAGTGAAACTCAAGTTGGTAGCAACTTCTACTTACATGCTTTTCAGGTGGATGAACTTGTGAAAGCTATTTTTGGTTTTAAGAAATAGAAATTGCTTTTTGCCTTGATATTTTTTAGTCAAACTCCTAGATGCTATTTTTTAGCCAAAAAAATCATAAAAGGATGTTTTCGGCACTCCACTTCAGTGCTACAGTCATCCATCACGTAGTTGAAGGAAAAAAGTAGGTAGTGGTACTTTTCGAAACTAACCATTAATGACAAGTTGTGTGCCCCAAAAAGGAAAAAGGTAAAGCAACCTATCATGGTGCCCAAGAAATATATGGTGAAACTATTAGAAATCATGGGAAAGTGTGAGATTTAAAGCACACATTTACCCCAATATAGTAGGTGTGTTGCATGCATTAAATTTGGTAGTTGTGGTCGAAAGCTATAAAAATGGTGAACATTTCAGTTGAACAAAGAAAGAAAACTATAGAGCTCCTGTGTGAGAAGTCACTGCTTGAAGTGTGGAATTGCTTTTGCTCGAGGGTTTGTTTTTTTTATAATTATCTACTATCTGATAGTCGAATATGGCTAGGAAGAATACAAAATCAAAGAAGGAGAAGACACAAAAGAAGGTTGATGCTGGAAAGAAGCAACAAAAAGCAAAAGGAGATAAAGAAGAAGAACTAGAACCCTACTATGATCGATTGGAAAAAATTGATGTTTGTGAAATCACAAAAAAAGGCATGGAAAAATTGTAGCAAGATGTTAAGTTTGATCTTTAGAAGGTATCTACCGAGAGTTCATGCACCACAATGCTCTATTATCACATTTACTGGTATCTTTGTATGTTAGTGCATACATGTCTAGAGTTGGTGTGGGCGGTTGCTTGATTTTATGATTCTTCCACGAGAGCTATTCAAAATGCCAATGGAGACAAGTTGTTCAACATTTCAGCTAGCTCCATTAGAAAAGCTTTTGCTTGTGGTGCAAGACCTCCTCCTGACATCATTTTCAAGAAGCTCAATATTTCAGAGCAGGAGGAAAGATACCAATCCATAGTGACCATGTAGTAGTTCATGGAAATCTAATTGTTGAAGATGCCTCAATTTGTATAATTGGTATCCTTATCAGATTTGCTGAAATATTTTAAGAGCCCAAACTTGTATTTGATGTTGGTATGGATTTTCGGTTTATCTATGGAATCCACAGTTTATAAGTGGTAAGCATCGCTTGTGTAATGTATTTCTCAGGTTTAATTTTATGCCCCCACTACCATGAAGATGAATAAAAATCCCATATTATTTGATTGGGTATATTTCATAGCTTGAAGGATGCACACTCAGTTGGAGAAGGTGCATAATGGAGAAGATGTCACCTTCAGGCATTGCTCTTTCTTGGTCTGGTATTTCTTTTATTTTTTGCATCATCATTTTGCTTTCGTAGTAGTGAAGAAAATAAACAAAGCAGGCAAGATTTTTCTAGTTTATTTGTGGACTCAAAATCTATCGAAGGAGTTCTACTACAAATTTAACTAGATTTTTTTGGGACCCACCCTTGATATTATTTAAGGCATGTGCGATAGAGTACCAAAATAGATGAAGAAGAAAATCGTTGAAGAAGAAAAGGGTGACATATTTTTGCTAATGAAAGGAGTTGTCATTAGACTGTTTGGTTTCACTAGTAAGCCTTTTATTCTATCATATTTTACCACAGAGCATATTTTTGCATTGTAAGTATCCCAGTAGAGTGAATTTATCAATGATACATATGGCTACGGTAGGAGAAATCCAAGCTCGTGTCCCATACCTTTTCACTTTGGTGATATCAAAGTGATTCAATGCAGATAGAATGAGTTTATTGCTAAAATGTTGTACAACTATGGGTTAGTTGAGCTTCCCCAACAATGGTGATATGACCCTTTGGGTATTTTTAGGAAGCTTATTAAAGACAAGAATTTTCATTGATGCTCCAAAGAAGATATCTTGTAGTAGAAGAAAAATCCCAAGGGACGTGACCTAGAATGCCATATTGAAAAAATGATGTCACTCCCTCATTGTCACAATTTCTATGAGATAGGAGTCAAATATGATCCCATGAATAATATGGATTAGGTTCCTTTTAAGAATTTATTCAATCAAATGAAAGAAAAATTACTCGAATGGTCTGATGATAAGATCGCCAACTAGTGGATCATGAAGGTGCACTAAGGGAATCCTGGATTAGCTTATCCATTGACTATGGATGATGTATTTTTGTAGATTTATGATGAGAACTATGATAAGTATCATCCCATATCTTTCCTTGACCTAGTGCCTCGAAGTATTCAAAGTCCTGACAATGAAGAGGAGAAGTCATTGATTGAAGAGGAGCTAGTTTTCAAGGAAGAATAGGAACACCTGCACAAAGAAAAACTTTCATTTAGAAAGAGAAAAGTTGGTACAAAGTAATTTATTCCTAATATCGTAAAGAAGCCTAGAAATGGGGTATTTTATATTCTTAGAACAAAGCCACTTTCTTCACTTTCGATTGAGTAGACTAGTTTTAAGGAGGAACCCCCTTTGACTTAGCAAGAATAGTCAAGCCAGATGGTGATGTTGGTATATCTAGAAGTGGAAGAAGAGAAAGTGGAGGAAGAGAAATATCCAGTAGTGTAGTAGCCTTATTCATTGGCTCAAATGGTGTTGGATACCATAGGTACATATTTTATTTCTTCCTCTCTTAATGACAAGCATTTGGTGACCGATGTATTCCATCCTATAGTTTCTATTTCCACTTTACTTCTATTTTTTGTACCTATTTCTTCTTCTCCCTCATCCATTTCATAGTCACAAGTTACCAATGCTCCTCCTACTTCTTCTATTCCTTCTATTCCTCTATATTTCAGTTCATTTACATCCGCTCCAAATCCATTTTCTCTTCCATCATCCTCCATTCCATATTATACCTCTGTTATCTCCATTACTACTATAAGTACAGAATCCCCTCCAAGGGTAACTGTAACTGTAGCACCTTCCATTTCCACTCCCTCTACTGATCCAAACCCCTAGTAGGTTCTCTTCCCATTTCCCCCTATTTTTGTAGCACAAGAACGGCTAGCTTTAGAGGTGGAACTTCTCCCTGAGTGCCTTGCAGTAGAGAAGATAAGTAGAGCACAACAAAGTTCCTCACGATTGTTGAAAAGCCATAAGAGGAAATATGTGCAAGCTCCAGCTAAGGCGATGAATAAGGTGAATTTTGATTCGAATGCTATGGAGGTGAACACTATTAAAATTATCTTGTAGGTCTAGAAAATCCAAGGAGAAATGACATCAAAGGACTATTCATATCATTTCATCACTGAGGAAATCACAAAAATTAATACAGTTGAGGTTATGGGAAACATACAAGTGGAAATGAGCTCGATATACTTGCACAATGAACATTTCAAAGATTGTTTCTTCCAAGCTAAAGAAAAAATATCAAAGCTAGAAGATGTTTTAGCTGAATAGAAGGCCTAGTTGGACATTGTACAATCAAAATCATAGTAATGGCAATAAAGAGTGATAATCCTGGAAGGTGAGAAAAGGATACAAATAGGTGATTGAACAACATCAAGCAACATGGCACAAAGTTGAGCAATAGGTTCAAGCCTTGAGAGACTAGATTCAGAATTTGCAAGATCAGTTGGCAAAAATGTGACACAATTAGTGATCCTCATGAAGGAGAAAGTCAAGGAGGCTCACAATAATTTGCTTATTGATTGTTTGACCATGGCATTGAAGGTAAAATTGGTTCTCATGTTTCCCCAAGACGTACAATATGTTATTTCATATGGCTTGCATGTAGTGGAGTATTCATAGGAGAACTTAGAACCAAAATTAGAGATGGTAATGAAGATCCAAGCAATGGCTAAGATGGATCTTAGTTTTAGCCCAATGAGGGACATGGCCCAAGCTTGGAAAAATTACAAGATCATGTTGTGCACCTATTTTTCTAGGTTGTATCTGGTCAAGGAAGCTTGAAAGTTGTTAGACATGTTTGAACAAGAGAGGTACATTTTGCTGGTCTATTTTAATATTGTGGTGAATAATGGTTTCCCTAGTTTCACTGATGAGCAGGGAAATATTCTGGCAAAGAAATACCTAGATGCGTTATGGGCTATTTTCATATATGATACTTTAGAGATTGATGATTGGGAAGAGCCCATAACCAAAGATCATGTGCTACCATTGATGAAGAAACTTACTTGAATTGAGTCTGGTTTGCTAGAGCTCAGTCAAAGGGCCAACTATATTGATCAGGTGTAATTTCATATCTTTTGATACCTTGTTGATACACTCCAGACTCGTATGGTGATCAACATTGATGCTTGGGAAAAAAATTTTGCGGTATATGAAACCACATGTTCATATCTCAAAGGATAGTAAGAGGCTAGTGCAAGCACTAGGTAATAAAATGCAACCAATAGTGGTAAATTTATTTCCAATGGATAAAGGCCTAGGGTTGATTGCATTCAAGTGAGTTGAATACCCCGCAAGCCATCAAAAATGTTGACATTTTTTCCACATTCAAGTTTTGCTAAAATTTTTCCTAAGTATAAAATGAGTTTCACTAGCAAAATCCTTTTAGGTAGTTTCACCAATAAAATCCTTTTCTGGTAGTTTCACCAGTGAAATCCTTTTTTGGCAGTTTCACCAGCGAAAACATCTTCTGGCAGTTTCACCAACAAAATCATCTTTCGAGCATTTTCACCCTTGTTTGCAATAATTTTTATTTTTAACCTATTTATTGGTGAAATACCTTCTCAGGTGAAAGAGTGAAGATCCCAGTGAAAATACCTTTTTGGGCATCAGTTGTAGTAAAATAAATTTTTATGTGAGCTCCATTTTGGTAACGAAATTCTGTTTTGGGTGAAGTCCTGGTGAGGAGGTGCATTCAGGTAGAATACAAATGAAAATCAGCAAAAATCAATGAAATCCTTTTGGGGTGATCTTCTTAGTGAAATCCTATTTTCAATTCATAACCCAACGCAATTCCATTTTATCCCATATTTTCAATGAAATTTCTTTTCGTCCCAATGCTTTGGCAAAATTCATCTTTGCTATTTCCCCCTAGCAAAATATTTTTTGTGGGTGCTTTCAATGCAGATCATTTTTGGAAAATATCAAGGACTGGTAAATTCAATTCTTGGGGTAAAAAGGTTAATATCTCTAGAATTATTGCTAAAGGATTGTCGAGATTAAATGTTGTTCACTTCACCCTTGAATCTGGTATAATTTTATTCATTTTCGAGGCATCATCCACTTTGGTGGATGCTCATTTTTTAGGCACCATCATGGAGATTAAAATTTTGTTGATGATTCCTACTAAGTCCCGATATAATGGAGAATGAACATTACCTTCTTCATTAGAATGGTAAAAATAAATATTACAATGAAATTAGTTCCACAATGAAATGAAGGTAGTTGGTAGGTGGTTCAACTAATCAATTTTTTTTGGGAACCCCCCATCTAATATGTGCTCATAACAATCATTAATAATGTAATAAAATAAGCATAAGGATAAAACTATGTCCTATGCCCTAACATCCCCTCCTTATTACATTATTTGAAAATACAAAGTGTGTTGTGAAACAACTCAAATTTGACACGTAAAAGTACCTTAGTGAAAATTTCTACAACCTGTTCATCAATGGGAATGTACTAGAGTTGTATGTTGTGTTTTGGAATTTTATCTCAAATGAAATGAAATTGGGTGTCAATGTATTTGGTGGATTCATGAAATACTGGATTCTTGACAAAGCTTCAAAAATCCTTGATTATTGCAAAACAAGTGAATTGGAAGATTCTTTGGAAGACCCATGCTTGAGAGAATGCAACTTAATCATATCACCTTGTAGACTGCTCCACATGCTGTATGATATTCTACCTCTATAGAAGATAAATCAACCACCTATTTCTTCTTACTTTGCTAAGAGATATGTCTAGATCCAAGATGGAAAATGTATCCAAAAGTTGATTTTCGATCATCAATGGATCCAACATAGTCTAAGTTTGTGTAGCCCTTTAAGAAGAAATTTTCATTCTTCTTGTACTCTAGGCCATAGTTTGTACTACCATAGACATAATGAAGAACCCATTTTGCTACATTCTAATGAATCACCTTAGGTTTATACATGAAACTTGAAATATAACCCACAATAAAACTGATAATTGGCCCGGTGTTAGTCAGATATATGAGACTCCAAATTGGCTAGTGATAGGGAGTACCATCTATATATGGAGAAATATCATGTCACGTTAACTGAAGCCCTGGTTCCATTGGAGTTGCTTTTGGCTTACAATTAGTCATGCAATATTTCTCAATCAATGTCTTGGCATACTTATTTTGTGTCACTCTCATATGATTCTTTTTTTTGAGCCACTTCTAAACTAAGACAATAGTGAATAAGTCCTAGATCTATCATCTTGAATGATTGTTTCAAGTCATATTTCACTGTATCTATCATTTTATCTGAACTACTAGTGATGATCAGATCATCCACATAGATTACTAAAATCACTATGTCAAAACCATTATTCTTGATATAGATATTACCATCAGAAGGACTTATTTTAAATTCATGCTGCAATAGGTGACTATATATTTTGATATACGAAGCTCGTGTAGCTTGTTTTAACCCATACACGTATTTAACCAACTTGCAAACTTTCTGCTCTTGGCCTTCAATCATAAATCCTTTTGGTTGGGTCATATAAACTTCTTGCAAGTCACCATTCAAGAAGACACTTTTGACATCCATCTGATGTAAATTCCACCTAAACTAAGCTACCATAGCACAAAGTATACAAATGGTAGTCATTATTGCAATAGGTGCAAAAGTATCTTCATAATAAATGACTTCTTTTTTAGCATAGCCCTTTGTAAAAATATGGGCCTTATGCTTATCTATATTTCCATATGCCTTATACTTCACTTTGAACACCCATTTGCAGCTTATGGGCTTATTTCTTGAAGGTAGATCAACTAGCTTCCACGTGTTATTTTTCATTAGAGATGTATGCTTAGCATCCATAGCAACCTTCCACTGAGGTTCACTAAGTGCATATTGAACTATTGTGGGTTCATTCTCATCCAATGTAGATATATAAACCCTTTCATCATCCATATCTGCTTCTCTGTCTTCCTCTGCATCTACAGATAATTCATCAAACTGTTGGTAAATCTCATCAACCTATGAAGTTGATGCCTTTGCTCTCATATATTGAGTCATTTTGTGAGTACAAGGTCAATCTAGAGTTAGATCCGGAAGTGAAGTCAACTTTGAATCTCTCAATGTGCTAGTATATCATTTTCAAACCTTGTTTTGTGGGGGTGGAGTCTCTTTCTAAGGCTCCTCGTCATCCAAGTATATAGTCGTAGATGTGTTATCTAATGTGAAATATTCATAAAATACCACATCTCTATTGGTGTGTGTTTTCTTTGTCTTAGGATATATCAACCAATATCCCTTGGAATGATCATCATAACCAAGAAAAATACACTACAAGGTTTTCTCATCTAGCTTCTTTCTCTTCTATTTTGGAATGTGCATGAATGCCTTACACCAAAAAATACTTAGATAATAAATGGAGGGTTTCCTACCATTCCATGCTTCTTGTGGAGTCATTCCCTGTAGAGCTTTTTTGGGTGCTCTATTTAGGAGGTACATCATTGTATTTACTGCTTCTACCCAATACTACTGCTCAAGGTGTGCCCACTTAAGCATACAGTGAACCATTTCCATGATGGAACAATTCCTTCTCTTAGAAACTCTATTTTTTTGTGGAGCATAGGATGTTGTCAACTATCTCTTAATCCCATGTGAATTCAAAAATTATAAAAAACATTTGGAGGTATACTCCCCCCTTGATCTTAGTGGAGGGTCTTTATGGAACATCCTGACTCCTTCTCAACACTCTTTTTGAACTGCTAAAAGTATAGAAATACTTCCGATTTCAATTGTAAAAATAAAACCAACATCTTCCATGAGTAATCATCAACAAAAAACTAAAAATTCCTCTTTCCACCATAAATTTTGGCATAGGATCGCATAAATCGGTGTGTACCAACTCCAAAATTTTCTTAGCTCATGAAGAGCTCACCTCAAATGGTACTCGGTGTTGCTTCCCTACTAAGAAATCTAATAAAATTAAAAAAGTGGATGAAATGTTGGGAAGACCTTTCACCATATCATATTTACTCAACTCGAGCAAATATCCTAAAGTCAGATGCCCATATCTCTTATGCCAAAGAGAAGTGGTCTCCTTTGTGTTTACCACCATGGAAACATGAGGTGTAGAAATGGCATCTAAGATAAATAATCCATGCTTGTATGAATCTATTACTACATGCTTTTCCTTTTTGGTGATGAAGCATCACTTCCTACCATCCTCAACTCTAAAAACAACATCCATATTTTTATCCAATATCTAAGGGATTGATAACAAATTGTTTGCCAATCTAGGAACATAGAGAAATTTCTCAATCTAATAGTATCCATCTAGTAGAGTGATTGAAGCATATCTTTCACCCTGTACTTGGTAGGTCTTATCATCAACAATTATTATTGGTTTGCCTTCCTTTGCCTCAAAAGTATTAAACCATGATCTATCACCAGTCGTGTTTATTGGCACCAAAATCAATATACCACACAAGATCCTTCTTATAAGAAGATGTGTGACTCATGAGCACTTTGTGTGCTCTCTCAAATTCTAAGTATAATTCCTCATAAGCATCATATCCCTTGAGTTTCTTATTCTTCTTCTATGGTTTGCATTTACCCTTGCCCTTTTTCTTGTGATGTTTGTCATTGGGTTTTTTGTTCTTAAACCAACACTTGTTGGTATCATGGTTATCTATATCACATATTTTGAAATATTTCTTTAATTTTTGTTGAGGTTGTTTCCATTTTCCTTTGGATTAAGATCCTCCCTTCTAAAAGTTACCTTGCTTCTTTCCCTCTTGTTTTGAGTAAAGTGCATTATCTGGTACTTCATCTTTTTGAAGCTGATTTACCTTGATTTGAAGCAAATTCACCAACTCCACTAAAGTAACTTTTCTACCAGACACTTGAAGGTATGTGATCAACACCTTGTAGGATTTTTGCAAAGCTCTCAAAATGACTAAAGTCAAGAGATTATCTGCTATTGCTTCTCCCATAGAATTCAATTTGGATTTCAATTCTACCACTCTACATAGAAATAGTTCAACTGATTCACCAAATTTCATACTAAGTGTATGAAGTTGAGATTGAATTTTAAGAACAGTGGATTGATTATTCCCTTCATAAATGGTGATTAAATCATCCCAAGATTGTTTACCATTTGTAGCATCACAAATATGAGGTTGTATCTCATCTGTAGTAGCAAGCAAAATAAACTTGAGATACCTTCTATCATTCTAATCAAATGCCTCTTGATCTAACCCTGGAGAAGTAGGAAATTTTTTAGTTCCAGTCACTACATCCCAAAAATCTTCAACTTGAAGAATAACTCTCATATTTGTTTTCCATGGTGTAAAATTAAAACCTTTGAGTAGCTGTGAATCTGACATATATTTGTGAATAGTGGCCATTGTGAAGGTTTCTTATATCACCAAATGGTCCCCATTTATTTATACTTACAAATATTACGTGAAAGAGAATTCAATAAAATTTATGGCACCTACTTCAAAACCCTTCCAAAAAAGGATAATGAGTTGGAGGAGTTTAACCAAACAATAAGAATGAATTAGGGTATAAAGTGGAGTGAATATCAAAACTGGCTTTCCTTATTTCTCCCCGATGATTTATAGAGAACAATAGCTTAGACATAATTGTTGTAGCTATGTTAGACAGTAGATACAGTAGCCCAAAGTATGACAACATTACCTATAAGTGTGGGCTAGAGGTATCACATATACCGAATACTACAGTGCAATAAATTGCACAAATAGGTGTAAAATTTGGGATCTTTTATTTGCTTGATTTTTAATTTTTAACTTATGATTGAAATGCAAAAAATAGGAAATTAAATAAAAAAAAAATCACAAGTTCCCACAAATTTTAACTATAGGTGTCGGTTTCCACCGAAAATGCACCTATTTACAATGCTAGTTTTTCAAGATGTCGGTTTCCATTGAAAATGCATCTTTTATTACAACAATTTTTGCAAAATATTTGAGATTTTTTTTTGCAAAAATTATATTAAAATCCACAATTTTCCCCCTATTTGTCTTATAATTTTGCAAAAGAAAACGCTTTTGATCCCCTCTTTTTAGTTGCAAAATAAACTAGGATGAAAATTTTGAAATACCCTTACAATTGTCAAAAATAAACAATTTTGTTTTCTTATCCCTCCATGAAGAAATGCACTAAGGTTCTTGTTCTTGGTTTTAGTTGCAAAACAAATGGTTCTTTCTTGCTATCTTGGTGTGCAAAAACCAAATGTGTTCTTTGCAAAAAAATATTTTGTTTTGAGAACCCTTTCAAGTTTCAAAAAAATAAGTGCATATTCTCTTATCTCTCCAAAACAAAATAAAATGCACTATAGGTGTTTCGTTCTTGCTTAGGATATTATAATTGCAAAAAAAAAAATTGCAATTAAAAATAACCTAAGGTATTTATAAAAAAATACCTTTGAATATAACTCGCTTGCCAAAAGAGTGGTGGGCGCCCAATTTGAACTCACACCCTTCTACCAAGCACCTTAGCAACTACTACGCTTCCAACTCCACCATGCAAGTGGATGAAAACATAATGGCACGATGTGCATTTTAATCCACTAGGATGCAAAATATTTTTAAAAAAATCTATATTCAAGGACTGCCTTCGGGTAGCTGTAAACCACAAGCCACTTGGTGGTCTTCAAGAACGTGTGGGTTACCAAAACCAATGATTTTGTTTGAAATTGGTTCACCACATCTCCATGGTGCCTCAAGTTTACCATAAATATAACACCTCCAATATTGAATTGCTCCAATAAGGGTTAATGTGTGAATATGATACTCAAATTTTGTTAGGGATCGTAGGCAGGTTTGAAAATGGGCTACAAGTCTTCATATTTTGTCATTGAAACAAACATTGCTCAAAAAAATAAAACAATATTCACATTCCCTTTGATGCTATCAAAGAAACAAAGTGTGGGGTCTACGATGTCTCTCATATAAAAATATTTAGACTTCATGTTCTAAGCCCATTCATCAGGGTTTGGCAGAGAGTGCAGGACGTTAGTGGTCTCTGATTTTTCACAGAGTGTAACTCGTCAATGCATACCACAAAGTTCTTGTGTTAGAGCACATGGATGGTATTGGAGAGGATTTTCAATTCTGGATTGGTTGAAGCTTATGCATTGAATTTTACAGATGAAACCCCATTGTCCAAAAAATCGATCCACATTGCCCAAAAATCATAGATGCTCTAATACCATAATGGAGAATGAGCATTACCTTCTTCATTAGAATGGTCGAAATAAATATTATAATGAAATTAGTTCTACAACAAATGAAATTGCTTTTGATCAATATTTGAATGACCAAAATTTTATTTAATAATCATTTAATTTTGGAGGCAAAATCCTCTATAAATACTAATAAATTTGATGTAAAAGACGAGGGGGAACATTTTTCTGAAAAACTCTTTGAGTTTAAATTTCAGCATTAATTGAAATACTTTTGACTTTAGTTCCTATATCAGTTGTGTATGTTATTGCTTTATGCATGTTATTTTTGTTATACTCACACCTTTGTTAGATATATTGAATTCTTCACTTGAATTTAATTTTCGATGAAGAAGTGAATATTGAAGTATTAATTGGAAGTCATATTTGCAATCTATGATTGGTTCCTATGTTATTCTTTCTATTAAATTATGGTTAGAACTTGACTTGGTTATTTAGTTGTTAGTTCATCCTCACTCTATTTTTCTAGCTTACAACCATATTTACCATATATTTTTGTTAATTTCTCTCCCTAAACTTTATACTGATCTTTATATTAGTAAGGGAACCAACCCTCTCTGGAGATTGGCCCTAAGGGCATCTCTTCCCTTCGGCCTTTCAATGTTGGTCGGGTCTAGGGCTCATATTTTTATACTTAGGTAGATTCATGACCATTAGTTAATCAAGTAATATATTTCTTTAAAATAATAAGCATAAGCTATTAAAGGTAAGAAACTATTTAAATTTCTCATACTATAGAAATCTTAATAAGGGTTAATTCCAAGCACTAAAAATGATCATAATTTATGTCATAATGAACACATAAGTCTTTGTAGAATAAACACAATGCATGAGCTAATGTACCAAAATAGAAATCTTACATTCACAAAGAGAAAACACAACAAGTCACTCCTACAGTGCAACACTAACATCTACATCCTAAACAACTCAGACGTCTTCCAAAATCCAACAACACAGGTTTAGGTTGCACCCTAAAACTTGACACAATCTCAAAGAGTAAAGTAAAAAAATAATATTAGTAAAGCTAGCCATGTTCCAACCTATTGAACAAGACCGACATTCTAGTTATCACCAATCAGGCTAATGTTCTAGCTAAATCAATACAAGTAATTCATGAAATTCAATCCAGTTAAAGCAATACAAGAATTTTTTTCCAGAGAAAGCAATGCAAAGCAATACAAGAATTTTTTTCCAGAGAAAGCAATGCAAAGAAATACATAAAATTCATTCCATCTAAAGTAATACACGAAGTTCATTCGATCTAAATAAATACAAAGCAATACATGAAATTCATTCCAGCTAAATAAATACAAAGTAATACATGGAATCCATTCTATCTAAATCAATACAAGCAATTCAAAAATAATACACAAATAACAAGCATTGCACTACCATACACTAGAAAGGAGCATTTCAAATATCTACATAGAAATATGTTTTCCAAGAAGCCTCCATCAAGTACCCCTTTCATAGTATTTCAAGTAGCATACATCTAGGTCAAAAACAAGAGTTCAACATAAAGAAAGAGCACTATAGGATTACATTTCGATCCTTGACATCCTCTTAACACTTGCAATAGCAATGTGGAATGTGTTTTACCCTAAATAACTTTCATCCCCACATAAAAATTTGTCCTCCTATAATCTGAGCATACCTCCTCCTTTCTACCTCCCTTACTTTCCTTCCCTCCTGCTCCTTGAGCAATAAAGTCCCTTATTTTTCTTTCCCAACCACCTTTGTCAACCATTTCTTTATTTCACAAAAAATGAGCTTTCAAAAATATTACCTCCATTATGCTATTTATTTTAATTAAATAAGAATACCTTTAAAAATATTTATGCACCTTAGAAATACAAACATAGAAATTTGGTCAGATTATTTGTTTCAAATGTTATCCCCTAACATTAAAATAATCATTTAAAATACATTTAATGCTTCTTAAAAAATTCTTTTGAAAAACGACACAAGACGAAATCTATGATTAGCCCTATTATCAATTTGAGGGTAACATTAAGATCCCATGCTTGGTGATTCAATCCCTTAGTAGTTTTACATGCTGAAAACAAGGAGTATAAGTGTTCACGTAAATACCCTCTTCTAAAAATCCATCAACCATTTCGCATTAAGCTAAAACAACAAAGAAATTATTTACCTTCAAAGCAACCAATATAAATATATAAATTTAAGAACATAATATTTTATCAAGCACAAGAAAAATAAGTGTTTGTCCACCCCAAATGTAGAATATTTACCAATAAATTCTAGGTTACCAACTTTTGTTTAAAGAGGCTCCATTTATTTTCATTTAGCAACTTCATTGTCAATGGTTTTGATTTTCAAGCAAGCAAATATATATATATATGTAAAAGCAAAAAACCCCTTGCGGAGACACCTTGGTCTGAGAGACCACGAACAGGGGGTTCTACACCATCAAAGTCACCTAGGAGTCGCACCGACCCTGCCCGCACCAACATTATCAATTGGATTTTGGATACCCAATTCAACTTTTTTGTAGGGTGGAGATTTGAACCTGGGACCTCTCTTGGAGGATTTCCCTCTCCTCTCCAACTCACCTACAACACCTGGGTTCAAGTAAGCAAATATGAGATGCAACTATATACAGGTAAATTTTACCCTAGGAAATTCATACCCTAGAGTTTTTATCATTCAGACTATGCATCATTTCCATTTTTGTGGTATCTACTTCTCAGTGGTCAATTCCCTTACCCACTCATGAGATTACCTGGTCCTACAAGTACACATAATGTCAACAATACCATATTATTATAAAGTATATACAAAAAAATCATTTCAATTAGGCATCCATATTACAAATATTACTAAGCATTAAAACAACCAATCAATACATAGCCCATATCCTAAATGAGTCCTACCAATTTGGGTCATGACATACTAACCCCATTGGACTAAACACAGTATATACATTTTTTGCAATAAATACTACATATCATTTTCATTCAAATAAATAATAAAAATGTATTTTCATCTCATCCACTTTTTCCCAAGTGGAACTTTTCTCAAAATATCAGTCCCATTAGAATTTGCACTATTCTAGAGTTCATATCCTCACCATTTTAGAATGAAACTCTAGAATATTTTCTAGTTTCACCTCAATGACTAAGGGATCTATTATCTACAATTTTGAAAAACCCACACATGGCCAGGATCAACAATGTACTTTCTAAGCAAGGATACATGAAAAGTGTCATGGATCTTTTATAGTTTGGGTGGTAAGGTGATTCTGAAAGCTACTATTCTTATACTATCAATATTTTCAAATGGCCCAACATATTGGGAATCAAACTTAGTAGACTTGATGGCGTGCTTTATTGGTTTTATCTTAAGAATAGTCTATATTCCATAGAGAATTATCTTGGTGATATTTTTAATCAGCATAAATCTTATGATGATTTATCATTCTAAGTTGTTACTCCATTACTCCATTTCCTTATCATTCTAAGTTGTTACTCCATTACTCGAACTGTGTCTAGTCTTATGATAACCTGATCCTTCGTATTATCCCAAGATAGAGGAGTTCTATATCTCCTACCATACAAGGCTTCAAATGGGGCCATGTTCAAGGAAGCATGATAACCATGATTGTAAACAAACTCTACTAGATGTAAAAAAGTTTTCCCATTAAGACTTATAGCCCATGAAGTACATGCAAATCATGTCTTCCAAGACTTGGTTTACCCTTCAGTTTGACCATCTATTTTTGGATGGTATACAAAACTTATGTTCAACTTTGTTCCAACTACATGATGAAGAGCCTACCAAAAATTAGATGTAAATTTGGAGTCTCTATCTAAAATAATCACTTTAGAAAACCCATGTAACCTAAAACTTTCTTTGGCAAACCTATTTGCCACCACTAGAGCATCATCCTTGGTACTCCCTGGTATAAAGTGCACAACCTTGATCAACTTATCAAGAACCACAAGAATTGTATCATGTTGGTACCTATTATTGGGTAATCCTATAATAGAGTCCATGGATATGACCTACCATTTATGCATTTGTATATCACGTGGGTATAACTTTCCTATTGGATGTCTATGCTCAACTCTCACTTTCTAGCATTCCAAGCATCAAACAACAAAATCAATGATATCTCTCTTCATTCTTGATCGAGAGAAGGTCTCTTCATTTTCTCCCTCATATTTTCCCCACAAGGGTGAGCAAAGTAAGGAGATCTATGTACCTCTTGCATAATAAGTCCCCTAAAATCATCAATTTTAGGTATAATAACTACCTTGTCTTTAAAACATAAAAGTCCATATTTTATGTCAAAATCCTCATTCTATCTAGGATTACTTTCTATTTTAGCCTGAATTTCGCTGCAATACTGATCCTAAGTATTTTTTTACTTGGTCCATTAAGTCCACGTGATTAAAGGTCAAAGTAGTTATATGCCTTCTTCTACTTAAGGAATCGGTGACCTTATTTTTCTTGTCTTTGATATACTCTATACCAAAGTTGTACTCTACTAGTAACTTGATCCATATTCTTTATCTAGAATTAAGCATTGGTTGAGTAAAGTTATGCCTTAGACTCTAATGATCAGTCCTCAACTCGAGAGGATTTCCTAGCAGGTAATGCCACCAAATCTTAAGAGCATGCACAACTACTGCTAACTCCAAATAATGTGTAGTGTATTTTATCTCATGCTTGAGTTTCCTTGAGTCATGTTATGACTGAATCATCCTAGGATAGAAATCCTCCCAATCCTTCCAAAGAAGAATAATTACATACTAAAAGGTTCCCATAAGGATCTAGAATCTTAAAAATAGGTGCAATAGTAAGCTTCTACTTAAGCAACTCAAAAGCAGATTCACACTTAACCATCCATTTTTATTCCTTTCATTTTCTCTAGAGGTTAGTTATGGAATAGGCTATTTTAGAATAATCCTTTACAAAATTCCTATAATATCTTGTCAAGCCCATGAACCTCCACACTTTAGGCACATTAGTAGGTAATGACCAGCTCAAAATGACCTCTATATTCTTTTATATCTACAAATATCCCTTCTACAGATATGATATATCCCTGATGCTATATATTTGGAATATAAAAGTCACACTTCAACAAATTCCCATAGAGTTGGTTCTTTCTCAACAACTCAAGAACAATTCTCAAAATGTCTATTATGCTCTTCCTTATTTCAGGATATCATCCAAAAATATTAAGACAAACTGATCTAGATGCTCCCTAAACACATTCTTCATTAGATTCATGAATGATGTTGATGCATTGGTCAACCCAAAAGGTAATACTAGAACTCATAATGTACATACCTAGTCTTAAAAGTAGTTTTTTGAGTATCCTCTTCTCAAATCCTTAGCTTGTGGTGTCTTGATTTCAAATAAAATTTTGAAAACATATGCTAGCACCCTTAAGTTGATCAAATACATCTTTAGTCCTTGGTAATGTTGGAATATATTACATTATTTGATGCATGCTAATGTACCATATTTGGTACATATTTAGATTAGGATATGTTCTCCTATTTTAGAGTTTGAGTATTTACCGTAATAATTGCACAAGTATTATTAAAGTGTGCAAAGTATTTTGGTATTGTAAATATGCATAGTTTTCCATACGCACATGAGTCCATAGAATATGAAGTTGGAGAGTCTCTAGAAGAGTGAAAGCCAAGAGTGCTCCATATGAAGAGTCATTGTACATCCTATATGTATAGAATATGACATATTTTGTAATGTGGAAGTATGGATACTTGATAGCTTGATTCAATAGAGATACAATTTTTGTGAGCAGTTATTAATGGTAATTTTATGAGTTATAGTTGAAGTTATTTTTGAGTTTTATACTTCTAGAATATTACCATTATCATATATATTTCATGTTGCAATTTTATTTTTATATTTTGGTTAATTTTATCTTAAGTATTTAGTTTCAAAATCTAACATTTGTATCAGAGCCACAACAAGATTTTGACTTGCACAAGTTTTAAAGTTGCAAAGGAGATTTCCACTAGTTAAGGAGAAAACCAAAGAAGTTAAAGGAATTACCTCTGGAAAAGAAAAAATAGAGATGTTTGGATATTTACCTATTCCAAGAGCAAATTTGGAATAGAAGGAAATTATAGGTCTTGAAGACAAACCTTGATATTGAGGAGATGAAGAGATCCTAGAAGGAGGTCCTATTGAAAAGTTTGAGATATTGAAGGAGATTCCAAATTGTAAGTTGGCTAGAGTTTTTCCACATGGTTGAAGGATAACTTGTGAAGACTGGGACTCAACGTAGAATTTCTTTCCACTAGTTTTGAGAATAGATAGTGAAGTTTATTGATTTTAGAATTCTAGAAATTTAAATGCATTTGGTCTATTTTTTGTAGTATAAAATTAGTTTGTAGAAGTTGAGAAGCTTCCTACAACATGTAGAGAAGAATTTCACCTTCAATTTCCTAAAATTCTATGTTATTTCCTTTTGCAAGTATTAGTTTTGAGTTGTAGTAAAATAATAGACATTGAATATTAAGGAGGTCTAAGAAAGAAGGACCCATTGGATATTGAAGGAAGAAGATTGAGGAGAACCAAGAAGGAGGTCTCATAGGAGATTGAAGATTGAAGGTTGTAGATTGAAGAAGTTGAAGAGACCTAAAAGATATCAGATTGAAGAACTATATTTTGAATATAAAATATTGGATATTGAATATATAGGACTAAGAAAAGGTCCTATTGTAGAATTTAGAAGTAGCAAATTTTGGAGATCTAAGAAAAATATCTCATTGCAAAAGTTGGAATATTGAAGATATCAAGGATAGATATCATTGAAGATTTTAGGAGAAGAATTGAGGAGCTATAGAATTATAAGACCCAAAAGAATAGGTCTCAAGAGAATTTAGAGAAGGAGAAGAATGCTAGAGAAAGCCTTATTATAGAATTGGAGAAGTAGCCATTGGAGAAAGCTAGAGGAAGAAGAAAGCTAAGCAAGGAGGAGAAAAAGGCTAGAGAAAGTTGTATTGCAAAATTGTAGAAGTGGCCAGTGGAGAAGGCTAGAGGAAGAAGAAATATAAGCGAGACAAATTTTTTGGTAAGAAGTTTTTGGGACAATTGTCACCATCTGACAACAAGCCCAAGAGGAAGATATTTTTGGTAAGAAGTTTGCCAAATTTTGGAGAAGAGTTTTGAAGATCTCAAGACATTCAAATTCTTGAGGAAGAATACAATGAATGAGATCAAATTTGAATTTAGAAATTGACAAGAATATTGAAGGAGAAAGGAATATTGAAGAGGCCATAGTTTTGAGAAGTTTAAGGACAACCATAATATTATTGAAGGCTGATTTCAAAAGGAGAAGATTGCTGATTTTCGAGGTAAGAATTGAAGGGTTGCAATATAATAGATTGAAGTAGGTATATAGATGTAATTTAAAATATATTTGGGTAAATTTTGAAGTTCCCTTGAACATGATATTGAATGAGGTTATGACAATGAAAGAAGGCAGATTTTTGGAGATTTTTGTTGCATTTTTGGACAACGAAACCAAGGAGGAATTGACTGCAAATGTTGCTGAGTTTTTGGACAGCATTTTGGCAGCACTAATAGCTGCAAGTTTTAGAGTTTTATAGAAAATATTTGGATGATATTTCAAACCACAATACTATATTTATGGGCAGAATTAGAAGGAGAGAAAGAGCTATTATTTTTGAGAACTTCATGGCAGATTTGAGAGAGTTTTTAGGCAGTGAGAAATTTGGTATTTTAGAAGAAATTAGAGCTTCAAAATTGGTAGGTTTTGAAGAAGAAAAGCACAAGAAATCAAAGGTACAAAAATTACAAGACTGAGATACCAAAAGGGTGAACCAATCACCAAATAAATTATCTAAAAAACGAGATCAGAAAGTTATGCATTTTTTGTGCTACATAAGTTTATTGTTAAAGTATTAAAACTTGTCTACATTAAGTATTTGAGAGCACCATATTAGCTTTATTAAAATATAAATAAGGAAGTTGAAAGAGGAGTCTTCAAGCAAAAGGAGTTGGTAGTATTTTCATCCTAAAATCTACAAAATAGAACAACAAAATTCTAAGTTAAAGATTACTTGAAAAGGAGAAATAAGAAAGGAATAACATTAATATTTAATGATGTTTTTAGCTCATAAAAAGTGAAAATTTATTAGAGTAAAAGAAATAGAGCAAGAGAATTTTTCTAAGAAAATTGAAGACCAAGAAAGGGTTGAAAGTAGAGCATAATTGTAAGCATATTTTTAAGTGTCTAAAGACACTAAGAATCCATAGTCCAAAGGTGAAGTAAAAGTGTCTATTTGGAGTAGTGAAGTGCCATAATAGCTTGAAGGAAGAGCCACCATTATTAAAAGGAGAGCCACCACCATTCAGGAAAAACCACCATAATCTAAGGAAGAACCACTATTGCTCAAGGAAAAGCAACCACAATCTAAGGAAGTGCCACTATTGCTCAAGGAAGAGCCACCACCATCTAGGTACCACCAGAAACATAAAGCAAAGCTATAGAAGTTAAAGATCTAATATTATAATTTCATCCAAGGGGTCCAAACAAATGTAACTGGGATATTTTTGTAAAAGAAGGTGAAAGAGCATACGTACATGTGATAGAATGTTTGAAAAATTAGGGTAAATTTCAAGTGTTAAGGATTGGAGGAGACATTACATGCAATGGACATGTGTTAAGAATTTTAGGTGTCAAATTGTACCAGGGCTAAAAGGAGATATTAAATCTTCATTGGAAGTGAGACACTTGTAAATAGTAATGCTCACAATGTCATAATACCATCAAACAAAGAAAAGATATGTTATAGAAGTGTGAGGAGAGTAAGGCAAATTATTTTGAGCATTGGAAGTGGTTGAGTGCCATGTGGTACATGTACAGTGAAAGGTCAACAAGTTAGAAGAATTTCAAGTTACCATAGTAAGGAAGATATGATATTTCAAGGAACCAAAGATAGTAGAGTGGAAGACAAATTTATAGATAAGAATTGGATATAGGAGAACGTGTAGGCAAGTTCATTAATTGAAGACTTTGTGGAAGTAAGAAAGAGAAACACCACTTGGTATTGCAAGAGAGATATTCAAGTTTTATGCAACAAGGGAGTCAAAGGGTCAAAGATAGTAATACATTATAGCAATAAGGTGAGAATTAGAGTGACTTTGTAAATGCTGAAGTTAATTAATTAATCAAAGAGGAAAGAGAATAATCTTTCTAAGGAGGCCAAAGTATGTCAAATATTCCATACATGTAGCATAGAAATAATAGCACCAATTAGAATATGATCAAGCACTATTGACCAAGAGAAATACCATATTCAAGGCTGAAGGTAATTCACTTTATTTAAATTTATTTATAAGTTCAAGATAGGAGGTATAAGGTTGCTTATAATTATTATTTTCCTAAGGTTAAAAGTGAAACTATTTATTTTGGAGGGATAATAATTAATATTTGAAACCTTAGAAATCTGATTATTGCTATTAGATAATTTTATGAAGGTTTGAAATTTGGGTTGAAGAATTTTAAGGAATAATTTAAAGTTTTGTAATTTTATTATTTGCATTAACAAAACAATTTGAAATATTTGCAATTTTATTAGATTGGAGAAATAAGGTTTTCTACATTAAATTAAATTTATAAAATTTACAAATATCTTTCTCTAAGTTTGCAGTTATAAGGAATTCAACATCAACATAGGATTGATAAATTTAGAATTAAAAGAAATTGTATTCTTGTAATTAGGGTGTCATAAGGAAGTCAAATTTAAATATTTAAAATTGCATTCAAAAGTTATCTTTAGCTTACTATTCATAATTAGGGAGAAATAAGGGAATCAACTTAAAGGAAAACATATAAAACTAAGTAATTTTTTATCAAAGCTATATTACTTAGAAAAATTATGGATGAAAGAGTGAAGATGGTATTTAATGAAGATAGTTAAGAAATACTACATGCATTTATATTTTATTCACATGGGTTAATACCTATAGAAGGGGAAAATTGTGTACCAACGTATGATTCTCAGGGTTGGATCTGTAGGGAGCCCCAAGGTGACCGTGATGGTTGTTATAACTCTACACTCCATGTAATGGGGAAGGGTTCACTAGGAAAGGTTTAAGGAATCACTCCAATTTTAGGGTGGAATGTGCTTGGATATCTTCAATTAAGCATACACCTATTTTTGACCTTTCTAAACTAAGTTATGAAAATGAAAGAACAATGCAAGATACAAAATGTAAGAAGACAAGAGCTAACCCTAGAATGATTCTTTGATTCAATGATATCTAACCCTATATTGAAAAATAAAACCTTTTGAGCAAGGGTCTAAGGGAATAAACAAAAAAAATCCTAGATGCACACTATATGCTCTTATTCATTCAAATGCCTATGAAACTTAATCAAATATGTATACTATTCTTATGATCTAGATTTTCCACAAAAGTGGGTAGAAAACACACAAAAAAAATTTAAAGATCTATTAAGGCACTTATATTTATATGGTGGTTTATCCAAGCTTTATATTGCATCCAAAATATCTAATAGCTTCAATTCTACAAAATAGCTTCACAAAACCCTAAAAAAATTGATCAGCGTTTGGGGGCCTACTTAGGACACTATATAATTGAGCTTGGAGGCATAACAGTCAAGCCCCCTTGGTCCTTTTAATTGATTGTTCAAAATAAAAATGATATTTAACCTTTGGAACATGTACACATACAGTAAAATAGATATTCAATGGTAATGTAAAATGCAATTAAGATGGACACAATAGAAAGCTTCAAAATAAGGTGCAAATTAGGGTTTCAAAGTGAAAATATTACCCCCAAAACCCTAATTTTACCAAACTCATTCTCTATAATTAGGAGGAAAAAATCATGTTGACCAAATTCATGCCTTGTATGGGTGAGACATGAATTTGGTTCATATGCCATTTTTTGGGCCTAAAACAACAGAAAACAAGGTGCAAAATGCAAAAAATAAAATTATAAATACACTAGAAATAAATACAAAACCTGATGAGGTGATGGATCAAGTAATAAGTAATGAATATGTGGAAGAAGCACTCCAAAATGGTTTATATATCCAATCATAAAGACTTCTTCACTCAATCCCCAAGGGCAACAATCACCAAGCACCAAAATAGCTAAACCAACTTGTAGCAAAAATGCACTTGAAAGTATGAGCATGTGAGTTAGTCAAAAGTTAGAATCTCCACAAAAATCATTGGAGTCAACTAAGGGAATACAAACCCTTAATTATAAGAGGTTTGGAGGGCAAAACATGTGGGAAAGTGAAATTTCACTTTGGGCAAGGCCGACATTAAAACAGGTCGATGAGGAAAAGGGGTTTAAGTGAGAAAAACCCCTAGAAATCAAAATTCATGCCCCATCCATACAAGGCACAAATATGGAAAGCCAAATTTTCACCTAGTATGGACCAAGCCATGAATTTGATAAAGCTAGGCAAAAATCATAGTCGATCATTAAACCAAATTCCATATCGATGAGATGCCACAACAATATATCATCGGTGCACTAACATTTTTACTATACATAGTGGTGGTGGGGATGCTAGTGTGTCACATGAGTAGATGACATCTACCATGGGCTCTGGTGGGAGTAGTGGTAAACATGCAAAATTAGAGGATCATTTTTGCTTGGGGACCGTATGTGTTTTCCCTCTTGTACAAGACACTATACAATGCCATGTACAAGTGATAGGTAGTGCTACTCTACACAAATTTGCTTCAAGTGTGATGTTGGGAGTATATAGTTGTCTAGAGACCAAACACACTACTAGGACAATTCGACACTATGAGCATGGGCATAGGCCATATGTTGATGTCTCACCACTAGGCATGAGGGTAGTAGAGGAGTTGTAGGCACATCTGATCATATGGCATCTATTGCATCTACACCCAAGTTGGGAGGAGGACACGATGGAGCTAGATAGGGTGAGGAGGATCCAGTTGTTGGACATTTTAATTAATTGAGTTGTCATTGATGTCAAAAGTTAGTTTTAGTGAGTAGTGCAAGAAGAAGCAATTCCACATTCAGTGCAAAAGGAAAGTTTGCCTCTAGTTGGTCAGATCATGTTCCAAGTGGTCATATGAGTTTCAAAGAGCAATGAAGAGGCCCAAGAAAAATAATATTATAATATTTTATTATAATATTAAAAGGGTATATTTAAATTAATTATAAATTAATTTATTAATTAATTTAATTAACTTCTAAAGTTATTAAGTTAATTATATATTAATAATAATTTAATTATAAAATTAATTTATATTAATTAAAATAACCCTAAGGCTGGGTTATAAAGGTGATTATTTATTTATTCGAATTAGTAATTCGAATAAGACATCGACGTCTCTAAGACATTGGCCTTCGTGTATAAAAGAGGGCAAGAACCTTAGTCAAAATCCCCCATGCAATAATTGATTAAAAACTCCAAATAGGAAGAGATAAGTTTTCATGTGTTTTAAAAAGCTTTCAGTGGTAGAGGATAAGACCAATAGGAGCAAGGCTCCTTTGTATTCACACAATGCTATGTAGCATAGTTGGCAACAATGGGTGGTGCCAAGACTTTTGGTAGGCTAGGAGAGTAGGGTTTGAAACCTACTGAGTTGGTTTTGTAAGAGAAGATGACATTTTGTTTTTGTGATGTGCCAAACAGAAAGGTAGAAGAGGAAGGCTTGAGCCTTCCCCTTCATGTGGAGTCTCGTAGACCATGAGGAGGGTTAGCACCTCGATAAGGCACTCAGCTGGGAGTGGTCTCGTGTTCGAAACCCATCGAGACCTTTTGCTTGAGATAACAGGTATAAATTATTCTGTTGCCAAGGTTGCATGAGGTATTTTGGATTTGCTAAGGTTGAATGAAAATTAAATATTTTGGAGGGTTATAAATTTTATTTTTAAATTTTATTATTGAGTATTTGAGGGAGATAAAAGGATAGGCAACATTATTTTTGAGGGTTTGATTTTGGAGGTTGTTAATTAAATATTGGAGATTATAAGGAGTAATTGAGTAATTATTTTTTATGTATGCTTTGATGATTGCTAATTTAAAATAAGGAGTAATAATGTGTCTTTGAGTATGATTATTTTTGTAATTGAGAAATATTTTTGAGAGTGTTAGTGTGATATTTTGTCATATAACCATTGAAATTGGCAAAGAAGAAAATTATTTTTAAGACATTTTTTGAGGTTATTTTCTTCATCAAACAAAAGGTATGGGCACATATTCCTTGAGAGTGATTGTTGGATGTTGTGAATGCTAATTTGGATTTAAAAGGGTTTTTTGATAAGCATTTTTGAGTTTGATTTTTCTCGAATGAAATTTAATTCTAGAAATCTTGTTTGATAAGCATTGTTGGAAATATTGAGTAAAGCTTTCATATGCTTGAACTAGGGTTTGTGAAAGAACATGAGTATCATTGTTATGTGAGATTGTTTGATAAACATTGATTGGAAATAATTGAGTGAGTTTTCATATGCTTGGACTAGGGTTTGTAAGCAAGGATTGTTTCATTGAGTGATAGGTTGAGTAGAGTTGGTTTAACCTAGTCAAGTAGAAGTGTTGAAATGATAGTTCTAGTTATGTGAAACAAATTATTCCATATTATGAATTGATTTGAGAAATAGGTTGAGTGTTTCTGAGTGTGAAAATGAGTTTTAAAAATTTTCTATATGTTTCTGTGATAAAAAAGAGAGAGAGTGAAAGTATTTGAGCATTGTTGTGAGTGTGAAACATATTGAGTCTCTAAAAATTCTCTATATGTTTTGTGATAAAAAGAGAGAGAGAGTGAAAGTATTTGAGCATTGTTGTGAGTGTGAAGCATATTGAGTCTCTAACAATTCTCTATATTTCTATAATATTGGACATCTAGTGAGAACTTGTTGAGCAAATTTGAGGTAAGTCTTTGAGAAGACTTGTGGATAGATTGGTGTGAGCTTTTGTGGAAGCTTACAATATAGATTTGAAGATAAATATTGAGAGCAGATTAGAAAAGTTCTAGAGAGGACTTGTGGACAGATGAGTGTGAGATTTTGTGGAAGCTTACAAGGCAGATTTGAGGTAAGTCTTTGAGAAGACTTGTGAGCAGAGTTGATTGATTGATTTGTTCAAACTTTGGGTTAAGGTTTGGGGCAGATCTAGCCAGGGTTATGCATAAGAGGTAGGACCCGAAAGGTACTTATAAAAAATGGTGAAACTGTTTCAAAAAAATGGTGAAATCTATCGAACTACATGTATGCTGACATGGCAAATGATTTTATTTTTTCTCAAAAAATTGGCAAAAAAGGGTGAATTTTAAAGTTTTGCCGGACCAGGAAAAAAAGATACCGACTACGTTTAAAATCTTGGCAAAATATTGGATGTGAATTGTGGTCCGATCATGGAATGAATGCATAATATGATCCAATTTTTGACCAGATGCATTATATGGTCTGGATCCAAACCGGATGCATAATATAGTCCAGCCTCGTACGGGTTGCAAAACATGAAATGGTATCTAGTAGGGTGCATAATAAGTATCGGTCTCGAATCGGATGCATTTTTATGATTGACAACATTGAAAATTTGGGTATTCAAGTAAAAGATAAGATATGGCATCTAGTAAACATAAGGATTGTAGCATGACGTAGCTTATCGTTATTGACGTTGTTAGGGGGAAAACACATGCAATATTGGCAAAGTTGATCCCACATAACTATCTATCCCACATAACTATTTATCCCACATGATTTAGTGTACTCTAATTTCAAAGCTTAAATAAGAAACTTCCTTCATAGTAAAGTAGGCGAAGATTCAAGACAAGAAGGGTGGCCTCATTCTGATGGGTGTAGTAGGCAAGAAATCAACTACACTTGTTAGGAAGAAGACCAACATGTATTTTCCTGGATCTTAGCCTTTTACAACTATAGACCAGATGCAACGGATGGATGAATTTAATGTCATGATGGTACAATGGTCCCAGATATTGAAAGAGTGCATTTATGCATTCGGGAACCATGCGGATGCATTTATGCATCCATGCACCAGGCGGATGCATTTATGCATCTTGGTACTGAACAATTGCAAATTATGCAACCAGTTTAAAATCAGAGCATATTATGCATCTGAGTGCCGAACAGGTGCATATTATGTGTTTGGGTGTCGAGTGGATGCAAACCATGCTCCAGTATTAAACCAGTTGCATAATATGCAACCACCTGGTACCTCAGATGCATACTATGATTCAAAATTAAACATAATGCATATTATGGATTCGACCATTACCCGAAACATAAAATGCATCCGGGATAATGCTCAACTTATGTTTAATGGTCGGATGCATATTATGAATCGATAGCATAGTTTAGTCCGACCACCACCATACTACCATGTGTCTAATACTACATGTCCTATCCTGCATGTCTAATACGATGTTGCCACGTGTCAAATATGTTTTAAGTCTATAAAATGGCATCAATAGTCATTTTTCCATTTCATTTCTATGACAGTTACAACCAAATCTAACCTTTCTGATTGACCTTTCAGTTTCCATTCCTAATCCTTTTTCTTCCACTTCCAACTACTTCTAATGGATACCCCTTCCACAATCCAACCAAAATTCAAGAATTTTGCGTGCACTTTGATATCAAATCTCATGACAATGCCAGGGATGAACTTTCAGTGGTTGTATAACGTAGGTTTATCAATCCTTGTTTCCATGCCACATTTTAGAATAGACAAAGTGCTTCTGCATCATATTATCTCTGGTTATGACCATGATAGGGGTACTGTAAGAATTAATATACGATCTAAAAAAATTGTTTTCAGCATCACCCCTACAAATATTCACAGATTGATAGGTCTTCCATTTATTGGTTTTAATCAAGTGTCACCGAGGACATAGTTTTCTCCAGATGACAAAGAACACCTCGATAAAAATTACAGTCTTTCATTAGAAAATTTGGTAGGTATAAATCTTGTTAAATGTATTTTATTAATTTTCAATGTTTTAAATTTCTAAATTGACATCGAATTTTTTTATGCAGCTTCTAATGCCAAAACAAAAAGAAGTTTAACGATTAACGATGTTAACCATAAAAATCTGAAGGCCATTATTGAGTTTTTCCAGGCCAGGATTATTCTATTGGGAAGACCAGAAATTTTGTTTTGGGCAATGTATTATATTGTTTAGTCTAAAAAAAATCAAAAGTTCGATTGGTGTATCTATATTTCTAATCGAGTCGGGACTAAGTTGCACGCGGTCCAACTTGCAACCGCAAAGACTCAGCCCCCCAAGACTCAGCCCATTATGGGCAGTGTAAATTATATTTTAGCTTTATATTTTGAGTCTTTTCATAAATTTTCAACTCTCCTATACCAACTATTATGCATTCAAAACTACTATCTATTGCCATGAAACCAGAGGAATTGAGGGTAATAACTACATCATTGTCTTTGATATACTATTTTATAGTTTACCATATTTATTTTTTTAATTTTTTTCATCTATATGTAGGTGAAGGTAGAAATTTCAAGGACTAAATAGATTGCTGCCAATAGGGGTCACAGGCCAGAGCAAATAGGTGATTCTGAAGATACAGGCTCTAAAGCAACACTTGTTACTATGCAAAGGTCACACAAACGTACCAAGCAAGCAACTACTCATGGGGTGTCTTGTACACCTAGGTTTGCACAAAATATGGAAGCCGAATATAGTGTGGCCAACCCCTACCCCAATGCAGAATAATTGCATCACATTTCATCTTGTAAATCTATGATTCTATGTGTAGTTAATTAAAATTTAGATTTCTTTTTATTTTAAGAAGAATTGCAACAAATTTTTTTGACTGTTTTTAGTTGATTCTCGTGATCAAGTAGTAACATCACAATTTAGAGGGCATATGCCACCACCACCTCCTCCACAAGCATCACACTCACTGGTTACATGCAATCAATAACAAGGACAGTCATCCGTTATATGCAATCAACAATAGGGACAGTCATAGCCTCAGCCTATGCGAGGGCAAGTCAATGTTGGAAAATGTTTGTGTTCACAAGCCACTTCGTGAAGTTCTGGGTGTGGGATTTCACAACCACAGAGATCACAAAGACTAGCACCAAGTTTGGTGGGAATTAGATTCTCTCAGTTTACATTTTCTTCAAATTCATAGGCACCTAAATGTTTTGGACAGGGATTGAAAAATATTCCACTTGATGATGATTACATGATGAAGGGCCTGATTGAAGGCTTCAGGGCAACAGATGTGCTTAAAGATAGAGCATGATAAGAATTCCTTGTAGCTCAATAGACATCAGAACCACCCGCCCAAGGAGAAAAATTTCATCCTCAAGGTCCTCAAACTAAGGATGATGTCAATTTTAATGAAAATATTTCATTGGTAGCCAGTACCGAGTCAACAATTTAGGAGTTTGTTTTGAAATATTTGCAGGAGTTGAAATAATGGGAATATCGGGCAAAGGTCCTTATTAAGGAAATTAATCTTCGATATAAAAATTATGAAAAAAGAGATTCTATTTATTCTTTAGTCAAATATGAACCTAAAAAACTTGATGGCTTGATAAAACAGGCTACTTTAGGAATAGTTGAATCTGATTTTATTTATGAAGATGATGTCTTAAATGTTGTTGTTGGTATATTGGAGAATGTTAATGCTAAATCCCAAGCATTTTATAACTTATGGGCTTCTGATAAGGACAGGGTTGTAGTTGCTGAGGCTGCAAAAGAGTTGGCTAAGGTAAAAAAGTCATATATATTCCAATTTTCTATTGCATTTAAATTTTTATATTTCTTGAAAATTTGTAATAATTTCAATATATCTCTTTTGAAAAAAGTTTTCAATTTGTTTTGTAGTCAAACTTTGAAAACTTGAAAACACAGGTTAAGAGCATGGATGCCAATATTCTTACAGCAAAATCATGTTTGATGAAATCAATGGAAATGAAAAAAAAAATGCAGTCAAAGATTGCAAAAAACAATAAGTTAAAAAAAAATCATCAGAGAGAAGCTACATGAAGATCCGGAAATGGTGCTTGATAAAATGAAAGAAACACTTCCAACAATACTTGAAGATCCAAACAAAGAAGAAGTTGCATGTATGTCAAGTATTGTGAAAGTACGTGACAACCTTGTTAGAGTTGGAGCATTGCCAGAAGAAACAAAAGTTGATAAAGGAAAAGAAATGGCAACTCCAAACACTAGTGAAACATCCATGCACCAGTAAAAAAATTGAAATGTTGAAAATGTTGACAATGTTTTTAAAAAACTAAAATATGTTATTTCTATTTGAATTTGGTATGTGATATTTGAGACTTGAGTTTGAAAATGTTTTCAAAATACTGCAATATATTAATTTCTCTTTGAAAATTTTATGTTATATTTGAGTTTACAAATGTTTGAACGATGTAATTTCTGTTTGATAATGTTTTAAAAAGACTAGAATATTTATTTTTTGTTTGAAAATGTTATGTAGTAGAGTTAGAAAATGATATGTAATATTTGGGTTTAAAGTGTTTAAAATATGTAATATACGTCTTTTTGAAATAGTTAATTTGTAGTTATGATGCACAAAATTTGGGTTTGAAAATGTTATGTAATATTTGAGTTTGAAAATATTATCTAATATTTGGGAATTTCTGTTTGAAATTGGTATGTAAAATTTGAGATATGAGTTGGAAAATGTTTAAAAAAATATTGCAATATATTAATTTATGTTTCAAAATGTTATGTTATATTTATGTTTACAAATATTTGAATGATGTAATATGTTTCTTTTTGAACTAGTTGATATGAAACATTATATTTGAAAATGTCATGTAATTTATGTTTGATAATGTATTAAAAAGACTGGAATATTTATTTTCGATTTGAAAATGTTATGTAGTAGAGTTAGAAAATGGTATGTAATATTTGGTTTTAACGTGTTTGAAATATGGAAAACCTTTGCTGAAGTGATGATTCATATTGATCCTTTTGGAGCTCTGGCGATTTGGCGGGAAAATTTCTGAACTGTCATCGGCCGAGGCTCTAGGGTTTCTGGTGGGAAGATTCTACCAGGGACTCAGGTGGTTTGCTGGTGTTTTTTGCTGACGGCTCTTTCGTTGCCCCGGGAGGGCCCAATGGGGTCTCCTCCAGGATTTCTCGATGGGAAGAAGACCTCTTATGCCGAGATTTTAAGAGAAAACCCTGCGTCTTCCTTCGATGAAGCTTAGCGGAGTGCTTACCATTCGCTATCCAGGAATGCGGGCAAGGGTTCTCCTGTGCATAGAGTCAATGGTTGTCTCTCGCAATCCGCTTCTAGATCGAAGATTTTCATAGAACCAGAGCTGGTCGAGGACACGATCAACTACCGTGCTACTCATGATCTGATTTGCAAATTCATGGGCATCCGACCCACCCTGCACTTTCTGCACTCCTGGGTGAGACAAAACTGGGAGCCTATCGGTGAGTATTCCTTATGGCCCATAAGCAATGGGTATTTTATTATTAGTTTTTCCTCCTTAGCGGATAGAAATAGAGCATTTGAATCAGAAAAGAGGAGCCATGGCCCGATAGGATTATTTGTCCAACCGTGGAGAGCGGGCTTTGACCCTCGCATTGAGCCCATGGCTGTCCCGGTTTGGATCCGATTGTATGCTCTCCCGATGGATTTTTGGGGTGAGCAGATTCTTGAACTGATAGGTAACTCTCTAGGTAGATATTTGGGAGTTTCCAAAGATACCATAGAAGGAAACACTGCTGTTTATGTGAGAATTTGTGTAGAACTGGATATTAGCCAGTCGCTACCAGCTGAGATGGAACTGGAGTTAGCAGGACACTCTTGGATACAATAGTTAGACTATGAAGCCCTACCTTTCCGATGTAGAGTTTTCCATAAGCATGGCCACTTGGCAAGGTTCTGCCCAAATATCTTGAGCACCAAAGCGGATGCTCCACAGGGAATACCAAATCGCCCTCGAGAGGGTAAGTCCACTTCGGTCAAGGAACCACCCATCATTCCCCCTGGTTCTGATGCCCAAAAATATGGCTTTGAACAGTAGAAGAGAAGAAGAAACAAAAAGAGAAATGGCAAGGAGCAAGCTCATCCCAAGCCAACCAACCGGTATGAAATCTTCAAATCTCTTGTGGATCAAGAAGACCAAATTATGGAAGGAGCAGATGGGAACCTTGAGGATAATATCATCCTTTCTATGCTCCTCCCTCACCAACCCCTGTCCTAGAACAGGTGATTGACTCCTCTGAGATTTTGTAGCTAGAAAACCTAGGGGCATTGGTAATCCACTCCCCAGCACAACCAGCTATTAAAGATGTCACCATGGGAAATGCAAAAAATTTCAGAGAAATACCAGCTCTAGGGATTACCCAGGTGGAGAAGAGGTCGAAAAATAGTAATTCCCAAGGGGTGGGCAAAAAATCGAATAAGGATCTAATTACAGTGCAAGGAGATAAGCTAATCAATGGAGGATTGGCGAGAACAATTGATTCGTATTGCTCCCAAGGTTTCCAATGATTATTCAATCTTGGAATGTGAGGGGTTTAAACAGTAGAACCCATCAATATGTTGTTCAAAGACTTTTAGAGAGAAGTAAAATAGACTTTCTACTCATTCAGGAGACAAAAATGTCTTTAGACCTTATGAGTAAAACTGTCAGTCGAATCTGGAGGGGTGCTGGCCATATGGCTGTGGCTGCCCTAGGTGCCTCGGGAGGGATTGCTACTCTTTGGAACCCTTTGGCGTGGATAGCAATAGAACATATAGCCTGGAGGGGTGTCCTCACATCTCTTTTTAGGAATATTGTTACAGCTGAACAAGTCTTAATTACAAATTTCTATGGGGATCAGAACATCGATGGTCAGCGGTTTCAATGGAAAGCTGTTCAAAACATGAGGTCCTCTCGGGAAGATTTTGATTGGATTATTGCTGGGGACTTCAATGCCAAATTATCTGCCAGGGATCAGGAAGGTGGCATCCCAGTTTTGGATACAGGGGACCGGCTTTTTATTGCCCAAGTCCAGGCCTTTAACCTTGTTGATATCAAAGGCCCTGGTACAAACTTTACCTGGACTAATAAGAGAAGAGAGCCATACAACAAGAGGGTTAAGCTTGACCGGTTTCTGGTCTCGGAGGAAGCTTATGTTATATGGAATATCAAATTCCAGATTATGGAGGGCCCAGTCTCAGATCACTCTCCCATTTTGCTGGAGGGAGGGACTATGTCAGGGCAGTATTACAAACCATTTAAATTTGAAAATAAAAATTGCAAAAAGAGGACCTTCGAAGGAAAATTCCATAGTGGTGGGAAGAAGGTCGTCTCCCTTTTGGGACAGCTATGTTCAAATTTCATAAACAACTTCTTTTTGTTAAGATTAAACTAAAACAGTGGAGGCAAACTAACAAATCTGATTTCCATCTCCAACGGGCTCCCTTGTTGGCCAGATGGAATGAGGTGCAAAAACAATTCAGGGAAGGAATCATTTTTGAGCATCTTAAATCCGAGGATGATGCTTTACGCAAAGCGGTTGAGGACATTGATAATCAAGAAGAGATCTACTGGAAACAGAGAGCAAGAAACACATGGTTATTAGAAGGAGACAGAAATACAAAATTTTTCCATCGCTCTGCCTGTGCTAGAAGACAATTGAATAACATGGAACTCCTTCAAGACGAGAATGGAAACTCTTTTGACACTCTCCCTGATATGAAATTCCACTCAATGGAGTATTTCTCAAACCTCTTTAAGGAAAGTATGGAGCATGATGTGGAAGCCCAAAATGAAGTCATTGATGGCATTCCCTCTATTATCTCTCATGAAGAGAATCAGACCCTTCTTAAACCCATTGATCGTGATGAACTCAAGAAGGTGGTCTTTGGGATGTGCACTGGAAAATCGCCCGGTCTTGATGGCTTCCCTATTGAGTTTTTTCAGGCCTTCTGGGATATCCTGGAGGAGGATGTCCTGGCTGTCATTGAGGAGTCCCGAACTAACAAAATAATGCTCAAGGCTCTAAATCACACCTTTATTACCTTAATTCCAAAAGGAGAGGGGGGGGCTCACATTTCTGATTTCAGACCTATTGCCTTATGCAATGTGATTTACAAAATAATCACTAAAATTATGGCTGAAAGACTAAAACCTCTTCTTCAGAATATAATCTCCCAAGAGCAAGGGGGTTTTGTTGAAGGGAGACAGATCTTGGATGGAGTGATCTTGGCTCAGGAGGCTATCCATACTATGCACAATTCAGGTAACAAAGGAATGTTCATCAAACTGGATATGTCTAAGGCTTATGACAGAGTAGAGTGGGGCTTCTTGGTCAAGATGTTGGCAGCTTTTGGTTTTTCTTAGGACTGGATTGCCTGGGTCATGAGCTGTATCTCTACACCTTCATACTCTATTTTAATTAAGGGGCTTCCCTCGCCACCTTTTGGAGCCTCTCAGGGTCTCCGCCAAGGAGACCCTTGCTCTCCTTATCTCTTTCTCATCTTGGCTGAAGGATTAGGCAGACTCCTCCTGAGAAGAAGACTTCAAGGACAGATAACAGGAATTAAAATCGGGGCTGAAGTTTTGACTCATTTATAGTTTGTGGATGATACTGGATTGGTGGGAGTGGCCAGCCTCAGGGAAGCAAGAGGAATCAGAGATTCTCTTAACGTCTACCTCCGGGCCTCTAATCAAGTCATCAATGAAACAAAATCCAAAGTGGTCTTCTTTAATCTTGATCAAAGGTCACAAGACAGAGTTATTGAGATCTTGGGATTCACTAGGACCTCTCTTCCTGTTGTTTACCTGGGGGTTCCTCTGCATTTCAAAAAACTGAAAGCTGATTTTTGGAAGGACCTTTTGGATGGCATCAAAGAGAGAATGAATCACTGGTCTCATAGATGGTTAAGCTATGGGGGCCGACTAACTTTCCTGTAGTCTATTATTCAGGCCATGCCAATTTATAAATTCTCTATTCTGGCTACCCCTCCATCAATTTGGAAAGAGCTGGACAAAGTGGCTAGAAGTTTTCTTTGGGAAGGTGCCAAAGGAGAGAGGAAATGGGCCTTGGTTGGATGGGATAAGGTCACCCAGGCCAAGGAAAAATGTGGGCTAGGATTAAGAAGTTCCAAGTTTAACAATCAGGCTCTGGCTGGTAAACTGTATTGGAGGTGGATTTCCCAGCCAACGTCCCTCTTCAACAAAATCCTCTCTAGTAAATACTTGGGTCTTGTTCACCCCAATGACTTGGGCCGCTTTCCTTTGTATGGTAATAGATCATTAGTGTGGCAGGCGCTCAAGCTTGGATCTTGCATTATCAAAGATCAATTGTTCTGGAAAGTTGGGAGAGGGGAGAAGGCCCGGTTCTGGACTGATTCTTGGGATCAGAATCCTCCCATTCTTGCTGTGTTTCCTAAATTGCATCCGTTAAAATCAGCTCTAGAAGATAAGGGATGGATCCATATTGAGAGCTACTTCAATACCAGCCAATTGGGGGAGTATAAGGTTCAAAAGTTCAAGCGGCTGGGTGAATGGCCTATTCCAATCCCTCCGGAGCAGGCTCCAACTCTGGAAAAACTCTTGTCAGAACGGTTTCTTACTGGGAGAGATGAGGAGGATGAGCTTTCCTGGGGCTTTGGGAACCTTGGGGTTTATACTGTGAAGGAGGGCTATGATTCGATCCTTCCAGAGCCCCCCCCACACTCTTTTCCAGTTCAAGAATGGAGGAAGATTTGGCATCCCAAGGGCTGGCCGAAAGTGAACTTCTTTGCCTGGCAGCTGATGCACAATGGAATCCTGACCTTTGACAATCTCAGAATCAGAGGCATCATTGGTCCTTCCTAGTGTGTTTTATGCTATAGGAATGAGGAAACTGCGGATCATATTCTGTTTGATTGTCCTTTCACACAACAGATTTGGCATCGTTGGTTCTCCCATTTTAAACTTCAGGCTATTGGAGACTTGTCTCGGACCAATTTATGGGAAAGCTGGAAGAGAGGTAGATTTACATCTAAAGCTCTTCGTACTGGCTGGGAGCTTGGTTTCATTTTTATTTGGTGGCAGGTGTGGTTGGAAAGAAATGCTCGTATTTTCCATGAAACCTTCTCTTTGGTGGATGGGATATGGCAGGTCATCTGGAGCAAAGTTGTGGAAACCGTTGCCATCTATGCTAAGGAGTAAAATCAGCCTGCTTCTAAGCCTCTGGAAGAGAGAGCTACTAATCTTGAGAGACAGGTAAGAAGTTGTTGGAAACTTCCCCCAGAAGGCTGGATCAAAATCAAAACTGATGGAGCTACAAAAGGCAATCCGGGCAATGCTGGAAGTGGAGTAATCTTCCGTGATCATGCTGGGGCTGTGCTCTATTGGGAATTGCAAGGTCTGGGATATGCCACAAACAATGAAGTCGAGGCCTTTGCTATTAAATCTGCTTCCATCTGGGCGGTTAAGCAGGGTCATAGAAAGATAATCATGGAGTCTGATTCCCAAATCCTGGTTGGCGCTCTTGATTGCATGAGGAACTTTTCCTTAAAATATTGGAGGTTGCAGATTCTGGTCTTCCAAATTAAAGAGCTCTGGAAGGAATTAGAGGATGTGATACCTATTTATGCTAGTAGATCTCTTAATAAAGCGTCTGATTTCCTTGCTAAGATGGGTGTTGAGAGAGAGGTTGGGATGCATCTGCATAGTAATATGCCTGTGGAGGATGCAGAGATTAGACAAGTCCTGAACAAATTTTGAAATAATGTGCAGTGTTTTTTATGCTAAGGAAATTTTTTGTCGCGATATCGCGACATGTAGTGTTGTCGCGGCCTCTAGCTGGAAGCTGTCGCGATATCGCGATAGGTTAAGCCTCCGCGGCCTTTGGTGGGTTTTTGTCGTGATATCGCGACATGTCACGATATCACGACATGTCGCGATATCACGACATGTCGTGCTATCACGACATGTCACGCTATCATAGTCTTTGTTGAGATCCTATCGCGATTTTGCACCCCTTTTGAAGTTGAAAAGCAAAGTTGAAATTTCGTCGCGTTATCATGACAAGTTGGAGAGTGGGAAGCTGCAAGGTAATCTTGTCGCGATTTCATGACATGTTTGGCACTTAAGTGGCTGGGAGGAAAATTGTCGCGATATCATGACCTGTAGCGCCGTTGCGGCCTCGAGCTGGAAGTTGTCGCGATTTCGTGATAGGTTGAGCCTTTGCGGCCTTTGGTGGGCTTCTGGCGCGATATCGCGACATGTCGCGCTATCACGGCTCTTGTTGAGATTATGTCGCGATTTCGTGCCTCTTTTGAAGATGAAGAGAAAAGTTGATAATTCATCGTGATATCGTGACAGTTTGGTAAACTGGAAGCTGCAAGGTTTTTTTGTCGCGATATCGCGACACGTTTGGCACTTAAGAGGTTGGGAGGATAATTGTCGCGATATCGCGACCCTTTTGTGGCATGAGTGCCATTTAGAAACTTCATCACGATATCGCGACTCATTTTACGGGCTACTGTCGAGGGCCCTTCCTGTCGTGATATCGCGACATGTCGTGATCTCGTGACATGTCGCGTTATCGTGACTGTTGGCACCGACGCAGTCGAGACGGGGATGACTGTCGCGATTTCGTGACATGTCGCAATTTCGCGACATGTCGCCTTTTCGTGCCCTATTGTTTTCTTTGCCTTGTGGTTGCTGGTGCTGCCTTTGTGTTTTGCCCTTGTTGTGTTGCTCTTTGCTCTGGGTCGGGATGTGTTCTCTCCCGTTTGTAATTGGTCTTTGTATTAATACAAGTTTTCATTTTTTCAAAAAAAAAAAAAAAAAGTGTTTGAAATATGTGATATGTGTCTTTTTGAAATAGTTAATTTGTAGTTATGATGCACAAAATTTGGGTTTGAAAATGTTATGTAATATTTGAGTTTGAAAATGTTATCTAATATTTGGGAATTTCTGATTGAAATTGGTATGTAAAATTTGAGATATGAGTTGGAAAATGTTTAAAAAAATATTGCAATATATTAATTTATGTTTGAAAATGTTATGTTATATTTATGTTTACAAATGTTTAAATGATGTAATATGTTTCTTTTTGAACTAGTTGATATGAAACATTCTGTTTGAAAATGTCATGTAATTTTTGTTTGATAATGTATTAAAAAGACTGGAATATTTATTTTTGGTTTGAAAATGTTATGTAGTAGAGTTAGAAAATGGTATGTAATATTTGGGTTTAAAGTGTTTGAAAGATGTGATATATGTCTTTTTGAAATAGTTAATTTGTATTTATGATGCACAAAATTTGGGTTTGAAAATGTTATGTAATATTTGAGTTTGAAAATGTTATCTAATATTTAGGAATTTATGTTTGTAATTGGTATGTAAAATTTGAGATATGAGCTGGAAAATGTTTTAAAAAAAATTGCAATATATTAATTTCTATTTGAAAATGTTAAGTTTCTTTTTGTACTTGTTGATATGAAACATTATGTTTGAAAATGCCATGTAATTTATGTTTGATTTAAAAATATTGTAATATCTAATTTTGAACGATGTAATATAAATCTTTTTGAACTAGTTAATTTGAAATTTTTTGTTTGAAAATGTTTTAAAAAGACTGCAATATCTAATGTCGATGTGAAAAAGATATGATGCATATAATTTGGGTTTGAAAAAGACTGCAATATCTAATATCTAATTTGTAGTTATGATGCAATATCTAGTTTTGTTTGAAAACGTTTTAAAAATACTGCAATAGCTTATTTTAGTTTGAAAAAATTATGATGCACATGAAAGTTATGAAAAAAATAATTCATTTAAATAATATAAATCTGGAACAATATACAAAAACCTGCTATCAAACCAATTTGTGTTTATCATTGTCAATGAAATGAGAGTTCAAAAACTAAGACCCAAACATAAAATTTTACAATCTACAAAAATGATTTAAGCCATGTAATTTTAAAGCAATAACATGATTTAAAAAAAAATTCCTTGAAATAATATAAATCTAGAACAATATTCCGAAATCTGCTATCAAATCAATTTGTTATTATAATATTCCATGAAATGAGAGTTGAGACACTAAGACCCAAACATAAAATTTTACAATCTACAAAAAATGATTTAAGCCATATAATTTTAAATCAATAATATGATTTAAAACAATAATTCATTGAAATCATATAAATATGGAATAATATTGAGAAATTTGCTATCAAATCACTTCGTGTTTATTATTTTCAATGAAATCATGGAATATTATCACTATGGAAGCTGAAACATATCAGCTTGTCCAAAATCATTATGAAGCATAGCAGAAATCTGTATCTCCACCATCTGATCACTGAAAGCATCATCATCATCATTATCAATTGTATTCAACGTTCCTCTTATGTCTACCAAGGAACTTCAATATTCCAACGCCCTATCATATGGAAATGTATCCAACTGATATGAGGACACATAAATTCTTAAACAATTTTCTAAATTCTTATCAAGTCTGTTGCGGATTTTAGATTTAACAAAAGCAAGTGCATTGAAAACTCTTTCATCTTCAACTGACCCCAAAATCATTGTTTCACATAATTCTTATAAATGAAAGTATTCACTTATAGTATCTTTTAAGACTATGCTTGGATACAATTTTTGCCACAATGTGTAGTGGAACCAATCTCATGGATATCTATCATAAGTGATGTTTGCAAAACCATTTTTCTTCCAAAATGTGATGATTGTTCTTTCAAAAGTTCACTGTTGAGTAGACCATTAATTGCTACACCATTGACTTCCACACTCTTACTGAAATGGTCAATGAGATTACCCACATGTTTAATAAACAACTCATTTACAGAACTATATTCAGTACAAGGCCCCCAAAACATGGGGTTAATCACACCCATGGACTCAAGAAACTCATATCTCTGAAACCATTCTCTTATCTCACCTGTCAAATTTTTTGCTATATTTGACAAATTACTCTTTGTTTTATGTATTACAACATGAAATCTATTATGTGTTACAAGAACTTCTTCAAAATATTCCACAAAAATACTTGATTGTCTTTCAAAACAATAAACAGGTATCATCTTTTCATGAACATTAATACAAAGATGATCATTGATGTCAAACTTCAAAAAGCTTTTTGGATTGTTCACGTTTATCAATGTATTCCAACTATCAAATACAGGTTCTGTAAAATTTGCATTAGACACATATAATGAATCAAGAAGCATGCATATTTGTTTTCTCATCCTCATAAAATCAACGATATAGATAGATCTCTCTTGTGCAATATTAATTAATCTCTTCATTTCTTTTAACATTGGAAGAATACCACATAATGTCAAAAGTGTTTCCAAGTCAGTCAAATGAAATATCATATATTTTGCCTTATCAAATATTATGCGATTTGCATGCATAAACCCTGTCAGTGATTGATATTCTACCAAAACTCTCTGAGTAGGTTGAAACAGTGAAATCCATCTTGTATCCACATCTTTTAATAATTTTTTCCCTTTTGTAACTCCTAGTGCAAATTGCTAAAACTCTGCAAATATTTTCGGACTTAATGAGAAATAAGAATGAATATCACGAACAAGGTTTTCAACTTTACCAACATTTGAAAATGTGCTCACAATTTTATATGCAAGATTTACTCTATAAGCCATATAGTGAATGGGGATCATATATGGTGCAACTGTGGTTTGGAGTCGACACACAGACCAGACCTATGACTTTGTATAATAGTAGCTCCATCAGCTCCAACACAAATTAACTTTGTTGCAATGTCTATATCATTCATTCCCGTAATATTCTTTAAACTTTTAACAACATTATAAATATTTTCTACATTTGAACTTTCCAACATCTTATGTATTCCCAACAAAATAGGCCTTCTAACATGATTTTGAAATGTGTACACATGCATGCAAATCCAAGAAGTGTTATCCACAATTGTTACCTCATCAATAGAAAGTGAAATGAATTTGTCAAGTTTTACTTGTTGCCTTAGGTCTTCTTTCTCAACCAAAGATAAACATTTTGCCATTTCCCAACCACTTCGGTCTGACCAATGAGAACTAGGAAGGTTTTGCACATTAAAAAGGCATAATAGCTACTTATAATAAATAAAATCAAACATTGGTCTACCTTTCTTGAGAATATTGTAAAAAATGGCAAACTGCTTACTTTTTGAAGCTAAAATAGTCTTTAGTAATTTGTCAAATTGGGCTCCAATTGTTCCACCTTTCTCAACAAGAGATTGTTGTTGCTTTAAGTGATTGTAATATTCTATAGCATATCTTAAATGCATACATTCCGATGCATCCTTCCACTTAACTTCTTTACTAACTTCACCATTACTTTTTATAACTTTAACATAACATTTGCTAGCATGTTTTTCAATTGTATCAATCTTGTTTTGAAGCCTATGATCCTTACCAAGTCTCCAATTGCAAATTTTGCATCTACATTATTTTTCATTAATTTGATTATCCTCAGTCATGACATGCTCAAGCCAGGGAAATCTTTCTGCCCATTCTTTCCTAAATCCCCTTCCAAGTATCCAGAGAGATGCTTTTCTTTTTTTGGAATTTTTTTTTTTGAAGATTCAATTTATGCTTGTAATGATTTTGATTTATCACTTTCATTTTCAATTGTGATGTCATTTTACGTGTTGTTATCAGGTGTTTTTTGGATGTAATTTCTAAGGGTATTTTCAATGAAAGTCATATCTTCTTAGGGAATATATTCAAGTGGAGGCATATCATGATCGATAGGGTATTCTGCATAGTAGGATACCATAATATTTTTTATCACTATTTGATGAAAAAAATTACAAAAAAATGTACAAATCGTCAATCAAGCACATATTGGAAAGTAAAAAATCATTTGTACCTTGAATTTGCACATATGTCGTTGGCTTATCGCATTTAGAAGTTTAGCTAAAATAGTTGAGGATACTCTTTTTAACAGAAGGTTTGGTGCCCCTATTTCCATCATTGGGTGACAATTTACTAGTGACAAAATAAAGTTAAAGAGGGTGTATTTTCTGGAGATCTTTAGATATTATTGTAAATAGAATAAAAAATTGTTGGGTAGTAAATTATACATACTTCTTTCTAGCCATTCTTTATTGTGAATTTATCAGTTTATGCCACTAGTTATTATTCTGGTGAAAGCACTCTAACAGATAAAAAGAGCATCATTATGTCAATAGAGAACCAAAGCATTTACTTATGTATAATCTAAGCAATAAAAAAATATTTTAATTAAAACTAAGAATCAAAGAAAAATAGAGAAAATAAGGAAACAGAATCAACAGAGCAATGACAAAACAAAGAAAAAAAAGAGAACACACTCAATAGAGCAATGACATTCAAAACCTGGAAAAATAACAAGCGGAACATGGCAATATAAAGAAAAGTAGAGAAGTGACAGAGAACCTGGTGCTAAAATATATTCTATCTATATGTAGAGATACTATTTTTGGTTGGACGTAGACAATGATCTTGGTAAACACAGGTCCATATGGTTGCACGAAAGTGTCTAGACTAAGAAATGGTTTCGTCTAATTGCACAGAAGTGTCCGAATTTAGAAATGGTTCTATCTCATTGCACTAAAGTGTATGGATTCAAAAATGGTTTCATCCGGTTGCATAAAAGTCTCGCTCAGTTACACGGTTGTATCTGGAAGCATAAAAAGTCCACCTGATTATACAATAGTGATCAAAAGCTGGGAAGGCACTACCTGGATGCATAGAAGGTTATAGGTACAAAAATGTCTAGTCGGTTGTACAATAGGTTCCATCTGGCTAAAAGAGAGAATATGATTCCATCTGGCTACAGAGTAGGACATAGATCCGTCCAATTGCAGAGCAGGCTACAATTCCATCCTGTTGTAGACCAGGGCATAGTTTCAGCCAGTTTCAAAATTAGTCACATCCGACTGTAGAGCAGGACATAGTTCCAGTCGATTTCAAAATTAGTTCCGTTAGGCTGTAGAGCAGGACACTATTTTGGTCGATTACAGAATTAGTTCCGTTCGGCAGTAGAACAGGACACTGTTCTGTTTGGTTGCTAAATTTGTTACGGTCCTTAGCAGAAAAGGTTTCGATGTTGTGACGAATTGTGTAGGTATTTTCCCTAGGGTGTTAATTATATATAGAGGTATACTTGGCAAGTTTTATAGGATAATTTAGAAATTCAAAAATTTTAGGGCTAAAAGGGTACTTTATTTAGGTGGGATTACTTGCGATTGTTTTAAAATATTCGTGATACTCTCATCAAAGGACGGCTAACCAACACCAAAATTTTATTTTTTCTCGAAAATTTTAGCTACATGGCCGATGTCCGAGTCTCAAAAATTTCATGAATTTGAATTTTTAAAAATGGGTTTTTTTACCCCAATGGTGAAGTTTTACCGCTATGCATAACGTTAGATCTAGTAGAGTTGATTTGTGATTGATTCAAGCTTTGTGTTAAGGCTTGAGGATAGATATTAAGGACAGATTTGTGCTAGACCGAAGGACTATGTTTAGTGCAGATTTGAGGATAGATATTGAGGATAGATTTGTGCTAGACTAAAGGATTGTGTTTAGTGTAGATTTGAGATAGAGCTTAGAGAAATATTTGGAGGTGATAGAGCATAGAAGATGACAGTCTCCAATGGATAGAAGTCCATAAACCAGGGTAGTGAGGACAGGTCTTTTTATTGAGGATAGAAGTATTCAATGGATAGAGATACATTAGCTAGTGCAGTAGAGGTAACAATTCTTCTAGAAGATCACCAACCAGAGCAGAGGAGAAAGGAGTTCTCCTATGGATAGATATCCACAAACTAGCTAAGGATATTGATGTCTCTTATGGATAGATATCCATGAACTTGATTAGGGGATTGGTTTCTCCTTTGGATAGAGTTACATAAACATTGTAATAGGGAAAGGATTCCCAAGATATTTGTTGAGAAAATATTAGTGAAATATTTTCTCTATGGAGTAGCCCACATTGGGTGAAACACGTTAAATTGGTGTCTCTACTATGTGCGATGATTTGTGCATTACTTTGGTTACTATTGTTGATATTGCCATTGATAGTATTAGATAATATTTTTTGGGATAGAAAAGTAAAATGTGATCTTATACTGTTCACCCTCCCTATCAATATAAACTTGTGTTCTTCAAATCCTACAAGATTGTCAAAAGAGGCACAAATAGAGCTATCCATGCAGGGACTTAAAAACAACCAACCCACCAAGGCATAACAAGAGTAGTTAAAAACAATAAGAGAACCACACTAATAGATCTCTTACCAATTGTGTTTTTTTTATTGTTGCTATGTACACTGATCTCACTATTTAAGGATTATTTAACTATGTTATTTTACTATTGTTGTGTACATTGATCTCATAGTTTAAAGTCTGTTGACAAATTTAAAAATATTTCCATAAAATTTTCTAGATTGTGGCAAATCTCTTTGAAATAAAACAAGATTTAGTTCACCTCTTAAGAACTAGTACCCATGATGTTTTTGAGATTCGACATGAGTTTCATTATTTTAAGCAACCTAGTTTTGAAGATATAGGCATCATAAACTTATTTTGATGAAGTTCTAAAAGGGCCAAAGTTGAGCAATTGCTTAGAAACACTTTCATTTAATGAATTAAATCTCTACATGCTAAGTCTAGTCAATCTAGAAAGGTGCAAAGTAATTTAAGGTAGTCATCAATGCCAAGGTCGTAGCTAAACCTCGATGAGAGTGTTGCCTAGGGTCCATGTGGCCAGAGCTCATGTGGCTCGTGTTGGTTGTTCTACCTAGGGTCCACATGGTCAAGGCTCGTATGGCTTGTGTTGGTTGTTCTACAATATGGTGGTATTAGATTTCTCGAATGCCATCAAGACTATTAAAGTTACAACTTCTCCACATATACATTTTGCTTGGCAATTACATATAAGGGGTTAAAAGCAAACTTTCTTTTTTTAATGCATGAAATAAATAGTACGAGCATTTGCAAATTGAAACAAAGTAAATTTTCTTAAAAGTAGAGGTCAAGGGATCAAAACCCACCAAAATTATATATAAAAAAAATTTACTATCCTAGGAAGGATTTTTTTTTAATTTTTACAATTTCCTATAGTTTTTGTGCAATTGATTAAATACAAAAAAATGACTATAGTGAATATATATTGCAAATTTAAGTGGGCTAGTAAATGTTTTTTTAGAAGGTGCATTTTCAACTGTGAGCAACACCTTAGAAATTTGTGAAAATTGCTTCAAATGTATGCTTTATATCCATACTATCAAAATCAAACAAATGCACAAGTGTTAATTGTTGAAAGTGTAATTTGATCTATGGCCAATGAAAAATTTTATGATGTAATATTGGATAGGCATAAGGGTATTCAGTGTACAATGTATTGAATTTTTTATAATATTTTATTATGTAAGCTCTAGGGGTCTTGGTTAACCTTGTTATGGTTAAACCCATCTTATAAAGTTGTAATTAACCTCAAAGTCTTTCATGTTAAGTTATTTTATGTATTTGGGGTTTTGGTATTGGTATATACCCACCACCACTACACATTTTATTTATTAGAGTGTTTGTAATATTATGTACAGATAGTTATTATTTATAGGATCTACAAGTGCCCTCAATATTTATCTTTTTTTCTCTTTTGTGACTTATTTATAATTTTTGTATAATATTTGAGTAGATGGATTGTTTATGTTTGTTTGTGGAAAGCATTGTGAATTTCAACACTAAGACACACAAGCAATAACTCCTCTAGCTCATGTTTTTAGGTAAAGTGTTGAGCTACTATACATATAGCCTAACAAAGGTGTCATAACAACATGTGGGCAGTAATATTTTAAATCGTCAGTAAGATATAAGGTCAATGTTTTTGATACTTTCACTCCGTAATATTACCCTATTCATCACTATCGCTAGATATAAGCCCTTAAATGATAAAATTCTACGTATATAGGAAAAGTATGCCCACATACAAGGATTTATTTAAGTAGGTGGTATTGATAGGATAAATCCTTTTTTTGTATTGCCTTGTTATCTCATACTGTGCTCTTTTACATACCTTAAAGTCTCTCACATATGGTCATGTATATCAATAGGACCAATTTCTTCCACGTATATGCGGGTATATAGGAAGGGTGGATATAGAGAGAGATTCGATATATCAGATTGATGATATGTTGAAAAGGGGACCATTTGGGAGTTATAAGGAACCCTCATAATTGTCATATCAAAACTTTTTATAGATTCATTGCTACTCAAAGGTTCAAACTTTGGACTTTAAAAAATAAGATGAGAAACATCTTGGTAGTTGAGAAATTTTGGGACATTGTCACCAATAAAGTCACTCGACCTGAATAGGACACAAATGAACAACAAAAAATTGATGATGTAAATGTTAGAGAATTGATGGTCATCACTTTTGCCATAATATATATTATTCAACCATTTATTTTTGAAATAAAACATCCAAGCAGGCATGGAAATCTCTTTGTACCATCATGAAGAGAAGAATGAACCAAGAATACTTTTCCTTTAGTATCAACTTTACATGTTGAGAGTATAATATGGAGAAAATATTGAGATTTTTGCTCTTTATGTTGTAGAGTTGAAATCATAACTGAATGTCATGGGAGAAATAATAGAGGATAAGCTCTTGATACCTATCATACTTAGAGCTCTACATATTCATTCTGAGTGTTGATCACTTCCTTGCAAGTTTTAAATAAGGTATCCTTTGATGAGTTGGTGAATATGCTTCAATAAGAAGATACAACCAATAAGTCAAGGGATCATATGAATAATAATACACTTATATCCAAGAACGTAAGATAAAGAAGCCATAAAGAGCCCTTCCCCATCATCATCTTCACAAAAACAACCTAAAAAAAAGGTATTGGCACATTTGTGATAAATATGAACATGATACAAGAAGTTGTTGATATAATCCTCTACCTCAAGGAGATCACATCTGGAAACCTAATCAAAAGAAGATACAACACAAACCACATCCTAAGAAAAATTAATAACAAGGGCAAATTGCACATAAAGAATTAGATTCATAATACAAACAGATACATAAGGTGCTAATGTCCAAGGTGATCAAAAGACCAAAGGATGAATTTTGGTATATTGATTTAAGTGCTACAAGCATATGATTGGGGATAAAGCATGGTTTGATTCATTACAAGCCAAAGAAAATGGGAAACCAGTAACCATTGCTAATAATAAAACATATCAAGTCAAAGGAGTGGGAGATGTTTCTATCAATATTTCAAAGGTAGTTGCTTGATCCAAAAGGTGTCATATGTACCTAGATTGACAAACAATTTGGTGTTAGTACCACAAGTTATGGATATAAATGTGGTGGTGGAGTTCCATATTGTTTATGGCAACAAGAAATATTTTATCAATATGAATGACAAGATTGTGGTAATTGATTACTACAAGAATGACTTGTTTTAAATCAATGTCATATCATCTTCTAATGTCGCATTTTCAACTATAATGACAGATGCTACCTCTCTATAGCATAGGAGATATGGTCATTTGAGTTCAAGATACTTACTATAGTTGAGTAAGCATCAAGTGGTGTTAGGTTTCTCTAGCCTTTCACCAACATTTCCAGTATACTCGGGTTGTTTGGTAGGAAAGCAACATCAAGTACCTTTTGATTTGAGCACTTACAGAGCAAAATGATAGTTGGATGTGATTCACACCAATCTATGACCCATGCATACCAATTTTGATGGATAAAAGTACTTTTAGTTTTTTGTGGATGACTACTCAAAGAAGATGTGAGTGTATTTCTTCAAGTTGAAGTCAAAAGTGCTCAAGTATTTCCAATAATTCAATAAGTGTGTCAATATGAAAACTAAGTGTTCCATTCAAGTTCTCCACTTAGATCGAGGGGGAATATACCTCCAATAATTTTTTGTAGTTTCTACAACAAAATGTGATCAAGAAACAACTCACTTCAACAAACACTCCATGATAGAATGTAGTTGTCAAAATGAGGAACCATTCCATCATGAAAATAGTCCATTGCATGCTCACAATAAAATATTTAAAGCAATAGTATTGGGCTAAATTTGTTTCTACTTCCATATATCTTTTAAATAGAGTTCCCATGATGGTACTAAAGGAGTCACACCTAAAGAAGCTTGGTCTCAGATGAAGCCTTCAATTGTACATCTCAGAGTTTTTGGAAGTAAGACATATATGCATGTGCCAAAGTGACAAAGGATAAAGTTGGATGATAAGACCTTGTCATCCATATTTCTTAGGTATGTTGATGAGTCAAAAGCTTATCGACTGATGGATCTAGTCACTAAGAGATAGAGATGTGGTGTTTGAGGAAATTGGAAAATATAATTGGGTTGCCATCAATGACAAAGGGGAATATTGTTGGACATTTTGAGTAATTGAGTTGTCATTGATGTCAAAAGTCAATTTCAGTGAGTAGTGCAAGAAGAAGTAGTTCCACAATCAGTGCAAAAGGAAATTTTTCCTCCAGTTGGTTAGATCCGGTTCCCGATGGTCAGATGAGTTTCAAAGAGAAATGAAGAGGCCCAAGAAAAATAATATTATAATTGTTTATTATAATATTAAAAGGGGAGATTTAAATTAATTATAAATTAATTATAAATTAATTTAAATAATTTCATTATAAATTAATTTATTAATTAATTTAATTAACTTCTAAAGTTATTAAGTTAATTATAGATTAATTATAATTTAATTATAAAATTAATTTATGTTAATTAAAATAAACCTAAGGTTGGGTTATAAAGGTGATTATTTATTTATGAAAATTTGAAATTTGAATAAGGCACCGACGTCTCTAAGACATTGGCCTTCATGTATAAAAGAGGGCAAGAACCTTAGTCAAAATCCCCCATGCAATTATCGATTGAAAACTCCAAATATTCATGCATAGGAAGAGATAAGTTTTTGTGTGTTTTAAAAATATTTCGATGGTAGAGGATAAGACAAATAGGAGCAAGTCTCCTTTGTCTTCACACAACATTGTGTAGCGCAGTTGGCAACAATGGGTGGCACCAAGACTTTCGGTAGGCTAGGAGAGCAGGGTTCGAAATCCGCAGAGTTGGTTTTGCAAGAGAAGAGGGCATTTTGTTTTTATGTCATGCCGAATGAAAAGAGAGAAGAGGAAGGATTGAGCCTTCCCCTTTGTGTGGAGGCTCATAGCCCATGTGGTGGGCTAGCACCTTGATAAGGCACTCGACTGGGAGTGGTCTCGTGTTCAAAACCCACCGAGGCATTTTGCTTGAGATAAAAGGTATGCATTATTATGTTTCCAAGGTTGCATGAGGTATTTTGGATTTGCTAAGGTTGAATGAAAATTAAATATTTTGGAGGGTTATAAAGTTTATTTTTAAATTTTATTATTGAGTATTTGAGGGAGATTAAATAGGCAACATTGTTTTTGAGGGTTTGATTTTGGAGGTTGTTAATTAAATATTGGAGATTATAAGGAGTAATTGAGTAATTATTTTTTATGTATGCTTTTATGATTGCTAATTTCAAAGGAGTAATAAGGTGTCTTTGAGTTTTATTATTTTTTTTATTGAGAAATATTTCTTAGAGAGTGTTAGTGTGATATTTTGTCATCTAACCATTGAAATTGGCAAAGAAGAAAATTATGTTTAAGATAGGTTTTGAGGTCATTTTCTTACTCAAACAAAAGGTATGGGCACATATTTCTTGAGAGTGATTGTTGGATGTTGTGAATGCTAAGCATTGTTGAGTTTGTTTTTTATGGAATGAAAGTTGATTCTAGAAACCTTGTTTGATAAGCATTTTTGGAAATATTGAGTAAAGATTTCATATGCTTGAACTAGGGTTTGTGAAAGAACATGAGTATCATTGTTATGTGAGATTGTTTGATAAACATTGATTGGAAATAATTGAGTGAGTGTTCATATGCTTGGACTAGGGTTTGTGAGCAAGGATTGTTTCATTGAGTGATTGTTTGAGTAGAGTTGGTTGAACCTAGTCAATTGGAAGTGTTGAAATGATAGGTCTAGTTATGTGAAACAAATTGTTCCATATTCTAAATTGATTTTAGAAATAGGTTGAGTGTTTGTGAGTGTGAAATTGATTTCTAACAATTATCTATATGTTTCTGTGCTAAAAAGAGAGAGATTGAAAGTATTTGAGCATTGTTGTGAGTGTGAAACATATTGAGTCTCTAAAAATTCTCTATATGTTTCTATGATAAAAAGAGAGAGAGTGAAAGTATTTGAGAATTGTTGTGAGTGTGAAGCATATTGAGTCTCTAACAATTCTCTATATGTTTCTGTAATATTGGACAAGTTCTAGTGAGAAATTTTTGAGCAAATTTGAGGTAAGTCTTTGAGAAGACTTGTGGACAGATTGGTGTGAGCTTTTGTGGAAGCTTACAATACAAATTTGAAGACAAATATTGAGAGCATATTGGACAAGTTCTAGAGAGGACTTGTGGACAAATGAGTGTGAGATTTTGTGGAAGCTTACAAGGCATATTTGAAGTAAGTATTTGAGAAGACTTGTAAGAAGAGTTGATTGATTGATTTGTTCAAACCTTGGATTAAGGTTTGGGGTAGATCTAGCAGAGTTGATTTATGATTTATTCAAGATTTGTGTTAAGGATTGAGGATAGATATTAAGGATATATTTGTGCTAGATCGAAGGACTATGTTTAGTGCATATTTGAGGATAGAGATTGAGGACAGATTTGTGCTAGACTAAAGGACTATGTTTAGTGCAGATTTGAGATAGAGTTGAGAGTAAACATTGGAGGTGATATAGTATATAGGATGATAGTCTCTAGTGGATAGAGTTACATCAGCTAGGGTAGTGAGGATAGGTATTCGAGTGAGAACATGAGTCTTCAATGGATAGAGATCCATTGGCCAGTGTATTGGAGGCAATAGTTCTTCTAGAAGATCGCCAGCTAGAGCAGAGAAGAAAGAAGTTCTCTTATGGATAGATATCCATGAACTAGCTAAGGATATTGATGTATCCTATGGATAGAGATACACAAAATTGATTATGGTATTTATATCTCCTTTGGACAGAGGTCCATAAACATTTTAATAGGGAAAGGATTCCCAAGAGATTTTTTGAGAAAATATTAATGAAATATTTTCTCCATGGAGTAGCCTAGATTGGGTGAACCATGTTAAATTGGTGTCTCTATTGTGTGTGATTATTTGTGCATTGATTTGGTTACTGCTATTGATATTGCAATTGATTATATTAGATAATACTATTTGGGAAATAAAATTAAAAAGTGATCTTATACTGTTCTCCCCCCTCTCACTATAATCTTGTGTTCTTCACCAGTATCTTCTCATTGAGAAGTGTAAGTGGGAGCTATTAAAATTCAATAAAGTGTAGCATCCATTTAACATATTCCAAGATATTCTTGATCTAGTAGAATAATAGTTTTGATGGGTTAAGAGGGATCCATAAGGATGCTAAGGTGTTCTTGATGTGGCTAGGTGGGCATAGGAGGACCAGGATGATCCACTATACGTGGATCCAATGGTGTATGATGTTGGGGTGTCTCTTAGGTACTATATATGGTACAGGGGAATTTTTACCTTGAGGATCTCCCCACTAGTGCTAGTGTAGCATCACCAAGTGATTATTTAGCAAGTATAGTTGGTACTTTGAGAGGTCACTTGATGGGTAGGGATATGGGTACAATCCCATCGAGGCCAACTCGATCATTCATGCAGGTGGATGTAGTGATAGCTATGAGGGTGATTATCATGATCTCCAACTCAATAGGAGGGAGGACTACAAAGGTAGCCCCTATAGTGGTACATGCAGGACCTATCAAGGTGGTAGGCCCATAGGAGGTGGAGGCCCTATGACAAAGGTTAGCGACTATGGAGGCAGAGATGACCACCCTTCATATAGATCTAGAATAGGCCTGCATAGAGAAGGAAACAATACAAGTTGAGGTAGAGCACCTCAAATGGGAGAGGTGTTAGTAGACCCAAGTAGTAGGGATGGCTATTGTGTTGAGCAACCAATAGAGCGAGGGAATTGACCTACTTATAGCAAAGCTGTAGAGGGTGAGGAAGTCATACGAGGAGGTGATACAAAGAGTATCCTACTATCAAGGGATCTATTACTATTTTTTTCTTCTAATGAAAGGGTTCTAGAACCCTCATCTTGATGATCACAGAGTCATTCATAGTCATATGAACAAACTACATCACGATCTATGAATATGACTCCTCCGCCACCTCCAATAGGTAAAGTAGAGGGAGTAATCTTGTACGGCTAGGGCTAGGATCAAGATAACATACCAATTTTGGATTATGGCATGCATCTCTAAGGAGGGTCAAGTGTACCAAACTTTCTATTGTGGCACATTGACCAACTGGAACATACTTTATACCATCGAGTAATACTAGCTATTGTTTATATTTATTGTACTTGTGCAAAATAGTGTGTGTGATTTTATGTGTTTGTTTCTTTTTATTACTTGCATGCTTTTAATTATTTATGGATGATGAGTCACAAACATAATGGATACAATGCATGATAGACTTAACTAAATGAGTCTAACTAACAAAATATCTAATATGTAAGCTAACATGGATGCAAAGGTGAAGTGCATCAAAATGGAAGAAAATGAAGGTAACAAAATGAAAGAAGATATGAAAAACAACTATAGAGAGAGTGGAAGTGAAGACAAACAAAATACCTAAAAGGTCAAACAAAAGAGGAGAAAATTTAAAATCTTGGCAAAGATATATGCTTGCAAATAGCTAATATGGAGGTTGTCCCTTATGTATGGCCAGGAAGCTATCCTTGTAAGGACTTGGAAATATGGAAAAATGGAGCTATATCCACTATGGGAGTAGCACTCACTAAGATGATCAGATGGTCAAATGCAGAGCATGACCCACTATGACTAAAATTCTTGCTAATATGGTCAGATGAATAGATGGAAAAAAGATACCCATTAGGATGTATGCTCGCAAATGATCGATATAGAGGCTACCCATCACATGTGGCCATGGAGATATCCCATATGGGGTGTGTTCTATATGCAATTGATGGACTTAGAAAATGCTACCCTGATAGAGGGGTGATGTGTGTGCAATGTGAATGGCCAAAATAAAGCAAGTGAAACAAGAGGGAAGAAGAAGAGAAAATGGGGACACACAAAAAAGGTATATTCCTTAACTTTGGAGAGAATTGATGGTCACTAAAAAACATTCAAATTCAAGGAATACAAGACAAAATAAAAAGGGAAGAAATGGGAAGAAGAATAAGGGAGATGCACGAGGACATGCCCTAGGTTGCGGACTATGCTAGGTATTAGAGCCCTAGTGAAAGTGCAATGCATGTGATCTACAACCTAACTAGGTGCCATCACTTGTCATTATCACAAAATTCCTAAAAATATATACGATCAAGCAGTCATGAATGAGCAACAATGCAATTATAACAAGCAAAAGTGCAAGCAAGATAGAATATCAAACAATAATTTTAATTAAGATAGGAAACCATTCAGTATGAGCAAGAAAATGAATGTAATATGATCTATGCTAAATGCATGCCTAATTTAGTGATTTATTATGGTTGTTTTATTAATGAGTGGAACGATAGTAAACACATAATCTGATTGTACCTCCTATCTTAACTTAACAAATAGGCATACAAGGAACTGATCCATGAAAGAAAATCTAGGAGGGTCATCTTGATGATCAACATCACAAAGAGGTTCCTTCATACATTTTTCTCTAGTAGCCATTGCACAAAATTTTTCACATACTCAAACAAAGCCATTTTTCTCAACAAAAGAAGGGGCAATCCCTAATTTCACAAGATCTCCATAGGATAGTGAACCAGGGTCCCCTTTAGAAGTATAAGACTTACCTCTAGAGCATACAAAACCTATCACATTACAAAACAAAATGTTAGAGGAAAAGGGAGGGTCCTCATCCTCATCACTCCACTCCATATTTTGATGATCTAGATATTTAGCATAAGAAATGCAATGATCATCATCATCAAATGGTAAAGGTTGGTTTTATTAGGTATGTAGCCTACGCTAGATCTCCTAGGCCAAGTATCAACATCCAAGGGCTCTTGAATGCCTTTATGTTGTGGTATGAAACCTTTACCTACATATCCCATGCTAGATAGGATTTTTTTAGGGAGTAGCTAATCATTAGATAAGTATCAATGAGAAAAATAATGCTCAACAGGAGAGGGGTTTCTACCATGGATATTTTATTTGAAGGTCGTACCTATGAATATAAAGGTACATGTGCCAATATGTACAACTTCACCCTTATTATAGGGCAATCCCATAGTCTGAGGTGAAGGTTGTAGCTTAGAAAGATCCAAAATATGTTCTTGAAGAAAATTATCACCTTGATCCTATGATGAAACTTTGATTTTAGATTCCTTACTCACCTTTAAACTTTTGAGTTGCTTAGATATTTGAGATGAGGAACTTGGAGAAATAAATGATGAAACTAATGGACAAATGTTAAAATTAGATTGAGCTTGCTCAACCATCAAACAATATTCAAATGGATGAGGGTCATTCAAAATGGTGATAACTTATTCCTTAAATTCAAAATTCAAACACTGATGAAGGGTAGAAGGGATGGCCTTCATTGCATGGATCCAACGATGTTCGAGAAGAATATTAAAAGATGCAAGGCAAAGTACCACATAGAACAATATATCTAAGATATTGGGTCCAACCTCAAGAGGGGGAGATATAACAATATAGGCTTATTGGGACTCATTGTTGAAAGCTTTGATGATAATATCAAATTTAGTTAAGTCTTCCTAATTTAACCTAAAATTTTAGAAACATTAATAAGTGCATAAATTAAGGTAAGAACCATTGTCAATCAAGATTCTTTTGACAAAAAAATTTCCAAAAAATGTTGTAATGTAGAGGGAAGAATCACCTCGCAAGTCTGAGGAAAGCTTATCATCATCTGAGAATGTGATATGATGTATCCAAAGAGAACTTACAACATTAACTAAAACATTAGGTGAATATATGGAGGGAAATATTGTTATCTTAGAAGTTCTAAAAAAGCTTCCTTATGAATATAAGAAGTTTATAGTAATTCTAAGATAGAGATCTTGGTTGGAGTACTAGCTAGCTACTGGTGAATATCAAAGGAGACTTGAGGTTTCAACACTAAAGGTGGGGTTCCTATTCCTGTACTCTTTATTTTATTATTCTTCAAAATCAATATGGGTTGTGATGAAGAATTATTCTCCTATTGAGGTTGTTGAGTCAGTTGAGCATGAGCTTGTTTCCTTGTAGTTACTCCAACTATACCAACCATGTTACAACATGTGGATGGCAAATTCTGAAAAGATACTTGGTTAGATGTCTGCTATCCATACTTAGGTTGTGGATCCTGAAAGATCTCCATATTTTGATTAGTCATAGGTGTCTGTTGAGTAGGAGGTTGATTATTTTATGAATGAGAGCCTTCTATGGTGAGATGTCCTACATCAATTAGATATTGCACCACATGTTTTAACCTATTGCAAGAATTTGTCCAGTGTTCTACCTTATGATATGCACAATGTTTACCAACCTCGTACCAATTTATTGTGGTATCAAGTTACCTTATTGGAGTTAATTCAATCATATTATTTTCCAAAATGTTGAGTGTTAATTTCACCCAATTGTGAAATCACACTCTCCCTTAGGATTTATTTCCAAAATCCCCTCTTGCAAAGAAGTTAAACAAAACAACTTCTCCAAGGTCTTCGCTATATTAGCATTTGCATATGTGTATTAGTAATCTCAAATAAAGATGTATCAATTTAAATGCTTAGAACACCTTAGTGATTGTAAGTAACTGTAAACAAGGGGCACATGTTGGTTTATTTTACCATGCTACTTTAATGAATATTCATTGAAACCAAAATAAAAAAAATATGAATTGGACCTCATATGACCATGATGTAGTGCCTTTACTCATTTTATCTTGAGGATTTTAAGGTAGATTTTATCATCCTTTATTAGGTAGGATTTAAACAATTTTGTCTTGCATTAAAGCCTACTTTAAATGTGAAAGTAAATATCAAAATCTATCTATGAATGTGAATCTAAAATGATTAATAGGATCCAAATGTAGCTACTTATAATGAAGGTTAAGATAGCCTTTAGTATGAATAATAAATTATCTCTCTTTGGTGAAATTAATTTTCACAAAGAAACAATAATCTATGACCTTAAAATAAGGTTTTTAAAATGTCATTTAATTATCCCCTTTTATGAAATAATTTTCATAAAGAAGGGTAATTTAATGCTTTGAAATAACAAACCTTTTAATATATCATGTAAAATGAACCCTTCAATGAAATTAGAATTTTCATGAAAAACAGGTACATTTATGCTCAAAAAATGGTGATTTGTGAAATGCCATAAAACATAACCTCTTCAATGAAATTGAAGTTTTCATGAAGGAAATGTCATCATAGGATCATGAATGGTGTATGAAACTGAAAGAATCAAATTTGACCTCAAAATGGAAATTTTGCAATTTTGAAATTTAAAAATCTGCAATAAAAACAACAACGTTGGGTAATTTTTAAAAATATGAAATGACTCCGGAGTAAAAACTTCTAAGTGTAAAATGCAACTGTGAAGTATATTCTATGCAACCATGCCATTATTTTTTGGGTTTTGAAATTTTTTTAATTTTTATTTTAATGTCCAAAAATTGAAAAAAACTCTGCATTTTAAAAGTTGAAAAACTGAAAAATAAAAATCTGCATCAAATTAAATGCTGAAAATACAGAAATGCAAAGCCTCATTAGTTTGATAGCACCCCATCCTACAAAACCGAATATGTGAGAAGTTCATACATGCAACCTAACTTATTTGACCTACAAGTTTACATAACCGAAATAAACTAAGTGCTAGCTCCTAGGGTTCAGAAATAAATTTTCAGATTCAGACATTCACATGAAGTAACCAAAACATAATTGCATAAACTTCATCTACAAGTCCAAAATCTGAAAGGGGAAAGATAAACAATTAAATTTGAGCATGCAAAAATCATCTCATTCTTTCTTGCTAACAAGGCCTTAAATTTCTGAAAAGGGAATTTGTATTAAAATAAATATCCGGTTACATTTCGACAGAATTTGGCCTTCAAAAGGTTCAGCCCCCTTGTGCTTGCATTTGAATCCCTTTTTATCCTTTTCCATAAATGCTTTGTTTGCTTATTCTGCCTTTTGCCCTTTCGTTTCGTTTTCCCTGTTTTGTTTTAAAATGGCGCTTCCTTTCCTCTGTTTGGCTTTTATGAATCCCCTTCTTTTATTTTCATATACATTATCCCTTGGTCAAATACCTAAGAGATTTTAAGTTATAAAACTAATGTTTATTAAAAGAAAAATTAAAAAATAAAATAAAACCATACGTGGCCACCAATTTTATTCGATACCCCCACCTAAAATTTTAGATGAAACCCACATTACAATATTGAGTGGGCATCGAATACTCCCTATAGTTCTTCCACATTGGTGAACGCCAAAATTAATATTTCCTCCATAATGCTTCAACCTGTAAAAGGTCTTCCCCATTCATGCTTTCTTCGAATCCCATCAAATATTTTACTTGATAGCCTTGTCACAATTCACGCTGATCTCATCACTGCCCATCGTTTACGTATATCTCCACGTAGTCATCGTTTCCCAAAGAGACATCTCAAATTTACAACATCACCTTCGACAACTGCACATGGGAGTCATGTGAGCTCTGTTGTAAGTCATCACACCACCACCGTGTTTGGGACAATCCCCTGTGCATGTGTATCCAAAACCTTCACCCTTCAACAACCGTCCAACTCACTCTTGCCACGTCGTAAATGCCACATCATCGCTGACTTGCATCCTGTCTGCTTCCACTGTTAGACTACCAACACCACCGTGGAGATGTTGTTGGACTCCTTTCATTTCATTTGGCCTGCATAGGCCCCACGTCTCCATCGTATGTCACAACCGTAGACATCCGCCCACTTGTGCCTACGTTTCCATGTGGCTCATTAGTCCGATGTCTATCATCCGTCGTATGTACGTGGGTGTTTCCTTTGGTGTTGTGATGCCTCTATGCAATCAACCTATTCATCGCGTTTTGAGACCCCGAGCGATGTATTTTCTAGCTTCGAACCCTGCAATACCAATAACAAAATCTTTTATTATCTTCGAAAGGAATAATGAACTAACATAACATCCCTATTAAACATGGAATAACATTTTACATTTCATAAAAGCCCTTCTTAAAAGACATGGTGAAATTCACCTTCATTAGCATCATATATATATATATATTAGGACTTCGTTTATTTATTTTTTATCATTATATATATTTTTATATTATCTTATCTATATATATGATTATATATTAAAACATATAATCATATAAATATAAATAAATACTTTATTATTATTTTTGTTAATTATTATTATTATATAAAATATAATAATAATAATATTTTATATTTTATTTTTATTATTATTATTATTATATAAATGAAATATAATAATAATAATATATTTTTATTTTTATTTCAAAGCTTTATTTATTTACATTCAAACCTTACAGGTATGATTAAACCCAAACAACAATGCAACCTTAAAATAAAACATCAAGACTTAAAACAATGACTAAACCTATGAAACTGACCCAATACACAAACATCAAAATCAAGACTTCAATCAAAGCAAATGCATCGAATTTTACAAGAAGACAAGAAGACATTTCGAATTGATGTTCCTCAGAGAATGCATGATGAGCTCATGACTAAGTTTATATCAAACATGGTCAATCAAAAACCAATCCAAAATCCCACAAAACCAAAATAAAAAAGATGGGTCCCCAATTCTTGGGGCTAGTTGTGGAGCAGCCACAAAAATGGTGACTCTGCTAGGAAATGCTCCTGAGCATTTTGGGTGAAGAACCCAACTTGAAAACACACAACCCAAATATTAGAGTTACAATTATCAACAAGTATCCTGAGAATGAGAATAGACCAAAAAGACATGAATCATTAGAATCGTTCAGTATCAACTCAGTGTGAGCAAAGTGATTCATTCCTTATCATCTAAAATCATTCAACATTCCATCATCAGTTTCACATGGGTGTTTATGTCTTTATGATTTATGCATATGATATGTTATGGATGATTTATGTAGGATTGGATATATTGAAATGATGCTATAATATGAATGACCTATTTTGTAGAGACTCAAACATTCTAGTAACATAAACAAGCACACTAAAATTGTCTAACCCTCTTAGGACCAAATGTGTGTGTAGTGAATTTATTTACCAGATAAGAGCTCAGTTATGAACCACTACAATCCAGAACCAGTGTGTGTGCAAGTGGAATCAGAGCTTTACGAAATTAGATTCTCAACCTAAGTATGATGAGAATTTGACCCTATCCTTACTACTCTCATTTTTGAGTTTCAAGTATTGTGGAAGTGGTGAAAAACACTATTTTATGGACTATGTTGCATGATAGGACCTACAAGGATGACCCTTTTCACCTCACATTTTATTCCAAGGAAGATTTTGGCCATTTTACCCAAGATGCTTTTAATATGTACAAAATGTGTTTGGTTCAAGATATTTTTGGCATCATTTTCCAATATCAAAACCTTCTTTGTGTATATTGTGCAATGATCCTAAGATAATTTGACATGTTTTTTGGTGATTGTCTTTGAAATATAGACGCAAGTGAGATGCAATGTTTATGCAATATGAAATGCACCATGAAATATGGATGAATGATATGGAATATACAAAAATTTTAGCTCTAATTTGTAAAATTGATGACTTCATGCAACTCGAGTTCCAAACGATATTCTTTAATGTGTTTGTGATACTCATGGAGCCTTTTGCAATAAAATTCCAATGTTTCATTTTTTCCTTATCTTAGTTAACATTCATGAGGACATGATATGACATATCACTCTAAAATACTAGAAAACAACTAAAAATTGGAAGTGAATGATTACAAAACGCACAAATCAAACTTGCAAAAATCAAAACAAAATCCAAACCCAAAATCGAACATGAAAACCAAAATCTATATACAAATGTACAATATGGTACAAAATGATGCAACATTTGAACTATCACTTCCCTGGATCCCAAACATGATTAGAGCATTTCAAAAGACAAATAACATGATACGCATGCCCAATGTTGTAGGAATCCAACAAAAACCATATTAAACCAAACGATGCAACAAACTTCAACTTGTCTCTCTCACCCCACCAATTTGATTTAGTTCCATTAACAATCCCATATGTTGGATTTGAATCATTAAATTGATTAGACAACATTTGATTTTTAGTTGTTTCTTATCTATTCTTTAAAATATCAATTTCACAACTCAATTTCGAATTTAGAACTAGGCTTTCCTTTTCGAATATGTGATCTTGCAAACAAGAGCCTATTTCTAAAAATTTCAAAGCTAATTTATTATTCAGGTTTTTATGCCAATCAAATTTATGCAAACATTTGCAAGCATCTAGGATAATTACTAAATGGGAATCATTATAAGCTTTTATCCTAGATTTAATAATTATTTTTTGAGAATTTGATTCAACAATTCAAGTGCATCCACTTCTTTTTCATTCATCACCTCAATCTTATTAAAATTGTAAGTAGAAATTAATTCTTGCTCTTCATTCACCTCCAATGGCATTTCATCATAAACAACATTCAAATTCAATAAATGGTTATACAAATTTTCACCTAAAGCTTGGATGCTTGGACACAAAATATTAGATTTTACCTTTTGCACATTTTCATTTACTAAATCTTGGTGAGGATTTGTAATTTCTTCATTGATTACCTGTTCATCAAACGTACCAAAATTGGGCACCCAATTGAAAACATGTCCATCCTTTTCAACCCTCAAATCTTGTTGGTCAAAGTGTGTGGTACGTAACCCATATTCATGATCAATAATTTGAGTTGCTTTCAATATATCAACCTCTTTGTCATTTGGTTCCAATTCTTTGTTAACTATCCATGACACCTCTTCATATGAATCCTCAAAACAATCATGCGAATTTGTATCCGATTCTTCAATGAATTTATGTTCAACATGATCGAATTTTGTAACCTTATCAAATGTTGTGAATGTGATATATTCATATGAATTAGAAGTTTCAAATTCCTGCATATCAAATGGAATAGAAGTTTCATCAATAGGGGTGTGATAAAATAACACATCTTCATATCTCCCCCAACCATTGTAAAAATTATCATCCAAATTTGTGGAATGAAACTCTATGGTATCTGTGACATGATATTTTGATTCATCTATCAATTATTTTTCTTCTTGATCCATGGTAGTAGGATCATTATCATCTTCCAAAATTTGATGAGATTCCAACATTTCTTTCAAAACAACCTCAAATTGTACAAGACTTGTGATAGTTTCCTACAAAAAAGTGATTGTGTTATTCTGTATATAAATTGACACAAGGGGTTTATTAGAAGATTTAAAGTGAGCACATTCATCCAATTTATTCCAAGAATCATAATTATCATCTTCCAAAATCAAATTGTGATGCTCAACTATTTATTCAACATCTTCCAATTCATCCATGTGTTTCTCATCAAATTCACCTTCACCTTACTTAGATGGTTCAATAATTTCTAAAAGTGGGTTATTTCTTGAGTTCAAATTAGTAAGGCTATCATAGTCCAAATTGGTAACCCATGATTCAATTTTATGACAATTTGGAGGGTGAAGCATTTCTTGATCATTAGTTTCAAGCATCTTATAAAGAGTGTCTTCCAAGAACAATTGGTAAAATTCTATCATATCCTCAAATTCATTTATTGGTTCTCTTCCACTTTCACTTTCAACCACTTCATTAAATTCTATGGTAGGTTCCCTCCTATCACATATCTCAAATATAGTTGAATTTAGGACCCCATTATTTGAATACTCGTATATTTCTATAAATGAAATCATATCTACACAATCCTCAATGGTGGATGTTGGCTTGGCAACTTGCACCTCCTCTTGCACTACATTTAAGGTGGTTGTAACATTTGGACACTCAAATTCATCCCCTTGATCATTCACCTCAGGTATCATTGGAGTGGAGGGTGCTACATTCGATGGTTGGTGTAGGTTGGCATTACAAACTCTAAAAGAACAACCTCTCATGGGAACATGTTGTGCCTCCACTTGCCCTTGTTCTACCATTATTGCAACTTCATATATTCTAGGAAAATATGAGTCATCAATATTTTTCTTAATAAGCATGGCAAGTGCGGGGTGTATGGCTCCCATGTATACTTCAATAGATTCCTCTTCTTGTATATCCAAAATTTCCCACATTTGAGAGTACAACTCATGGAACCTCTCATTGAATTGACTCATGGATTCATTAGGCTCTTTACGAATAGAGGTAAATTGGATTTGCAACATATCTATGTCAACTTAATTACCAAAATGATAAAGGTAGGTTGCTTCTAGTTGGATCCAAGAAATCCTAACCTCCATGGGTAACTTGCCATACCATAATAATGATCTGACATCCAAAATGTATGAGAAAAACCTACAAGCAACATCCTCATAGAAAATTTGGGATTGAAATAATGTGCTCTTGTACTCATGCAATTTCTAGAGGTAAGTCAATTTATGTAGGTATCATGATGTCACTTCTTGATTAAACAGTCATAGAAACTCCAATAACATTTCAGGAATTTGATGGGGTGTCCCAAGCATGGGAAAACACTCATAATACTTTCCTAATGTAGATACCATTTCTTCTCTTAAAGACATGATTTGCTCCTCTAATGTTGCCATTAGTGAAACTCAAAGAATAACTTTAGAACCAAATTTGTTAGTCAAATAAAAATATCTTGCAATGAAGCATAAAATGACTAACAATTTTCAAATGAATAAACCACAAAGATCATTCATGTCAGTGTCATCCAAAAGATATGCATCAATTAAAACATGACATGAAAGAACATTCTCAAATTTTCCAAAAGGTTAGTATTAACACATCATCAAATAGAGAATGTTAGAATCAATGAAAGTGATAAAAAAAAATTTATTAGTCAAGACCAATGTCTTTGGATAAATCTTTCAAGTAACATGAACAATTTAGCATCTAAATAGCAATAGAATAAATCAAATCAAAGCCTCTTAGATCCCAAAGTGTTGAGTGCTAAAAGATTACCAAATATGCTAATCAAATGAACTTGAAATATTTAGCAATTAAAACTCTCAAAGTTACACCAAATCACATCATTCATGTATGAACAATTCAAAAACGTTATATCAATGAAAACCAATGCATGAATTTCTTAGCATAAATAAAATAAAGTAAACCAATTCATGTCCTCCTTTTAGCACCACAATGATGAGTGTTAAAATAGGCCTAAATATAATAGATAATAGGGCATGAAATATTCCACAATTTAAATCCCTATAGCATTTAAAATCACAATAAAATAAACCACTTCAGGCCCTCCTTCTAGTGCCATAATGTTGAGTGTTAATTTCACCAATCGTGAAATCACACTCTCCCTTAGGATCTATTTCCAAAATTCCCTCTTGCAAAGAAGTTAAAAAAAACAACTTCTCCAAGGTCTCTGCTATATTAGCATTTACATGTGTATTAGTAATCTCAAATAAAGATGTATCAATTTAAATTCTTGGAACACCTTAGTGATTGCAAGTAACTGTAAACAAGGGGCACATGTTGGTTTATTTTACCATGCTACTTTAATGAATGTTCATTGAAACCAAAATAAAACAAATGTGAATTGGCCCTCATATGACCATGATGTAGTGCCTTTACTCTTTTTATCTTGAGGATTTTAAGGTAGATTTTATCTTCCTTTATTAGGTAGGTTTTAAAAAAATTTGTCTTGCATTAAAGCCTACTTTAAATATGAAAGTAAAGATCAAAATCTATCTATGAATGTGAATCCGAAATGATGAATAGGCTCCAAATGTAGCTACTTATCATGAAGATTAAGATAGCCTTTAGTATGAATAATAAATTATCTCTCTTTGGTGAAATTAATTTTCACAAAGAGACAATAATCTATGACCTTAAAATAAGGGTTTTAAAATGTCATTTAATTATCCCCTTTTATGAAATAATTTTCATAAAGAAAGGTAATTTAATGCTTTGAAATAAAAACCTTTTAATATAACATGTAAAATTATCCCCTTCAATGAAATCAGAATTTTCATGAAGAATAGGTACATTTATGCTCCAAAAATGGTAATTTGTGAAATGCCATAAAACATAACCCCTTAAATTAAATTGAAGTTTTCATGAAGGAAATGTCATCATAGGCTCATGAATGAAGTATGAAACTGAAAGAATCAAATTTGACCTCAAAATGAAAATTTTGCAATTTCGAAATTTAAAAATCTGCAATAAAAACAGCAACTTCGGGTAATTTTTAAAAATATGAAATGACTCCGGAGTAAAAACGTCTAAGTGCAAAATGCAACTACGAAGTATATTCTACGCAACCATGCCATTATTTTTGGTTTTTGAAATTTTTTTAATTTTAATCTTAATTTCCGAAAAAAAAAAAAAAAAACTCTACATTTTAAAAGTTGAAAACTGAAAAATAAAAATCTGCATCAAATCAAATGATGAAAACGCAGAAATGCAAAGCCTCATCAGTTTGATAGCACCCCTTACTGCAAAACCTAATATGTGAGAAGTTCATACATGAAACCTAGCTTATTCAGCCTACAAGTTTGCACAACCGAAATAAACTAAGTGCTAGCTCCTAAGGTTCAAAAATAAATTTCCAGATTCAGACATTCACATGAAATAACCAAAAAATAATTGCATAAACTTCATCTACAAGTCCAAAGTCTGAAAGGGGAAAGATAAACAATTAAATTTGAGCGTGCAGAAATCATCTCATTCTTTCTTGTTAACAAGGCCTTAAATTTCTGAAAAGGAGATTTGCATTAAAAAAAATATCTTGCTACATTCTGGTATGCAAGATATTTTTAGCATTGATATCTTCAGTTAACGCTTAGACGACCTGTCCGTGCTCAATTGTATGTCATCCAATATTACCTTTGCTGTGAGTCTTGGCACCACATTGCTGCCATTGCCATATCTTCTATCAATGTCTTTGATGTCATTGTTACACCAGTCCACCCATTTGCTGCATTCATCCCATTAAGTATCACGTCATCAGGTTTGACGTCTTTTCGAGCCGTCGATGTTGTTGGTCTGATGTTCTACCGAAGCCATGACCCATGTGGCTGATCATGCCATCTCAACATTGCTAGCACTCTATTCGATGTCAGTCACCGCTACCGATTTTGGTTCAAAACTTTTTTACAAACCATGTTACCTCCCACTGTGAATACTGCTCCTCAACTCGAGCTCTCTGTACGTCTTACCATTGCTATCTATGGTGATCCACCCAATCCACTATAGCCATTGTCTGCTCTACTTCAAACATTATGCCATTCGCATCCATCACCGCCAGCTCAATCGCACTACAAATTCGATGGATGAAATATCCTCATTTTTCATGGTCGTGTTGTATCCTGTGCTACCTCCACTAATTAACCACGTCCCTTCGAACATCATGCTTTTCCTTCATGTATACCACCGAAGATGCCTTCTCTACGCTCCAGTTTCACGTATCGCCCTGCGTGATTCTTTCGGTTGTCAAAAGTTTGGCTCTCTACGAGATCTGCCAAAACCAGGTGCTTCCATCTACAACCTATATTGGCCACAGAATCTACCAAGTGGACCCACTTTCTAGTAAGTTGCCACGCATGTCGATCCTAATTTTTCTTGGCATCGTTGTTTTGCAATGTCCTCATCTGCTATGCTGTGGCGAATCATCTGGTCATTGTTCGAAATGCCCTAGCATTGTCCAACTTGATTGAAATCCGACTCAAAATCACCTGGTTTGACTGTGCATATCTGGCCATATTGACGAACCCATATCGTCACATTGCCATTATGTCGCATTAGACATCCCCATCGCCTGGTAGGGAGGGTATCTTAACCACAAATTTTTGGCTGTATTTACCTCTGTAGTTGTCATTGATTGTCGTTGCGTAAGCTTGTTTAGGTTCTATCTATCTTTGGCACTCCTTGCACGTTTTGTGTCACCCCTGTCATTTTAATGGTTGTTGGAGTCTTCACTATAACAAATATCGTCACTCCTTAGCCGATGTTATCATTGCCGGATTGCTAAATTTTTTGGATACTCGTTGTTCTACTGTTTGTTGTAATATCAGGTGGCCTATGTGATGTGGAGATGCACTGTCAACATTTTGGTTTGGTTTAATTTTTGAAGCCCTTCAACTTTAGTCATGGGAGCCATTGCCATTTAAACTATCATGAATCCTTCTTGAGCGGGTTTGCATCTGCTGCGCTAATGTGACACAGTCAAATCATTGCATGCCGCAATTCACTCCTGATGTCACATCATCGCTCCTGGCATTGGTTTTCTCTGTAAATCTACCATACTGTCGTAGAAGCCTCCATGCGACGAAATAAACTCCACACTGCTGAGTTCACGTCGTTGGGTCTTAGCTTTTCCACATTTGAGCTTACTCATTTGTGCTTTCTTTGAATCCCATCAAAAATTTTCCCTGACCGCCTTGTCACAGTTCACATTGATCTCGTTGCTGCCCATCGTTTAGGTATCTCTCCACGTAGTCATCATTTCCCGAAGAGACATCTCAAATTTGCAACATCACCTTTGACAACTGCACATGGGAATCCTGTGAGCTCCGTCGTAAGTCATCGTGCCATCGTGTTTGGGAAAATCCCCTACGCATGTGTATCCGAAACCTTCACCCTTCAACAGTCGTCCAACTCACTCTTGCCACGTCGTAAATGCCACATCATCGGTGACATGCATCTTATCTGCTTTCGCTGTTAGACTACCAACAACACCGTGGAGATGTTGTTGGACTCCTTTCATTTCATTTGGCCCGCATAGGCCCCACGTCTCCGTCGTATGTCACAACCGTAGACGTCCGCCCACCTGTGCCAGCGTTTCCACGTGGCTCATTATTCCACTATCTACCATCCATCGTATGTACGTGGGTGTTTCCTTTGGTGTTGTGATGCCTCCACGCAATCAACCTTTTCATCGTGTTTTGAGACCTCGGGCGACGTATTTTCCGGCTTCGAACCCTGCAAGACCAATAACAAAATCTTTTATTATCTTCGAAAGGAATAATGAACTAACATAACATCCTTATTAAACAGGGAATAACATTTTACATTTCATAAAAGCCCTTCTTAAAAGACATAGTGAAATGATTTCACCTTCATTAGCATCATATATATTTTATATATATTATGTTATCTATATAAACATGATTATATTTTAAAACATATAATCATATAAATATAAATAATTATTTTATTATTATTATTTTTAACTATTATTATTATATAAAAATATAATAATAATAATTATTATAATATTTTATATTTTATTATTATTATTATTATATAAATGAAGTATAATAATAATAATAATAACATATTTTTATTTTTATTTCAAAACTTTATTTATTTACATTCAAACCTTACAGGTATGATTAAACCCAAACAACAATGCAACCTTAAAATAAAACATCAAGACTTAAAACAACAACTAAACCTATAAAAGTGACCCACTACACAAACATCAAAATCCAGACTTCAATCAAAGCAAATGCATCAACTTTTACAAGAAGACAAGAAGACAAGAAGACATTTCAAATTTGTTTTCCTCGGAGAATGCATGATGAGCTCATGACTAAGGTCATATCAAACATGCTCAATCAAAAACCAATCCAAAATCCCTCAAAACCAAAATAAAAAAAGTGGGTCCCCAATTCTTGGGGCTAGTTGTGGAGTAGCCACAACACAAAATTTGCTTCAAAACCACTTCCATGGGTATGTTAAGTCTTGTAAAATTCCTTTGTGGAGGTTCTTTTAAGTATCATCTTTTGTAGGTTGTTAATGATATTGTTAATAGGCCTACTATCCGTTGCACCATCACCTACCACATGCTTACTCTTATGTTGTGACTTAGTGGTTTTATCTTCTTTTACTTTGAGTTGTCCTCTTTTGATAAGATCTTGTTCTAATTTCCTTGCTAACTCAATTAATTGATCAAAATATGTGATAGTGGTAGTTTCCAATGCATAAGATAATTGTTCTTGCAAATTTTCAATAAATATCTCAAGCATATCTTGAGGATGTAAGGTATATCTCAAACGTCCAACTAGACTTCTCCAATGAGCCAAGAATTTTGAAAAAATTTATTCTTTACCTTGCTTTAAATTATAAACATCTTTCATAGATACATTCTTTTCAACATAAGCACCAAATTGTTGAATGAATAATTCAGCCGTTTCTTCAAAATTCCTCAAATAATGGTCGGGTAACTGATAATACCATTCTAATGCCATGCCAACGAGACTCTTAGGAAACATATTTAGTAGCAATATATCATCATATATGATATCATGGCAAGCTATTCTGAACCTCCTTAGATGCTTAATTGGATCTTATATTCCCTTGTATGTAGGCAAAACCAACATGGAAAAATGCTTAGGATAAGGTCTAGCAACAACAATAGGGTCTAGGGGTTGATTGCACATTTTTTTATAGTTGTAGGTGAAACTAGAGGGATGAATCATCTCCACTTTTGAAATTAGTTGTTTCACCATATTAGTTAAAATTTGTACCTTAGGATTAATACTTTACAATTCCCCTAGATTCCCTAAGGGAGGAGTATAGGTAGGTTGTTGAATGGGCACCTGACACATGTTGGAGGTATTGATACTATTTTGATATGTGATACCTTTCTAGAGAGGATAACTAAAAATTGGTGAAATAGAAACAAGAATGTTGATATTAGTAGATTGAGGAGCAAATTGAACATAATTTTGAGTGTCACTATTGGTTGGAAAGACTTGTGGTCTCTTTCCAATGTTGGTGATTATGGTAGTAGTACAAGCTAGTTTAGCAATATTATCATGATACAAATATTCTAACATAGGGTTATCATGGTCATGCATAGGAGAGACTACTAGAGGAAGAGGAGGAGTCTCACCTCTTTCAAGTTGGGATTCCTACTCCATATCCTTCAACAATACTTCCTTATGATGTTTCATAAAACCCCAAACATGCTCAAATGATTTAAAAAGGAAACCACCATTGGGCCCTTCAAAGGGATCATAGTTTGTTTTAGTTTCAATATTTTCTTTCTCTTATGCATAAAATTTAGTATTCTCTCTATCAACTTGATCATATTCAAGATGCTTTCACTAACTTCTAAGCAATGGGTCCATTAGAAGAAGCAAAAGGATATAAAATAAAACTAATGAAAGACACACAAGAAGGTTCCTAAGATATTTATTGATGTTTTTCAAATATAAGCGCACAAAATTAGTGGTATTATTTAAATTTTTAAAAATAAAAAGAAAAAGTAAGAGGCTTCCTATCTTGTCCACTAAGACGTATCTTCATGATGGGTTCACCAAATATGTAGAGGGGGAAAATTGCATACCGACGTACGGTTCTCAGGGTTGGATTTGCAAGGAGCCTCAAGGTGACCATTATAAATCTAAACTAGGTGTAAGGGGGAAGGGTTCACCAAAAATGATTTAAGCACCCACTCCATGTTTGGGATGGAATGTGTTTAGATGTGTTCAATTAAGCATACACCTATATTTGGCCATTTTAAACTAAGATATGAAAATTAAAGAACAATGCAAGATACAAAATACAATAAGACAAGATCTAACCCTAGATTGCAAAATAAAATATTTTGATCAAGGGTCCAAGGGAATGCACAAAAAAAACTCTAGATGCACACTATATGCTCTTATTCATTCAAATGCCTATGAAACTTAATCAAATATCTATAATTTTCTTATGATATAGGTTTTCCATAAAAGTGGATAGAAAGCAAACAATTAATAAACTAAAGATCTAGTAGGGAACTTATCTTTATCTAGTGGTTGTTCCAAGATTTATCTTACATCTCGAATATATTATAGCTTCAATCCTACAAAATAGCTTCACAAAACCCTAGAAAATTTTATCAGTATTTGGGGGCCTACGTAGGTCGTTATATAGCTAAGCTTGGAGGTGCAGTAGTCAAGCCAAATCCCAAATCCTACAAAATAGCTTCACAAAACCCTAGAAAATTTGATCAATGTTTGGGGGCCTACTTAGGTCATTATATAGCTAAGCTTGGAGGTGTATTAGTCAAGCCCCCTTGGTCCTTTTATTTGATTTTTTGAAAGTAAAATGATCTTTGACCTTTGGAACATACACAAATATAGTAAAACAAATATGCAACAGCAATGTGAAATGTAGTTAAGATAGAAACAATAGAAAGCTTCGATACGGGGTGTAAATTTGGGTTTCAAAGTGTGAATATTACCCCAAAAATGCTAATTTTACCATGTTCACGCCTTGTATGGGAAAGGGACAAATATGGTTCAGATGCCCTTTTGGGGGCTTGAAACTATAAAAAAATAGGGTGCGAAAGGCAGAAAATAGAATTCTAAATACATTAGAAATGAATACAAAACCTGATGAGATGATGGATAAATAAAGAAGCAATGAATAGGTGGAAGAAGCACTCCAAAATGGTTGATTTGTCCAATCATCAAGACTTCTTCACTGAATCCCTAAGGGCAAAAATCACCAAGCACCAAAACAACCAAAATAATAATTTGTAGTAGAAATCCACTTGAAAGCATGAACATATGAGCAAGTTAAAAGTTATAATATTCACAAAAATAATTGGGGTCAACTAAGGTAATCCAAACCCTTATTTGTAAAATGTTTGGAGGGCAAAACAACTAGGAAAGTGAAATTTCACTTTGGGCAAGACTGACATTAAAACAGATTGATGGGGCAAAGGGTTTTAACTGAGAAAAACCCCTAGAAATCCAAATTCACACCCCATCCATATAGAACATGAATCTGGTAAGCCAAATTTGTGCCTTGTATGGACCAAGCATGAATTTTGTAAATCTTGATAAAAAGGCAAAGGGGAAGAGGCAAAAGGGCCTAAAATTTGCACTTAGAAAGTTTGGTGGCTAGCTAGGAATCTAAGGAAGATTTAAAAAATTTTGGTGGGTCAAATTTCCATGTCTATAATACGTAATATTTATGGAGATAAAATATTTAATGCTCTAAAAGATAAATTGAGCTTATTTCTCAAGGAAGCTAAGGAAGGAAAATTTACTACCTTTATAGGACATCTTCATGAAAAACATTTTAAGTCTTGTTGGGAATCTCAAGACATTGTTGTATTCAATACACAAGAGTGTTTAGTGATGTATCTTTCATTAATTATTTTTTAACTCTTTCAAGGAAATATACAAGTTAAAATAAATGATTCAAATGATTATTTTAAGAAAGAAACATCAAATCCAATTCAATATTATTATGATCTACAAACTCATCATTGTTATATTCAACACAGAAGAGTGTTTAATGATGTATATTTCATTAATTGTTGTTTAAATATTTCAAGGAAAGATACAAGTTGAAATAAATGATTCAAATTATTATTTTAAGGGAGAAACATCAAATCCAAGTCAATATTATTATGATCTATGAACTCATCATATTGAAGGAGAATATTTAGTAACAATGCAGGAACAAGGAAGGAAAAGTAACCAAAGAAGTCAGATAAAAAAGGAAGGTGTATCATCAAAGAAGGAAAAAAATAAAATAAAGAAAAATAAGAATAGAAGAAATCACATCAGAAAGGTAAAATAGGAGCTATTACGTGCAAGTTCATAAATAAATCTTAAAGAGATAGATTGAAGACCATATTGAGGACTAAATTCTTCAATAACAAAATAATGTAATACATGGAGGTGTTGGAATATATTACATTATTTGGTACATGCTAATGTACCACCTTTGGTACATATTTAGATTAGGAAAGAGTCTCCTAGTTTTGAGTTTGATTATTTACTTTATGTAATGTAATAATTGCATAAGTATTATTAAAGTGTGCAAAGTATTTTGTTATTTTAAATGTGCATATTTTTCCATATGCACATGAGTTCATAGAATAGGAATTTGGAGAGTCTCTAGAAGAATGAAGGCCAAGAGTGGTTCATATGAAGAATAACTTTACATCCTATATGTATAAGATATGATATGTTTTGTAGCATGGAAGTATGAATACTTGAGATCTTGATTCAATAGAGATACAATTTTTGTGAACATTTATTAATGGTAATTTTGTGAGTTATAGTTGAAGTTATTTTTTATTTTAATACTTTTAGAATATTGCCATTATCATATATTTCATATTCTAACTTTATTTTGATCTTTTGGTTAATTTTATCTTAAGTATTTAGCTTCAAAAGCTAACAGGTAAAGGGTGTCTATTCTTGATAGTTGCTTTATTCAACATTTTGTAGTCTATGCATAACCTTAGTGAACCATATTTATTTTTTACAAAAAAAATAGGTGCACCCCATGGTGACACACTAGGTTTAATCAACCCTTTTTCCAACAACCCTTGAAGTTGCACTTTTAACTCCTACATATATGATTTATTTTTTACAAAAATAATAGGTGCACCTCATGGTGACACACTAGGTTTAATCAACCCTTTTTCCAGCAACCCTTGAAGTTGCACTTTTAACTCCTACATATAGGATTCATCCTAAATGGATTTCTATGAATGGTTTTTGCACCCAACATCAGTTTAATAGTGAAATAAAATTCATGCTTAGATGGTAGTCCAGGGAGGTCTTTAGGAAATACATTTCTAAACTCATGCAAAATTGGGTTATCCTTAAATTTTAAACATTTCCTCATATCTATCATCCCTGGTCTTATGGTTCAACTTAATGACATGGACCATTTCACATTTTCTAATAGCTTTCTTTAACTGCATTGTTGAGATAATTTGAGGTCGAAGTGACCCCTACTCACTATAGATTCTTAGTCAATGCTTATCTTTATCCATATAGTCTAACCATCTATCTTGGAAATTAATTAGGGTTCCACGAGCCTTTAACTAGTCCATTTCCAAGCTGATATCGAAGGTATGTAATGGTGTTACATATAGGTTACAAATGGTAGAGTCATTGGGTAAGGTGATCTTAGCTATGAAAAAACATTGATCCACTGAGTAGGTATATCCAGACCCATACTCAACATTCCACCCTTGTTCCAAAAATATCGTTCTTCTTGGAATATCCCTGACTATACTACTAGAAATAAAACTTTTAGTAGCTCCACTATATATTAAAGTTTTAACTTTATTATCAAAAAGTTTACCATTTAAGAGCATTAGAGTGGCTTGTCCATATAAATTCTAGTTTCTAGTTGCTACATAAATTCTATGGTTTGGTTTTTCTGCTCGCTTACTTGGTCCTAGCTTATTTGGACATTATTTTACATAATGTGGACCGCCACAATTGTAGCAACCACCCTTGGGACCAATGTGTCTTTCCTATTTCTATTTCCCTACCAACTCTACCGATGATGGTTCTGGTTACCTCTGAGGTTGAGGAGCATTGTCATTGTTCCTCTTTTAGAATTTCTTCTTGAAATTCCCTTGTTTTTAATTGTTTTTCTCTAAAATTTTAGATTACCTCTAATTTTATTGCTCTACTCGTGTTCCCATTTCATAAAACCAACACTTTTTATTTTTCTCAACGACTATCGATCTTTCTTTGATAATTTTGCATAATTAAAGTATGTCCTATTTAATTGAAGGCTACACTCATCTTGTCAAGCCAGGTCATAAGCCTTTTGTAGAGTCTCGTGCTTATGCATGTTTACTACTAATATTATCTTAGAATCCACTTCTAAGATAAATCTATGTACCTTCATATTTTAATTCTTCTCATGTAATGGTACATAATCAACTTTACAAAATTTGAGCAATAAATACCCATCATATTTATTCCTTGGAGGGGTGTGGAGAATTCCTTAAATTTTTCCACATAGTGTTGTTCTATGAGGAACCTCTTCTTAAAGGATTTAACAAAACCTTCCCATGTTAGATTTATTTCTTGAATATTATATTCAAATTTAAAAGTGTTCCACCATTCCAATCCTATATCCTATAAATTAAGAGTGGCCCAAACTATTTGGGTCACTAAGGAGTAGTTTTTCATGGAGAAGTAGGTCTTCAACTCAATTATCCAACCCTCGGTTGAATAACACTCATATTTACCAATGAATTTGGAGTTTTTCATATTCTTCAAATCCTTAGCTAGTTTTACCTTTATAAGGGCCCTAACTTCCTCCTCTTCTAAAGCAATATTTCCTTCCTATCCAACCTTGATATTTCTATTATGTGAACTCTAACTCATTGTAGTTTCCAATAATTACTTTTATTGGTTCATTTGTTTCCTCTATTGGTTCATTTGTTCCCTGTAGTACTCTATTTGCTATTATAATATAGATACAACATCAATGATATTCTACATCTCTCTATTTGAATTTCCTAAACTTTCTTCTTGAGGTCTAGCCTCAACACTATCTTACCTAGTCCACCTTAGCATTTGGGAATACCCTCTTCTCCCTCTTCTCAAGTTTGGTTCCATATTCCCTAGCCACACAAAATAAAGGTCGAGTTAGGTTACAATTTCTTCTTCAAATTGTACTTCTAAATGCAAATTATTTACATCATCCAAGTGAAGTAACCACAAAGTATTATCATCTACTAATAATATTGATGGTCACTCTTACTCCACATAATATGCCATCCCTAATGAAAGATATTTTCTTCCAAAAACAACTCATCAAGTTTGCCAATCCTAAGTTTATTCATGGAAGATTCTACTCCTATGACCTAGAGCTTTGATATCAACTATAAAAACCCAAATCTAACCAACCTAGGAGGGTTTTTTTTTAAACCTAAAATAAAGGTCACCACTAGGGCTCACCAAAGATATTTTCTAGGATATTATTAGTTGACAAGGCATTACTACATTTCTATATTACAACATTGTATATGTTTCTCAAGTGGACAGGAGTGGCCAATCTCTCATTGAAATTTGGGTTTACCTTGTATACCTCCACGGTATAAAGGATACCTCACATGGTCATCCCACATTTCTATAATTATCTGTGAAACCAATATATCTTGACCGTAGTATTGGGATTATACCTCAGTATTTTGAGGAAGGGGATGCCATTTTCCTTACCCAACATAAATCAGTTTATGAGGGTTCTCCTCAGTGTAATGCCTTTAATATTAGTCAGCTACACCTTCATGGTGGAATTACTATATATTTCATTCTTATATACCCCCATCTCCGCAATAAGTTTTATATAAGACATATATCACTCTACACGATAGTTACACATGCTCACCAGGGCCTACCTATTCATGATACTATCACTTATCTCCTTAGAAAATGGGTTTCTAACCTCCATGGTAGGATAATAAATTCAAGTTATACCTCTTAAGAATCTTAGCCAAAGACTCATTGTCTTAGGTTCATAATCAAGTTCCCCACTCATCGAGCCCACTACAAATTATCCTAGGTGTCTCCTCCCCACAACTCCCTCAGAATTGGTTTCATATTTTAGGGATTCAATTCAAGGTTAACAAAAGGTATACCACCTAACCCAAAGAAAAACTCTCCCATAACATTAAATGATAACCATGCTAACTAATAAAAGAAAACATGTCATTCCATATAATCATATAAAGAAATATATTTCAACAACACCTATGTTGGATCATAAACAATAATTGCATTAGGAGCTCCATCTATTTTAATATTCATTTTTCCATTCAAAAGAAATCATTCTTTTCCTTTCCACATTATGTATACTACATTCTCAAGCATTACAAAGAGTAGAAAATACTCTCATTACTAAAATGTAATGAATCATAAAAACCCATCATGTTCAAGAGAGTTAAACCCAATTCAACATATATCATATAAATATTCCTTTATTTAATATACCCATTCTCAAGAACATTTAATGTAACTCATTCTACATTAATTAAATCATCAAAATACATGGTTTTATTTGAGCAAGAAAGAGCTCACTATAAAAACTTAAAATATACAATAATAAAGTATCATTCTCACTCCATCGTAAAACATTTCTTCTACATAAATAAGCAAGCTCATTGCAATAACAATGCCATACATTAAATTGTAGGTCCATTCATTTGAAGGTATAACTGCCTATCCATCTTCTAGCTTTTAGTGAATAGTAAGAGGAATCAGGACAACTCTCTTTGTTTCTTTATAGATGCATGCTTATATACTCTTTTATAAAAAAATGCATCATAAAAGATAATCTCATGAATGATCATACAAGTAAAGACTCCTTAAAAATTTATATGCTTTTCAAAGAACTAAATCAGTCTATTCTTTCTTGCATACACAAGGAAAAACCCATAATTTTCCTAACTAAATAGATTCCATATCTATTTAATATTCATTAATCCTAAATTAAAATAAGAAAATAATATACCATAATATTCTCTCTCCAATGGACTCCATGGCCCTTTAATAAATCAACTTCACATGATTATTTTATTCTACCAAATAACATTTACAAATTATAAATAAATAGTTTTCCCTAATTAATCATACAGTAACCCAAAACTATTCAAGTTAATTAGGTAATATATTTCTTTAAAACAATAAGCATAAGATATTAAATGTGAGAAACTATTAAAATTTCTCATACTATAGAAATATTAATAAGGGTTAATTTGAAGCACTGCACATGATCATCAATTTCATCATAATGAAAACATAGGTCTTTGTAGAATAAACACAATGCATGAGCTAATATATCAAAATAGTAATCTTACGTTCACAAAGATAAAACACAACAAGTCACTCCTACACTACAACACTTGCATATACGTCCTAAGCAACTCAAATACCTTTCAAAACCCAACAACATAGGTTTAGGTTGCATACTGAAACTTAATACAATCTCAAATAGCAAATAAAAAAAAGAATGTTAGTTAAGCTAGCCAAATTCCAACCTATTGAGGAAGGTTGATGTTATAGCTATCACCAATCAAGCCAATGTTACAACTAAAGCAATATAAGAAATTCATGGAATTTGTTCCAGCTATAGCAATACAAGGAATTCATTCCAACTAAAATAATACAAGGAACTTGTTCCAGCTAAAGCAAAATAATGAATTCATTCTAGCTAAAGTAATACAAGGAATTCATTCTATCTAAAGTAATACAAATAATTTGTTCCATATAAAGCAATACAAAATAATACATGGAATTTATTCTAGCTAAAGCAATACACAAAATTTGTTCCAGCTAAAGCAATACAAGCAATTAAAAAAGAATACATAGGAAACAAGTGTTGTACTACCATACTCTAGAAAGGAGCATTACATAAATATCTACATAGAAATATGTTTTTCTAGAAGCCTCTACCAGGTAACCCTTTCATTTTATTTCAAGTAGCATATATCTAGGAAAATAAAAAGAGTGCAACATAAATAAAGAGCAATGTTGACTTACCTTTCAACCCTTGGCGTCCTCTCAACACTTGCAGTAATAATGCGGTATATGTTTTATCCTAAAGTGCTTCCATCCCCACATAAAGATCTACCCTCCTACGTTTTGAGTGTACCTCCTTTCTACCTCCGTTCCTTTCCTTCCCCCTTACTCCCCAAGCAATAATCTCCCTCATTTTTCTTTTCCAACCGCCTTTGTCAATCGTTTCTTTATTTCACGAAAAAGGAGCTTTCAAAAATATTACCTCCTTCATACTATTTATTATAATTAAATAAGAAAAATTATAAAAATTTCTATGCACCTTAGTAAATACAAGCATAGAAATTTGGTTGTTTCAAATGTCATCCCCTAACATTGAAGTAGTCATTTAAAATATATTTAATGCTTCTAAAAATATTATTTTCAAAAACAACACAAGCCCAAATCTATAATTAGACCCATTATCAATTTGAGGGTAACATTAAGACCCTGTGCTTGGTGATTCAACCCCTTAGTGGTTTTACTTGCTAAAACCAAGGAGTATAAGCATTCACATGAACACCCTTTTTTAAAAATCCATCAACCATTTTGCATTGAGCTAAACCAACAAAGGAACTATTTAACTTTAAAGAAACTAGTACAAATATATAAATGCAAGAATATAACCATTGAATAATCATAAGCAAAATAAGTGTTCATCCACCTAAAATGTAGAAGACTAATTAATAACATTGAGGTTACCAACTTTTGTCTAAAGAGGCTTCATTGTTTTTCGTTTAGCAAATTCCTTATCGATGGTTTTGATTTTCAAGCAAGCAAATATGAGATGCAACTATATATGGGTAAATTATACCCTGGGTAATTAATACCCTAGATTTGTTGTCATTAAAATTTTACATCATTTCTCCTTTTTTTGTATCTCATTCTCGGTTGTCAATTGCCTCACCCACCCTTGAGAGTTCCTGGTCTTGATGTACACATAATGTCAATAGTACCATATTTTTATAAAGTATAAATAAAATAATAATTTCAATTAGACATCCATATTACAAATATTACTAAGCATTGAAACAACCAATCAATACATAGTCCATATCATAAATGAGTCATACCAAGGTGGGTCATGATAGCTATGTGCTTCCAACACCACACCTAGAGCAATGTCATATAGATCAATGCTATATGCCACTTATACATGATGTTGTGTAATGTCCTATATAGGTGAGCCAACACATATGGTCCCCATGTGAGCCTCACATATTGGTATTGAATGTCTACTACAGCTACCAGTGGTGATAGTAGGTGTCACCTATTAGTATGACACACTAGCATCCCTACCACCACCCCATAAATTATAAAAGTTAGTGCTCCAAATCCATATCATTGTGGCATCTCATCGAAATGAAATTTGCTCTATTGGATATCATGTGTTGGGTCCCTCAATAATCTCTCTAATGCTTCCTACGACACCAATACCCTATAAATAATCCTCCCCTAATGGGGATCCTCAAGATGCACCACACATCCTCTAGTATGGCAGTCATCTCCCTTGTCTATAACTAGAAGCTTGATGACTTTGGATACCACCTCTAGATCAAATTCATTAGTAAACATCCTATTTACCTTAACCCAGGGTATCTCTACCAGATGCAATAGCCCCACATCCCATAGGGCATCCTGGTCCACTACTATGAGCCCTCTCACAACCACCTCTAGTGTGCTTGACTGCCACTCTCTGCTCTTGAGTACATCATGCTGCAATCATAAACATTAACAAATTTTCATTAATTCCATTATAATAATACACATGAACGAATGAATTAATTAATTTATTAATTCAAAATAAAAATAAAAAAATAAAATGTTTGTCTAAAAACCCTAATCTAACCTAGTATAAGGTTTGGTTTAGGTTTGTAATCATGTTTATTTTGTTGCAGTGTTGACTTTACCCCTTGCAATTGCAACATGATGTGTAAGAAGCACCGCTCTTCTTTTCTTCTTCTCATGATGAAAATAACTTTATTTTTTACATTTTTCTCCTTTTATTCCTCTTTCTCTCTTCTCTTTTTCTTTTTCCCTCCTTTTTTTCTCTCTCATATTGTTCTTTTTCTCTTTTTATTTGTTTACCTTTTTTTTTACTATGTTTTTTATTTCGCGTTTCTTCAAGAATTTCACATTCCTTTTGAAATTTGAGGGGCAACCCCATCCTTAGAGGAAATAATGGTATTAATAACTTGATTAACATGCAAAAATCCAAAGTGTTTGGAAGGATACCATTTTTTTACCATCCTTATAAACTAGCCATCATTTTTGGTGTTTGTCGTTCTTTGCCCATAAGTGTCTACATATTTATTTGATGCATTTATTTGGCCATAAATGCATCAAAGATGGGGAAAAATGTAGACATGGAAAATTGACCCATCAAAATGATTCATTTTTCCTTTATATCCTTAGGAAGCCACTCAAAATTACTAAGTGCAATATTGGCCTCCTTTTACCCCTTAGTTTTTCCTTTTTTCCTTAGCCTTTCAAATTTACACCTATCCTGTATGGAGTGAGAATTTGGAAATCTTAGGGCTTTTCTCTCAAAACCCTTGACCTACATTGGCTCTTTGTGATGTCGGCCCTTTCCCAAGGTTAACTTTCATTTTTCTCACCTTTTGAAGCCCTCCAATATTCCTATAAATAGGAGTATTGGATCCCCTTTTTGACCTATCTGATCTATCTTAGAATCATCTTAATTTTAGTGCTCTTTACTTTGTGATATCACTCTCAACTATTTTCAAGTGCTCTTTTATTGTTGAAATGCTCTGTCATTATTTTTGTGCTTATTGGGACTAGCTACTATTGGTGAACAAGTGGAGAAACCTTTATGACAAGATAGGTATACTATTTTGGTCATTTCACTTTATAATTGCTCCTTGCTTTATACATAAACTAATCAGATTTTTTATGCATTATTAGTATTTTATAAGCTTAATTTCTTGTTTTGCATCACATATTTCAGTGTTTTGTAAGCTAAAAAGTGATATAAACCAAATTCACACCCACTATGTATAGGGTGTGAATTTGGCAAGACAAATTCATGCTCACCCCTTACAAGGCATGAATTTTGTCAACTAGGGCTTGGGGGTAAGATTTTTCTCCTAAAATCCTAGTTTGCATTTTGCATAATTCCTTTCTATCATGCTCATTATGTCTACACTTTATTTTCATTGTGTCATATATGTTATATCTTGCTTTGTTTGTTCCAAAGGTCAACAATCATTTCTTTTTCTGAATGGTCAACTAAAAGGACCAAGTGGGCTTTACTGTTACACCTCCAACCTTAGTTATATAGCGGCCTACATCGACCCCCAAACATTGATAAAATTTTCAAGGGTTTTGACATTTTTGGATATTTTGGATACAAATTTGGCTAGGATCAACCACTAGATTGAGTAAGTGCTCTGATATATCTTTTAAGCTATTTTTTTAAGTGTCTTTGTTCATTTTTATCCATTTCTATTTCAGATTTAGATCATAAATAAAAAAGAAAATATTTGATTTTATTTCTAGGCATCAATAAATAAAGCATATAGTTTTGCATCTTAGGTTAATTATGTTTGTGCATTCTCTTGAACCCTTGTTGAAAAGAAAAATATTTTACTTGTAATGTAGGGTTTTAGTTCTCATTGAAATTAAGAATCATTCTAGGGATAGTCTTTTGTTTGCTTGCATTATTGTTTACCTTGCATTGCTCTTTAATGCTTCTTAGTTAAATATTAGTAAGGTCAAACATAGGTACTTGTTTAATAAACACATCAAACATTATATCCCAAGCTTGGAGTGAGTACTTAAACCATTATTGATAAACCCTTAAATCCCTCGAGCCCCTGAGTGTAGAGGAATCAACATACCCTCACGACCACCTTGAATCCTAGTGGATCCAATCGATAATCATATGTGGTAGGGAATTTTTCTCCCACTCTACAAATATATAGTTTGAGAATGGAACTCATGGATTATTGTAATAAATATGCCATGTTGGTTCAACCTTCTTATTGGTGTTAATCATGTGATTATGGACTTGATTTGTCACTTGATTAACACCTCATCAAGATACCTAGTCCTTTGGCATATACAAGTTTTTTCAAGGCTATCATTTTTATAGTTGCTACCACTACTACTTCATAGCATTAAATTGATTCATAAATGTCTTGATTACTTCCAATATCTCATTCATTAAAATGTTGTAATTGTATTCATTACACAAGTTAGGTGGAGTGGGGACGGCCAAAAGTGATGGCTAGAATTCTACTATAGATGATGCATTTTGACTTAGGTGGGTAATGATATATGGTGAATGATAAGGGTAAATGGGGGTGCTTATTTGGGGATTTAGGATAGGAGAGAAATTGGAGATGGTACTAGGAACTAGTGTGTTCTAGGGAATTTTAGTGGCATAGGCTAATGGTTGAATAATGGGTATCTTCCCTACTCTAATTAGAACATCTTGAATTCTCACTACTTCAAATGTTATAGCTAGTGTATGATTATTAGCATTATAAACCATTAGTACTAATTGAGATTGCAAATTATTAATATAGTATGGTAATGCTTGTTCTTTTTTTAGCCTAATGTTTTATGGAATTAAATTCAAGGTTATCAAAAATATTGTATTAAAATTATGAATGTTTTATAAAACATCTCTTTCGTTTGTATTTAATTAACACAAAACTGAACACACATTTTCTATTGTACTAAACCTATGCATGAAAAGATCTACTATTGATGCCCAACTAGTTACCAAATTATTGGGTAATTCCCTACACCATAAGACAACATTATAATGTAAATAATATATCAATAAATGTACATTATGTCCTTGTATTGAATTGGTTGACTAATTTGAGCATAGATAGTTTAATGATATGATCCAGTATAATATTCTTCTCATTTGTATCAAATGTGGCTAAATAATTCATATCAACAAGGGATAAGTAAGTAGACCAACATGTTCAAGGGATATTGATAGTTCCAAATGATAAGTTGGTTTTGAGGTCTAGTATGCGCATTAGGATTATTTTTCTTTGGAGACTAGTTGTATTGTAATGGATAACCTCAATGTTTATATGGGTGGTACGAGGGTATAGGTATGGACCATAACATGATGAATAGTAAGGAAATAGATTTAGTAAACCCATTGTTTATTGGGAGGGGTTTGAATGTTTTATTATTGAGGGGTATAATTCAATATTAGTTGCTAGACATTTTGGTTTTGAGGAGGTGAAACTTGCATATTTTGTTGTGCTTTGTTAGTTGAAGGTGGTGTTAATCCTTGAGTATTTATTTGGAAAACCTATGACCCCATTTATCTGACCATAACTTGCATATTTTGAGAAATTTTTAGAGGTAATCCTATCAATACTATAGGGTCTAAGGACTAAACTATAAGCACATTGAAATTTTAGATAGATATTATATAGATGGAATATGGATTGAAGTATTTAGAGAAGTTATATTTTATGTACCTCAAGTGATAGGCTATTTGTAAAATTGACGCATGAAGAGTGGGTTATTTTTTAGGTTATTTGCATCAATTGACACTTGGTATAGAGGGTTAGTGGAGGTAACTATATGTGCTTTATTATATTGAGTAGGGTTATATCAAACGATAAAATAACTCATTTGTTAGCTTAGATAGTCTCTTTAGGGTGGTAAGAAGCTTTGACTATGTTGGTCGGCCATAAGGATCTTTCCTTTGATAATATGAGACTTGATATTGGGACCTCCTCAATGTTTTTCCTCTTGATGTACCCATGTGGTAATTTTTTTCTTTTTCCCTTTGCACTCTTTCTATGAAATGCAACTATGTCTATCGATTGATGTTCTCTTTTTTATTTTTGAGATTTATATCATGTATTCATATGGTTGTACCTACATAAATAGAATTCTAGGGTCAAAATACAAAACATCAGGGTCAAATATAAAAAAATTTAGAACTTTTCAAAAATATTCTATTTTTAATTATCCACTTGCTATTTAAATTGATTTGCTCATAGTTTTAGGTGATTCACTTTTAGAAGAAAGTATTTTAGTAAACTATAAATTCAAGTGATTTGCTTGTAAATCAAAGCAAATTATATGTAATTTTAGGCAATTCACTCAGTCCTATATAATTTTAGTAAACCTAAGGAAACTAAGTGATTCACTTGGAAAGTCAAGCAATCTGCTTGTTTTATCAAGAAATCCACTTGTCTAGCTAGACTTAGAAAAATTTTGCAAAGAAAGAAAGTTATCATCATAGATAAATTTGAGTGAATTGCTTGATGGATGTGTTTTGAATAGAATCCACCTTTTATCAAGTGAATCACTCATTTTGTTAAGCAAATCACTTGTTGAATCAAACTTGTCTAAAATTGAATTGAAAATATATCAAGTAGATGTGCATACTAGGTCAAGTCATGTTAGTTATTTTGGATGCTATTGAAGTTTTCTTTGCAATTTATTTTTGAAGTTTGAGTCAAATCTACCATTAAAAAATATAATCATACGTGATCAAACAAATGGATGGGCGTATAAGCAACATTGGGTTTAGTTCTAAAAAAATAGGCAAATCACTTCAATTTTAGTCATTTGCAAGTATAGAAAATATTGAATGATTCACTTGCTAGTTCAATCAATATGCTTGTTGAGTTTTTACAAAATCCTACAATGACTCAAAATCAAGTGAATTACTTCCTTTTATGAGCGAATCACTTATAGGGTAAATCTTAGTTTTTTTTTTTACTTTAAGCTAATCATCTTGTCAATGATGGATTCATTTTTAGGTGCAAAAATTGAAAATACATAAAATTGGGGATAATCTCACTAGCATGCTAGTAACTATGTTTATCTAATAAGTTGGCATGATTTCTAATTGAAGTGTTGCAACCCCAAATTTAAGTTTCAACATGGCTGGATGGGTTTTCCATAGGATTCCTCTAACCTTAAAATTAAATTTGGATCCATACATTTCTAATTTGGATATCTAATGTAAACTAACTACTTACATGAAATAAAATGTACAAATGAAAGCAAATATAAAAATTTAAATACAAAATTTAAAATACATAAAGCAAAGTGTAAAAAGTACATTCATGAGGTTTAAAGTGTGAGATATGAAATCAAATATGGATACTACACCATAGTAAGGATAGAAATCAATCAATCAACACACACGAACTTTAATATTATCAATTTCCAATCATTATTTTTATTATGGAGCTAATAAGTGAATTACAATATGAGCTAGGCTAGAAGGGTTATACGTAATCGTTGCACACTTTACAAACCATGAGGACAATACCTCTATTAGGATGAAAAATGAATCACCAATTGATTACAACCTAGTAAGTTTAAAGCATAATGTAGGTTTCATAGAATGTAGCTCTACATTTTGATGGCCAAAATATTATTACAATGGCAGCCCTAGGCCTCTATTTGCAAATAAATATTTAGCCTTGAGTTAGTATGGGTGAAAAACAATTACTCGTAGTGAAAGTAAATATTTGGGATAAACTTAAGTAAAATGTTGCACCTCAAAATATTGCATTCCTCTAATTATACCTCTAATAGTCTTAGAAGGCTCCAAAAATGCTTAGTGCAACATAAAATACCAAAATTGTCACTTTTGAGGAGATTTTCCTTGAAATTTATATTGATTTTCACTTTTGTATCCTATCCAAGTTATTTACTTAGTTATATCAATTTATTATCCGACTTTTGTAAGTGATTCATTTGTGTTAGCAAGTAAACTCTACACCCCTATCAATATTATCACTCCATCAAATTGACACCTTTATTGAGTGAGTCACTCCTCTAAGCTAATCGATAGGTTTTGCAAGTAAATGATATCTTCAAATAAAATAAGCAAAATTTTAGGTTTTTTAAACATTTCATAGCACTAGCCTCCTACTATTGTTTTATGCCTAGAAAAATACAAATTTTAGAAAAGGTAGTGTCAAGGTACTACAATAACAAATTAGAACACATATATATAAGCAAAATCATAGAATGATATTATTGCTCTGGAAACATAGTACAATGCAAAAGTATTTAAGAAGAGATGTGAGGCTATAATGTTACATCCATTACTCATGCTTTTTATAGTCAGGATTGCATCTCTCTTTATACAAGAATCTATGTGTTGAAAATCCACCATATGGAATAGGGAAGGTCACCCATATGGAAATGTGATGGTTCACCTTCTATGAGTTACAAGGTCACCCATATGGAAATATCGTGATTCACCTTCCATGAGTCACAAAGTGTATATAAATGAAAATTACATACATATGACTTGTTATTTTGTGTTTTATCTTTTATTAATATGTTAATAGATCTAGAAATATAGTTTGGCTACAAAAATCTAAAAATAGAAATTTACTATTTTTAGTAATTACATTATTGTACAAATTTTGGGGCCTTTGAAGAATTTTTATATAATATAATCAACATTGTTCTTGAAAAAATTATCTATCTTAATAATATTTCTATTTTTTTCTTCTTAAATGGATCAAAATTGAGTCCCAAGCACAAATTATACTTGTAACAGTGTGGTTAGGATAAAAATAATTTTTTTAGTATTTTATACCATAAATCCATATGAAAAAAAGGTCATATATTTGGATCATTCATTCCATATTAAAAATAAATGGCCCATATTTTCTTCTTATATTGTCCCAACTATTGGACTCAAGGACCAAATGGTTGGGATGATCATGCCTCATGTAGAGTGACATAGTAGGGTGACTTTGAGAGCATGGGGTTAAGCTCAATTAGGTGCCTTTAGGGTTTCTTACAAGGATGACTCCTTTTAATTTGTGATCTTGAGTGCACATCCCTAACCTACTAGCTTTAGGGGAAAATGGTTAAATAAATAAAATAAAACAAAGTTCTAAGCTAATCGATGCTAATAGGGAGGCAATGTGTCAAGATCTAAATAAGATCCTCCTATGCAACAACCCTAAGTGTAATGCATAACTAGCCATTAAAGAACACTTCCTCATCTAAGCATGTTAAGAAAAAAATTATGAATAAATAAAAAGGGAAAAATATAGTCACAACCTCTAGTACACACACATAAATGCATACACATACATGAAATAGGACAAAAATAAAATAGTCATGACCTTAAGCATGTATATATGAATATGAAAATTTGCAAAACATACCAAAAATAGAGACTCAAAATCATACACTCAAGACCACTCAAGAATACAAGTACTCCTATAGAGAGGAAAATTAAAGGAAGGTTATACAACTTGCTAATCATTTACAATGCTAAAAATACTACTATGTATAGATTATAAGGGGAAGCTTTTCCATCCAAAACTATGTCAAGTGTGTTCGGTCATGTCTTCATTCAAGTCAATAGATTATTTAGGATATATAGATCTATGTTCATTAAAATTGAATGGTTTTGGGCCTTTGGGTGTGCAACAACTATTGTTATTTCATTCTATCCTTTTTGGGAATTCCCAAAGTCTGGATGTAAGCAATATTCTACTTTTGATGCTCTAGATCTAAAGTTGTCCTTCATTGTAGCTCCCTTTCTTTAATGACTCAACCTTTTTTTCTAGATTTTTATGTTTAATACAAGTAGGTAGATGGTTTTGAGGCTTTCTCTACCATCATTGTATTTATAAGATCAACTGCTACCTTTGAGATATGTTCAAAAATTTTAGATATTTCACAATATTCAAAATATTTTCTTTTTTATTTTGTTTTTAAAATTTCATTTTTTTTTATCTTTATACATTTGTTCCTTTTGCACAATTTGTATATTTTTCCATATTTAAAATTTTGGGACTCCAAATATATTATGTTTTTGGAACTCTTATTCTTCCCTTATCAAAATGTTTGAAAATGGAACCAATTATTGGTCGGAGCTTTCTCATTATATGAGAAGACTTATTCCTCATAACTTTTCTCTACATTTCACCTTTTGAAATTTTTATTAGAACCTTTGCCTACATTTTTTGGTTGATTTATTCCCTAATTCTCATTGTCCTATCCTCTACTTAGACCTCTTGTCAAGATTTTCTCAAGGTAAAATTTGATTGTATTGAAAATTCATTATAGTTATGGTGACTCATATGGGATATTCAACTTGATGAAGATAAAAAACACAAAAACAATTGTCTTATACATTGGGAATGGAGTTAAGGAGGGCAAAAATTGGAATAGAAGTGGATGTGGGAATTTAAGCAATAGTTTTATGACTTCTTAGCTCTACAAATTTTGAAACATTACCAGTCTCACAAAAACAAGATTACTTTCTAAGCATTGGTATTTGAAACTTTCTACAAAAATAAAATAAATGTTGCATAAAATACATATATACAAATGTTATGGGTGGCCTTTATGCAGCGAGCATGGATTGGAAAGGACTCCTAGGCACTACTTGAGTCATTTATTTCTTTCTCTCATGATATTTCCTCAAGTAAAATACATTTACCCTTAAAGAACTAGGACTCTTGATTAACTCTCTTGTTGTAGATAGAATGGTACCAAGGATGAACAACTCTCTTAGTATATGTAGATGGATGCCAATGATGATTATATTTCTACTTTTAACCTTATTAGAGTGCATATGCCACCCCTAACACAAATAATTTAACCCCTTTATGTTTCTAGAGGTAGAGGGCTCTTCGTATGGGTTTGATGAGTGACCTCACTTATTTTATTGAGCACTACAAATGGATATAAATCCTATATTTTAGTCACTTACTGGCCCATCTGATCATTGGTCTACATTCATGACCAACCATATGGTAAATTATTTATTTCCTTTGTCCCTACATCCAACTCTTCTTCATCCTAGATTGTCATAATTTGGTCAAAAGTCATGGAACATATCAACAAAAGAGTATTTTTATCCTAAAACCTAGGGGAATAGCCTTGCATCTAAGCACTTTTATTAGTATTATCAAAAATTTATTGTGTATGAGGCTAGGGATTCATAGGCTATTCATTTGGGGTTGTCTGCTCCCTTTCTCTAAATCTATTCATGAATAGGACAAGATAATCTCATTCAAAAATAGAGTGTGGAGAAAGTTAGGCATACCCCTCATGATATTTACCTATAAATTATGCCACAAATAATCTCAGTGTCACGTTCTACCTTGTAATGTGGTGCAATTGATACAACTAGACCATATTTTATGGATGCTCTAGTGGGGTTGCTAGATCTTCTCTAGTATAACATGGCAATTATTTGAGAGTTGATTTTAGAATTTTGACCCATACATTTGACATCACTACAGGTTGCAATGGTTTATTTTATTCTATTTTTGGAAACTTCTACATGGAAGAGATACCATTTTCCTTGGGAAATGGTGAGCAGAAGTACTAGCATGTGTGAATTAGCAACAACAAGGTATTTGGCAGTAGATATTTTGTTCATAGCTTTTGGGTCCTTTGCTCTAAGTAGAGTTGTACAAAAAATAAAAAATTTCCTCTTTAAGCTCATAGATTGAGGTCTTCACTAGAACCTCAATATGATGTCCTTCAATGTGGTGTCCTTTAGATGTTTGTTTTTGAGTGTATTTTCTAGGTGATATTTTTAGTTGCTTCAACAAGTAGGTAGGTAGAGACCCTCACTATAGTTAGATCCTATAGTTTTTTTATTGTGATACCAATGATGAATTAATGGGATCCCACCTAGTATTCTATTAAATTATTATCCTATTTGATTTTCCTAACCATTAGAGTCTAAAACTAAATGGTTAGGACAATCAAGTCTCATATGTAGTAACACAATTGAGCAACCCCAAGAGCATGGGATTTGGCTCAATTGGGTGCCTCCAAGATTTTTTACAATGTTGGGTCCTTTTAAGATGTGATCTTGAGTGCACAATCCTAATCTACCAATTTAGGGGGACATGGTTAGAGAAATATAGGAAAACAAAGTCCTAAGCTAACCTGCACTAACATGGAAGCAATCCACTAAGATCTAATTAATACTACCTGTACAATAGCCTTGATTTTAATGCACTAAAAAACCTTAAAGAACACTTTCTCATATAAGCATATTAAGCACAAATTTTCACATAATGGAAACAAGATAGAGATAGTCATGACCTCCAATACACACACATAAACACATACACACACATGAAATAGGACAAAAAGCAAATAGTCATAGCCTCAAGCATAAAAAATTTCATGATACGCTAGAAGTGGGGGCTTGAAATCATTCTTGCAATATCGCTTAGGAATCCAAGTATTTCTATATGGAGTAAAATGAAGATAAAATTAAACAACACTGATACTTTACAATGCTAAAACTACTACTATTTATAGATTACAAGGGTGATATTTTCCCTCTAAAACTATACAAATATTTCAAGAATGATTGCTAATTTGTATGGTGGGTCATGTCTTCATTCAAGTCATTAGCTCCTTTAGGATATATGGAACTATTCTCATTAACATTGAATGGTTCTTGGGTTTTTTATGTGCAACTATTTTTGTTAGTTCCATCTACATTTATTTGGGATTCCTAAATTGTAGATGTAGGTAATCTCCTATAATTTATTCTCCAATTTTGAAGTTGTCCTTTGTTACAACTCACATTCTCTTGCCTTTAATGTGTCAACAGTTTTCTTGGATTATCAGGTTTAAGACATGTAGGTAGGTGGGTTTGGGGATTTCTCTATCACAATTATTTTTATGAGCTCAACTACCACCTTAGGGAGACATGTTCAGGATTATTAGATCTTTCATGATTTTAAAAGCATTTTATTTTTTCTTTTACTTTGTAACTTTCAAAAGTTTCAATTTTTATACATTTGTTTCTTTTATGCCTTTCAAAACTTTTTCCATATTTTGATTTCTAATACTCCAAATGTCTTAAGTAATCAAAACTTTCATTTTTATCTCCTTGTCCAAAATTTTGAAAATGACACCAATGATTTATTAAAACTTTCGCATTATTTTACAAGACTCATTGCTTCAAAATTTTCTCTACCTTCCACCTTTCAAAAATTTTTATTGGAACCTTTTCTTGCATTTGTTTGTCAATTTATTCCCTAGTTCTCATCTACTCCTCCACTTAGTCCACTTCTCAATATTTTCTCAAGGTAAAATTTGAGTGTAGTGATAATTCACTAAAATCCCCTTGCATAACTTTTTGACATTAGGTATAGAGTTAATTTATTTATCTATTTTTTTTTATGCATTCCCCTTAGTGAACAACTTGTTGTGCATCAATATTTTTATACATCTGAGTGGACTTCTAGTGTTCTAGTCCATGTGTCAACAATCTAATATTTCTCCACTACTTATAATCTATCTAGATTGAGTTCTTTAATTTCCAACTATTCAGTTACTATAGAAGTATTCAGAAAAGGTGGATGATAGGGCCTAAGTATTTTAACATTGAATATTGAATACAAACAAAGATAAAATAGAGGATTCAATTCAAAGGCATATCCTTACACCTTCTTTGTGATAGTGCATGGTCCATAATTAAGAGTTGTAATATCCTGATGAGGTCCTACAAGCCTCTCTTTCTAAATATATAACCATACCTTATGTCCAACATTGAATTGATGTGGGACCTAATGTTAGTCAAGACATTGCTTGTATTTTTTATTTCTCTTTTCCAATAGGTAATGTAACTATTACTAAATATGTTAAATATATTCCATGAATTGTTCTATCTCTTCTATTTATTTTTTTCAAAAACATGAGTAATCCATGGAGATAGATTCCTAAGTCTCATATAGCACTAGAAATGGTGTATATAATTTCTACTTATTTTTGGTTGGTTTGACATTAGTGAAGGGTGTACAAGCCTTGATGTACCTCTCAACATTGTTTCTCATCTTAGGCTAGTAGAAGTAATTTTGAAGTACTACCAATATATTTCCACTCCAAAGTTATTTTCTACTTTGTTGAAGTGATCTTTCCAAATCATATTTGAGAACTCACTAGCTAGTACATGAATATATATAATAGTAGAGGAGGCTATCTTACAAATACAAATTAGACATACAATAGCTCAATATGAATTCAAAAATTTAGAATCTACTTCATACAAGGTGGACAAATTGGAAGTATCATACAGATAGGAATAAAATATGGTGGTAATTTCTATTATTGGAGGTTGGATCAAACAATATACTACTTAATTGGCACTCCTTTTTTTATTCTTGATGATCAAATGAATCTTTTGTAGATATGTAGTCCACTTTAATGTATTTTATTCCTTAGCTTACTCTTTGTTTGAATGATCTCTAAAATTTTATGATCTATGTGGATAGATGGTTTTCTTGCTCCTGATGTAGTGCTTCCACTATTTACATGCTTGGACAATGATATAGATCTCTTTTTCATGTGATCATTAGTTTTTAACTTCTTCAGTGAATGTTATATTGTGATAAGTAATTGGATGCCTATACTATGTGAAAATAGATCCCAATGCATACTTTTATGCATCAATAATTACCTTAATATGTTGACATAGATTATGTAGGGAAAGTATAGGATCTAAATTAAATTTGTCCTCCACCCTTTCAAACACCATCTATTTTGTATCTCCCCAATGGAACCTTAATTTTGCACCTTCTTTGGTCCCTTGGTATAGTGGCCAAGCAATGTGTGAGAATACCAATACAAATATTTGATAGAAATTTGCAAGACCTCAAAAGTTGCAAAGCTCTATTAGTGTCATTGGGTCAGGACAATATCCAATTACCTAAATCTTCTCAAGATCAATATGGACTCCCTGTTTATCAACAATATACCTAAGGTATTGAATCTTGATCATGCCAAATGAGTACTTCTCCAAATTAATATATATTTTGTATATTCAATAAATTTAATGTGCCTATAAAACATATTATAGGTATTCCTCCCATGTCTTATTATAAATGAGAATGTAATTTAAGTAGACCTAAGTAGACTACTACAAATGAACTAGTGTAGGGATGAAAGATGTCATCCATCATCCTCATGAATTTGGTAGGTGTATTGATCAAGCCAAAAGAAATAAGCAACCACTCAAATAAATATTCCTTAGATTTGAAAATAATATTCCATAAGTTAGTGGGCTCTATGTGTAGTTGATAATAGCAAAAATTGAGATCAATTTTATTTAATAAATTTGTACCATGGAGTTGGTCTAGCATGTCATCTACCCAAGGCAAAGGATAGTAATTCTTCATAGTGTTTTATTCAAAGTTTTATAGCCGATATAGATTCTCCAAGTTATATTATTCTTTGTATCTAAGATAATTAGACTACCAATTGATGAAGCACTTGGTTTAAAGTTCCTCTTTTGAATTAGTTCTTGGATTTGCATCCTAATATCATCATTTTCTCAGACTAATCTATAATAAACATGTGCATTATATAAATAAGAACTAGAAACTAAACCAATGGATTGCTTTAGATCATAATGAAGTGGAACCGTAGTTTTGAATTGATAAAGTCATCATATTCTACTATAATTTGGTCCTTATACTTCTATTGTGTAGGGACTACAAATGATATAGTGATGGTCTTCCTACTTTGTGGCTTGATAATCAATATAATGTTTTTTTGTTTTGTTTTGGCTATCATATTTGTGCATTGTTTAGAACTAATTAAGGAAATTGATATAGGATAATATGCCTCTTGTATACTAAAGCATGACCTCTAATTATGATGATGGCACTTTGGAACCTAGAATCATATATGCCATACCTCTTCCACATAAATGGTTTACCAAAAATCACATCATAAACATCCAAGTACACAACATCACACAAAACTTCATATTTCAAGGGCTTGATGGCATGAGATGAGATATTATTTATTGACATAAATGTCTCTCCCTTATTTTCATGACTCTCCTTGGAAGCACTAGCTACTCAAGTTGGACTATGTATTGAGAATGATGTTTAATTCTTAGTTGTTGTTTTTATGGATATATATTTTTGATATTATGTTCATTTTTGCATAAGGATATGGTATTGTTGATGCTCTGCTTGGTTGCAGGATTAGGTACTTTCATGGGTGGACAAGAGACTTGGACACAAGAAATGAGAGATCGTATTGAAATGGAAATGATGACCAAACAACTTAGGGTAACATGAATTAATACCCTTTTTCATATAGGTGCATTATAGTTTGTGCATGCTCATGTTTGTGCCATAAGACTAGGAAAGTTGCATGCAACGAGTCTCCTTAACATGAGTCGGTGATAACTTGGGTCAATATTAAATAAGGAGCCACTAATTTAGGGATACGATGGTATGAAACATCAAGAGAGTGTTTTGTTTAGATATCCTTACTTTTCACATGTGGTTGAATGATCTTCTTGATAGATTAGATGGATTCATTATGTCTATTTTATTTTATTAAGAAAAATTAATCCTAATTAATGTTAGTTTTAATATTAATCAAAATGATTAATGTATTTCTAATGTTAGTGTTAATCAAAGGAGTGATTAATCTAATGTTAGTATTGATCAAAGAATAATTAATGTTATGTTAGTTTTGTTATTTATTGGAGGAATGAATAATGATTAATTCCTTCTAATGTTAAAATCTTTTAATCCTTTGTTTTATCATAGCTTTAGACTATGGTTTTGCTTGGTCATGTTTTTTTTTTATATTGCATGCATGTGGTTTGTGGGCCACCTTTATCCTTGCTGGTGGGAGAACCATTAATGACCTTGGGTGGAAAAGGTGGAGCCACCTTTGTCTAACATTCCTAATTCCTTTGTGTTTATTTCTCCACCTTGTGCTATGTTGGGGGAGGGCATCATGAGTATGAGTTTTTGGGAATTATGGAAAACATTATAGCACTACCATTCCACCTACTATGCAATGCTTCTTATTTCTTTTCCTTGGAGTCTTTTTAAAGGGATTTAGTTGTTTTTATGGGGGATGTTGCATTTTTGGAAGCAAGAGAAATAATGATGATGGTTTGTAGTACAAAGCTAGGTAGTTTATGGGAAACACGAGGAGCAAGCAATGAACACCATAAGAAAGAAAGAGTTTGATATGAGCTAGGTATGATTTGGTCTTTGGTCCTTGGTTGTTGTGCTTTTTTATTTGCATTCTTTCTAACATTATTGCTAGCTACTTGTAGCTACTTTATATCTCTATGTACTGCATGGGATTACATGTTTGCATGGGTTTTCTAAGCTTGGATTGGTTACATATCTCCATAATATTGGAAGGGTTTCCTTGGTGGTGGAGGTAATTTTGGGAGGGACCATGTTGGAATATTCTTATCATACATCCGCAACATCACCATGTATCTCCTTGATTACTTTCTTTTTAGATACTCTAGTCAAGGGTTGCCTAGGCTAGGTTTGTTTTGGAATCCATAGGGTGCCTTTGGAAATGTCTGCCCAAGATTCCTATGGATGGTCATGGTGCACACATACCAATTTTAAGGGTTTCCACCCTAGGTGGCATTGCGTTTTTGTTGATTCTTGGAGGTCTTAAGTTTAACCTTACCTTTTGAGTATCTTTTCTCACTTGAGCATTGGGTGATACGTAGTTTATCGAATGTTCGAAGAGTAGAATTTCACTTGTTGAGCATTGCATAGTGATGCTCATGCATATTAAGTGTTTGTTAGAGTACGTTGTTTACCTTAGCTCATGTTCACCTAGGTAATTTATTTTCCTTTTATTTAGTTATTCCATGTATTTTCCCCACCCACTTATGTGTGGATATTTCATTTATCTTATTTAGATATTATGAGATGTTACATATTTATTTCTTAGATATTATGGGGATATTTTTAGGTTTGACTATTCCTAGGAGTTATGGGGATATCTTTAGGTATATTTGGAGGGTTGATATTCTTTCTCCCCATAGCGGTTACGGATCTATGGACCATATCACTTATTCCTTTTGTACGGTGGATATTTGTCCTTAGCTTGATCCTACCGCTATGGTTGATCATCCTTGCCTATATAAGCAAGGCACCTTCATTGTACTCATGAAAGAGGAGAGGAAGTTCATTATTCATGTATAATATATGATATTGTTGCTCATTGTTTTGCATATCCATTTGTAAGCTTATGCTATCAATTTGCTTTCAGATTCTTGTTTTGGTTGAATGTGGTGTTCTGTTAACACTTGAGATCCTTGCAACTTGGAATGATCTGATTATCATTCCTTTCATGGCATCAGAGTGATAGGTGTTGCAGTCATCCATTTGTGAGTGTTGTGTAGTTGTTTCTCTTGCAGGTTCGAAGAATGGTGTGGAAGCTTCGGTTTTTGTGATCGGGTCCTTGGTGGAGTTTTTTGGCCAAGTTTGAGTCACTCCTTCCATTTTTAGATCATCACCAGCCTCCTAAAATCTCTTCTTCCCATACTGCAATAGCCTCATTCCCTTGGATCTGTCCTAAGCATTTTTTTCTTGAGCATTTCCCTTTTTAGCAGGGTCACCAACCCAGCCCATTTTTATATTTTGCATGTATCTCCTGATAGAAATTCCATTTTTCCATGAAATTTTTTGGAGGTCTGTAGATGCATTTATTTGAGTTGTGCCCAAAATTTCAGCTCATTTGGATCAGTATTCTTCAAGATATCTTGATTTTACAAAAACCTACAATTTTTTAGTAATCTGCATATATCTTCATCAAAAATTCTGAGTTTTTGTAGATTTTTTTACAGAATGTGTAAAATCATATTATAGACCGTCCCATAAAAATTCTAGAGCATTTGGAGCTGTATTCTGATAGTTACAGTGATTTTACTATTTTTAGTAAACTCGTCATTTTAGGAGAAATATTGGGAGTTGCTCAACGAAATTTTTTCCAGGCCTATAAAATAATTTTTCTGATATGTCTATAAAATTTCAGATTTTTTGGATCTGTATTTAGACATTTACAATGATTTTATGACTGCACTCTCAATATTGCATTGTGAAAAAGGTTTTTGCACTTGAACCGGTATATGGACTACTGTTATAAAGTCCCATCTTCCTTCATTTGATGTTTGTCCACTTAGTTTGAAACTTTGTGATCAGCTTACTTGGTGTTAAGTATTGGTGGAGCCTACACATTGTTGTTCTTGAGGAGTCCTTTGTCTTTGACTTCCCTTGCTTTGTTGTGGTGCATCCTCTTGTGCTAATCTTCCTCATTGAGGCACTTAGTTTGAAGGAGGGGATTCTTTGGGGAATTCCTTTGGAGATTTTTCAGAGTTTAGAGGATTCATTTGTGCATTGGTGTGATTTTATGGTATTTTTCATCATCTTGTGACATCACACTAGACCTCTCACATTATAATGGCATTTTATTTTGGGGGGGCCTCTTCTACTTTTGAGGACATCTTGGAAACTTATTTTTTTACACTTAGCATAGAGGCAAATGCTGAAAATTTTGAAGCATGGTTTAAGGTACTTTGTTCATTATGTCAAAGTGAAGGTTTGGATCCTTTGTTCATAACTCCAAAACCCAAACCAATGGTGAAGGATAAGGAGTATAGGACATGGTTCATGAACAATTTAAGGATCTCTAGCATGCTTTATTATTCAGTTTGTGGAGAGCTTCAAAATTTTATTGGAGTTCACAAGAACACACCTCACCTTGCTTATCATATGTTAAAAAGAATTTTTTTTTCCCAAGGCACCTTCTCTTACAATTGCTTGCATGGAGGACATCATTTGTGATATTGCACCTTTGTTTTTGGAGTCACTATCTCATGATGTTTTGGATGATGAGGTTGATGCTATAGTACCTACTTCAAATATTTTACAGGATACATCTCCACACTTGTCTTATGTGGATGATCATGTTGATGTTGCAGCATATACAATAGAGATTTCATGGCATGTTACATCCTTACATACAAATGACTTCTTGGATGGTGTTGCCTCTCTCTTCATTGAGAGTCACACATGTGATTTTCTTGACATGTATGAGGACCTCACTCATTTATTTTATGATGATGTATACATTGTATCTCCTCCATGTACTTCCTTTGTGGACTCTTTTTTGGTGTGCCCTCCCTCTTTGAGTGAGCCACCTTGTCCACCATTTTCTTCTCATGTTTCTTTCACATTGGATGATGTACTTCTACAAGAGTTGGATACAAATATTTTGTCTTCAATTGGACTCTCACTTGGAGATCCTAAAGACCATGTTGATTCTTTTGAGGCTTCTAAGCCTCCACTTCTTTCTCTTGTTGCTTCCATGGGCTCATCATCACTTATGCGATAGGACATTGGTGATTCTTCCTTGATGGATGCTCTTCAAACATCTCTTCCACTTTTGCACACTCATGGTTTTGTGCATATTGATCTTTTGGATGTTGATTGGGACTATATTCTACCCTATTTTGGTGTTGGTTTGGGCTTCTACATTCTTGGAGATTCATTTCATAATTCATTGATGACATCTTATTCACTTCAGCTCAATTTGAAGGATTCTACGTCATCATTCTACATTTTATTCCCATCTTCTCACACTCACTTGGAGTGGGAAGACATTCGATGGATGCTTCATGGCTACTTTCTTCCTCGTGGGAGACACATTGTTCATCGTAGAGGCATCCACTTCTTCATAGGACTTCTTCATGGAGCTCGTCATCCTAGGGGGGTGTTGGGAGCACTCCTTGGCTCCATTCCTAATTTTTCTTCTCTCTTTCTAGCTGGATGGTTTTTTTCCACATGGTTTTCCACCTTCTAGTTTAGGAGCTTTTGGATACACATTGTACATGAGTACCTAATCAGGCCTTGTTTTCGGGACTCATATTGTGGATATGCCACTTTACTTTTTGGCACCTAGATTCACTTGAGGGGGGGTGTTAGAGTAGGTTGTTTACCTTAGCTCATGTTCACCTAGGTAATTTATTTTCCTTTTATTTAGTTATTCCATGTATTTTCCCCACCCACTTATGTGTGGATATTTCATTTATCTTATTTAGATATTATGAGATGTTACATATTTATTTCTTAGATATTATGGGGATATTTTTAGGTTTGACTATTCCTAGGAGTTATGGGGATATCTTTAGGTATATTTGGAGGGTTGATATTCTTTCTCCCCATAGCGGTTATAGATCTATGGACCATATCACTTATTCCTTTTGTATGGTGGATATTTGTCCTTAGCTTGATCCTACCGCTATGGTTGATCATCCTTGCCTATATAAGCAAGGCACCTTCATTGTACTCATTGAGAGGAGAGGAAGTTCATTATTCATGTATAATATATGATATTGTTGCTCATTGTTTTGCATATCCATTTGTAAGCTTATGCTATCAATTTGCTTTCAGATTCTTGTTTTTGGTTGAATGTGGTGTTATGTTAACACTTGAGATCCTTGCAACTTGGAATGATCTGATTATCATTCCTTTCAGTTTTAATGGTTTTAAGGTTTGTAAGCTTGTTTTATGGACTTTATATTAGGTCTAATATTAAATAATATAAGGTCTGTTTTTTGCATTATTGCTTTAAATTTACTTTGTAATGGTTATATTCAAATTAATCCAATGATAGATTAATTGGTAATGAATCTAATGTTAGATTAATTCTTTAATCTTTAGATTCAAATTAATCCAATGATATATTAATTGGTAATGAATATAATGATAGATTAATTCATTAATATTTAGTTTCAAATTAATCCAATGATAGATTAATTGGTAATGAATCTAATGATAGATTAATTCATTAATATTTAGATTCAAATTAATCCAATGATAGATTAATTGGTAATAAATTTGATGTTAGAGTAATTCATTATTCTTTAGATTCAAATTAATCCAATGATGGATTAGTTGGTAATGAATCTAATTCTTTAAGTTTCAAATCAATCCAAGGATAGATTAGTTTGGTAATTAATCTAATGGTAGATTAATTATTTTAATATTATATTTGTAACTAATCCAATGATAGATTAGTTTGGTAATTAATCTAATGATGGATTAATTATTTTGATATTTGGTTTCCTTTTCAAATTAATCAAACAATGGATTAATTATTATCAATATTCAATTAAGCTTAGGGTAGATTAGATTGGAAAATGATCAAAATATAGATCTTTGGACTTGCAAATGATTGTCAAGACTTACTTTTAGGGGGCTAGACTATAACTAACTATGGAATGATTTAGTTATGGTTTTTGGCTGGACTTAAATATTTATGGAAAATATCTGTAAAAGAAGCACGAACTTATTTATTAGAATGGTTGTGTTGAAATAATGAACTTAACATTTGTGGAGAATGTTTTGAAAGGAAGTATGGGCTTCTTTTGCTTTTTGAATAGATGTGTGAATCTAATATTTGTGGAAAATAAATTTGGAAAAGAAGTATGGGCTTCTTTATTGGAATGGATGTGTGGGTTTCTTTTGCTTTTGGAATAGATGTGTAAAATCTAATTTGTGATAAATATTTTGAGTAGAAGTTTGGGCTTCTTGGGTTCTGCTATATGGAAATTTTTTATGCATAGGATTGCAAGGCTTGAGATTTGAAATATTTGTGGAAAATATTTTGGGAAAGAAGTATGGGCTTCTTTTTGTGTTTGCATGAGCTTTTATAGAATTCTTCATACCTACTCATGATCTATTCTAATCCCTTCCTTATCAACTACCGTGAAGGCCAAGGAAAGAAGGTGTTTTGATCATGATAAACTAGTTCTTCCATTTCTCTAAAGTATTGCTGGAAATTTCTCTTTTTGGAAGAGGGTTAATTGTAGTAGAAGCAAAGACTATTCTTTTTCAGTATAGACCTTTGTTGGAAAGGTTTTTTGGTACCATGTTGATGAATGATTTTATGAGTTTTATCCATGCTATTACATTGATTTATTGGATAGTTAGGATTACTTTTGCAAGCTTAAAATATTATAGTTTTGCTTATGCTCTGGTTGATGCTTGGTTTAATTCTTACTAGAGTGAGAGGGAGAGCGAGAGTTATCACTAGGCTTAAGGGTTTCTTTAGGAAGGGCTCTAAAGTTAAATTTTTCTAAAACTCTCTTTTAAATTAGGTTTTTGTGGGGTAGCAACACCTAGTTATTGTATCCATGAGAAGAAAATCACATGGAGTGATTGTTGCTTAGGATCCATCATGAATATGGGTAAGACAAGAAGGGAGTTTAAGGGATCACCATGGAGGTGTAGTTAAACTATATTAATATACTATACCTAATGAATTCAACATAGACTGAATTAGGTATGGAAGAAGGAATTGGCATCCTCTTCTCTAAATACTGAGAAGAGATAATCCTATTGTTAAGGTCAAAAGGTCTGCATTCATGGAGAATATCAAAAAATTTGGGAGATATTTTAATAAGTGTCCTCTATACCATAGAGGTGTACGAGGTAAACCCTAGTTACCTATGAGATCTTGGCCTCTCCTATCCACTTGAGTGATGTCTACAACATCTTAAACTTGAAATGTGGGTATGTCTAGTCAATGTATGTGATTCATGGACACTCTTGGGAACCTCATGAAAAAAATCCTCTCTTTCGGGTTGGTTAGCTTTTTGGGTTGTTACACCTATGGAAACCATCCAACATTATATGGCTTATGGTATGGTGTTATAAAAAAATTCAAATTCTTCACCATCTAAAGAGAAAACATATTATTTTGACTTCCACTATCAACAATTAAATTCAATTACTTAACCTAGATCTATGATTAAAACATGAATTTCTCCTCTTCTAACTCCTTTTGTGCACCATATATGGTGGTAATGATCGTATTTTATTTGGTTTCTATTATTTTATTCCATCTATAATCATCCTATGGATGTGGAGGTAGTGGTGGAATGGATGTAGAGGGTTGCAACTCAGCAAAAAATGACTAAATTACTCAACACTCCTCCCTTTAATGTTGGTTTCTATTGTGATAATATCACCATTTTCCACTCTTGGTCTTTGAGGGATTATTTTCTTGGAAGTCTTTTTCCAACTTATAATTTTGATCATGGGGTTAATCCCCTTTATCCTTATTATTTCAAGTCACTCTTACCTTTCTTTGGGTGGTACTTAGCATTTTAGTTTTTGTTATTTGATCATCTTATATATGTATATTTTTTCAACTCTAATTTGACAACAAGATTTTATGCCTCTCCTAATGTCTTCAATTCAAAGAGTTCCATATCCTATTGAATGTACCAATATAACCCACTATGGTACTTGAGTAGTTGATGGCTTTTGATATCTTGAATACCTAGATTTATTACCATAGAGAGGAAAGCATCAATATAATTTTGAATAGATTGGTCTTTACCTTTAAGATGACCTCCATGAAATTATCTAATCTAAATGCTAGTTTATCTTCATTATCTTTTGTAACCTATTATAATATTGTTCCCGTCAATTTTAAATATGTAATAAATCTTTTAAGAGTACTAAAGTTATTTTCATACTATTAATGAATTTATTTACAAAAATGCATGAAGATAACTAATCCAACCAATTTTATAGGTCATAAACATTAAGTTTTTCTTTAAATGTAAGAATATCAAAATTTACTTGAACCTTAAAAGGTGTGGAATTATTGAAAAGTTCTAGAGAGTTTAGGGGTTGTGTGGAGGAGATTATAGAATTTGCATTAGGAATACATTGAATAATTTTGATCCATCATCTTGTTGTTATATTTCATGAGGGCTTCATTTAACATCTCCTTGAAAGGATCAATTATATCAATATTATCAATTATGGATCTCACCTAAAATTATTTGGAATGACAAGGGAAGTAATTGGAGGGATCTTGTATTTGATACCTAAAATTTTAACATATTGATCACATGTTTATGGAAATAAAATCAAAATACATAGTAATTTATCTGCACTATTGTGTCATGATTTTAATGAACTACCATGCTATTGAATATAAAAGCACATTTGCTTATGAAGTTAGGAAAAACGTTTATCGATTGGGTAAAAATTTGTATACTTGATGGGTGATAAGATAGATATAACTATAAATTGATGAAATAAGGGAATTATATGGGGATTGTAGTATATAATAAAGTGCATTATGATGATTTTAGATAAATATTGATAATATGCTTGATTTATTGATTATATAAATATAGATTTATAATATAAAGTGATTGATGACTAAGCAGATATATATGACATATTTTTATTTGTGTTTTTATGAATTGTGTTATGATTTGTTGTGATTATAGATGTAAATTAGGATGATAAATATGAGGGACATATGACCTCACAACTTTAAATATTTTTTTCTACATTTTAATATGGAGGAGTATGGTCTACTCATATCACCTAGATTCTATTATTTGGGTGCCATGCCTAGAGTAGAGTTTGATCATAATACATTTTCACTTTCAATTGTAGAGATAACAATCATAATACAATATGTGTATTAGATTCTATAGGTACCAATTTATAGTGCCCTATTGAGGAGGATATGTTCTTGAAAGAGGTGTTTGATGAAGTTGATAGACATTTAGAACTTTTTTATTGTACATTCCAACATTAATGTGAATAATGATTTTTAGGTTTGATACTTAGGGAGACAAGAGTCATTTTTTATTTTCTTGATATTTAATTAATTTTGATAGATACAAATTGGAAGGATTTTCCATAGGAATTAAGTGAGGATGTGGCGAATATAATTGACTACTAGACAAGTTCTACATGGAGTCTACCTATCCTATTAATACTAAGTCATGGGCCACATTAGTTGGAATTCAAGAAGGATAAGATCATTTATTTCCATAACTTAATAAACATAAGGGCTTATGAGCACGTTGTGTTGAGGTATTCAAGTTTAGTAAGAGATAGATGATTAGGAGGTCCCTCATGGATATTTTTAGCAACATACCTTATGGTTGGAGATAATTTTTTTCATGAAGGGGATATATGATGTCACACCATTATATAGATGAGATTATATGACATGATATTATATAGTGCCCATATAGGGACCATCCAAACTAGGATGATTATGTTTAAGATTTATTTCATGTTACACGATAATTATAGTTTATTATCTATCATTGGGACTATGAACTATTTTACTGTGAGTGAGTAATGCTAGGGTTTATCTTAATCCGAGATGTGACATCAAATATGGTATGGTATTAATTGGTAGACTATGAGGAGATATTTGATGGGAGGCTAAATCCTAACTTAGTTGTATAGGATTATGTGGATGACCCAATTTTTTAGAATATGAACTAGATGATATAGGATGCATGGATAGATACATAACCAAGCATAATGAATTATGTTGGTCAAAATAACCACATCAATGGGAGTAAGGAGTGTTCTTCTTAAAATTTTGCTAAGTATAGAAAAAATGTCGTGATTGCATGACATTTTTGAACCAAGGAACTAAGTGAAATGAAAACATCACGATAGCATGATATTTTTGAGCTAAGAGGCTAAGTCCGAGTAAAACATCATGATAACATGACATTTTTGAACCCGAAAGCTAAATGAAGGGAAAAATCAGGATGGCATGACACTTTTGAGCCCGAAGGTTAAATGAAGGGAAAAGGTCACGATGGCATAACACTTTTGAGCCCAAAGGCTAAATGAAGGGAAAAAATCATGATGGCATGATAGTTTTGAGCCTGAAGGCTAAGTATGAGGAAAAAATCACGATGGCATGACACTTTTGAGCTTGAAGACTAAATGAAGAGAAAAAGTCATGATGGCATGATAGTTTTGAGTTTGAAGGCTAAGTCAAAGGAAAAGGTCATGATAGCACAATATTTTTGATCCCGAAGGCTAAATGAAGGGAAAAAGTCATGATGGCATGATATTTTTGAGACAAAAGGCTAAGTCCGAGGAAAACATTGCGATGGCGTGATATTTTTGAGCCAAGAGGCTAAGTAAAGAAAAAAGTCATGATGGCACGACATTTTTGAGCTTGAAGGTTAAATAAAGGGAAAAATTCGAGATGGCGTGACACTTTTGAGCCCAAAGGCTAAATAAAGGAAAAATTTCATGATGGCATGATAATTTTGAGCCCAAAGGCTAAATGAAGGAAAAAGTCGTTGATGCAACATTTTTGAGCTCAAAAAATAGTGAAAGATAGTTGGGCCATGTCACCTTTAAGAAGATAAAGGTGGATTGTAGTAACAAGAATATCCCAACCATTTCTAGTTGAATATCCCATGCTCTCTTAACTACCACTCTACCAGAATGAGCCTACGGGCATATTGTTGTAACAAATTTTAGTTTTTATGTTATGTAAAATATATATATATATATATATATATATATATATATATATAGGATGAGTGACCCAAAAAAATGGTCGGCTCTTGGATGTTTACAAGGCAATGTACACAGAATTTTGAAAGCAAATAAAGATTATCCATTCTGGTTTCTAGCTCACTGGTGTTGTTATCAAGTATGTATGGGTTGTTAATTGCTATATAAAGTTAGGTTGAATAGAAACTACTTTAATTCTCATTCTGAATTTTTGTTTGAAGTTCTGCTAACTCTAAAATTAATAGTTCCAATAGGCTTATGTTTGATTAAATTTGCACCAGAGGATTAGTTACTCTATTTTGATGGTTTAAAGAATGCTTTTCTATAAAAGGTTGTAGAAATTGCTTTACTATTATCTAATATGCACCATTTAAATGCTCCTAGCAATAGCTATATTTCCCTCTCTTTATGCATTTCATTCTCCCTCCATTTTCCCTAAAAAGCAAGGAACCAACCTCCTCTAGAGATTGAACTGGGTAAACTCTGTTTTGAACCCGATATTTCAATGTTGGCAAAGTCTTGGGCGCAAACGTAACCAAAGGCAGATTTTGCACCAATAGTTTTTGGCATGCCCGATGGGACACAATCCCATGATATATATAGATCAAAGTTCTGGTGATTACCTTTGCCCTGTTTAAAATTTTTATGAATCACCTAGAGACTCCACCCAAGAAAGGAACCCTAAGAAAGCCTTTATCTACTTTCTGGTTGAATACCATTTTTATATGATAACCAAATCTAAAGCAAAAAATTCTGAAGAGCCCATCGAGTTCTTCAAATTACACCTTGGTAGCCTCAGAGCTAATCTTTTTTTAGTTGCTAGAACAACTTCTTCATCTACTATCAATACAAGATACACAAATATTTCCCCTACAACCTTCCCTAGTACTGCTACTAGCGGAATGTTAACTCCAACTACCCATATACCCATAATATCCAGTAGAACCATAGCTACAATGGTCATAAATCAGCCAAATCTACCTTACCCTTTATGGAACCATACAAGCCCCCTGAATCTGGTAGCTCAACACCTAATTCCAGCAATGGCCTTGAAAGCATTACCCCAGTATGATGGTACTAGAAAGATGACCTATGAACACTGCCAAGATGTAGCCACGCTTGCCCCGATACATAACATCACTGAGGAGGATGTTATGATAAGACTGCTAGTCATTTCCTTGAAAGGAAAAATGCTCTATTGGTACAGAGCCCTCGGTAACCAAACTATATCTACTTGGGCCCAACTTGCCGATAAACTAGTGGAAGAGTTCAATGAACATGCTGACCCATTCTCCCTGCTAAATCAGTTTACCATCATCCAGAAGCACCCTCAAGAGGAGATAGTTGACTTTAACATCAGATTCAATCAAACTTGGTAGAGAGTACCTGATGGTTTGAGGCCGACGGATGAACAATCAATGTATTATTATCTAAGGGCTTTCAACTCAGACATAAGTATGGCTATCAGGAAATCCCAAGTATTTACCTTCCCAGAGATTTACCAAGAAGCCCAGAAAGTAGAAAGAGATCTAATTGCTATTGGAAGGTTCCCTGCAAAGATGATAATGCCTATTTTCTCAGATCTACTACAAGCATCAAATACTGCTTTCCCAACTCCTGCTCTCACTTCTAATACAAGTCTCCCCAAATGGACCGGGCAGCCTAATATCCCAATGATACAGGCATCTCTCACTCCTCCAATGCTTCCTACCATTCCTACACTTCCTATGGCGATAGTTTCATCGACTCCAAATCCTCAACTTGTAGCTCTACAAGATCTGCAATCAACCTTGAAAACTCTAATGAATAAGATGACCTCAATGGAAAGAAGAGAAGTAGAAAGAAATTTCCAACCAAGGAGATTTCCACAGGTAACAAGAGATCAAGCCTCCACGAGCGATAGAAACCATGACAAATCTAATGTGGTCTATGCCAATGAAGATAGTGAATCCACTAACACTTCAATAGAGTCAAACTTCTTGTGTTCTACATGTAACGATCCACATGATGAAAACTCGTGTATGATCCATCAACATCATGTCCAGAAGATAGCTATTGAGAAGGCTGAGAAAACCCTCAAGGGTCAGATTAATATGATCAGAGAAGAGAATCAAAATTTCATGATGCCCTCTATTGAACAAGTGGTTGTTCTAACCAGATCAGGAAAGAAACCTTTGCAGGTTGATCCCCAAGAACTCAACCCCTTGAAAGTGCCTTCACCCATGAGGAACCCAATTGATAAAAGAGCCTCTTATGAGAAAGCTCCCCAAAGTTTAGGTCAAAAAGGAGCAGAAGCACGTAAAGAAATACCCCTGCAGAAGGAAGTAGAGATGCAGGAACAAGCTAGAGATAAATTGAGATACCCCTCACTAACTAAGCATCAAATGATAGATGCTACTCAGGGGTACAAGAATAAGTATGACACAGTTGTAAAAGAGAAAAGTGTCAAACCCCTCCCATTCAACATAGTCGAGGAAATGAAGAAAACTCCCTCCAAAGCAACTATGTATGAAGCTTTGCAATTTCTAGGGTAGATTGATTTATTGCAAGAATCCTTGAGATCTATGAAAAATAATAATAGAACAACCCTAGCTCAGTTAGATTCTACGCAAGCTAGTTTGACATCCACTATAGGGAAAAATAGACCTCCTCCCTTCTATCTATCTCTTCAAATGGAAGGATGGGTGGTACACAACTGTATGATAGACTCTGGAGCTACAACCACTATGATACCCAAAGCCGTATGTGACATCATGGGAATGGAATACACAAGGAGTAGTCCTGGTGTCTTACAACTAGATGAAACCCCTATCAAAACCATAGGGGTAATTAAAGATATTCCAATAGTTCTTCACAGACTACCTCAACTCACAGTTATACAAGAGGTAGTGGTAGTGGATCTAAAACCTTATTTTGGTATGTGTCTCTCTAGAGAATTCATTACCAAAATAGGAGGATATTTATCATTAGATTACTCACACTTGGAAATCCCATTCAAGGGCAAAAGAGTGAAAATATTTAATGAGAAACCTTCAAATTTTCACATTGAAAAACTTGAAGAGGAAGGTAAACATGCCACCACAGTAAATATGATGACAGAAGAACTAGAAGACTTGAACTTGATGGAGGAAGCTCTAAATGTGTTGTAGGAAGAAGACCAGTTCTCTCTCCAAGAATTCAATGACATGATCGAAACAAATATACAGAGCTACACAATTGTAAAGCCTAAGAAAAGTAACCCTACTCCTCTACCTCAAGTAGATCCATCTACTAATCAACTATGAAAACTTTTCTTCGATGGTGCTAGATGCAAAAATGGAGCCGGAGCAGGTATTGTTCTAATCTCTCCAACAGGCGAAGAGAAAGTTTTTTCTTATCGGTTAACCTGGAGTTGCACTAACAATGCAGCATAATATGAAGCACTCTGCTTAGGCCTTAAGAAAGATGAAAATATGGGTATCAAACAGCTTTAGATATTTGGAGACTCTGAATTAATAGTAAACCAGGTCACTAAGAAATGTGTAAGCAAGCAACATTACCTTAAGGCTTACAGGAATAAGGTTTGGGACTTGCTAGAGTCCTTTGAATCTTTAAACCTCAAAGCAATTCCAAGGGAAAAGAACACTCACATCGATTTATTGGCTTCAGTAGGTGGAAATTTTTGCCCTATCAGCAATGTCATCCAGAAGTCTAAGATAGTTAGACTAATCTATAGGCCCTCCATACCGGATAGGGATACCTTTTGGTAGGTATTCGAAAATGATGAACAAATAGTAGACTTCCTCATCCATGAAATGAATTGCTCGAGCGACAGAGTGTCTAAATATGAAGAAGATGCAGGCATGATCCAATTGAAAAACAACCACATCCCAAAAGGATTAATCACTCTCGAAAGCCTATTTGATAACAATGATAGGTCAACTGGCCATAAAATGAAAGTTGACAAGCACAGATACAAAGAGGCTCAAATGGGATCAGATAAATCCATTAAAGTAGGGGTAAACACTATAGAGGAAGAACTGGACCAAATTCAAGGGTTGTGCAAGGAATTCCTCGACATCATCTCCTGGACTTATGGTGACCTTAAAGTCTACTCTAAAGAGACTATCCAACATACAATCAAACTCAAAGAAGGTGCAAAACCTTTTTGACAAAAGCAAATGCCGATGAATCCCAAGATCGAAGCTCTAATGAAACAGGAACTACTCAAATTGCTTGAAGCTAAGATTGTCTACCCTATCAAGCATTCTACTTGGGTAGCTAACTTAGTCCTAGTTAGAAAAAAGAATGGAGATATTAGGTTGTGTGTTGACTTCCAAAACCTGAACAAGGCTTCACTAAAAGACCATTATCCTCTCCCATAGATCGACCAGACTCTGCATACAGTAGTAGGAGCAAAAATATTCTCACTCCTAGATGGGTTTTCTGGGTATAATAAGGTCTAGTTCACAGACGAAGATCAATTCAAAACCACATTCACCATAAAGTGGGGTACATTCACTTATCATAGGATGTCTTTCGGATTATCCAATGATGTGGTAACTTTTCAAATAGCAATGGATGTGACCTTTGGTGAACTCATCAATAAGATTATAGTGATATACCTAGATGATATGAGAGTGTTCTCTCATCAAAAGGAAGACCACATTGACCATATCAGAAGTGTTTTTGAGAAATGCAAAGAGTTCAACATCTCTTTAAACCCAAAGAAATCCATTTTTGCTATGGAAGAGGGGATCTTACTAGGCCATGTCATTTCTAAGGTCGGGCTGGCTATAGACCCTAACAGGGTGAAAGCACTATTAGAACTCCCCCTACCCCCAAACAAAAAAGGCTTGCAATCCTTCTTTGGCTAAATCAACTTCGTACGCAAATTCATAGCATATTTTAAGCAAATCAAACCCATGATCGAATTATTGAAAAAGGATGCTGAATTCAAGTGGACAAACTTAAGGAAATAGGCCTTCCAACAAATAAAGGAATAGATAGCCCAAGCTCCCATATTAGTGAACCTAGACTATTCTAGAGGTTTCATCTTGTATGTTGTAGGCGAACAAGAGAGCTACGCCACAATACTCACTTAGAAAGGGCCTAACAATGAAGAGAGGCCTATAGCATTCCTAAGTCAGACTATGCAGGAACATGAAGAGAAGTACAACTTCATCGAAAAACAAGTTTATGCAATAATGAAGTCTTTAAAAAAGTTTAGGCATTTTCTTTCACAGAGTAGGACCATAGTGTATGTGGTCCACCTCGATGTTAGGAATTTCATCATACAAGGGGAACTTGGTGATAAAAGAGCTGGTTGGGTGTCAAATATACAAGAATACGATGTTGAGATCCATCCAACCAAGCTAGTAAGAGGTAGAGCACTATGTCAAGAACTTGCCAAGAAAGCCTCATCAGAATATGTAGCTTGCCAAACTCAAGAAGCAGCCTCAGAGGATGATCAACCCTTAGATGAGCTTGATTGGGCTGATGAATTGATTAGGTACTTCTAGACTAGAAAGTGTCCAGCAAGTTTGAACACTTCACAGAGAAGGAGATACAAGATCCAGGCTTTGAAATACACCCTATTACCTAAAGGGTTGTACAAAAAAATTTGGATGGAGTATTGCTTTGGTGTATAAAGGACGATCAAAAATAGAAGATCTTGGATGAATTCCATGGGGGCCCGTCAAGAGGACACTACTCGGGAAGAACCACTACTTTAAATATCATCAAGATTGGGTGTTATTGGCCAACCATTTTCTCAGATACCTTCAAAGTGACAAGAAACTATGAGAAGTGCCAGAGATACATTGGGAGAAATAGAAACGCTTCAATGCCTTTGAAATACATTTAGGTTGAAGAACCTTTTCAACAATGGGGGTTAGATTTCATCGAAGTGATAGAACCCAACTCATCTACTGGACATAAATACATCCTAACCACTACAAATTATTTCACTAAGTGGGCTGAGGCAATACCCACTAAGAAAGCAGACCAGGAAGTTGTGATGGAATTCGTGGAGAGTTTGATCACAAGATTTGGTATCCCAGATGCGTTGGTCACAGAAAATGACACATATTTTATAGGTACCAAAATTATTGAATTTACATGCAAATATGGGATCTACTTGAAGACATCCTAAAATTACTACCCATAGGGAAATGGATTAGCCGAATCAATGAATAAAAACTTACTCTAAATCTTAAAGTAGACTCTAAAGGACAATAAGAGAAGTTGGCACTCTCTGATAAACCAAGCATTGTGGGATGATAGGATAACTATCAAAAAGTCTATCAACACCTCTCCCTACTCTTTAGTCTATGGTAAAGAAGTAGTTCTCCCAATACACATAGAAATGCCAACTTTAAAGTTGCTCAATCAAACTAGCACAGAAGAGGCAGAGCCAATGGAAAACAGGTTGATTCAACTCCTACAATTAGAAGAATAGAAAGAACAAGCCTATGACCATTATCAAAAATATATGGTCACCACGAAGAAATGGTTCGATAAAAAGGCTACCCTCAGGAATTTCAAGGTAGGAGACTTGGTTCTAAGGTGGAATGAAAAGAAAGCAAAACATGGAAACCACTAGAAACTTGATGCATTCTAGGAAGGTCCCTTTGAGGTGATCAAAGAAAAACAACATAACTCCTTCTAGTTAAGAAATGAATAACATAAATTCTAGCCCATCCTCGTCAACCATATAAATCTATACTATAAGTAAAATGTTTCTCTCCACTTCGCATGTATTATATGTTTAGGCAACAAATCCACCTCCCAAAAAAAGAAGTGATTTGTTAAAGTTTTGACTATTTTGGAGATGATTTGCTCCAGTTTTTTGAAACCATACAGTAGGGAGAAAATCATACATAAGACCATACAACTGAAGTGGCAAACCATATAGAGTAGTCACAAATCGTACAGGGCGCACCAAAATTTACTGAAATGTAAAGGAAATGCAAATTTCAGGATGAAATGGTGCATGGATTTTCTAACCTAAGGTGTAAACTTAGGAAAAGGCTAAAATAATGTTTTCAGTTATAATTTTGCAGTTGTGAATAATAGATTATCTCAGGAACTGCTTTGGAACAGCCTGGGCAATGTTATATAAGGCCCCATTTTCGAATTTATGAGTGTGGCTACTAGTTTACTGGTTCATAGTTGCTAGGATAGAGAGTTAGCCATAATTATAAGTTATTGCTATAGTATGGATAGAGTTTCCACATTGTACTGAGTTTATCACCATTAATAATAAAGAAAATATGTTGTGGATGACAGTGTATGATCCTGTGTGTATGGTTGATGCATTGTGGATGATTATTGTGTGATCAAGTTTCTTCCTTACTGTCATATGTTAGTTTTAGACTTCATTGCAGGTTGTGAGTGGATTACTACTGGTGGGAATCATGGAGAATTATATAGGAGCATGAGGATATTTTCAAGGATGTATTGAAGTAGACTATATGATTTATAGGCATAATTGCTTGAATGGAATCACTTATAATCTTGAATTGGATGCTTTTCTTGTGTGTGGAATCATCTTGTTTGGACTGGTAAAACCTTACAAAACCTTCTAGAGAGAGATTGGAGTAGAATATAATTTCAAATACTATATTTTTGTACCTTTGTATCATACAGATTGTACATATACAAATCGTACACAGAATCCTTACCCAATTTGGTAAAACAGGTGATTGATAGAAACTTACCCGATTTGGCAATTTTGGTAATCGGCTTGAATGATTATAAAACTGTGTATGACAGCCTCCAAAAAAACATCCGTAAATTTTTATGAGTGCAAGACCGTACCATATTGGCCACTGTATGATCTCAGATCATACAATGTATGTGTGGAAGGTCGTACAAGAGATTGACAGTCCGTATGAGGGTAGTTCGGGTATTTGGTAGATTGTTCGATTTGGTACTTAAGATCAAGATCATCCTAGGGATTATTCTAACCATCGAAATATACCTCCCCATTGGTAATACTCCACCGATGTGTTACAATATGTAAATATATTCTTATTTATTTCCAAAGGCTACCTTAAGGAAAAATATTGATTTTTTGTGACATTTTGACATCCAAAGGCCACCTCAAGGCAAATTGTCATGATTTCACAACATTTCGGCATCCAAAGGCCACTTCAAGGAAAAATGTCAAGTTTTCATGATATTTTGATGTCCAAAGGCCACTTCAAGGAAAAATATCAAGTTTTTGTGACATTTTGGCATCCAAAGGCCACTTCAAGGAAAATTTCAAGTTTTCATGACATTTTGACATCCAAAGGCCACCTCAAGGAAAATTATCATGATTTCATGATATTTCGGCATCCAAAGGCCACTTGAAAGAAGAATGTCAAGTTTTCACAACATTTTGGTGTCCAAAGGCCACCTCAAGGCAAATTGTCGCTATTTCACGATATTTCGATGTCCAAAAGTCACTTCAAGAAAAATGTTGAGTTTTCATGAAATTTTGGCATCCAAAGGCCACTTCAAAAGAAAATATTGAGTTTTCACAACATTTTGGCACCCAAAGGCCACTTCAAGGAAAAATGTCAAGTTTTCATGACATTTTGGCATCCAAAGGCCACTTAAAGAAAAATGCTAAGTTTTCACGATAATTTGGCATCCAAAGGGGACTTCAAGGAAGAATGTTGAGTTTTCATGAAATTTTAGCATCCAAAGGCCACCTCAAGGCAAAATATCATGATTTTGTGACATTTCAATGTCCAAAGGCCACTTAAAGGAAAATGTCAAGTTTTTGTGACATTTTGGTGTCCAAAGGCCACTTCAAGGCAAATTGTTGTGATTTCACAACATTCTCATCATTTGACAATCAAAATCAAATAAACCATGCATTTTGATGGTAAAATCAGTTTTCTTGAACTTTTAAAAATCCCTACCTCTCAAAGTACCGCCATACCAAGTTATTGGCCCAAAAAAGGGTGACATGAATTTATTGGCCCATAATAGCGGTGAAGTGATGCCATTGGCCCCAACAAAATGGTAATGCATGGCAATTGGTTTTCCTGAAGGTGGCACATGAAACAAATCATCTGGTAACATTCGAAATTAGTCACGAGGTATGCACCACCAACCATAATTAATGCATGTCACCTTGGTGTGTGCATGCACATCTACTTATGCCACAATATTTTTCATTGTTTCTCTATCCTTTGAAAATTTCCCCCTACTTACAACATTCCTGGATTTATCCAAAGTTATTTGAGCTCTTCTAGGTACTTCTTAGGTTTTTTGAATGCCAAAATCACAACAAGAAACCATGATGACTTCTCCTCTAGCCTCTAAAGAAAAGCGCAAGGCTGCTAAAAGTGAAAGTGATTTCATAGACCTAACTTCACACATCATTGATACCAAAGTGACATGGAAAAATTGGAAAAAAAATTGACAATATGTGGAAGCCAGGGTAACAAAGAACATCACACCATTATGCCTAAGCACATTCTCCTACCACTTCCTACTTTCTTGGTATGTTTTCACCCTTGTCCTAAATTAATCAGAGCCATGGTAGAATTTTATGATGTGAAGAATAGAATTATAAAAAATTCTAGGGATGAGGTCGTCTTTACCCTAGATGTCGATGCAATTAGGGTCACCTTTAGTTGTGATAGAATGTCTATGGTAAACCCTATTCCTTTTAATCTAATCAACTTTGCCAAGTTCTATACCCTGCCCTTAATATAAAATTATTTTTGCAAGAGCAATTGTCAGAACCTCCTCTTGAGGGGACCTTGCCAAAATCTCTTATTCCCCTATAAAAATTCAATAATAAGGATCTTTTCTCCATGCTGGCTATGGTAGTAGGGCTATAATCTAACACAAAGGTATATGAATGGTAGATTGTAGTGGCACAATGTATGTCAAACCCTAATTTCTATGATGCTTCATGTGTAGATAAGAAGACAGTGCCAATTTTCTTTGATTTGTCTACATATATGGGTAAGAAAATACATGCATACCTATTCAATATATAGAGGTATTCCCTAGAAGCTTTCAGGTTTTCCTCCTACCTAGTATGTCATTTATTTTTCTTTCAATCAAAAAAATTGGAATTCATCTTGAATAACACAAGCTTATACTAAGAGGGGAGGGGTTGAACAGTATAAGAAAACTTTTTACTTTTCTTTCCAAATCAATATTATGCAATGTATATATAGTAATATAAATAGCAGTAATAAAAGCAATGCACAAATCACCATACACAATAGAGATACCATAATTTACGTGGTTCACCCAATGTGGGCTACTCAACAGAGAAAATATTTCACAAAAATTTTCTCAATCAATATCTTGGGAATCCTTCCCTATTACAATGTTTATGGACCCCTGTTCAAAGGAGATGTTGATCCCCTATATCAAGTTCATGGATCTCTATCCATAGGAGAACTCCTTCTCCTCTGCTCTAGCTAGTCATATTCTAGAAGAATACTGCCTCCACTGCACTAGCTTGTGGATATCTCTCTAATGAAGACTCTTGTACCCACTCATAATACCTGTCATTACTACCCTGGCTAATGGATCTCTATCCACTAGATACTATTGTCCTCTCTGATATTTCACCTTCAAAGCTGTCTTAAATCTATACTAAACACAGTCCTTTGGTCTAGCACAAATCTGCTCAATCTCTATCTCTAGTCTAGAACAAACTTATCCTCAAATCTGCACCAAACTCTACTCCACAAGTCCAATCAGAACTTGCTCAATTCTACTCAACAATTCTGCTTAGAACATTCTCAAATATGCTCAACAAGTCCACTCAGAACTTGCTCAATATGCTCAACAAGTCCACTCAGAACTTGCTCAATATGCTCAACAAGTCCACTCAAAACTTGCTCAAATATGCTCAACAAGTACACTCATAACTTGCTCAAATATAATCAATAAGTCCACTCATAACTTGCTTAAATCTTCTCAACAAGTCCACTCAGAACTTGCTCAAATATTCTCAAAAGTCCACTTAGAACTTGCTTAAATCTGCTCAAAAAGTCCACTAAAAAATTGCTCAAATATGCTCAAAAATTCCACATAGAACTTGCTCAAATATTCTCAACAAGTCCACACATAACTTGTTCAAATATTCTCAACAAGTCCACTCAGAACTTGCTTAAATCTGCTCAACAAGTCCACTCAAAACTTGCTCAAATATGCTCAACAAGTCCACACAGAACTTGCTCAAATCTGCTCAATAAATCCACATGGAACTTGCTCAAATCTGCTCAAAAAGTCCACACAGAACTTGCTCAAATATGCTCAACAGGTCCACTCAAAACTTGTCCAAACCTTCTCAACAAGATCACTCAGAAATTGTCCAAATCTACTCAATAAGCTCACACAAAACTTAGCCAATATCATAGAAACATAAAGAGAATTGTTAGAGACCCAATATGTTTCAACTCAATGCTCAAACACTTTCTCAACTAAAACCAAAATATAGGATAGTTTGTTTTATGGAACTTGAACAATCACTTCACACACCCACTTGACTAGGCTTAACCAAATCTACTCAACCAATCAATTAAGAAACAACCCTTGCTCACAAAATCTAGTCCAAGCATGTGAACATCAAATCAGAATGTTTCCAACAATTCTCAACAACAAATCTTACATAACAATGATACTCATAGTCTTTTCAAATTCTAGTTCAAGTTCTTTGCACAACTAATATCTTCAACAACAATGCTTATAAAACAATCTTCACATAACAATGATACTCATGTTCTTTTGTACAACCCTAACTCAGGTTCTTCACACTAACAATGGCTTCAACAACAATGGTTATAAAACAAGGTTTTAATAACAACTCTTTATTCCAGAAAACCTTTAAGCCTTAACTAAAACTCTCTCGAAAAGGAAACCCTAATCAAGTCATTTTCACTCCAACCTTATTTTCCATAAAACCAATCAATCAACTCAACTATGGAAAATGTGCTCATACCTTTTTATTGAAGATGAAGGGATCTCATAAATTTGTTACAACCACAAACACTTCTATGCCAAACTCAAAGAGGTTAGATGATAAATATTTCTCACAAAATAATATAAATACTCAATTACACCTTATCACTCCACCTTTCAAAAACAACCATCAACATACATAAAGTATTTATCCAATAACACCTTATAAACTCCCAACTAATAATAAATTCAACATCCACCAAAATAACTCAAAACATCTTTAATAAATTTTAATGGCAAGAAGAACTTTAGCAAAAATCAAATCCTTTTTCTTTAACAACCTTAATAATATAAATCCCTTCTCAAAAAAACAATCTTTCAAAAATCCTTTTAACCCTAAATAGTACAAAACAATTTCCAATAAAAATAATCCTTCACAAACCCATATAACTCCAAATGTAATTTAATTAAAAATAAATCTTCACAAACCCTTATAACTCCAAATGACCCTTTAAGAAAACCTTAGGCAATATAAATTTTAATAAAAAAATTACCTTTGCCACTAGTGGGATTCGACCCCACAAGCTCTACCTCTATGAGCGCTCTAGCCGTGGGCTTGACCACCACATGTGCTAGACGCAAGTTTGAAACCAACGAGCACTTCATGCTCTTTATTCTATACCTAGCGCTCGAATCGAATGCAAATAAAAAGTCTTCCTTTGGCACGTCCACGAGAATCGAATGTGAGCTCTTCTTTTCCCAACGCATTCACAAAGTGTGCACTACCAATGGACCACCGTGTCCTATGTGGATTAAACCATATGCTATTCTCTTTTTATCTTCTTCCCTGTCACTAATAAGACAAAGCTCTTTTGTCTTCTTCCTCAACATTCATGATACATGAAATACCTTCAAACTTTTTGCATGGAAATTAATTTGTCGAGGGTTAAGTTTCGAATGCCCCTTTGGGCATTAATTTATACACAAAACCACCATTCAAATTTAGACATTGGCACTCCTTAATTTTGATGACGTCGGCGCTAGCTAAACCTTTATATAATTTATAAATTATTTAAATTCCAATAGAATTTAAATTTTATAAATTATATTTTAAAACCTTTGAATTTAATAAAATTAAAGTCTTCCATGGGGTAAATTTAAACCTACAACTTGTACTCCACTGATTTTATTTAAAATATTCTACCACCATGGGTTTAATTAAACCCTCATAAAATATATTTTGCTAATTTATTCTTCAACTATTCACTTTGTTCCTGGTGTTAATAATGGTGTGCTCTATGGTGTTGATGATGGCTCCATTTGTTCACTTTGAAATCAATGATGAATTTTTCACCTTGACATCAATGACAACTAACTGAGCTCAAAATGTCCAACACATCTCTATCAAAACTAAGGATCAATATGAAAATAAATTGCCTGTATATGAGTGGATGTCGTTTCTCTCAAAAGTAGAATCATACTACTGCTTTAATATGGAGTTCCTAGGCACTATGCCAAGAATTCCCCAAAATATGCAGGATAGCCTACAAAACACTCATGCATAAGAGGGATATTGATTCATATTGACACAAGGGATAGTCATCAAATTGTATGGCTTTATAGGGAAGCACTTATTACTTCAATATTAGGTTACTAAGTGATTTTTCACTCTAGAGTACATGAGACAGGTTGAATATATAAACTATAAATTTGACACAAGTGTTGGCAAGCCTAGTACATGCCTCATGCCCTTCCAATTTGCAGGGGTATCAGTCTCAAAAAATGTAGACCATAAGAAAATCGCTCAAAATATAAAGAACCTAAAGTTAATTGAATTGCTACAAAAGTGGAAGTATGACCCTATTGACAAATTTGCTCAAAAATAAGCCACTCTCAATCAGACTCCCTTTAAGAAGTTTCATGCATAAAATTGGCAAATCGACAAACAGGGCAAAAATAATGAAGAATACAGAGCATTAGAATGGCATGTTGAGCTAATGCAGCCATTGGCCCCATGGCATGACTTCTACAAGTATTTAATAGACTAGAACCTTGAAGTTTATCCAAGACACAAGTTAGGTGAAAAGGTTATTAAAAGGATGAAGAAAAAAGGGAAGGACTAGATGCATGCAAAAATCCTATCTTGGTGGCAAATGAGGTGCCAGATGCAAATGCACACCAGATATGGAATAAAAGTTTATAATGAGTTTTGCAAGAGGTATGACAATTACCACACCACACGGTCTAAAACTCTTGTAGATAAAGTACCACCAGGCAACAATGGTATCCCTGTTTTGCTCGTCACAACAAAAGTGGGACTATCCAAGGCAAAGGCAAACAGATTACCATTGAGCAAACAAAAACCCTAAATAAGGTGGCTAAATTCATCTCCCTTCGTAAATCAGATACAGAGTTCAATGATGATGCTCCTCTCTTCTAGAGAAATGAGAAAGTAGAGTTGGCAAAGGTATGGGAACAAAAGAAAAGGAGACACAATGAAACACACTCTAAAGAAATAGGGGATCAAGAAGAAATAGGGGACCAAGAAGGAAATACAGGGGAAAGCACTAAAAAAATCTCTAGACAGCAAGAGATGAACAACCAAGAAGTGATTAGAACGGCTATAAAATATATCCCCACTAGTGAGGCCCTTGGAAAAGAAAAAGTCCCTTCCAAAGATGCAATGGATACTAGAGATACTAGCCTAAAAAATATAGCAAAAACTTATACTGAAGACTAGGCTCGTCCTGAGAATACACTAGACACTGGAGACTCAAACCCACAAAATAAATTAGGTATATCTCCTATTAACCTTACTACATCTTCTTCTTCTTCTTCTCATCCCCAAAGGAATTCCCCTTCCCATTCTGTAGATCAGGACAAGGCATCTTCTCCCTCTATTTAGCAGCCTCCACCATAACCACCATCAACCCAAATTGACCCAAAAGCATCCTCAGTTCCACCTATAGATACCCTCAATGAACAACCAAATTTGGATACCTCCATAGCCACCATTCCCTTTCCCTATACTGCCAACTTTACAAACTTTCAATCCATTCTTGCCTCTTCTTTCGAAAGTCAACCCACAATTGCTAAACTAAAAAAATTAAAAAAGGTAACCCTAAATGCTTCTATCTATTTGAATTCATGCAACACTCAAAGTTCCATAGATATAGCTCGCACCAGGGAAGGGATAGCCCTAGACCCTATCAGTATGCAAAATTCTACCTTGAATATGACACTACTAGTCCAAAATCTCAAAGGGGAAATGACCTTGTAATATTATCAAGTTGAGATAACCACCAAAGATATCACTCAGCTACCTATGGAGGATGAGTGGGGAAAATCCCAAGCTCACATGGGGACAATATACTTGAATATTGATTATTATGAAGAGAAAAACCTCAGAGCTAAAGAGGCAAGGAAGCATTTGGAAGAATCCTTGAATTAGTAAAAGATAATTGAAAAGGTGTTAAAAATAAAATAAAGAAGTGGGAATAGATGTTCAATGAAGTGACCCCTTATAAGGAAGAAGAAAAAAAGTCTGCATAATAGATCCAACTATTGAAAAAGCATGTGGAAGACCTCTAGAAGCATATCTCTGAAGGCATTGGTAAAACAAGTGGGTTATCCAAGGAAAAGGCCAAAGCAGTTCGAAAGAGAATGATCGAGGGTATCCAAAAAATGAGATTAAAAGCAAGGCCTACATTATCATACTTGGTCAAAATTAAGGATACATTGGGTTGGGTAGAAGATGAATTTGATGCATCCATCAACTTCCTAAAAGCAAGGTTATCCGCAACAATAAAAATCCAAGTCCTGGCAGAAAGCACACAAGCAATATTTGGATATAGAGCCTAGGATGAAAAATGGTCCCAAGCCAAACTAGTTGCCAGGAGTTTCTTCAAGAGACACAAGTTGGTAACAGAAAGTTCCAAAATAATGTAAGAACTCAAGGCATAATCTAAGGGAAGTTTGATACATGTAAACATAGCCTAAAACTATGGTATGTCGAGCTTATGGGATAAAGATTCAAAATTATTAGAGGAGGATGAGTTAAAGGCTTCCTGGAAATATTTTGTAGAATATGAATCAAAGATAGATAGTTGGGAAGAGCCAGTCTAGGAGGAAAAAATATTCAATATGGCTCAATATATCACCCAAATCAACTCCTGCTTACATGAATTGTACATGAAGTCGAAAGTTCTATCGTATGACAAAGTAGAAGAGCTAGAATATTTGTATCTGAATTTTCGAGAAAATTTAGACCCAGATGAAGAAACTTGGAAAAAGGCCTATGCCACTTACAATGAAGTTGTTCAAGAAAAGGAGAAACATGAAAAGGCTAAAAAGCCTCAACAAGTAGTGCAGCAGCACCTGGGCAAGAAGACAAATAAATATATAGAAGAAGACACTCCCGATGAATGACCACATAGAGCAATAAGCATTATTTTTGCTTGGTATCACTCCCATTTCTCCTCTTATTTTTTTAGTTATTATTTTTACTCCATTCCCCAATGTATAAAGGCTCTAAATTCTAACATTTCACTAGCATAATTCCCCTGGAGGCACTAATAATGTTGGTCAAAATGACCACATCAAGGGGAGTAAGGAGTGGTCTTCTCAAAATTTTGCTAAGTATAGAAAAAAGGTCACGGTTGCATGATATTTTTGAACCAAGGGACTAAGTGAAAGGAAAATATCATGATAGTGTGGTATTTTTGAGCTAAGAGGCTAAGTCTGAGGAAAATGTTGCAATAGAGCAACATTTTTGAACTCGAAGGCTAAATGAAGGGAAAAAGTTGTGATGGTGTGCCACTTTTGATCCTGAAGGTTAAATGAAGGGAAAAGGTCATGATGGTGTGATACTTTTGATCTTGAAGGCTAAATGAAGGGAAAAAGTCATGATGGCATGAAAATTTTGAGCTCGAAGGCTAAGTTCAATAAAAAGGTCGTGATGGTGCGACATTTTTGAGCCCAAAGGCTAAATGAAGGGAAAAATTCATGATGGCTCAACAGTTTTGAGCCCAAAGGCTAACTTTGAGGAAAATGTCATGATAGCATGATATTTTTGAGCCTAAAGGCTAAATGAAGGGAAAAAGTTGAGATGGCATGACAATTTTGAGCCCAAAGGCTAAGTCTGAGGAAAACGTTGTGATAGCGCGATATTTTTGAGTTAAGAGGCAAAGTTTGGGGAAAAATTTGCAATGGCATGACAATTTTGAGCCCAAAGGTTAAATTAAGGGAAAAAATCATGATGGAAAGACACTTTTGAGCCTAAAAGTTAAATGAAGGGAAAATATCGTGATGGCGTGACATTTTTGAGCTCGAAGGTTAAATGAAGGAAAATAGTCACGATGATGCAACATTTTTGAACCTAAAGAACAGTGAAAGATAGCTAGGCCACGATGCCTATAATAAGATAAAGGCAGATTGTGGTAACAAGAATATCCCAACCATTTCTAGTTGAATATCCCATGCTCTCTTAAATGCCACTCTAGCATAATGGGCCTACAAGTGTATTATTGTAACAAATTTTAGTTTTTATGTTATGTAAAAAAATATATAGGATGAGCGACCCACACAAATGGTTAGCTCTTGGATGTTTACAAGGCAATGTACATAGACTTCTAAAAGCAAATAAATATTATCCATTCTAGTTTCTGGCTCACTGGTGTTGTTATCAAGTATGTATGGGTTGTTAATTGCTATATAAAGTTAGGTTGAATAAAAAATGCTTTAATTCTTATTTTGAGTTTTTGCATTTGAAGTTCTACTAACTCTAAAATTAATAGTTCCAATAGGCTTGTGTTTGATTAAATCTACACTAGAGGATTAGTTACTCTATTTTGATGGTTTAAAGAATGATTTTTTGCAAAAGGCTATAGAAATTTCTTTGCTATTATCTAACCTGCACCATTTAAACGCTCCTAGAAATAGCTATATTTTCCTCTCTTTATGCATTTCATTATCCCTCTATTTTTCCTAAAAATCAAGGAACTAGCCTCCTCTAGAGATCGAATCGGGTAAAATCTATTTTGAACCTGGTCTTTCAATGTTGGCAAAGTCTTGGGTGCAAACGTAACCAAAGGCATATTTTGCACCAACAAATTCTAACTAAGAATGGCCATTGTTCTTGCTAGTCTTAAACATTTTACCACACTAGATAAAATATGGATTATATAAATAGTACCACCATTGGTGAGGCAATAACAATGTCTATGATAGGATGAAGGGTCTAGGGATTACGTATTTATGACATAGCCTAAACCACCATCAATAGCATGTGAAGCAAGTCTAAGCAAGGGTATAGGAAAATTTGGTCTAAAAAATGTTAAGGGTCCAAGGTGGAGGCCTAGTGTGACATTTATATTGTTCACTCTAGATAATATACCCCATAATGGTAGATGAGAAACCTAAGTATGATAGGTTAATTCAACGTTTATGCTTTTATATGAGGTTTATAATAAGGATATATAGGTATTTAAATAAAATTGATTTATGCATGTTAGGAGTAGTGATAAAGAGGTAGAAGATGGTGGATTTGGTTTCTCATAAATTAATACAATATGTCACTATGTAGACAAATGGTCCCTTGCACCTGATTACAATAGTGATGACACATTGAGATTTATTCAAACAAATCAATTGGGAAATACCAATTATCCTTACTATGAAAATAAAATACCGTGAGGGTTGGGAGGTGAAATATAATATGATAGTAGAGCATAATGCCTTAGCTCTAGAAAGCACTTACATAATGGTTAGGAAAGATAGGTTGGTTACAAATATAGACCAATTATGTATAGAGTCCACAAGCTTATGGGATCCATGACAATGGTCACTATTAAGCGTGATGATTCTAGGTATGTAGTCTAATGCGTGTTGAAAGATATTACATTGTTTGGTACTATGCTAAAGTACCTCCATGTTACTATTGTAAATATTACATTAGGATGTGAGTTATTAGATAAAGTGTCTGATTTATATTTATCCTAAAGTATGTGTCAATATGTAGGATAAGTCCCAAGTATCATGTAGTAATGTGTGCAAGTGTGTAGAGTGTAAGAGTGTGCAAATGTCATGTAATAAAGTGTGGAAGTGTGTAATATGTAATACTGTACAATGTGTCATGTAAGTTACTTAAGAGTCATGTATGTAGGAGTCAAGTATACAAGTGAAGAGTCGCATGTATGTTGCAAGATATAAATTCAAGATACATGAGAGGTTTGTCTTATATGTGAAATATGAAAGGATGCATATCCTAGATATGTGAGGAGATCAATAATAAAGTATTGAAGAGTTATCTTATAAGGTTATATTATGGAGACAATGATCCATGTATTGTATTGAAGAGAATTCAAGTCTTGTATATTTGATCAATATTATTGTGTGAATTCTATATTGAAATATTGTTATTTCATGTGTAGGAAGCAAATCCACCTCCCATAAAAAGAAGAAATAATGTACAAATTGCAATATTTGACAAAGTTTTGTGCAATTTTGATGAAATGTAAATGAAATTTTGTGTGAAATGTAAATTAGATTTAAATTGAAATTAAATAAAATTAGGAGAAATGTACATGACATGCAATTTGATAAAAATAAAATTAGACTTTAGAAAAATTGATTAAATATTAGGAATACAAATTATGAGGTGGCAGCTGTAAATAACACATTATCTCAAGAACAACTCATGAATGACCTAGGTAGGCATTATAAGTCCCCCATTTATTTTTTAGTTTTTTTCATGGTTGTAAATAGATTGCATGGAGTAATGCTATAGCATAGGGTTTCTGTTAGGACCCTCCTAACATGTCCTAATACTTATATTATTTATTAATTATATTCTAGGGTCACAACCCTTCACTCTTACAACTATTAGACTAGGTATTTAAATGCAATCCAAATATGATAATAAGGCATCATGGAACAAATATATTAATTAAGTCTATTGTGGGTTTTTCTACCTTACAATCAAAAAGTGATTCAATATAAAAATGATTCCTCCTTTCGCACTATTTAGTTTCATACCATCTAGATCAGAGCTAGATCAAGGAGCAAATTCACCATTAATTTTTTTTTTTTTCGCTTGCCGCCCTGCCAGTCTGCCTTCCCGTCTGCCGCCCTATCAGTCTGCCTTCTGCCTACCACCTTGCCGACCGCCGTGCGCTCTCGACCCTGATGCCTCTACAAGATACCTGTTAAATAACAGAGAGCAACAAATTCAAAAAGTTGATAGGGCATTTCCCACCAAATTTTTGACAAATTTTGAAAAAAAAAATTGCTAAAAAAACTTATAAAGTTGTTAAACAAAAACATTTTTCTCACCTGTACCAAGTCATATTGATTGTTACCTACAACAACCACAATGGCTGAAGGATGATGATCACTAGATTCCATTCATGAGAAACACGAAAGGCTCGCTGAAGAAGTTCAACAGGAAAGAGAGGAGAATACCCGTAACACAAGAGAACTCTTCGAGAAAATATTTGCAATGGATGTTAAACTTGATGCCATCAGTCAAAATCAAACAACACATGCAAATTTAACCAACAATGGGTCATCAAACCGAGCAATGTTAGGAGGGTCCTAACAGTTTCATTCTATGAATACTTAGTCCATTGGAACTTATGTACTATGAATAACATGATAGTATTGCATGCAGTAGCAATAATGATTACAAATCAATTCTGCAAGTGTAATTATGTGTGCATGTGTTGAAAAAAGAGTGATTTCATGGTAAACATGTTCTTTGTGTTATATGCATGGTACAATTATAGATGCCAATATTATTAGAATAGTTATGTAGTGCAAGTGGTGGACAAAATCCTAGTATAGAAAATTGTACAAGTGACTATGGCAACTCAATAAGTGCAATGTGTGATGAATTCATACCAAGGATTGATAGATCTTTGCCTATTATTTATGGTATAACTAGGATTATAGAATGGTAGAATCAATTTCATTATTGGGATCTACATAGGAAACTCTCTAAAATGTACAAAGGTTTAATAATTGTACATTTGGTCATTGAATTGTATGGTTACCAACTACTAGTTAGAACTCCCCAAGTTTTTAGTTGAATGATGTAGATAGAATTTCTAGATTACCAATTATATGTTTTTACCATTTGAATGTTTGATGATTGTACATTTAGCTAAGACTATAGTTTTGGGAATCATATAATCAATTGTACATTTTAGAATTGTATAATTGTACCATTGTACATTTTGTGACTATATAGTTGTGCAAATATACATTTTTGAAGTTGCATAATTGGAACCGCACAACTGTATGATTGTTAGAATTACACTCCAACAGTTAAAAATGAAGATCAATTTGAGGGATTATGCTTAAATCTATGACCACCCCCTACCAAGAATACCACCAAACACACTATTGTTGGAGTATATTACATTATTTAGTACATGCTAATGTACCCCTATGGTACCTTCATGGTACATATTGTGAATATTATACTAGGGTTGAGTCTTATTTTAGAGTGTGAGTAATATTTTATGTAATGTAATAATGTGCAGGAAATGCACATGTGCAATGTGAGTAAGTGTGCAAGTATAATAAGTCTATATGCACAAGTGTATTTAGATTAGATAAGCATGAGCAATGAACATAAAGTGTAGAGAATCAAGTGCTATAGGTGTAATAGAAAGAGGAGTAATAAATTTTGCATACATTTTGAGCAACTAATACTGTAAGTTGTGCTACATGCTTTGTACATGTATGATTCAGGCTATTTACATTTATATTGTTGCTTATTAATAAATGTTAGTTGATATATTATAAGCCTTGATATACATATTAGTTTTCTCATATTATTCTACACATTATCTTGATCTTACTATATTATGGCTATCTAATATTTGATCCTATGGAATTTATCATATGAGTTATATATTAACATTAAGGACTAAAAGACATTAGTGGTATTAGAGTGACAATAAGTAGTTTCTTACACAAGTTGAATTTATTTAGCTACATATAAAATTAATTTTGTCTAGTTTGATAAAATTGATTTAGAGTCTACCTACTTTAAAGCGAGATAGACCTGGACTCTATTGTAAGGTCAATGTAAGTAGAAATACTAGAATATTTCTATAGATGCAAGAATAGCTAGTGAAGAATAGGACTCAACTATATAGTATTTCCATGGTTGTAGAATAACTAGTGAATACTAGGACTCATCTATAGGGTCTTTCCACGGTTATAATCAATGAAGAAAAGAACTCATCTATTGGAGAGTGAATCAAATTTAATATAGTTAATCATTCAAGTAAATAGCCAACCCTTGGCATCAAAAGGATTTTAATGAAATAGATAATCTATGACACTAATTTATACTAACTCAAAAGGAAGTTGAAGTATTTGATACAATCAAGTCATCGTGATTTTGATTGAGGCATCAAAGAAATATGAGTTAATTTGATATTATCAAATCTATTAGGTGCAACCTAAGACATTTTTGGAGATAGATTTGCAAGAGATTGATTGTCAAAAGAGTGAGAATCTTCCTACAATATATAGAGAAGAATTTTATCTTCTAGTGTAAGAAAAAAGTATAAAGAAGAATGATATAGCAAGGACTAATGTATCTATCTTATAGTCAGCTTTCATCAATTAGAGGTTAATTGAAAGTTGAAAAAAGTTTTGCATATTGAAGACAGACCTTGACATATAGTAAATTTTAGGTCTTGAAGATAAACCTTGACATAGAAACGAATTCAACAAAATTTAGGTCTTGAAGAGAGACCTTGAAAAATATAGAAGAACAACAAAATATCAAGGTTACCTATTCTAAAATGTCATTCAAAATAGAGGTGGTCTATGAGAAGAATAGATCCTAAAGAGAGGCCTTAGTAATAGAAGTTCTAACAAGTTTTAGGCTTGACAAGATCAACCATCAAATAGAAGAAATTTGGAATAGATAGAGGTTCTATCTAAGCATCAATAAATAGAAGTAAAAGAAATTTGATTTAAGGGATTAAGAGAAGGCTCTATTTTGTAGTCAATAAGTACAAAATAAAGAAGCTCAAGGTATAAGATTAGAATAGACACCCAAGTATTGAGGTGTAAAGAATAAATTTTTAGGGTGTAGCTATTTAGAAGAGATACCTAAGGAAGAGTTTTAGGGTGTAGCTATTCAAATCAGGCCATAGCAACATCAAAATCAATGGGTGATGCATTTGCAATTTTTTTTTGAGTTATTCAATGAGGAAGATCGAAGAGCAACCACCTATCAAACATAAGATTTTTTAGAACTACAAAAAGGGAACAATCAACATATTAAATACAATAGCAACATATACAAAATTAAACCAGATAAATATAATGTAAAAAAAGGAATAGTGATGTTGGAGTTCAATACAATGTAGAAGCCAATAAAGAGAAAATGCAGAGCAGTCAAATTCCAAGAGCCAAGCAAACATTAAAAGATGAAATACAAAGAAATCAACCTCCAAGAGCCAACCAAACATTGGAAGAGGAAATTTAGAGTAGTCAAAGCAAACACCAATAGAATAAACACATGTAATTCCAAGAGTTGAGCGAACACAACATGAATGTTAAGAGCAGAGCAAGTGTTGGAAAGGGAAACCTAGGCATTGAAGAGACTACATTGGTAGTGAAGGTAACACAAGAACAACGCTCAATAATACCAGTAGTTTATGCAAGGAGAAATGTAGAAGAACCAACATCCTTTGGAAGAGAGATACTTCATACATAATATTTTCAAAATCTACCTAGAGATGTAACATTTTTAGAGCAATTAGAATGGTGAAAAAACCTAACATTTCATCTATGCCCTTTTGAAGTGAAACATATAAATCAAAGGCATTTAGCACTCAGTCAAGTTCATTAAAGCTATTCACATGAATTTGGAGGTGAAGTTCAAGCATCTGTAATAGTGAAATGTGGATAGATGCACTAAGCAAATTTTAGAAGGTAATATTTAAATTTAGGGTTTTTTAAGTTTTATTAAGAAGTGATAAGGTAGATAGAATTAAATATTTTATTAAGTTTTGAAAAGGTAGTGTATCGCTCCAAATTTTTCACACCCTTACCTTCAGGCTATAGGATCCATTTCCGGAATGGGGATGTGAAAAGGATGGCGTGGTACCTCGAACTAAGAGGCCTTGCGAAGGTCTCGCCTCTCAAGGGAGGTGTATATTGGTGATTTTTCGATGAATGGTGGGTTCACCAGGAAACATTTAATGGCAGTTTCCACGCCTAGGTTGGGAATGTGTTTTATGTGTTCGTTTTAGCCTTAAGCATTCAAATCCTATGTTTGGCCAAAATGCGTCTAAGCTATTCTATATGAAGATGCAGATTAAATGAATACAGAAAACATAATTAAGACAAAAAAACAGAGAAATTACAAAGAAGAATACCTGATCCCTCCGGATGTCTGATGAAGATTCTGATTCTTGAAGCAGTCAGGATCGCCTGGAATTCGACAGGATCATCTGAGATCAGACAAGATCGTCTGAGATCTAATGAATTCGTCAGACGAATTCATCAGAGACCTACAAACAGAGAAATATGTGCAAAATACAAAAAATGCAACTATTCTAACAGAGAAAAATAGTGTAAAATGACCGCAATAATATCAAATTGAAACTTAAAAATAGAAACAAGAATGAATTATGCTAATTTAATCACAATTATGGCTTAATTATGCATTTAATCTAGATGGGTGAACTCCAAAATGCAGAATACCGTAAAATACTAAATAAGCTAGCTAATTACAGAATAAAACAATAGAGAAAATATGGAGAAATGCAAACTTTAGGCACTGATTGCCTCAATGTGGACTGCAGTTGAAATCATCTCGCATTGGTAGAAAATCGTCTCTGATTCAATAGGATCGCCTTTGATCTGAACAGGATCATCGACGACGATGTAAGCATGCTCCGGCTAAAAAACACTAAGGTACCTGCAACAAAATTGGTATAGAGCTAATGCAAATATGAATTTGAGATGTCTTAATGCGTATGAAGTCGGGTTATAGGAATTATCAGCCAGGGGGGTGCTAAGGGAAGGGCTTAGGATTAAATAGGCTTAGGAGGGAGGTTAGGAGGTTGGATATCATCCCTATTTAGGAGATCTCCAATGGGGGAGGGTCTCTAACGACACAGACACGCTTTTTTCTAGATTAGAGACCCGTTGGAACATAAGCTAATTGTGCAAAATCAGTTTAGGGACAAGATCGTCTGGACGTCCTTGCCAAGATGAAATCGTCAAATCTAGGGTGATATCGTCTGATCAACGACGATATCGTTAAATGGTCAAAACAACCTCTAAAAATGGCGCGGGAAAAGGGGAAACAGATTAACTAGCAGTTAACAAGCGATTTGGGAGGTTAAAATTTGAATTTAAATTATTTAATGGAGTGAATGTAATTATTAAAATTTCACTGTGCCAATTTTAGGGTGCTACATTTTGCCCCCTCTTTAGCGAATTTTCTGAAGAAAATGCGTTAAAGATGAGTTCTTATCGATCTACGAGAAAGCAAAAATTATTCCCATTTTTAGGCGACGATTCTTGGTCGAATCGTACGACATCTTACTATGGTGCCCCCTCCGTGTTTTTACCCAAATCGAACGTTTGAGGTAAAAACACGAAAAAGCAAAATTATTTTTGAATTATTTTTGAATAAAATTAAGAAAAATAGGGTAAAACCCTAATTCATTTTTACTGTTTGTTTTTATTGGTTTTAGAGCTCTAGAAGCAAAAATGGTGGAGACGGTGCATAGATCAACAGAGGTCCGATGCGGGCTACTGAAAGCCCTAGCAGAGAGGTGGTATCCAGGTTATTCCTATTTTCGGCTATCGACAGGGGAGATGACTCCCACACTAGAGGATGTATGGAGGATTATGAGAATCCCCATACAAGGATGGTTGATCACTCCTACAGCCAATTAGGGCCATGCTATGGGGCGGTTGTGTGGTGACTCGAGCTTCGCCCTGGAGAAGGGTAGAGTTAACATCGAGGTGCTGCGTCAGATGCCTAGGGCATCTAGACTCACACAGGTTTTAGCCATAGTGGTTGGTGGACTTTTGCTGTGCCACCAGAGTGGGTGCAGGGTACCATGGATGCTAGCAGATGTGATCTATGATATGCGAGACCATGGTTACAGATTCTATTGGGGTAGCTATATTCTATTTCAGTTGTATAGAATCTTGCATGCGATTGTGTACAAGGGCAGTCAATGTATAGTTATGACATCGCTCCTACAAGTTTGGTGCTGGGAGCACATTACAGTGCGAAGGCCGATAGGGCTTCCTTTGATAAGGATTGACAAGGAGAGGCCCCGAGTTTTCTACTGGTGGCTCCGAAGAGGGTAACAATGGCGGATCGACCTTTCGATGTCTCAGAGACTGCTAGATGACCTAGTCCCAGACCAGATCACCTGGAGGCCATGGCAAGAGCACCCAGGGTGGGCCAAGGACGGAAAAGAGCTGGCTCGCATCAAGTGAGTTTGATGGCTACGGATGGAGAGGGGAGAGGTGGAGCTCCACCGCTATGACCAAGTTTTGCAATAGTTTGATCTATAGCAGGGGATCCCATCTCTTAGGGATTATGAGTTTTCCCAGACTGTCCGAGATAACACCACAGTGAGTGGGGCTCCAGACATGCAATGCTTTTGGAGTCAAGACTCAGATGATGCCCCCATTTAGCCAGTGGATGGGGATGATGTAGGGGTAGCCGATGGCTACAATGCCTGGTACACAGGCATCCGCCCTCCTCGGATGATGAGGGCTCAAGGTCCGATACACGTAGTTGTGCATCGGATAGGGAGGCGACACCAGGCGGCTATGGAGGCGGCCTAGGGTTGTAGCAGGAGAGAGCTAAGGAGGCCATAGGCACAGGAGAGGCCACGACAGAGGGAGAGGAGGGAGGCGAGACCCCCTTCTCCATAGATAGAGAGGCCACCATCGCTTGATAATGGCAAGGGTGTCGACACTAGGGAGAGTAGTGAGACAGCGACTCTTCGAGCGAAGATGATCCATCTCCAGGCACAGGTGCAAACCCTACAGGAGGAGGCTGCATGACACCGAGCTAAGGTTACACAGCTCAGAGATGAGATTGCATGCCTCAGGGCACGAGGCGGAGGGGCAAGCACTAGGGAGCTGACATGGGCTATTGCCCAAATCACTTTCTATCAGACATTATACTATCAACTGGTGCCAGAGGAGGATAGACTACCACTGCCAGCTAACATCGTAGATCTGATCAGGATCGGGTTGTCGAGGACTTTGTCCCAATCGACGACTAGGACTCGTAGTACTACACATACTACGATGGGGCCACCTCGTCCACCTCAGGGTAGGGGAGGAGATGAGGCTGAGAGCTCGAGGGGTTCTCGAGGCTAGACTACTGCATTACATTGTACAGATTGATATATAGTTTTATTATTTTTGATAGAGGATTGAGTATGTCGAGGTATAGATTATGGCATACCAATCCAGTTTTGATGATGTATATATTGTTGATATATATATGAGATGAGATATGTATTTTGATCATATGACTTGTATTATGTGTATGTTTATGATGCTTTTATGTTTGATTGATTAATTTGATGATTGGATTGAGGATTCATGAAATTATGTCATTTTGAAAATTTATAATTTTGATGTCATGCTGTAATATTTTAAATGAAATAATCTGATGTAACAAATTGGTGGTTTGTGATGTAATGTGATAAAAAATAACAAGAGACTTCTAACAATAATTTCAAAGGACATTGTCGCTATTATAGACCATTTCATGGAGTCACTGCTCACTCGGTCGTCAAGCTAATCCCAGTATAGAAATATTGTTAAAAGTAAAAGAGTGCTTAAGAGACTGTCTTAAGACTTTGGTGCAATGGTGCAAATAATGATGATGATGGTTTGTTTTTCAGATTTTCATGAAAATAGTATGCATGAAATAATGTTAAAATGATTTTTGCTAGGCATAAATTCCTAAGTGTGATAAAATTTTTGGATAATTCCTTAGGAATTATACCATCATTGCAAATTTGAAGTTTGACATAATGACATGAAATAATGAAAATGTGTTTGTTTTTTGTTGAAAAACATAATTGTATAACAGAATGATTTAAGTCATATGGTTTTTCATGATTTTTAAATAAATGGGAAATAAAAATTGTTACAATGGTTTGCGCTAGGCATAGAATATGTAGGTATAGACTTAGACCATCATCACAAAAATCAAAGAAGAAAATAGATTGTTTTATTGCATGGTTGATTTTTAATAAACAGAAAATATGAAGATGAGGACTCACACTAGGCATAAAATTCCAATTTTGGTTTTGGAACTATACCATCGTCACAAAAGTCAATAATATATATATATATATATATATATATATATATATATATATATATATATATATATATATATTGTGTGTGTGTGTGTGTGTGTGTGTGTGTGTGTGTGTGTGTGTGTGTGTTTTTGATTGGATGGTTTGAAAGAAATTTTGATTTTTCTATTATGCATATAGTTGTCTAAACAACTGTACTTGAAGAAGAAAATGACTTATTCCAAACAATTTGCAAAAAATATTTCAAAGTATCTTAAAGACAAAATTTAGATTTATAAGGAATCTCATGTGCATATGTGAATTCATTTCCAATCTTGATTTATCATAATGATACACAAAATCTCTCAAATATAAAATGTGTGTGCAATTGCTATGTTCATTTACCAGTTTTGAGCAAGATAATATGATACAAGTGATTTTAAGAAACCAAATAAGTGTTCATTAACCATGATGTAGATGCATATAACCATACTAGACTACTATGCAAGTCGGATTATCAAGAGCTAGCTAATCCATAAGTAGACATAGGTTTGTACAAAAGAAGGTCGCTAATGTGACAGACGTATCGCCACGCTAGGAGTTACCCAAGGCCAAGCAGGTTGGGCACAAACCACCTGTTATGGGGCTTACCTCACGTTTTCGAATAATTGAGAATTCCAGGATTCAAGCTCATCAACCCTTCTTTTCTTTTCAAAGGGTAGGGAAAGGGATTTTATTGCTTTTGCTTTTGCTTTCTTTTGCTTTTCTTTTCTTTTTCTTTTTCTTTTTGTATTTTTGCTTGATAATTGAGATAATGCTTGAAATATTGCTGTAATGATATAAAATAACAATTTTTTTTTTTTCTCTTTTCTTAAACTTTGCCTTTTGTTCTATACTAGGGATACTTGCTCAGATTAGCTGTAGAGCAAGGGATTTTTATTCCGGGTAGGGGTGAGCTTGTCCTTTTGCCAATTCTCAAAGATTCTAGACCATGTGCATGATAGGATAGCAGGGGAAACTTTTCACTCAAGAAATCACTTCTACTATGTAGCAAAACATGGAAATTACAAATATAATCATTTTATTGTGAAAATATGTGCTTGGTTTAAGTAAATAACAATATCAATTCTCTATGCTCAAACTTTATTTAATTGAAATTTGTGGAATTTGATATAAGAAAGATTAGTAATCATGCCAGACAGAATCAAGATATTTATTTTTGTGTTTGTGAAAGTGAGGGATTCCCAATAAATGCTAATTTATCCAAAATAATTTGAAACATATAACTGCAATAATTGTAAAAAAATATTTATAAATGATTTTTGAGAAGTTTTGAGAATGTTGACTCTCTCTTTATTCTTTATATTGTTTTGGTTTTGAAAGAGTCAAGCATATTGTTGTTTTTATTTTTATTATTTTTTGTTTGTTTTTGAAAAAATGATTAACGAGTGCCATAAATAAATACAACAAATAGTTTTGAAGATTTTGATGATTATGAATGTTTTTGATGTTTTTGAATTTATAAATTGAAATAAAATACAAGATAGTGATTTTGAATTATTTTAAACAAATATATACAAGGATGAAATGACCAAATTTATACATAGTAACGTTTAAGATGTAAAATATTCATGGGTTCTTTAAGTTCTTTACCATCTAAGGTAGATAATTTGTATGCTCCTGATTCAAATTTGGCAGTGATAATGTATGGTCCAAGCCAGTTGGGCTCAAACTTACCTTTAATGTCCTTAGTTGTATTTGTATTTTTTTGATTTTCTTTTAAAACAAGGTCGCTGATCTCAAAGGATCGATGACGAACTTTTTTAGCATATGATCTTTTAAGCTTGTTTTGGTAGGCACGGAGATGCTCCAAAGCATTGATGCATTTTTCATCTAAGAGTTCCAACTGACTGAGTCTACCAGCATGATATTCATCTCCTACTTCGGTATCTTGAAGTAGTAGAGCCAAAGAAGGAACTTCCAATTCAAAGGGAAAAATTGCTTCAGCACCATAAACCAAAACAAAAGGTGAAGTTCCAGTGGGGGTTCGAACACTAGTTCGATAGGCCCACAAGGTCGGATATAACTGAATGTGCCAGTCACGGCCAGTTTTATTGACCAATATTTTGATTAAGGTTTTATTAGATGCTTCTACTTGACCATTACCCTGAGGATAATAGGGAGTGGACCAACGATGTTGAATCTTATATTTTTGACATAATTTTTTAACATCTTTATTTTTGAAACAAGTTCCATTATCAGAGATGAGATTTGCAAGAATTTCGAACCTACAAATAATTTGATTAAAAATAAATTTAGAGACTTGTGTGCCAGTGCAAGAAGCTAAAGGCATAGCTTCAACCCACTTTGTGAAATATTCAGTGGCGGTTATGATGAATTTATGTCCATCAGATGACATAGGATTGATTTTGCCAATAATATCTAAGCTCCATTTTGAAAAGGGCCAAGGAGATGAAATAGTCTAAAGTTCTTGTGTAGGCACATGGACAAGGTCAGCATGTTTTTGACACTTGTCACAATGGCGCACATAATCATGTGCATCCGTTTCCATGGTAGGCCAAAAGTATCCTATCTGAAGGAGCTTTTTAGCGATGACACTACCACTAAAGTGTCCTCCACAAGATCCATAGTGGGCTTCACTCAATGTTGATTTAGATTCCTCTAAGTTCAAACATCTTAATAGGATACCTTCAAAAGATATCCTATATAAAGTATTGCCAATTATTACAAATCGACTTGCTCATCTACATAATAACCGACACTGGTTTCTATTAGAATTGGTAGGAAAAGTCCCATTTTGGAGAAAATCAAATATATCCATATAACAAGGTTTAGGAGTAGTTTCGTTGATTAGAAACACATCCAAAGGTTCTAATCATGACTTATTTGAAGCGGGTTCTTGGAGTCGACGAATAATGATAGTGGCATATTTGTCATCTAACTCTAGGGGCAAGAGAGATGCAGCTGCAGCCATAGCATCAACTGCACGGTTGCAAGTTTGAGGAATAGCTTCCAAGGTAATTTGATCAAATAGAGACATTAGTTGTAAAACATAGGCCTTATATGGGCACAGTTTATCATCTCTAGTCTGATAAACTTCATTAATTTGGTTTATAACCAGTTGAGAATCACCAAAAACTAACAGATGTTTAATTTTTAGCGCCAAGGCAGCTCGTAATCCAAGGATTAGAGCTTCATATTCAGCAGTATTGTTGGTGCAAGCAAATGTCAATTTTAAGGATAGAGGAATAAGATGTTTTTGCGGGGATATTAAAATAATACCCACACCAGCCCCACTCATGCATCGAGCTCCATCAAAGTATAAGGACCATTGTTCAGTATGATCTGCCTCTAATTGAAGGCATTCATCAGGAAACTCGATGATGAGGGGATGGGTAGACTCTAAGGGTGCAACAGCTAATTGATCTGCTATGATTTGACCCTTAATAGACTTTTGTCCTATGAATGTGAGATCAAACTCGCTTAGAGCAAGAACCCACTTGGATGTGCGACCCGATAAATAAGGTCGACTCATGAGATACCTTAAGGGATCGTATTTGGCAATGACATAAGTTTTTTGACTAAGCATATAGTGTCGTAATTTTTGCATAGCAAAAATGACTACTAGACATAGTTTTTCTAATGTTGTGTAGCGGGTTTCATAACTGATGAAGGTTTGGCTAATATAATAATTAGCACGTTCTCTCTTTTCATCATCAAGCTGAGCTAACATAGCCCCTAAGGCAGAATCTAAAGCTAAAATATATAGGAGAAATGGGCGATCAGGTTTAGGTGGTGAAAGCACAGGTGGATTAAGGAGGTATTGCTTGAGAAGTTCAAAAGCTTCTTGACATTCATCGTCCTAATTAAAAGGGACATCTTTCTTAAGGAGTTTAAGAAAGGGATCGGTTTTGTCCGCCAGCTTATCGATGAAGCGACAGATAGCTTGAAGCTTACCTTGTAAACTTTGTAATTCAGATATATTAGTAGGTGTGGGAATATCAGTGATAGTCACAATCTTGAGAGGGTTGATTTTGATACCATGTAAAGAAACTAAAACCCCTAATAGTTTACCGAACGTAACTTTGAATATGCATTTTACTGGATTTAATTGAATAAGATATTCTCGTAATCGATTAAAAACCTTTCTCAATTCATCTAAATGATTATCTTCAATAATAGAGCGAGCTATAATATCATCTACATAATCATGTAGGATATCATGCATCATATCATGAAAAATATAAGTCATAGCTCGTTGATAGGTTGCACTTGCATTCTTTAAGCCAAATGGCATCACTTTCCAACAAAAAGTACCCCAGGGGGTAATAAAGGCTATTTTAGCCTGATCTTTAGGAGCTATCCTGATCTGATTATAACCAGAGAATCCATCCATTAAGGACATCATCCCACTTCTGGCAGTAAATTCAATGATTTGATCCATGTTTGGAAGAGGAAAATCAACTTTAGGGCATGCAGCGTTAATATCTCTAAAATCTATGCAAACCCTAACTTTGGTAGCTTCTTTCTTGGTTACTGGAACTACATTTGAGATCCATTCAACATAATCAATAGCTTGTATAAAAACAACATTCAGGAGTTTTTCTAACTCCCCTTTGACTAGCAGAGCCACTTTGGGATGCATTTTTCTAAGTTTTTTTTTGACAGGTTTAGCATCCGAATGGACCACTAGATGATGCATGACTACGGAAGGGTCTAGACTTGGCATATCTTCATATGTCCAAGCGAAGACATCTTCATACTCTTTAAGGAATGCAATGTATTGTTCTTGTTTTTCTTGACTTAATTCTGATCCAATATTGATTATGTGAGGATTATCCTCAGTGCCAATGTTAACTTTAAGGACGTTTTCTACTTCCATGTGTAGATCTCTTTCAAAATTAGGTGGGGCGGGTGAAACACCCAATTCTTGTAATTCTTGTAAGGTTAATTTGGATAATTCATCTTGAGGATTAGCGATCTCAAGCTGGGCTATAGTTGGTATAGAACCATCAAAATAAAATCCATTGTGTAATATCTCTTCAACGGAGACATCATGTAAGATATCTCCTTCCAACTCTTCATCGGGATCAGCAATCATTTTAGCGTAAGCTATGGATAGCATGTTACATGTAAATGGCTGATTTTTTAGAGGAAAATCATCATGCCTATCCAAATAATTTTGATAACATATGAGGTGATCATCATCTTCAAAAGGAAAGGTTTGACCCTTACTAGGAAATAGGCCCACACCACAGTGGGCAGGCCACGGTTCTACCTCAAAAGGTTCTTTCATGCCATTTTGGAAAGGTCCCAAGCCTTTCCCTTTATATCCAATTTTAAGCATTATGGGTTTAGCTTTAATATATTCATTGGTAAAATAACACCGAGCGTATCCCTCATGATGAGTTTTGATATTTCGAGGGATTATTCCCTAGTCATATCCTTTATAAATGAAGGCACAACTCCCAACTTGGTAAGTACTTCCCATAGGTTGTGGGAGGCCCAAAGTATGAGGAGAGGGTGGTAAGTTATTTAAAATAATTGAATCTCACATGAAAGCATTTATTTTTTCTGATATTAAGGTTGTGGATAAATCTGGTAAAATTTCATCAGAAAGAGCATAAGATGTAGAAGGATCATTCCCTATATCTTTAGATGTGGAAGTTATGATAGATGTTTCTATAGGTTTTGAAATTATAGGGATAGAACATGAAGGATTGGTTGTAGATTTAAGATCTTTTTGAGGTTCTAGAGTGATTTGTTTAGAAGATTGTTGATCTATATATGAGGATGAAATTACTGGAGGGGAAATAGGTGAGGTTATGGGTGTGCATTTCATAGTTTTAGATGAAAAATAATAACTAGGATGTGTGGATGACAGAGCGGGGCAAAATTGCACTCCAACAGGTTCTTCCAAAGCACACATATCAAAGGGTCTAGGGTCACCATGAATAGTGACTAGCTGATTTTTAAATTCAAATTTAACACATTGGTGCAAAGTGGATGGGACCGCTCACATTGCATTGATCCAAGGACGACCCAAGAGTATATTGTATGATGTTGGGCAATGTACAATAAAGACGATTGTATCTAGGGTTCGAGGACCAACTTGCAATGGGATGGTAATAACTCCACATGTTTCTTGTGTTTCGTCGTTGAAAGCTTTGATAATCATATCAGTTTTCTTCATTTCATCACTTCTAAAGCCAAATATTTGGTAGAAGTCAAAAGTGCAAATGTTTAGATATGAGCCATTATCAATCAGGACTCGTTTGACAGCTACATCTCCAATTAGAGCAGTAATATATAAGGGATTGTCCTTATGTAAACTATGTTGTGGGATATCTTTATCCCGAAAGTCAATACAATCAACCTCTCGAGTGATGATAGTATTGGCCATGGCTTCAGGTTGAATGTTTTGAGGTACCATAATTTGGCTTAATGTAAGCATCAACTCATCCCTATGGGTAGGAGAAGATCTTAATAAATCCAAAAGGGAAATTCTGGTTGTAGTATTGGATAATTGCTCATTAATATTGTAAGGGGGTTTAGGTTGAACATTAGGAGCATGATTCCCTTTATTGGGATTTTTCAAAACAAATGGAGCTCATCCATCATTCTGATTTGATTCTTGTTGAGAATTTTGAGCCTGTTGTTGAGTAACTACTCCAATGGTACCTACAATGTTATATTGAGGATGCTAAATTAGTCTCCGTATAGCATTTATGGCTTGTTCATTAGAGAGGAATTGATTAGAATAAGGTCGAGTAGTACTCTTCTAGGAAATGGTTCTTCTGGAACCATAGCATCTGTGATGGGTTGAATTGGATCTGATTCGTTTTCAGAACTATTCGATTGGTTTGAAGTGATGTCCACTTCACTTTCAGTATCTGATTCTATATCACTAGAATCAGAAGTTTGAAAATTGTGTAAGGGCCTGGTCGTAACCAGGGATAAGGTTGTGTCAAATATTTGAGGATCTTGAACAGGTAATTGTTTGCTAATGGTTCCTACTTATCGGTTAGGAGGGGGAACATTATGATGTTCAATTTGATTGGCCACCTCTTTACCATGTCTTGGTAAAGGGTGTTGAAATATGTCTAATGTTTGATTAGCATTTTGATTTTGATTTTGGGGAATGCTCTTTTGAGCGTTATTAGGAGAATTTTGTTTAGGTTGGAAGGCTTGCACTTCCATTTCATTATTATCAATCAAATATTGTATTTTATGTTTCAACCTTTTACAAGCATTGGTAGAGTGTCCAGGTCCTCTATGGAAATCACAGTGTAAGTCAGCTCTATATCCGGGTATAGTTGGATTAGGTTCCCGGATAGCTGGTAATTGGATCAAACCTCTTTTGAGTAATTGAGGTAAAATAGTTGATAAGGGTTGATTCAACCTAGTAAATTCTTGAGGAGGTTTATCAGGAGGTTTCAATATAAATTTTTTTGTTTTCTTCATTGCATTGATATTAGCAACATTTTTGCTATCAGTGACTCCGTAACCAACAATTTGTTTATTTTTATATTGAGTTCTGGATGTTTTCTCATCATCCTTATTCCTAATTTTGCCTCTCCTGATGAGGGAATCTTCTACTCTTCGAGCTAGATCTATAGCCTGATCGAAGGTAGTTAAAGTAGCAGTTGATAACTCATAAGATATTTGTTCTTGCAAATTATTGATAAAAATGTCTAACATTTCCCTATAAGGTAGCACAAAGTGTAGCTTTCCTGTCAATTGCCTCCATCTGGCTAAGAAATCGACAAAACATTCATCCTTGTCTTGTTTTAAGTTGTATAAATCTTTAATGGTTACATGCCTTTCGATGTAGGCACTGAATTGATGGACAAAAGATTCAGATGTTTCTTCAAAGGTTCTCAAAGAATGAGTGGGCAATTGATAGTACCACTCTAATGCCATTCCACCTAAACTTTTTGGGAACATTTTTAGTAATGGCAAGTCATCATGTGATATATCATGACATGCTATCCTAAACATGCGAAGATGCTCTATGGGATCTTCGGTTCCTTTATATATAGGCAGGATGGGCATGGGAAAATGCTTAGGGTATGGTTGAGCTACAACTATGGGATCCAAAGGTTGACTACATATCTCTCGATAATTGTACGAGGGATGATAAGGATCTATCTGGTCCATACACGAAGCTAACTATTTCACCATGGCTTCCAGATTACTAGTTTGCCCACCATATTGGTTCGGTAGGGCATGGATATGGGATTTGTGAGCATATGATGGAGGGACATGAAGATTAGATTCTATGTTGCTATTGTGTAAATTATTGGTAGGAAAAATGTTATGAAGGAATTTTGAAGTTGTATTATGTTGTATCCCAGATTGTTGAAAATTGGTGTTTGTCTTCGTTTTAGGTTTTTGTTTACTTGAAGCATATTGCTCAATAGTTTGGCGGAATAAAGTAGTGAAGGAAGTTTTCTTTTGTGTGGGAATGATTTTAGGTTGAATAACAGGTTCCTTAGGAGGTTGGGTAACCTATTGTTTTGACATGTTTTGAACCATAGTGACCATATATGTATTGGATGGTCTAGCCTTATCACTTTCTTGATCAATGAAAGACAAGGGATTAGTGCGTACGTCAAACGCATGTTCGATGGCTACTTGAGTGTCACTAATTTTCCCTTTATCAATACAAACTGCCACATTAAGGGCGTCAATGTTATCATTGAGAAATTTTTGAAAATGATCTACGTTGTCAAAAGCAATAGTTCCATCTAGAGCTACTCTAGGGGATGAGGATCCATCCTCTTTAACACTTTCTTCTTGTTCATTGTCTTCACCTAGGTCATCTTATGGTTGATCTAGAGTTTCTCCTTCCGAAATTGGATCTTCAAGAAGGACATTTGGGTTTCCAGTTCTATCTTGTAACCAATCTTCTTCTTCTCCTACAGTTTCTTTACCATTCCTAAGTTTAGGCATGGTGTTTTAATTTTAGATTTCAGCAAATATATATATATATATATATATATATATATATATATATATATATATATGCAACAAGCTTAAGAGGTATATATTAACTATATACCTACTACAATATTTAAAATGAAATGTTTAAGTTTTTGCTATGTTTTTTTTGTTTTAGTTTTTAGTTTTTCTTTGTTTTTGTAATAATATTGTAAAGACAGCAAATAACACAATAAATGCAAGAAATAATAAGACTGAAAGTAATGATATAGTTTTCTATAAACAATTTATAAATATCATTAATGGGCTCAAGCTCTTCAGGAGTCATGAAGTGTTCTTCTTCAAATTGAAAGTTTTCTTTTAAAAACTTAATGAAAAGAGCTATAGAAATACCATGTATTTCAGATTTTGGTTGATAATAATAATTCTCACGAAAATATTCATGATACAACATAGCTCTAGGAATGTTGTTCCATATTCTTCTAATCATAAGATCAGTTTCTAGGGATTCTATATGAACTAGAAATTGGCGTACCACAACTGTGTTCTTGAGGTATTCCTCGAAAGTTAAAAATTTTGAAGATACAAGAGCTCTCCTATAAGCTAACCATCTATGGTAGGCTCTCTGAAGTTCATGATAAAAGACAAGTTGATGAGGATCCAGGATTCTATCTAGGATAAGCCTCTTGATTTGTTTAAGTTTTTTTGACCTAGATGAAATGACACTAAGTCTTCTATCAAGTTCATCCCACAAGAGTTGATTTCTATCTGTTTCAGGCACACTAAGCACAAAATTGATTTCTATGGCTGCCAATTGGTTTTCTACATTTATAGTAACTGCTAATATTTTCTTAGGAGCTACCATATAAACATGATATTAAATTTAAATGATCTAAAATGCATCTATGTTTTAGTTGTTTTATTTTTTATTTTTTGTTTTGTTTTCAAAATGTTTACAATGCATTCACGTCGAGTTCACCAAAATGTATCGCTCCAAATTTTTCACACCCTTACATTCAGGCTATAGGATCCGTGGCTGGAAGGGGGATGTGAAAAGGATGGCATGTTACCTCAGACTGAGAGGCCTTGTGAAAGTCCCGCCTCTCAAGGGAGGTGTATATTGGTGATTTTTCAACGGATGGTGGGTTCACCAAGAAACATTTAATGGCAGTTTCCATGCCTAGGTTGGGAATGTGTTTTATGTGTTCATTTTAGCTTTAAGCATTCAAATCCTAGGTTTGGCCAAAATGCGTCTAAGCTATTCTATATGAAGATGCAGATTAAATGAATACATAAAACATAATTAAGACAGAAAAATAGAGAAATTACAGAATATTAAAAGAAGAATACCTGATCCGGATGTCTGATGAAGATTCTGATTCTTGAAGCAGTCAGGATAGCCTGGAATTTGACAGGATCATCTGAGATCAGACAAGATCGTCTGAGATCTGACGAATTCGTCAGACGAATTCATCAAAGACCTGCAAACAGAGAAATAGATGCAAAATACAAAAAATGCAACTATTCTAACAGAGGGAAACAATGTAAAATGACAGCAATAATATCAAATTGAAACTTAAAAATAGAAATAGGAATGAATTATGCTAATTTAATCACAATTATGGCTTAATTATGCATTTAATCTAGATGGGTGAACTCCAAAATGCAGAATAGCATAAAATACTGAATAAGCTAGCTAATTGTAGAATAAAATAGTAGAGAAAAGATGGAGAAATGCAAACTTTAGGCACTGATTGCCTCAATGTGGACTGTAGTCGAAATCATCTTGCATTGGTATGAAATCGTCTCTGATTTGACAGGATCACCTTCGATCTGAACAGGATCGTCGACGATGATGTAAGCTTGCTCCGGTTGAAAAACACTAAGGTACCTACAACAAAATTGGTATAGAGCTAATGCAAATATGAATTTGAGATGTTTTAATGCGTATGAAGTCGGGTTACAAGAATTATCAGCCAGGGGGGTGCTAAGGGAAGGGCTTAGGATTAAATAGGCTTAGGAGGGAGGTTAGGAGGTTGGAGATCATCCCTATTTGGGAGATCTCCAATGGGGGAGGGTCTCTAACGACGTAGACATGCTTCTACATAGATTAGAGACCCGTTGGAACATAAGCTAATTATGCAAAATCAGTTTAGGGACAAGATCATCTAGACATCCTTGCCCAGACGAAATCGTCAGATCTAGGGCGATATCGTCTGATCGACGACGATATTGTCAAATGGTCAAAACAACCTCTAAAAATGGCATGGGAAAAGGGGAAACAGATTAACCGACGGTTAACGAGCGGTTTGGGAGGTTAAAATTTGAATTTGAATTATTTACTAGAGTGAATGTAATTATTAAAATTTCACTGTGCCAATTTTAGGGTGCTACAGGTAGAGTTAATTTTCATTGAGTGATAAGGAGTTATTAATGTTTTATTAATGTGGAGTGATAAGTAGGTTTAAAATTTGAATTATTATAAAGTTGGAGTTATAAGGTTTATTCAATGGTTTCTTTATTTGTTAAGTAAATTTGAAATTTAGTTTTTTTTTTTTAAATATAATATTATTGAATTTTTGCAAATTAATTAATTTGGGAGTCAAAAGGAATTCAACTTCAAACTTAGGAAAATTAAATTTGCAAAATTCTTATTTCTTAGTTTCTAATATTTGGGAGACATAAGGATTTCTACTTCATAGGATTTAATTTAGAAACTTTAAACCTAGGGAGTTATAAGGTAGTCTACATCAAAGAAAATATATTCTTGACATTGATTGCATATCATGGAACAAATTTTTATAAATGTATTTAACGAGGATAGTGAAAACATTTTGTGCATACTTAAGTTTTATTCTAAAAAATTAATAGATAACTTTTATGGAAAGAAACAAATGACTAATGATTTAAAATAAAATTTATCTTTGTTTCTTGAGGGGGCAAAAGAAGAGATTTTTACAACATTTATAAGTTATCTTCATGAAAAATCTTTAGAAGAGGGTGGAATTTTCAAAACACTATTATAATCTCTTTATACAAATGCTTAATGATGTATTTATCATTTACTATTTTTTAGTTCTTTCAAGGGAAGAAACAAGAAAATGAAAAAGTCACAATTAATATGAATTAAGCTTATGAGGAATTATTGAAATTAGGACAATAGTATTGTGATGATTTGCTAGCTCAATGCTTGGAAGATATATAATTATATATATCTCAAATGTAGATGTAGAAATGAAGAAGAAGAAACAAGAAGACAAGAAATCATTTCAAGAAGGGGAATAGAAATTTTGAATTCAAAGAAAAAGAAGAATCTCATATTAAAGGTTCAAATACTGATATAAAGGATATAGATTGAAGATGAAGAATGAAGACCATGATTAAAGACTAAAGTATTTAATAACCAAATTATGTAATACAGGGGTATGTTGGAGTATATTACATTATTTGATACATGCTAATGTACCCCCATGGTACCTTCATGGTACATCTTGTAAATATTAGATTAATTTTGAGTCTTAGTTTAGAGTGTGATTAATATTTTATGTAATGTAATAATGTGCAAGAAATGCACAAGTATCATGTGAGTAAGTATGCAAGTGTAATATTATACTATGTGCATAAATGTCTTATATGTAAGTGTGCACAAGTTTTTATATTAGAGTGTGCTAAGTGAAGAGTCATGTTTAGGTGTGCATACAAGATAGATTCATGTGTATACAAGTATCAAGTAGAGAAGCCAAGAGTCATGAGACCTGGCATATGGAAAGGAATAATTAAATATACAAAGAGTCATTCTACTATGGCTATATAATACTCCATAGATAAGCATGATCAATGAATCATAATTGAACACTAAATATCAAGGATAGATAATCAAGTTCTATATTTATAAGAGAAAGAGGAGTAATAAAGTTTTCATACATTTTGAGCAATTAATATTGTAAATTGTGCTACACGTTTTTTACATGTATGATTTAGGCTATTTACATTCATATTGTTGCTTATTAATGAGTGCTAGTTGATATATTATAATCCTTGGTATGCATATTAAATTGCTCATATTATTCTACTTACATAATTATATTGATCTTACTATATTGTGGCTATCTAATATTTGATCCTATGAAATTTATCCTATGAGTTTTATATTAACATTAAGGCTTAAAAATCCATAAATTACATTTGGCATCATTGCCATTTTTAGGAATGAGGAGGGTATAGAATAGTAATTATCATGGAGGAAATGAAGGTGGATGATAAATACAAGTCTATTAATATGTGGGAGATAATATCATAGAGAGGAGTAAGTTCTAGTAAGTAGTACATGGATTGCTCAAAGGGGTAATGTGAAAAATATAGAAGCATTTACCCAAGAAATAGATAAACTATTGTTGGAACAAGTATAGAATTTGGAGGAAGGAGATATTGAGAGGTGCTAAACACTTTTTTTAAGTATGAAGAAGAAGTGCAAGAAGAACAACCAATAGTCAAAGGATATGTTAGCATAAGGAAAGATGCAAATATGGAAAGAATGCAAGAAAATGTAGGGTGGATGATGACACCCGAGCAGGTGATAGGAAGTTTACCAAGGGGTGTAGAGGATGAGAGTCAAGCACTAGACCAACTATGCATAACTACTCAAGAAGATAGACCAACAACATAGTATGTATACAAGTGAATAAGGTCATGGAGTGAGGATGCACAAGAAGTAGGAAGATGACTATTTGGTGAAAATAAAGTACCAAGGATAAAAGCATCAAAATAAAAAAACAAGATGAGCCATCCATTGTAGAAAGGAATTGGAGATAAATCCCAAGTGAGTTATCATCAAGTGGTAAATAATGAACTCCAAAAATGGCTAACATTGTCAATATATTAGGTAGACAAAAATAGCCATCCTTTATAGAGGAAGGAAAGAAATATTTAGTTAGACATATTGGCACATGTACCATCATTTGGAATGCAAATGGGGTAATACAACCAGATGAATTGTTCTAACTATTTCCCATCATATTACGAGGACTCATTATAGGTTGGTATTTGAATAAAGAGAATACGCCAAACTTTTGGGTATGGAACATAATAAAAAATAAAGCTGATAATGAATTTCATCCTTTGAGGGATGATACAAAAATCATCATTGAAATATATGCTAAAAAGCAAAGGAAAGATGAGGATTTTACAACATATAATAAAATATTAAAATAGTTGATAAAAAAATGCAAATGCCACTAGCAAATGTACTGATCAGAAGATGGTTCATTGATGGACTATTACCAAAATATAAGAAGAATATGAAGGTAGTTCCATCTTCAACATATGCTAAAAACTTTAAAAATGCAAATAACTTTGAAAGTGAGTCAAATAAAATAGTAGCACAAATTGCTAGACATTCTAATAATGAGGATTCAAATAGTGATATATATGACAAAATGCATCACACTATCCAATAATTTTATAAAAAAAATGATAAAATGATGAAGTTAAGGGAGAAATTAAGAAATATCAATATGGTGTAATGATTGTAAAACCAAAGGACATACTAATATGAATTTTCCTAGGAATGCATATTACAATATATGTGATGTGTTGGGACATGAAGTGGTTTATTGTCCATTTACCCTAAAAGGATCAAGACACCAAACTCTAATAGACCAAGGGAGAGAGGAAAAATTGAATTCCCAATGGAATAGCCAAGGCACAACAAGTGGTGGATATAGGAACAATCATCAAGGAGCCAAGCCATATAAAGACAATTGACAAGGAGGTCAAAGTTAGTTGCAGTATGATTCAAAAGCTAGACTAATAATATAGTATTGCAATTGCCAAAAGTGGGGGTATTTTGCCAAAAATTGTCTTGTTCCTAAAACAAATGAAGCAAAGTAGAATAATGTAACACATATGTTTTAATGGTGTGATCCAATAAACCACAAGGAGGTTAACTACCCCAAGAAGGAAAGTACAAGTAACTCATAGAATATCAATTTTATTGACATAGACATACCTCCAATATGAAAGGAAGAAACAAATAAATACATACTAGTTGTGACATTAATTTAGGACAAGAAATATAATTACCCTAAAACTACCAAAGAGAAGGAAATATGGTAGGTGGCTCATAAAGTAATTGAAAATAAACACAAAAAGCTAAACAATCAAGGTTAAAAAACAAAAAGAATTGAAGAAGCCAAACAACTTAGAGGATAAATCATCAATGCAAATACTAGAAACTCAAGTCTTAAATACCATCATGGAGGTTAAGGTGGTTAGTTTGCTAGGATCCATACTAGCATTACACATGGTAATGGGAGAAGAAACACATCCCTAAAATTAATTGAATTATAGAGCCAATAAATAAAGGAAGCTAAGAGGAAGGATCCCTACATGGATCCAATAATATTAATGATCAATGTTGGAAAAAAACTAGCATTAGTTCACATGGAGATACTAGAGCATACATTAACACAAATAATTATGGATAAAGGATCCAATATTAATGTATTTCTAGAAAGAACCTAGAAAGAGATCAAGGATCCATTTTTGTGGGCACCTAGTCTTAATTTTTATGGTGTTGATCAATATGGTATCAAGACCACAAGAGTATTAATGGCCCAAATGGTAATAATAGCTAACAAAAAATTCATATTGGATTTTTTTGTGATTACAATCCAAAAACTAGCATATTATGTATTGTCAAGAAGGGGGTGGCTAAGATTGGCCAAAATAAATCACAACTAGAAAAAGTATTGAATAACACTCAAGAAATGACAACACAAATACATTATCAATTTAAAAAATTATATGATCAGTGAAGATGTGACTACAAAAAATGAATTAGGAAGATATTTAGAGGAAGAAGAACAATACAATCCAAATGAGGGAGGAATGTTGTACCTAGAATAATGTCATGAAGATAAAACTTGATCTAATAGTAAAATTTTCCATTGGAAAATGGAGTACAATTTTTTTTAGCCCACCTTCCTCTATATTCAAATCGAGGATACTACAAAAACTCAATATAAAAAATAAGTTAGCAAGAAGACAAGGAAAGACGAAAAAGAGAAATAGATATTTTCAAAAATATTTGTAGAGTATATAGTTGGTGATATAGAGATAGATACGAAAACAAAACATCAAGAGAATGTGGAGAAGGCTAAGACAAAACCAGAGAGTAAAAAATATGAAGGAACCAAGATTGTGGAAGTGAATTTAGGAATAGATGATGAACCAATAATGAACCATTGCGAAGAGGACTAGGATCCTCTTGAAAGTGATAACTTTCAAGATTTTCATAGAATACAAAGATGTTTTTGCTTCGACATACAAGGATTTAAAAGGGATACCTCTAGAACTATGTGTTCATAAGATTATGTTGGTTATAGAAGCACATCCAGTCAAAAGAAATCCTTACAAAATGAACCCAAAGTATGCATATTTGGTGAATGTAAAAATAGAAAATATGTTGGATGCCAACATTATTTTTAAAGTTACAACAAGTGAGTGGGTATCACCTATTATGGTCACCCTAAAGAAGGAGGTAGAAAAAAAATTTATATGCATGGACTTTTGAATTCTAAAAAAAATAACCATTAAGGATCCCTTCCCTATTCCATTCATTGATTCCATATCAGAGGAAGTAGCTAGACATGAAAAATACTCATTTTTGGATGGGTTTTTTGGATACAATCAAATAAGTATAGTTGAAGAGGATAAATTGGACACCATGTTTATGATATGGGATGGCATTTAATAATACAATAAAATGATATTTGGGCTATGCAATGCCCTAGCTACATTTCAATGAAATATTTTATACATATTTGATCAATTGGAAACAAGAAAGTTTTAATGTAATATTAGATGATTGATAGATATATGGAAAATTTGTCAAACATGTGCCAACATTAGATGAATGTGTGAGGTTATGTAAAAATGCACAGATAGCCTTGAATCTAGGGAAATTTTATTTAATGTTATTGCATGGCAAGTTTTTGGGACATAGGGTATAGAGAAGTATTTGAGCTAGATCCTAATAGGATTCACATCATTATGAATATTAAAGAACCACATGATGTGAGTTCACTAAAAAACCTCATGGTATCAATGGGGTATTATAAAACGTTTATTAGGAACTATGCCCATGTTTCCTATCCATTATATTATCTAACAAAAAAGAATATACCCTTTTGTTGTATGGAGAAACATAAAGGAACTTTTGAAGAGTTGAAAGAAAAGCTCATGTGTAGTCCCATTTTGGTGTTTCCAAATCGGAATAAGGAGTTCCATTTTCACATAGATGTGTCCAATTTTTCAATTGGATGTACATTATACTATTAAGGATAGTTTAGGCTAGATTAGTCTATCTATTTTGCAAGACATATATTGTTAATGGAAAAAATAAAATATAGTACAATAGAGTGTGAGGCTTTGGTAATGGTATATGCAGTCCAAAAAATTAGGCATTACCTACTAGCAAACCCATTTTTCTTTTATGTAGATTATCAGGATTTGTTGTACCTAAGCAATTAACTAGTGATCAAGGATGAGTTATCTGAACCTTCACATGTGAGAAGTTTTATAAAAAATGTGTAGGCATGAGAGCATTCAATGGTTGCTATGGCTGATTTTACACACAAAATTGATGAGCACACAAAGGCAAAAGCACTTAAAGAGGGGGTCAATAGAAATTTTGGTATACTTTTGGCATAGGTTTCAGAAACTTCTTGCAAATGAAGTAAATGAGAGGGTATTTATAGAATTTTTCCAAGGGAAAGGATGTGGTGAATTGGAGGTGACAGGTCATGACATGGAACCCATGTGGAATTGGTGAGGGTATGTGGAAAATATGGAATTTTCCACTTGGGGTGGTCAAAGGAAATGTGCACCATGCCCTATCGATTACCTTGAGTGGGTAGAGTCCTTATCCCACTCAGGTGGTATGTGCACACCATGCCTCATAAATGCAATTAGGTGGGGAGGATCATCATCCTTCCTAAGTGGAATTAAGTGGTATGGGGAAGGTTAGGGTGCATAGGGATATGGAAGGTAGTGGTATACTAGGCTAGGATGATGTGGACCTAAGATAGGGTCTAAGTGGGTAGGTTAGGGGGTTGTGCACATAGGATAGGGGGTAATGGTAAGTCACATGGTGACAAGGGGCTTAGTGTAGGAGAGGGCTAAGAGGGGAAGGGTAATAGGAATGGGAATGCTAATTTTTGTAAATTTGATAGTGAAATTTAGAAGTTTTAGGTATTATTAGGGAATTTTAGAAACTTATTAATTTTAACCTTAGGAAAACACAAAATTAACACTTTTTGGATGTTTGTATTTCCCCCTTTTTATACCATGTTGTATGTGAACACAATATGATTCAAAAATAAATGACATTGTCTAGTTGAATTAATGATGGACGATGACCAATGATGAGATATTGATGGTGGATGACCATGAATTTTGGCATACCATAATGACAACTTGAGGAGGCAGATGCAATATTATCTCAAATAGAGGTCAATGTAGGATGCCCTAGTTATAGAATGGATAAATGCCTTTGAATATTTGCCTTTGGTAGATTAATAAAATAATTTGATGTGGTAATCTAACCTGCCATTGGTAGGTATCCTCATGACACTTTGATAAATTTGTCAAAGTATGATGGGTGAGTAACCATACAATCACAGGCATGGGACATACCAAATTATATATTATTAGAGTTTGAGTTGAGAAGAGAATTTTTACTATTTTTTCCAATAGATGAGGGCTATTGGTAGCTTCTAGTAAAGGTTCTTAGATAAATGAAATTACAAAATTGGATATTTGAGTATTAGACCAGTTTGGTATGGGTAATGTCTACCCCCTCAAGTGATGAGTTGATGGAGGAAGAAAAATAAAACAACGATGAAAAACTTGACAAAGAGTCAATGGGAAAATACAAAATGGAAAGGAATGAGGCAAGAGGAAAAGTGGAATAGTTTTTGTTTATATTTAAAATGTTGGGGCCATTTGGAGATGGACAGTTCAAAACCATCAAACCTTGAGTGGTTGGGAACCATCCAAGATGGTCACCAACGATCTAGGATGGTTAGGCATATGCCTATATAAAATGCAGGCTATAGGGCATGTGTCCTCATTGTTATCATGCACTATGAGAGAGAAAGAGAGAGGGAGAGGGAGAGGTATGAGAGAATTTAATGTGAAGCACTTGTATTTTGATGAGTAAAGAGGAAAATTTTTCTACTAGCTATGTGATAGTTGGCATTGAAGGGAGTGTAGGGCTAATTAGTCTATTTTCATCCTTTTTTCCTTATTTTTTTTGAATTTAATGGTAAAATGAACCCTGTGTTTTATTTCCTTTTTTTTTAAATAGAACCATGGACAAAAGTAGGCTAGCATAGAAAAATGTATGGTTTATTTACATGTTTGTGATGGGGTTTTGGTTTTTCATTTTCATGTTGCCATTTTTTTTTAGATATGGATTGTATATTTTGATGAGGGTGGGTGGAACTATTATAGTTTAATATCTTGATATGTAGACCAGTTTTTTAATGAGTGAGGGACTTGTTAACACCTGATGACTGGTAATGGTTGAGCAATATAGGATTGGAATGGGTTACTTGAATTGAGGCTATGCATGTGGATAGATGTTACATATAAGCTTTGGTAGAGATATGGTATCTAGACAAAGGGATATTTAACTTGCCAACTGGAGAGATAATGATCACCCTAGAGAATGTGTACTGTATATTCTACATACCATTTGACAGCATTGACATCATTTTTGTGGGTACATCATAGAAGGTAGAGGTGATGGATAGAGTCTATGGAAAATGATGAGAGTAGATAAAAATCGATAGTTGCATCTTTTTATATTAGCTGCACTATGGACGATTATGATGGTATTAATTTCCAATATCATCTTATTGGACTCTTTAGATGCACGATTCCCATGGAACCTACTAGGGTTAGTGATGGACCTAGTGGAGATACCTATAATTTACATGTGGTCCCCACCTTTATTGACCTAAAATTATAAATACCTTTATGAGGTAGGAGGTGAGGGTGACTAGGGTTGAGTTGCAACTTGCTACTATAGGTTTGGGTATAGGAGAACATTCACGTGGGTAGACCCCAAGGATTATGTTTTAAGGAACACAAATATGTAGGACCATAGGTGTCATATGCATTAAGATAGTGCAAGGACAGGAAGGGCACATTGATTAGGCCATTTTCAAGAGACAATGAGCATTATCAAAAAGATGTGAGTGAGTTTGAGGTTAAAGGTTATCATTTGGATGCTATAGAGAGGGGGACAAACATGGGATGAGGATGGAGAGCATATAGCTCATGTCTAATGAGCTATGTGGGTGGTTGGAAGGTGGAATAATTAGAGAGTACTTCTAGTATACATGGGTTTTGAGGTATTTTGGCTTGAGATAAGGGGTACTGGTGTCATCAATGATATATATGAGGAGAGGGAGTGAACCCATTATAGCACCATAGGTAGATCTAGTGATTTCTAAGGAAAACAAGACCATAGTTATGCGAGATATAGATAATGCATGCACAATTTTAGAGTATGATGTTGTTGGAAAATTACCATTGGTAAAAGGTTAAAAAGAGTATTTTACCTTGGGTAAGTTTACTTACCTTTTACATTACCTGGATGGCAGTTGGACAGCAACATCTTTGGGTGACAAGAGAGTTTTAATTTAATTCCTATTCCCTTCCCTTATCTTCTCCTATTCCCCCTTTTCTCTAGTATGGTTATTTTGTGTTTATTTAAATCAATTGTAACCTAATTTCAAGTGAATGCATATTTTACCTTTGCATCGAATAGTTCACCTCTCACATTTGGTATCAGAGCCAAGATCCAAGATTGGCCCGAATCTTGAGGCGATGGGGACGGTAGTTCGAGGCGACGGCACAGATCCTGAGGTAGCCCATAGGAGCTGAGGTGGCATGGATCCCGAGGCAGCCCGTAGGACCCGAGGAGGCCCGTAGGAGTAGATAGACATGATTCTCAAGGCACTGGTGGAGCTGGATGTGACAGGCACAGACGAACACATGGCAGCGACGACGATTCGACAAGCGGCGGCAGTTTGACACATGGCGATAGTGGGCGCATGTGCAAATTGAACCACGCAGCAAAAAAGGGCATCGATGATCGTTGATTGCCTGAAGGCAATCAAAAACTTAGGCATGTCAAACGCCTTATAAATCCCAAATTCATCCCTGCGGGATGAATGTGGGACTATAGTCCCACTTTTGCAAGGGTTTGAAGAGCACCCATGTAGCATGAGCACCCTTCAAATGGTTTTAAATAATTGAGGGCACGTTGGGCTATCGGATCAACCACATAGCTTGACTGGCAGGGGCACCAGTCTTAAGTCGCTGCTCGTGAGGTCGCGAGTTCGACCTGCAGCACGGATAAATTAAAAAAAAAAAAATCTCTAAAGTTTTAAAAAAATAAATAAAAAATTTGTTTTTTAAATTTTTAAATCATTTTTATATAAATTTAAAAACTATATAGTATAAATTAAAAAAAAAAAACAAATGTTTTTTAACATTTTTTTAAAATAAGTTTATCTATATAATTTTTATATAAAAGTGTTATTTAAAATTTGAAAATTTTAAAAATTTTGAAAGGTTTTATTTATCATTTGAGTTGATGATTGACATTTCCTAAGAGGAAATAGTTGTAAAAATATTTACGCTTTAAGAGGTACAAAAATTAGTAAAATTTCCTAAGTGGAAATCTTTGTAAAAGAAAATTTTTGGGAAATTTTTTTAAATGATAAGATCGGAAGGATGTTACCAAGCACTTTGTAGTTTGTTACTGAGAACAAACGCTGAAAGCTTTGATGAGCATGTGAGAACACTAGGCATAAATTTAGTCTTTTCATAGTTGTAAAATACAATTATTGCACAACAGAGAAATCCTGATCTAGGATATGAAGCAGATTCAAAAGATAACTCCTTTGGAAGCAGATTTGAACAATCCGCCACAGTGGAGATTGCTCCACAAGGACTGAATATACTCATTATTGTAATTCAGTTGAAATCCTACAACCTCCTTCTCCTAAAATTATATTGATCAGTGACGACGATGAACAAGTCGCTGACAATTTTGTAATTGCTAAATCACAACAACAAGAGTGAGTTGTTTATGACTTTAAATCAAGCAAGGCTTGATAGTTTGTAAAGTCTTTTTGAAATAATACTATATAAGAAAGGTTTCTTGTTTTAATAGATTGTAATGGGATCAAATAACAATCTACCAATCCCCGAATTTAGTGGGGATAATTATGAGTACTGGTCCATCAAAATGAGGACATTACTCATAGGAAAAGGACTATGGGATAGTATTGAAGATGGTTACACTGCTCCAATAGATTGGACTACTTTGAGTGCAACCGACAAGAAGATCTTCAAAGATGCACAAAAAAATAACTCTTTTGTCTTATACCATCTTCAAGCGGCATTAGATCCAAGTATCTTTCCTAGAATTGCATCTTACTTAACTTCCAAAGATGTATGGAATGCCTTGAAAGAAGGATTCTAAGGAAGTGATAAAGTGAAGCAAGTCAGGCTTCAGACCTTAAAAAGAGATTTTGAAAATCTCAGAATGAAGTAAAATGAAAGAGTCGATGACTACTGTGTACGATTCAAAGCAGTAGTTGACATGATGCAAACTTTAGGTGATGACACAAAAGTTGAAACAATTATGAAGAAAGTGTTGAGAAAACTTCTTCCTAAGTGGAATCACATTGCCATCATAATTGAAGAATCAAAAGACCTTTCTACTCTTACATTTGATAGTTTGATTGGATCATTAACATCACATGAAGAGAGACTTCAAGGAGCACTTTCAACAAGCTATGGAGGTGATGACAAAGCCTTCACTTCAAACGAAGCTGCAAGATGAGGACAAGGAAGAGGCCAAGGCAGAGGACAAAAAAAAAGAGGTAAAGGCCAAAGCAACTCCTATAGAGGAGGAAATCAAAACAGAGGTGGAAATAAAAACAAAGGAGCCAATCAGAACCAAAGTGGCAATGTAGGCCATGGAAATCAAGGACGAGGAAGTAACTAGACTAAAATAGCTTGTTTCAATTGTGGGCAACAAGGACACTTCGCTCATGACTGCTGGTCAAAGACTTCAAAAGATCAAAGTAGTCAATATGGCTCATTCTACGAAGAAGAAGAAGGTCCATCAAATATTTTTCTCTCTTATGGACAGTCAGATCAAAATCTTAAAGATACATGGATTTTGGATACTGGTTGCTCCAACCACATGAGTGGCAAAGAAAATCTCTTTGCTACATTAGATTCAAATTACAAATCCCATGTTAAGTTATTGGATAATAAATCTTTGCAAGTTGAAGTCATTGGAGCTATGGAAGTTCCAACAAAATAAGGCCTTAAAAAGGTGAATGACATATACCATACTCCAAAGCTACAACACAATTTGTTAAGTGTTGGCAAAATGATGGAGAAGCATTACAAATTAGTTTTTGATGAAGAAAAATGTACAATCCTTGATAAAAACAATTGTAACAACGTCATCACAGAAGTACCTATGACAAAGAATAGGTTATTCCCTCTAAAATTTGGTGAGCCAGGGGGAGCTCAACTTGCAAACATTGCTATTACAAATCCAAGTGTATTGTGGCACTTGAGATATGGTCACTTCAATTCCGCTAGCTTGAAAATGTTAACATCACAAGCTATGGTGACAAGATTACCAAAAATTCAAGAACATAAGAAGGTATGCGAAGCATGTGCTTTGAGAAAGCACTCCAGAATGAAGTTTCCAAGAGGCCAAGCGTGGAGAGCAAGCTATCCTCTTCAGCTAGTACATTCGGACATTTTTGGTCCAATGCAAACAAAAAGCCTCGAAAACAATTTTTATTTCCTAACATTCATAGATGATTATTCTAGAACGTGCTAGATCTATTTTCTAAAACACAAAGATGAAGCATTTTATTGCTTCATAGACTTTAGAAATAATGTAGAAAAGCAATGTGACTACTATGTCAAATGTCTTTGCACTGATAGAGGAGGAGAGTACTCATCAAATGAATTTTTAAATTATTGTAAGCAAAATGGGATAAAAATGCAATTCACCACTGCCTATACCCTACATTAGAACGGTGTGGCCGAGAGAAATAATCACACCCTTGTTGAAATGGCACGAACGATGCTTCAGACAAAGCATCTAACATACGACTATTGGGCAAATGCAGTGAGAACTAGTGCATATATTCTAAATAGAAGTCTGACTTCTAGTTTAGATAGTATCACTCCTTATGAAGGATGGTACAGTGAGAAACCAAATGTCAAACATTTCTGAGTATTTGGTTCTTTAGCTTATGCACACATTCTTGAGGAGAAGAGAAAGAAGCTTGATCCCAAGATTCAAACATGTATTTTTGTAGGGTATTGTGAATCGACGAAAGGGTATAGATTGTACAATCCCAAGATACATAAAATAATTATCGCCAGGGATGTAATTTTTGATGAAGGGGGAGAATGGGGTCATAAAAAATTTATTGATATAGACTATGATTCGGAAAGTTCCACATTTGTACAGCCCAAGAAAAGTAGTGGAAGTAGTTCCCCTCCACAAAGTCCACATCAGGAATCTTCATCAAGTACATCAAGTGGTACACCAAGTCCAAGAGGGACTCCTTTGTTGGCACCCCCAAACTCTCCAAAATGATTTCAGAGATCTGTAAGCGCTCCAAGTCCGATGGATATTGATTCAGTTTCTCAAAGGAAAGAGACAAATAGAGGAAAGTGCATACTACAGAGTCATCCATCTTCTCAAATGTTGGATAGGAATTTCCAACAAAGATACACTAGGAGTCAAGCTAGTGAGATGGACGACATTTTTTCAAGACTTGAAAATCTTCAAATTTCAGGAGATGATGAGTCTCATGAACCAAGGGGTGATGTAGTCAATTATGCTTTGTTGGCTGCTACACAGCTAGAACCATCTAGCTATGAAAAAGCATGTACTGAAAGTATATGGCAAGATGCTATGGAAGAGGAAATATCCTTAATTAAAAAGAATGATACTTGGGAGCTTGTGAAGCTTCCCAAGGGAAAAAAATGTGTTGGATGTAAATGGGTCTATAAGACCAAATTCAATGCTGATGGAAGCATTGAAAAGCACAAAGAAGGATTAGTATCTAAGGGTTTTACTCAGAAATATGACATAGATTATGAGGAAACCTTTGCTCTAGTTGCTCAACAAGAAATAATCATAACTGTTCTTTCCTTGGTAGCCCATAAAGGATGGAACATTCAACACATGGATGTGAAAAGTGCATTTTTAAATGGATACCTGACAGAAGAGGTGTATGTTCAAAAACCTCAAGGTTTCCAAGAACAAGGAAAATAGAACCTTGTTTATAAATTGAAAAAAAGCACTTAATGGCCTCAAGAAAGCACCACGAGCGTGGTACTCATGAATTGATGGCTATTTTAGTGAGTATGGTTTCACAATAAGCAAGAGTGAACCAACTCTATACTACCTGAAGAATGGAGTAGATATCCTCATAGTTTGTTTATATGTGGATGATCTAATATTTATGGGTAGTAATAATAAAATGAATATGGAGTTCAAAAACTCCATGATGAATCGACTTGAGATGAAGGATATCGGATTAATGAGATACTTCCTAGGAATGGAAGTACATCAATCAAAGAATGGGATCTTCATATGTCAACAGAAATATGCTCATGACATGATCAAGAAATTTGCTATGCAGCAGTGCAAATCAGTTGCAACACCAACAGGACATGGAATCTAGCTAAGCAAAGATGATGGAGCACCAAAAGTTGACATGACCAATTTCAAAAGCATGGTTGGGAGTTTAATGTTTCTCACCAACACTAGGCCAGATATACAGTATACTGTTTCTCTAGTATCAAGGTTTATGGCATGCCCATCCGAGTTGCATCTTCAAGCAACCAAATGAATTTTACAATATGTAAAAGGTACATTGGATTTTGGAATCCATTACCACAAGTCTAACTCTATGAAGTTAGTTGGTTATAGTGACAGCGATTAGGGCAGTAATATAGATGATAGAAAATCTACATCAGGGAACTGTTTTAGTCTAGGTTCAGGACTAATAACTTGGAGTTACAAGAAGCAATCTGTTGTAGCATTATCATCTACATAAGCTGAGTATATAGCCATTACCCATGCTAGTACTCAAATCCTCTGGTTGAGGAAAATCCTTGAAGAGATTGGAAAAAAACAAATTGGTCCAACCAAACTAAATTGTGATAATATTAGTACCATCCAGTTGGCATATAATCCGATCCACCACAAAAGGTCAAAACATTTTGATATTAAGAAATTAGAGAGGGGAGGGCTCTGGTCCCTCCCCTGCTGCCCCTCCCATGGCTCCTGGTTCCTGCCCAGTCCCTAGCTCAACCCAGGTCATCCCTCCCGGGGAGTGGTTGTTTGCAGATGATCTCCTGGGGGGATATCCTTCTCCACTATCTACGCCCCTCCCGATCGGCTAGGGTTTCCTTGGTTGTTTTTTCGGACTGGTGCTTCCCAGGGATCCCTGTTTGGTTGGGGATCCCTTCCCTTTTTCCCTCAGGCTTCCCCCTGGGGTTTTTTGTAGGTTATTCACATGGAACTTGTCCCCTACGTTTCTCGATGCGGTGGAGGTGACGGTTTAGGGTTTGGACAGCTTCCCCATTTTTTCTTGTGAATCCTCGACAGGCTCTGTGCTTGGACGAGATTCTTGGTCCCTGCTGCTGGGATCCTCTTCTATTTTCCCGGGGTGGGTTCCTTGTGGTGCAACTCTCTGGTCACTTCCTGATGGGTTGGATCCTCTCTGTGCTGGCTGTCGGCTTCTTGTAGGATGGCTCTCGCTGAACGGAATGTTTTCCCGGTGGGTGGCTGGTTTCTCCACAGGGTGGGATCCGCCAAATCCATCGATTTTCCCGCGAGGCGGGATCCTTTATTTTCTAGCTGGTTTCCTAGATGGTGGGATTTCCCTGTTGCTTCCCGCTAGGCGGTACTGTTTGTGGTGGTTTTGACTGCTTCCCACGAGGCAGGATTTTATTGTAACAGTTTTTCTTTTCTTCCTGCTGGGCGGGATCTTCTCGATGGTGGTTTTTGGCTACTCCCGTCAGGCGGGATCTCCAAAACTACTTTCTTTCTTATTTGTTTGTTTCTCACTGAGAGGGATTGTTTCATGCTTACTGTTACCGCTAGGCGGGATTTCTGTTTTGGTGTTCAGTTTCAAGGGATTGATGCCCTAGGCCCATTGCTTATGTAATCAGGTTTTGGGATCCTTGTTAAAACCCGTTGTAAATACAAACACTACTTACCAAAAAAAAAAACATTTTGATATGAAGTATCACTTCATAAGATTTATGGTGGAATAGTAGATAGTTGAGCTTCAATACTGCAGCACTTTGGATAATCTAGCAAACATCTTCACCAAAGGCATGGCTAAAGCTCAATTTATAAAGCTGAGAGACTATATAGTTAGTCCTCTCAACTTTAAGGGGGAGAATGTTGGAAAATTACCATTGGTAAAAGGTTAAAAATAGTATTTTACCTTGGGTAAGTTTACTTACCTTTTACCTTACCTAGACGGAAGTTGGACGACAACATCTTTGGGTGGCAAGAGAGTTTTAATTTAATTCATATTCCCTTCCCTTATCTTCTCCTATTCCCCCCTTTTCTCTAGTATGGTTATTTTGTGTTTATTTAAATCAATTGTAACCTAATTTAAAGTGAATGCATATTTTACCTTTGCATCGAATAGTTCACATCTCACAGATGCCTAGTGGATGACCCAATAATAGCAACTTAGGGCATACATTGATGATGGGGAAGATGAGGATGTGGATAGGATCGAGGGAGGCATAATGGGAGGAGGATATGAGGAGTAGGAGGAGGATACTATGTAGCAATGTGTACTATGAAACTTCAAGTGTGGATAAGGTACTTTAGAGGCAACAATCAAGGGTGCATTAGAGGTAGATGTGGAGGGTGCCAAGGGACCAAAGGGTGATGAAAATTTTTATTATGAAGGATTTATCAATACTATGGGGTACTCAATAATTTTTTAGGAGTAGGTACAATTACTAGAGTCATAGGGGATAGAGCATATGAGAGCATAGTCATCCACAATAGTTAGTGAGGTAGACATAGCATCCTTATGAGCAAATATTGCAAAGCTATGACAATATTAGGAGATTGTGCTATCAATTTGATAATGAGAGAGATATAGGGTAGGCATGTTAGATGAGGCATTGATTAGGGAATGTGTATCAATACCCTTGCACTCAACATCACATTTGGGCTATGCAATGCCCTACCCACATTTCAAAGAATTATTTTATACATATTTGATCAATTAGAAAAAAAAAAATTTAAGGTATTCCTAGATGACTGGCCAATATATGTAAAAATTGTCGAACACGTACCAACATTAGGTGAATGTGAGAGGTTAAGTAGAAATTCATAGATAGCCTTGAATACAAGAAAATGTTATTAAATGGTACCACATGGCAATCTATTCAAACATAGTGTGTAGAGAAGGATTGGAGCTAGATCCTAACAATATTCATATCATTTTGAATATTGAAGAACCACATGATGTGAGATCACTAAAAAACATCATGGGATCAATGGGGTATTATAAAAGGTTTATTAGGAACTATGACCATGTGTCCTATCCATTATATTATCTAACAAAAAATAATGTATCATTTTATTGGATGGAGGAACATAAAGTAGCCTTTGAAGAGTTGAAAGGAAAGCTCGTGTGTAGTCCCATTTTGGTGTTTCCAAATCGGGATAAGGATTTCCATGTTCACACAGATGTGTCTAATTTTGCAATTGGATGTGCATTAGCCTAGGAAGGATAATTTAGGCTATATCAACCTATCTATTTTGAAATCCATCTATTTTCAAGGGAAAAAATAAATTATAGTACAATGGAGTGTGAGGCTTTGGGAATGGTATATGCAGTTGAAAAATTTGGGCTTTACCTATTGGTAAAACCATTTTTCTTTTATGTAGATTATCAGGATTTGTTGTACCTAATCAATAAACTAGTTATACAAGGATGAGTTATCTAAACCTTCATATGTGAGAAGTTTTATAAAAAAAATGTGTAGGCATGAGAGCATTCAATGGTTGCCATGGCTGATTTTGCACACAAAATGGATGAGCACATGCACAATCACTCAAATAGGGGGTCAATAGAAATTTTGGTAGAGCTTCAGCATAGGTTTCAGACACTTCTTACAAATGAAGGAAATGAGGGGGTATTATAGAATTTTTACAATGGAGATGGGGTGGTGACTTGGAGGTGATATGGCATGACATGTAAACCATGTGGTATTGTGAGGGGATGTGGAAACTATATAATATTCCACTTGGGGTGGTTAAAGAAAATGTGCACCATACCCTATTGATTACCTTGGGTGGGGAGAGTCCTCATCCCACTCAAGTGGTATGTGCACACCATACCTCATAAATGTAATTAGGTGGGGAGGATAATCACCCTTCCCAAGTGGCATTAAGTGGTATGGGGAAGGTTATGGTGCATAGGGATGTGGAAGGTAGGGGTAGACTAGGCTAGGATTATGTGTACCTAAGATAGGGTCCAAGGGGGTAGGTTATGATGGTGTGCACATAGGATAGGGAGTAATGGGAAGTCACATGGTGACAAGGGAATTAGTGTAGGAGAGGGCTAAGAGGAGAAAGGGGGATAGGAAGGGGAATTTTAAATTTTATAAATTTGATAGTGAAATTGGGTAGTTTTGGGTATTATTAGGGAATTTTATAAAATTATTAATTTTAATCTTAGTAAAACACAAAATTAACACTTTTTGAATGTTTATATTTTCTCCTTTTTATACCGTGTTGTATGTAAACACAATGCAATGCAAAAATAGATGACATTGGCTAGTTGGATTAATAATGGGTGATGAGGAATGATGAGAGATTGATGATGGATGACCATGGATTTTGGCATGCCATAATGACAACTTGAGGAGGTAGATGTAATATTATCTCTAATAGAGGTCAATGTAGGATGCCCCAATTATAGAATGGATAAATTTCTTTGAATATTTACCTTTGGTATATTAATGAGATCATTTGATGTGGTAAGCTAACCAACCATTGGTAGGTATCCTCATGATACTTTGATCAATTTATCAAAGTGTGATGGGTGAGTAACCATATAGTCATAGGCATGGGGTATACCAAATTGGATCTGATTAGATTTTGAGTTGAGAAGAGAATTTTAAATAGATGATTCAATTGCTATGAGACAACTAGGCACCAAGGTAGTTAAGACCATTAAGAAAAAAAAGGTGGTGCATGTAGGGTGGAAAAAAAAAGGAAACAATATTTAGACACCACAAAGTTATATCATGCAAGAGAACTCACTACTTTGTTATAAATATAAGTATTAAAAGATTAAAATACTTCAGAGTGAATCCTTAAATCTACACTAGAAGTAGAAGAATTATAGTGAGAAGCATAAGACTTATAGTAGAGAAATGAATTTGGTCTCTTCTAGCACTCAAGTTGCCTACCTATAAGGCATCATTGCTTGCATCAAAAGGTTAATTAACAAAATTCTACATCAGACTATCCTTGGACAAGAAATGACCAACCATATGGTAGAGTATATACAAAAAATAGGACATGATGGTGGCCTTACTGCAACATAGATATGGGAACCAAACAACATAGCTATAGAATATTTTGAATTGGTGGAAGAAAATCCACAAAAATATCCTACTCTTCTTATGGGGCTTTTCAAAAGAGCTTAAAAATACAAAAGTAAATATAATCCACGCTACAATCGATGGACGAGCAACATAGGTAAGCAAACATGCCCAAAGGTATACTTCTCCCAAAACTTAATCTCTTGGTTGGCAGTGTCATATGATCTAGATAGGAAGCAGTTCAAAAAATATTATGGTAGGTCCTTAGTAAAAATCACTCCTAAAGCATTCAAAATGATCTTCAACTTGGATAAAACTAATTTTATATTATAGAGAATCATGCTACGATATCAAGCCAACGAAATATTATTCATACACTCCTACCCCAAATTATTTAGGTATGACATCCAAGTTTCTTATGAAATACCTCTTAATAAGAGAGATTTATAGCCATGGACTATGGATTATGCTGATATGATTGGTATAGCACTAGGTTTCCATGGCCTTTTTAAGGTTTCAAAAGAAATAGTGTATTCAATAATCCAAAATAATAGAACATTCTATACACCCATGTATCACTGGGAATATGTCATCATTGAAAGAATTGACCTAGAGTTAAGATCCTTACAAAAACCCATTAAATAAGAAAGGAATAAAATGCCTCAATTCACTCATTATTCCCTCCTAATCCATTTGTTTGTCAGTTACTTGAAAATAAGTAAAATCAAGGAATTGGGAGGGGTACCAGATGCACAAAATGTACAAGATAGACTAACATGGATTCATGAAGGATATTCTAGCTACACACAGTTCCTAGGGATATTTTTACCCATGATTCATGAGTATATCTATGTTATTCCTCTAGTAGAATGCCTGAAGGAATAGTAGACTTTTTGCATAAAAATTATGCAGGGGAAATTTTTATTACTAAAAATTTCACTTATATCACATTATATGGAGCCAAAATCCCTCCTAAGATGCTCCCATCATATTTTCCTTTATCTCTAGTATCTATGGAGATTACCAAGAAAATAGTAGAAGAAGCCAAGATGAGGTTAGGTAAGAAGGTAAAGAGGGTTCCCTAGTTTCAACTACCTTGCAGAATGGACACATATATATACAAAGGATTCTGAAGCTTGTTCAAATCGATGTGGAGTATGGATGCATATGTGCTCCTAGACCTTAGTTGGATACCATATGATCCTTATGGCCATTATAGGAAAATCACACCAGAAAACTTGAAGTTTGCTTATGTCAACCATAGGCCTAAATAATTTGAAGATAGCCTATAGTAGGCCATGAGAGAAAATAAGTCTCTAAAGAATGTGTGGAACTTATTTGACAGTCAAAAGAGAGCTCATACTCAAATAGAGCATCCTAGAGATTACTTTTTCGACCTAGTGTCAATGAGGAAGAATTGTATGGAAGCTTATGCTCCTATAATCCTAATTGAGCCACTAGAAGAATTTGAATATCTTGTACTAGAAACAATAAATATAAGTACCCAACAAGTAGAGGTTATTATGGAAAAATGGTGCTAAAAAATGACAACAATAGCCCAACCAACCTTGATAGGTACTAAAAATATTATTGATCCTATTGTAGCAGAGGCTTTTGACACCCTCACTCTAGAAGTTAGGCCACCAAAATTGGGGATAAAATACAAAGGCAAGGAGATTGTAGCTACTACCTTCCAACCAGAACAATCTATTGTTTAGATACTTGATAAAGCACAACTATCTATCAAATACCAACTTTAGATAGCAATGCAAAGGACACAATTTATGCTCAAAGCCTTAGTAATAGACAACAAAGAAATAAATATATATCCCTTCATGCAAAATAAAATTGAAAAGGCTAAAGGCTTGACATAACTTCTTAGGGAACATCAAATCAACATGCCTGGTCCTTTTAAATCTCTAGAACATAAAAAGGCAAGCACTGAGGTTGACCCTACTATAAAAAGCATCAATTTGGTTAGGGCAGAAGAGGTGATTTCAATTGATGAATTTGATGAAAAATAATTACAGGCCATGGAAGAAGAAAAATATCCAAGGAGCATCAACCAAACAAAAAATGATACCCATACTGCAACTAAGGTCACAATCCCTAAAGAAAAACTCTCAAATACAATTAAGGTTGATCCTAGAACATGAGATGTAGGTGTGTCTAGAAAACCTAAAAAAATATATGACTAGCAAACATGTTGTAATATTTTTAACATTGCCTCCTTAGTCCTAAGTATTAATTCCTAGTATTTAGTTTTAGTTTAATGTTTTGATTTACATATTTATAGTTAATTTGATTAGCATACGTTGAGGTTTTGGCTTGGTTGGTCAATTTTTGACCATAGTCCAAGATTAGCATGTTGTTAGGATAAGAGCTATCTTTAAGTTAGTTTGTTGTAATAATTTTAATAGGATTTCTCTCAACCACCATGTCTATTTTTGGTTCTTTCAAGAACTATAAAACTATGTAATGCATTGCTGATCAATAGAACAATTTCACCATTGTTTCTCAAAACACATTCAAGAACATGTAGTAGAACTGGTCTTGGAAGATAATGAAGAACTAAATGGTAATATGGATCAATTACAGGCTAAGAAATATAGGATTCAAGTTGATATCAGTAGAATTTGAGAGCAAGCATGACCAACACAAACTGATAGATAGGTGTACATCACCAATTTTATCAAGAACTATAAGTAGGAATTGATAACAAAAGTAAAAATAAAAGTGAAGATATTAGCTAATATACTTAGAGACATTTCTAATTTTAGGACCTTGAATCAAAGTATAAAGACACTGCTACAAAATACAAATAAGAGAGCAACAACCCTGAAACTAGTGTACATAAAGTGCAAGGCAAAATCTAATTGAAATTATGATAAGCAAGTAACCACATTAGAGGGCAAAAGATGTAATTGCAAAATATAATTTCTTAAGTTGAACAATTACCTTCATGAGAAACCCCACTAGGAGAATTTCATTCAAGACATGGAAAGTTGGACCACTAAAATAGATGATAAAAGGAAACAAGGTTGCATATAGACTAAAGAAATGGTGGTAGCAAAAATGTAGACGAGTTAATAACAAAAATATTAGAAGAATTTAAATGTGATGAAAAAAATGAATTGAAGTTATCTCAACAACTCAATGAATTATAAAAAATAGGGCAAAATATAATCAAGTTTGCAAACGATAATGAATCTAAAAATTATGTCAAAAAGTTGTTAAGTATCATATATGCATTTACTACTATAGCTTCTTTTCATGACAAGGCTTAGGAGTAGATAGACAAACTACTGGGAGTAAGCTTCTCAAAATAATATAAAACTAAAGAGGGGCCTACCATAGAAATAGATAAGATCACTGGGACAAATCAACAATAGAATCTAAATGATGCACAATTGTACCCAATTTTGAGAGATAAAATATATAAACATTATTTTTATATTTATTAAAAGGAAAACTATTATTAGGCTATAATACACTCATCTGGTCAAGAGCAATATATGATGATAAATGGAGGGCCCAAATGAAGACAATTATAAAATATCTAAGGCACTCAAGGCTACATAAGGAGCTTCTACAACCAAGAACTAGGGGAGGAAGCTTTTGACATAACAACTTTTTGCTAGAGGTAGACTTGAGTGCCCTGGTCTTTGTCGTTGTATTCTATTTGTGGCTTTATCATTTTTCATCTCTTATTCCTCTTATTTCTATGCAATATTTTGATAGAGAAGTGCTCAATAAACTAAGAATATTTCTAGATATTGAGTTAGAGGTTTAGAGACCCAAATCTTACTAGATTGGAATGGAAAGGTAAAGGATTATTGTTACATTATTTGAATGTGAATTCTTATTGTATTAGTAATTAAAGAGATTAATGACAATTCAAGCCAACTCTCATTGTAAAAAAGTTCTATATTAATACAATTATGGTCATCTTCTGTTATCAAATCACTATGTTCAATCTTGTTTGTTGTCTCAACTACATATTACATAATTTGAATTTGTATTTGATGCTTTCTTTCATTGATAACTGGTTATGTTTATTACATCATTTGAATGAATATAATTTGATCAATTTACTCTTTAATTTTCTTTCTATAACATGGATGTATCTTGAATCTTGCTACAATAGTCCAAGGATAAGGCACCTATTATACATTAAGGCATAATTAAAGAGCTATAACGAATCTTGATCAATAATAAAAAAAATTATACTTTCTTTAATCTGGATGAGCATGAACTTATATTGTTAAATATTTAAGTTTACCTCAAGTGTATCCTTACCCTACCCAATATATCTAGAGTCATAGATAAATCTATTCATGGGTAAAAGAGGCAGGTCCACTATATCCTATAACATTGTTTGAAATTAAGTTTTTATTGTAGTGTGACACACTCTTAAGGATACAAGAAATAAATCCAACAGGCTATAGAGTTCAAGCCTAGAATTTTAGGGAACCTTGTTGATGTCATCATTTAAAAATCCTAGGCTTCATCTTATAGAATCTTGATCTATCAGGATGGGTTTATTGAATAATCTGGATGAACTCAATATTTGAAGATCTTGGAATGGATTCATTCAAAAAAATTTATTTGTTAAACTCTCTAACCTTTTGGAATGGATTCATTCAAAAATTTTGTTTTGTTAAACTCTCTAACCTTCCTTTTTTCTAGACCTCTAATTCACTTGGCTAGACCTTGGGCATTTCAAACTATTTTTAGACTTGGCGTGACATCAACACTTAAAAATCCTAGGACTACTTCATTATAGACAAAGAATTTTAGGGAACCTTATTTATGTCATGTCTTTAAAATTTAGGGATTCATTTTTCTAGGGTTTTCATTATTGGAACCTTTCCAAATTGGCCAACATTTTAGATTTGGCCTAGTGTATTGAGATTTTTGGCTTCTTCTATAATCTTGACCATTTTGGGAGGACTTAATCACTTTGATATTTGGATTGAAGCATATTCATCTATACCTCTAGTAGCCTACTTATGCAAAAATAATAAGCCTAACCATGACTTTAGATTTTTTCCTTAGTAAAAGTTTAGCAAAAAATATATTCTAACATTGCTTGCAAGGATAATGTATGTGGGCATAACATCTCAACAACTAGTTCTATGCTAAATATCATACTCTCATCAAAATGTATGGTATCTGCAATTGAGCATATTGGTTGTCAAATCATACAACCAAGTGGATATTTGCTATCAAGGTCCTTAACCAGATGGATCTCATTGATGCAATCTATAGAAGCAGGAGAAACAAGACCAACTTCTTCAAGTTGCCTTTCATTCATGGTAAAATTACCCCAATGAAGCAAAATATCCTCAAGCTTCTAGAGAAGGATCTTGAAGAGATAAAATTGCAAAAAGCCTAAGGGGAAATCAAATACAACCCTGATAAGACATTCATAGACTAGTTAGCTAAAGTCTATATCTTGATAGAATTTATACACAAGTCTAGGCTAGGCCTAAAATATCTTTGGAACCCCATAGACAAAGGTAACATACCCCTATTAATGTACTTGTTAGAGTAGGTGACAACATCACCACCAAGGAAGAAGGCCTAAAATACCTTCTATACAATGATGGGGTAATAAAACCTAAACTACCAGATACATGCCACCAAGCTAATTATTTTACAAAGAAAAAATGGAATATGGAGAAGATCAATGATTGGTGGAAATTATAGCAAAATATAAAAAAAACAATGCTCACATTCAAGTAGATAGAATAAGATATAGTTTTTGAATAACATTGGGATAAGGAACATGTGGAGGAGGAAAGAAACAATTCTAGTGGTGATAGTGGAGATATGGCCAGGGAGGAAATTGCCTAGGTGATGGTGACTAAAGAAGAAATGTCCAAAGAAATCATTTTAGTAGAATATTTCCTTCATGGACCATAGAGGCTACAATAACCCAACAACGTTCCCTAGCTAGAGAGTTTTAGAATCAAACATCTATCTTAATAGAGCATAAACAAAAGGAGTCATCTCACAACATTGATTTCCTACCTACTAAAATGAAGAAGAAGGACTCCTTGAAGGTAATACCTCGGGCTATTACAAACCAAATATTTAGGGAGATGCCCAATACCCCTCCTTTCTCCATGATGAACATGAGCATTCTACCACCTATGGCACTAACCATGCCAACACAAGCTTAGATCCACATTGTCTTAGTGGCTACCCTTCCTAATGAAACTTTGATTGTTCCTATAATCCACATGAGGCTTTCAATATAAAATCTCAAAGTATTCACTCTGTTAACCTCCATTACAGCCATGCTATAATCTGGCCTCTAGCCCACTCTAATTGAGAGGTTCTTACCTTTTCCCATCCCTCAATATCTTCTATCTTCCTATTTTTCTAGGTAGTATTGCCACCCTTTCTTCCATAAGGAAAAGTAGTTGTTATATTTTCCTCCACTCTAAGTGTGCCACCATATTTTAGAGACATCTAGAAGAAAGCCTTTGAGTATGCATAGAAGGAGGTCAAAAGGGCAACCAAACTAGTGGTAAGGAAACTTAGGAGTCAAATTGATATGAAAAATAGGGTTCTCCACTTATCCCATATGGACCCAAAGTTTTCCAAGACAAAGGAGCAAACACAACCCCAATATTATCAAGTTACTATAGTAGACATCATTCTACAAGGTGTTGGGACCAGAGATATAGCCAAACTAGCCAAAAATATGAGCAAACTTGTCAAGTATGATGTAATGACCATAGAGAGGTGATTAAAAAAATGGGAGAAATATATCTAAGAGGTCAAGGATACCCTTAGAAACTCCCAACTCAAAATTAAAGGGCTTAAAAATTATATGGAGTATACCATGAGTGCTTATGATTTGGCTACCCTCCTAGAGGCGGAACAAAGGAATAATCGAGAATTGATGGATTGGATTTTTGCTATAGAGGCTCAATTCACCTTATATAGGGATGAATTCAAGAGAGAGTAAGAGGAAGAATAGAAAAGAATACCATAGGCCTTAAAATAGAATACCACTTGCCTAATTAGGGATTCCTGCAAAACATGCTAGGACAGCATAGCTAGATCCATGGCTTTGATATCCTAGGTCATCTAATTAATAAGAACAAAATCCCAAAAAATATGCAAAAATTACTTAAGAAGTAGAGCACACCCTAGTGACTAAATCAAAAAGAGAAATTGAAGTAAAAAATTCTAGGCTTGAGTCATTATTGTGAGATATTAGGAGTTGATAGCCACTAATATTCAAAATTGAGAGGCAATATTAAGAAAAATATGGGATACCATCGATAGAGAACAAGTAGTAGAAGAATACATGGCCTATGTGGAAGTCCTAAACAAGGTGATTTTCACCTTGCATGGCCCCTTGGACTAACTAATTCAAAAGCGTCTACCCTCCCCTTGGTCAAGCAATCACAAGATCCTTTTAGAGTAAGAGCATGCATAGGCTTTGGAAGATAGAAAAGGAGGGCTAAATTTTTAGAAGTGACTAAAACTCCTAGCAACTAAAAATGCAATGAAAGGTAAAGGGTCCATAGTAAAGCTTAAAGTGCAGGTGTAAAGCAACAAAAACCGTACATCTAATCTATTGCAATATTATAATGAATTGAAAACATGAAATTTATGTAACCATTGAGAAAATGAGATAACAAAATGGGGTGCTCTCTTTTTATTAATCAAATAAGCTTTGGTTACAATACATCCCTCTTAGGGATACCCAATTTGATACAAAATTACAAAGAATGTGGCCCCAAAAGGGGGAAAGATGCACTCCACAAGGTCTTTGCATCTCCACTAATCTGATTATAGAGGGTTTACTTGCAACCTCTACTTATGATGTCAAGAACCTAGATCTTGAGGATGTGTAGCCCTTGAATAGACCTATAACCTGCACACAAGAAACTACAAGAAATTTCAATAGCATATGAGGCCTCTCAAGATGAGGCTAGTTTATCCATAAGTGAAAATTATAAAGCAAATACATAAAGATATGTAAAGATACATGAAATACTATAATAAAAGCATAAAGATTAAAATTAAAACAACTAGTCTATGTTATAAAACCGAATGAAAGCATCTAATGATTACACTACTATCTAAAATAACAAAAAATATACATCATCCCATGACTGCTATTAATCAGGGTGGTGGGCTCTATTAACTGCTATTGATGTTTATGGCGATGCCTACGGGCCACTGTTAAAAATAGTGGCCATGGGATAGAGGCTCTATTATCTATATTATTGGCTTTATGAAAATAAATTCCTCCATTGAATTGATGTGCAAGGGTTGGTTGTATCTCAAGATATAGTTGAGTTGCAGAATGAGCTCGTATGGATGGTGAATTGGTGAAAAAAAATGGAACGGTTGCTCTTCAAGATTTTGGGAACTCCATTGATGGATGCACAAATGTCATTATAAACTTGGAAAATACTTCATTGCACCTCAAAGGGATATTGAATTGCTTCTCAGTTCGATAGAGCTCCGTTATGGCAATTGCACATGAAATATCTTGACTTACCTCTCATTTTTGGGTGCCTTAAATGGAACATCCAAATTGGAATCCTAGCTTCCTAACGAAGCCAAGAACAATATTTAATTGTTATAAGGTAGTTGGTACAAAACTTTTAGAGGATTCCAACGGAAAATCACCCAATAATCCATTGGATGTAATAGATTTTACTCAACTCTGTTAGTGCAATTTTGTTATAGGCTCAACTGATATCGATAGGTGTGGCTATGACCATGGCTACTTTGAGCGTCGGTGGTGACAATGGTCACTACTAATGACATTAGTGGAAAAGGATAAATAGGACTAGGTTACCCTGATTGAGTGCTTAGAACCATTGTTAGGGCTTGGAAAGGTCCAGGGTGAGTCGCATGGCCTAAAATATGTCCATATGAGTAGCCTCAACATGATGCATTTTAGGTGTTTACAAATGCCCCTTTTTATGATGCATTGTGGGAAAAAAAACACTAAGAAAAAATAGACAACCTAAAGTCACATTGTAGGTTGATTTATGTTCATTTATCTAGTCAACTTTAGATGCCCCAATCATAGAAAGAGCATACATCGTTTAATCATTACCTTCTATAAATTGAAGAACTTTATTTTGGCAATATTTTGGTTATTGGAAAACAATTTTAAGTCAAAATCCTAACCTTAGCGGCAATTAGGAGATAATATTAAGTCCAATCCTAGCCTTAGCAGTGATTAGGAGATAATCTTAAGTCCAATCCTAGCATTAGCGGTGATTAGAAGACAAGCTTAAGTCAAAATCCTAGCCTTGGTAGTGATTAGGAGACAAGTTTAAGTCTAATACTAACCTTAGTAGTGATTAGGATATAATCTTGAGTCTAATCCTAGCCTTAGCGATGATTAGGATATAATATTAAGTCAAAATCCTAGCCTTGGTGGTGATTAGGAGATAAGCTTATGTCCAATCCTAGCCTTAGCGACAATTAGGAGATAAAATTAAGTCAAATCCTAGCCTTGGTCGTGATTAGGAGATAAGCTTAAGTTAAAATCTTATCCTTGGAAATGATTACGAGATAAGATTAAGTCCAACCTTAGTGGTGATTAGGAGATAATCTTAAGTCAAATCCTAGCCTTGGTGGTGATTAGGAGATAAGCTTAAGTCAAATCCTAGCCTTGGTGGTGATTAGGAGATAAGCTTAAGTCAAATCCTAGCCTTGGTGGCGATTAGGAGATAAGCTTAAGTCAAAATATTAGACTTAGTGGCAATTATGAGATAAGCTTAAGTCAAATCCTAGGCTTAGAAGCAATTAGAAGATAATATTAAGTCAAAATCCTAGCCTTGGCGGTAATTAGGAGATAATATTAAGTCAAATCCTAGCCTTAGTGGTGACTAGGAGACAAGCTTAAGTCCAATCCTAGTCTTGGCAACAATTAGGAGATAAGATTAAGTCAAATCCTAGCCTTGTCTATAATTAGGAGATAATATTGAGTTAAATCCTAGCCTTGGTGGTGATTAGGAGAAGTTTAAATCAAATCCTAGCCTTGGTTGTGATTAGGAGATAAGCTTAAGTCCAATCCTATCCTTAGATATAATTAGGATATAAGCTTAAGTAAAAATCCTAGCCTTGGTGGTGATTAGAAGATAATATTAAGTCTAATCCTAGCCTTAGAGGTGATTAGGAGACAAGCTTAAGTCAAAATCCTAGTCTTGGTGATGATTAGGAGACAAGCTATCTGGTTTTCTTGAATTTGTTTTGATATTTTGTTTATTTGCACCAAGCAAGGAGGGTGCATGATTATCTTCGACAATGACTCTTGAAAGAATGCACTTAGTAATTATTGAGTGTTTAATTATTGATTTTAATTATAAATTCTTTGATTATGACTACCCCTCAAGTGACGAATCGATGAGGAAATGGCAAGTGATGAAAACAATGAGTCACTTTGCCAAGATGACTTATTATGGACATTGCAAGATGATAACCTTTGTAAAGGGAAAGTCCTATTATAGCTGTGATTTCAACCATTAATAATAATTGTACATCTCTATCCCAAGGATTAGTCCAACCACATGGCTTTCTTATGGAATCAAGATGATAGCAATTCAGTTTAAGCATGTGATGAAAAACTACGTTCGATGATTTGATGAAATTTCATAGAAGAAATGAAATGAATGCCTCATTCCCATGGATCAGTTTGGCCACAATGGCCTTATTGGGGATTGAAGTGAAAATATTTTAATTCATCAATGAATAATTTGGTTCAAATGGCCTTATGGTAATTTACTCATCTTATCGGATTGCATGGAGAGCAAGTCACTACAATCGCTAAGTGTATAGGGTAAATAACTAGGTACAAGGCACATTTGAGATTTTTTTTATTTGATTTTTTGTTAATTTTGCAATTTTTGATGATGGTGGACCATTATATGCATTATGTGTTATGATTTATGGATGCATTTATGGATGTAATGCCTATATGACATATGTATGGATGCATAGATGTATGTATGCCTAGATGCAATATTTGATGTTAAGTGGATGATTTAGATTTGTTTATCTGATTATGAAAGTGAATTCATGTTGTTTTTATAGCAAATTTGATTTGTGTGATATGGATTGATTTTATTTGTATGTTCTAATTCAAATGAATCTGTATGATTTAATCACTTAAAACATAAGGAATGAATCTAATATGTGTAACAAACTAATGGAAGACACCACAAAATGTATGAAAATCATGAATAAAAATAATAACCCTTATCTTAAGAATTAATCATTTAGACATCCATACGTGGGATAAGATGATGTGAGATGTATGGGTTTTCCCTATAAGCTTCTATAAAATAAAATATATGCACAAAATAGTCAATGGCCATCTAAATATCATTACTGATATCCATCTGGTATCTATCATATTCCATGAACATCCCTTAATAAGAAAAAGTTCATAAGGAAACTTGTGCATGATTTGATGATATGATTTTTTGCTATAAGGAAATTTTTGAGGTTTTCCATGAGACTCAAACACCCTAGTTGATTAATCAAAAGTTGTATAATGAATACACAAGACTTCTAAAAGATAAAACCTTGTTAAGAAGACCCAAATATTCACTATCCCTATGTGTGCAAAGTGAATATATTAGATGAGGTATAAGACTACCTCATTGCCAGGTGGGTTTCATTCAACCCATTGCTATAATGAGGATCACCATGTGGTAATCATGATCCTAATTTTAGACACAATTGGACTAAACTACTAGGTAATACAAGCCAACTAAAGCTAGCTCATCCATAAGATGATATTGGTTTGTACAAAATAAGGTCGCTAATGTGACAGACATATCACCATGCATAAGGATACTCCATTGCCAGGAAGGTTTCATTCAACCCATTTCTATAATGAAGATCACCCCATGGTGGTTGAATACTTAGGATTCCAGGGATTCAAGCTCATTACCCCCTTATTTTCTTTTCATTGCTTGGGATACTTGCTCATGCTTAGTGATGAAATCAATGTTTATTTTGAACAACACAAGCTTATATTGAGAGGGCGGGTGAACAATATAAGACCAATTTTTACTTTTATTTCCCAAAAAAATTATGCAATATATCAATGGCAAAATCAACAATAGTAATAAATCAATGCATAAATAACCACACACAATAGAGACACCAATTTAATGTGGTTCACCCAATGTGGGCTACTCCACAGAGAAAATATTTCACTAATATTTTCTCAATAAATCTCTTGGGAATCCTTTCACTATTACAATACTTATGGACCTTTGTCCAAAGAAGACACAAATACCCTAATAAAGTTCGTATATCTCTATCCACAGGAGACACCAATCCCCTTAGCTGGTTTGTGGATCTCTATCCATAGGAGAACTCCTTCTCTACTCTAGCTGATGATCCTCTAGAATACTATTGCCTCCACTACTCAGGCTTGTGGATCTCTCTCCTATGAATACTCCTATCCTTAAATATACACCAAAATCTATCCTCAAGACTTAAAACAAAGATTTATCAAATCACTAATCAACTCTGCTAGATTTTCCCCAAACGTTAACTCAAGGTTTGAACAAATCAATCAATCAACTCTGCTCACAAGTCTTCTCAAAGACTTACCTCAAATATGTCCAACAAGTCCTCTCAAGAACTTGTCCAATCTGCTCAATAAGTCTTCACCAAGACTTACCTAAAATTTTCTCAAAAAGTCCTCACTAGAACTTACCTCAAATATTCTCATGAAGTCCTAACAAGAACTTGTCTAATCTGCTCAACAAGTCTTCACCAAGACTTATCTCAAGTCTGCTCTACAAGTCCTCACTAGAACTTTTCCAAACTGCTCAACAAGTCTTCACCAATACTTGTCTCAAATCTACATTGTAATCTTCCACAAAAGCTTACTCAACTTAGTCCTTAAGTCCACTCTAGGACTTACTCAAATCAGCTCACAAGCTTTCAAAAAATGTTATTCAACTCAAATCACTCTACTACAGAAAACCTCTTCAATAACACAAACAAGCTTCACACAGTATCTTGTTTTAATCTCACTGAAACATATAGAGAATGGTTAGAGAATAAATATGTTTCACTCTCACAACAATGCTCAATAAATATTTCTTGTTTTATCACAGAAACATATAGATAATGGTAAGAGACTCAATATGTTTCACACTCAATCTTTCAATCTCTTTCTCAAATTAGTAAAGAACAATTTGTTTCACAAAACTTGAACTATCACTCCAACACTTCCAATAAACTAAGCCCAATCAAATCCACTCAAATAATCCACTCAATTAAATATTAGTCAACAATGCTTATCAAACAAATCTCACATAAAAATGATACTCATGATCTTTCATAAACCCTAGTCAAGCATATGAAAGCTTACTCAATATTTCCAACAATGCTTATCAAACAAGGTTTCTAGCATCAACTTTCATTCCAAAAAAACCCTCATCAATCAATATTGGATTTCTCAAAACCAAACTCAACAATGCTTATCAAACAATCCTTTTCACTCCAACTTAGCATTCATAAAATCCAACAATATTTCACTCACAAGGAAGATATGCCCACACATTTTTTTTGATGAAGCTTGACCTCAAAACTTGTCTCAATCACAATCAACTCTTTGCCACTCTCAAAGGTTAGGTAAAAAAACCTTCACTCAAAAATTCCCTTAAATAATTACTCAAAATATTTCATCATACATAGCATAAGATCTCAATTACACCTTATAAACTCCACACTTTAAAATATTAGCAAAAACCAAGTAAATCACTTCAACAATAAATTTTAATTAACCATATTATTAATCCTCTTAATTAATTAACACCTTTCTATTTAAAATAAAATATAACTCCTCTTATATCCTTATTACTCCTTATATAAGGATAATTTAATTTTTAACCAAAACCTTATACCTTCCTCTTTATTTCCTTGCCAACCACCTTAGCACTAAATATAATCCCTAGCGCACATTCCACAAATTCCACCTAGAAAAAACCTTAACAAAAATTACAAACCAATTTGCATACATTAATATCCTCGGTGGGTTTTGAACTCCCACCTTTACTCCTCCAAGCGCCTTAGCACTTAGACGTTCACCATTTGGACTACATTCCCTCATGTGAACTAAAGATGCACTCTGACAACCTTATCCTCTTACCTTCCATAACGCAAAAACCAAAACACTTACTCCTCTTCAAAAAAATGGCATCCATGTGATTCCAACCCTGGCCTTGCATTCCTTAAATGCCTTATCATAGCCCATGGCTGCTAACTGTGTTATAGGCTGCTTCAAGATATTTTATGCGCTCCACTCATGCTTATTCTACCTTCTGCACCCAACGAACTCAAAACACATGTGAATCTCTCTTATATCACATGAACTCTTTTGGAATTAACATATATTCACAAGGATAATTATTTCCAAAGGTTTTTGGAAAATTTATATAAAATTCAATGCCCTTTCTCCAAAATCAGTGTGACATTCGAATTTTTAAAACTTTAATTATAATTTTTAAACTTAGGGCCTTTAAACATTATTATTTAATTTTAATTTTTAATTTTTTTAAGTGAAAAATCCCTTGCGGAGCTGCCTTGGTCTGAAATACCACGAACAGGGGGTTCTACACCGTCAAAGTCACCCGAGGGTTGCACCCGACCCTGCCCGCACCAACATTATCAATTGGATTTTAGATACCCAATTCAGCTTTTTGGTAGGGTGGAGATTTGAACCTGGGACCTCCCTTGGAGGATTTCCCTCTCCTCTCCAACTCACCTACAACACCTGGGTATTTAATTTTAAATTTTAACCTTAAGGTTAAATTATTTAAAATTAAATAATGAAACCCTTAATCACTCAAACTACCATATGGGTTTTTTAGGTTCCTTATAATGCAACAACTCCTTGCATTTATTTTTCATAAACCAATCTTGTATCTTTAAATATTATAATATTAATCCTTCTTCTTTGCCATTTTGGAAAAACCACTAGAGGATATTAATGAAACTTGAACATCAACCTTGCTAATCAAACCTCTAACATAAACACCTGGATGACAATAAACTTGGTCCTTATCTTCCTTGAATCAATGACAACAAAACTTGCTCATATTTCCAATAATATCTCCCTTTGTCATTGATGGCAATACATTTTCCTTTTACCATTTCTTTTACCTTTTTCTGCTTTTCTCCCCCTGAGAAATTGCTCCCCCTGACTGAATGGTCTCCCTCTAACTCAAATATCTCTCCCTTTGACATCAATGGCAAAGTATCACATTTGGGGCTCGGGGCTAAGAATGAGACTCTTAGCTTGGCCCCTCTCCCACCTCCTATTGAGGTGGTTAATTCTGGGATTGGAGTATTTCTACTCCCAACAAGCACTAATATTTACCTTTGTCTACTTTGTTTTTTAACTGATCCTTCTGATTCCTCTGGCTATTCTTGTTTCTGTTTGTCTCTGGAATTTTATATCTACACCACTTTGTTGTATTCCCATCATTATTGCACTTGTAACACTTAATTCCGTTATTACTTGGAGGTGCAACTGTCTTGACATTTATTCTGGTGAAGCCATATCTATTTATATCATGAACCCTACAATTTACTGCCTTCTGACCAAACTGATTGCAAGAGTAGAAATATCCTTGAAAAAAATTTATGTTTATAAAATTCCCATATTCTTGTCTTCTCTGTGTCCTGCACTATGAAGCCTTGTGCCCAAACCTATGACGTGAGAAGAATCATCCATTGAAACTACCTTGCTTTGACCCCATTGGTCTCTTAGTCTCTTTTACCCTGTGTTTCTTCCTATTCCATCTGTTCCCTATTTGTGCATTGTTCATTTTCTTGTTGAACTCTTTATTATCCAACTCATCCTCAGAAGTATCACTTTCTCTTACACTCTCTTCTTGTAAAACTTCTTCTTCTTCAGAGCTTGATATTGACTCCTCTCATTGTTTTCTTTGTTCCTATTCAAAACCAAGTCCTGTTTTGTTTGATCAAGATATTTGTACCTTGATAATCTTATCCAAGTTATTTGAGCTTCTCCCAAACCTATGTAAATTTTCCTTAGACTCTTTTACTTCCTTCCTTAGTGAAGCTAATTATTACTTTAAACTTTCACATTCTAAAACCTTAGCTTCTAACTTCTCTTTAAACCTCCTTGTCTTAGCTATTGAGTTGGTTAGATCCTCTATAACCTTTCCTTTCTCTTCATCACATTCTTGAAATTTAAGCTTGAGTTTTGAGTTTTTATTTATTACATCCCTTAGTGGATCAAGGGCAGAAATAATTTCACCTTCAATATCAAATTCTCCTTTCTTTTATTCTTCCTCTATTTTTTTACCTTTAGGATTATCTTCATTCCTTTCTAATTTATTTCCACTAGAAGTAATCCCTTCTTATTCTATTGCCATAAGCATATTTTCTTCTGGTACTTCAAGTGTATCTTCATATTCATCATCACTAAAACTAAATCCATTCCTTGTACAACTATCTTCAATATGACCAAATTTACCACATCTAAAACACTTGAGAATCATTGGTGCCCTTTTTCTAACATCATCCTTTTATTTTGCTAGAAATAGTACTTCATATTTATTATCATATGAGGAACTTTCATCACTATCACTTGAGCTCTTACCTGCCTTTTCTGCATAGAAAATCTTATTATACCTTTTGAAAAACTTATTTCCTTGCTTGCCTTGTCCAGCCCTGCTATTCTTTTGGTACTTGTGTTTTCTTGTTTCCTTGTTCTTATGATCATGTTTTTCTTCGTCATTGTTATTTCCAATCTCTAGACAATTAGATGCATAGTGACCATATTTTCCACAATTGAAACATCTAACTAATTTGGTACCTTTATAATTTCTTGAGTCATTGTTCCTTCTACCATAATTTGCTTCTTCATCATTGGATAACTCATTGTTTGAATCTAACTTCTTACCCTTTGTCTTCTTAGTAACTTTGAAGGCTGCTTCATTTCAGGGAATAGGTTCCTCTTTTATTCTCATCTCAAAATTTATGAGAATGCCATGTAATTCATCCCTTGTCAAAATATCAATATCTTTTGACTCTTCTATAGCTGAAATATTTTCACTAAACCTTTTTGGGAGTGACCTTAAAATATTATCACAAACATTAGATTCTTGAACTTCAATCCCAAGTCCTTGCATGGAATTAACAACCTCATAAACATGAAGTAGATATGTAGTAATATTTTCTTCATCCTTCATCTTTAGGTCTTCAAATATTTCCTTGTAATTTCACAACTTTACCCTTTTGACCTTTTTATCTCCTTCATATATGCCTTGCAACTTATCCCAAATTTTCTTTGCTTATTTGCAGTGCATAACCTTTATAAACTTTGTTTCACACAAACCTTTCAAAATTCCATTCATTGCTCTTGAATTGTAATTATGTAGAAGCTTACCATATTTATCTGTGTGTGGATTAGATGGCAATATGTATCCATTCTAAACTGCTTTCCATAACTTATTTCCAAGTGCTATCAGGTGAATCTTCATTCTTAGACTCCAAAGTACATAATTATTCCCATAAAAAAATGGTGTTGAATTCCTTGAAGATCCATCCTTAGAATCCATTCGTGTTCTTGTAAGCTTTTCATTCAAGCAGTTAAACTATTTTGAAGGAACCCACTCTTATACCAATTGAAGAACACAAGCTTATACTGAGAGGGGAGGTGAAAAGTATAAGACCACTTTTTACTTTTGTTTTCCAAAAAATATTATGCAATATATCAATGGCAATATCAAAAATAGTAATCAAGCAATGCATAAATCACTACACATAATAGAGACACCAATTTAACGTAGTTCACCCAATGTGGGCTACTCCATGGATAAAATATTTCACTAGTATTTTCTCAATAAATATCTTGGGAATCCTTTCCCTATTACAATGTTTATGGACCTCTGTCCAAAGGAGACACCAATACCCTAATCAAGTTTGTGGATCTCTATCCACAAGAGACACCAATCCCCTTTGCTATTTCATGGATCTCTATCCATATGAGAACTCTAACTGGTGATACTCTAGAACACTACTGCCTCCACTAATATGGTTTGTGGATCTCTCTTCACTGAGGACTCCTACCCTCAAATCTACACCAAACTATGTCCTCAAATCTATCCTCAAGCATTAACACAAATATTTATCCAATCACTAATAAACTATGCTAGATCTGCCCCAAATATTAACTCAAGTTTTGAATAAATCAATCAATAAACTCTGCTCACAAGTCTTCTCAAAGACTTATCTCAAATCTATCCAACATGTCCTCTCAAGAACTTTTCCAATCTGCTCAGCAAGTCTTCACCAAGAATTACATCAAATTTTCTCAACAAGTTCTAACTAGAACTTACCTAAAATATCCTCAATAAGTCTTCACAAGAACTTGTCTAATCTGCTCAAAACGTCTTCACCAATACTTGTCTCAAATCTTCTCTACAAGTCCTCACTAGAACTTGTCCAAACTGCTCAACAAGTCTTCACCAAGACTTATCTCAAATCTGCATTGTAAGCTTCCACAAAAGCTTACTCAACTTAGTCCTTAAGTCCACTCTAGGATTTACTCAAATCAGATCACAAGCTTTCAAAAAGCTTATTCAACTCAACTCACTCTATTACAGAAAACCTCTTCAATCACACAAATAAGCTTTACACTATATCTTGTTTTAATCTCACAAAAACATATAGAGAATGGTTAGAGACTCAATATGTTTCACTCTCACAACAATTCTCAATCAATATTTATTTTTTTAGTAGAAAAACATATAGATAATGGTAAGAGACTCAATATGTTTCACACTCAATCACTTTCAATCTCTTTCTCTAAGAAAAATTTGTTTCACAGAACTTGAACTATAACTCCAACACTTCCAATCAACTAAGCCCGATCAACTCCACTCAAACAACTCACTCAATGAAATCTTAGTCAACAATGCTTATCAAAAAAACCTCACATAACAATGATACTCATGATATTTCACAAACCCTAGTCAAGCATATGAAAGCTTACTCAATATTTCCAACAATACTTATCAAACAAGGTTTCTAGCATCAACTTTCATTCCAAAGAAACCTGCATCAATCAATATTGGATTTCTCAAAACCAAACTCAAAAATTCTTATCAAACAATACTTTTCACTCCAAATTAGCATTCATAACATCCAATAATATTTCACTCACAAGGAAGATATACCCATACCTTTTGTTTGATGAAGCTTGACCTCAAAACCTGTCTCAATCACAATCAACTCTTTACCACTCTCAAAGGTTAGGTAACAAAATATTCACTCAAAAATTTACTTAAATAACTCAAAATATTTCACCGTAAATAGCATAAGATCTCAATTACACCTTATAAACTCCACACTTTAAAATATTAGCAAAAACTAAGTAAATCACTTCAACAATAACTTTTCATTAATCACCTTATAACTCCTCTTAATTAATTAACACCTTTATATTTAAAATAAAATATAAATCCTCTTATCCCTTTATCACAACTTTTAAAAGGATAATTTAATTTTTAACCAAAACCTTATACCTCCATATTTATTTCATTACCAACCACCTTAGCACTAAATATAATCCCCTAGCACATGTTTCAGAAATTCCACCTAGCAAAAACCTTAAAAAAAATTACAAACCAATTTGCATACCTTTTTGCTTAGAAAAATGTTCTTGATAGGTTTCTAACTCCCACATTCCCTCCTCCAATCACCTTAGCACTTAGATGTTCACTATTTGGGCTACGTGCCCTCACGTGAACTAAATATGTGCCTTGACACCCTTATCCTCTTACCTTCCGTAACATGAAACCCAAAACACTTCCTCCTTTTCAACAAAATGACATCCGCGTGATTCGAACTCTGGCCTCACATTCCTCAAATGCCTTATCATAGCCCATGGCTACTAACTGTGCTATAGGCTACTTCAAGATATTTTTTGTGCTCCACTCATGCTTATTCTACCTTCTGCACCCAATGAACTCAAAACACATGCGAATCTCTCTTATGTCGTACGAACTCTTTTGGCATTAACATATATTCACAAGGATAATTATTTCCAAAAGTTTTTGGCATATTTATATAAAATTCAATGCCCTTTATCCAACGTTGATGTGACATTCTAATTTTTAGCATTTGAATTATAATTTTTAAACTTAGGGCCTTTAAAAATTATTATTTAATTTTAAATTTTAACCTTAAGGTTAAATTATTTAAAATTAAATAATTAAACCCTTAATCACTCAAACTGCCATATGGGTTTTTTAGGTGCCTTATAATGTGACAACTCCTTGCATTTATTTTTCATAAACCAATCATGTATCCTTAAATATTATAATATTAATCCTTCTTCTTTGCATTTTTAGAAAAACCACTAGAGGATATTAATGAAAATCGAACATCAACATTGCCAATCAAAACTCAGAAATAAACACCTGAATGACTATAAACTTGGTCCTTATCTTCCTTGACATCAATGACAACAAAACTTTCTCATATTTCCAACATATTTCACATTTTGTTTTCCTTTTGAGTAAGGGATTTACATAGTGATGAAAATCATTGTTTATTTTGCTTTGCTTTGGGAATTTACTCATTTTGTATTAAAGCAAGGGATTTCTTGGGTAGGGGTGAGCTTGGTATTTTGCCAATAATCAACACTCTAGACCATTCACATGATAATATGATCAAGGAAAACCTTTTTCTTAAGGTTACCAAGACCACTTTGTAGTGTCATATTTCCTTGTTCAAACTAGGATTGTTAATGTTTAAAATTGTGACGGGATTTTGAGATATACAAGGTACTATCAAAATTAGACCTTACCTCCAAAAGCCAAGATAACTTTCTAAAAAATCTGAAAAGATAACTAGGGATGGCTGAATGACTAGAAAACCCTAGTATACACCTTATAACAACTGATTAAATGTGTTGAAAAACATAGTTACTCATAATGGAGATGTGAATGATAATGATAAGGATTCATGATTGGCATACAAACATGGTGTCATTCGTAAGAGTGTAAAACACAACCTATATTAATGCAAATGCAATTGATGAATATGCCTAATGTAATGCAACTAATGAGTGCATATTATGAAATGCATGATGTAAATGTTTGTGTTTTTGATGTTTTTAATTGTTTTTTGTATTTTAATATTTTTTGATTTATTTGGATTTTGATGATTTTTTTGTTGTTTTTGATATATTTGATTGTTTCTGATTTTTATTTTTGTATTTTTGATATTTTTTTATTTGTTTTGATTATTATTATTTTTTTTGGTATTTTTGACAATGTTTTGTTGTTTTTGTGATTTTTGATTGTCAAAGGGGGAAGGTGTGATACCTTATGCACCCCCAGTATGTGTGGTGATCTATGAAAGTGGGGAAGGAATGATACCTTTGGATTCCCCAATTTGCTTCATTGTTTGTGATGTGGATGGTGGGAAAAGTGTGGTACCTTGAAGACCCCCAATGTGCATTTTATTTGCTGCAATGTGATTGGGTTGGCTAGGAGGAGTGGTCGAAACCAATATCCCCTATTGTGGCACAAAATTTTATGCAATGCCAATGTCCTGATGAGATGAGATGAGTGAAGATGAAACATTGGATGAAGACATAGGTTGCGTAGATTGATTTTGATATTATTTTTTCTTTGTTACAACACTTATAATTCCAAAAAATTATTGGGGAGGTATATTGATATACACCTAATTAGGATGCTTGACTTTATTGGCAGGTGTTGTGTTTGCTTCATGTGTGGGCAAGGGGTCTTGAAAGACTCCTATTGATTGTTTTTTGGAGCAAGAGGATTGCCCATCTAAATCTCTTGATTCTTGATCATATACTGTGCTAAATATATAAAGGGGCAACATGTCTAGATGTCGTGACCTCTTTGTCGATGGTATAGGCAATATAATTTTTCCCCGTGTTCCTTTGATCTATGCTTATTAGGTTTCAATGGGAAAATTTTATGAAAATTGATTGCTTGCACCTCACACAATCGATTGAAGATTAATTATAAAGTCTATGACAAATGAGTATATTACCATGGTGACCAATGTTTTTGGCCTTGTATTTGATTTTTTTGCATATGATTTTGGGCTAGAGGAGGCTAAACCTAGTAATTAGGTTGCACTGGTAACTAAGGTGATGCGGTCTGGTTGGAGGATCTAGGGATATTCAAAATAACTAGATTAACTAGGGCTGCATTTTATTGCATTTTTCCACCTTTAATTTTCTTGTATGACCATTATATTTTGCTAGCTTCTCCCACCATTATTGCCACTTGTAAAGCAACAAAAATCATGCATATAATCTATTGCAATATTATAACGAATTGAAAACATGAAATTTATGCAACCATTGAGAAAATGAAATGATAATATAGTGTGATATATTTTTATTAACCAAATAAGCTTCGGTTACAATATGCCTCTCTTAGGGATACCCAATTTGATAGAAAATTACAAAGAATATGGATCCAAAAATGGGGAAATATGCACTCCACAAGGTCTCTGTGTCTCCACTAATATGATTATATGAGGGTTTAATTGCAACCTCTGCTTATGATATCAAGAACCAAGATATTTAGGATGTGTAGCCCTTGAATAACCTTGTAACCTGCACACAAGAAACTACAAGAAATATCAATAGCATATGAGGCCTCTCATGATGAGGCTAGTTTCTCCATAAGTGCAAATTATAAAGCAAATGCATAAAGATATGTAAAGATACATGAAATACTAGAATAAAAGCATAAATATTGAAAGTAAAGTAGCTAGTCTATGTTATAAAACCAAATTAAATAATCTAATGACTAAACTATAGTCTAAAAAAAAGGAAAATATACATCATCCCATGGCTGCTATTAATCAGGGTGGCAAGATCTATTAGCTGCTATCGACGTCAATAATGTTGCCTATGAGTTACTTTTAAAAATAGTGGCCATGGGATAGAGGATCTATAATCTATATTATTGGCATGATGATGATCAATTTCTCTATTGAATTGATGTGCAAGGATCGATTGTGTCTCAAGACACAGTTGAGTTGCAGAATTAGCTCGTATGGATGGTGAATTAGTGAAAAAAGTGATATGGTTACTCCTCAATATTTTGGTAGCTCCATTGATGGATGCAAATATGTCATTATGAACTTGGAAAACACTTCATTAAACCTAAAAGGGATATTTAATCACTTCTCAGTTCAGTAGAGCTTCGCTATGGCAATTGCACATGAAATCTCCAGACTTACCTCTCATTTTTGGGTGCCTTAAATAGAACACCCAAATTGGCATCCTAGCTTCCTCATGAAGCCAAGAACAAGATTTGGTTGAGCTGGGGTAGTTGGGGTGAAGCTTCTGGAGGCTTCCAATGGATAACCACCCAAGAATCCATTGGATGTAATGGATTTTACTCGGATTTGTTAGCACGAGTTTGTTATAGGCTTGGCTGCTATCGACAGGAAAAACTACAACCATTATTACCACTCTTAGAGTTAGTGGTGATGATGGCCACCACTAATGACATTAGTGGAAAAGGCTGAATAGGAATAGGCTACCCTCATTGAGTGGTTAGAACCACTACTAGGTCTTGGAAAGGTCCAAGGTGAGTCACATGGATTGAAAAGGTGTCCATATGAGTAGCATCCTCAACATGATGCATTTTAGGTGTCTATAGTAGGTGAAATAAATAATGAATGGAGAAAAATAATTCTTGTGTATAGACCAAATTGATCTCATGAGGAGCTATTATTGCTTCCAAAAAACAAAAGTGTCCTTCAAGGAATAATGGGAGGAAATTAGAGCCTAGTGATGAGGCCAGGAATTGCCTCATTCATGACATGTTCTGGATTATCATAAACTGCCTTATAAACCTTATGTTATGTTATGTATTCTAATTTATATGGTTTAAATACATTATATATTAGTATTTGCATGATTAAAATGTTTAGGAGCATATTACTCTATTTTGATAGTTTTTCTACATTTTTTGCACTGTTTTAGTTTGATTACTCAGTGAATAAAATGTGTAAAATAAAGTAGCAAAACAATGTATGCTAATTTGTATCCATTCATAATGGTATTTAAATTAATTTTCCACTTTCTAATTGGTTTGAATTGCAAAAGAGCACCAAATTCCTATGATTGTGCAACAAATCTAGAAAATGCAAAAATTAGCCATACAAATTCTAGCTAGCTACCAATGAATGGCATGGCTTGGAATTTGTCAACCAAAGCATGTGAAACCAATTGGAACCATATTATGAGGGATAGGTAAGACATACTATCTAGTTACAATAACTTTTTTGGCCATTTTAATTGCATCTAAGTGTAAATCATATAACACGACTGAACATTTCGAAGAAGCTTCGAAATGAGGGGAAAAGAAGCTAGTTTTAGCCAAACGGAGGATATAGCACCCAAAATGATAGGGAAAGGATATTTGAAGATGGATATAGGTGTACAAGACCATTTATAACCTCCTCCAACTCACTCCCACCACTAGAGATGCATCCCAAGGACCAATGAATATTGCTACAACACAAACTATCCTAATTTAGACTAGGTCAGTTTCAAAATTGATTAGAAAATCACTATAAAACAACAACACAATTGATATTGAGCACTAGGGAAATGTAATAGGGATATAAATAAAATATCCATTAATAGGTTTGAGCTAATAGAGAGTGGTAGCTAATAATAAATAGCAGAAGCAGACAATGAATAGTTAGAAGCAATATTTTTCTTACAGAATTGTAATTCATTTTATCAGTCAATAAAAGTGTAGTTCTTTTGTCAACTTTTGTTCATGAGTAAGTGTGAGTGTTAAGTAGTTAGTAGTGCTTATTCAAATCCTTATAGATCAAGAAGCAAGGGCCACTTTCAAGCCTAGAAGGAGGACTAACTGGTGACAAGTTTCTTCTGATAAACTTTGCTGCAATAGATTTAGCAGGATACTTGTCAATTTCATTTCTTATTGATTACTAACCCCTATTTTGAATCAATGTGATATCTTCATGTCTTCAACTATGTTTTTATGTATTAAATGTGTGTGTCATTTGACTAAGTATCATAGACCAGTGATTTCTCTTTTTTCCTATTTATGTGATTTGATAATTAACATAAATTGTAGCATTTCTATTTTCCCTTGTTTTTCATGCTTTAGCAACTTTTCCAAGTTTCCAACATTTCTCATTTTGTTGTCAACCACTATAGCAGAAGCCTAATAACCTTCTACAATAGGACACTGATAGGTGTTCCAACATGTGTGTTTTTTCTTTCAAGCAACATTTCAATTTTGTTGTTTCAATTTTGCAAGAGTAAAATAGATTCCAATTCTTCAACATTCACATTCCTGCAAATATAATTAGAACTCAATTTTAGGTCTTAAAAGTAGTTTTCAATTCTTACAAGTAACTAGTTTTATTTCATGCAAAACAAGATTAGAGGTGACCTAAAAACCCCCAACAAAACCTGTTTCACCAATAAATCCTGATGTCTAAATGAACTGATCTCCAACCTGCTTCAAACCTTCTTTTGTATATAGACTTGGACACTGCCCTGGATTGAAAAATCATAAATATTAAATGATGAAATTAAAAAAATGCATTATTTTTGGTAATGTTGTTGAAGAAATGTGTTGTTATAATATGAAAGTAGCCCAATAATTATTAAGTGTGCTAAGTTGTGAACTTTAGAGTGAAATATGGATAAACGACTGGTACAAGTAATAGTTTTTGGTAAAGTTGTATTTCAATCCATCTGGATACAAGCATGAATGAATAGGCTAAGGGACATAAAAGGTATATTTATCCAAAATACACCTTTGCCTACCACAGGAAGGTGATCTTAATGCTCAGGAGGTGAATTGCTTATGTTTGAAATTCCTGATAGACTTAAACAAAAACAATCATCTTCATCATCAAGAAGTGTAGGATCTCCTGAACAAGAAATTTTAGAGGAACTATCTACTAGTACTCCTCCATCTACTCCTATTGAATCCATACCACCAGGGCAATTTGGACATATCTACACCAAGTTTTGGAACAATATTATGGTAAATTTACCAAAAAACCTAGATGGGGACAATAATATCCACAATCGAGCAGATAATCCTCATCCTTCTAGGACTTTTGAATATCCCATTCAATTAAATCCTATGCAAAATTCTCCTATGAAAACAATCTCACCTTCAGTACTTCCAACTTTTCGAGGGGTTGTATCTAAAGATCCTGATCAATTCTTATTTGAATTCAAGGTTGTATGTCAGACTTATGACTATGTGAACGATAATCAGAAGCTTAAAGTATTCCCTTCCACACTTAAATATGCAACTCTACACTGGTTTATGAGTCTAGAACCAAAATATATTCAAACTTGGGAATAAATGGAGAGTGTATTCTTGGATAAATACCAATAATATTGTAGGGTAAGAAACATAAAATATGAATTGTTCTAAATTAAACAAGAAGAGGATGAGATATTGTAGGATTATATTGATAGGTTTTCCCTTATTCAAAAAATATATGGACCTATAGAGCCAAAAATGTGTAAATGGGATTACAATATGATTCCAGGGAGGTATTGGACTTAATGGGTAAAGGGGATGTAAATACCCTTGACATTGATGAAATTTTGGACTTATGCAAAAATTACTCCCGCACTAGGAAAAGAAGATGAAAGTAGAGTACTAATGGCAATGATGTGAAATATCTAATGGAAGAATTGGCAAACATGAAAACTAACATTCTTGTGCAGTTAAATACAACTCTAGGGGAGATGAATGCAAAATCAAAATCTATGGAACCCCTAGCTATTTACTACCAAAGATGCAAAAATAAACATGCTTTGCAAGACCGTCCCTTGAATAAAACTTCAATTTTAGCTATTTGTAGCATCTGTACAAAGGAACATCCTACTGATAAATACCATCTGCTTCCATAACTCAGAAATATTTTGGAAACACAAACTAAAGAACTCAATTTTATTAGACAAAAATAGGGGAAAAACTTTTCACAATATCAAAATACCCCTTGTTTTCCCACAAATTGGGGATAAAATCCCTAGAATATGCCATGGGGTTATTCAGAATCACCCCAACAATATTGGAATCACCCTACTTGGGAATCTCCTCAAGATTGGTCACAATCTAGGTGGAGTAATCCATCTTGGAATCAATTCAATCCACCTTGGATGCAAAACTAGTCCTATGGATCAAGTTGGGGACAAAATTATCCACCTTATCCAAGGTAGCAAAGATATCAAGGTCAAACTCATAACTTACTGCCTGCCCCTAATCAAAAATTTCAAGGAAGATCCAACCAACCACAACAACAACCATCACAACAGGTGAAGCAACCTCCACTTCCATCCCAACCTATGACTAACCCAAATAACACAAGACAAACAACCCCTATCTATGTGGTTGAATCTGAAGAAAATGTTGCAGTTCATGTTCTTGACTGTAGTAATATCCAATTACGTTTAGGAAAGATTCTACCTGAACCGGTTCCACCTACCATTGAAGAACTTGATGGAACACAAGAACCTTCTCATCTAGACCAAATAAAACCATAGAGAAGAGGAGAATAAAAAAAAAACCCCCCCAAAATCCTCTCATAAAACGGGCCCCCTCTAATACCAATTTCAAATGTCTTGGTTGATTTAGGAGCTGCAATAAATGTTGACTAAAGAAACAATGGAAAAATTATAGCTCAAACATCTAAATCCTACATCTACAATTTTAGAAATGGCAGATAGGTCAGTTGCAAAACCTGAAGGGATCATAGAAGACATCCCCATAGAAGTTTCTTCTTGGGAATACCCTATAGATTTCCTGGTTTTATAGCCTATAAACTCAGCAAATGGCTACCCCATCATCTTGGGAAGACCTTGGCTTGCAACTATAGCTGCATTTATAAAATATAGGTTAGGAGAAATGATAATTTCCAATGGCATTGACCTAAAGCAAATTTCTCTTTACCCACCTGCAAAACCTTCAACCAAATTCTCAGGTCAACTATGGTTTTTTGATTTAGATGAAGAGCAAGAAGAGACCATTTCCACACTAGCTACTTTAGTAGTGAAGGAACACATAGAGGAGATAGACTCCTAGGAAAGAGAAGTTTTTGAGGATGAGACCATCCTAGTGAGTGCTCTGCATGAGCAAGGAATGGAAGATGAACCAGTAGTTGTTCATCGCCTATTATGGAATGATGAGGGCTAACATTCTAAAAAAATGTCATCTACTCCACTATGGGACAATTCTTTTACACTGCCACATGGATGGCACCATCACCTACTCTCCTCTTTCCACTATCCCATGCAAGACATGCTTCCACCAGGAATCATTGTTGATAAGGAGACAAGAGTCTTTCATTCTCTCAAACCACACCATTGTCCACTAAACTCCTTGATAACCAAGTATGAAGGAGTAAACTCTGTCCTCCCAAGGACAAAGTAGATTGAAGTGCAGCCAGGCAAATTCTTGAATATTAATAGTTGGCTGACTAAAGGAGAAGAAGCAAAAATATTTGTTGTTCTACAAAAACATGTTCATGCCTTTGCTTGGGACTACAAGGATATGTCAGGGATCCACCCTGATGTATGCACTCACAAAATTTATACTAAGGATGTTAAACCTGTGAGGCAGCCCCAAAGAAGACTGAATCCTACCTTGAGAGATATTGTCAAAGAAGAGATTGAAAAACTCTTAGAGGTAGGGTTCATCTATCCAATTTTTGATAGTCGATGGGTCTCTCCATTGGTTATAGTTCCAAATAAAAATGGGAAAATGCAAGTGTGTGTATATTACAGGGAATTAAACAAAGTCACACACAAGGACCACTTCCCATTACCATTTATAGACCAAGTGTTAGACACTCTTGCTGGAAAAAAATATTTTTATTTTCTTGATGGTTTCAGTGGGTACAACCAAATTTGGGTTGCACCTAAAGACCAAGAGAAAACTACTTTTACATGCCCTTGGGGAACATTTGCTTATAGGGTATTACCCTTCGGTTTATGTAATGCCCCAACAACTTTTCAATGGGCTGTTTTAGCAATATTTTCTTATCTAACTAATGAAAGTGTAGAAATTTACATGGATGATTTCACAGTGTGTGGAGAAACCTTTGACTTTACATTGGAACATCTTGATAAGGTCTTAACACATTGTGAAACCTACCATTTATCCTTAAATCCTGAGAAATATTTTATGATGATGGAGGAAGGCATTGTTCTTGGTCACCACATCTCTTCTCATGGGATCAAAGTTGACCCCAAGAAGGTTGATATCATCAAGAACCTTCCACCTCCAAAAACTCAAACTGATGTTAAGAGTTTCTTAGGACATATTGGTTTTTATCGTAATTTTATTCTGAATTTCAGCACAATAGCCAACCCCATGTTTGCACTATTGACTAAAGATTCTGAATTTACCTAGTCTGAAAAATTCCAAGAGTCTTTTGAGGCTTTGAAGGAAAAACTGACAACCCCACCTATGTTAAGAGGACCTAATTGGAAGCTATCATTTCACATCCAAACTGATGCTTCCAATACTGCAATTGGAGCAGCATTAGGGTAGATTGAAAATGGTGAGCATTATACCATATACTACATTAGCAAGAATATAACAAGAGAAAAAATAACTATACCACTATTGAGAAAGAATTCTTGGTAGTAGTATATGCTATCAACAAGTTCAAGCATTATATCATAGGATATCAAGTATTCATCCATACAGACCATGCAACCATTAAATATTTGATGAATAAACCTATGGTAAGTGCAAGAATTATCTGATGGTTATTGTTGTTGCAGGAATTTGACATCACTATAATCAACAAACCAAGAAAGGCTAATGTAGTGGTAAATTTTTTGTCAAGGTTACAAAACACAAGGGAGGAAGAGTTGGTTGAGGACACTTTTCCTGATGAAAAATTATTTTCTATATCTATCCAATCACCATGGTTTGCAAATATAGCTAACTACTTGGTAACAGGAAGAATTCCTCTACATTTCACTCCTAAACAAAAGAATAGTTAATAAAACAAAGTTCCTCTTTCAAATGGATTAAGGGTCTACTTTTTAAATGCAATCCTAACCATGTTTTATGTAGGTGCATCCAAAAGGATGAGGTGTATGATGTCCTTCAAGCTTGCCATGATGAACCATCAGGTGGACATTATTCAATAAAAAGTACAATTAGGAAAATTCTAGGTGCATGTTATTATTGGTCATCTCTTCACAAGGATGTAAAAAAATACATCAGACATTGTGATGCATGTCAAAGGATGGGGAAACCCACCCACACAAATGAAATTTTGTTGTAGCCTCAAGTGGTTTTAGAACCATTTGAGAGGTGGGGGCTAGATTTTGTGGGACCTATTGACCCACCATCTCAGAGAAAGGTGCATATCTTGGTATGCACTGACTATGTGACTAAGTGGGTAGAGGTGCATGCTTTCAAACATGCTCATGAATAGAAGGTTGTTGATTTCCTGTATACTCAAAATTTTCAGAGGTTTGGAGCTCCACGATCTATTACCACAGATCATGGACCCCAATTTGCATCCAAAGTCATTGAAGATTTTATTGAATTATATGAGATTAAGCATAGGAAATCATCACCCTACCACCCATAGGCAAATGGTCAGGTTGAAGTAACAAATAGGGAGTTAGAAAATATCCTGACTAAAATAGTAGCTTCTCATAGGAGAAATTGGCTTGATAAATTACCTAAAGTAGTTTGGGCTTATAACACTACATGGAAATCCACCATGGGTTTCACACCTTACGAATTGGTTTATGGTAAGAAGCCTCTTTTTCCTATTGATTTTGAGCTACTAACACTTTGAATAGCTTTGGAAATTGGAATTGATTTTTCATAGGCACAAACAAACATGATTCTATAGCTGAATGCATTGGATGAACTCTGGTTGGATGCATTGCATCAAACTGAGGTGATTCAGGAGCAGTAAAAGTTGTGGCATGACAACCACATTCAGTAGAGAAAATTTTAGCAAGGATATTGGGCTTTATTGTTTGATTCTCATTATGAGGATTTTCTTGGGAAGTTGTAGACTAGGTGGCTTGGACCTTATCATATTGAAGAAGTGTTCGAAAATGGGGCAGTTCATCTTTCTCCCATCGATGACTCACGGAGGAAGTTGGTAGTGAATGGGCATCACCTTTGGGTATACCATGCACCACTAACTAAAGAAGAGTTCTTGTAAAAAATTGACAACTTGGACATATGCATGATGGAAGAGATTCCCTCTTCCATCACACATTCAATAGATTCAATACAACAATGAAGAGTTTCAAGAAAAAATAGAAAACAAAAAAAAATCAGAAAAACAACCAAAAGCGAGGAATTGAATGCTCTTGGTTGTGAACTTCCTTCATGGGCATAATTTCAGGGAAATTGTGAAATTCCTTCATGGGCACAACCAAGATTAAAAAAATTGAAAAGAGATAAATGAAAAAAAAGAGAAAAAGGAGAGATAAAAAAAGAATGAAAAAAAGAGATGAAAAAATGAATGAAAAAAAGGAGAGAAAAATGAATAATTCAGAAAGTGAAAACCTTCTAGGAGGCACTTCTAAATTGGTTGGCATGAAAACTAGTTTTCTGATGTGCTTTACCTTGAATTGACCTACCCATTCCTGTCCCACCATTGTATAAATCTCATCAGACTGCACCTATTTTGTTTGATTGTAGAAAAATCAGCTAGTAATCAGCAGAAACAACCATCTGTAAAAGTGTGAAATAATTGTTCAAATTAGGTATGTGTTTCTTGCATTTGATCATTGTAGATATTTAGTATGTAGTGTATACAAATCACTAGTTAGCATAGAAACATTCATAGGGTTTGGAAAATCCAAAAACATCCAACCTATCCAGAAGAAACAAGAGGAATTCTAGTTGTTTTGAAAATTGCAGGTTTTGATGGGCAAAAAAAGAAAATGGGTAAAAATTGTAGTCTCATGAAGAAAGGCACATTCATGATTGTATATCCGAATAGAGATTTCATAGAGCTTTGGAATGATACCAAGATCTAGAACAAGGATGTTGTTCTATTTTTTTTATAACAGAAAAATTACAGATCTTCGGAACGAGGGACAGCTTCAAAATGAGAAACTATTTGAGCTTCGGAATGAAAAATAACTTTAAAATGAAAAAGGGCAAGTTTGAAATTCAGATTTCATGGAGAAATTTGAAATTTGAATTTCCATGTGGCATGTGCATAAAGGAAATAAGAAAAATTATTTCTTTTGCCACATCATATGAAGCTAGCATAAATATCAAGGTACGAGTACCTAAGGTCACATGTTGCATCATCCCAAGTAATGATGAATCAGAGCTTGTTATGGAAAACATGTGCCTCAGTTTCTTCCACAATATTCAGGCTATTCGATCAAGATGCCTTGACAAATAAAAATACAAAAATCAACGCAATCTGCATGGAGCAAGCCAAGTCATAGCCAATGACAAATCTCCAACTCAGCAAGATTGTAACTAATTGGCAGGTAATCAACATCTGGGATGGTCCACCATTCAAGAAGCACATTCAATTTTTGGTCATCATAGAAAAGCAACCATTCGTCATCTACCACGCATTCGGATGGGGACATGGCGAAGATTTTTCATAGTCTCCACCACCTTCCAAAGATAATTCATGCACTCTAAAACTAAATACCCTACCTTGTAATCACTACAATTTTCAACAAAGTTCTGAAACCACTATCATGGCCAAAATCATAAGTGTGGATTTTGAATCATAAGAATTTGTAGAAGAAAAATTGCACCAGAATTTCATGGAACAATAGAGAAAAGGTGAATATAGAGGAATTTGTAGCACACTGAAGGTAGAAGTAGTGTTGTAGTAGAACGTAGGTGAAGTCAGAAGATGGGGTGAAAGAATAAAATAGAACCAGATAATGCAGACTACCTTCGAGCATATCCTGAGGTACTAGAAATTTTTGAAGGAGGGCTCATGCCATTTCTTAACAAATTTGATGGATGTTTCGAAGGCTTAGCTACAAAATTTGCTTGAACTTTTAGAAACAACCAGGCCAACATCAGTGGAATGACGATTGAGGTAACACCTAAAATCTTAAGCCAAATTACCAAATTACCCTTGCAAGGTTTACAAATTTTGAGAACTGGTAAAAATGCATTGTCAGAAGTAGTTAATCAGTTCACAGAAGAGGGAGATAATGAACCTATATTTCAAATGAATAATAATGTCTGCAAGGGGGTAAAAAGGACAAGTTTACAGAAGCCATGGGATGAAGTAGCTATTTGGGTAGTGAGGTTTCTAACCTATGAGGGATAATATGTTGTTTTATCTAGACACCACTTTAGAATTTTGAACCATTTAAGGCATGGTGCCCAACAACCTGAAGTTAGAGTTAATTTCCCTTTGTATCTACACCAAGAATTGCAAAACATGGCCAAACATTACCAGGAAGGGAAAGGAACCCCTAGACATCATGGACTGATTAAACTCATCTGCAAACACCATTTTAGGGGTAATCCTAGGAGCTTTGATAGGTTTTTCTCTTCATGGAGTGAAGTGATTTATAGGGAAGAAGAAGAGGAGAAAAATGTAGGGGAAGCAAATGTTGAGGAAGGGGATGAAGCCCCTAAAAATAATAATAAAGAAGAGGCCCCTAAAGTAGAGACTCCCTCTTCTCCTCAAGGACCCCCATCTACTAGGACTAGGAGACAGAGGAAGAGAAGGGTTGAAGATAACTCTACAGAAAAGAAAAAGGTAAGGAAAGTGTATTTTTTCTAAAAAAGTCATTGTATTTCTAGTTTAGACCTTTGAACAACCAGGAGTTTTAGGTGTTGTAGAGGAGCAAACATAGAGTGAGGAAGAACCATCCTCATCAGAAGTTGAGTCTACTTCTGATTTATCAAAATCTATAGAAAAGTAGAGAAAGAAGAAAAAATCTACAAGTTTAAGGAGGTCTTCAAGACTCCAGAAGAATAAGGTGGTAGAGGAAGTAATTAAGGAAGATACAGTGGAGGTCAAAACATTGACCACACCACCTCCTCTACGATGAAGCCCTAGGAAAATGTAGCAATAGTTTGTTGCAACAATGGGAGACAATCCTAACACTTCTATTGGAGATAGACAACAAAAAATAATACCTTCAATAGAGGAAGAAGAGGAAGTCATATAAATTCTATAGGATATCCTGACACAAGATCCCATGAACCAGATAGAAGGAGCATTTGCAGATATAGAAATGCCTGGTTCACCACTTGTAGATGACATACCCACTTATTCTTCTGAATCTATAGAGGAAGAAGAAGAAGATATACAAGAACAATTGAGAGCAGCAAAGAGTGTCATTAGGACACATATGATATGGATTGAACAAAGGGAGGATGCCATAGAAGAGAAGGATAAACAAATTGATGAATTACAGTAGGAGGTGGAAAGACTAAAAAATAGGTTAGCACATTTTGAACCACAGCTTGTAGTATCTGATGTTGAGGAAGACATTGTAGAAATTTTGTTGAAGCTAGTAGAGCAGAACAGGGAAGAAGCAACACCAGATGATAATCCATAGCCCCTTCCTCAAATTGAAGAGCCTACACCTAAGCAACAATCTGAGGTAATTGCACCTATCATGGATTTTATTTTAATAAATCCTACAGAAAATGTTGAACCATTAGCCATGAGGGCAAGAACAGAAGACATGGATGATACTCAGACCCCTCAGCAGGGTGAAGACATTGTAGGGAGTGGATGAACAATAGAGTTCTCAAGAGAATTTGGGAGTTGGGAGTGTCATTGAGCCTGAAAATGAAGCCCCAAAACTATCTGCAGAAATTTTGGGACATTTCGAAGTTGCACACTCTCATTCTGAAGATGCTTCAGAATGACCCAAAAGTCTGGTTGAACACCCATATGATAACCCATAATAGCAAGGAGCACAAACACCATAAAAGGAGGAGGCCATAGGTGCTCAGGAGATTGAAAATCAAGTAAGTATGCATTCACATCAGCCTTCTACACAAAATTTGCCATCGGTTGTACATAAAATTGAAACAACAAAAATTGGGGTGCAAGTGGATTTGCTACCAAAGACCCAACTGATAGTTAGGCCCCCACAAATAATTCCATTGGTGAAATATAATGAGGATATTGCACACTAGGTATTGAAGTGTCAAAAATTAGAAGCCCAAGTTGCAGCTTTGAAACCACTAGAGCAGCAGGTTGAAGCTAAAACTGCAGAAGTGAATAGGTTACAGGAACAGGTACAATATCTCTGCCAAGTTGCAGAGTACTTAGTCCAATGTAGGAGGCCAGCTAGGTTTTACAGTTTGATCCTGAAAGAGAGGTACCTTCACTGGCAGATAATGAGGATTCACTCTAATCTCTCCTACAACTTGGACACTACTGAAGAATTTTTGGATGCTTACCTGCATAGTCCAGAGGAACAGAAGAACTTAATATGTGAGTTGTTCCTGCACAAATTTCTCATGCCAGAAGATGTAACATTCCTACCTCACATTTTCATAGGGGATGTACAGTTGAGATATTTTGTGTCAACCCTACAAAATCAAATATATTGGGACCAAGAGAAGAGGAGGAATAAGGAGATTGAATTGAATGTTGAGTTGTTGATAAGATATATCCAACCCAATCATAAGACTCCCACCAATCAACATTTTAACATGATGAACAAACAAGAAATCAGGTTTGTTTATCTAAATAATATTAAGGATTGTATGACTGGTTTCCAGAGATTCTATGCAAAAAATTTTACAAATGCTTTATCAACCTGTAAGGTCAGGTGGGGAGAATTACCAATATCACTATAGAAAAGGGAGCCCATCTCACCCAACAACCTATTATGGTCCAGAAGAAGAGTAGAGGGTGTAATGCAGACCATCCTAACATTAAAACATCAGTGGATAGGTCTAAGGTACAGATTGCCTACCATCATAACCCCTATCCCTTATTATTTTGACAATGATCCTCAACCAGATGAGTAGTTCCAAGATTGGCTCAAGAAACTACAGATGACCAAAGGATACTATACAAGGAATGTATTTTTTTTGGAGAATCTAGAACCAAAAAATGGATCTATGTGCCTTTGTAGCCCTACAGAATGCATGAGGGCATGCATTAGATTAGGTTTGGGGGAAATGATGAGGCCAGGAATTACCTCATTCATGACATATTTTGGATTATCATAAACTACCTTATAAACCTTATGTTATGTTATTTATGCTAATTTATATGGTTTGAATACATTATATATTAGTATTTGCATGATTAAAATGTTTAGGAGCATATTACTTTGTTTTGATAGTTTTTTTGCATTTTCTGCACTATTTTAGTTTGATTACTCAGTGAATAAAATGTGTAAAATAAAGTAGGAAAATGATGCATGCTAAGTTGTATCCCACCATAATGGTATTTAAATTATTTTTCCACTTTCTAATTGGTTTGAATTGCAAAAGAGTGCCAAATTCCTATGACTATGCAACAAATCTGGAAAATGCAAAAATTAGCCATACAAATTCCAACTAGTTGCCAATGAATGGCATGGCTTGGAATTTATCAACCAAAGTGTGTGAAACCGATTGGAACCATATTATGAGGGATAGGGAAGACATCCTATCCACTTTTTTTGCCATTTTTATCGCACCTGAGCATAAAGTAAGTTGCACGGCTAGACATTCCGAAGAAGCTTCGGAATGAGGGGAAAAGAAGCTAGTTTTAGCCAAATGGAGGATATAGCACCCAAAATTATAGGGAAAGGATATTTGAAGATGGATACAGGTGTACAAGACCATTTATAACCTCCTACAACTCACTCCCACCACTGGAGATGCATCCCAAGGACCAATGAACGTTGTTGTAGCACAAACTATCCTAATTTAGACTAGGTCAGTTTTAGAAAATAACATAATTGATATTGAGCACTAGGGAAATGTAATAGGGATATAAATAAAATATCCCTTAATGGGTTGATATAATAGAGAGTGGTAGCTAATAAGAAATAGCAGAAGTAGATAGTGAATAGTCAGAAGCAGGATTTTTCCTGTAGAATTGTAATGCATTTCATCAGTCAATAAAAGTGTAGTTCTTTTGTCAACTTTTGTTCATGAGTAAGTGTGAGTGTTAAGTAGTTAGTAGTGCTTCTTCACCTCCTTATGTATCAGGAAGCAAGGGCCACTTTCAGGCCTAGAGGGAGGACTAACTGGTGATAGGTTTCTTCTGATAAACTTTGTTGCAATAGATTTAGCAGGATACTTGTCAATTCCATTTCTTGTTGATTACTAACCCCTATTTTGAATCAATGTGATGTCTTCATGTCTTCAACTATATTTTTATGTAGAAAATGTGTGTGTCAGTTGACTAAGTAGCATAGACTAGTGATTTCTCTATTTTCCTATTTTTGTGATTTGATAATTAGCATAAATTGCAACATTTTTGTTTTCCCCTATTTTTCATGCTTTAGAAACTTTTCCAACTTTCCAGCATTTCTAATTTTATTTTCAGCCACTATAGCAGAATCTTGATAACCTTCTACAACATGACACTGATAGGTGTTCCAGCATGTGTATTTTTCCTTTCAAGCAATATTTCAATTCTTTTATTTCAATTATGCAAGAGTAAAATAGATTCCAGTTTTGCAACATTCACATTCCTATAATCTCAATTCTTGCAAATATAATTAGAATTCAATTTTAGGTCTTAGAAGTAGTTTTCAATTCTTGCAAGTAATTAGTTTCATTTCATGCAAAATAGGATTAGAGGTGACCTAAAAACCCCCAACAAAACTTGTTTCACCAATAAAGCCTTCTTGTCTAAATGAACTGATCTCCAACCTGCTTAAAACCTTCTTTCGTATATAGCCTTGGACACCACCTTGGATTGACAAATCATAAATATTAAATGATGCTATTAATGACACACATCACTTAGATGAGTAGGATTCCATAAAATAGCTTTCCCGCTCACTATTTATTTTTTTCTCTTTTCCTTATGCTTTTATTATTGTTTTTGTTTACATTTGCTATTTCTAGTTTCCAATTTTGACTCTATGTCCAAGGATAAGGAAAGAAGTATGGGTTCACTCCTTTTTGCAGACTAAACAACCTTGGGAGCCACCAAGACTAGGAATTTTTCTCCTAAATTCCTCACTTCACTCCAAAGCTTAATCAGAAGTAGAACAAGCTACAAAAGACAATCGGGAGGCACTTCCTACCTTCACTCAAAAAGAAGGAAATTAAGAGAAATTCAAAAAATTACCAAAGCCACATGGTTGTTAGATCTTCCATCAATGATCAAAACTCTTTTTTATACCTAAATCCAATAAAATTGAGCGTGCCAAAGCCAACAAGCCATTGATTTTCCATTTAACAATCCATTTGATCCTTTTCAAAAAGGAAAAGCATAAACAAAGGAAAATGCCCTAACATAATTTAAAGTTAGATATGTGGCAACTAGTCAAAAGTTGAAAAAAAAAGTGTTAAGCACATTTATAAAAGACCTATCATTGGCCAAAGGACATTCTACCTTAGCCAAAGATATATGGTAGCCACCCACACTTACAAGAAGGTAGACCAAGAAGACATTTAAGAGAACATCTACCATTAGCCATCAAGTTTGACGTTTGTGGCTTATACTATCAAGACCATTTACATGTTAGTGTGATGGTCGCCAATCACACAGGTTAGTCTACACCAGTCAAGGAGGACATACCCACAACATCATCAAGTGGGATAATCCATAGGGATACCTCACAAAATCTTAATGGTGTAACCACCCCATCATAGAAATAATAAGATAGATTAGTGACAAATTATCTTTTGAAGACCAAGAAGCTCCCAATATTGATGGCCCTAGATCTAGATACCTCAAACCAAACATGGTTATAGAAGGATTTTGGATACAAAGCACTAGATAAATTGTAGACCTTTTACATAGAGTTTTAGAGATAAATAATCGTCCTCCCAGCTTATAAATAGGCTCAATTTTGCATTATAAAGGCTTTGGGAGTTGTTTGCTCGGGCCTCTTATCTAATATTAAGAGCTCTTTCTTTCACCTTCCATTCATGGTTATAATGAGAAAATATCAAACCTTGAGTTGTTATCTAAGAAGCATCAAGACTCTCTAGGTCACATGCCTTGTAGTAATTTTGGCACATCAATGGAAGTTGTGACTAATTTCACTCTATCATACTTCTTTAGTTTGTTTTTAATTCTAGGTTATGTTGAATATAGTGTGTTCAATTTATAGCTATTATATTATGGTAAGTGTGTTCATTTCAAGTTATTTTATGTAGTTGGAAAGGGGAAATTAAATCTTGGTGCAACCCCCCCATAGATTAGGTTTATTTTCTACAAAGTTTACTTTCTTGTTCCTTTATATTTCTTGCATTTTTTACTTTTATTGTAATTCCTTTCCCTACAATATCTTAAGAAAATAAAACCTTAGCTCGTAAAGGCCTCAATGTACCAAATATTAATCCAACAAGGAGTTGGCCTTGGTTAAAATCCCTAGAGGTTGCCCCATAGCCAATCCATTTGTTTGTGATGCTTCATACTTGTTTCTCTATGTGAGGCATGGGTGCCCTAAGCACATTGGGATTTCACACCAATGGGTTGGTGCACTCTAATATGATAATAGTGCCTATATGCCAAAACCTCTTATGCAAAAGATCATTTTATATTAATGTGTTCATATAATAGAGCAAAATTTGTTGGTGAAGTAATATCAGAGCAAACAAACCATTTCTAAATGAACCAGTGGCTATAAATTTCTCTTGTTTGGTAATGAAGCATTTATTTTTTCCATCAATAATTTTTAATTCAACTATCATATCCTAGTATAACAATTGATGCACTACTAACAAATTCTTAGCTAACCCAAGTACATACAAAATATTTTCAATTGAGCATTTTCCACTAGCTACATTGATTGAAATATTTATCGTGCCTTTGACCTCATAATTTTTATCATCTACAATTGTAATCAGTGTGTCATTTGCTTCTTGAAAAAAATTAAACCATTATCTATTTCTAAGCATATGTTTGCTCATCATTGATTCAATATATCAATAAATATATTATAATTTTTTTAATGTCTGAGTCAATACTTTATCTATAATTATCATGAGGGAAACCTTAACTTGAAGAAATTTCCTTCTTCTCTCTCTCTCTCTCTCTCTCTCTCATTTCTCTCTCTCTCTCTCTTAATCTTTCTTATCAATATTTTGAATATTTACCAATTCTCATAAATATCTTCTTTTAAATTTTTCTTCTCAAATATTTCCTTTGATAATAAAATGACCCTTTTAAATTTATATTTTGAATATAGAATTTCACTTTAACTATATGACTTTAAATAAATAATTCCCTCTTATCTCACTAATGCATTTTTAAAAATAAACTTTTAATCAACTATTGCACCTTAATGATATTTGAAATCATACCCTTTTAAAATTTTTAAACTAAGTTGCACTAGCTAAGTCTCCACCATAGTGTGGGTGATTTTTGTGTTTTCCTCACCGACCAAGATGATCTAAGGCTACAAAAAAATATGGTAGAGACAAGGGTGGTAGTAGTTGGATGTGTTTTATTTTAGTGTCACGAAGAAAATAGAGCCATTTGTAGATAAGTATGAAGAACAAAATCAAAAGGTCTAATTTTCTCAAGGGTGAAGTCAGGCACAACATTTTGACATTGCAATATGTTGTTGTGTCATCGTCATGCAAGGTTTAGAGAAACTTAAAGGTAGAAAGAATTGCAACATTATAACATGTTGCATTGCAATCACAAAGGATTGGAGAAGCAAAAGGTAAAAAATTATCACGACATCGTGACATGTATCCATGTCACGGTCACAAAAGCTTAAATAGATTTGAAGTTAAAAAACATAATGACACTTCCATATGTCACGGTAACAAAGGCTAAAGAAATCTTAAGTTGAAGAAGTGACATGATATTACGACATGTTGTTATGTCATGGTTGCTAATGCTTGATCGATTCAAAAATGAAAAGGAAGGTGTGATATTTTAACATGTTGTTGTGGTGTAGTTAAAAAATATCCAAGAAGCTCAAGGAATCAAGAAATTTCATGATGTCGCAATATTTCCCCACATCACGATCAAAAAAGCTTGGAGCACAACACCTTGATAGCTTGCAAGAGATATAATATTTAGAAGGGTTTCAACCTATCAATATCCATTAAAGATCAATGGTGGTAGATTGTTTCAAGAATGAAGAACAAACCAGATTAAATCTTACCCCACTACTTTCTCACATATAGGAAATAGTTTATCAATGGTCATAAATCAATCATGATATCTCATTTTTAGATCAATGATGCTTGCATGTCATTCTGCCAACCTGTATCACCTGATATTTTTGTTGTAATTATCTTCCAAATCAAGAATCAATTGTAATTCAAAAATATTGAACCGAAATAAATATTATAAATAATATAAGTAGTCTCTTGTGAAGGGATAAACTCTTAGGCATTTACAAGTTGCATGTATGAAGAGTTATTGAAGAAAGCAATACAACTCAAATCTTTGTTTGGCCTCTGGTTCACCATTTTGCAGAATATGTATGTATGAGTGGATGGATTTTTCTATTTTAGCTAGATAAATGTGTAGAGAATTAATTATGCTTCTTGGATTTCTATATATACTTGTTCTTTAGTTCTAGAATTTGCATTGGCTGAATAAAAAATTTATTGAAGAATATTATTTTGCATCTGATAAAACTAGTTGGTTTGTTTTAAAATTTGAGTTATTGGTTTGTTTCATGATCTTTGTGCACTCCTCAATGTTGCTTAATTTGTACCATCTTCAGTTGTAGCTTCAACTACATTGATTTATTTTTGCACCATTTTCCTCTCCATTGTACATTTTAGCTAGTTAGACCCTTACAAGAGATAACATTCTCTAGAGATTTACCTTGTCAAGATCTATAACTTTACCAGTCATTCAATGTTGGACAATTCTTGGGTACACATTTTAACTTAGGTAGATTTTGGACCAATAATTTTTGGCATGCCAAGTGGGGCTTAGGTCCCACATTTTGGATGAATCAGAGTTCTGTGATACTTTATTTTATGACATTTATTCTCAATCACCTAGTGAATCTACTACAAATATAATCTAGATCTACGATAGGTTGCTTTTAAAACCCTAGTTAGATATTATTTTCCTTGGAGGACCCAAGACTTGATGAGCGGTATTGACCTCATCAGTGGAGAAATTATGCTCATATGGTGACTCCCACCTAAGAAAAACATCCAAGAAATTTGAAAATATTAGCATTACACTGAGGATCTATGGCTCAACAATATTTTCCTCAATGGGATGACACAAACCCCCTTAATATACCATATTTGCATGACATTCCCAAGTCTTTCCTAAATATTTTGTGAAGCTTTGATGGCACGAAAAATACTACATTTGAACATTGTCAAGATGTGGCTTACCTAGCTACTATGTATAATATTGTATTTGAGGATGTGATGATCGTATTTTTCTTCCTCTCCCTAAAATGGAAAGCATTGCTATAGTATAGATCATTAGAAGATGGAAGCATTTGCATATAGGCCAATTTGGTGGAAGCTCTTATTAATACATTTGATGACTTAGGAGATCATTTCTTGCTGCTCACTCAATTATCATTCATCAATAAAACATCTCATAAAAATATATTTGACTTCAATGTCCTATATAAAAAAATATGGAGAATAATTTCTCATGATTTCCAACCATCCCCTACCCAAGCATACATGTACTATATTCATGCTTTCCACTAGGATATGAGCATTCTTATCTATAAATATAGAGAAAATATATTTCCACAAATATTTAAGGAGGTCATTCGTGTTGAAAATATGTTAATGCAAGAAGGAAAAATTCTCCCTAGAGAAACTACCCATCCTCTCCAACCTTCTGTAAATTTATTTCATATTTAATTCCCTAAGGAAGCCAGGTCATGCTCCTATAAAATAATAAATGGTGATGTTACTACCAATCCCCATGCAAACAAGTATCAAAAAGAGTAGGAATTAAAGGAAAAAATTCAAAATATTTTTAAGAAAGTTAGAAATATGGAAAGAAAACTCTCAGAGAACAAAAAAGAAAACCTCAATTATTATGGGTCAATTACACAACATCTTCATTAACCCAAATATTTTTAGCTGACAATAGGGAAAAGGATAGGTTTAGAAAATGAATACAACATGATAGTGATAGAGAGTAGGAAGGCAATCAAACTTTATTTCTAGTTATGCTTTGATTTCATAATGAACCCTAGATCAAGGAAGATAGGAGCCACTTTGGACAAATGGGAAGGTTCCCTTTGATGGATAGTATAATGGCTTGTAATGTAGTACAATATTATGAACATTGGGAAGAGATAGATCTCATAACATCTCAACCTAAGGGATGTGAAGATACTGACACCCTACCTCTACTAGAACAAAGCATCAATGCAAGGGGTCAAGTGTTTATTCAAAGCCCCTCCTCACAAAGTCAATAAGTTTAAAATAAGAGGTTAGAAGCATTTGAGGGACTATATTTTTCTGTTGTAATAGTGGAACAAAGAACATAGATGGTGGAATAGTTTCATAGCATTTTCCAAAAACCTATACCTGTACCAGTAGGGTTAAGGAGAGAGTTGTTGGTATCAGAGAAAGTGGACATGATTGATGTGTCCATTGGAAAATTATTAGAGATCAATGATGCACTTGAACGAGACCCCCTTCTTATTACTCTAGAAAACCATTCTTCTTCATTCTATTTTTCTCTTTTTAGAAAAGTGTATTTTTCATAATTGTATAATGGATCCAAAGGCATGCCAATAGAAATCTATAGAAGTTTGGGCTTGATACCAAATACATAGAAGCCAAAAATATTACATTTCAAAGGGAAGCAATTTAAGAGGATGGGAACACTACACAAAATCCCAATGTTGATATGCAGGCATCCAAATTTAGTTGTAATCCAAGATATAGAAGTAATTGAAATACCCCCATTGTTTGGGATATGTTTATCTCAAGATTTTTTGAAATAGATGGAAGGATGTGTGATCTAGGAGTAGGGTCAGACACTAATCCTATTTGATAAGAAGGTCATTATGGTATCAAATTAGGAATTGTACTCCTTCTACATTAATAGGTATAGGGAGAAAATTACAAGCCCTATTAACGGATTTATATATAAAATAAGGTCAAAATCAATCGATTTGTCAAAGGCATGATCAAATCAGCTTGGGTTGAATTGTTCACTCTCTAGTCAAAATTTTTATGATAAATCAATGGTCAATTTTCAAACCCCATGGAGTATAGAGGATTATATTGTCATAACTTTTGCGAAATGACCTAGAAGGTAAGGATAGTATAGGAAAATAAAAGGTGGATGATAAGTCAGATAAGATTATGGGATAATGTACATCTACATGCATCCAATTGCAGAGCTAGTAGAACAAGATCATATTCTTGGTATACCACTTAGGCCATGATTACAAGAAGTTTAGAGCAAGAGATAAAATCAATATGGAGTCTCATTGGAATTAATGAAAGTCTAGAACCCAGGTAAACTGAAAATAAAGAATAGCTCAATTTTAGTGTTATTTGATCTAGATATTATAGGTTCATGGGGTAAGCCCACAAAAGGATTCAAAATCTATACGTGAGTATACACATCATATTTTTGTGTACATAGCCAACAAGTGAATAAAGTGGTTGATTACAACCATAACGAGTAAGTAGGGCAAGCCTGTGTGAGAATGCATGCCTTGCATTATTATGTACATACACTTATGATGAATAAGAGGATATCTAGAGGATAGGTTGAGCAAATTAATATGTCTTCTAGAGGATCCAGATTTGGGAATATCAAGCATGCTATTTGACATTGTTGTCTAACATATCACGTGGCACTATCTTTCACCTTTTACACTTTTTTATATTACACTAAGTTTTTTTCATTATTCTTTTGACTCTATAGCCCAAATGGACAAAGGCAGACCATGTATGCATGAGAGTCTCATGTGGCATAAGAAAAAACCTAGAAGGCTCATGTAAAATAGGAAGAATGTCATCCAATATGCATTATGATGCCAATCGAATGCAGAATAGCATGAGTATGGAATTCAGTTAGCACATGAATGGAAAACTTGAGTAGTGTGGAGGATTTATGGGATGAAGGAGTAATTTCATAAACGTTAAATGAGAAATCAACCTCACCCAAATTCACTCTATATAAAGATGAATATGCCACATAAAGAAAAATATGGTTGTGTATGGGGATGAGCTTGAAGGAGTAGACAAAGCTTTCCAAGATGAAGTATAAGCAACTAAAGAAATTATTTTTTATCTATGTGAGAAAGTGAGGGAAACCTAAGAAAATAGATGATGGCAAAAAAATAGTGTCATCTTGTGGCAATCTATATATTTTGTAAGCAACTCTATGTTGTAGTGGAATATGCATATTGAGGTATATTTTTGTTGGGTTTTTCCTTAGTTTGTGTAACTCCAATTTTTTTTTTCTCTTTTCCTTGTCTCTTGTCCTTTTGTGCTTTTTTCTTGCGTCCACTTTTAAATTTTAGGATAAACTCCCTAAATTTTCAATGTATCCATCACCCCTCACCACCATTTCATGTAACCTCTTTAGTTGGTTATATGTACCCATCCCTTCTACCATTATTTTGTGGATTTTCATGCATTATTTTGTACAAATACTTTCCATCTCTGTATATCATTTCTTTCTCATTGATAGCACATTTTTGTAAGAGCATATTCCCCACTTCCATTATCACTTTTTTATCATCATCCATTATCATATTTGCTTACCCTATGTCAGCCTTCCCTTCACTCAACTTACCTTTTTGTCATGTTTTGCTCTAATTTGTATTGTTCTGTGTTCTACCGAAAATAAAGTTATCTATGATTTGCAAATTTGCAAGCAAATTCCCTCTGTGAGTCACCAAGAATTTGGGTGATTTTTATGTTTTCCTCACCCACCCAACTCTTTTTTATAACAGGTCGATCTAAGGCTAGAAAAAAATATGGTAGAGGCAAGGGTGGTAGTATCTAGATGTGTTTTTTTTAGTGGCATGAATTAAATAGAGTCATTTATAGATAAGTATGAAGAAAAAAACCAAGAGGTCCAATTTTCTCAAGGGTGAATTCAAGTGTGGCATCGTGATATTGTGATATGTTGCTACATCACGGTCATGCAATATTTGGATAAACTTAAAGGTAGAAAGAATTATGACATGGTGATGTATCACGATCATAGAGGCTTGAAGAAGCACAAGGTAAAAAATTATCATGACATCATGACATGTATCCATGTCACGATCATAGAAGCTTAAAATGCCTTGAAGTTAAAACATATCATGACATTATGGCACATCCCTAAATCATGGTCACAAAGGCTTAGGATAGCTTAAGCTAAATAAGTGGTATGACATCGTGACATGATGCTACGTCATGATTGCCAATGCTCAATCAATTCAAAAGAAGAAAGGAAGGTGCAATATTGTGACATGTTCCTATGCCATAATTGTAAAATATCCAAGAAGTTCAAGGGGCAAAGAAATGTCACAACGTCATGACATGTCCCCATGTCATGGTCAAAAAAGCTTACAGCACATCATAATAGCTTGTGGGAGATAGAATATTTAGAGGATTTCAGCCTATCCCATTAAAAATAAATGGTGATATATTTCTTTAAGAATGAATAATGGACTAGATTCAAGTTTACCCCACTACTTTATCACATAAGAAATAGTTGATCAATGGTCATAAATCAAGCATAATATTTTATTTTTAGATCAGTGATTATTGCATGGTGTTCTGATAACCTAGATCACCTAACATTTTTGTTGTAACAATTTTCCAAATCAAGACTTGATTGTAATTCAAAAATATTGAACCATAGGAAAGATTATAAATAATATCAATGGAATCTTGTGAATGATTCAACTCTTAGATGTTTACAAGTTGCATGTATGAAGTTTTGTTGAAGAAAACAATACAACTCATATCTCTATTTGACCTCTGGTTCACCATTTTGTAGAATATGTATGTATGAGTGGATGGATTTTTCTATTTTAGCTAGATAAATGTGTAGAGCATTAATTTTGCTTCCTGGATTTCTACATATACTTGTTCTCTAGTTCTGGAATTTACATTTGTTGGATCAAAAATTTATTGAAGAATATTATTCTACATTTGATAAAATTGGTTGGTCTATTAGGAGGTTTGAATGATTATTTTGTTTCATGATATTTGTGCACTCCTTGATATTGCTTAATATGTACCATATTAAGTTCTAGGTTTAGCTACATTTATTTCTTTCTACACCCTTTCTCCCTCTATTGTATATTTTATCTAGTTAGAACCTTACAAGAGTTAGCCTTCTTTGGAGATTGACCTTGTCAAGCTCTACAACTTGACTGATCATTCAATGTTAGCCAAGTCTTGGGCACACATTTTACCTTACACAAATTTTGGACTAACACATAGTTTTTGGGAATATAAGTTTAAATAATTGGTTTTAGAAGTAATTTATAATGTGGCCTTAATACTTGGCTTCAAATTTCCTACTCGATGGCACTTGACACTTTCCATAGGCACTGCTCCTTTCTCAATTTAACCTTTAATGAGAAATATCACTTCAAAAAATTGCACTATTAATATTTACCTTGGACATTACAATGTCTGACATCCTTGAGTGTTACACCTTGGTACATTTTCAAACTAAGTATTTAACACACCACTTCCTACATGTTTCTACCCTAAGAAATTGATATACTATTTTTAGGCAATGTTTTGTCTCTTCAATTCTATTCCTCGTGTTTGTATCCTAGTTTTATTTCTCCAATATGGTCTCCTCCTTCTAAAGATCATTGTAATGCATATTTTAATGATATAAGCTTCAACTTTAATGCTTAAGTAGGGATAAAGGGCATTTATTTATGGAGGCTTTCACAATAGATATATTAACTTCAATATATAAATTACAAGTAGTTTAACTTCAATATTAATGTCTAACACTACACATAGAATTAATTCAATAAACTAATCTCAACACCTTAAGTAATACAATAGAGATTTTGCTATAACCAATGTATACTTTTCAATGACTATTTTTTGTACTTAAATGCTTCTCCAATGGAAAATTGGGCTTGTTGTGAATGGCAATAATTATTGCAATAGACCCAACCTCTCATACAAACTCTAACCAGAACCCTAGACCCTCATAGCACTCTATGGATCTGATACCACTATTAAAAATGAGCTATATTCAATAATAAAATATCAATATATTAGGTAAGGCTAAAAAATGCTATATCAAGGTTATGAACAATATTTCATAACAATAATGTACCTCATATATTCATGTCATGACTCAAATGAATAAATACTTTATATTCAAGTGGAGAAATATATAACACATTACAATATAAAATGATGTACTCCAATTTGATGCTAACCATCCCTACATATAACCTTTACATAGAGTCTCTTGACATTTCATCTTTTATTATCTCTTCATCTCCACTCAAACTCATGAGAGATATGACTCTTCATATTTCTCATAGGAGAAATATTTCAAAAAATTGTAAAACCTAATGATTACATGAAACCACATGTTGACAAGATATTAATTTTTTTTTTTACAAGGTACCACATAATGTAATATTATCTAACTAAAATAGTCATTTCAAGTACCCACTTAGCATTAGATGTTAGGTATCCCTTAGGTATCTCTATTCCTCATTAGTAAGACTTTGTAGAATATTTTGCTACTCATCTATAAGAAGGATCCCATTCTTCTCCCCCTAGTTTAGAAATCTTCTCTTAACAAGTTGTCTTTACCAAAAATCCATATTTATTAGAATCCCCATCACCCAATATGATTAAAAAGAAATAATTTAAAGGATACTTGATATGCTTAAGGAATCTAAGAATGTTCAATATATCCAACATATCCATAAAAAATCAAGATAAGTACTCCCCAATTTTGGTATTACTCTTATTTTTTCTTTATGCATACTTTACGTTCTAGCTTACATTTTTATGTAAAAGTATTGGGTCATATATTTGTGTTATATCACTTTTCTTCGAGTTAAAATTTACTTGTAATCCTACTCTATTTCTCTTTTTACTTACTTATTAATTGATTGAAAAATGTGCTATTGATCGATTGAATGGTTGAGTTAGATTTAATGTACACCAATTCATATATTAAGCCACTTTTTTTTTTTCTCTATAACCTCAATAAAGAGAAAAAACATTATTTTACAATCCGATAGCTACAAGTTCCATCAAAACTTATTATGAACCATTTTCATCACAATATTACTTTGAACAAAAATATTTTCTATTAGTAGTTGAGACATTAAAATATAGAAAATACAAAATGCATTTTATATTTTCATCAACTCTTTCATAGCACTATAAGATATGGATATATCCATAATCATATTGTTAACGTGTATTCTTCTCTTCTATGATGGGTTTCGTGCAATGACATATTAATTACTTACATTGCTTATTATAATATTGTCTAAATATTCAATTATAGATGTTGGAGTCAATAACTATATTATAACATTAATTAAAATCAATCATCCTCCTTTATATAGGAATTTACCTAGGAAAATATATATGGGATGATTTTACAATCCATGTCACAACTACTTTGGTCTAAAAAACTATCCATAAATCATTGTATTTGAATTTTATACATCCTATTTTATTAAAAACCATTTTATATAAATATATTATGTTTTCATATTTTGTACTACAATTAAAGCAATGTCAAAGATTGGACTCAACTTTGAAATGCTTGGCTACTTGGAACCAAAATAATACATGCTTATGCATAATGGAATTGCCAAATTTCACATGAGTTACTATTAGTCAATATTCATCCAAATGACTTTAATAATGCTTAAGAATGAAGGTGAAAGTAATAATTCATTAGTGTCATAGAATGTCCTAACATTTAGAAAAGTATTCAAAAGTATGTCATCAATATAAAGAGGATTTGACATATGCCTTCTATTAACGCAAGATGTTCATTTTAATAGTAAAAAAAATTCAAGCATTATCTAGAAACATAAAATTTGATTTAAAATAATAATACCTAGTGAGATAATATACTAACTTTTGAAACCAATATGTTATGTTCTTGTGTCTTGATATGTTACCATGCATATGAATTTTTTCTAAGAATCAAGAATCTATGCCTCTTTGTAAATGAAAAAAGGTTTTACAAACATCAAATAAGCACTTATCACCTTTTCTTACACTTACTACTCAATTTTTTGTGGACTTCTAAAATTTTAATGTGAGAATCATAAAATTAAGCACCTTCTTTTAATTTCAAGAAGATGGTTTATCTCTATATTGTTTCTATAAGTACTAGACAAATTAGAATCTCTTAATATGGAATTATTTATCATTTAGAGGGGAAAATTAAACTTTGAGACTATATTTTAAGTTATAATTATTATTTTTTATAAATGTTTTGAACTGGTTGATTGAAAATTGCATAGTAATTTTCAAAATATAAATTATGATATACTTTCACCATGATAGTTGGAGTTGTTGTATTCTTTGTGTTGGTTTAGGAGATTCCTTAGGAAATGTACATAAGACAAAATTTTGAAAGGAGTTTCACACCTTATCCCAAAAAATTGAGGGTTTTCCTTTTATTAAAAAAAATATAATACAATTAAAAAAAATAAAAATAAAATAAACATATTAATTTTAATTAATAAATTTTGCACAAAATTATAAAATAACTAATTTTTTTTTAGAGTAAAGCAAAATAAAATTCATTAAAATCAAATATTTAAAACATAATTTATAGATCTTACACTAGTAAATCACAATATAATCATTTTGTTACTGAATTTATTGAATCTACTTAAAAAAGAAAACTTTTAATTTATATACATATATATACATCACACAGAAAATAATATATATAAACAATAATTTATAAGTCTTAGCATACCATTGTTTACTACATGAAAAAAAAGTAAAAATTAAAGGAAAACTTCATTATATTGTGAGAAAAAATAAAAACATAAGATCAAATGTCTTATAGATTAAATTAACAAATAAAAATGAGTTAATAATAACAACTATTTAATATAAAATTATTTACTAAATAATTAACAATTACGTAACATAAAATGATGTACAATTTATTATTGTTATCTACAAAACACTAATTATATTTTAATTATAATCTTAATAATTAATCAAATTATTAGAGGACTTATTTAATCATTACACTCTTTGACCTTCCTTTCTCTAAAAACTTATACAACTATTATTCAATTATACGAATGTTCCATACAATGCATTATTATTTTGAACAATTTAAAGATGCATAGTAAGTTTGTTTATTTACAAAACACCTAATTTGTTTCGAATACTAATTCAACCAAATAAAAAATATATACCTAATTTTATTAGGTAATAAAATGAAATAATAAAACATAACCTATTGAAGTTTAGTTGCGAATGGTAATAGTGGGCCATCATTGACAATATTTTCAAACTACGAAATTTAAAAACGCCATTTGAACTTAAGATTATGCTCCGCTATTACACGGTGGACAGTTTGGTTTACATTGGCGTCTAATCGCTGAACAATTACAGAAATCATGGGATAAAGTACCTTTAAAAGAGTTTCAAACATGTACGGGAAAAATAAATAATTCAAAAACTGCAGCGGATGCTTATCTGAAAAAAAAACAATTGCAGACAACTAAATTTTCGACGACTTTTCGAAAACCTTGGCACGCAAAGTCTATTTACTACTTTCCCGTTCAAAACAAGAGGAGTAACGTAACAAAATTTGGTGCGCGAATTAGGTGTGTTGGGCTTGCTAAATATATATCTTCCTTTCTCTTCAATATGGATGTAAATGTCAGATGCAGATGCAGATGCGATACTTTGTCTCTTTCTATTGGGGATAAAAAAGACATGGAAGTAGCATGTTGTAGGACCTTCAATGCTTTCGAAACTTGACTTTACCAGCATACTATGGAAAAAAAAAATACAGAGACAAAAATAAAATATATCAAATGTCTTGTGAATTGAATTAATAAATAAGTCTACTGGTAATCTCAGTAATGTTTAGTTCATTTTCACAACTGCAATTAAATATTTGGTCTTCCAAAACATGTTTATGACCAGGCTCGGCGTTCGTTCATCGGCTGAAAGTGAGCTAAACATTACTGAGATCACCTTAATGAGGTGATTCTGCCAACACAAGCATGCATATATATACGGAACGGGCTTCCTGCTTCATCCCATGCTATATTGCCAAAAAAAAAGATAGTAATCATGGGTGGAATCATTCGATTCCCATCCATTGCTTTCTTGGTCACATTGCTTTCTCTCGTCGTCTTTGCTTCACTCCCTCACCTTGCAACCTCTTCCTCCTACAAGTCCCCTCCTCCACCATCTCCTCCTCCACCCAATAAATCTCCTCCTCCCCCGTGTCCTCCACCACCCATTAAATCTCCTCCTCCCCCGTCTCCTCCACCCCCCCCATCACCCCCGCCCCCCAAGAAGTCTCCACCCCCTCCGTCTCCTCCGCCACCCTATAAATCTCCTCCTTCCCCGTCTCCTCCACCGCCTCCGTCCCCTCCGCCACCGTATAAATCTCCTCCTCCCCCGTCACCTCCACCATCCAAAAAATCTCCTCCTCCCCCGTCGCCTCCACCGCCTCCGTCCCCTCCGCCACCCTATAAATCTCCTCCTCCCCCGTCTCCTCCACCACCCAAAAAATCTCCTCCTCCGCCGTCTCCTCCACCGCCTCCGTCCCCTCCGCCACCCTATAAATCTCCTCCTCCTCCGTCTCCTCCACCACCAAAAAAATCTCCTCCTCCCCCGTCTCCTCCACCGCCCTATAAATCTCCTCCTTCCCCGTCTCCTCCACCACCCAAAAAATCTCCTCCTCCCCCCATCTCCTCCGCCTCCGTCTCCCCCTCCGCCTCCATCACCCCCGCCACCCAAGAAGTCTCTTCCCCCTCCATCTCCCCCGCCACCCAAGAAGTCTGCACCGCCATACGGTAAGAAACCATACCCTCCACCTAAAGGCAAAGGTCCTCCCCTAGGCCCTACTCATCCTCACAAAAAACCTCCATCTCCACACCATTACAAACCCCATCCACCTCATAAACCAGGCCCCAAACCACATTCACCTTATAAACCACGCCCCAAACCCGAATTGCCTCCACCATCACCTGTCTACAAGCCTCAATTACCTCCTCCTCCTCCTTATCCGTACAAATCTCCTCCACCCCCTCCCTACTGAGGAGTTGATGAAATTACGCGGCTCCGTTCTCAGCATTCAAAGTGTGTTACACTAGTGGCTAAGCAAGAACCCTACACTTCAGCTGCTTAAATAAAAAAAATTGTATTGTTCAGAGGATTAAAAAAGATCCTTGTGGCCTTAATGTTGGTCAATTTAATTACACATTCTGTAATGTTTTAAGCATTGGATAATATTTTCCAGTATTATTGTTCTCTGAGTATGGATCTGCAGAATAATTTTGGCATGGTTGTGTGTTTTTCCAAAATAACAAAACATACATGCATTCTACGCTTCCACAGTTAGCCTGTAAGACGATTAGTGCATATAACATGAACGCATTTTAGCATTTGTGATGTAAAGCTACTTGATGTGGAACATTCACAGTCCACTCTTCATGTTTATTTCTGTTTTTTAATAGTTCTGTTGTAGAAGATGGGTTATGGGTTAAGCATAGTTATTATCTATCAATTATCTTGGTTTTAGAGGTAGTAATAATTGAAGTTACTTAAAGATTGAAATTAATTGGAGTTAAGTTAAGATTGGAATTTTTTGTTTGGGAGGTTTTATAGTTGTAGTAAGAAGATTTTTTGGACAGAATTTGAATTTTTTTAAAGAAAAAATTGTTTAAAAGTTTTGCTGCAATTATTTATTGAATGTTTATCTTATAAATTTTTTATATAAATAAATTATATTGATTTTCTTCTACGTATCTTCTGCCATTTTCTTTTCTTTTGTTTTGATTGTTCTTGTTAAGATAAAAACGTTATTCAATATCTGAAAAATTTACAATTAAAACATTTTTTTATATATATTTATATATAAATAAATATAAATAAAAACAATAATAATAATTTAAACAGACATTTTACGTATATAATTTAGCCGGGGGCTTTTTTTTTGATGTTATGATTTTTTAAATTCTATTTTATTTTTTTATTAATAAATATTAACAGTTTTAATTAAAAATGATTTGATGGTCTTTTATCAATTCTACGGTAGGGTTAATAAGAACGATATAGATAGGATTGATGAGAACAATTCCTGTGATTTGAATCCTGACCTAACCAATTACTAAATATAATGGCTATAACTAACTCTCTTATGTAATAAAAAAAAATAAGTATTAGTATGTAAATTGCCTAAAATACAAACAAATAAAACATGAAAATATAATAATAAATTTGTGTAAATTTTTAAATATAATAAAAAATTATGTAAACTTTTATGAATAAGGGGAAAAAAGTTTGGAATCCAAGAATAAATTAATAATATAATAATAAGTAATCATTTGTTGCATATATTACAAAGAATAGGAGATCTAATTATCTTTTTATAAAGAAGAAAGATATTAAATTGTAAAAAAAAAAAAAAAATGAGTTTCTACAATGACTTGTTACTAATAATTGTTTTCTTGTACAGGTATCTAATTATTATGTATTTGTTTTGGTTTTACTATAATTATTTTAAATAAATTTATGGTATAGTTAAAAAAACAAAAAATTAAAATATAAACCATAATTATTTTAAATAAATTTATGGTATAGTTAAAAAAACAAAAAATTAAAATATTTTTTATGTAAAAATAATAAAGAAATTTTATGTGATATAAATATTTTACAAATATATTTTGGTAGAAATTTAATTTTGTATGTGTTGATATGAAACATATTACAGGTGATAGTAAGAAATTAACTATAAAAATTTAGAAAAGTAATTAGAAATTGTTTATAATAGTCTTAAAAAATAGAGTTATATTTTTAGGGTGGTTGCAAATTTACTTTTAAAACAATCAACCTTTGATATTGCACAACTTCAATTAGATTCTTAGTTGACGCAATTAATCTCAATATTAAAACTAATCATCATAATTCTTTTGATATGACTAATTTTGAAATCAAACACCAAGAATAGTAATCACCATAATGTTTTTGATATAACTTTGAAACCAACCATCAAGAATATCATTGGCGCAAAAATAAAATTTTAAATCACCAACAACCATCAACACTACTAATGTCAAGCAACAACAATGCAAAATGTAAATACCATTTACATAATCTTATATTTGAATATAAATCCAAGTGAATAAAAAAATAGTTATCCTAAGGACCATGAATAGTAAAGTAAAATTTGTATTTCTATTTTTCTTTAATTTTAATGAATAAATATGAAAATAATGCATTTTTTTAAGCCATAAAGATATGGATGGGTTATATCTATTTTTATTTTTTTATTATAAAATAATTTGAAAAGTATATAATTATTAAAATGAAAAAAAATATTGTCAGATCTGTAAATATTGAGGATGATATGCTCATGCCAGAGTTGTTGTGAGCGGTTGTTGTTTTTAGAAGAGTTGCAAGGGACCTTAGTGTCGTTGTTTGGTTTCCTCTACAAGGGTCCCAATTTTCAATTTGAGCAAGGTCATATTTTTAATTTTATACTGGTCTTTCTTCCTTTGTTGGTTGGTTTCTTCGGTGAGTAGGTTTGAAAACTGAGGACGTATTCCCATGAATTGAACTTGGGTCTCTATTAAGAAAACCCAATGACTTTTGCCTTGTCCACACTTATATTTGAGTTAAAAACACATATGAATGGCCTTGGTCCTCTCATATTGAGTGGGGTTTGAACCTTGGACCTCCCAAAGAGAGGCCAAAGCCTTTACCACTTGAGTAAGCTTGCAATTATTAAAATAATATAATATAAAAAAGAAGAAAGAAACAAAAAATAATAATAAAAAAAAGGTAGGAGAAAAATGTTAGCTTTTGATGCTTAATACTAAAAGCAAATAACCACAAGATCTCAAATAAAGTTGCAATATGAAATATATGATAATGGCAATATTTCAATCACATAAAACTCATAAATAAATTTTGCAACAACTCATAAAATAGACATTAACAAATGCTCATGAAAATAGTAACATGATATTGAATAAAGGTCACATACACCATACTCTCATATTCTCTCCTCATCTTCACTCTCTTCATATTTTCTCATACAATGCTTAGTCACATATATAATCGAATGTGATTCTTCATATGGAGTACTTTTGGTCTTTACTCTTTTTAGGACTCTTCACTTTCCTATTCTAAGGACACATGTGCACTCTTACATAAAAGACACTTGTGCACATCTACACTCATCACACTTGCATTTTTTTGCACATTATTACATTATATAAAATATTTACTCACATTCTAATTTAAGAGAGACTCCTAATCTAAATATGTACCCAAGGTGGTACATTAGCATGTACCAAATAATGTAATATACTCCAAAAAAAAGTGTGTAATGAGGTGATAGTAAGAAACCAACTATAATCATTTAGAAAAGTGATTGACAATTTTTTATAATAGCCTTCATAAATAAAGTTATTTTTTTTTTTTGGTGATTGAAGATTTACTTTTAAAATTTGTCAATGACCTTACATAACCATAGTTAGATTTATGGTTAATGCGAATAATTTCAATAATACAATTAATCACGATAATTCTTGTGATATAACTAACTTTGATTTCAAACACTATGGATAATAATCACCCTAATTATTTTGATAGAACTACCTTTGAAAACCAAACACCAAGAATACTATTAGCACAAATGTCAACTTTAAAATCTAGCACAAACCACCAATACTATGAGTAATGCCAAGCAAGCAACAACAATGCAAAATGTAAAAGCTATTTGTATAATCCTATATTTGAACCTAAATATGTATAAATAAAAGAATAGTTTAACCTAGGGATCATGAATAATAAAGTGAAATTTGTATTTTTTAAGATAATTTGTCATAAATTAATTATATTTTTTATTGAATGATCAATATCAAAATAATTCATTTTGTGAATGAGAAATATATATTTTTACTTTTTTATTATAAAATAATTTTAAAATTATAAATAATAAATGAAGAAAAAATAAAATAAACCTAATAGAAAATAAAAGGAAAATAAAAAAATAAAATAACTATGGAGATATGGATGGGTGGAAAAAATTATTATATTTTTACTATGAGATTTAAAAAAATATATTTAATAGTAAAAAGAAGAAATATATTAAAGAAAAATAATAAAATAATTGAGGAGAAAAGTTTGTAGGTGTTGGGAGGGGACATATAACAAGGTGATAGTAATAAACCATCTATAAACATTTAGAATAGTGATTGGAAATTTTTTATAATAGTATTTTTAAATGAAGTTATATTTTTGGGGTGACTAAAGAATTACCTTAAAAAAACTAAAATTTGACCTTACATAACTATAGTTAGATTTACAGTTAATATAATTAATCTCAATATTATGACTAATCACCATAATTATTTTTATATGATCAACTTTGAAACCAAACACCAATAATACCATTGGCACAAACATCAACTTTTAAATCACCACCAACCACAAAATCTACATTTTTGAAAGTAATGTCAAGCAAGCAACCAAACTATAGTTAGATTTATAGTTAATATAATTAATCTCAAAATTATGACTAATCACCATAATTCTTTTGATATGATCAACTTTGAAACCAAACACCAAAAGTACCATTGGCACAAACATCAACTTTTAAATCACCACCAACCACAAAAAATACCTTTTTGAAAGTACGTCAAGCAAGCAACAACAATGGAAAATGTAAAAGCCATTTCTATAATCCTATATTTGAACCTAAATTTTTATGAATAAAAAAATAGTTTATCATAGAGACCCTGAATAGTAAAATAAAATTTGTAGTTCTTTTAGATAAATTTTCATTAATTAATTATATTAAATCAATGAATAATCAAAATCAAAAGAATTCATTCTTTAAACATGGAAATATGAATGGGAAATATATATTTTTACTTTTTTATTATAAAATAAATAATAAAGTGAGGAAGAAAAAAATGAAAATAGGGAAAATTAACTATGGAGATATGGATGGATGAATGAATGTATCTTTATTATGATTTTTTTAATAAAATAGGGGTAAAAATTTATTAGATCAAAGAAACCTTACAGTAGAAAACAAACAACCATAAAAAAAATAGCTAATAAAAACCTCAACCAGACATATCCTCAGCAAGTAAATTATGAAGATGCTGAGAATAGTCAGAAGGTAGGTGATCCCAACCCTTAATAGATCAATTCCCTTGAAACTGAGAAGCCCATTTGGCCAAAAAATTTGCAACCTTATTCTATTCCCTAAGAATGTGAACAAAAGAGATAAACTCCAATTTATAAAATATTTGAAGAATATGTCGAACAACCAAATTCAACCTCCAGTGAACATTATCAATATGGTGAGTCTTTATCAAATTGATAATAATCTATGAATGAGACTCACATATTATCCTCCACCAACCCATAGCCAACCCTTGTTCCAAAGCACAACAAATAGCAAGAGCCTCCATATAATTATTAGAGTGTATCCCCTTATAAAATGAAAAATGAAACAAGCATTCTAAGTACTATCTCTCCCAACTCCTCTCCTCAGATACTAGCATGCCCAGGATTACCCCAAAAAGACCCATCCCTATTTATCTTGAACACCCCTTGAGGAGGAGGATGTCATATACCATATCTCTGCATCTTTTTTAATAATATAATTGTAAAAAGAATAAACATAGGAAAGAAAATAATAGAAAAATGAGGAAACAAATTTGTATGTATTGATATGGTGCATATAACAAGGTGATAGTAAGAAACCAATTATAAAAAATAGAAAAGAGATTGGAAATTATTTTAATTAGTCTTTGAGAGTACAGTTATATATTTGGGGTGATTGAAGATTTACTTAAAAAACTATCAACCTTTGATTTTATGTACAATTAATCTCAATATTACAACTAACCACCATAATACTTTTGATATGACTAAGAAATCAAACACCAAGAATAATACCATTGGCACAAAGGAAAACTTTTAAATTACCACCAACCATAAGAACTACCTTTTTTACCTTTTTTAAAGTAACGTCAAGCAAGCAACAAAATTGCAAATTTTAAAGGCCATTTATAAAATCCTATATGTGAACCTATATCTATATGAGTTAAAAAATAGTTTATCCTAGGAACCATGAATAGTAAAATGAAATTCTTAATGTTTTAAGATATTTTTTTTAATTAGTTATTTTTAATGAATAGTCAATATCAAAATAATTCATCCTTTATAGATGGAAAATATATTTTTATACATTTTTATTTTAAAATAAATTTTAAATTATATAAATAATAAAATGAAGAAAAAAATAATAAAAATAAAAATAAAAAATGAAAATAGAAAGAAATAACTATGGAGATATGAATGTGTGGAATATATTTTTAGTATGAAATAATTTATAATGATATAATAGTAAAAAAAAAAACAAGATAAAAATAATAGAAAAAAAAGAAGAAAAGGTGATAAATAATAGAGGGAAAATAAGTAGATAGAAAGAAAAAAACAACATTTGTATGGAAAAGGAATTAAAAATAAAACATGTGCAGGGCTTCCTGTCATTTATTAAAAGTAAGCCTAAAGAAGTGACGCTAATACAATTTTAGAAGAGAATAAATCAATAAAACTATATATATATAACATTTTTATATTAATTAAAAAATAATATTCTCAATGGTTTTCTAACAATGGGTGAGAATTTAGAACTGTTCACCTTAATAATTTTGCCAAATGACATGATTTTAAAAACATGAAATTTTATTGTAAAGATTGATGTAATACAAGTGGAAGACCTATTTAAATTTCATATAATTAATTTATTTTAAAAATATTAATGTATGAGTTGGCACCCAATTAGTATGGAGTGAATTTAAAATAAAAATTTGATGAGAATAGTTTACTAAAGTAATCATCAAAATTTTGAAATTTTATAATAAAATAAAATTTATTTTTTATAATATATAGGAAGAAAATAAAATTTTATAAATTTGTGAGACAAATTCCACTATCATTTACAAGGAAAATATTGATCCCTAAGAAAGTATCGATACTTTAGCATTCATTATATATTATGTGTCATTTAGATCTATATTTTATGCTTAAAATAACAAGATGGATAATTATTGATAGAGAAGAATTAACTTTAGAAGCAAAAAAAAGTTAAGTGTGAAAAACATGTTATGTTGTATTCTTTTTTTGTAGGTAAAAGGTGAGGGTTTTGAAAGGATCTGACAACCTTGTACATAGAACTCAAAAAGGAATTGTAGACACCAAAACAGCACCAATCCGATTATGTGACTGCAAACACTGATCGCTTTGACAAACACAGCCCCCAGGGCAGCCCTCAGAGGTTAAAAAGTGGTCTTAACCACTTTCATAGCAATTTTGTAAGGTCAAGAAGCAATTTGGCACACTTGGACACTTTGCCCGAGACTCGTCTCACCCCGGGACGAATTCAAAATAGAATCCGTCCCACCCCAGATTGACTTCGAATCCGTCCCCGGGTGGGACGAATTCTAAGCTTAACGGGCAAAAAGGCAAATGGTGCCAAGTGGCAGCCCGTAACAATCGCTTAAGGGCTCCTACCTTGCACGCATGTGTAAGTGGACAGAGGGGCCGTTAGAGGACCGTTACAAGAAGCATTTATCAAAGTTCAAGTCAATGGAGGACTCCCCTCCCTCATGGGAAGACAAGACTGCCACATGGCGCCTATGGCCAACACTTGGCTTTTGTGCTTCCCTCCCAAAAGAGACCCCTTGGGTCTATAAAAGGTGGGACTTTTCTCACCCAAAACATACAGGTTGAAGGAGTGTTCAAGCAACGAAGTGTCGCCGAATTGAAGACTCACTTGCATCCCCCTTTGTTCACCTTCCTACATCCATCAATCTCTTTTGCAAGGGAGGTTGTTGGGTGGCCTTTGGAAGCTCGAACCTTACTCAAATCCGACGCATGGACATCCGAACCTACCAATTCGCCGACCCCCCAATCCTAAAAGGTTTTGGGCCCATCCTTGGTGGATTGGCTCCAAAATCGAGGGCCAACGGTGGGAGGCCCACTTGGGCACCCCCGCACCTCCCAAGTCCTAATTTTAGTTTTTGAGCACTTTAGATTATTTTTTAGATTGCATTCTGTGTTACTAGGTCTGATTAGTCTATAATTGCAATTTTGTAACTTTTGGTCGATTTTAGGATGTTTTGTATTGCTTTGTCGTTTCGCTAACTTGCAGGTGTCAAGGTCAAATTCCCGAGGGTGGAGGCCAAATTGGGAAAATCCGACCATCTGGGTCGTCCCAAAATGGCCCCAATTACCTAACCCCCTATTTGCAGGAGTTTTGCAAGTCCCGGGATCCGACATTGGAGCAGCAGCAGGTCGGTTTCTCCTACTCAGAAGAATTCGTCCCACCCAGGGACGAATTACAGTCAGAATTCGTCCTGCCCAGGGACGAATTCCAGTTTAAGGTGGATTGGCCAGCTGCCTCGATGGCAGTGGCCTTCTGGTAACTTTTCTTACCTTCTGTCAGGTTTTTGAGCAATTTGGATTCACTGTTTTCACTGTTTTAGGCAAATATTCGTATGCATATTTTGTTAGTTTTAGAGAGAGAATGCTTTTCATTTGCAGCAGGTGCTACTAACGTCTTGATCATTTCTTTGTTCGCAGGAGAAGCAGCAGAGGCGAAGAACTCATCGACATCAGCGGCGACATCATCTTGGCCCGCCCATTGCAATCGTGGGCACGCGGAAGGAGGAATCATTCAACGATTGTAATCAAACCCTATTTGCGCTCCTAGCCCCCGAAAAGGGAGGAGGCATTATTGTAACAGAGATCGAAGGAAATTAATGAAAGGGCTGTGTTTTCTTTATCTGATTGCGTCTCTTCCAATGTGTCTCTTTTCCGTTTCATGCAATTTACATTCCTAGGACTTAAGCGTGCTTAATTTTGAATGCAATCGCACTTGGTGTTTCCTTTGACCGGAATCTCGTGCTTTCAGTGGCGATCACGGTGGGACTCTGTTCCCTGGTTTTTGAAATCATAGAAACTGATCAAAGTTTTGTGTTTGTGCTTGACAGGTACATCTTTTTTTGTTGCAGACTGCTATTCGTCTCTGACAGGGACGAATTCTTTTCTGCAATTCGTCTGACCCTGAGACGAATTCAAATTCATCTCTCGGGAGGGACGAATTCTGTTCTGCAATTCGTCTCCCAGAGGGACGAATTCTCGTCTGTGGATTTTCAGAGCAGAAATTCAGAGACAACAGGAGCAAGCAGAGAAGAGGTAGGGATTTTCATGATCTCTATTATATTTTTCTGTTTCTGTTTCTGTTTCTTTAATTGTTTTCATTTAATCCTGCATTGCATTAGGAAAAGTCATGTATGCTAGTTTCATTTTTGTTGGATAAAACGAATCCCACACACATCACGAAACAATTTTAAACCAAGGAGCTGGTCGTAAGACCCTAGCCCTTGATCAAGACCATTGGTGGATTTAATCACCACCTTGGCTTGATTTGCATCCATTTCCCGATTGTCAACTGGTTGTTAGGCGTAAATCCCGACGAAGACGGACCGAGCGTAGCTGGGGTGATTCCCATGCGCGCGAGGATAAGTTTTCTATGGTAGGTGCCATTAACAGGACAATCCCCCTTCCGTACCGCCTACGTACCACGTACCTTCTGCTCTCACGTACCTATAGTCTCCCTCTCGTAAGGGCGGGTATATAGAGAGGTTGGTATATCGGCCTGGTCGGTATATTGAAGGGGCGACCTTTTTGGAGTTATAAGAGCCTACATGATGCATTTAAACGTTCTACAAAACCTACAAAAACAAAACAAAACATCAAAATGCACTAAACCAGTCTAGGGCACACCAAGAATCCTTAAAAGAGATAATCACGGTTTTGTGAATGTGTGTGTTTAATTCTGCTTAGTGTAGACAAAAAAAAAAATCATAAACAAAAAGATAAAAAATCTACGCATTTTGTCATTTTCTCCAAAAAGCTCCAAGGATTCCCGTAATCGCTTGGTCACTCCAAAATGCCCCAAAGGTGTCCATGAACCCTTTGGTCAACCCAAAATCACCCCAAATGTGCCCATAAGTGATGCAGGACCATCCAACAAAAAATGGGAAATCTTGTATTTTTCTCTAAATTTTAGTGCATCTTGTCGGGGCCATAACTTCTCAACCGTAGCTCCGTTTGACACGAAATTTTACAGGGAGTTGGTTGGGAGAGTTGTATTTCCCCAGAAATCCAGTTTTTGGGGCCAAATTCCATCATCTAGTGCCCCGAAATTAGGTTCTAAAATTGCGTGCCCAATTTTTTGCACTTTTTGAGCTGTTCGGATGTCAATATCTCCTAATGTATTTAGAGTTAGGACTTGAAACTTCATTTTTGTCTTATCTATTATAAGAGGGATGCGCACACCAATTTTGGGCCCCATCCGACTCATTTTCAATTTTAGGGCTTTTTAGAGAGACATCGTCATGGTGCTCACCCGTAGCCAAGCCCAATCACGGGCGGATGCTATGGGGAATATCCAAGGAGGCACGAGTCACCTCCATTACAATCCCAAGGATTTGGTCATACCACCTTGGTGACCTAACACACAAGGCAAGTCCCCTCCACACCTTAAAGGAAAGAGACTACAGGGACACCTCTTCGAGGAGCACTCCTGTTCAACATAGCACTCATCACACACCCTTCCATGAGGGGTACAGTCATAGGAGAGCTCCCTTAGATGATCGCTATGAGCGGTCACCGCGCGATGAAGCGCTAGGTCAACATAGGGTTCGACGGGAGGAACCACATCATTACACTACCCGTCCTTCACCCCCTCTAGTTGTCAGGACTACAAAGACAAATCCAGAGCACAAGGCTCCTCCGGGTAGGGCGGGCCAACTCCACCCGTTCCTTTTTCATTTATGAAAGAGAGCACGAGGAAGACCTCTACCTTCCTCGAGAGCAATATACAGTGCGAGAGCAATATGCCTCCGCACTTGCTATCTATCAGGAACACTCACGGAGGCCAAAGCCTCGAGGGAATGTCGTTACCCCCAATAGAGGGAGGTCGCCTATAGAGATCTTGGATCACTACGACCGAGATAGATATCTAGAAGAGGCATCTAGGCCTTCTAGACATGAAGCAATGAGAGCTCCCTTAGATGCTCGCTATGAGCGGTCATCGCGCGATGAAGTGCTAAGTCAACATAGGGTTCGATGGGAGGAACCACATGATTACATTATCCCTCCTTCACCCCCTCTAGTTGCCAGAACTACAAAGACAAATCCAGAGCACAAGGCTCTTTGGGCAAGGCGAGATAGCTCCGTCCATCCCTTTTTCACTTATGAAAGAGAGCACGAGGAAGACCTCTACCTTCCTCGAGAGCAATATACAGTGCGAGAGCAATATGCCTTCGCACCTGCTATCTATCAGGACCAATCACTGAGGCCAAAGCCCCGAGAGAATGCTGCTACCCCTAACAGAGGGATGTGTCCTATAGAGATCTTGGATCACTACGACCGAGATTTTTATCTAAGAGAGGCGTCTAGGCCTTCTAGACATGAGGCGGTGGGACCAACTATCGTAGAATCTTCCGAATATATCACACATCTCAAGCAACTCACGCAACTTGAGCTCGAACGACTACCGTTAGAGGAACCGTACCATATTAACGAAGAGCACCTTCGACGCCGTAAGGATGAGCTGTTCCAACACACTATGCAAGAAAAGACTCCAACCCCTCACATGCATAAGACAAAATATTTTGAGTGGCACAACCCATGGGGGAAGATAGGTCATCGCGACCTCATCAAAAGCTACCCCCAACACCTCCTAGACAGAGCGGGAAGCTACTCTCCCGATTCCCTGAAGCACCACCCCTGACGCCTCCTAGACATGAATGGGAGGCCGCTCCTATAACCAATGACGGGTGCCTTCCTCAGACATCCACCCAAGCTTATGAGCCACCCTTAGAAATTCATCAAGAAGCCTCTAAGGAATCGGAGCGTGAAGAAGAGCGGGATGAATTGCCCTACCAAGGCATGGGGTTGCCATCAGGCCACCCCTCCATAAGCCCCAAGTTCCTCAACAAGAACCAACCAAAGAGGAGGAGTTCAAATCTCCCAATACATGCAAAGCACTAGAGCACTTAGAGTTGGTAGAGACCAAGATTTTGGAGCTCCCAAGGCCCAACTTACATAAGGCTCCTTTCGAAGAGGATCAACCTTTAACCATAGGGCTACCTGATGATGCAGTCCTCCATGTCTCAGAATCTATAGATTCTGATGAGCTATACACATTGTCCAAAGGTGAGGATGAAACAGAGATAGCCCACAGCAATCACATGCGACAACATCGGCATCCCATAAAATTTGAAGAAGCATGTCAACAGATAAACATAATACTAGGGCATGAGTGGCGCGTTAACCCACCACAGTGGGACCAAGCATTACATCCACAACTTTGGGCACACAAAGAGCAACTTCCACCAAGAGACATCATAGCAACATCAGTGCCGCGGGCGGACCCTGTCCTCATCTCCGTGCATAGGGATGATCCATTCATGCCCATACCTCTAGAGCCAGATCCGGAGTGCAAAGACCATCAAGTGGGGGTACCTCTATCCCCTGAAGAACCATAATCCAAACCAAAAAGCTCCAAGGATTATCGCAATCCCTTGGTCACCCAAAAAGCTCCAAGGATTATCGCAATCTCTTGGTCACTCCAAAAGCTCCAAGGATTATCGCAATCTCTTGGTCACCCAAAAAGCTCCAAGGATTATCGCAATCTCTTGGTCACCCCAAAAAGCTCCAAGGATTATCGCAATCTCTTGGTCACCCAAAAGCTCCAAGGATTATCGCAATCTCTTGGTCAACAAAAAGCTCCAAGGATTATCGCAATCTCTTGGTCAACCAAAAAGCTCCAAGGATTATCGCAATCTCTTGGTCAATACAAAAAGCTCCAAGGATTATCGCAATCTCTTGGTCAACCCAAAAGCTCCAAGGATTATCGCAATCGCTTGGTCAAAAAATCAAGAAATTCAACAAAAACAAAACAACAAAAATCATCAAAAACAACAAAAATTTGCATCTCAATTCTAGGCATACTCAAATTCATCAAAAAACCCACCTCATCTTCACCTTCACCAAAAACAATCCATCAAAATTACAAAAATACCTCATTAAGCATTGCATCCAAACATTGCATATTTGTAGTCATACATCAAAGCACCATAGCTCAATAGCTCTGATAGACCATCTTGTTCCGCATTGTCTCATGTTACAAAAACAACAAAAACACCAAGCATAACTTTTACCACACTACAGTCAGTGGTCTGGGAATGTACCAAGAGTTTCAGTGATTCAGTCATCATTTTCCTCTTTAGCCATGTAGTGTATCAAGTCGAACGGATTTTACGAAGGTAGAGTCATACTTGAAATACACCTTGTTACGTAACATCCCAACACAAATCAAAACACTAAAATTCCCAAATTGTGTGAACGAAAGATGAAACCTGCAAAATAATCTAGGTCACCACAAGCGAAACGGTTATCTTGCTCATCCCCCGTGCGAATGACCCCTAGAATGCCGAGAGTTGGCAAAAGGACAAGCATCCTCCCTACCCAATTCCCTAAGAATCCCTAAAGTTCTCAACAGTTGCAAAACACAAAAATTTGCAAAATGTCAAAACTCCAAATTTGACAAACTATAGTGCACACATCAAAAGGCACAAACAACAATGATTTTCATCACTCCATATCCCCAATCCCTTGCTCAAAAAAAAAAACAAATCAAAATAAACAATGATCTTATCACTACAAAAGAGCAAGTATCCCAATACAATTGAAGAAAAGAAGGGAGTTGACCTTGAATCCTTGGAACTCTCAGCATTCTGTAGGTCATAAGGCAAGCTTCAGTACCAATTTGGTTGATAGCCTATCGGTAATGAAGTAAACCTCCCGCATGACGATATATCTGTCACATTAACTTGCGTACAGATCAATGTTTGCATGTGGATGAGCTAGCTTATGGCATCCTGGATTACACCGCAGATTAATCTTAGTACATACAACAAAGGAATTCGTGGAGCTAATTAGGTGATCCTCAGTACAAGTTCGGTTGAAAGCCCATCCTGCAATCGGCGGTATCCTAACAAATACCACTAAATGAACTCAATTGCACACACAGGGATGTGAAATAACTTGGTCAAAAACAAGTCCGATTCATACCTTGTTCAAAAGTCTTGTAAGATAAAGTACAATCATGGCTAGTGAGTTAAAACCGTCTGAGTCTCAGAAAACCTTAGCTACATTTCTAAACCAACTGCGCTACTTTTCATCTTTACAAATACCATCAAAAAATACAAAAAAAGAAAAACCACATGTATACATACAAAGTCATACATCACAACAATCACCTAAAAACAAAATAACAGAGTTCTAAACAGTCTATGGTGCCATAGCCAAACATCACAAACCCCATTCATCCATTTCATATCTGCATATCACATATAAATCAAAACCATTTGCATTCATCATAGCATATGCATCCATCAAAATAAATCAACATGCATACATCCATATTCATCAACCATCATGCACAAGATCAAAGAAAATCAAAACAACAAAAACAACAAATAAATGCAACACAAAAACAAAAAGCAATAAACATTGCTGGACACAAGTGCTCTTGCACTTAACCTCTTGGCATAACAAAACTGATGTCAGGGTTTACATTGTCACTATCCTACTCCCTAAGAAGGCTACCATAGCCGGACCGCTCCACTGGAAGACGGATTTTTGACAATTTCATCCCCAATGGCGTCACAAAAACAACAAAACAACAAAACACACAAAAATAGCAATCCACAAACAACAAAACAATAAACATTGCCTGGACACAAGTGCTCTTGCACTTAACCTCTTGGCATAGACAAATCGATGTCAGGGTCTACATTATCACTATCCTACTCCCTAAGAAGGCTACCATAGCCGGACCGCTCCACGGGAAGACGGATTTTCGACAATTTCATCCCCAAATGACGTCACAAAAGGGTCAAAGCCCACTCAAAAACAACAAGAAAATCAAAACAACACAAAAAACAATAAACATTGCCAGACACAAGTGCTCTTGCACTTAACCTCTTGGCATAGCAAATTGACATCGGGGTCACAAATTATCACTATCCTACTCCCTAAGAAGGCTACCATAGCCGGACCGCTCCACGGGAAGACAGATTTTGACAATTTAATCCCAAAATGGTGTCACAAAAAACAACAAAACAACAAAAAATGCAACACAAAACAAGCAATAAACATTGCCAGACACAAGTGCTCTTGCACTTAACCTCTTGGCATAGCAAAATTGATGTCGGGGTTTGCATTGTCACTATCCTACTCCCGAAGAAGGCTACCATAGCCGGACCGCTCCACGGGAGGACGGATTGCCGACAATTCAATCACCAAATGGTGTCACAAAAACAACAAAAACAAGTACAAAATTCAACAAAAACACAACAAAAACATTGCCGGACATAAGTGCTCTTGCACTTAACCTCTAGGCAAAGAAAATCGATGTCGAGGTCCAAATTATCGCTCTCCTAATTCCCCAAGAAGGCTATCATAGCCGGACCGCTCCACGGGAAATAGGTTTTCGACGATTTCACCTCATTATGACATCACCAAAAGGGTTAACACCCACCAAAAATAGGTCCATATGTTGGAAAAATTGCACACGCTTAACGGTAAACCCTCTAAAGGCAACCTTGCACAAGTCATCTTGGGTCAAGCGACTCGTCGCTTCTCTCACGAAGGTCATTCCCTCATCGATTCGTCGCTTGAGGGGGTAGTCACACTTAGTCACCAACCAACAATCACACACCCAATTAAGGAAAACGACATGCATTCAAAGAATCATTGACAAAGACAATCACGCTCCCGCTTGGGGCAAGTAAACAAGCAACAATCAAATCAATCAAACACTTGGCATTTCGTGAATCATGAACACAAGGTTCCCCCTGAGGATAAAAACGCCCTTCACTTGTTCATGACTGATCAATGTCTAAGTTCAAGTCACACCTCACCAAAACAGGTTAATACTTGAAATCAAATTCCTTAGCTCGTCAGAAGCAAGGATTCAAGAATGCATGCCCTTTCCATACTTGGGGCATCAAAAGTTGGTTAGGTTACCAAGAAACCCTAATCATTAGTGCTTTGGTTATCTATTTTTGCTCAAGATCGCGTCACCCGTAGCGCTTCCCAAAAAGGGGCATCTCGTAGACACCAAAACAGCACCAATCCGATTATGTGACTGCAAACACCGATCGCTTTGACAAACACAGCCCCCAGTGGCAGCCCTCGGAGGTTAAACAGATGGTCTTAACCACTTTCATAGCAATTTTGTAAGGTCAAGAAGCAATTTGGCACACTTGGACACTTTGCCCAAGTACTCGCCTCACCCAGGGACGAATTCAAAATAGAATCCGTCCCACCCCAGACGAATTCCGAATCCGTCCCCGGGTGGGACGAATTCTAAGCTTAACGGGCAAAAAGGCAAATGGTGCCAAGTGGCAGCCCAGAACAGTCAGTTAAGGGCTCCTACCTTGCACGCATGTGTAAGTGGATAGAGGGGCCGTTAGAGGACTCGTTACAAGAAGCATTTATCAAAGTTCAAGTCAATGGAGGACTCCCCTCCCTCATGGGAAGACAAGACTGCCACATGGCGCCTATGGCCAACACTTGGCTTTTGTGCTTCCCTCCCAAAAGAGACCCCTTGGGTCTATAAAAGGTGGGACTTTTCTCACCCAAAACATACAGGTGGAAGGAGTGTTCAAGCAACGAAGTGCTGCCGAATTGAAGACTCACTTGCATCCCCCTTTGTTCACCTTCCTACATCCATCAATCTCTTTTGCAAGGGAGGTTGTTGGGTGGCCTTTGGAAGCTCGAACCTTACTCAAATCCGACGCATGGACATCTGAACCTACCAATTCGCCGACCCCCCAATCCTAAAAGGTTTTGGGCCCATCCTTGGTGGATTGGCTCCAAAATCGAGGGCCAACGGTGGGAGGCCCACTTGGGCACCCCCGCACCTCCCAAGTCCTAATTTTAGTTTTTGAGCACTTTAGATTATTTTTTAGATTGCATTCTGTGTTACTAGGTCCGATTAGTCTATAATTGCAATTTTGTAGCTTTTGGTCGGAGTTTAGGGTGTTTTGTATTGCTTTGTCGTTTCGCTAACTTGCAGGTGTCAAGGTCAAATTCCCGAGGGTGGAGGCCAAATTGGGAAAATCCGACCATCTGGGTCGTCCCAAAATGGCCCCAATTACCTAACCCCCTCGTTTGCAGGAGTTTTGCAGGTCCCGGGATCCGACATTGGAGCAGCAAGCAGGTCGGTTTCTCCTACTCAGAAGAATTCGTCCCACCCAGGGACGAATTACAGTCAGAATTCGTCCTGCCCAGGGACGAATTCCAGTTTAAGGTGGATTGGCCAGCTGCCTCAGTGGCAGTGGCCTTCTGGTAACTTTTCTTACCTTCTGTCAGGTTTTTGAGCAATTTGGATTCACTGTTTTCACTGTTTCAGGCAAATATTCGTATGCATATTTTGTTAGTTTTAGAGAGAGAATGCTTTTCATTTGCAGCAGGTGCTACTAACGTCTTGATCATTTCTTTGTTCGCAGGAGAAGCAAGCAGAGGCGAAGAACTCATCGACATCAGCGGCGGCATCATCTTGGCCCGCCCATTGCAATCGTGGGCACGCGGAAGGAGGAATCATTCAACGATTGTAATCAAACCCTATTTGCGCTCCTAGCCCCTGAAAAGGGAGGAGGCATTATTGTAACAGAGATCGAAGGAAATTAATGAAAGGGCTGTGTTTTCTTTATCTGATTGCGTCTCTTCCAATGTGTCTCTTTTCCGTTTCATGCAATTTACATTCCTAGGACTTAAGCGTGCTTAATTTTGAATGCAATTGCACTTGGTGTTTCCTTTGACCGGAATCTCGTGCTTTCAGGAATCAACCAATCGCCAAAACTTACAATCTTCAATCTAGCACAAAGGTAGGCTATACCAACATACAATTCAAAAACACTCATTATAATGTGATGACTTGCTTAATATAGATATATTATTAAGTTTATCATCCAAAATATCCCAAATATTTATATTTAGGATGATTTGAACTATACTAAAATTATAGGAGAAACAAGTCTTACATGAATTAATATAGTAACATAGTTAAACTAAATTATACTCTTTTTCTTTTATAATTATTTTATTTTTTGTTTCATAAATCTTATATAGTTTTTTATTTATAAAATATTTTATTATATTTTATAATAAAATAGATGTAATATACATACAATAATATGAATTAGAGTAGTTAAAATTGTCATCCAATGTAGTTCAAATAATTTCAAATGATACATGAATAATTACGTAGTTTACTAAAATACCTTAATAATGACTCATCATAATATATATTAAATAGAACCTATTTTAATTTAATATAACGCACTAAAAAAAATAAATATAAAATATATAATAATTTTATAGCTATCAAAATTAAATATATATTAATTATTATAATATTTTAAAAAAATTAAAATGTAAAATTATTATTTTTTTGTTTGTGGAAAACACCCTTTCAGGGTGTCACTTTCGGGTAAGTCCCAAGGAGGCAAGGGTATCTATTACACCAAAATTCATCCAAGGCTTGCACTTAGCCTACCCCCTTCGGCATACTAAAGAGCATGCCTAAAAACACAAACAAAAATAAATAAAAATAAACTAGAAACATCAATAAACACACACAAAAAAAAAACACCACAAAAGAAAAAAAAACAAATGAGACAAAGCCAAAAAAAAAACACCACAAAATAAAATAAATAGGCGAGACAAAGAAAAAACAGATGAAACAAAAAATAGACAAAAAATAAAAAACAAACAAGCCCACAGGAGAAAATAAATAGATAAGACAAAAAAAACACAAGACCAATGCAACAAGCAACAATCATAAGGCTTTCTCCATATTGCTTTCACCATGACTAGTGCCACCAACACGTTCCTTATCTTTATTAATCAAAGAAATAATTATATGTTTTATACCCTTGGGAGTATTTATGTCATCAGATTGGTTGATCCTGGTGGTCTCTCTCAGACCTCTATCCACTCCCCAATTAGTAATAGCATCAGCAACCTTTTTAGCAAATATTTGCACATGACAAAGTTTCAAGGACTAAAACGAGTGACTGAACACTTTAATAGTCTGAATAATATCCTCTAACCTCCAATTAGAAGGAGAGGAGGATCATTTCTTGTCTTTTAATTGGTTGATGATGATCTTGGAATCCCCTTCAACACAAATATTTTACCAATTTTTTTTAAGGGCCCATAGTAGTCCTTCCAAGAGGGCTTGAGCCTCAGCATGATTATTAGTGGTATCTTCAAGGCTAAAGAAAAAATAGCCTCTCATATTCCCTTGGTCATCATGAAAAATGCCATCCCCACCAGCTTTTTCGAGATTCTGCTTGGACGCACCATCAAAGTTGAGCTTGACAAACCCTTTATGGGGAGGTTGCCATCTGATATTAGTATGATTCCTAACATTTTTATTATTCTTGATTGGGCACCATACACTTTTATCATATAAATGTTGGACCAATCATTGATTTTTGATATCTCTAATATTTTTATCCAAGGGTATATCCAAATCCTCCCACTTCTTGATCAAAATGGATTCGGCTACCACTCCTTGAATAGAAAGCCAGGTTCAGGATTGGGAAATTCTTTCTTCCTTAAAAATAATTTTATTTCTCCAAAGCTAGATCATCCATTTAATGTAACTGGGGTCCACTCCCAAATGGATCTCATATAATCAAGATCAAATTTTTGTCCAACCCACTCCACTATCTGATCTATAATATATTGAAAATTATGGAGGGGTTTTCTCCAGGAGTTTGCAAATTCTTGCTAGAGAGATTGAGCAAAGGGGTATGATATGAAGAGATAGTTGGTGGTTTCTTTAGCTTCATAATTAGGGCATCTAAAGGGGCCGAAATAGCCTCTCTTCATCAAGTTATAACTAGTTAGGATTTTGTCTTGCACCACCATCCAAACGAAAATAGAGATCTTGGGCCACACTCCTTTTGTCCAAATTTTCTACCAAATTCTATTCCAACCCCCATTGAAGTTAGCCTCCATAAGGAAATTATAAGTTTTCTTTGTAGTAAAGTTTTTATCTCCACTACTCCCTCAAAACAACATATCTAGGTTCTTATAGAAAGAAAGCTTCCTTCTAGAGATGATTCCCTAGAGATTACATTTATCAACATCCTTGATTTGACCAGGCCAGGACCTAGGATATTTCTAAATATGCAACACGACCCTATCGATCTCATGGGGAATGGGATGGTACTAAAAATAGTCCTTGAATCGGCTCCAACCCTCCTCTTCAAATGTCTCCTTCAAATTAGACAAGGATTTAACTTCTCCTAAAGGAGCATACTCATTCCATGCATACTCTTAAAAGAGAGCTTGGTTGCCAACCCTAATCTTCCATAAGGTAGTAGAATGCACCCATGCACTGTGGGACATCAAGTTGGACCAAAGATAAAGCATCAGAAGAACTTTTTCAAGTCTGATCACCTCTTTCTAGTCCACATCAGGGATATATTTTTGTCTAAGAAGTTTGGCCCAAAAAAGGTTCTTTCCATTGGAAAATATCCAAAATAGTTTCCCATTGAGGGCTTTGTTGAATATTTGAATATATTTGATACCAAGGCCCCCTCCTAGAGATGTTTACAATTTTGGTTACATGCATACTCCTAAAAGAGAGCTTGGTTGTCAACCCTAATCTTCTAGAAGGTAGCAGAACGCACCCATGCGCTATGGGACATCAAGTTGGACAAAAGAGAAGACCTCAGAAGAAAGTTTTCAAGCCTTATCACCTCTTTCTAGTCCACATCAGGGATATATTTTTCTAAGAATTTTGGCCCAAAAAAGGTTCTTTCCATTGCAAAATATCCAAAAAAGTTTCCCATTGAGGGTTTTGTTGAAGATTTGAATATCTCTGATACCAAGAACCCATCATAGAGAGGTTTATAGTTTTGTTTCCAAGAAAAAAGAGGCCATTTCCTTTCAAGAGAGGTACCACCCCAAAAAAAATTCATTTTGAAGTCTTTTGAGCTAGTTTAAAATCTTTGTAGGTGCTAATAAAGTAGATAAGTAGATCGGGAGTGCTTGAAGAACAAAATTGGGAAGGGTTAATCTACCTGTTGAGGAAAGCAATTTGAATGTCCATCCCTGCAACCTCTTTCTAAATTTGGAAAGAATTTCATTCCAATAAAGTATTTTAGGATTAGAGTCAGATAAAGGAAATCCTAAGTACTTAAATGAAAGAGAGGACCTCTCATAGTTGAAAAAATCGGAAATATTCACTTGGACATGAATAGGGGTATTTAACAAAAACATTTTCATCTTCTACACATTGATGGTTCCTCCAAAGACATCTAGATAATCCTACAAAATTTCCTTAAATCTATGAGCCTCCCTAAGAGTGGCTTCCCCAATAAGCAAAGTATCATACACAAACTGGAGGTGGAAAATCGACTGCTCATCCCTTGCCACAAAAACACCCTTCAAGAGACCAAGGCTCTTATATTTTTGGATCAACATCCCAAGACCTTATCCCAAAATAATAAAGAGGTAAGGAGAAATAGGATCTCCTTGTCTTAGGCCTCTATACGAAACAAAGAAACCTATAGGAGAACCATTAACCAAAGATTCCATTATGACCGAGGAGATACAAGCTTTCACCCACTCAATCCAATCATGACAAAAATCAAAGCTTTCCAAAATATTTAAAAGGAAGGTTCGATTAACCTGATCATAAGCTTTAGCCATGTCTAGATTAATAAGCATCCCCGTATCTCTATTGTACTTCATGGAGTGGATAGTTTCTTGAGCAATAAGGATGTTATCTAGAATTTGTCTCCCTTGCACAAATCCACCCTGCTCCCAAGAAATGATAGAGTCAAGGATCTTCTTAAATATATTAGTCATCACTTTAGCAATAACTTTGTAAGAAATATTACACATATATATGGGTCTAAAGTTCTCCATATGATTAGCATAATGGGTCTTAGGGATAAGAGTTAGGAATACGGAGAGAAGGGTTCTCAATATCTACTTAGAGTGATGAGCCTCCTCAATCACATGATGGATGTCATTCTTAATGATGTCCCAATAGCACTGGTAGAAATCAATGGGAAAGCCATCAGGCCTAGGATATTTCCCTTTCTTAAAGCTAAAAATAACATCTTCCACTTCTTCCAAACTAACAGTCTTAGTAAGACTTTCATTTTACCCCCAAGAAACCTTATGGGTAATGGCATACAAGACTCTTTCTCTTGCTTGAAATCTATCAATCAGAGGTTCAGTTAGGAGGATTTTGAAATAGGTTTTTGCCAACAGGCCAATCTCTTGAGGATCCTTAGTAATATCTCCCTCAAAGTTAATCAATCTAGAAATTCTATTCAGATTCCTATGATGGATAGTGGTTCTATGGAAGAAGGTAGAGTTCCTATCTCCTTCCTTCAACTAGTTAATCCTTGACTTTTATTTCCAAAATAGTTCTTCCTTCAACTCCTATTCATCCAATTGTCTACTGAGATCCTTATCATGGCTAATAAGGGCCTCTGTAAGCCCTTGGGGCCCCACCTAGCATTGAAGAAGAATGATATCCCTATCCAGGGTTTCCCTTTTTTTTAAGATATCCCCAAATACTTGCTTGTTCCAGATCCTAATTTTTATCTTGATAAACTGAGTCTTTTAGCTAACATATACATGTGAGTTCCCCACTTTGTCTTCCCTTCACTCTTCCAAAACTTAACTTTCTCTTCTAAGTCGGGGTGAAGAAGCCACATGCTCTAAAATTTAAAGGTAGACTATCTAGAGCAAGTAGAAATATGCATACTTATGGAAATGGGCCAATGGTCCGAGAGAGAGCCTAGTAAGATAAATGACTTAGTGACAAAGGATACCTCAAGGAAACTCTCCATAACAAGGAATATATCCAATATATCAGCCACAAAGGCCTTCCCAACTCTTCTATTATTCTAGGTGAACTACCCCTCTTTTGGGATCACATTAGTTAAGTTGACGCTAGAAATGAAAGAGTCAAAGTCTTCGCTACTTCTATCTAGTATTGAAATACCCTCCAATGATCCATTTATCATTTCTAGACTGATCATGAGAAGATATAATATTATTCCAACATTTAACTTTACTTCGGGCAATAGTAGGACCATAAATATTCTTGATCCAAACTTGGATAGAGAATGAAATTAATCTAAACTTAATAGAGATCCAACACTTACCTGTAAGGGAATCCATCAACATGCATTTTCTAGGGTTCCATAGAATCGCCAAACCTCCTGCATGACCCTTAGCTATATTTGCAAAATATTCTACATTCTTCCTAATTTTATTAGTTTTGAGAGCCATATCTACTAGATTTAGCTTGGTTTATTGAAGAAAAATAATGTTAGGGCTCTCTACGCCAATCCTTCTCTTAAGGATTCTACATTTACTTAGAGAGTATAACCCACAGATATTCCAAGAGAGGATATTCATTGTAAACCACTTATGAAGGGTTTCCCTACCAAATACTCTGAAGTCAAGGGTACCACCAGTCCAAAATCCAAGAGGATCTTTCTTGTGTCTTCTAAGAGCTTGACAAAAGGTTTCCTTCCTTTTCTAAGCTGATTTTATTTATGAATCTTGCTTTTGGTATGAGAGGTAGGCTTTAGTCCCATATGACATGTCTTAGGGGAAAAATTCCCTTCTTTTGATATTTTCCTCCTCTTCTCTTTTTCCTTTACCTTTGTTTTATTTCCTTGAATATTCAAGTATTTTGAGAGACTATAGTTGAAAGGGATAGAAGAAAGATCATTAGCATTAAGAGTTAAGGAGGGATTGGTGAAAGATGATACTACAATTTTAGGACTAGGTCTCTGTTGCAGGATGGATTGACCACTATACTCCCTCTTTAATTGGCAAGGCCCCTTCAAGGGAGGGTCCCAAGTTCTTTCTTCAAAAATATTATTTTGTTGAATAGGCTAAATGTCATCCATTGGTGTATTTTTAAGGCTCAAAATTTGTTGGGGATTCCTCTAGATTAAATCCCCTTCATCTAGGTTTTTTGGACCTCTTCTAGATTACTCAAAAAGAATTTACACTACATTTTTCCTCTTACTCCCTTCCTTGTTAGTCTGTTCATGTTCCTCTATGAGGATATCCAAAGTTTTCTCCATCTCTTGGTAAATCTCTTGCAGAACTGCAAATGTATTTGTTTGTAAAAAATTTTGTTCCCCTTTCTTCTTCCACTCTTGTTTATCCTTTTTGTTAGACAGTTTGGAAAGTTACCACTCTTCCTTCTTCCCTATTGTATCCTTCTTATTTTCTATCTCCTCCACTTCTTCCTTAATGGAAGGGCAATTTCGAAGGATATGACCATGAGCATGGTAAAATCTGCAATGAAAGAGCACATTCTCATAATTTAGGTCTTGGGTCCATTCATAATCCATTGTGCTAAGAATAATTGCCTCTGGAAGAGGACACGACGGGTCAACATAGATACAAATACGGGCAAAGGTTGTAACACAAGCCTCTTTAGTTATTTGGGACATTCCTACATATTCTCCTATCATATTTCCAATTCCTTCAGGGTTTCCTTATTCCAAAATTCCAGAGGGAGAGCATATAGCCAAACCCAGACTGGGGCTTTGGTTGGATTTTCTTTGTTGGGATCAATGTCTATGGTCTAGTTTCACATAAAGAGATCTGTCCTTACCATGAAATAAGGACCCCCATATTGAATCCTCTCTTTATCCTCCATGCAACTAAAAATGGCTATGAAGAAGACTTTAAGATAGAGTTTAAGATCTGCTTCTCACTTTGGATTCCAAACTTCCCTTATCCAATTTAACAGAACTTGCTCCATCGACCAGAAATCAGTGAAGCAACAAATTAATGCCCACTCAAAAAATAGGAAATTTCTTGTTTAATGAAATCAAGTTTGACAAAGAAGCACAATAACTCTAAAGTTTTATCCAAGCATTTGTTGAAGGCTAAAGGTCAGGAAACCTCTTGATTTTTTCCCTCTTTAGAAGCTTTATACCTCTCAATGAACTCCCACTTTTGTCTAAAGATCCTTTGTTCAGCACCACATCTCGAAAAGAGATTTATGGCAAGCCTCCCGAATAAGCTGCCATCAGAATAAGCTGCCATCAAAAAGAGAAAAATTACGAAAAAAAAAAAACTGGAGCAAACAAATACTAAATGTATCAAAAGAGAAAAAAAAACTTCCGCTGTGTGCGAAAGTTTCAAATTCGTACCCTATGCGCCAGGGTTTCTTGATGACTACAAAAGATCGAAATGCATAGGATCATTGGTCACTAAAAGCCTATGCCAACGCAGGGCATGTCACTCTTTTTTTTTTTAAACACTCGACCTTGGCCAGCCCTTGCTTTCCTCCAGAGCTGTTTTCCAAAGTTTGTCGCCACCTCTACTGCACCGTCCGCTATTCGCAAGGGTTTCAGATCCATACCCTATGCGCCAAGGTTTCTCCATGGTTTCAAATTTGTACCTTATCTTAACTATATTTAAAATTTAAAATTATAAATTACTATAAGTTGACAGGTAGTTGTGGTAGTGACTAAACTGACTATTGTTTTTTAAGTGATCTTGTATTAAAACTGTTGTGGTAGTGACTAAACTGACGATTGTTTTTTAAGTGATCTTGTATTAAAATCCCTTGAAAGTGGTTGTTGTTATTTATAAACTTTCCCCTTAAAAAAATTACCATAACAAACAAAAAAAATTAAATTATTTTCAAACATCCGAATTACTTAGAGATTTATATTCTTACATTTTGTATGTCCCATTTCTCAAACATGTTATAACTTTTACGTGCATTCCATTATTAACCTTCATATAATTTTACAACCTTCGTATATTTTTTTTCAATATGGATGGAGATTGCAGATCCAGATGCGGCACTTTGTCTCTTTCTACTAGGATAAAGGACCTTCAATGCTTTCCAAACTTGGATTTATCAGCAGGGAGGCCTTTAAAGATTTGGTCTTCCGAAGGTTGTCTATGACCCGAAGCCGCGTTCATCGGCCGACTGAAGTCGCGCCCCCCAGGTAAACTTTAATTGCAGAGCTGAAAGTGAACAAAAAATTACTGTGATCACCTTAACGAGGTGATTCTGCGTACACAAGCATATATATATATATATATATATATATATATATATATATAAATAAAAGGAACGGGCCTCCTGCTTCATCCCATGCAATATTGACACAAAAGATAGTCATCATGAGTGGGATCATTCGATTCCCATCCATTTCTTTCTTGGTCGCAATGCTTTCTCTCGTCGCCTTTGCATCACTCCCTCACGCTGCAACCTCTTACTCCTACCAGTCCCCTCCTCCACCGTCTCCTCCGCCACTCAGTAAATCTCCTCCTCCACCGTCTCCTCCGCCCCCCAAGAAATCTCCACCCCCACCGTCTCCTCCGCCCCCCAGTAAATCTCCTCCTCCACCGTCTCCTCCGCCCCCCAAGAAATCTCCACCCCCTCCGTCTCCTCCGCCCCCCAAGAAATCTCCTCCTTCGCCGTCTCCCCCACCCCCGAAGAAATCTCCTCCGGCTCCGTCTCCCCCGCCGCCAAAGAAATCTCCTCCGCCTCCGCCAATTAAAGGTGGTCCTCCACCGTCTCCTCCACCACCCCCTCCGCCAATTAAAGGAAGTCCTCCACCGTCTCCTCCTCCACCGTCACCTCCTCCACCCCCTCCGCCAATTAAAGGTGGTCCTCCACCGTCACCTCCTCCACCCCCTGCGCATATTAAAGGTGGTCCTCCACCGTCTCCTCCGCCCCCCAAAATATCTCCACCCCCTCCGTCTCCCCCGCCGCCAAAAAAATATCCCCCGCCACCGAAGAAGTCTCCACCCCCTCCATCTCCCCCGCCGCCAAAGAAGTCTACACCCTCTCCACCACCCCCGCCGCCAACGGAATATCCTCCACCTCCATCAACCCCGCCGCCCAAGAAGTCTCCACCCCCTGCGTCCCCCCCGCCACCCAAAAAGCCTCCTCCTCCTCCTTACAGTTACAAATCACCCCCGCCACCTCCCCAGTGAGGAGTTGATGAACACAAGGTGAGACATGGTTTCCTTCCTTTTCCATTTTTATGTAAATTTAAGGTCTCTCTGCCATTCTAAAATGATTTCTTGATTTTTAAAATGATAATTTTCAACAGGAATGTAACTATAATTTTGTCTTATTGTCACAGTTATCAAACACATAATGGGGTTATATATTAGCATTCGAATTACGCGGCTCCGTCCTCAGCGTTCAAAGTGTGGCACGCGAGTAGCTAAGCAATAAGCCTACACTGCAGCAGAGCTTAAATAAAAGAAATTGCATTGTCCAGACGACTGAAAAAGATCTTCTGGCCTTAATGTTGGTCAACTAAATCACACAATATTGTAAAGTCTTAATTAATTCATATACATACTGTAATGTTTTAAGTAATTTATAATATATTCCTGTATTATTGTAATCGAGTCTGGTTCTCCAGCATAATTTTGGCTTGGAAGTGTGTTTTTCACAAAACAACAAATCATATATGTAAATATACGCTTCCACACGTAGCCTGTAAGACGATTAGTGGTTATGAGAGGAGAAAGCACTCAGCCTTTTTGCGTCTCTAAATTACGAAAGGTATAAAAATGTTTCGAATTTTAAGTTTAACTATCCATGGCGTCCAAACAAATTCTATACTTCTATACTTTTTGTGTGAAGCAGGGAGAGTCCATTTCGCCCTTGGCAGAAATTAATACATCTTGGTCTCCGGTTTGGGTTTTTAAGGAGCAATATACATCAATATTGAGGAGTACAAACTTTTGAGATCGATTATGTCAAATGACACATAAAGCATTTTAACATTTGTGAAGTAAAACTAATACTGCCATGTTATTCAATGTATGAGGATGTGAAGTGGAGTGGAAGATAAATCAATGTATGAGGTTGTGAAGTGGGGTGGAAGATAGAAAGCGTTGGTAGGCTAGGATCAAGTTTGCTCAAGGAAGGAAGGAAGTTGGTGGGCTTAGGTTCAGAAAGATGAAGGAGATGAATCAAGTTTTCTTAGTCAAGCAGGGATAGATACTTTTCAGGAGGATATCGTTGGATGGGTTCAGTTTCTTAGTCAAGCAGGGATAGATACTTTTCAGGAGGATATCGTTGGATGGGTTCAGATACTTGAAACAAGTATATTAGGTAAGGAAGTAATTTTTTTTGGAGATGTAATATCCACCTCGCAGTTCTTCCTTCTAGAACAATCTATATAAGTTTAAACCCTTAATTCAAAAAGGTCTAAGGTGGCTATTGGAAGATGGAAGAAGAATAGTTTTTTTTGGAAGGATAATTGGATCAGGAATACCTACTGATTGAAGATTACAATTTGGTATGTTTAGAACCACTTACTGCGCAAATCTTTGGAAATAAGGTTGCATATATTTATAAAAGAAATGGAAGGTAGAAGAATCTGGCAGCCCATCCATCTTGATGGTCTGGATATGAGGGGAGAACAAGCCCCAAGAGAACTAACTAGGCTTTTAAGAGCCTAGTATATTAAGAGTTCAATTTTAGCTGATTCTTTCATATGGAAGGCAAATAAAAGGGGACTCTATTAGCATGCTACCAGATGGAAGATGAAGGTTGGGGTTGGCTTCCAATCAAAAAGATCTGGTTCAAAAGGTTTATTTTCAAAATTATTTTTTTGGTCGGTAGTTCAAAATAAAATTCTCATTATTAAGAATCTTCACAAAGGAGGATTGGCTATCCCTAATAAATAATATATTTGTGAAGTAGGCTCAAACATCTATTTATGAAGTGCACATTTTAACAGGAAGTGTTCAACCTTCTCTTAAGATGTAACAACAAAAAAAACTACCTCATCCTCATCATCAAAAATCTATACTTAAAAAATAAGTGAAAGATCCAATATTTTGAAAAATAAAAAAATTGTTCACATATTTGAATGGTAGTGATATTTACTATGATCATCGTTAAATTGTAAGCTAACTTTTAACCAAAAATAAATAAAAATAAATAAATAAAATATAAAATAAAAATAAAAAATGTCATGGTTTAACAGAAACTTTCCTAACCGATTAAAAAGAAGCAAAGCAAAAAAAATAAAAAAATAAGAGATGGAAGTTCATCGTAGAACTAAACTGACACTTTGTGTATTGTGAAGCCATGGACACCAATCTAATTATCTGCCAAAGTGAAATAATGGGATGTCACTACTTGTGGGTGCAGGCCTAATTATTTTGTTGATCCGGGAAATTTGAGATCCATTGGTTCTTGTTTAGAAGATGTAAGAACTCGGCTTGCCTCCTGCAATATACAGACAGGAACCACACTGTGGGTTGGTTTTCTAAGACTTTTTCCATAATCTGAAAATTCTGAGTTTTGAATATATTAAGAAGAGATAAAAGCTGATCCGTCATCAATTAAGATGCTAAACATTTGATACAAGAAAGTTGGGAGTCATTGCCTTTTATAGTCAATGCTCACTTATATTTTACTCCTCAAATATGATATACAAGTTGTTTCGGGTGTCAACACAAAGCACGTGCTTCAAAATCTGTCTTGTGGGATTCTTTGAAGATGATAAGTCTGACTTCAGTTGATATTTTTTTAAAGGAGTTTCTCAAATAGAAAACACACATTTGTAGGGCTCTAAGCCCACGAGGGTTGGAACCTTAGTCATTTGGATGCAAGTTCAACTACGAGACCTTTAAATATAAAAATAATATCCTCTCGGTTTGGAGTAAAAGAGATAATGTCCTCAATGGGTTTGGAGTAAGAGGTGAGAATTGATTATCCTTGAAGTATTCCAGACCGAAAAGAAGATATGGCTATAGGAGTTTATTCATCGCACATATGCTTCAAATAGTATTGAAGCCATCGAAGTAAAGCAAATACCTATAGGATCAAATAGAACATCCTTTATGAATTTCAAATGAATTGAAGGTCTTTCACAAAGAAAAGTATCGTTCGAAAGGGAGGAGACTGCTCAATAATTTTATATTTATGTCATAATATGAATCGTAAACGAATATTCAATTTTACTTAGAATTTGAGCTCTTAAAAGAGTAGCTATTTATTTAGTCTTTCTACAGAGCAAAAAGCATTTTTTTTGCAGAATCACTTTCCGTTTCGGTATAGTTACTTGAGCCGGATGAGAGGAAACTTTCACGTCCGATTCTGAAGGGGGGGAAATCCTAGAGCAACCTATCCGAATTCTTGTATTACTAGAGCCATAGCTAACAAGCCAGCTGAGAAAGAGATAAAGGACGAGTCTCTCTATTTTAAAAACTTGTGGTCCATTCAAATACGAGGATCAAGACTGGACTGATATTATTCATAAGTATATCTCCTGGTGGAACCTTGGGGAATTGATAGAGAGAGAAATAACCCAGAGAGCTGGGCGCCCCGGGAGGAGAACAACCATTAAATTAAAAGGTCTGGATCTGCAAATTCTTCTAGATCGTTCATATATGGAATGGATGGAATTGGATGACTTAACATCTAGGGATAATATTGCGGTTCAAATTCAAAAGGTTGTTGATAAGCTTCCTAAAAAGAAAGATCTTTTTTCTAAAGAGGAGGCTCCTTGGGAAAAGGGGATTCCTGAAGAGGATATTCCTGAAGAGGAGGTTTCTGAAGAGGATAATCTAGAATCTTTTCTAGATATATGGGAAGAGGAGGGTCTTTTTGAGGAAGAGGAGGATCTTTTTTTTGAAGAGGAGGTTCCTGAAAAGGAGGAGAACCTAGAATCTCTTCTAAATATATGGGAAAAGGAAGAGACTGAAGAGGAGGATCTTTTCACACCATAAGCATAGAGTTCACCTTTACAATATTTTTAAATGATATGAGTTTAAGTAGTTAATATCATGAACTTTTATTGAAAAGAGTCATTTAAATTTTGTTAAGTTCACCTTTACTTTTTTTCAAATGACATAAGTTTGAGTAGTTAATATGATGAAATTTTATTGAAAAGATTCATATTTAAATTTTGTTAAGTGGACATGACATAATACAAGTGAAGGATATATTTCAATCCTATATAATTAATTTATTTTTAAAAAATGATGAAATATTAATGTATTATTTGGCGTCAAATTGATATGAAATGGATTTTAAATAATAAATTGATGAAAATAGTTTACCAAAAAAATATCAAATGTTGACATTTTATTTTCTATATATATATGTATATTATAAAATTTTAGGGAGAAGACTATTGGGAATATCTTTGCTTAGAAAAAAGAGATTCAGTAGCAATTTGAAAACATTGAGGCAAGCTTTGAGGAGGGAGTGGACGATGTTGCTTTGAGGGATAAAGAAAGGCAACTTCTATCAGATTTTCACAATAGCTTAGCAAAGGAGGAAAGTTTTTAGAGGTAAAGATTCAGAGTTCTATGGCTGAAATATGGTGACAAAAATACAATTTGTTTTTCATGTGATGGCCCAAAAACATAAAAGTAATAACAAAATTATAGAAGTGATTAATGAATATGGGACCAAAACTTCTAATCCAATACAGATTAGGGGAGAAGTTTTATTTTTTCATAATCTTCTGTGTGCTAATTCCTAGGATTATTTTGCTACTCAAGATCATCTTTTGAGGTTTATTCCATCTTTAATTTTGCAAGAGGTAAATAATTTCCTTATCTCTCCCCTTTCTAGTAAGGAAATTAAAGATGTTGTTTTCTCTATGGCACCTAAGAAGGCCCTAGGTCTAGATGGGTTTCCTATAATATTATTTTAGAATTTTTGGCATATTTTGGGAAAGGAGGTTGAACATGCCATTCGGGAAGCTCAAAACTCTTGCTCCATTCTACCTGATGTTAATTCTACTTTCATAGCTTTGATTCCAAAATTTCTAGGGGCCAATCAACTTAAGGATTTCAGACCTATAAGCTTATGCAATGTCATTTACAAGATTCTCTCTAAAGCCCTTGCTAACATATTGAAACAATCCCTGGATGGTATAATTGGTCCCAACCAAGGGGCATTTGTTTCAGGAAGATAAATATTAGATGACATCATCATGATGCATGAAGTTATCCATTCAACTGATAAAATGGGTAATCCCAATATATTCATTAAACTAGATATGATTAAGGTGTATCATAGAGTCTCCTAGAGTTTTTTGGATAAGGTCATAATCTAGTTTGGTTTTCATCAGAGATGGATGAATATTATTAAACTATGCTTCTCTACTCCAAGATTCTTTGTGATGGTGAATGGTTTCCCTACAGGTTATTTCAAAAGCTCTTGTGGTCTCAAACAAGGAGACCCTTTTTCACGTTACCTATTCATCATTCTCACAGAAGCTCTAGATAGAGGTCTAATGAAATCCTCATTCTCCAATTTCTTTTTTGGTATTAAGCTAACCTAAAGCCTAGATCTTATTCCATTCCAAAAATTTGTAGATGATTTGCTGCTCATAATTTGTACCTCATTCCCTCAAGCCAAAGTGACTAAACATATCCTGAATATTTATGAAGCTGCTGCAGGGTAGAAAATTAACCTCTATAAAAGTAATATATATCTCTTAAATACTCATATGAGATGGAAAATAATAATAGCTAACATTCTTGGGTGTCATATTACTGTTTTTCTAGCCTTGTACCTAGAAATACCTCTTTTTCTGGCTATGCTAAGGAGGAATTTTGGTTCCTGATTTTGGAAAGATTGCAAAAAGCTAGCTGGCTAGAAAGGGGCTTTTTTAAGTCAGACTGGTAAATCTACCCTAGTGATGAATTCACTTCAAAGTCTATCAATATATTTCATGTCAATTTTTAAATTGCCCATAAATTAGAATAGATTTAAAATCACTTTCTTTGGTCTAGGGGTAAAAATAGAAAAGATTTCACCTGGTCTCCTCAAACCATATTTGCACAAGCAAAAAGAAAGGTAGACTCGGGCTGAAGAGACAAAATGATATGAATATTGCCCTCTTGGCCAAACAGGGATGGAGATTAATCAGCTCCATATTAGTTAACTAGACAAGGATTATCTAGGCCAAATATCTCAATAGAGGAGGTCAATTCCATAGATAAGCTTCTTTGCCATCATGCTTGACCTTATAAAGAAATTTAATCTCTATAAGAGATATATTTGTAAGAGGTCTGAGATGGAAATTGGGTAATGGTTGATAAATCAACTTTTGGGAAGATGCTTGACTCTTTGATTTCCCCTATCTAGTATTGATGATTTTAACAATCTTAGACCCCTTTTGGATCAGGTTGTTGGTCCTATGGTGGTGGACTTCATTGAAGATGATGGGAACTCAAAACATTGGAAACAACTATCCATTCTAGGAATTAGTAGATAAATGTCTAATAGTTTGTAATCTCTCTAGAGTAAGTTGCAGCTTATGGTCATTTTTGATCAAGACTACAAAGACTCCTTGATTTGGGCTCTAGAGAAGAATGGTCAATTCTCTATAAAATTAGCCTATAGATTGAATGATTCTAATGGGATTTTTTGGTGCCCTAATAGAAGTGTTTGGTGTAAATTTTTTATCCTAGAGGTCTCTTTCTTGTTAACAGATGTTATCTATGTGGTTTGGCTAAAGAGACTTCCCAACATCTTTTTCTAGATTACTCCTTTTCCAGCCAAATTTTCCAAATTTTTCTTTAGTTTTTAGGGATGTCTTGGGTTTTTCCTAACTTTGTAGTAGATCTATTTGAGCAATGGTCATCCTATTTTGTTAATGTCTTCTGTAAATATTTTGGTCTATGACCCTTTCCCATATTCTCTAGGGAATCTGAAAGGAACGCAATTATAGGGCCTTCAAAAATCTATCTAAAGATCCTCCCTCAGTTTTCTCTAGGATTATCTATGCTTTGAAAGAAAACCTCTCTTGTTGTCCCTTTCCCAAAGTGTCTTGGCCCCTTCATGAGTCTTCTCTTGCCTCTCTGTTGGGTGTTTTTGGGTCTTTACCTCTTGGTCCATGCCCGTGGCCCTTGATTTGGTGGGAACCACCTCAAGAGGATTGGTTAAAGTTTAATGGGCTTGCTAGTGTAGGTGGTATTTTTAGGAATGCTCATACGGAGATCCTTTTGTCATTTTCTAAAAACTTAGGTCACTAGACAAACCACTTTGCAAAAGCTTGAAATGCCTTTTAGGGTTCTCGGTGGTTCCATTCTTTTCAAGGTAGTAAGTTCAAAATTGAGGGTGATTCTCTCAACATCGTCAATGCTCTATTGGGAAAACAAGCTCCTAATTGGGCCATTAAAAATATGGTGCAAGAAAAAACCATAAACTTGAACAAATAAGGTTCCTATAAAATCAAACATGTATTTAAAGAAGGGAATAAGGTGGTAGACCTACTGGAAAATTTTGGTCTATAGTAGAACATATTTATGGTTTGGATCATGAAATTTCCCTAGGATCTTATACAATTGCTCAAGATGATGTCAATTCTTAATTCTTGATCAGAAAATCCATCCCTTCTGGTTGTATTGAAAGAGTCTTGGTGGGTTAAAGGGAAGGACTTGGGTTAATAGTTGGTTGAGTGGTAGGGATGTGGTGTCTATTTTATTGTAGGCTTAAATTTTTTTTACTATAGTTGGTTGGTTTGGGTCTCTATTTCTATCTATATCCTTTTTGGGATATTATCTCTTTTGGTGTTCTAGACTACTATGGGATATTGAAGGTCATCTCTAGGTGGGACAACTTTATGAGTAATTTTTGGCTTCTAATGTAAAAGGTTGTGGGGCCCCTTTCAAAACCCTCTTCTCAATATAATAAAAAACAATTATAAATTTATGAGATCAATTCTACAATCACTTACAAGGAATATACTAATCCCTAGGATAAAGTCTCAATAATCTAAATTTATTTATATACTACGTGCAATTTAGATCTATATATTGTGCTTAAAATAAAAATATGGATAATTATTTATAGAGAGGAATGAACCTTCAAAGAAAATAAAAGTGAAATGAAAAACATGTTATGATGTATTGTAATTTATACTAACATACATTATGGGAGCAATCCTTATAATATTATGATTTGTTTAATATATGTAATTTGTTAGGTTTATCATTAAGAATATTTCAAATATTTATATTAAGTATGAAAAGTTAGGAGAGACAAGCATTACATGAATTAATGTTGCAATATAGTTAAAATAATTTATTTTATATATATATATATATATATATATATATTCTTCCATGGATTTTATACAATTTTCTATGTATACAATTATAAAAAAATTCATTGTATTTTATGATAACATAGATATAGTATAAATAAAATAAAATGAGTTAAATTGGTTTAAATTATCATCAAATGTAATGATATATGCATAATTGCATGTTTTTTACTAAAATATCATAGTGATTCAACATGATGTAAATCCAATAAAACTTGTATTAATTCAATATTAATAAACTAAACTAAAAATCTTTGGTTGATAAAAAAATAGAAATAAATTATGACATGTATTAAAAAAAAACAATCCACAAATAATAAAATTATATGTTTGTGTTTATATATTATCATTAAAGTTCAATTAAATGTAATAATAATTATAATATTTTAAAATTTTCTAAAGTTGTAAACTAGTATAAAATATTTTTAAAATTATAAAATTTAAATGTAATATTATAAATTATCTTGATAAGCATAACTTTTAAATTTTTTTCAAACATTCAAATTTTTTATTATAGATGATATGGGATTGATAAGTATGAGGTATTTGATGTTTCATGGAAGCATTGCATAGGAGGCAGATGAGCGTTGTAGAGAAGGTGAATGCCTGGCAAAGTTATAAAGCGGATCCGTGAAGCATTGTGCTACAATAGTTAAGTTGTGAAGGAGATCGGTGCAATTTTTTAGGTTTTAAAGGAGCATTTCAGAGGAGGCATATGAGCATGGCAGCAAAGGTGGATGCCTAGCCAAGTTGTTAAGTGGATCTGTGAAGCACTATGCTATAGTAATTAGGTTGTGAAGCAGATCAATGCAGTTTTTAAGGTTTTAGAGGAGCATTGTAGAGGATTCATATGAGCGTTGTAGAGAAGGTGGATGTCTGGATAAGTTGTAAAGAAGATATGTGAAGCATTGTGCTACAATAGTTAGGTTGTGAAGCATATCTATGAAATTTTTTATGTTTTAGAGGAGCATTACAGAGGACATAGAAGAGTGTTGCAAAGAAGGTGGATGCCTAGTCAAATTGTAAAGTGGATCTATGAAGCTTTGTGCTACAGTAGTTAGGTTATGAAACAGATCGATGTCATTTTTTAGGTTTTAGATGAGTGTTGCAGAGGAGGCAAATGAGCGTTGCATAGAAGGTGGATGATTTTTCAGGCAGCTTCGACCCCATCGCTGAAGAAACGAAGTTTGTGAAGGTAGATGTATTTGACTCTTGTGAACCCTCCTTTTCATTTAAATTGGAGGAGTGGGATCCTAGTAAGCTCAAAGGTGGGACAAGTAGAACTTTTGGGGAGTACCCTATCCCCCTAGTGCACCTTTGTATGAAAAAGTGATCATTGGCGTTAATGGAGGATCTAACACCCTCTTTGACATTTCTCCTATATCAAACTAGATCCATATCCTCGATAGCTTTATTGATAATATATTGAAAGATGGGTTGTGGAATCTTGTGGGAAAATTTTAAGGTAGGAGGTTAGATATTGATACTCTAAGGATATGGGCTTTGGAAATATGGATACCTATCGATTCTCTTGAAATTGTGGCCATCCCAATAAATTTCTTCCTTATCAGGCTCAATTTTGAGGAGGATTTCAAGCAAATATTGGAAGGGGATCCATGTTTTTTTGGAAAATGGGCCCTATATTTTAATCCCCTAATGCCAGGAATTAATATTTTCCCATTATGGTTCAAGCTACTAGACTTCCCACTTCATATCTGGCATGAGAGAATCTTTCAAGCTATTTCCAATACAATTGGGGATTTGATTGTCTTTGATCAAAGCACCAGTTCCAAATCTTGAATACTCTATGTTAGAATATGTGTGATGGTAGATATCGAGAAGGATCTGCCAAGCTCTATTGAGCTATTTTATAACCTTGGCACCTAGGTTAAACCCCAATTTTGCTAAGAGTGTGGAAAGGGAGGGCACCATAATATCATATGTCCCATGCATCCTAAAAATATGAGTACTTAGGCAAGTCATAAGGAAAATAGTAAGAAGCTCAGTGAAAAGTGGGTGCCTAAGCGAAACCCTAAAAAATTTAAAGGAAAATATCTGATTTCTATTTCTCAAGTTGGGCTCAGTGAGGAATTATAGGAAAAATTCCTTCTTCCATCAAACATGTTTTATGGAGAGGGGGATTTGAACAAGGTTCTTGTGAAGAGAAGGGAAGTGAGCCTAGTAGCGGGGGATATTTTTCAACTTCCTAAATTTGGGGAGAGTGGAGAAGAGGTAAGTCCCTTTAAATTTCTTGACATGGATGATCCGACTCTTCAATAGTTAATGGAAATATCTATAGCCTCTTCAAAATATGTGTTTGAGAAAGGCTCTCCAGGTTCGAAGACCAAAATTTATAGAAAATATCACATTGATGTAGGGGTCAAATGGAAAGTGGGGAGACCTAGCAACAGAGCGCTTAGGAAAAGGAAGAATAACTTTGAAATTGCTAATGGAGTGCAACCCCTTCTAACGAATAGTTTTGAGGCTTTGCATCTTGGAGAGAATGAGGTTGTTCCAATCATGGAGACTTGGAACAAATGTGTTCAAGAGTGTGGCCTAAAAAAAGGATTTCTTTCTTTGGGGGTCAAAAAAAGGTTGGCAGAACTCACAAGACCTTGCTGAGATAGGCTTCCAGCAAGTTATTTTTTATTATTTTTGTTTTGGTTGTTTGTTAGGCTAGATGTTTTTGTAGATTTGCTCCAATTTTAAATAGGATTCTTGGCTTTCTGGTTATTTGATCACCCCTAGGTTACAGTGGTGAGGCCTGGTTACCAAATTTAATGCCCTAGTGGTGGATAAGATCTTCAAATTTTGAACTTTGAATTAGAATGCATCTCTGGGTAGGATTTTCAAATTCTAACTTTAAATATCAAATTTTAATGTTGTTTTGGGTGTGGCTTTCTCCTATTTTGGCCCCATTTTCCAGTTAGCTATTTTATCATGATAATATCTTGTATTTTATTGATAAAAATTTGTACCTTAATTTCTAGGAGGTTGCTTCCTTGGATTTTTTGGGTTGGATTCATGGAATCCAACTCGATTTTTCTTGATATCTTATTGTTAGATCTAAGGTTTGGGGGTGCCTTTCAAAACCCTATTTGTAATAGGTTTTGGGACCCTTTAAAAACCCCTTCTACTACCAATAAAAAAAAATTAATATAGAGACATTTATATTTTTGCATATTATATGTCCTTTTTTTTTACAAGAAAAAAATCATAATTTTATTTCAAGAATGAAAAAAAATTACATTTCTCAAGTGCCTTGGGACAAACAAAAACCTAGATAAAAAGAGATTACTAGGAATCAAAATATAATTACAGTTGGGTAGATCAGAGAGGAAAAAACCCATCTTCAAAATAGCATGGGGATAATAAGGATAAATATCATCCAAATAACCTCCATGTCTAAAACCTGGATAGAAATCAGTGAAAAAGAAACCAACAAAAAGAAAATAAAATAGTTAAAATATGGCATAAAGCTCTAATCAAATGGAAAGACCCATAGTGAAAAACATAGAGCTAGCATAAAAACTAGGGATATGATATGTGGGTGAAAGAAGAAACTCCATCCCTTTTATCTTCCATTTGCAAGAAATCTTTAGGAACCTATTGACTTTATTTTGATAACCTATATGATTCTTGATTTAATTCTCTATAAACATGAGTAAAGGAGATATTTTTAAAAGAAAAATTGCCTCCAGTATTTCATCTCCCATTGGTCTAAGCATATTATTTTTTAATTGAGTAGATCTATTCATACAATTGATGGCTAGAGTAAAATATTCAAAAATTAGTAATTTTTTCACATTTCTCTCTATGGAACACTTCATTAGCAATATTAAAGCTTGAAACTCAGTAAAATTTTTGGAACATACCCCAAAACTTACTTTAAATTTGATATAGTGGGTATTTGAGAAGTACAAAATGCCTCCCATGCTACTAAAAGTTGACTATATCTGACTAGCCCCACAAAAAAACCCCATGGTTGAGATCTTTCAATGAAAAAATTATCGACTTTTTGAGGTTTCTTATGTTTTCTAGGCCCTTTATTGATTGAGACCAAATTCCTCACCCAAAATATGACCTAAAATGAGGTTATTAACTTCCCTTCAAATATTGATGCATTTCATGCCAACCATATACCCCAACATTATAAGACATGGTAAATAAAAAAATTGTTTCAACTCTTTTTTCAAAACCATTGTCTTAAGCATATCTCCACTATTTCTTATTTTCAAATATTTTGTACCCCCGTTATCTGTTCAACTTCTAACCAAACCTATTGAGAAAATGGTATTTGATTAACAAATGTGTGATGTTTTCCTCATTTGACTAACACAATATACAAATACTTAGACCTTGTTTGCTTCTCCTCTATAAATTTTTCCAAGTCAAAGCCTTATTTCTCAAAGCTAACCACATGAAAATAATTATCTTTTTTGGAGCAGATAATTTCTAAATTTGCTTCCACCACCAAGTACGCCCTTGAGTATGAGGGTCAAATTTTTCTTTGTAACCAAGTCTAGCCATATACTGACCCCCAGATTTATTGTATACCCAAGCAATAGTATCTGGTTCATCTCTCAGCTTGATATAACTCTTATTAAGACTATCAGTGTAAGCCTTACACAAAATAACCTACTCATCAAAAAATCCCAATACTTAAGCTTAGTTCCAACCTTAGGTTCAAAGACTTGAAGATTCGGATTCCCCCACCTGATGAAGAAAGTAAAAAAAATTGTCTTGTAAAAAACTTATCATAGCTTACAGCAACAAAATATTCTCTCCATAACCCAAAATAGAATCACCTCCTATTCTAACTTGTTCACCATTGCCCACTTTCCAAGCCAAATATTTTCCAATCATAGGAAAGGCCTGTACTAGTGCCTTCCATTGAATGGAAATATTTTTAATGCTTTTTTGTGGACTTTTGATCTAATACATAAAATTTCCAAGATGAATATACTTTTGTTCAATAATATTCTTCCATAATCCTTCTCCAGTCAAAATCATCCATAATTTTTTTCTGCCAAAGAAGAACAAAAAATATGAATATTTTTAAGTCCCCATCCACCTTCCTCCTTTGGCATAGCAATAGTCTACCACTTAACTAAAGGAATGCCTTCATTTTCATTACATCTAGTTCAAATAAATTCGAAGCAATGTTTTCTTATTTTTTCTAGAACTCCTTTGGGAATGAAGGCCAAGGATTATCAAAAAATAGGAATTGCCTCAAGAACATACTTTACAAGTGTTAATATCCCACCAATATACAACCATATATTAAACCAATGGTTAATCCTAACTTCAATATTCTCTAAAATCCATCCCCAATATCTCTTCCTGTAAGTATTTGGCTTCAAAACAAAATCCAAATACTTAAAGCCTTCCTGGAAATCTAAGAGATTAAAAGAAAAAATTCTGGTTAGACCCTGTTCATATCCTACTCTATACCATTAAAATAAATAGAGGAGTTTTGAAAATTTATCTCCATACTAGTAGAAATATTGTAAGTATCCAAGATTTCCCTCAACTTTCTAGCTTCCCTTAAATTGCCATTTGTGAAAAACAATACATCATCAACAAATAATAAATGAGATAAATAAAGGACCTCCACTTTGATCCCAGATAAAGGTCCTATCCTATTTGCATCCAAAATAGCTTTGCTCAATACTAAACAACTAGTAAAAAAGTAATGGAGATAAAGGACATCCCTATATTAGTTCTCTCGAGGGTCTAAATAATTTGGAAGTTGATCATTTGATAAGAATAGCAAAATATATAGAAGAAATTAATTCCATAATCCACTTTACTATAAGATAGTTAAAATCCACATGTAATAGTATCAATCTGAGATAAAACTAGCTAGTTCTATCATAATATTTAGATAGATCTAGTTTAAGGACCATTACATTAAGATTTTTAGTTTTAATAGAGTGAAGGCTCTCTTGTGTAGCTCCTATGAATTCAATAATATGAATACCTGCTATAAACCTAAACTGCTTTTGGAAATAACTTCAAATAAAATCTTCTTCAATCTAATTTCTAGAATATTTGCAATGATTTTATAGATATAGTTACACAACAAAATAGGTATAAATTCAACAAAGTTTTTAGGATTATCCTTTTTGGGAATAAAATCTAAAAAAGTGAAGTTAAAATCCCCCAAATTCTGACCACTCAGCCTAACTTCTCCATTACTTTGACAAGATCCTCCTCAACAAGATCATATAAAACTAGGAAAAACTCCATAGGCCATCCATAAGGCCTTGGACTTTTATCCTTTTTGAAAGAATTTAGGACAAATTTTAATTCTTCCTTTGTGACCTCCTTCATAATTAATTGGTTGTCCTCCTCTATCACAAAACTAGTGAAGAAAGTAGTTAACTTTAAAATTTCCCCAATATTGACTCTATCAGGTTATTTATAGATAGATTGAAAATGTTTTACTCCCAAATATGCTAACTCAAAAAAATCCTAACAAGGACCCCTTCTTCATTTTGCATCTCCCACAGTGTTAATCTTCTTCCTCTAATTATAAAACTTATGAAAAAACATAGCATTTCAATCATTCATTTTTAACCATACAACTCTACTTTTCATTCTCCATTTAGCTTCCCTTCACTCTAAGAATTTTTTCTTCTTAATTTCAAGTTCAACCAGTCTTGTTTTCTCCTCTTCTTTAAACAAATCAGCCTAAAATTTCCTTCTCCACCAACTTAAGATCTCTATCCATACTCTCCTTTTAAATTGCAATCCAAGATGATGCAACTCCTTTTAATTTTTTAAAGCAACAACAAATTGAAAACTTTTCAATGACCTAGAACTTTCATCATAACCAATCCATTCTTTTCTAATCATTTTTTGAAAATCTTCTTCCTCCAACCAAATTAGATTGAGCTTAAAAGGACTGGAAGGTTTTGCCTCTTGAATTTCTAATTAAATAAGTATGGGATAATTATATGAGCCACCTCCAGTCTCAACCCATGATCATTTTTTATCTATTTCATTGTATAATGACTCTGAGATAAAAAATATGTCTAGCCTCTTCAAGATCCTAGCTTTCACAACTTTATTATTTCTCCATGTAGAAATTAATTTTAGTAGTTCCAAATCAATTAAACCAACTTCTTCAATCTTATGTCTAAAGTAAACTTCAAGTCTATCAAGTCTTCCAGATTTTCCCCATACCTCACTTCTATTCATAGTAAAATTTAAGTCCCCACCAATGATAACTCTTTCATCCTTAACACACCTTTGGAAGAAAAAAATATCCTAAAATATCTGTCTATCTTCATAGGGATGATAACAATTAATAATTGATAACCTCAAACCCATGTCTTTGAAAAAAAATTATGTCCACAAGCTTGAAACCATAAAGGAAGAATTAATTAAGCATATTGAGTTCTTCTAGCCAATCAAAACACCCCCTAAATTTCTAGTAGCATCTAGAGCCAAGAACTCCCAATCCCTAAGCAATTTACTCAACCCTTCAATGACTTTTGTACTTTTTCCCATGGTTTCTTGTATAAGGATAACATCTGTATTATGAATTTCCACAAACCTGGCAAAGGCAAGTCTTTTAGAGGGATTTCCAAGACCTCAGATATTAAGATATAACAAGATCATTTAAACATATTAAAGGGGTTTTGTTTCGATCTAAGGACCCCTTTGAGAGATTTTTGTTTATCCTACTAAATTTTTCTCAATGCCTTCTCCTATGCATGAAACAAAAAATATTTTCAACCTGCTAAATAAGTGGAATATTTCTTCATAATATCCAAACCTAACCCTAACCTTCCAACCACTGCACAAGTTATCAACTCAGCTTCCTTTTTCCTAGAACGTAACAAATATCTATAGGAGGATCCCATCTCCAAACCATTCCCTAAAATAGATACATCCCTAGAAGATTCACCTGATAGGTCCAAAAGACTTCCCCCAATAGCAAAAATATTTGGATCAAAATCCCTATTCAATGTGTTTGAGGTTGTCAACCCATTGTCCAAAATCCTAGAAAATTCATTGTCCCTAGGACTTCTCTTCGAATATTCACAAGGAAGTGTAAAAACGTCTTTATTAAGTCCAGATTGCTCTCCACATATATTGAAAGTAATTGTTATAAGGCTTAGATGACTGGCCAATAAACTTATAGTATTAGGTTCCAATCCTTTCATAGTTTTCTTTATGATTATGTATCCTTCTCTAACAGCCTATGAATAGTGAAATGAAGACAAAGCTAAGACCAAAATTTCTTCCTCATTCTCCAAAGTCTTGGTTCTAGCTTTAAATTTTTTTTTTTGCTTGTTTTTGACAAATCAAGGAGCACTATTGAGCTCTAAGAAATAGGTATTTCTTGTTTAATATTATCTAACTTGAAATCCCCACTATTCATTTATTTTCTCCTCCATAATGTATTTGTAAAATATTGGGAAAATTCCTTAGCAATATGTTCATAAACATGACAACAAACACATTTAAAAGAAATCTTTAAATAGTCCAAGATTTTATTATGAATTGTATTCTCCACAACCATATCCATACAGTCTGGTAAGCCTTCATTGATATCCATCTCAACCAAAACCCAAGCTATAGACCAAAAAACACTATATTTGAAAGAAATATATATGTTCAAGGTTTTACCTTATGAATCTCAAAGCTCTTTCAAAGCTCTTTCTGATTATAAATCTATTAGCAGACTTGGAAGTTTTACCCAGATCAGGATTCTCCTTGAAAATTTAGTCTGAGGATCAAAGTAAGTTGTCCAAGCCTTCAAAGCTAAAAATTAAGACCCCCAATACTAATGACCTCTCATTTGTGTGCATCTTCCTCATATAAAAAAAAAGGAAACTTATCAATCCTTTGGCAAGTAAGTGAAAAATTGGCCCATATCCTAAAATTGTGATACATACCTTCTACAAACACTCATTTAGTGTATTATTAACTATTTTATGTCCATAAAACTTTCCAATAAGGGCCTTCTCCAAAAACTCCAAAACTTTTTCCATCCTTAGGTCTTCTCCAAGTACCATTCTAATCTTTGACTTTCTCTTTTTAACCATTTTATGTGCCTTACACACTTTAGTAGCTAGAGTTGAAGTCTGTGTTGATTGAAAGTTTGAACCCACGCCACTGAGAGCCTCTAAATCAATACTTTTACCAATAAAACCAGAACCAAACAAAGGAAACTCTATCAGACAAAGTGAGTTTGGGTTGTTTGTAGTTTTCTCAAATTTTTCTTCCCTACAATGAAATACTTGCTCATTCATCAAACCCATAACTTGAGTAGAGTGTTTTGAGACACTTGAGAATGAGTTGTAAATAGGAAAATCAACTTTATCTAAATATTTTGACATAATCTCCCCTCTATCCACTAAAGTTTGGTAATTTGAGTATTATTCAGGCCACTCAAAAAACCCAAGGACCCCCAGTTCTCAACTTCTAAGTCTTGTTCAAAAATGGGACCCTTGGCCCTTGGAGTTGAAAATATGTGTTGCCCCTCAAAAGGGTCCTCTGAGAAATCCAAATATTCTTCTTCATTCTCCATCAAAATAAGAAACTAATTTTGCAAACTATACTGTCATTTAAAAAAAATACCAAATGAAAACAAAAGTTAATATTTTCCTTTTGCAAACCCTAGATTTGATACATGAACTTCATGATTCCAACTGATAAACCTCTTCAAATAATCATTCACATGCACAAAAATATTCCTCCTTGTCAAAGTAGCTCCTTTCACCTTTGGCATGCTTCAAATATAGAAAGTAAGTTGTCCAAATTTCATTTTCTTCACATGAACAGATCTGAGCACACTTCAATTTTAAATAATAATGATGTTTCCTGCATCATTTTTTAAATATATTAGTCAATAACTAGACCCACCTTAATTTTATTCACATGACTAGATCTGAGCACATTCTAGTTTTAGGAGAAATAAAATATTATCACTTCTTCTGTTTTTTTACTTTTCTCTATGCTTCACTTGTAAACCCTAGCTTTACTATGTGCACTCCACAATTCTAGCCAACAAAATTCTTCAAACTATTGTTCACATGCATATAAATATTCCTCCCTAGCAAAGTAAATACTTTCATCCCTTCAATTTAATTCCTTTGTGTTTCACTTTTAAAATCCTAGCTTCATTGCATGCACTTTATGATTGCAGCTAACAAACTTCTTTCAAAAAAAATTTAAATGTAATAAAGAGGAATGCTTACCTCCTTCATAGTCCAAGCTTTCATCAAAATTGCAAATGGTTTTTTAGATGTCATCGAACGGTGATGATGATGGATATAACACAACCTACTATGGCAGTGATGACAGCCTTCTAGATATCTCTTTGGCCCATCCACAACAATAAACTATATTTAAAATATTTATCTTCTTGCTTTGTTTCCTCTCTGAAATCTAGCTTTAAAGTCCCCCTTTATATGTTCTATTTATAATACATGTTATATCCTGTGATGTGGGGGAGTTGGAGGAAGTGGGTTGTGTAAAACTCCTAGGAAAAAGAGAGGTCCCAGGTTCAAATCCCTCCCCCTCACATGCATGCGGATATGTAACTCTAGGGTGTGTTAATCCCACCCATCCAGTCATAAAAAAATAATACATGTTATAATTTTTTTATGCATCTATTATAATCCAATTACAAGTTTAAAATAATCTTGTATTTCTATATATATCTTACTTATAATAAATATTATAATTTATGTATGTATACATTATAAACCAATTACAAGTTAAAAATAACCCCTCTTTATATATTGAATTTTTTTTAAAAGGCAGGAAGAGAAATTTATATAAATTATACAAATGAAATAGAATATAAAACATACAAAGAAAGAAGGAAAATAAAAAAGGGGAGATAATACAATCCTTAAAAATATTTTAAAATATAATTATAATAAATAGTTAAAAAATAACAAATATATGTTCATCATAATATATAAAAACTACTTAGAATAATATCTTGAAAATAGGATATAAACTTTTAGTCAATCAAATATAAATACTATTTTCTAAATAGTGGTTAATCTAGTTTTATAAAAATTAATTCATAAATATTTAATAGATCATGTATTTATTTTATATTTTTTAAGAACTTACCACAAATTTTATTAGAAATTAAGATTTAAATTAATAATATACTTATGATTGAGAATGTAATATAAATTAACATAAAACTTTAAAAACAAATTTACAAAATATTCTAAAGAAATGTAACATGTAATATGATGAAGGTTATTAAATAGTAAAAAAAATTGTAATTAATTTTTAGGTTTTACATTCAAATTTTCTAGTCAAATTTATGATTATTGATGTAGGCTTCATCCCTCAAAGGTTAATATTTGTGTATATTTATCTTACTATTTTTAGACATTCTCATATTGTTAATTTAGAACTTCATTAATATATTTCAACAACAATATTTTACATGTTATCTTTATATGAAAACTTATAAAAGCTAATTATAAAATTTTATGAGATAATTATTTAAAATATATACATTAATGTAACAAAAAAATGCCCTCATGGATGCTTTTTCCTTGGGCAGTTTGTGATGGCTTTTCCTTCCTAGAAGAGCATATCATGGATGTCTGCTCTCTTAGAGAGCTATTTTACTAGGGCCAGGAGGCCCCCAATTTTTCCTTCGATGATCTACAACAACTTTCCATTCCTATGGGAGCATCTTATGGATGCATGCTCTCTCAGAGAGTTGTTTTACTAGGGGCCATGAGGGCCTCTAGTTTTTCCTTCATTAGTATGTGGTGGATTCCCTTCCTAGGAGAGCATCTTGTGGATGTGTACTCTCTTGAAGAGATATTTTACAAGGTCCAAGAGGGCCCTTAGATTTTCCTTGGATGGTCTGTAGTGGCTTTCTCTTCCTGGGAGAGCATCTTGTGGACATGTTCTCTCTCATAGAGTTGTTTTACCAAGGACTAGGTGGGCCCCCTATTTTTTATTCGATGATCTATGATGACTTTCCTTTCTTGGGAGAGCATCCTATGGGCACGCGTTATCTCGAAGAGCTTGTTTTACCAAGGGGGCATCCTATGGACACATGCTATCTTGAAGAGTTGATTTACCATGGGCTAAGTGGCCCCCCTACTTTTTATTTGGTGCTCTACAATGGATTTCCTTTACTGGGAGAGCATCCTATGGGCATGCACTCTGTTCAAGATCTTGTTTTACTAAGGGTCAAGATGGTCCCTTATCTTCATCCAGTGGTATGTGAACAATTATTGGGAGAGGATCCTATGGACCTCCATCGACCTGTTGCTAGGCTTGTGTAATATCCCCTTCTTACACTTAGATAGTTTGACACCCGTCAGTCTATTTTAGAGTTCCCATAGGCTAGTCAGTGATGGTTAGGGAGCTCATTGGATTGGAGAACCTGTGTTTCTGATTTCATCATCTTTGGGTTTTGGTACTATTTAAATAATATACTATTTTTATTATATGATATTTTTAGTCAGCGGTATTTCTAGTTTTCAGCATCCAATTAGTTGTAGAGGTTTGTTTTGATTTTTGGTAATATTCATTATGTTTCGGCATTTAGTGAGCAAAATTTATTAATTTAATATTTCACTTAAGTTATAAAGTAACTTAAGTGTAATGTTATATTTTAATATTTCAATAAAGTGCACCAAAAAGGGGGGATGCCTAGCTTAAGGAGGAAAAATAAAATATTTTAAAAGTGAGCTTTTGTGGAGATAAAGTAAAACCTAATTTCTCATTGAGAAAAAACCTAACTCCCATCCAAGCTCTTTAAAAGTGGGTTTTGGCTCCCATTTTCATTATCTGATAATTGACAACTTAGGAAGATGCTACTGGAATGTATCTGGGATTTCAATTTGAAGGTTTGGAGGATGGTAAACCTCTTTAATTATTTAGGTTTTGATGGTGAAAGACCCATCCTAGCTGGATATGGTATTTTCATCCAGGAAATGCATTGGTGCTTTAGAGATTTCAATATTTTGATTTTCAGATTTTAGGTTTTGGTGTGTTTGGTTTCCAATGTGATGTTTTGTGCATGAAATATTTATTTTTGGCAATTTGGGTAATTATTCTTAAGTTTTTGTGTAATGCAAAATTCTTGCATGACTAGCCATACCATTTTGACCATGAACTCGAACCATATTTTGGTGTGCAGCTTTCAGATAAAGTAGAATCTAGTTGTGGGTATTATTTCTTTGGTTTCAGTAGACTTGGGTGCTCCTTTTTCTAGAGTTGCACATTTTAGTGGATGTTCCTAATTTTTCAGAGGTAGCTAAACTTTTTTGCAGATCCTACGACTATGGCATATTGTGGGTGGGTTATTTCTGGTTGCCTATGACCGAATTATCATTTATAAGGCTTTAAGTGAGATTTCAAACTTAAGACAATGCTCAGTAGCGAGGTGAACAACTTGGTGTGACTTTTTTTGGTGGATAGAAAAATTTGTAGCCATGTATCTGGTGTTTTCAAACCTATAACGTCACTTACCTCTCTCAAAGAATTATGATTTCATATCTATTGTGGTATGTAATGAGTTATTACTTGATGTAATAATGTTATGAATGTGTTTCTCAATAAAAATATGTTGTTACAATAGTTTGCATAATATTGTTTAGCTTCTGAGTTATTGTGATAGTGTTTACCTTCCATATTGCATATTTATATTGTTATATATATATATATATATATATATTTAAAAAAAATTAGGGGCATTTATTACAGTGGTATCAGAGCAAGTTTGTTTCTACCAGCCTTGCCAATATTTTTCAAAAACAATTTGTAACATTCCATGAGTGAAAGGGAACAAATATACTATAACAGAGAGCTAAGAAAAAATCATTGGCAACCACCTCAGATTCCTAAAGGTGATACTATCATAAGGATATTGGGTTTACAAAAGGAAATTTCTAGTGATAGTGAAGGTATTTCGAAGGTTATGGAAGAAAGAGACAAAGGAAGAGTTGGTTCAGAGAGTCCTGATACCAAGGCTAAATAAAAATTTGATGTTATGATAGAGATGATGTATCATATGCTTTCCAAGATTAACCAAGGAATACAACCATAAATTCATAATAATACTTTGGGTATGGAAACACATATGGGTGAATCCATCACTTCCAATCAGCATGGATGTACTAAATCAGTAACCTCATGGATTGTTTCAAGACCTTTATAACCCACATTTACATGAAGATAAGAAGTTCCTATTGATCAGGAACCCCAAATTCCTTTATTTGATGGGTTGATACATGCATATTCTGAGTATGACACCTTACTGAAATAGATCAAGGATTGTTTCTCCCTCAATGAATACATGAGCTAAAAGAAGAGTAGAGGTGGAACAAGGACTAAACAGAGGGGAACCTTATACATAAAGATTTGCAACAGACACTAAGTAAGGTTACCTTGGCTAATTTTGATGGGAGTAATAAGTGTACAACTAGATATTGTATCTAGAAGTTGGATAAATATCTATCTCTTAGACAAATGCCTAAAGAGGAAGCAAACAATTTTGCCACTTTGCATTTGGAGGGGATTGCACACGAGTGGTGGTATCATGGAATTACAACTTTGGGGTATAGAGCTATCACTACATATTATGAGTTTAATCAGAAGCTCGTCGAATGGTTTTATAGGAAGGATCTAGAGTTACATTTTAGGGAGTTAGCTCAATTGAAACAATATGGATCCTTGGATACATTTATAGTAGAATTTCAGAGACTTTTAGTTATGGTTTTGGGAATCATAGAGAGGAGATTAGTAGTTATTTTTAGTGAGGGACTCATGGAGCCTATCATGGGTTGGATTAAAGCATTTGATCCACAAACCTTGCAATAAGCTATGAAGAAAGCAAGGAATATGGAGTTGTCTTCTCCTAGATCTAAATTTTAGACCAAACCCTTTATAGGAAAGGAGAACAAAAACATTTTTAGAAAGAAGCAAATCAACATAAGAGGAAAATTCCAAAGATTGATTATGAGGCATTAAATTATTTAAGAAGAAAAATATTATTCTTCACATGCAAATAACCATGGGCTCTATGACATAGATGTGTTTTTAAGGTAAAATCCAATCAAATAGAATACTATTAAGTTGATGAAGCAACAACTAAAAACTCAAACTAGTAATTTGATCAAGAAGAAAAAGAAGACGAGAAGTCATCAAAAGAGTCCAAAAAGGAGGAAAAAGATCAAGGGACTCTTGCATATCTCCATAGTTTTTAGAGGAATGAATAATTGAGTATACAAGGAGCGTTAGGAGGGCAACGAGTTGTGGCATTGATAGACACAGGAGCCACACATAACTTCATTCATGAGGGGGTTGTTTCTCATAGAGGACTAAAAATTGAGGAGGTGAATGGTTTCAAGGTGATGGTAGCAGATGGATTCACCATTACATGTACTAGAAAAATATCACAAATGGGTCTTCAGTTGGGCAACCACAAATTCAGAGATGATTTATATGTTGTTAGCATCAAAGACATGGATGTTGTGTTGGGTATTCAGTGGTTGCACTCTTTAGGTGAGATTGTACTCAATTTTTAAACTATGGAATTCAAATTCAAATATGAAGGGTAAAATGTGGTTATGAGAGGGATGGAAAATGGAGGACCATGGGTAGTCTTATTCAAAATAATGAAGAGAATATTTAGATATGATTTTGTGGAGTGGGTAGTAGAGTGTGTTTTCATACCCATAGTTACAAAAGAGGTGAAACATTCTTATCATCCGAGTATCTAGGATTTTCTTACCAAGCAAAGTAAGGTTCTTAGTAGCATACCTCCATGGAGGCCTCCTGATAAAGGTATTGAGCATGTGATATAATTAGAGGAGGGTGCAAATACCATTATCACTATCCCATGCAGACATCCTAAAAGGCTCAAGGATGAGATTGAAAAGACTATTAAGGAACTATTGGATATGGGGCACATTACACCAAGTAAAAGTCCATTTACTTCTTCTGTGGTCTTGGTGAAGAAGAAGTATGGAACCATGTGCATGTGCATTGATTAAAGATCTTTGAATAAGGATATGATTAAAAATAGGTACCCCATTCCTTATATTGGTGAGCTCATTGACGAGCAACATGGTGCAGTATATTTTTTTATAAGATAGATTTGAGATCCGATTATCATCATATTCGGGTCAAAGAGGAGGATATTGAAAAACAACTTTCAGATGTCACTTTGTCCACTTTGATTTCTTGGTCATGCCTTTCGGATTGACCAACACACTTGTTACTTTCTAGTCCTGCATGAATAGGATTTTTAGCAAACAGTTATGTAAGTTTGTATTAATATTCTTTGATGATATTTTTGTTTACAACAAATCATGGGAAGAGCATTTGAAACATTTATATGAGGTTTTAGGAATCCTTGAGGCTAAATCATTATTTTCCAAACAGTCAAAGTGTGAATTTGGGATGATAGAACTATTATACCTTGGACACATAAAAACCTCACAAGGAGTTAGTGTAGATCCTGAGAAAATAAAAACAATTCTATATTTACCACCACCTACCAATATTACATAGTTGAAGGGGTTCTTTGGTTTGTGTGGTTTTTTTAGGCAGTTTATCAAGGGCTTTTCACAAATGGCTGCTCCACTTACATATTTGACTAAAAAGAGAGCTTTTACTTGGTCTAAATCAGCATAGAAGACCTTTGATGACTTTAAACAACTTATGAGCACATCCTATTTTGGCCATTCTAGATATTACTAAACCATTTTACCTTCATTGTGATGCTTTGGTGGAAGGCATTGGAGTTGTATTGATGTAAAATAAGCATCCTATAGCTTTTGAGAATATGAATTTGAGGGATGGAGAGAGGACTTACTCTATTTATGACAAAGAAATGTTAGCCATCATGCATACTTTGGCTAAATTCAAATAGTACTTAGTGGGACGTAGGTTTGTGGTGAGAACTGCTCATAACAACCTCAAACATTTCTTTAATCAAAACTATCTCAATGATATGCAACAAAAATGGGTTAGCAAGTTGCAAGATTATGATTTTGATATTGAATATGTAAAAGGGAAGAAGAATATAGTGGATACTACATTGTCAAGAAGTCCCCCTTTGAGCTCACTTATAGATATTGTAGTATATTGGAAATATCAAATTGTTGCAGAGTATGCTAAGAATACCTTAGCTAACAAAATTTTGGATGTGACTTCATAGGATGATAGGTACAAGGTAAGAAATTAAATAATTTTTTATAAGGATAAAATATTTCTAGTCCCTAAATCTAGACTTAAGATAAATATTTCGAAGACTTTTCATGATATTCCTATGGCTGGCCACCCTAGATTCTATAAGACTTACATGTAAGACCGTGATATATTTTCATGGAAGGGATTGAAGAATGAGGTTTTACAATATGTTCATGAATGTCCTCTATGTGAATAGAATACAAACGAACATCATTATCTTGCTATTTTGTTGTAGCACCTACCTATTTCCACTTGAAAATGAGAAAGTATCTCAATGGACTTCATCACTAGACTTCCCATGGTGCAAGGGAAGGATTGCCTTTATGTTTTTATGGATAGGTTGACTAAATTTACCCATTTATATGCTATTTTAGTAGCATTTACATCAGTACATATGGTTTATATATTCTTTAGAGAGGTATTAGACTTCATGGTTTACCCAAAAATATTGTTAGTGATCGAAACAAGTTTATGAGCCTATTTTGGTAGGAGTTGTTCAAATTGTGTGGCATTGTGCTGACCCCTAGCACTAGTTATCACCCACAAACTGATGGGAAAACAAATATTGTAAACAAATGGGTGGAAGGGTACCTATGCAACTATGTTTCAGGGCAGCATAAGGCATGGGTAAAGTGGTTGCATTTAGGGGAGTATTGTTATAACTCCTCCTATCACATGACTATCAATATGTCATCATTTTTGGTATTATACGGCTATGAGGATCCAAGTTTTATTGATTTACTTTTAGGAGATTGTAGAGTACCTACAGCTAAGGATATTTTATAGGAGAGTCAAAACATCTTGATATTCTTGAGATATAATATTCAGAAAGCCCAAAACCAGCAAAAGAAGTTTGCATACCAGCATAGAACTGAGTAAATTTTCAAAGTAGGATATATGGTCTACTTGTGCTTGCAACCCTACCAAAAATCCACTCTCAAAGGGAGTGGAGTAGAGAAGCTTAAGCCTCGATTTTATGGGTCATTCAAGATATCCAAGAGGATTGGAGAGGTGGCATGTGAGTTGGAGTTACCTAAGAGTAGTAGGGTGTACAATATCTTTCATGTATCACACCTCAAGAAGGCATTTGAACATAATTTAGTACCATCTATAGAGTTGATTCCTTTGGATGAGGAAGGGAAGTTAGTATTGATTCCTGAAGTAGTTATTAACTATAGAGACGGTTCCCTTAGGAGGAGAACAGTTAGATAAGTTTTGGTGAAGTGGAAGAATCTACCATTATAGGATGCTACATGGGAGAGTGAGAAGATTTTACAACACCTAAATCTTCAATTGCTTTAGGACAAGCAATTTTGGGGAGGGAGGACTGTAATGTTCCCTTATTACACCTAAATAGTTTGACACCCGTCATCCTATTTTGAAGTTCCCATAGGTTATTTTATAATGGTTAGGGATCTCATTGGCTTGGAGAGCCCGTGTTTTCGATTTCATGATCTTTGGGTTTTGGTAGTATTTATAGAATCTATTATTTTTAGTATATGTTATTTTTAGTAAGTGGTATTTCCAGTTTTCAACATCCAATCAGTTGTAGAGGTTTGTGGTGATTTTGGGTAATATTCATTCTATATTGGTGTTAAGTTAGTGAATATATTAATTTAATATTTCACGTAAGTTATAAAGTAATTTAAGTGTAATGTTATATTTTAATATTTCAATAAAGTGCACCAAAAAGGGGGGATGCCTAGCTTAAGGGGGAAAAATAAAATATTTTAGAAGTGAGCTTTTGTGGAGATAAAGTAATGTTTATTTTTGAAAACCTAACTCCTCTGCAAGCTCTTTAAAAGTGGTTTTTGGCTCCCATTTTTATTATCTGAGAATTGACAACTTAGGGAGATGTTGTGGGAACGTATCCAAGATTTTGATTTGCAGGTTGCGGAGGATGATAAACCTTTTTAACTCTTTAGTTTTCAATGGTGAAAGACTCATCCTAGCTATATATGGTATTTTCATCTAGGAAATACATTGGTGCTTCACAGATTTTAGTATTTTGATTTGCAAATTTTAGGGTTTGGTGTGTTTGGTTTCCAAGGTGATATTTGGGTAATTGTTCTTGAGGTTTTGTGTAATGTAGAATTACCTGGCATGATCGACTGTACCATTTTGACCATGAAGTTGAACCACATTTTGGTGTGCAACTTTCAGAGGAAGTAGAATATGGTTATCGGTATTATTTCTTTGGTTTCAATGGAATTGGGCACTCCTTTTTGTAGAGTTACATATTTTAGTGGTTTTTCCTAATTTTTCTGAGGTAACTGAACTTATTTGTAGATCCTATAGTTATGGTATCTTGTGGGTGTTGGTTATTTCTGGTTTCCTATGATCAAATTATAATTTAGAAGGCTTTGAGTGAAATTTTAGACTTAAGACAACACTTAGTAGAGATGTGAACAACTTGGTGTGACATTGTTTGGTGGACAAAAAAAATAGCAGCCATGTATCTAGTGTTTTCAGACCTATAACATTACTTTCCTCTATCAAAGAATTAGAATTTCATCTCTATTGTGGTATGCAATAAGTTATTACTTGATGTAAACAATGTTATGAATATGTTTCTCAATCAAAATATGTTGTTACAACATTTTACATAAAATTAATTATTTTATGAGCTATTGCAGCAATGTTTACCTTCCAAATTTATATATATATACTCCACTAAATGTATTATATATTTAGTGGAGGAATATGTAAAGAAAAATTACAACTTAGGTAAAGAATAATTACAATTTGTTTTTTTTTTTTTAAATGTCTAAGGAAGTTGGTTGTATTTATATTATTTTTTAGTAAAAAATAATTACCATTTTTTTAATGTATAAGTAAGTTGGTTACATTTATATTATTTTTAGTAATTATAATGCATGAGGGGATCAACTATCCCTTGAGATTTGGACATTGATAGGAGGCACGTTTAGAGGATTCAAATCAAACTACTACCTTTGCAACAAGCATTCCTCAAGATTTGAACTTAGGTCTATTCTTCGCAAGTACTTAATCAGTCAGACAATTATCAATCCACCTAACCCTTGGGGGCATAATTACAACTTAATTAAACATATTTTAGATGGAGTTAACTCATACAATTTTTTTTAATTTATATTTTTGTTATATAGTAATTAATATGATTATATATATATATATATATATATATATATATATATATATATATATATATATATATATATATATATATATATATATATATATATATATATATATAAACCTTTATAGGGAAATGAACTGGTGAGGGATTTTAGTGGCAAGTTTGTAGAGATCCAAGTCTAAACCTTAAGCTGCAATTTGAAAGGTTCAAGGTTCAAACCCACTCAATATGAAAGGACTACGACCCCATAAAAAATCCTTGGAAATTATAATCATATATAAATCAATTTGAAATTGATAATTTAATTGAACTTGTCTCTGTTTTAGAGTTAATATGTTTTTATAAAAATCAGAAAAATAACCCACATAGTATACTTATGTAATAATATGATTCGAACGAAAAAAAATCTGTACTAGTTTTTCCGACAGCTATGTCTAAATGATAGCTGATATAGTCAATTACTGCAATCAGAAGTACGAGACTAATGGCCATGCATTCTTAAATCACAAGTATTTTTGCCTTATAGAAGAAAGCCTTGTTTGGCAGCGACGGTTAACCAAAGTGACGACTTTTTTTTCAACGGCATTTATTGCATAATGCCCTTTTTTCTGCTACCTATTCTTACACAAATGCCAATTATCAGGAAGGAAGATGTTGTTATGCAAAAATATTAACAAACAAACAGCACGGAAGGAGGACTTAATAGACGCAGATTCACAATTATTTTCCAAGGTTTTCGTCATTATAATGAAAGAATAATGTCAAATCTTTACCGTTATCTCCAAGTCTTTAGTCACTCGTGAATCCATGAAGAGTAGGACAGCAGGTATGGTTTCTTATATCAAGACCTAATCTCAAATTTCTCCATCAATACTGAATTCTCTACCAATGAGAAATTGATACTTGTAGAGAAAATTGCAAGTTGCCTGACTTCCTCTACAAATGACGTTAGGAAAATGTTTTTGATATGAAGTTTGAAAACAAACATAATCTATTTGTTGGGTTAATCGAAGTTAATGGATTTTCAACGGGAAAACATTTAATCACTATCATGTTAGGTTAATCGAAGTTAATGGATTTTCAACCAATAAACATTCAATCACTACCATCCAATCTATTCTCTTTTGAGTATAGCATAACTTCAACCTTTGAACCTCCTCATAAAAAACCAAACCCTAACCATTGGGCCATAATTTCAACCTTTGAACTTCCTCACATTAAAAAAACAAAAACCTTAACCATTGCCTCATAATTTCAACCTTTGAATTTCCTCATAAAAACCAAAACTCTAACCATTACACTTTCTTCTAGAACAAATGAACACCAACTATAAAAATTACCTATTTAAAAATAATGTCAACCAACAACAATACAATCTAGCTCAATATTTCTTAATATAATCTTTAAACCTAAATTTGTACAAACAAAAACATATTTTATCCTAAGGACTATGAATAGTAAAATGAAATTCATATTTCAATCTTTCTTAATATAATCTTTAAACCTAAATTTGTACAAACAAAAACATATTTTATCCTAAGGACTATGAATAGTAAAATGAAATTCATATTTCTTTTATATATATTTTTTTTAATTAATTGAATAATTAAGATAAAAATAATTCATTCTTTAGGTAATATATATTTTTATTATAATAATAAAATAAATAAAAAATAATAATAATAAATGAAAATAAACAAAAAGAACTATAAAATATAGACGTGAATATATTTTTATGTTTTTTATTATAAAATAATAAAATAGTTAAAAGAAGAAAGAAACAAAAGAAAAATAATTTTAAAAGGGAAAAAGTTGAAAATAATAAAAATAAATAAAATAGAATAAAAATAATATAATAAATGGACTTAGTGCAGGTTGAAGAAGTGACATTTAATACAATTTATTAAACAATAAATAAATAAAATAAAAAATATATAATAAATATTTTGAAATTTTTTAATTTTAATAGTATTTAATAAAAAATGCAATATTTTTAATGGGTTTGTTATAATAGATGAGAATTGAGGAGTTTCACATCGTAAATATAATGTTCATTTTAATATTTTTGTTAAATAGGATGAGTTAAAGTAGTTAAAAACTTGAAATTTTATTGAATAAGTCTTAATTTTTATATGTGGGTATGATTTAATACAAACTGAGGACCTATTTCAATTCCATATTATTTATTTAAAAAATAAATAAAATTGTATTGTGTCACTTGGTATCAAATTGATATGGAGTAAACTTGAAATTAAAAATTGATGAAAATAGTTTAGCATTAAATTCATCAATTTTTGATATTTTATAATAAAATAAAATTTATTTTTTATAACATTTTAGGGAGCAAATAAAATTTTATAAATTTGTGAGATAAATTTCACAATCATTTCCAGGACCATATGACAATAAAAAAATTATTATTATTAGGGTTAGGTTTTGGCCCCAGATCAAGGATCTTATGTTAATTACCCTAATAACAATACAACACACAAAGTAGACAATATGATTGTCTTTTTTAAGGATTAAATGTGTGTGCTAAAACTGGTTTAGTGTGTTTGATTTGTTGTAAATATGCTCTGAACTCTTATCGTGTTTTTCATACGTTATACTCAATTTGTTCAAAGGTTTTCATCTATATACTCACACAAGCCGAATATGGTAGTGAAGTCCATACTCAACAAGGTAGCATAGGTACTACCAACCCTCACCCAATACACTGTGTGCAGTGATACACCCTTTCAAAGATGAGTGCATGCTATTTTGTACGGATAGGACAGTTCTTGGGTCCTGATAATACAATTTCAAATGAGCCAACCAAGTGGTAATGACATCCACTGTTGGTTTCAATAAAATGGGTTGGATGTGAGAGCCCAACTCCATTGATGTTTAAATAAAATGTGGTGTGTGGGGTTATTTTTACTTTGCATGAAAATAAAATGAATAAAACAACATTCACATGATTTTTCTACATGCTTTTCAAAAGAACATTTTATTTTCAGAGAATGCACAATTATGCTAGATGATATTCAGAGAATGCAACTATCTATGATGAAAATGGCCATTGATTAAACCTCATACATGCAAACTCTAAAGAATCAATATCCTAGACCATTGGATACTAGGGCGGACTACAATCAGAGATCCACTATTCCTAGCAGCGACTAGTGGAAAACTAAAAAAAACATCTAGGATTTTCCCATTTACTTTTTGCTATGTTTTTTTATTAGCATCCATCTATTGCATTTTGCTTCTATAAAAACACAGACAAAAAGATACAGAGAAGGAAAAGTGCACGTACCTCAGGTCCAAGTCTATTGGTGATGTCTGATTTTGTTATTTTTTTTTCTTTGTTGACTGTGTCTGTCAGGCGCGGTTGCGACTGTTAACTGCAGGTTTCAACCATGGTTAGCACTATGAACTATAGGTGTAAACCACAGTTAGCATTGTGAACTGCGGGTGTAAATCATGGTTAACACCTGCAACCAAAAAAACTAAAAAAAACATCAGTGATCATGAAATTTTTGGGGTTTTCATCGTGATCACCTTTTGTAACCACCAAAAAGGCTCACTCATGATCTAACTATTGCAATTGAATAAAGATACGCAAATAGGCCTGCATAAATAAATAATAAGAAATAACATTAATACAAGGAATCCTTTATTAATTTCAATGGAGTAAAATTACATATTCATCCTTCGTAGGGATACCCATTTGATACATCAATTACAATAGTGTCTAATCCCTATCAAGGGTAGGTGTGATCAAAATACCCCTCATGGTGACACGAACTACTCTAGGGTGTCGATGAACCTCTTCTTCATGTTGAGGAAGGAATTGGATGCTTTATCTCTCCTTCAAATCATATTCCCTATGATCAAGAAACAACAAGAAGTAATTAGTAACAAAGGAGGCCTCTCTTGATGAGGCTTTTGGAGGAATCTTGCATAAAGAATAGCATGAAATCAAGAAAGCATTTAAAACTATCAATCTATGCAAGAAATGAGGAAATTGTAATATAGCATGTAAAGAAGCATGAATCTAGCTAAGAAACATCCTAATTAACCATTAGAAAACTTGAATTGTATGAAACTAATCTAGATTAACAAATGTAAGGAAATGTGAAACAAATATACCTCTAATTCCTAAATTAACCAGTCAAATGTCTGCTAAAATGTAGATCTATGCTAGATTAAGCTATTTGCATCACTGAAAATAGAAATCTACTGCTAAAATGGAGGAAGGAGAGCATCAAACCCTAGCCGCAGGTCTGAGGTGCGGTTGACACTGTTAACCATGGTTGATAGTTGTGATTGAGATGAAAGTATCCTCTCTCAAAACTAGGGCTATAAACTCTTAAATCCTCCAAGGAATTTATGGTCAAGGGTCACCTGTGTTTTCTGGAACAGATTGGCGGTTGAATTCAATGGAATTAACAATGGAGGTGTGTCAATTTTCAAGCTTCCTCCTCAAGCTCTTGAGATCACCATTGTTGCATGCACAGTTGTCATCGATCGATTGGACAACACTTCATTACTCCTCAAGGGGATATGAAATTGCTCTCTAATCCGATAGGGCTTCGCTATGTGCAATTGAGCTATTCTTCAGGATGGTTGCTCTCTAAAATTTGGGTCTTAAGTAGACTCCCAAAATCCTTCCTCTAGATTTATGGAGAAGCCAATAACAATAATTGGCAGTTGGGAGGAAGCTTCTAGATGCTTTCCAGCCCAAATTGCTTTGAAAACCATTGCAATTCGACTATTGCAATTGATTTGACTCGGCTCTGGTCACCCGAGTTTGTTATAGTGCTAATCATAGGTTTTAGTCATGGTTAGCATGTAGGCTTTTGCTAACTATAGGTGTCAGTTGTGGTTAGCATGCAGGATTTTTCTAACCGCAGGTGTCAGTCGCAGTTAGCACTGAATAGGCCAAGGAGCCCAAATTGAGTGGTTAAAACCACTGCTTGGTCTTGGAAAGGTCCAAGGTCATTCATATGGTCTGGAAAGGTGCCCATATGAGTAGTCTCCATTGACATGAGGCATTTTAGGTGTCTACACCTACTTGAAAATATTCCTGTAGCAATAATGATCTAGTTTTAATTGGAAATACTTTGAATGATCAATCAGCTTGGGTACAAGTGCATTGGAACGCTTTGAGAATAGAGGAAAATAGGGAAATAATTGCTGAATTCTAGACACCTTTGTGCTTTGGAAATCTACACTCACCTAGGCAATCTGCTTGATATCAAACCCATTTTGAAAATAGGTGAAACTTATAGGGGGCACCCTTGGAAATCATGAAAATCATCCATAAATCAGGGAACATAGCTTCCTTTTACCACAATCATTAAATTTTCATATTCATCTGACCCAAGCGCCTTTGACCAATTTCCATAAATGTTTACACTTCAAAATTTCTCAAAATAGAGTCATAAGCGAAATTTATTTCTTTAACTCTTATTATTTTCCTTTTATTCATGTTTTTTTTTCTAAAACATGCATGACATTTCTCTCCATGAATATCCCCTATCGTGATGTTCATATTCCCTCTTTATTTCACACTTAATGCTTCGAACCATTGTAATTATTTTTAGCCTCCTAAAAAGGTGACTAAAAACTTCAAATACCTCCCAAGGATGAAACATTTTGCACAAGACATTATTCCCTTTCAAACATACGTTTACCCCAAAGAAGGGTGAAAGGCACTATTGCCCTTTACTTCGGGCAAACACATCTTTGACTTTTCAATATCACTCCTTAGTACTTGGCCTGAAATGAACCTTGGCACATTAGTGGAGCACTTTCATGTAGCTTCACCCTAGGGATAGGCGAATAGGACTTTCACCCCTCACCCAGGGTGAGAGCATGTTTGACTTTTCAACGTCGCCTGCTATATTTATGAAAATTCATCTGAATCCACCTTTCTGGTGAGCTTTCACCCCAAGGAGGGGCGAATGAGAGTGCCTTTGACCAGTCAACACCTTGGTTGGGTGCATTGTCTTAAACTTTGAATATGTTCACCCCAAAATGGGGCGAATGGTGCTATTACCCCAACTTTGGGGCGAACGCATTTTTTGATTATGCCATTCTCAACTTCAGTCTCGCCCCAAACTTTGAATGTTGTTTTGGATGAAATTCATTATTTTTATTCATTTTTTATGTTCACCTTGAAGCAAGACGAATGAGGCTTTCACCCCAAGCTTCGAGCGAATGCACTTATCAACCAAATTTTTTATTCGGGTGATAGGGTCATTACTTTTTCATTCTCCATTTACTTTTCAATCATATTTTATTTTCAAACAAAGAGGAACATGAAGGAAGATTAATTTTAAAATGTTGTAAGTATAGGCTGAAAACACAGTATTGTAGATTAACACACATATATATATGTTTTTTTTACAATAAAAAATCCTTTGATAAAATTTTGATCAAAATAAAAAAAATCTCAATGTGGCATGTCAAAATTACCAATAGTATGTAAGGATGGAACATGCCATGAAATATCTATTTTATATACAACAACATCAACATGATCATCCACATAAAACAAGTGTGGATATGTGTCCTATAAAATATCTAAAGTAGGTATTGTAGCATCAACCTCATCATCCAAAACATCATGATATAATGACTTCATAAACAAAGATGTAATGTCACAAATGATGGTGCCTTGGCTAAAAAATTTGTTCTCAACATATGATAAGCAAGGTGAGTTGTGTTCTTGTGAACTCCAATAAGTTTTTGAAGCTCCCCACAAACTAATTTATGAATTCATGAACCATGTACTATACTCCTTATATTTCACCATTGGTTTGGGTTTTAGAGTTATGAACAAAGGATCCAAACCTTAAACCATGCTTCAAAAGTTTCAACATTTGCCTCTATGCTAAGTTGAAAAAAATTAGATTCATGATGTCCTCAAAAGTAGAACCACCCCCTAAAAATTAAATTTCATTATAATGTGAGAGGTCTAGTGTGATGTCACAAGGTGGTGCAAAATGCCACAAAATCACACCAATGCAAAAATGAAGCTTTTGAACTTTGAAAAAATATCCAAAGGAATTCCCAAAATAATCCTCTCCTTAAAACTAAGTGAGGAAGATTGGCACAAGAGGATGCACCACAACAAAGCAAGCAAATTCAAAGACAATGGAATCCTCAAGTACAATAATTTGTAGGTTTCGCCAATACTGAACACCATGTAAGATGATCACAAAGGTCCAAACTAAGTGGGAAAACAAAAAATGAAGGAATATGGGACTTTATCACAATAGTCCATACATCGGTTCAAGTGCAAAAACCTTTTTACAATGCAAGATTGAGAGTGCAGTCATAGAATCATCATAAATGTTTAAATATAGATCCAAACAATCTAAAATTTTAGAGATATATCATAAACATGATTTTACATGCCTAGAAAAAATTTTATTGAGCAACTCCAAGTATTTCTCTTGATAAAATGATTTTACTAACAATAGTAAAATCATTGTAATAGTCTAAACATAGATCCAAATACTCTAAAATTTTATGGGAAGATCTATCAACTAAGTTTACACTCTGTAAACAACTCTACAAAAACTTTGAATCTTTGATGAAAATATATGTAGATTACTAAAACATTGTAGGGTTATTTAAAATAGGGATAACTTGAAGAATGCTTATACAAAATAGCTAAAATTTTGGGCATCGATATTATGAATGCATCTATAGACATCCAAAAAAAATGATTGAAAATTCACATTCTATCAGGAGATATATGCAAAATACAAAAACGAATTTTTTTGGACCCTACCAAAAAAGAGAAATGCTAAAAAAAAATTCTTGGACATATTCAAGGGAATGAGGTTTTTGTTGTATGGGAATAAGATATTCTATAAATTTGATGATAATATGACAATGGAATAAGAGATACAAACTAGCCAAAACCTCCACCAAGGATCCGATCACAAAAAATAAAGCTTCCACACTAATATTCGAACCTACAAGAGAAATAGATGCAAAACCCTCACAAATGGATGATTGCACCATGAAAGAAATTATAATCAAATCATTCCAAGTTGCAAGGATTGCAAGTGTTAATAGAACACCACATTCAACCAATACAAGAATCTAAAAGCAAATTGATAGCATAAGCTTACAAATGGATATGCAAAACAATGAGCAACAATATCATATATTATACCTAAAAAATGAACACTAAGTACAATGAAGGTACCTTGCTTATAAAGGCAAGGATGATCAACCATAGTCGTAGGATCAATATAAGGATAAATATCCATCGTACAAAATGTATATGTGATATGGTCCATATATATGTAACTGCTATTGGGAGAAAGAATCTCAACTCTCCAAATATACCTAAAATATCCCCATAACACCTAGGAATAGTCAAACCTAAAAATATCCCCATAATATCTAAGAAATAAATATGTAACATCTCATAATATCTAAATAAGATAAATGAAATATCCACACATAAGTGGGTGGGGAAAATATATGGAAAAACTAAATAAAAAATAAATAAATTACCTAGGTGAGCATGAGCTAAGGTAAACAACCTACTCTAATAGAATTTCCACTCTTGTGTCAAAAACCCAAGTATTTTCAGCATATCCTTGATAATATTAGTGGAAATTAAACTATTTGTAGCTCTACTAAAAACTTTTAACATTTTTGTTAAACAACCTACCACTTAGTAACATTAACGTTGTTTTCCCATTCAAATTCAGATTCTTAGTAGTGGTAAAACTTTGGTGTTTTCATTCCTCTGCTATGTTGACTAAAAATGCTAGGGAAAATTTTTAGCATAGTGAGGACCCCCACATGTAAAGAACCTTATCCTGTGTGATTGATATTTTGATTTAACCTTCTTACCATTTGTAGATCCTTCTCTTGGGTTTCCCATGTTGTGACCCTCTTCAACAATTATCTCTAGCATTATTTGTTGTTGCTCCATTTGGTCTTGTAGTGACCTAACTAAGGACATTAACTACCCTAATTTCCATTGAAGCATCATGAGTAGGTAAGTATCATTTATCATGTCTTTATTGTAATACTTTATTTTTCCAACATCCTTATTGGATCCCACTGATTCCCTAGTTTTCCTACTAGAATCCATGATTCATCCCTTCTTCTTGCCAGTGTCCTTCACTCTTTTTGACCCCTTTGGAAAGCATATGATAACTTATTTTTGCATGTTCAAACCCACATTTCTAGATGAGCTCAATATAGGTGTCATATCCTATCCACACCAAGGAGTTAGGTAAGTTATAATTCTTCCTCAATTGTACTTACAATCTATTAGCTTCATTTTTATAATGAACTAACATAAATATTATCACTCAATTTATAATTACCAGTGTCACAAGTTCCTAACCCAAATTAGCACACTAAGTCAAGGCTCAACCTAGTCACACTCCATGGAATATCCTAGCCCTATAACCTAGATCTTTGACAAAAAATGTAATAACCAAAAACTACCAACACAATTTTTTTTTAACTAGAGATCACAATCAAAGGTTCTTTAGAATACAAGGATTAACCACTTTTGAGTTTCCACGTCACTATAGGCGATACTCAGTAGACAAGAGTGGCTAACTCCCATTATTTTTAGGGTTCATCGTAATAAACATACATATTTAGAAGGATACCAAAAGTGGTCCCCCAACATTTCCCATACCCTCAACGACATATGACCATGTCACCATGCAGGTATTATCCTTTAAGGACCATAACACTTAAATGGAAACACCTTTTCCATATCTTTAATCTAAGTCCATCTAGGCAAGGAAATTTGACATAAATCCTTGGTTCCTAGCTACCACGTCTCTGTGGGCTAAGGTCATTACCCCTCAATAGAAAATGTACATGGTTACCTAAACATATGCATTCTAGGTACCACCATTGCTAAATTATGATTTATTACCATAGTCTACTAACATGTGAACACGCAATCCTCATATTTCAATGTATACCTTTTCAAAATTAATTGGCTATTGCATTCTTACAACTCCTTTTAGATTGAAAGAACACAGCTATTGCATTCTTACAAATATTTCTATGACCTTATTCTACCTAGATATTGCATTCTCCAAACTCCTTCCACAGTTGGCTAAAACTAACTTATATCCTATAATAATTTCTAGGTTCATCCTCGAAAATCAAAACCAAACAATGTTCTTAAACTAAATTATTCAATTTATAGCACCATAACAAATGTAAATAAGATAATATGCATCTCTTATAAATGTAAGTTTTATCTAAGGCTAACATGCTCATAATAATTTCTTGCTTTATGGACTAAATAAAATAATAACATAAGGAAACATTTCCATCCTTAATGCTATAACATACCACTTAGCCACTTTAAAACATTCCATCATAAAACCATATATTTAAGACTACAAATGAGCAAGGAAATAACATAAACCAAATATTGTTCTTTTCTTGATTTTTACAAAATCAAATTCTCATTTGCAAAACCATTTTTCAATCCAAGATGCAATCACACCATTACCCTTAAATGACCTTTGCACAACCTTCCTCATGTAAGTATTTATCCACCATTTTGAGGAATAGTTAGGTATTAGGACAACTCATTAATGCAATGCAATCTAACATACTAAATTGTATTTGTAAACGTCTATGCACAATACTTCAAAGGAATAAACTATATAAGATCCCCCATTTCTCTATTTATTACTATATGATATGCAATTCAACACAAACATTACATTATTAATATAATAATTAATGAGATAATCACATACTTCTCTCTATAATATCTCCCCCAACTACTCAAGTCTCAAAGAACCATTATTAGTGCTAGACCATTAGTCCTTTCCAAAATAAATATTACAAAAAGAGTTCATAGCTTCCTTCCTACTTACAATTCATAATGCACATAAAGGAAAGAGGTCCCTTCTAACATTATATTTCAAAAGAACCACATTAGAAAGAAAATGAAGTGTCCAAATTCTTAATTTACATTCCCAAAAATGTTATTTAATATAATACTATCTCTTAAGAGAAAATAGATACCAAATAATAAACTACTACTTTCCTAAAACTAACATCATTAACACAAGTCCAAAACCTTTCCAAACATCATAGGAGGGATTTTAAGAAAAATATATCACACTTATGTTTTTTAGTATTCCAAATGTAATGTTCTAGCAATAAAAATCTAATGTCTATCATAACCTTTTATTCAATATTATATATATATATATATATATATATATATATATATATATATATATATATATATATATATATATATATATATTAATCTCCTATATTATTTAAAAATAAAGGAAAATAACACTGCTCTAAATCTTCTACTCTCATTTATAATTATGAAATTCTATATGAAATAGGTAATCAAAATCAACCAAAATCATTCATGCAATGACTCGACTCAATGAGAACGTAAACAAAGAATACCATGTAAAATTCACCCAACAACAGAACAACCAATGAATGCTAACAACATAAGACAATTAGGATACAACTAGGAGACAACATCAACAACATAATATGGATAAGCACATTAGGTAGACCTAGAGCTACCTTTTAAATACGTTCACTAAAGAAGCAAGGGCGACCAAGATAGAACCCAACCACAACATAAACCAAAGTAAATTCTCCCAAAAACATGAAGGAATTTAGCCAATGCAAGAAATAGCACTATAGAAAAACATCCATCCGAATCCATAGGCTCTAGGGTGCCAAAGAAATAAAGCTAACTAGTAGCACATAAGGAACATTTTCAAATACCAAAACCTACAGTTGGCATACAAAGTAGTGTAGAGAGACAACAAAAAATTCATGGCCACCCACAAACCCAACAAGATCAAATGACCAAAACCAAAGCATACCATCCAAAATATCATTGGAAAAGCAAAACTCAAAAGAAGCATGAAAATACTCTCTCAAACATTCAACAAGATCAAAGAGCAAAACCAAGAGATAAACACTAATCATAAATTAAAGATAATTCTACCCATGGACAATACCTCCTAGTTCTATATTCCTACAAATCTTATTCAATGAGCTCCCTCCTTCTATTTCCCATCCATCCTTGTCTTTCCACCCCTCCCAAAGGTCCCCATAACCTACTCTAGACTATCTACTAATATCTAGAGAAAAAGAGTAGTGAAAAAATATGAACCAAAAATTGCTTAAGATCCTCTCCATTGCCCTCCAAGCTTGTCATATTGGCTAATAACATTATTTATTGAATGTTGTAAAAAATAAATGTTCAAGAAGGCAAATCAATGGAAAATAATAACACTCAACCAAGCAACACATGACTTCCCTTAGTAACGATTAAATAAGAATAGCATTCCAAGCAATAATAATGATAAAACCATTATCTCATTCGAACCTTATTACTTTTGAAATAAGGTATTAATTAATATTATTTGTTAATATTGGTTATTAACAATGATATTAATATTAACAAGTATTAAAACTACCATTATTAATACTTTATTAATTCAATCCAAAATTATACAAATAATAAAGCTATAAATTCATTCAAGCATACAATGTTGCATACCATTATTTTATCCTTAAGTGGTTGGCTTCCTTTTTTTAAGATAGTTATTTACTATCATCAACCTATTAATGAGACTCATTGCACAAGCAAATTCCTATCCCAATGGTGTGACATTACACAAGGATAAATGCAATGCATCTACATGAAGGTAATTTAGTTACCCTTGGAGCTGAGGATGACCAAGTCATCACCATCATTTCCTAAAAATAATTCTCACTTGGAGGATATCCTTACTGATCCATTAATGAGATAATTTGGTCTTGCACCCACAAATAAATCACCAATAATATATTCCATTAGAATAAATAAAGCATATAACACAACTACTTATTGACAACAATAAAAGAAAGCTTTATGCATTAAACATCCACCCATCAATACATTGTTTATTGCCTAAGATAAGTTCTGCCAAGGAGGTCTATTACATACTTCTCCCTTGGAAATAATATAGTCCCCTATGTTTCCTATAGAGTAAAATAAATGTTTCATTCAAATAAGTATGAAAATTGCTACCTCATTTCTTTAGCATTTTTTCATGTATCACAGTTCTTAGAATACTGGTCCCACTAGATCTTACATTGATCTAGGGTTCATTTTATCAACATCTTGGAATGATACTCTAGAATCCTTATTAGTATCACCTAATTGGCTAAGGGGTTTTCCATATATAATTTATAGGCATTCCACACATGAATAGGATCAACAACATATTTCCTAAGTAGGGATATGTGAAAAGTATCATGGATATTTGATAGGTTGGGCAGCAAAGTGATCCTATACACCATTGGACTATCCTTACCAATGATATCAAAGGGATCAACATAGATAGGATCCAATTTTATTGACTTGATGGCACTTTTCATGGGTCTTACCCTTAATAAAACTCTATCCCCTATAGAGAATTATCTTCGTGATATTTTTAGATTAGCATAGCTCTTTTGGCGATCGATAACTTCCTTGATCCTAAGTCATATTGCTCTAATTTTTTCCCCCATATCTTAGATATTTTTTGTTATGATCATCACCTGATCCTCCAAATTATCCCATAATAGAGGTGTTTTGCATCTTCTACCATATAAGGCTTCAAATGGAGCCAAACCCAATGAATCATGGTACCCATTATTATTTGCAAATTCAAAAATATGCAAAAAGTAATCTCACTTAGAATTTTGGTCTATGCAATCCATGCATAGCATATCTTCTAAAACTTGGTTTACCCTCTTGGTTTGACCATCTATTTCAGGATGATATGTAAAACTAATATTCAACTTAGTACCCACTACATGGTGTAGAGCCTACAAAAATTCTAATGTGAACCTAGAATCTCTATCTAAAATGATCACTTTAGGAAACCCACACAGCCTAAATATTTTTTTGGTAAAAGTGTTTGCCACTATATATTGGTGCATCATCCTTTATGTTTCTTGATATAAAATGTGCAACCTTGGTCAACTTATCAACCACTACCAAGATTTCATCATGTTGGTACCTAGTCTTAGGTAAACCCATAGTAAAATCCATAGAAATTACCTACCAATTCTGTATAGGTATTTTATGCAGATACAATTCTCCTACTAGGTGTCAATGTTTTACCTTTACATTTTGGTATTCTAATAATTTCACATTGAAACTAGTGATATCTTACTTCATGAATAACACAATATTATACTGAAAAGGTGGGTGAATAGTATAATACCACTTTTTACTTTTATTTCCTAATCAATATTATGTAATTTAAAGATAGCAATATCAATAGCAGTGTTCAAATAAATGCACAAATCACAACACACAATAGGGACACCACAATTTACATGGTTCACCCAATGTGGGCTACTCCATAGAGAAAATATTTCACTAAAATTTTCTCAATCAATCTCTTGGGAATCCTTTCCCTATTACAATGTTTATGGACCTTTGTCCAAAGGAGATACCAATCCCCTAAATCAAGTTCATGGATATCTATCCATAGGAGACACCAATCTCCTAATCTTTGCTATGGTTGGTGATCCTTTAGAAGACCTTTGCCACCACTACCCTTAGAAAATGGAACTCTATCCATAGAAGACATTTGTCTTCCCTGATCTGGATGGATATCTCTATCCTCAACTCTATCACCTCCAAAGCTCTATCTAGAATATGTACTAAACATAGTCTATCGACCTAGCATAAATATGTTCTCAATCTCTATCTCATGTCTAGCACAAACCTATCCTCTGATCTACACCAAACTCTATCCTTGAATCTATACTAAACACATTCCTTCATTCTAGCACAAATTTATCCTCAATCTCTATCCTCAATCCTTAACTCAAGGCTTGACTCAATCTCAAATCAACTCTGTTGGATTTTCCCCAAACCTTAACTCAAGATTTAAAAAAATTAATCAATCAACTCTGCTCTCAAGTCTCTCAAAGACTTATCTCAAATATGTCGTGTAAGCTTCCACAAAATCTCACACTAATTTGTCCACAATTCCTCTCTAGAACTTTGTACAATCTGCTCAATAAGTCCTCTTAATATATTATCCAAATCTTCTCAATAAGTCCTCACAAGAACTTATCCAAATATACTCTCAATATGTGTTGTAAGTTTCTACAAAAGCTTACTCAAATCTGTCCACAAGTCTTCTCAAAGACTTACCTCAAATATGCTCAACAAGTCCACACTAGAAATTTTCCAATATCATAGAAACATAAAGAGAATTGTTAGAGACTTAATATGCTCTATAATCATCACAATGCTCAATCACTTTCAATCACTCTTTTAGAAACATACAGAGAATTTTTAGAGACTCAATATGCTTCACATTCACTTCAATTAATTTCTCAAATCAATTCAAAATATTGAATAGTTTGTTTTAGGGAACTTGAACAATCACTTCACATATCCACTTGACCAGGTTCAACCGAATCTACTCAACCAATCACTTAATGAAATAATCCTTGCTCACAAACCCTAGTCCAAGTATATGATCACTCACTCAAAATGTTTCCAACAATGCTCAACAACAAATCTCACATAACAATGACACTCATGTTCTTTTCAAACCCTAGTTCAAATTCTTCACTCAAAAAATCACTTCAACGATAATGCTTATAAAACAACTCTCACATAACAATGATACTCATGTTCTTTGCAAAATCTAGTTTAAGTTCTTCACACAAACAATGTCTTAAACAACAATGCTTATAAAACAAGGTTTTAACACCAACTCTTTATTCCAGAAAACCTTGAAGCATTAACTCAACACACTCAATAAGGAAACCCTAATCAAGTCCTTTTCATTCCAAAATTATTTTCCAAAAAACCAACAAATCAACTCAACTATGGAATAATGTGCTCATACATTTTTATTGATGATGAAGGAACCTCAAATATCAGCCACAACCATAAACACTTCTTTGCCAAGCTCAAGGATTTAGAAGATATTAAACTCTCTCAAAGATATAATACAAAATATCAAAACACGCATACACCTTATCACTCCATATTAAAGAAGGCATCCACCTACATATACAAAAATGATTTGACCAAATACACCTTATGATCTCCCAATTAAAATAATATTCAATGTCAAAAATATTGTCAATATAATCTCCTTTTCAAACTAACCCAATGGCAAGAAGTTCTTTTAAATTTAATCACTCTTCAATTTACTTTTTGATAAATCAAAAACATCACAATAACTTTATTAAAAATAAATTTCAACACCTTATTCCTTCATTTAATAAAAAACTAACAATTAAAATAAGAACCTTTCAAAACCCCTTATATCTCCCTAAAACCTTATGTTTATACCTTAGGCAATTAAAAATTAATGCCAAATTTATTACCTTCACCTAGATGATAATTGAACCCTCAAAGCAGCTTCTCCCCATGCCCTAGCTATGGCTTAAACTACCACACGAGTTAAGCGCTCATTTGGAGAACCAAGAGCACAACGTGCTCTATGTTCTTCCCAATGCACCGAAACCAAAAGATCAATGTGTCACTTATTTCAATGCCAAAGCACAACATGCCAAAACATCCTTGTCGAGAATCGAATGCAAACCACTATGCACCCACAAGACTTAACTCATGATCGCTTGCCACTAGGCCACATGCCTTGGTGGATATGAGGGTTTTGCCTTCAATCATTTTTAACACTTTTGATGGCACCTTAAGACGAAGATTCATCTTCTTCACACGAGTATTTACACAACATATGCCTTTATTATTTCTTTCGAACGAAGGGTAATTTCTATGCATTTTAGGCATATAGTTTTTATGCATATTATCTCCAATAATTTTGAATGTCGGCGCCTTTGAAATTCAAATAATTAATATATAAATTATTTAAATTCTTTAGAATTTAAATTTCATAAATTAATTCTTAAACCCCTTTTTGGCTTATTAAAGCCCTCTTTGATTTTTCCTCTTTGCATAGATAATATTTATTTATAAAATTTAAATTCAAATTGAATTTAAATATTTTATAAAATAAATATTAAAACCTCCTTTAACTTTTAAAAATTATTCCTTGGGTTTTTATGAAAAACCTTTTATTTTTCAATTTCATGGTTTTAATAAAAACCCACCTTCATATGTTTCCACATAATATTAAAAATATTATGAAGCTCTTTTGCCATTAACCTTTTCATTGTTCCTTGATAAATTCCTTGACATCAATGATGACTTCATTCCTTGACATCAATGACAACTTTGAATCAAAATGTCCAACAATCTCCCCCTTTGTCATTGATGGCAACCCAAATTCTTTTTACTAGAAAGTTAACCTTTTCTTGGTTCTGCTCCCCCTGGGACATTGATCCCCTGGCTCAATGCTCTCTCCTCTTTACTCAAATACCAAATATCTCCCTCCTACTCAAATATATCCCCCTTTGACATCAATTGAAAATGGTCACCTTTGGGGCTCGGGGCTAAGAATGAGCCTCTTAGCTTAGCCCCTCCCCCACCTCCTCTTGAGGTGGTTAATTCTGGGGTGGGATTATTTCTACTCCCAAAAAGCATTGTTATTTACCTTTATCCTCTTTTCTTCTTATCTAATCCTTTTGATTCCTTTGACTGTTCCTTTCCATGTCCATGTTCCTATTCCGATTCATATCCATATTCTTATTCATGTTCCTATTCATGTTCATATCCATGTTCCTGTCCCTGTTCCTGTTCCTGTTCATATCCATATTCCTGTTCCTGTTCATATCCATGTTCCTTTTCCTATTCCTGTTCATATCCATATTCATGTTCCTATTCATATCCATGATCATGTTCCTATTATTGTTCTTGTTCATGTTCATACTTGATTCTGGAATGTCTGCTCTACACCACTTTGTTGTGTGACCATCATTGTTGCACTTATAACATTTAATGTTGTTATTAATTGAATGTACAAATGTCTTAGGATTTCTCCTAGTGAAGCCATATCCTCTTTTGTCATGAACCCTACAATTCATTGCTTTGTGACCAAACCGATTACATGAGTAGAAATACCCATTGAAAGGTTGTATGTTCCCATATTCCTATCTTTCATGTGTCCTACACTATGAGGCCATGTGCCCAAACCTATGATATGAATTACATCTTCCATTGAAACTTCCTTGTCTTGACCTCATTGGTCTCCTATTCTGATTGGTGTTCCATCTATTTCTTCTTTGTGCATTGTTCCTATCCTTGTTGAACTTTTTGTTGTTCAACTCATCCTCAGATGTCTCACTTTCTCTTACACCGCCTTCTTCTAAAGTGTCTTCATATAAAGTTTATTCTCCTCCAAAACTTGAGGTTGACTTTTCTTCATGTTTCTTTTAAACATATTCAAAACCAAGACCTGTTTTTCTTGATGTAGGCTTTTGTATCTTGATGAAATTATCTAAATTATTTGAACTATTTTTGAACCCTTTTAGCTTGACTTTGGAGTCTTCTAAATATTACCTTAGTAGAGCTACTTCTTGTACTAACCTTTCACATTCTAAGACCTTTGCTTCTATCTTATCCTTGAATTTCTTTGTCTTAGCCTTTGATTTGTCTAGATTCTCTATAAGCATTATTCTCTCTTTATCACATTATTGAAACTGAGATTCTAATTTAGAATTTTGTCTTCTTAACTTCTTTACTATTTCAAGAGCATAGATAAGTTCTCCCTTGAGATCATAACCTTCTTTATCTGATTCGTCCTCTATTTTTTTTCCTTTGAAAGAACTTCTTTCCTTGTATGCTTTTTCCATCCTTGTTTTTATTTTGGTTCCTGTATCTTTCTTATTCACTATTTCTGTAATCTTGTTTTTCTTCATCATTGTTATTATTTGCTTCTTGAAAATCAGTTGCATAGTGACCATACTTTCCACAATTGAAATATTTAATGTATTTTATATCTCTAGATATTCTTGAATCCTTATTCCTTCTGTCATAGTTAGCTTTTTCATCACTAGATGACTCATTGCTTGATTCTGACATCGTATCCTTTGTCTTCTTGATAGCTTTGAAGGTTGCTTCCTTCTGGGAATTAGGTTATTTTTTTTCATCTCAAAAGTTGTAAGAATACCAAGCAATATATATCTTGTCAAAGAATCACAATATTTTGATTCTTCTATAGCAAAAATATTTTCACTAAACCTTGTTGTAAGAGACCTTAAGATCTTATCACAAATATCTGATTCATCAACCTTCATTCCAAGTCCTTGCATAGAATTAACAACCTCATCAACTCGAATTAGATAAGTACTAATATTTTCCTCATCCTTCATTCTTAACTCTTCAATTTGTCCTTTGTGATTTTGTATCTTTGCTTTCTTGACTCTTTATCTCCTTCATATATGCATTGCAACGTATCCCACATTCCTTTTGCATCTTGACAATGCATAACTTTTATTGATTATGTTCTATGCAAACCTCTCAAAAGTGCATTTATTGCTTTTGAATCGTAATGTTGTATAAGCTTACCTTCCTTATCTATAGGTGGATCAATTGTGGGGTCGTATCCATTTTAAACTGCTTCCCAAACTTCATTTCCAAGTGCCTTTTGACATAAGCAAAAAGCATATGCCTATCTACTGTATTAGTCTATAGTCATCATAAAAGCGTAAAATGTTGATACATTGCATAAATTCAACAAGATGATATTTCTTATATTGATTATGAATGAATCTATGTTACACATATGCCCCTCTTAGGGTCACTTGAATGATGATATAGTTTATACAATTGCCAATGCCCTCAATAGGGTAGGCGCATTAATATTACCCTTTGATTAGTTGTAAACTACCTTGGGGTGGATTTGACCCCCTTCTTCACGATGTGGAAGGATTATGATATGGACTCATCTTGTACTTGTCTTCCTATGATCAAGAAACAAAAACACACGATCAAAGAGATAGATAGCCTCTCATAATGAGGCCCTTTAAGGAAACGTACATGATAATGCCATTTAAACTAATATTCAAGAAAACATAAAGAAAACCTTTAAACTATGCTAATTGAATTAAGATTTGTAATATAGCATAAAGGATATCATTAGACAAATAATGCATGGATCAAATAATAAAATAGAATCATAGATGTGAATAAAATATCCATAAATATCCTAATTAATGCAAAGCATGAACTATCTATTCTAAGCTAATTCCTACGATTAGAATTCTTCTAAACTACAATTAAACCTAAAAAATGATTAATCTAACCTATTTAACCTGACAAAAATGAAAAGAGTAAGGTGATCTATCACATGTTGCAAACCGTAGCTCTAGTGAGTGGTCTGCACTATGAACCATGGCTGACAGCCACGGTTTGACCTCTAATGGGTTTACCCTCAAAATCAGGTATAGTGGGCTTGATCTCCTTGTCCAAATTGATGTTCAAGGGTCGCCTTTGTTGTCCTCAGACTGATTTGGCTATCAATTTGATGTGAAGGGCCTTTATTTTCCTATATTTGTGTATCTTGATCCTCCTAGGCACCTAGGGCATCCATAATGCAATTCATCATGAATGGTGGCAAAAGGGTTGGGTATTAAGTGCAATAGCTCTATCTCTTAGCATACTTAGTTTGAGTGTACAATTCATAAGGGCTTCACTGCTCAAATATCCAATGCTTACTTCTTTTTTCTTCCCATTTGGAGCGGGTATTTATAGCATGCCCCTAGGGCTAGGGGTGGCTTCATGGAGAAGCCAAGACCAAAAAGGCTGGTTAGGACAGTTGGGATGGAAGCCTCTGGAATATTTCATCCTTCAACTGCCTTCTTCTAGATATTTTGGCTATTCCAACCAATTTGGATCAGATGGAAGGTCTAAATGAACTTCAATTAAGACTGCAAGTCATAGTTGTGGTCCAGACTGTAGACCGTAGGTGTCAACCGTGGTTTAGACTAGAGACCGTAGGTCTGGGCTGCGATTCAGACTGATTAGGCCAAATGCCTAAATTGAGTGGTTAGAACCACTACTCTATCTTGGATTTTGTCCAAGATCCTCCATATGGTCTTGTAGCATGTCCATATGAGTAGTCACCCTCGACATGACACATTTTAGGTATCTACAGATGCCCCTTTTGAGATGCGTTGTGAGATTGAACAACACTGAGCAAAAATATACATCCTAAAATGATGCCTAAGGTTCTATGATGATCATTAGTTGGATCAATATTAGATGCCCCAGGTCCAGCAAAAATATGTGCATCTTAGAATTATTGCTTCCAACTTGTGAAAGGCTTACATTTTGACAAGTCTGCACTCATCATCAGATGTTCGGATAGCATCAATGCCAAGTATGGGTATCTTCTGACCCATAAATTCAAAATATGAGAGTTACAAACCAATTATCATATTTGTTGTTTACCCCAAGCAAAGGGGGAAGCTTATGATAGTTGTTGACAATGATTCGCAATAACGAACGTAACTTTGACAAGATCAGGGGATCTACGATCTCAAGAATATTCTATTGAATTTGATTATAAATTATGAAAGTATGACTACCCCTTCAAGTGACGAGTCGATGAGGGTAATGACAATGTATGAAGCAACGAAATTGCTTGAGCATAATGAATGATCCTGAATAAATTAAGATTCAATCCTTTTAATGCCTTGGCTAGGCCTATTTCAGCTTATGATGGCAACTCTTAGTAGTATTTTCACATTTCTATCCCATGGAGAATTCAGGCTACAATAGCCATCTTAAGGAATCAAAATGATACAATTGCAATTAGACTTGTGTTTAATCATAGTTATCAATGATTTGCTGAAAGATGTCATAAAGGAAATGACAATTTTACCCCAAATATCCTTATGGTGATTTATTCATCTTTCCGGATTGCATGGATCGCAACTTGCTGCAACCACCAAGTGCATAGGATAAATCACTGAATACGAGGCACATTTGGTTTTTAATTATTTGATTTTTTTTATTTGTTTTAATTTTGCATTTTGATTGATCCTGGTGCTTTTAACATCACCAAATTTGCAATTTTAATCATTGATTTTGAATTTTTATCCAATGGGATTCATTAATTTGCTCTTTTAGACCTTCCCACGATGGGTTTTGAATGCATTTAATACTAGCTATGGACTATAGGTACGATCTATGATTTAATTTTTCAAATTTTGGGAACCGTGGGTCATACCTGTGGGCGTAAAACCCTAGTTTCAAAACCATAGGTGTCAGCTACGATTCGTCGAGACTAGGAGAACCTATAAATTGAATTCCCATTTGAAATTTTTCATTATTTTCTAGCAAGCACTAGCAATTTGAGAGCTCTAAGATTGATATAACCTTCCCTGATATGAAATGCTACCACACTCTACCATAATTACAATCATCTACCTCGATGGCAGATCCTTATAAGCCATCTACTAGCCGAGGCTGGGGTGCGGGCAAGGTAACTCAAAATCGAGACCTCGCACTCAATACCAGTAAAATGAACCACATTAAGTAATGTGGGTAATGAATCTCACTAAACTACTGGTAATGAAACCCACTAGTCTAGGTTAGCTTAGGATTTAATTTTGTGAATTAGTGGACTAGGAGGGTACCCAAAATGGGTGCCTCTCCTAAACCGCAGTTGGTAGCTATGATTCCCAATTGGCAAATTGGGGACCGTAGGTTTCAGCTGCGGTTCCCAATTGGAAAATTTGGGACTACAAGTTTCACTGTGGTTCCCAATTTGCAAATTGGGGACCGTAGGTTTCAACTACGTTTTATATATATATATATATATATATATATATATATATATATATATATATATATATATATATATATATATATGTTTTTGTCATTTTTAGCATTATTTTTAGCTCTGGTTAGCTAGATTTTGTTTTACATTATGCTTATTATTTCAGAGGTAGACTTCTAGAGCCCAGGAACCTAAAATTATAAATACTCTTTGTGAGGCTCTGTCTGATGATGACCGATATTGGTTTTGAGCTATCACATTCGACTATGTCATGGATCTACCCACTATTATGGTATATCAAGCCTACTTTACTGTGTTGGCCTGATGTTGGAATGCACAGACCAACACATTTCACCTACCTATAGGTGAAATGATAGTTACTTTAGAGGATGTCTATAGGATCTTCAGGATCCCCATTGATGGCGAGGCCATCATCTCCTCTACCTCTAGGGTAAAGGAGGTTGTTTTCGATTCTATCTTTTGCGACCATAGCGAGGATGCTTAAGATGCAATTGACCATAGAGGGGTGCACATAGGTGAGTGGTATCATGAGGATGTCTTCTCTACATGGTAAGCCCTCTTCATGCACCTCATAGTATATATTTTCCTTACAGACTCCTTGGGAATGAGGATTCCCTAGAACCTCTTATCCACTGCCTGAAGGGTTATTTAGAGTTCTACAGAGAAGCCCTTACTTCTAGCATGGGGGACCACCCTACTATGTCAGCTCTATAGGGAGTTATATCAAATTACTAAGCATAGTTGTAAGGGCCTCAGCTATAGTCTTCTATTGTAAATCTGGGTGTGGCAGCACATCTCGATCGAGAGTCCTACAGATCTTCCACTGCACATCACTTTTATTGTTGATGAGCATCAGTGTTATACCACCTGTTGGCCTCGTGAGGAGGAGGGTACCTACAATCGAATCCATGCTGGTGACATCTAGCATTACATTACTCAGTTCATGACACTTGGCCCGAATGATGTTCAGTGGTGGTCTTATATGGATTGGTTAGCATGGCCGAAGGAGGTCCAATTGCTGAAACAAGCGCACCGTGATAGATGGTTGATTGGTCGTAAGGCTAAGATTCAAGAGTACCAATTCTACTCTCAGGTCCTATGGCAGTTTGGTATCATACAAGATATTCTATACATCCCACTCAGATACAGATGCTTGGTCACAGAGCATGATATATAGTGGATCTGGTAAGACCCCAAGGTCTTACCATAAAATTATTAACAAATTAATGTAAATGTAATTGCAGGCCACTCAAAGGGGGCTCCCTTGTAATCGCTTTGCCACTATAGGGGCTCCCTCCTTAGAATCTATGCTTATTATTCTTCTTCTTGGATGATTTGATATGTATGCCCAACCTAATATATATATCTACCCTAAAGCTACGTTGGTGAAGAGACATGATGGTTCGCGTATGAAGAGACGTGATGGTTCACGTTATGAAGGGTTGTGATGGTTTACTTTATAAGTTAATAATATAATAATTAAATGATTAATAATACTAACTAATAATGTTAGTATTGAGGATCCTAACATGCCACCCTCCTTAAAAAGAGCTTTGTCCTCAAAGCTCAAAGTGAGAAGCTTTGTCCTTTGTTTTCCAAGAAGGATTTGTGTAAGTTCTTGGAATATTTTAATGGCATCCTTTTGTAGGCAAGGATATCGAGAAGTATGAAGCATTAGCAGGGGGTTGCCAATAACAATAGTAGAATCTCCCTTAGGAAAATCATGATGACGATGGGAGGGCAACCCTTGGGGTTCCTCAAATACTTAAAAATGATGCATCAAAAGTGATGGTAATGATTTCATATCCTTTTTTGGTTCCTTGGTAGAGCCAATGGAGAAGGAGTGTGTAGTCACTTTGCGTTGGTTTCGAATAGGTTTGGTCATATGGCAAGAACTCACTATTGGTGAGGAAGGTATGTGTAGGTCTTGTAGAGTGCATGTTTGGCTAGCATTGATCACTTTGGGTATGTCTACTTCATCCTTGCTTGGTACATCAATCACTTCTTGCACATCGACCTCATTGTCTTCATTGTAGTGAGTAGGTGCACTGGTCGCTTCGGACACAACTACCTCATCTGCTTGCTCTATGGAGAGACATGGATCAACTTCATTCAATAAATACAATGTTAGTGTAGCACATTTATGGTGGGGTCCAAATTGTTCATCACAATTATCACAGAGTCCTTTTGCTCATCGTTCCTTCATCTCCTCAAAGCTAAGATGTTTAATTTATAAATTTTGATTATATTTGGGTGTTGTGTAAGTGCTTTGTGCCCTTCCATTATGCATAGGTTTGGGAGCGATGTAAGTGGTCGACAATTTTTCCATAAGTGGTTTCCCTAATCATTGTTGTGCATTGATTTTATCTTCAACTAATTTTGCCAATCCATAGGTCTGCATCATGGTATAGGGATTGAACCTTGTCACCTCCATTCTAATTTCCTCTTGTAATCCCCTAATGAAGCCATTTATGATAATTGATTCATCCAATATTGTGTTGTTTTTGGTGATATCCTCAAACCGAGTTTGATACTCACGCACAGAAGTGATTTGATGAAGATATTTGAGCAATTCCCACATGACTGGGTCCCACATGGCTACGATACCAAATGGTAAGACCCCAAGGTCTTACCATAAAATTATTAACAAATTAATGTAAATTTAATCGCAGGCCACTCAATGGGGGCTCCCTTGTAATCGCTTTGCCACTATAGGGGGCTCCCTCCTTAGAATCTATGCTTATTATTCTTCTTCTTGGATGATTTGATATGGATGGCCAACCTAATATATATATCTACCCTAAAGCTACGTTGGTGAAGAGACATGATGGTTCACGTATGAAGAGACATGATGGTTCACTTTATAAGTTAATAATATAATAATTAAATGATTAATAATACTAACTAATAATGTTAGGATTGAGGATCCTAATAGGATCATTCCTGAGCATCTAGGAGATGATGCTGATGACTACTAGGATATTGGAGTTGAGACTGTTGGGACTACACCAGAGTATGACAGGTGGTGGTCCATGTTTAGATGGTATGGCATAGGGTCTCTAGGTAGAGAGCTAGATTGGGTAGAGGTGGATCCTAATAAGCATAGGGTGGATCCTAGCTAGGGTCTCTAGGGTCTCTAGGTGGATCCTAATAAGCATAGGGTGCACCAGCGGACATAGGGCATCTGGGGCACAAATTTCACCATAGAGGAGGCTCCATAGGAGTGTTAGGTCTCTCCTAATAGTGTATAGGGTCTACTCTTAGCTCAGGTGGCTGACTTGTAGAGTCAGCTCGAATGATTCCATACACAGTAGCTAGAGTGAGATACTATTATCACCACTCTAGAGGCAAGAGTAGCTAATAGGGATAGGCACCTGACTAATGTGTATGGTAAGATATAGGATCTTATTGCATGGGCCATAGATGTAGAGGCCCAGGTTCAGAGACTATAGATTGCACTAGAGTTAGCCCAGGCATAGTGAACTATAGCAGAAGTAGAGAGGGATCTCTTTTAGGTATCAAGGGGGGCTATGCCACCTCCTCAGGTTAATATGGGGCCTCTGGTAGAGGTTAGGTGTTCAGGATTCAATGGCTAAGGTAGAGCAATTGCGCATCATGGTCATGAGGACCAATGAGATGCATGCATCCTGGCTTGCTCGCATTGATAAGCTAGTTGGCTACATTGAGATGCATGGGCTATATGTTCCTGAGGATCCTTTCACTTTAGAGTCTCAGCATACCAGGTCTAGGACCTCTAAACGGCCTATGGTGAGCTCGAGTCACAAGACTCACAATACTAAGAGGATGTATAGGTTAGCTCACATGGTGTGACATCACGTGCCAAGCCTAGAGATGCAGGGCAGACTTTAGGGGCCACCAATCATAGTACTAGCCTACTGCAGTTACCAATTTATCATGTGCTAGGCACCTTAGGATTTGGAGGCAGGCAAGATCCATGGCAGGATCCACCATGGGTGTTAGAGCAGACAAGAGAGCAGGCTTTAGAGCATAGTGCTGAGGGAGGCGACAAGAGCTCCAGTATAGGGGGAGTAGACTAGATCTGGGATATGCTAGATGCAAACTATATTTTTTATATGCCATGTTTATTTTGGGTGTAAGGTCGAGGACCTACACATTTTATAGCCTGAAGGAATTTTGATACACTCTCTATGTACTCTATTGGACACATATATATATGACTTGATCATTTATGGCTCATTAATGTGTACCAATTATTTATTTTTGATTTTATGTTTATTTGATGCACATGGATGCAATGCTTATGTTGATGCTATGTTTATATGATGCAATGTATGGATGACATGCACTAGCTAGATATTTGATTTATGATGATGATGTTATGCAATGATCTATATGTTTAGATGTGCTATTTATGATGAATGCAAATGGATGTAATATTTATTTTGAATGCATATTTGTTTTTGCTTTGTGGGCATGCATTCATTTTTATGAAGTTATGGTATGCTATGCAATGTATGGTAATGCATTATGTACATAATCGTAATCTAATGGGAATAAACCTATATGATTTAATTACTTAAAACATAAAGAATGAATGTAAACTGTGTATATCAATTTTAAAATACGACACCACAGAATGTATGACAATCATGCAAAATAATTGATAATTCTCATTACAAGAACTTAATCAATTAATAACCCATATATGAAATACAGTGCAATGGATTGGTATAATGCTAATGAATGAATATGTCATTATGTATATTTTTCTTTGCTGCACTATATAGTCAGTGGTCGTCTAAAAATTATTTCTGATATTCATGCGGTATCTATCCTATATGTTTGATTGTGCTTTGTAAAATGCATTCTGATAAATGAATGACTCACATTTTTGATATCTAATGATATTTGGTGTTTTGTTGCTATTAGAGAACTTTTTGAGGTTTTCCATGAGACTCAAACACCCTAGTAGACTTCTCCAAAAATCACATACTAATTGTACAAGGCTTTTATTAGACAAGGCTTTTACCATGATAGACCCAACTATTCATTATCCCTGTGTGTGCATGTGATTATTTTTAGATAGACCATAAGCATACCCCGTATGTTAGTCAAGGCTCTTTCAACCCATATGTGAGATAAGTTTTCTCATACGATCATACCATCCTTGTTTTAGCTTTGATTAGACTTATACAACTAGACAATCCTAGTGACCTAGAGCTAGATCATCTTGCAAATTGATCAGGGCTACCCCTCCAAATGTATGCGAGACTCTTTCAACCCATTGCTATGTTTGGGGATCACCCAATAGAACTACCCCTCAAATTGTATGAGGGACTCTTCCAACCCATTGTTGCGATTGGGGATCACTCTATGGCTTTCAAAATGTGGATAATACAGGGATTCAAGTTCTCACCCTTCTTACTTGCTCATATGTAGTGATAAAAATTATTGTTAGTCCATGTGTTACCATTTTCTTTGAGCAAGGGATTTTTATAGTGCTTTTGATTCACTATGTCACTTTACATTTGATTTGAACTTTGTACTTTGAAATTTGCACTTTGTAACTTGGGATTTAAAATTTGTAACTTTGGGATTTATAGGGGAAATTCTTGTCCTTTTGCCAAAGTTCACCACTCTAGACCAACCTATTTGCAAGATAAGCAGGTCATGAAACCCATCTCTCTAGATACCTAAGACTGCTTTCGTAGCTTTCATCATCTCTTGTATTAGCAGGATTTTATATTGTTTTGCTTGGTTACGAGATCATGATATGTTGAAGCACTATCCCAACTAATGACCTCGTCTATAACAACAAAGTAAGCTTTCTACAATATCTGAAGAAACCACTAGGTATGTTTGAATGACTGGAAAACTTAATATACATACATAATTCTCCGTAACAGGTATCGTGTATGAATGCAATGAATTATGATAAATGCAAGGGTGCATGATTGAAACACACACGTGCGACCGTTTGTAAGATTTTGATAGACACATTACACTCTACTGTGGAATGCAACGAATGAAAAATGCCTAAATGCAATATGATGATGTGAATGCATGTATGAAAATGCAAACTACAAAAGCAAATATTTTTGGATTTTATGCTTTACCAATTTTTTTTGGAATTTTATATATTTTCAAATTTTTATGAATTTTCAAGCTTTCATATTTGACCAAACGATGATTATATATGCCTTTGGAGCTTTTTGGGGTTGACCAAGTGATTTTTAGAAATCCTTGGAGATTTTTGGATTGACCAAAGGGCTTATAGATGCCTTTGGAACCTTTTAGTTGACTAAACTCTTAGTAAGAGAGCATGGAACCTTTTAGGATGACCGAGAAGCTAAAGGAACTCTTAGAGCCTTTGGGTTGACCAAGTGATTTTTAGAAATTCTTGGTGTCTTTTTGGGATGACCGAGTGGCTTTAAGCAACCCTTAGAGACTTTGGGTTGACCAAGCAATTTTTAGAAATCCTTGGTGTCTTTTTGGGATGATCGAGTGGCTTTAAGCAACCCTCGGAGCCTTTGGGTTGACCAAGCAATTTTTAGAAATACTTGGTGCATTTTTGGTATGACCAAGTGGCTTTAAACAACCCTCAGAGCCTTTGGGTTGACCAAGTGATTTTTAGAAATCCTTGGTGCCTTTTTGATTGACCAAAGGGCTTACAGATGCCTTTGGATATTTTTATGCTACACTCTCTAAGCATAGAATGCCTTAAGATGGATGATATTGATAGGTTCAAGCTCTTCAACACCCCCTAGTGACATTAGGTGATAGGTACCCATACCAATCATTTTAGATATGATATATGGTCCTAGCCAATTAGCCATAAATTTGTCTCACATATCGGGTGGCAAATTCAAGTTCTATTGGTTTTCTTTCAGCACAAGATCCCCAACTTCAAAGTCTCTCTGGTGGACTTTGATATTGTAAGCTCATTTTAATTGCTCCTGATAGACGTGGAGATTTTCTAGGGCATTCATGTGATGTTCATCCAATAGCTTCAATTGGTCTATTCGAGCTTGTCATGCAGTGTCGTCATCAATGAACTCTTTCAATGTGATGCATAGTGTTGGAATTTCCAAATTTAAGGGCATAATGGCCTCAGTGCCATATACTAGTGAAAATGGAGTCACCCCAATGGGAGTCCGAATGCTAGTCCTATAAGCCCATAATGCAAGGGGTAGTTGTATATGCCAATCCTTGTGGTGTTCTTGCACTGTCTTTTTCAATATGGCTACCACAGTCTTGTTTGAGGCCTCAGCTTGTCCATTTGCCTACGGATAGTATGGAGTTGCAAAACTATGTTTGATGCAGTACTTAGATGTTAAAGCTCACATAGTTTTGTTCTTAAAATAAGTTCCATTATCCGAAACTATTTTGGATGGTATCCTAAAATGACTTATGATATGCTCCATTATGAACTCTGCTATGCAAGCTCCAGTGGTCGTTGTTAAGGGAATGGCTTCCACCCACTTTGTAAAATACTTAGTAGCCATAATAATGAATGTATGTCGGCCTGATGACATAGGAAATATCTTGCCAATTAGATCAAACCCCCACTAAGCAAATGGCCAAGCTGCTTGGATGGGTTGTAAGGCCTATGATGGTAGGTGCATAAGATTAGCATGATGCTGACATTTGATGCATTTCTTGATATATACATTGTAATCCTTCTACATAGTGGGCCAATAATAACCCATTCAAAGGATGTTCTTGACAATGGCCATGCCGCTAAAATGGCCATCGCACGTACCATCATGAGCTTCTAAAATTGCCCAAGATGACTCTTGGGGCTCAAGACAATGAAGGAGGACTCCATAGTAACTTTGACGGTACAAAATGTCTCCTACCAAGACATATTTAGTTGCTTTTTATTTAAATGTACATATTGCAGCACGCCATAGTCCCTCCAAGAAAAAACCAAGTCTTAGGAAGTCTTGGATCTATGACATCCAATGCTGATGAGCCTCATCTTCGACTGCTAAGACAAAATTTACCCCCTACATATTTATTTTGCAAATGTAGACTGGGAAACAACCTGGTGGTGAATGGTGGTTCCACTCCTTGCAGGACTCTAGGAGGTTAAATACCCCCAAGGTGCTTTCTTTAGAAAGTCTTCAGCTTTGCAAAACTAATCAACTTTTGGTTCCACACTAATCATGTTGACTGATTCTTTGTTATCAAAGGTTGCACGCTCTACTGCAAGATGCGAGAGCGTCTTGACATGGATGGTAGTGAAGTCGATAGATGAATTCTGAGGGATCAAGGATCCCAAATATGCCATGGTGTCTGCAAACCTATTTTATGAACGAGGGACTACCTCAATGTCATACCATTCCAGTGTAGCCAGATATGTGGCAACAAGATCTTTGTAGGCTTTCAATAGCAGACATCGACATTGAAATAGTCTTTTCACTTGGTTAATTATGAGCAAGGAATCACTGAAGATGTTTAGTCTCTTGATATTCATGGTGATGGTTGTATGGAGGCCCAAAAGTAGGGCTTCATATTCAGCGTTATTGTTGGTGCATGGGAAGTCTAGTTTGAATGACAAGGGCATTGGAGCTCCTTGCGATGTGAAAAACACTATCCCTATGCTAGCTCCTTGCTCGCACTTCGAACCATCAAAGAACAGAGTCATATCAACATTGTTCTTTGCTTCTTCAGGTTCGGGATCTTCGGATATTACAAACATTGCATCATCCAAAAGCTCGATTGTTAGAGGTCTACTGTTGGATAGTGGCACCTCAGCTAACTAATCTGCTATGACCTATCCCTTAATGGACTTATGGCTTATGAATTCCAGATAGAATGTTGTCAATAGCATGATCCACTTTGTAGTACGTGTATTGTGATATGTCTTGCTCATCATATACTACAAAGGATTTTGTTTTGATATCACACATGTCGTGTAACTTAACATGTAGTATCGTAATTTCTTGGTAGCGAACACTACTGCTAAACATAGTTTTTCCACATATGCATATCCTAGCTCGTAGCTCACCAAGGTTTAGCTAATGTAATATATGGCTTGCTCTTTGCCTTGTATGTTCTTTTGGGCCAACATGGTCCCTAATGCAAATTTTGTTGCCAATATATATAGCATAAAAGGCTCTTCTGGCCTTGGTAGAGCTAACACTGGTGACGTCATCAAGTATTGTTTTATCTCAATGAAGGCTACCTTGTAGTCCTCATACCAATTGAATGGGACACCCTTATGTAGTAGTTGATTCATGGGTCAACATTTATTTGATAGTTGGGCAATAAATTGCTTTATCGAGGCTACCTTGCCTTGAAGGCTCCTTAATTCCTTAATATTGGTGGGAGGATGCATTTCCAAAATGGCCTTGACCTTTACTAGGTCTACTTCGATGCCTCTCTTGGAGATAATGAACCCTAGTAATTTTCTAGAAGTTACACCAAATATGCACTTATTAGGATTCATCCTGACGTTGTGCTCTATCATGCTGTCAAAGACTTTTCTTAAGACCTCGACATGCTCTTCTCATAGCAATGACTTGACTAGCAAATCATCGATATAATATTCAATAATTTTGTGCATATGGTCATGAAAAATGTATGTCATGGCCCGCTGATATGTGGCACCAGTGTTTTTGAGACTAAATGGCATAAATTTGTAGCAAAATGTTCCCCATGGCATTATAAACATGATTTTGTGCTGGTCTTTGGGCTTAATCCGAATTTGATTGTAACCAAAAAAATCATCCATTAAGGAGAGCATTTTGTTACCGACAGTAAATTCTACTAGAGCATCGATATTGGGCAACGAAAATGAATATTTGGGTGTTGACTTGTTGAGATCTCTAAAATCCATACAAATATGGATCCTTCCATCTAGTTTTCCTATAGGTACCATATTGGATACCCATTCTAGATAGTCAATGGAAATGAAAAATTCTACATCCAAAAATTTTTGCAATTCGTCTTTCACCATTAAGGATACTATTGGATGCATCTTTCTGAGCTTCTACTTGATGGGCTTCTTGGACAGGTCTAGTGAAAGGTTATGAGTAACCAAATTTGGGTCTAGACTAAGCATATCTTTGTATGTCCAAGCAAAAAGTTTAGGTCTCTCTTTCAGTAGATGTATGATGCTAGCATGCTCATCTGGAGTGATACTCATTCCAAATTTAACCTTCATTGGATTTGTGGGGTCGTTATCGATATCCACTTTGAAGGTTTCCTCTACTAACATAGGGGATCCCTCCTCAAGCTGATGAGGCATAGGGATAAAATGGATGTCATCAGTTGGATTTATATGTTCTTTTTTGAAAGCATGTTCAGTTTGATAGACATAGTAAGCATAGCCTGGTCCAAAATGAAATGGTTGCATCATCTCTTCATTTAGGAAGAATTCTTTAGGCTCTATTAGCGAATCAGCATGATCCCAATCGATAGCATCCATGTTTAGATGCAATGGTTTGGATGGATCTATTCTATTACGAAGTGGAGTGGTCAAATCAATGGAGACCATGTTGATGGAATGGAATTGATCTCCAAGACCACACGGACTGAACTCTACATCATCTGTGTAGCTTTCATACCCAAGATCTGGCTCGGATGGTACGGGGATGAACGGGTCCTCTTTGTGGGATGCTCGGACAACTGGATCCTCTCTATGAACTAACTACAAAATGGGATCTCTCAGCTCAAGTAGCTCAACATAAGTAGGTGGATGGGGAAAGAGTCTTTGATATTCCTCTTCCAAATTTATTCTTTCCCTAAGGCGACGTTGGAGATTAATCTCTTGATGCAAACCTACAACTGTAATAGGTGGCGAACCCCGAGGTGGATTCTAATTACGTAGGTGATGAGGCCCCAAATAGGCCATCTCCAATGAATCCTCATTATCACTATATAGATATAATCCTTCACTTCCCCCCATATGCAAGGGATGATCTACCAGATGTGGTCCCATGTATCTAATTCTGCGATTGCTATCATCACTATCCGGATAAACCAAATAAAATGATCGTATATATGACATCGATGCAAAAATTGGCTCTGCTTCCTCTTTAGAGTGATCAGTGTTAAGAGGCACTTCTTCTATAACATACTCTGACTCCATAGACAATAGATGTAGCGGATATACTAGCCTCGGATTGGTCATCTCAACCTCATCGTTATGGTCGCTACTATGAGTAGACCATTCTATTGTGTTCACAAATATTGGGAGATTAGTTGGATGAGGCCTTAAGTAGTCCTGCTCTGTTTCATCTTCATAATCACTATAGACCATGAAATGCTCTTGTATCTCATCTAATTTCTCTCTAGGTAGCAAATGGTGTAGAAATTCCAGAACCACGAAGGCTCGGTCAATTTCCTTTTCATATTAATCATTATTTGAGGCCTTGCCATCTGCATCATAACTTGGTCCACTTATTTTAGAGGTGGACTCCTCTCCATATTCACTGTAGATATCTCCTAACTTGAGATAGCCTAGAATGGTGTGGTTGTGCCCCTGCATGCCAGTATCATCAGTTGTGATACGATTTCGATGACCCAAGTTGCCTCTGGGGTTTTTCTCTGAGAACTCTTCATGTTCAAGATTCGGTCTCTTGATTGTGATTACTGATACCATTGGGTTGTTGCCTCGAAGATTAGATATGTTAGGATGATATGGATTAAAATCCATGTCATCCCCTAGAATTAGGTATAAAAAATCAATGATGCAGTGAGTAAATCATCATGTCCCTGAATCTGCAATCCCAATCCAAACCTATCAGTTAGAAAATGATAATAGGGGTTCTTCATCCTTGTTCAAAAATACCAAGGTCGTATCCATTCCAATGATAGATCTAAAAAATGTGCATGGCATACTCTGGGTTGGACAACTACCAAATGTTCACCATGAACTATTCCTCATCATCCATCTCTATGGGTGCTCACATTGGAACTTGATCCAACCCGGCATAGATAAATTTTGTTTGGTTTGGGTGGCTTACCCAATGGTACTACGTATCCAACAGGGTATTGATAGGCTATCGATCAACCCATGTCTCGTACAGTCTCTAAAATAGGACCAAAGGTCACATTTTGCATAAGATATTCACCCATACCTATACTGGCTAGGTGAACAGTCACCCATAGTGTGGATGACCCTGCTAACGATGGAGTAGAAGTAGGCTAAGGTGCCTCCTTGACTTGATCCTAGGCTTCCTCCACCTCCATGGGAGTGGTAGCCTCAATGGTGACTAGTTTGGGTGCGTTATTTTCTTCTTTCCTACCCAATTTTACCTTTAATTTCTTGTCATTCTGACGCATTGCTGATGCACTCAATCTTAGAGAGGTTGTAGTGGTACGTTCAGATTTATTTGATACAGATATCAATGGTTGAACATGCACCACCTGTTTACCTCTTGGAACCCTTATCGATGACGTGGGTTGTATGTCCAATTGCATTGATGGGAGTACAAAGCCCCTTGGAAAATCTGCTAAGTTCACAAACTTGAATGGTTCTTCATCTGATGAAACCACATGAACTTGTCCCTTGTGTATATACTTGACACACTGATGCAATATCGAGGGAACATAATGCATTTCATGAATCCAAGCCTCCCTAGTAGGATGTTATATTGCAAGGCACCCTATATCATGTGACACATTACGGGAATGGTCTTTAGTCCCACCTAAATAGGTAGGACAATTGTGCCAACCATAGAGCATAGTGCATCATTAAATGCTCTCACTGTAAAGGTGGCTGGTACGATGAGTGATTTAGGCAATTTCAAATGGTGCAGTGCCTTAGTCGTGATTATATTGATTGACAAACCAGTATCAATCAAGACCCTTTTGAATGGCATGTGGTTAGACACACTTGCAAAAACCATTTTCACTTCATGATCGTAGAATTGGATCATTGGTTCCTAGCACAGTTGTACGTGCCCCATGAATTTTGTGAACGCTTGTGTGTCCTGGTACTGTACCTCAATGGACCTTAGAATTTCCATAAGATTCTCCCTGTTCCTAGGGGACTGTTGTATAAGCTCATATATTGACAACTTCGCAAGAGTCATCTACAGGTTTTGAACCAGCCTGCTCCTAATGGTCACCACCGGTCTCGTTGGTGCACCTAGAATATTTTGTGTCTGTCGCTACTGGGGCGTGGCTTGTATTTGAATTGGAGCATGAGGTTTATTCAGCTTTTCATACCTCCAATGTATGGTAACAACATTGACCATGCTGACGAAGCCCTAGGTAGGTGGTTATAGGGTGCCTCATGGTTTGGTAACAGATTTTTAAAAATTCCCATGTTTTGGTTGTCTAACGCCTGGGGATTACCTGGTACCATAAGCTCTCCTATTTCTATCATATTATGCACAATATATTTGAAATACCAACATACCTTGATGTCATGGTCTTTCACTCTATGAAATATGCAAAACAAATCTTCTTGATAATATTTGGGTTTGGGTTGGTTAGGATCAACCATCTTGACTTTGAGTAATATTATTACCTTGGCCTCACATAACTGATGAAAAATTAATTTCAATTATTCTATCTATGGTATGAATATGTGAGGTGGGCATTGCTCTTTGTTCTTGTCCTTGTATTTATTCATGCGCTGGTCGTATTGTGCAGGAGGAGGATGGGCTTGATAATTTTATTTCTTTTACCCCTTATCCTCATTTTTGAGATTTAGTACCACCTGATTCACATGGGCCTACTTGCCCTATTGCTTTGAGGTACTCTTCCTATATCCCTCTTTCCTAGTTTTGAGCTTCAAGTTGCCCTCCTACAACTTGATGTCCTCAATTACCTTGGCTTGCACAAAAGCTTCTTCGAATGTAGCATACTGCTGCAGCTGCAATAGTAGCGAGATGTGCTTGGCACAACTCTTTGTAAACATTCAGGTTAATTCTATGGCAAGAATCAAAAATGACAACTTTATCATTAATCTCCTCCACCTCTTCCCATACTGTTCTATTGGCTCATCATCTTGCTGAGCTAGCGCAGCCAAATCATAAAGGTTGACATGTTTCTTGACATCGAAGGAATAGTGTTCAAGAAAGGCATCAACTAATTACTCAAAATTTGTTATTTTGTGTTTCTTTAGCTGAATAAACCACTCTCAGGCTGGCCCAGAGAGTATCATGATAAATGTACATAATAACAATGCATCATTATTGTCTAACTAAAAGCAAGCATCAAGAAAGCTCATGACATGTTCTTGCACCTCTTCATCACCCTTAAATTTTTCTAACCTGGGCATCTCAAAATGCTTAGGGTATGGGGGTGTAGGCATCGAGGTATCTAAAGGTTCATTGTGAATTTTCCCCAGTGTTGGCTTTTGGACAGCCGCGCCTTGTTTCTCAATTGTTTTTACTTTCTTGGCCAAAGCTTTGTAAGCCTCAAAATATAGAAATTCCTCCTCCTTAAGTCAGCATGGAGGCGGTTTAGGAGGTAAAATCCTCTTCTGTCGAGGTGGAGGGTGTTGCTCTTCCTCCTCCTCAGCTCGGGAACTCTTAGGATATTCCTAGTTGCATTTGTTCCCCTTTTGTTCCTCATAATGTTGCTACCTTTGATTGTTGATCGAGGGCAATCACTCTCTTTGATGAGCAGTGATATTAGTGTGAATGCTTATGTGCTTATGGTGCATGTCGACTTGTGAAAGAGCCTTCCTATGCACCTACTCTCTATGCTCATCCTCAGAATATAGATCAGCCCTAGCCAACCTACCTTCCTTCTCTACATGCTCCTTCTAGATGAGGATGCGCTCCTCACACAAGTGCTACTCATACAGCCTCTATCTAGTGATCCTCTACACTTGAATATCTTCATATTCAATGCGCTGCCTCTCTAGGTGAGCATCCTCCAATTGATATTGGAGTAGTTGGAATTTCTTTTCAGAGGCCAGTCAATATGATCTTTCAACCTAGTCAGTCGTAGGAGGCCTTTGGTACGCTTGCTCTGTACGAGCGACCTTGTGGGTTCTATACCCATCAAACTGATGTGTTGTACCTTTACCTCTATCTATGAAGATGGCATCGACATCATGCTATGTCTTGTACTGCATGTCACCATGCATGGATGGTGTACATGAGACATGAGGGAGCTTAGAAGCCTCTCCATGCTCTCTAGTAGTTCTAATGGTGCTCCCACTACGCTCACTCATAGCACAAGTGGATGGAGTCGAAGGCTTGTACCCTAGCTGATCTAACACACTACCTAGACCGTCTAGTTGTCTAGACCTCCACCTCTCATGGGGTGGTGTTCCATTAGCTCCCACATTCGACATATCGATGGTGATCTTGCATGCTATAGTACGTGTGGGAGTATGGGTAGACTTGTGCACAGCAGGGAGCCTGTCTACTTGCCCCTGAATGGGTGGATCTCTATTCCTTATATACTCTAAAGGTGGGGGTATATTACACCCTATAGACTTAGTGTGAATGGGCACCAATCTGGTCCCCTACATGACATACTCTTTGGTCGATCTCATGGATGCGCATGTACTACGGTCTTGGTAATGGCTTTCGAGTGGAGCACCCTTAGGCTGAGAAGCTCCATGCTCTAATCTACATCTAATAGAATGCACTGATGCTAGTCTATTAGGGGTATTCTCAATGGGATATCCTCATTTGAAGTTATCTCCTATAATGCTCACCAAACGTCGTTCAATTTTCTCATGTGGTTGAGGACTAGACACGTATATTTGTGAATCAATTGGCTTGGTCATTGGCTGCAGGCTTGCACCTTTTCTGACCACCCTATGTATCCACCATAGTGTACCTAATGTCTAGATGTATCTTTTATTAACAAACAAGGTATACAATTATGCTTATCTTATTTTTAAATTTTGAAATGCACCCTAAACTATTTGATGTTGTTTCAAAATGTGTTGTATCAGTATGATAAACTCTCGCATGTTTTGCAAAATCATTGGATTTTATTCTTAGTTTAATTGGCTTTCACATATATACTCGTACAAGCCAAATATAGGAATGAATTCCATACTCAACGAGGTAGCATAGGTACTACCAACCCTCACCCAGCACACCGTGCGTAGTGATACACTCTTTCAAAGATGAGTGCGTGCTATTTTGCATGGATAGGACAGTTCTTGGGTCGGCCTTGGAAACAAGTAGGTCTCTATAATATAGTTTCAAATGAGCCAACCAAATAGTAATGACATCCACTATTGGTCTCAATCAAATGGTTTGGATGTGAGAGCCCAATGCCACTGATGTTTAAATGAAATGTGGTGTGTGTGGTTCATTTTACTTTGCATAAAAACAAATGCATAAAAGAGCATTCATATGATCATTCCTACATGATATGCATAAAAAGAAAAGGAACATTTCAAATTCAGAAAGCTATGCATGCTATGTCCTACATGATGTTATGACAATGCGATTACGATGAACTATCCTCTAATTGGGCCTCAAGCATGCAAACAACCACTCAATTTTTATATTCTAAGGCGGACTACAATCAGAGGTCTGCTATTCCTAGCAGCACCTTTCTAATGGAAGGAATACGAAAGAAAACTAGGACTATTCATTCACCCCCTTTTTTTTTAGTGTACCTAATTTGCAATCGATTTAAATCTCACTGTAAAAACATAGAGCATAAAATACATAACATAGAATAAAAATAGAGCCTACCTTAGCTCCAGATCTAATGCCAAGTGGTTTCTCTATTGTCTTCTACTTTTGTTGTAAACCGTAGCTCTGGTCTACGGGTTGTAGTGTAAATCATGGGTGAAAGCTATGGGCCAAAAAATAATCATAGTATAAGAAAACTCAAAAATGTCAGCACTCAAGGGCTACAAATGTGGAGTTCCACCATGATCACCTTCTGACATAAGCAAAAATCATGTGCCTATCTACTATATTAGTCTATAGTCATCATAAAAGCATAAAAGGTTGACACATTGCATAAATTCAACAAGATGATATTTCTTATATTGACTATGAATGAATCTCTGTTACACATATGATCCTCTTAGGGTCACTTGAATGATGATAAAGTTTATACAATTGTCAATGCCCTCAATAGGGTAGGCACATTAATATTGCCCTTTGATTAGTCGCAAACTACCTTGGGGTGGATTTGACCCCCTTCTTTATGATGTAGAAGGATTATGATATGGACTCCTCTTGTACATGTCTTCCTATGATCAAGAAACAATAGCACATGATCAAAGAGATAAATAGCCTCTCATAATGAGGCCCTTTAAGGAAACATACATGATAATGTCATTTAAACTAATAATCAAGAAAACATAAAGAAAACCTTTAAACTATGCTAATTGAATCAATATTTGTAATATAGCATAAAGGAGATCATTAGACAAATAATGCATGGATCAGATAACAAAATAGAAGCATAGATGTGCATAAAATATCCATAAATATCCTAATTAATGCAAAGCATGAACTATCTATTCTAAGCTAATTCCTATGGTCAGAATTCTTCTAAACTATAATTAAACCTAAGAAATGATTAATCTAACCTATTTAACTAGACAAAAATGAAAAGAGTAAGGTGATATATCACCTATTGCAAACCATAGCTCTGGTGAACGATCTACACTATGAACCATGGCTGACAACCACAGTTTGACCTCTAATGGGTTTACCCTCAAAATCATGGGCAGTGGGCTTGATCTCCTTGTCCAAATTTATGTTCAAGGGTTGCCTTTATTATCCTCAGATTTATTTGGCGATCAATTCAATGTGAAGGGCCTTCGTTTGCCCGAATTTGCATTTCTTGATCCTCCTAGGTACCTAGGGCATCCATAATGCAATTCATCATGAATGGTGGTAAAATGGTCGAGGATTAAGTGTAATAGCTCTATCTCTTAGCATACTCAGTTTGAGTGTACAATTCGCTAGGGCTTCAGTGCTCAAATTTTCAATGCTTGTTTCTCTTTTCTCCCCATTTGGAGGAGGTATTTATAGCATGCCCCTAGGGCTAGGGGTGGCTTCATGGAGAATCCAAGACCAATAAGGGTGGTTAGGACAGTTGGGATGGAAGCCTCTAGAATATTTCGTCCTTCAACTACCTTCTTCTAGATATTTTGGCCGTTCCAACCAATTTGGATTGGATGGAAGGCCTAACTAAACTTTAGTTAATACCATAGGTCATAGTTGTGGTCCATACTGCAGATCGTAGGTGTCAACCATGGTTTAGACTGGAGACCACGGGTCTGGGTTGTAGTTCATACTGATTAGGACAAAATGTCTAAATTGAGTGGTTAGAACCACTGCTCTATCTTGGAGTCTATCCAAGATCCTCCATATGGTCTTATAGCATGTCCATATGAGTAGTCGCCCTCAACATGACATGTTTTAGGTGTCTACACATTCAATTAGATCTTCATTCTCAAACTCCAATACACATAATCACTTTCATCAAATACTGGTATTGAATTATCAAAAGGTCCATTCTTAGAATCCATTGTGTTTTTGTTAGCTTTTTATTCAAGTTGTTAAACTCTTTCGAAGGAACCTGCTCTGATACCAATTGAAGAACACAAGCTTATATTGAGAGGGGAGTGAACGGTATAAGATCACTTTTTACTTTTCTTTCCCAATCAACATTATGTAATGTAAATATAGAAATATCAATATTAGTAATCAAATAAATGCACAAATCACCACACACAATAGAGACACCACAATTTATGTGGTTCACCCAATGTGGGCTACTCCACGGAGAAAATATTTCACTAAAATTTTCTCAATCAATATCTTAGGAATCCTTTCCCTATTACAATGTTTATGGACCTTTGTCCAAAGGAGACACCAATCCCCTAGATCAAGTTCGTAGATATCTATCCATAGGAGACACCAATCTCCTAACTCTTTTTGGTGATCCTCTAGAAGACCTCTGCCACCACTACCCTTAAAAAATGGAACTCTATCCACATAAGACACTTGTCTTCCCTGATCTAGCTGGAGATCTCTATCCTCAACTCTGTCACCTCCAAAGCTCTGTCTGGAATATGTACTAAACATAGTCTATCGACCTAGCACAAATTTATCCTCAATATCTATCTTTGGTCTGGAACAAACCTATCCTTTGATCTACATAAAACTCTATCCTTGAATCTATACTAAACACAGTCCTTCGGTCTAGCACAAATTTGTCCTCAATATCTATCCTCAAGCCTTAACTCAAGGCTTGACTCAATCTCAAATAAAATATACTATATTTACCCCAAACCTTAACTCAAGGTTTGAAACAATCAATTAATCAACTCTTCTCTCAAGTCATCTCAAAGACTTATCTCAAATCTACCTTGTAAGCTTCCACAAAATATCACACTAATTTGTCCACAAGTCCTATCTAGAACTTTGTACAATGTGCTCATTAATTCATCTCAATAACTTATCCAAATATTCTCAATAAGTCCTCACAAGAACTTATCCAAATCTACTCTCAATCTATATTGTAAGCTTCCACAAAAGCTTACTCAAATCTATCCACAAGTCTTCTCAAAGACTTGCCTCAAATCTGCTCAACAAGTCCACACTAGAACTTGTCCAATTTCATAGAAATATAAAGAGAATTTTTAGAGACTCAATATGCTCTATACTCATCACAATGCTCAATCACTTTCAATCACTCTTTTAGAAACATACAAAGAATTGTTAGAGACTCAATATGCTTCACATTCACTTTAATTACTTTCTCAAATCAATTTAGAATATAGAATAGTTTATTTTATGGAACTTGAACAATCACTTCACACATCCACTTGACTAGGCTCAACCAACTCTACTAAACCAATCACTTAATGAAATAATCCTTGCTCACAAACCCTAGTCCAAGTATATTATCACTCACTCAAAATATTTCGAATAATGCTCAACAACAAATCTCACATAACAATGATACTCATGTTATTTTCAAATCCTAGTTCAAATTCTTCACTCAACAACTTACTTCAACAACAATTCTTATAAAACAACTCTCACATAACAATTATACTCATGTTCTTTGCAAACCCTAGTTCAAGTTCTTCACACATATAATGGCTTCAACAACAAAGCTTATAAAACAAGGTTTTAACATCAACTTTTTATTCCAGAAAACCTTGAAGCATTAACTCAACACACTCAATAAGGAAACCCTAATCATGTTCTTTTCACTCCAAACTTATTTTCCATAAAACCAACCAATCAACTCAACTATGGAAAAATGTGCTCATACCTTTTTCTTGATGATGAAGGAAACTCAAATATCTGCCACAACCATAAAAACTTCTTTGCCAAGATCAAAGAGTTATAAGATATTAAACTCTCTCAAAGATACAATGCAAAATATCAAAACACACATACACATTATCACTCCATATTAAATAAGGCATCCATCAACATATACAAAAATTGTTTGACCAAATACACATTATGATATCCCAATTAAAACAATATTCAATATCAAAATATTGTCGAAGTCCTTTTAAATTTAATCTCTTAATTTTACTTTTTGATAAATCAAAAACATCACAATAACTTTATTAAAAATAAATTTCAACACCTTATTCCTTCATTTAATCAAAAACTAACAATTAAAATAAGCACCTTTCAAAACCCCTTATAACTCCCTAAAACCTTATGTTTATACCTTAGGCAATTAAAAATTAATGCAAAATTTATTACCTCCACCTAGATGAGAATTGAACCCTCGATGCAGCTCCTCCCCACTTCCTAGTCGTGGCTTCAACCATTGCACGAACTAGGTGCTTGTTTGGATAACCAAGAGCACAATGTGATCTATGTTCTTCCCAATGTGTTGAAACCAAAATATCAACGCATTGCTTTTTATGATGCCTAAGAACAACACGCAAAAATATCCTTACAAGAATCGAACGTGAACCACTCTACACCCGCACGAATTAACTCATGATCGCTTGCCACTAGGCCAGGTGCCTTGGTGGATATAAGGGTTTTACCTTCAATTATTTCTAACACTTTCTTTGGTGCCTTAAGATGAATATTCGTCTTCTTCTCCACATGAGTATTCACACAACATATGCCTCTATTATTTCTTACAAATGAAGGGTAAGTTCTATGCCTTTTAGGCATATAGTCTTTATACATATTATCTCCAATAATTTTGGACGTCGGCCCTTCAAAATTCAAATAATTAATTTATAAATTATTTAAATTATTTATAATTTAAATTTTATAAATTATTTAAATTCTTTAGAATTTAAATTTTATAAATTAATTCTTAAACCCCTTTTTGGCTTATTAAAGCCCTCTTTGATTTTTCCTCTTTGCATATATAATATTTATTTATAAAATTTAATTTCAAATTGAATTTAACTATTTTATAAAATAAATATTAAAACCTCCTTTAACTTTTCAAAATGCTTCCTTGGTTTTTTATGAAAAAACTTTTTTTTTTGCTCATCCATGGTTTTAATAAAAACCCACCTTCATATGTTTCCACATAATATTAAAAATATTATGAAGCTCTTTTTCCATTAACCTTTGCATTTTCCCTTTATTAATTCCTTGACATCAATAATGACTTCATTCCTTGACATCAATGACAACTTTGACTAAAAATATCCAACACTTCATTCCAGCCCAATAGGTATTTTTCACTTGTTCCCTCATTTTTGACCCTCTTGGATGAGCAAAATAAGGATAATTATGTGCTTCTTACATAATCAATCTACTTAGATCACCCATTTTAGGTATAATTACCCTATCTTTAAATCATAAAAGTCCATATTTTATGTTGAAACCCTTATTCTCTCATTTTTATCTTGGATTTCTATGTAATACGGGTCCTATACCTGCATTTCCTTGATCCTACCCATTAGATATATATGGTTGTGGGTCAATGTGACTGTGTGCTTTCTCCTACTCAACATATATGTAACCTTCTTATCCTTCCTTTGATATACTCAATACCAAAGTCATATTCAACTAATAACTCTACCCATCTTCTCTATCTTGTGTTCATCATAGGTTGGATAAAAATATACTGGTTTGCTCTTAGCTCAAATGGTCTACCTAGCAAATAATGTCTCTATACCTTTAGGGTATACACAATTTCTGCCAATTCTAGATCATGTGTAGCATAGTTTATTTTATGCTTCTTGAGTTTTTGGGACTCATAGTCTACTATAGCTTCTTCCTAAGATAATACCCCACCCAAACCTTCTAAGGAAGAATTTGTACACATGGCAAAATTTCCATGAGGTCTAGTATTTTAAGAATTAGTGTCATTGTTAACTTATTTTTTAGAGTTTCAAATATGGCCTCACAATTATCCATCCATTTGAACTCTTTATCTTTTTTCTTAATATTCATAATAGAATAGACAACCTTAGAGTAATCTCTCATAAAATATCCATAATAGCCAATGAGTCCCATGAAAATCCAAAGTTTTATTATATTTGATGGCAAATGCAAACTTAATATAGCCTCAATTTTATTTGGATCTACAACAATTCCATCTATCGAGATGATGTGTCCCAAATACTACACTTGTGAGGTATAAAATTCACACTTGGATAACTTCCCATATAGTTGGTTCTTCCTTAGTACTTCTAATACCAACCTGAGGTGATGGTCATGTTCTTCCTTAGTACAAGAATATATCAAAATATCATCTAGAAATACCAAGACAAACTGATCTAGATATTTTTTGAATACATTATTCATTAAATTCATAAAATTTTATAGTGCATTTTTCAACCCAAACGGTAATATTGTAAACTCATAATCCCCATATCAGGTTGTAAAGGTTGTATTGTGAGTATCCTCTTATCGAATCCTCAACTTATGATATCTAGATCTCATGTCTAGTTTTTAAAATATAGAAGCATCCTTCAACTGATAGAAGAGGTCATTTAACCTCGGTAAAGGATACTTATTCTTAATGGTTAATTTATTCAACATTCTATAATCTATGCATATCCTCAAGGAACCACCCTTGTTTTTCATAAACAATATTGAAGCACTACAAGGTGACACACTAGGATTGATTAGACTATTTTCTAACAAGTCTTGAAGTTGCAACTGAAGCTCTTACAACTCAATTGGGATCATTTTACAAGGTTTCCTTGAAATGGGTTCAATCCCTAGCATTAGCTCAATAGTGAAATCAAATTCCCATGAAAGGGGTAGACCTAGAATATATTTGAGAAATACATCTCAAAACTCATGGGGAATTGAATGTTTCTTGAATACTTCTTCATTTCCCTTTTCTCTAGTCTTCCCATTGATCTTTACTACATATAGTATACCACATATTTTAAATACTTTGTTTAACACCATAGCTAAAAGCAAGGGATGTTGAAAATAACCTTACCTACTTTTTACTCTCACTCTCCTCTTATCCTTATTGGTATAATCCATACACCTATATTTAAATTTTATTAAGGCTCCATGAGCCTTCAACCAATCCATCCCTAGGATAATATACAAAGCGTGGAGGGATGCCACATATAAATACCATATAGTGGACCTATTATATATAGTTATCTCTTCTATAGGAAAACATTGATGCATTGAGTAGGTTTAACTAGAACCATACTCGACTTTCCACCCTTGTGTTAAAAATCTAGTTATTTTTTACATATCCCCAATAATACTACTATAAATGAAACTATTTTTAGCTCTACTAAAAATGTTTAACATTCTTGTTAAACAACTTAGAACTTAGTAACATTAGTATTGCTTACCCATTCAGCTTCTAATTCTGGATAGTGGTATAAATTTGGTGTTGTTGTTCCTCTGCTTGGTTGCTTGACTAAAAATATCAAGGGTATATTTTTAGCATAGTGAGGATCCCCATAGATAAAGCACCTTGTCCTAGGTGATTGAGTTTTTGCTTTATCCTTCTTACCATTTATAGATCCATCTATTGGATTTCCCATGTTGTGACCTTATTCAATAATTGTATCAAGCATTATTTGTTGTTGCTTCATTTGGTCTTGTATTGATGTCACTAAGGACATTAACTATATTAATTCCCCATTAAATCATCATGAGTAGGGAAGTATCATTTTTCATGTCTTTACTGGAATTATTTATTTTCCAGAATCCTTACTAGGTCCTACAACATCCCTAGTTTCCCTACTAGAATCTATGGTTCTTCCCTTCTTACCAATGTATTTCATTATTTTGGGCCTCCTTGGAATACATATGATAAATTATTTTTGCATATCCATCCCCACATCTTTGGAGGATCTCAATGCATGTGCCATATCCTATCCACATCGAGGAGTTAGGTAAGTTACAATTCTCTCTCAATTTTACTTACAATCAATTAGCTTCATTATCCTCATGAACTAACATAAATATTATCACATAATTAATAATTATCAGGGTCACACCTTCCTTCCTATAGGGTGCCTAACCCAAAGTAGCACATCAAGTCAACAATAAATCTATACACACTCCACAAAAAATCCTATCCCTATGACCTAGAGCTTTGATACCAAATATAATAACCAAAAACTACCAATCCATTTTTTTAAAACTAGAGATCACAATAAAATATTCACAAGGAAAAACCATATTTTATATTTTCAGCATACAAGGCTTCACTACATTTGAGTTTCCAGGTTATTGTAGACAACACTCGGTGGATAGGAGTGGCCAACTCCCATATTTTTTTGGGTTTACATTACTAAACCTACACATTTAGAAGGATGCCAAAAGTGGTCCCCCCACATTTCCCATACCCTCATCAACATAGGACCATGTGACCACAACGTATAAATTATCCTTTAAGATCTGTAACCCTTAAAGGAGAACATATTTTTCCTATCATTAACCTAATTCCATATAGGAAAGTAAATTTGGTGTAAAGCCTTGGTGCCTAGTTACCATGCCTTCACGGGATAACTAAGGTCATTAGATCTCAATAGGCAATGTACATGGTTACCTAAACCTATGCATTCTAGGTACCACGACTATTGACTTGTTATTGATTTCCATAGTCTTACTGACATGGTAACACCCAATCCTCATATTTCAAGGTGTATCATTTCACAAGTATTTCATTATTGCATTCTCACAACTCCTTCTAGATTGAAATCACCTAGCTATTGCATTATAACAACTCCTTATAGGGTTGGCTAACACTAACTTAGGTCCTATAATAAGATCCACATTCACCCTCAAAAAGCAAAACCAAAAAATTCTCTTAAACTTAATTATTCAATTTATAGCACCATAACAAATGGAAATAAGATAATACGCATATCTTATAAATGTAATATTTATCTAAGACTAACATGCTCATATTAATTTCTTGCTTTATGGACTAAATAAAAGAACATAAAAATAAAATAAAAAAATTCATCCCTAATGCTATAACATACTACCTAGCCACTTTAAAATATTCCATCACAAAACCATATATTTAATACTACCAATGAGCAAGGAAAAAACATACACCAAATATTCCATTTCCCTCTTTCAATATTATTCAATACAAATCTATTCATCATTAAAATACCAATAATATTTATTTTCTTGATTTTTACAAAAACAAATCCTCATTTCCAAAACCAGTTTTCGATCCAATATGCAATCACACCATTCTGCATCAATGGCCTTTGCACCACCTTCCTCTAACAACCTTCCTCATGTAAGGAGTTATCCACCATTTTGAGGAATATTTAGGGATTAGGACAACTCATTAATGCAATGCAATTTAAGATCTAAATTGTATTTGCAAATATCTATGCACGATACTTCAAAGGAATAAAGTTGAGAAGATCATCCCATTTCTCTATTTATTACTAAATTCTATGCAATTGTAACCTAAACACTACATTATTAATATAATAATTAAGGAGAGAATCCCATACATCTCTATATAATAGCTCTCCCAACTACTCAAATCTCGGAGAACCTTTATTAATTCTAGACCATAAGTCATTTCCAAAATAAATATGACAATAAGAGTTCATAGCTTCCCTCCTACTTACAATTCATAATGTACATGAAGGAATGAGGGTCCTTATAACATTATATTTTAAAAGAACCACATAAAAAAAAAAAAAATGAAAGTGACCAAATATTTAATTTACATTCCCAAAAAGGTCATTTATTATAATACAATCTCTTAAGATAAAATAGAGACCAAATAATAAAGTACTACTTTTCTAAAACTACCACCACCAATACAAGTCCAAAAAACTTCCAAACATTAGAAGATATATTTTAGGAAAAATATATCAGACTTATATTTTTTAGTATTCCAAAAGCAATGCTCTAGCAATGAAATGCTAATGTCTATCACAAACTTCCATTCAATATATATGTGTGTGTGTGTGTGTGTGTGTGTGTGTGTGTGTGTGTGTGTGTGTGTGTGTGTGTTCATGCAACAACTTAACTCAATGGGAACACAAACGAAGAATACCAAGAAAAAGTCACACAACAACAAAACCGACCAATGCAATTGTAGAACTACCTTTGAAATATGTTTGTTGTTGAATAAATGGTGACCAAGATAGAACCCAACCACAATACAAACTGAAGGTCATCCTCTAGAAAACATGAAGACATTTTGTAAAAACAAGCAAGAGCACTATAGAAAAACATCTTGCCAACCCCATAGGTGCTAGGGTGCCAAAGAAACAAAGCTAACTAGAAACTTACAAGGAATATTTTCAAAGACCAAGGCCTTTTGTCGGCATGCACAATAGTGCAAAGACACATAACAAAAATTTCATGGTCACCCACCAACCCAACAATATTAAATGATCAAAAAAATAATACCATCTAGGGTCTCATAAGGAAAGCCAAACTCAAACGAAGCATGAAAAACTCTCTCAAAAATTCAACAAGATCAAAGAGCAAAACTAGGAGATAAACACTATTCATAAATTAAAGATGATTCTACCCAAGTACAATACCTCCTAGTGGTAGCTTCCCATAAATATTTGGTTGATTCATTGTGCTTCCTCCTAATGTTCGCTATTTATCCTTAACTTTCCACCTCTCCAAAAGGTCTCCAAAACCTCCTCTAGACTATCTACAAATAGCTAGAGAAAAGGAGTAGTGTAACACTACAAACCAGATGTTTCTCAAGATCCTTCTTGCCCCCCTCCAAGCTGGCCATATTGGCTCATAATATTCTTTATCAAAAATTGCAAAAGAATAAATGTTCAAGAAGGTAAATCTAGGGAAAAGAATAACACTTAACCAAGTAACACGTGGTTTTCCTTAATAGCAATTAAAGAAGAATAATATTCCAAGAAATAATAATGATTAGACCATTATCTCATTTATACATTATTATTTCTAAAATAAGGTATTAATAAATTTCATTTGTTAATATTGGTTATTAACAAATATTGAAACTTCCATGTTTAATACTTTATTAATTAAAGTGAAAATTATATAAATAATAAAGTTATAAAGTCATTCAAGCATATAGTGTTGCACACCATTGTTTTATCCTTAAGTGATTGGCTTCCTTTTTTTAATATAGCTATTTGCTATCATCAAAATATTAAGGAGACTCATTGTGCAAGAAATGTTTTGGCCCAATGGTGTGACCTTACACAAGCATAAGTGCAATGCATCTACATGAAGGGAATTTAGTTACCCTTGAAGCTATCGATGATCAAGTCATCACCATAATTTGCCAAAAAATATTCTCACTTGGTGCATATCCTTATTGATCCATTAGTGATATCATCTAGTCTTTCACCCAACAATACATCAGTAGTACCATATTACAATAGAAGAATCAAATAATATAATATGACTACTTATTGATAGCAAAGAAAAAAATTATGCATTAAACATCCACCCATAAATACATAGTTTATTACCAAATATAAGTCCTGCTAAGGAGGGCTATTACATACTCCCCCCTTGGACTAAATATATTCCTTTATGTTTGTTGTAGAGTAAAGCAAATGTTTCATTCAAATAAGTATGGAAACCGTTACCTCATTTCTTCAACTTTTTCCCATGTGGCATAGTTCTTAGAATACTGGTCCCACTAGACCTTATATTGATCTAGGGTTCATTTTATCAACATCTTGGAATGATACCCTAGAATACTTATTGATCTCATCTTAATGGTTAAGCGGTATTCCATAAGCAATTTAAAAATGTTCCACACATGAGTAGGATAAGAAACATATTTCCTAATCATGGATATGTAGAAAGTATCATAGATATTTGATAGGTTGGGCAAAAAAGTGAGCATATAGTCCACTAGACTAATATTATAAATGATCTCAAAGGGCCCAACATAGTGAGGATCCAATTTGGTTGAACTTATGACACTTTTCATGGGGTCTTACTTTTTGTAGTCTAGTTTGTCATCAAGCCATTGTTAGAACTATGATCATCATCTTGAAATATTTGAAGGCAAGCACCCATTGATCATAGTTCAAACTAAACATTGGAAGAACCAAATTACTTTGGTTCAACCTCTAGTAAAGGCTTGTATACCTTGTCAACTTAAAAGGTGTTGACTCTATTTTATCTCCAAATAGTAAAAAATTATGGGTAAATGGGGTAAGAGTTAGAATTATATGGATAAAATATGGATGTGTGAAGCTAACAACATAGACATCCACAAGCAACTTATAGTAATTTAAACTTCAGAAATAGTATCTAGGACTAACAACATTCAAAACTCTGCAGTTACTATATTAATTGTATTTTGCACACTCAAAGAATTATTCCAAATATCTAAAGAATTAATTATCCAAGTTAACATAATAATATAAGCATATTGACTAACAGAAATAGAATCCTCATAAGCGTAAATGCAAGAATAAATTATCTCAATTTACTCTAAGTTAGTTATCCAAATTAATAGAATAGACTAACCATAGCAGTAATAGCAAAGACAATCATCACAGATTTAAATCCATCCAATCAACACAAGTAAAATTTCAAGGTAAAAATCCCTTGTAATGCTTCATTCATTAATTTGTAGAAGATAAACACATTAGTGCAATCAAAAACTTCAGAGCCGACCCTTTGAAAGGAGGTCACTACCTTTATTTATAGTTTTACAATAATAATACTTTCTAAGAATTACAAGGAGTTTGGAGTTTCTTTATTTTCTTGACCACTCAACATCCATGGTGCTAACTAGCTACTGATTCTTGATCTATTACAACCAACTTCCTCCCAAGGTCATATTTACCATCAATGGTTCTTGTGATCCACTCTCACATGCTGATCTACAATCGAATCTGGATTATCAAAATATTATAGAATCTTCTGGACTATAATGGATGATTCATCCTTCATTATGCCTAACCTATTTTTTCTTTACCTCTTGCAACAAACAAGTGTGCAAAAACTTGGTAGAAATTAGACTATAAGGAAGTATTTAATAGTTATTGTTGATCTGCCAATCAGACTGTTGAGGATGATTATCGTGCAATTGTATTTCACCTGAATATCAATCATGTGAAAAAAAAAATCACTCACATTCCTTCAACTCTTTTAATTCAGCACATTTCTATTTTACACATCGAACATGAAGGGAATATAAAATTGTGCACTTTGCACTTCAGCCTCTTGATCAGCTTTTTCACAAAAAATATTGTTTTTAGCACTTTCCCTTCCACAAGCCAATTCTCACACTTTTTAGTTTACATGTGGATTACAAAGGAGTTGGAGGATCACGTGTGGATGCATTTCCCCATCTTCTTCCTTTTTTGTGATTTCCTATTTTCCAATGCTTTTGTGTTTACGCATGGATTAAAAAGGAATTGGTGAATCATGTGTTGCCCATATTTCTCTACTTTTGGTCATTTTCCATGCTTCCTTGTTTTCTCATGCCCTATTTACACACATAGTATAAAGCAAATAAAAAATCTTGGTGTACCTTCCTTCTTCATTTTGTTCCATTTCCAAAGTTTTTCTATTTTCTCACACTTTACAAAGGTGGTGGAGAATTTCAACGCACCCTCTTTCTTCCTTTTAGGCTATTTTTAAGCTATTTCTTGTTTTTCAACACATTTTTTTTTGTGCATTGATTACAAAAGGAGTAAAAAAATATCTAATTGAATTATGTTGCACATAGATCTTCGCATCTGCACTTTGAGAAACAAGTCATCTCCCTAGCAATTTTTGAAAAAAATCACTCTTCTTTGTTCTTTTAGAAAATATTTTAAACTGTTACCTTCTAGCCACAACAAATTGACTGTTCACAATGCATTGAGCTTGCCCCTTTTAAATTAATTTTACATGTGTATATTTTTTAACCTACATTATGGTGCCTCTCAGGGAACTTTACTTTTAAAGTTGTTGAACCCATATAGCCTTATTCGGATACAAACATATTGTGGAAAAAATGGATATATGGTCTTAATGAACGTAATGGGATAGAAGAGGATACCTATGCAATAAAAATAGTGTTGAGGAGGAAAACAGGACAAAGTGACACTAAACCACAAGGGGGGTACAGAGAGGTTTGAAGGATAACAAAATGAAACTCATAATACACATGAAAAAGCAGTGCAATGGAAATGAGAGGGACAAAACAAAGTATAAAAATCCATATAAAATAAAAAGGGGGAACAAAGGGATGGAGGAATCTATTTTATAGATGGGGTGAGATAAATAGTACCAAAATGCTAGATAAAGGGAAAGGAAGGCAAGAAATAAATGAAATTGGAAGCACACAAAATGTTAAAACTGTGACAAAAATTGTACCTCCATATGTATTCTCCATTGGGGTGTAACTTGTTGAAAGCACGAGATTCCGGAAGATTGAAAGGAAAACTAATGCGATGTATTCAAAACCCAAAGTTAACGCTTAAGGTCCTATAAAGTGAAATGCATGAAATGAAAGAAAAGAGACGAATTTAAATGAGATAAAAGGAAGTATAGAAAGCACAACCCCTTTTATTTATACTCTTCCAATTCGGTTACAAAGACGTCTCCTCCCTTTTAGGGGGTAGGAGCGTTAACATAGTTTCAATTACAATCATGGATTTAGTGTTCCTCCTTCCGCGTGCCCACATGTGAAATGGGCGAGCCAAAGTGTTGCCGTCGCTGGTATTGATGAATCTTTAATCCTTGTTGCTCCTCCTGCGTTCAAAGAAACAACAAATCGTCAGTAGCACCTATGTATGATAATGAAACTCGCAAATCTGAAAGAGTACTGTTAATGAATATAAAAGATAAATATAACGATGATTAAAATGAATCTAAATAGACTAAAAATTTGATAGAAGCATAATCATGTAACTAACAAAATACTGCAAAAGAAACAGTCACCAAATTCGGCACAGATCGGTATTCGTTCTTGGGCAGGACGAATAAACCTGCAACAGACTGGTATTCGTTTCGGGGTGAAACGAGTAAACCTGCAATAGTTTGGTACTCGTTTCGGGGTGAGACGAGTAAACCTGCAATAAGGCAGGGGGTGCCCGAAGGCAAACCACCCATCGGTTGAGACTTTGTTTCGACACCAATCCGCTTGGGATGAGTCCGAAACCTGTTGTGATGTGTTATCGACAAATTGGTAGGATATTGTGGCCAAAAAAATTGGGTTTTGGGTCTTGATTCGTGCCTCCAAAAGTCACCCAATAACCTCCCTTTCGATTAAGATATTATGGATGTAAAGGCACAAATCGTAAGTCAGCAAAATAGCAGCACTTCGTTGCTCAAAATGCTCCTTCTCTGTATATTCTTTGGGTGAGGAAACTCACCATTTTATAGACCCAAGGGGTCTCTTGAATTAACATGCAAAAGTGCTACTTTGCATGAATGCTTTTTTATGTGAAGAGAAGACTTCTCCTTGATCAAGGGCTTCATAACTGCTTTTATAACTGCTTCTGCATGCTCAAAAGAACTCACTCACACTCCCATGCAATGAAGGGAGAGTTAAGTAGCTAATTTGAGTTGTCATGAAAAAGCCCACTCTCACTCCCATGCAATGAAGGGAGGGTCAAGTGGCAGATCTGAGTTGTCCTGAAAAGCTCACTCTCACTCCCATGCAGTGAAGGGAGAGTCAAGTGGCAGATCTGAGTTGTCATGTGCCGAGGTTTGACTTTTTGTCGGTCAAACCTGGTATTCGTCCCACCCCGAAACGAGCGTTGGAATTCGTCCCTGGGTGGAACGAGTACCAGTCTGTACTCGTTCCGGGGTGGAGCGAATAATTAGCAAAGTGCCTAAAAGGTGCCAAATTGACCTTTGACCTCTAAAACTGCTTTTAGAAGTGGTTAGGACCATTGTTTAACCTCTAGGGGCTGCCCTAGGGACTGTTTGTGTCAATGCGATCAGCGCTCGTTGTCACATAATCGGATTGGTGCTATTTTGGTGTCTACAGATGCCCCTTTTTGGGAAGCGCTATGCAAGGCACAGCGTCGAGCAAAAATAGATAACCAAAGCACTAATGATTAGGGTTTCTCAGTAACCTAACCAACTCTTGATGCCCCAAGTATGGAAAGGGCATGCATTCTTGAATCCTTGCTTCTGACGAGCTAAGGAACTTAATTCAAGTATTAACCTTGTTCGGTGAGGTGTTACTTGAGCTTGGACATTGATCAGTCATGAATAGGCAAAGGGCGCAACCTTTTGTCTGTGGGAACCTTGAGTTCATGATTCATGAATGCCAAGTGTTTGATCAATTTGTGATTATTGCTTGTTTGCTGCCCCAAGCAGGGGCGTGATTGTCTTTGTCAATGATCCTTTGAATGCGTGTCATTTCCATGATTGGGTATATTGTTGTTGATTGGCAACTAAGTGTGACTACCCCCTCAAGCGACGAATCGATGAGGGAATGACCGACATGAGAAAAGCGACGAGTCGCTTGACCCAAGATGACTTAAGTGAGGGTGCCTTTAGATGTTTTCCATTGAATGCTCAAGCAGTTTCCCAACTTTCGGACCTATTTTTGGTGGGTTTTAACCCTTTTTGTGACGCCATTTGGAGCTGAAATTGACAAAAATCCGTCCTCCCGTGGAGCGGTCCGGCTATGGTAGCCTTCTTAGGGAGTAGGATAGTGACAATTTGTAACCCCAACGTCTATTTTGGATGCCAAGAATGTCAGGCGCAAAAGCGCCTTCGTTCGGCAATGTTATTGCTATTTTTGGATGGGTTTTGACCCGTTTTGGTGACGTCGTTTGGGGATGAAATTCTCAAAAATCCGTCTTCCCGTGGAGCGGTCCGGCTATGGTAGCCTTCTTAGGGAGTAGGATAGTGAGGATTTGTGACCTCGACATCTGTTTTGCATGCTCGGAATGTCAAGTGCAAAAGCATTCTCATCGGACATTATTAGGGCTATTTTTGGTGCATTTTTGTGTAGTTTTTTTGTTGTTTTTCATGTATATGCATGGTTTTTACATTTATGTGACATGCATATGGGATGGAAATTATGAAAATCATACTTTTAATTTTATGATGTATTCATATGGAGTAGATAGTGACAATTTGTTGATGATTGTTTTGGATGCCAGGAATCGTAGGCGCAATGGTGTCTGTGATTGCCAGTTTTATTGTTGTTTTTTTGTGCATTTTGGATGCAGTTTTTGTTGTTTTTGTATTTTTTTTTTTTTTGTGATGTAGGAAAATGGATTGTATATGACAATTGGTTTGGAATGTATCAAAGTTGTTCTGAGACTCAGATGTTTTAATTAACTAGCCAAGACTGTACATTTATCTCACAAGACTTTTGAACAAGGTATAAATTAGACTTGATTTTGACCAAGTTATTTCACATCCTTGTGTGTGCAATTGAGTTCGTTTATGTGGTATTTGTCAGGATACCACCAGTGCTAGATAGGCTATCAACCAAACCTGTACTGAGGATCACCTAATTAGCTCCACTAACTCCTTTGTTGTGTTTAGCAAGATTAATCCATGGGACAATCTAAGGTACCATAAGCTAGCTCATCCACATGCAAACATTGGTCTACGCTCACATGCAAAGCTAATGTGACAGACATATCGTCATGCGGGTAGGATACCACCATTGCCAGGTAGGCTATCAACCAAACCTGTAATGAGGATCACCTAGATGGTTTTTTGAATGCTGAGAATTCCAGGGATTCAAGTTCAGGCTTTTTATTGGCTCAAGGGTTTGGGATACTTGCTCGTCTATATAGTGATGAAAATCACTGTTTATTTTTCTCTTTTTTTTTCTTTTTGAGCAAGGATTTTGAATAGTGGTGATAACCACTATTATTTGATTTTGTATTTTGAGCTTTGTAAGTTTGAGCTTGTGAATGGCCTTGATCCTATTGGCCTTGGGGATGACTACCCATCCGTTAGAGGACGTGTAGTATGAATCCTTACGACTTTGGGAACCAAGGGGATAATGGAGATTATGAAGTAAGGGCATTGATATTTTAGGCCTTGGGGATGACTACCCATCCTATTTAGGGACGTGTAGTACAAATCCTTACAACTTTGAGACCAAAGGTGAGTGGAGATGGTTGTGATGATGGTTTATTGGAATTTGTTTTTGAATAGCATTGATCCTTTTAGGTCTTGGGGATGACTACCCATCCTTGGCAGGGACGTGTAGTACGAATCCTTACAACTTTGGGGACCAACTATGATTGGGATTTGTGGGAGTGGTGAAAACAACTATTTATTATGGGGAATGGGTAGGGAAGATGCTTGTCCTTTTGTCAATTCTCGACATTCTTGGAACCATTCGCATAGGGGGATGAACAGGATAATCTTTCACCGATGGTACCCTAGACTGCTTTATAGGTTTCATCTTTCATTCACACAACTTGGGAATTATTTTATGTGCTTTTGAACTTGTGATGGGATGCTACGTAACAAGGTGTATTTCAAGTAAAACTCTACCGTTGTAACATCCGTTTGACTTTGTACAATTCTTGGCTAGAGATCTAAAGACAACTGAATGACGAAAACTCTAGATACATTAGATGAAAACTGATTTATGATATGGCAAAATGGTGATTGTCGTTTATTTTTGTTGTATTGTTTTCAAAATGGAAAATATGAAAGGTGGTGGATTTGCCAAGTAATGACAATCTATGGTGCTTTTGCCTTGTGTGATCAACAATATGTAATGTATGGATGCGATGCTTAATGCAACTATTTTTTTTTTTGATTTTTGAAGTATGCATGAAATTGAGATGCAGATTTTGTTTATTTTTGATGATTTTGTTTGTTTTTGGATTTTCTTGACCAAGCGATTGTGATAATCCTTGGAGCTTTTGGGGTGACCAAGGGATTGCGATAACCCTTGGAGCTTTTGGGGTGACCAAGGGATTATGATAATCCTTGGAGCTTTTGGGTTTGACCAAGAGATTGTGATAATCCTTGGAGCTTTTGGTTTGACCAAAGGGTTTGTGAGCACCTTTGGGGCATTTTAGGATTGACCAAAAGATTGTGATAATCCTTGGAGCTTTTTGGGATGACCAAGCGATTGCGATAATCCTTGGAGCTTTTGGGGTGACCAAGTGATTGTGATAATCCTTGGAGCTTTTGGGTTGACCAAGGGATTGTGATAATCCTTGGAGCTTTTGGGTTGACCAAGAGATTGCGATAATCCTTGGAGCTTTTAGGGTTTGACCAAGTGATTGCGATAATCCTTGGAGTTTTTGGGGTGACCAAGCGATTGTGATAATCCTTGGAGCATTTGGTGACCAAGGATTACGATAATCCTTGAGTTTTGACCAAATAATGAATAATTAAAATGATTTACAAGGATTAAATCCTTGAGCTTTTGGGTTGACCAAGGGATTAACACCTTGGAGCTTTTTGGTTTGAACTATGGCTCTTCAGGGGATAGAGGTACCCCCAGCTTGATGATCTTTGTGCATCGGATCTGGCTCTGGAGGGATTGGCACGAATGGATCGGCCCTATGCATGGATAGGAGGACAGGGTCTGCCTTCGGCACTGATGTGGCTATGGGGTCTCCAGGTGGAAGTTGCTCTTGGTCTATCCAAAGTGGTGGACTCAACATTTGATTCCAGTGCGCTGGGTTAACGTGCCACTCATGCCCTAGCCTTGTACCTAGTTGTGCCATCAGTTCTTCATGGGTTATAGGGTGATTGTGCCGTCGTGCATGATTGAGATATTCCATCTTAGTGTCGGCTTCGTAATCTCTATCAGAAAACCAAAGGCCCTTGTTGGCCCCGACAATTGCCTGCGACATGCTAGGCTCTTCTTGTTCGAGCAGATTGATGTGGTCCTCATGGAGTTGTTCCGCTCGTTGTGGGGGGACCTGATTGCTTTGATGTGGCGCTTGCTCGATTGGCGCCTCTAAGGGGAATATTTCCATTAAGCTCTCTGGCAATTCTGAGACATGGAAGACCTCATCCTCGGGTAGCTCTACGGTCAGAGGCTGATCCTCTTCAAGAGGAGCCTCGCATAAGTTGGGCTTTTGGGACCCCGAGATCTTGGTCTCTATCGACTCTAAGTGCTCTAATGCTTTGCATGTATCGAGGGATTTGGGCTCCTCCTCTTTGGTTGGTTCCTATTGAGGAACATGGGGCCTATGGAGGGGTAGCCGGATAGCACCCCCCCTACCTTGGTATTGCATTTCAGTCCACTCTTTTTCTTGCTCAGATTCCTCAGAGGCTTCTTGAGGGATTTTTGAGGGTGGCCCATGAACCCGGGTGGGTGCTTGAGGAATCGGGGGAGTAGCCTCCCGCTCCTGTCTAGGAGGCATTGGGGGTAGCGCTTGATAAGGTCATGGTGACCTATCTCGCATCAAGGGGTTGTGTCCCTCATAATGTTTTGTCTTATGCGTGCGAAGGGTTGGAGTCCTCGCCTGCATAGTGTGTTGGAACAACTCATCCTTCTGGTGCTGAATGCACTCTTTATTTAGAAGATACCGTTGCTCTAACTGTTGTCGTTCTAGCTCAAGTAGCGTGAGTTGCATCCGGCGTGCGATATGCTTGGCAGATTCTAAGATAGTTGGTCCTACCGTCTCATGTCTAGAAGGCCTAGATGCCTCTCCTAGATATCTATCTCGGTCATGGTGATCCGAGATCTCTATAGGCCGCCTCCCTCTGTTGGGGGTAGCGGCATTCCCTCGAGGCTTTGGCCTCAGTAGGTGATCCTGATAGCTAGCAGTTGCGGAGGCGTATTGCTCCCGTGATGTATATTGCTCTTGAGGAAGGTAAGGGTTTTCCTCGTGCTCTCTTTCGTAAGTGAAAAAGGAACGGGCGGAGTTGGCTCGCCTCGCCTGAGGAGCCTTGTGCTCTGGATTTGTCCTTGTAGTCCTGACAACTAGAGGGGGTGAAGGAGGGATAGTGTAATCATGTGGTTCCTCCCGTCGAACCCTATGTTGACCTAGCGCTTCATCGTGCGGTGACCACTCATAGCGAGCATCTAAGGGAGCTCTCCTACGGATGTACCCCTCATGGAAGGGTGTGTGTTGGGTGCTATGCTGAATAGGAGTGCCCCTAGAAGAGGTGCCCCTATAGTCCCTTTCCGTTAAGGTGTGGAGGGGACTGCCTTGTGTGTCAGGTCGCCAAGGTGGTATGACCAAATCCTTGGGACTATAACGGAGGCGACTCGTGCCTCCTTGGACATTCTCCGCAGCGTCTGCCCGTGAGTGGGCTTGACTACGGGTGAATACCATGGTAATGACTCTCTACAAGCTACGTAGATTTTTATCTTTTGTTTATGATTTTTTGATTTTTTTTGTTACACTAAGCAAAAAAGAACATACACACACAAAGCAATGATTATCTCTTTTAAAGATTAATGGTGTGTCCTAGACTGGTTTTAGTGTGTTTTTGATGATTTTTTTTTTTTTTTGGTTTTGAAGATTTTTGTGAAGAACGTTTAAATGCAACATGAAGGCTCATATGACTCCCAAAATGGTCGCCCCTTCAATATACCATTGTCGGACCGATATACCAACCTCTCTATATACCCGCCCTTACGTGAGGGAGACTATAGGTACGTGAGAGCAGATGATACGTGGAACATAGGCGGTACGGAAGGGGAATCACTCTGTTTATGACACCTACCATAGAAGACTTATCCTCATGCGCTAGGAATCACCCTAGCTACACTTGGTCAGCTTTCGTCAGGATTTACGTCTAGCAACAGTGACGATCGGGGTAATGTATGCAAATATCCAAGCCAACGTGGTGATGAAATCCACTGTTGGTCTTGCTCAAGGGCTGGGGTTTTACGACCAGCTCCTTGGTTTAAGTAACCACGTGATGTGTGGGGTTCATTTTAATTTGCAAAAAATGAAACAGGCAAACAAAAAGGAAACTTTCCCTAAGCCATACAAAAACTGAAAATCAGAAAAAAGAAAACAGAAATTTGATAGAGGCTTGTTAAAAACCCCTACCTCTTCTCTGCCCAAAAGGATGTTTCTGACTTGCTGCTCTAAAAAATGCACAGAACGCTATTCATCCCGGGGTGAGACGAATATCAGAACCGTATTCGTTCCAGGGTAGGACGAATGCCTATTCGCCCCTGGGTGAGACGAATCCCAATTCTGTAATCATCGTGGACCGAAACGAATAACAGTCTAATGACTAAAAAATAGGTACCTGTAATCAAAACAAGCAATTTCAGATCAGAAATCTAACCTAAAAAAAAATAGAGGACAGAGGTCCCACCGTGATCGCCATTGAAAGCACGAGATTTCGAAAGATTGAAAGGAAAACTAATGCGATGTATTCAAAACCCAAAGTTAACGCTTAAGGTCCTATAAAGTGAAATGCATGAAATGAAAGAAAAGAGACGAATTTAAATGAGATAAAAGGAAGTATAGAAAGCACAGCCCCTTTTATTTATACTCTTCCAATTCGGTTACAAAGACGTCTCCTCCCTTTTAGGGGGTAGGAGCGTTAACATAGTTTCAATTACAATCATGGATTTAGTGTTCCTCCTTCCGCGTGCCCACATGTGAAATGGGCGAGCCAAAGTGTTGCCGTCGTTGGTATTGATGAATCTTTAATCCTTGCTGCTCCTCCTGCGTTCAAAGAAACAACAAATCGTCAGTAGCACCTGTGTATGATAATGAAACTCGCAAATCTGAAAGAGTACTCGTTAATGAATATAAAAGATAAATATAACGATGATTAAAATGAATCTAAATAGACTAAAAATTTGATAGAAGCATAATCATGTAACTAACAAAATACTGCAAAAGAAACAGTCACCAAATTCGACACAGATCGGTATTCGTTCCGGGGCAGGACGAATAAACCTGCAACATACTGGTATTCGTCCCGGGGTGAAACGAGTAAACCTGCAATAGTTTGGTACTCATTCCGGGGTGAGACGAGTAAACCTGCAATAAGGCAGGGGGTGCCCGAAGGCAAACCACCCGCCGGTTGAGACTTTGTTTTGACACCAATCCGCTTGGGATGAGTCCGAAACCTGTTGTGATGTGTTATCGACAAATTGGTAGGATATTGTGGCCAGAAAAATCAGGTTTTGGGTCTTGATTCGTGCCTCCAAAAGTCACCCAATAACCTCCCTTTCGATTAAGAGATTATGGATGTAAAGGCACAAATCGTAAGTCAGCAAAATAGCAGCACTTCGTTGCTCAAAATGCTCCTTCTCTGTATATTCTTTGGGTGAGGAAACTCACCATTTTATAGACCCAAGGGGTCTCTTGAATTAACATGCAAAAGTGCTACTTTGCATGAATGCTTTTTCTGTGAAGAGAAGACTTCTCCCTGATCAAGGGCTTCATAACTGCTTCTGTAACTACTTTTGCATGCTCAAAAGAACTCACTCACACTCCCATGCAATGAAGGGAGAGTTAAGTAGCTAATTTGAGTTGTCATGAAAAAGCCCACTCTCACTCCCATGCAATGAAGGGAGGGTCAAGTGGCAGATCTGAGTTGTCCTGAAAAGCTCACTCTCATTCCCATGCAATGAAGGGAGAGTCAAGTGGCAGATCTGAGTTGTCAAAACCGTCGTGCCGAGGTTTGACTTTTTGCCGGTCAAACCTGGTATTCGTCCCACCCCGAAACGAGCACTGGAATTCGTCCCTGGGTGGAATGAGTACCAGTCTGTACTCGTTCCGGGGTGGAGCGAATAATTAGCAAAGTGCCTAAAAGGTGCCAAATTGACCTCTGACCTCTAAAACTACTTTTAGAAGTGGTTAGGACCATTGTTTAACCTCTAGGGGCTGCCCTAGGGACTGTTTGTGTCAATGCGATCAGCGCTCGTTGTCACGTAATCGGATTGGTGCTGTTTTGGTGTCTACACTTGTATATGTATATTCCATTAGGGTGTAGGGCCACTTCCAAGGCATATATATTGCCATAGAGTAGGCAACTATTTCACTTTTCTATATTTCTTACTTTTCCTCACATAATGAAACTGTAAACTCCTCAACCAGTTACATGCCCTTATGTATCTACTCACCTATACCATTCAAACCATATTTCCTATAAAATATTCAAATATTCATTTTGTTGAATGATACTTTTCCCTATATAGTTGATTTGAGGGTGGATATTTGCATGAGCTAACGACCATTTGAATCATACCTTAAAGTTTTTTAAATATATTCATCTTGTTTAGACTAGACCTCATGTATTCACCTAAGCCTTTTGCTCAAGTTGCTCTACTTTTTGCTGAGCTCATTCTGCACAAGGCATGATGCCTCTTATTTGATTCCACCCATGTGGTCTTCATTTTTCCCAATTTTTATTTCTCTACTTTAGGATTACTTTTGTTTCATCCATTGGGAAACAGAGTCAAAACAACTTAATTTGGGGTTTCTTTTCTCAAGGCATGATTCGCTTGACCTGATCCCACATGCTTCCATTGCCTAACCTATAATATAAGGACAACATATTGCAAGACATATGTTCTACTGAGAAGTTGTCCTGCTTTATTTTATCATGATCATATTTAGTCATTTTATTTACTTGTTGGTTATGTACATAAAATTTGGCATGGAAAAGTCCACACCCAACTTCAAAGCTCATTTTATATTCTATCCCCTGAATATGCAATGTCCTGGCCATATGGTTTTATATCTATACTTCTCATCATGTCCCTAGATAGATATTTTATATAATTTCCTCATATTTTATATAAAAAATTATAATTCCATACTTATCTTCGGACGATCAATAAATCTATTTAATGATGAGTCACCTACCTTAAATACTTTTACCACTTGTTTCTAGCATGGTATTTGAGCCATTGAATCATTCTAGATATATTCATCCACATGTAAATTTAATGATATAGTCCCTTGTTGAATCATGCCATCTTGATTGCTTGTATGGAATGGAAAAAAATAGCCACCATATGACTTTTGATGTGGGATTGATGCTACTTATGATTTCTCATGATACCCAAAATGGCATTGTATCTAATATCCTTGTGAAAATATGATCACCTCTATTTTAGTACCATGGATGACATCTAGAGGTGTACATATTTGATATTTCTTGTATCCTTTTATGATGAACGGGAGAAGCATATTACAAAAAAAATTGAAACTATTATTTTCTTCAAATATTTTAACTAGATTTACCTCATGCTTAATCCATATTTGCTAAAGTCACATCCAAAAATGCATATGCCAAAAATATGAGGAACATCCACCACCATTATATCATGTACTATAACCAAATTGGGGTTCCCATACAACATCATCACAAATTTCCTTAAGGTTGTTGGTCACGAATCTGCCACAGGAAAGGATTTTTACAATTGCGCCCTAGACCCGGCCAACATTGAAAGGCTGGAAGCAAGAAATGGCTCCCAGACCAATCTCCAGAGTGGGCTGGTTCCCTCTACTATTCTAAAATTGGGTTTAAGATAAGGGTTGCTGGAAAGAGATCTAAAAGGTTGCAGAAAGAAATGGAAATATGGCCACGAGGCGAAGTGATGGGATCGAAAAATAACGACGAGGAAATTTAAAGTGCGACAACGACAAGCAATAAAAGTTACTAACTTAACTTTCGCACGATGCATGCAGAAAAACCCTCCAAAATCACATTCCAGGAATTTATACTCTTACGGCAATATTCAAATCCAGTATGCAGAATTTAAATGTAACAGCCATGAAGACATACAAATGCTATTAGAAATGCAACATGAACAGAAAGGAAATCACGAATGCAAACGCTTGAAAAATAGAAGCCAATCCTTTATTCCTGCAAATGCACTTCAGTCTCTAGCAGCCAGTTTTTCCAACCTTTGCAAATGAAAATTACATTGGTTTTTATAGAGGTCCGTCCTCTTTGCAGCATTAAAAACGTAAAACCAACTTCCTCGTGATCTTCAACCATGCAACGGAAATTATGCACACGATCCCCTTAATTGCAGCATTGAGGAGGTAAAAATTAAATACAATAAGATAATCGCGGTCGCCTTCATTAAATTTTATTTTTCCAACATGTGCATGAAACCGTTAAAATAGACCACGACCAGCCGCTTTGAACAAATAAATCTTTTAATTTTGGTGGCCTGGGCGCTCTTTGACCTTAACCGCATCGGAAATCCGCAAAATATTTAATTCAGGTTATCATTAAATCCTCGAAAATCGAAAAAACCCTTTCGGCCGTTCATATTGCACTTGGCGGGAAAACTGCGTAGGTCACGAAAATGCGACGGGTCGCGAAATCGCGACGTCTTATCATGCAGTACGCTTTGACCACCGTTGACCCGCGAAAATGGAACATGTAGCAATTTCGCTACATGTTTCCGCCGTTGGCTCCTCCCTGCGCTCTCGCCCGCGAAATCGGAACATGTCGCGATTTCGCTACATGTTTCCGTCGCCGTACAAAACGCCATTTTTGGTCGCGATTCGCTGACATGTCAGCGACGCGCTGCAAGTTTGCACTTTTTGCCTTCGACGCTCACCGGGTCGCGATTCGCTGACATGTCAGCGAATCGCTGCATGTTTTCAACTTAGTGCTTTTTCTGCCCGCCGACCCGCGATTTCGGAACACGTCGCGATATCGCGACGGTTCCGCCAACCTGCCTGCGTTGACTGCGTTGACCGCGATTCTGCGACATGTCAGCGCATCGCTGCAGTTTTCAGACTTAGTCATTTTTTGCTCATTTTTTCTCCTTTTTTCGCCCAAGCTGCATCAATCAAAGGTCAGATCCCCAACAATACATCAATGCATTCATCAATGAGAATCAATGTGGCAAAAATGCCAACAGGTACCTATAGCCTTTATAGTTCTTCCTTTAAAATTTAGCCACCTGGATTCCATCTAGCTAACATCCAAATCCAAGGTTTCACATACCATCAGGGGTATTATTGATACCTCATCTCTAGGATCTAGTACACAATTGTGTAATATACCTCCCTCTATGAAGAATGAAAAATAACATATATCCCACTCATTCTTTCAGAAATTCAAATATCTATTCTTCAAGGATGTGGAACACTCTTTAATCCCTAAAGATACATAAATCAAGATAACTTCAGGTCATGCTCGTAATTCCTCACTCAAACTATTTTTATGTTGAATAGGGGCTTTAAGTATTTTTTGTAATTGGTTCACATTTTATTTCCTTATTTCTCAAGTTAGAGCCAAAAAATACAAACCTCTATAGGCTTCAAACATTTTATGACTCAGGTTCATTACCGGTGAATTTATTCCTTGTATCTTTGATTGCTCCTCTATGACATCTTCATTCTAAAATAAGGGATATTGGAGGTATTTTTCCCTATATTTTGGATTACTGATATCTACATTATGGTATATATACCTTCTTCAATCTCTTTGATGTGATATTTCTATCAGAACAAAAATTGATTGATGAAACTGGTGCTAAGGATGATCTATCTTCACCTCCCTCTTTACCAAATCCTCAGACATCTTGCTTCTTCTATGAGCATGATCCTTTCCATTCCTCCCACCAATTAGAGTGTTGTTTCATCAGACTTAGTTCTTGGTTCCTAATGTCATAATATTTATAGCAATAAATGGGATACTCATTCATTATTTTTAGGTAGGATCATGCCTTTGCTTCTTCCTAAATTCTATTACAAATGATTTGGAGTTATGATTGAATGCATGGTTAAATTCTCTACCAGGGAGCTTACAAGATGTGATCAACATTTTTTCTACTTGAACAACCTCCTGGAATATCTAAGAGAACCTATTTTCTTTGGATTGCTGAACAAGGAGACATAGATCAGGATGGACCGTATGAATGTAGTAGATATATGCTTGGGGGTGGGAGGGTTGGTATTATTTGAAGAGCATGTGCTTATATTGAGAGGGGGGGTGAATAGTATAACATAAAACTTTTTCCCAAATAGTAGCATCAACATTAATAAAATAGTAAACCTCACAGAAAACATCACACATATGAGAGACATCATTTTTAACATGGTTCACCCAATGTGGGCTATCCCCACAGAGAAAATATGTCTTCTAAATATTTATCAAATAATCTCTTTGGGAATCCTTCCCAATTACAATGTTTATGGATCTTTGTCTAAAGGAGATGTTGACCCTAATATCAAGTTTGTGGATCTCTTCCATAGGATAACTCTTTCCCATTCTACTCTAGCTAGTGATCTTCTAGAAGACTTATTCTCTCTATTGCACTTACTGGTGGATCTCTCTCCACTTGAAGACTCCTCAATCAGAAGATCTATCTTCAATTGTCCTGGCTACTGGATCTATATCCATTGAGACTTTGTCCTCTATACTCTATCACCTCCAAATATTTTTCAATAGGATCACTCAGAACCTTCTCAAATATTCTCAATAGGTTTACTCAAAACCTACTCAAATTTTCTTAATAGGTCCACTCAGAACTTGCTCAAATCTACTCAACAAGTCCACACAAAACCTATCCAAATCTACTCAATAGGTCCACATGGAACCTGCTCAAATATGCTCAAAAATATCACACAGATCTTGTCCAAATCTGCTCAATAATTCCTCTCTAGAACTTGCTCAAATCTGCATTGCAAGCTTTCACAAAAGCTTACACAAAATCAGTCCACAAGCCTTCTCAAAGACTTGCCTCAATCACATAGAATCATAAAGAGAATTGTTAGAGACTCAATATGTTCTATACTCTAATCTCAATCTCAAATCAAATCAATATTATAGAAGTATAAAGTTAATTGTTAGACTCAATATGTTCTATTCTCAAATATCAATCTCAAATAAAATCAGAATATAGAATAGTTTGTTTCATGGAACTTGAACAACCACTTCACATAGTCACTTGACTAAGCTCAATCAACTCTACTCAACCAATCACCTCAAGGATCAATCCTATCTCACAAACCCTAGTACAAGCATGTATCAACCAACTCAAAATGTTTCCAACAATGCTCAACAAAAAATATCACATAACAATGATACTCAAGTTCAAGTTCTTTGCACAACCAATGGGCTTCAACAACAATGCTTATAAAAAAGGTTTAATCACAAATCTCAATTTAGAAAACCTTGAAGCATTAAACCAATAACTCTCAAAAAGGTTAACCACAATCAATATTTTTCTCTCCAAATATATTTTTAGAAATCAATCACCCACATAAGTCAATGAATAATATTGCCCATACCTTTTTGATGCCTTATGAGTTGTCCACTAAATCTATCACACTCAACACACTTTATTTTTCCAATATCAACAAGGGTTAGATGTCATGAGTAATAACACAATAATCAAAATAATATCTTAATAACACCTTATTACTCCTACTCAATAAAAATGCACCAAACCCTCTTATGCAAGAATTAAACCCTCAAAAGAATGAATCAAACTTACTTTTGGAACTCCTTGACAAAACCAAAAATATCTTCTTGCACACACCTTATTTCTCCCTCAAAGCAATCTAAACAAGTAGCTCTCGAAAATATATTTCCAATTATATATAATATGATATACTTCCACAAATAAAATCAGTAGAAATATTTATCTTTCCTAGGGCATACCATAACCTTATTTCTCCTTAGGCAACCTTGGCAGAAAATAAAATATTAAACAAAAATTAATTTTACTTGCCTTGCCCTCGGTGGGATTTGATCCCCCAATTGTTTTCTTCCCAACACCTTAACTGCATCCAAGCCGTCGTTGGGCCACGAGCCATGACTTTTCTAAAAGGGCACGTCCACCATGGAATATCTTTGAACAACGAACCTCCAAAAAACAACAAGCGCGTAGAGCGCTTCTTCCTTGCAATCCAAAAATAGACCTCACGTGAATCAAACATAGAACCTCCTCCTTAGCATCGAGCCAACATACCACTATGCCACATTGGCCATTGTGCTTAGGGCTTTCGAATATTCATAGCTTTAACCTTCACGAAAATCATAAGGCTTTCAAAACAGAAATCTCTTTTGCATGCACTTAAAAAACAATAGCAAGGGATTCTTGGTAAATAATTTTTTTTGGCATTTATATAATGCCTTTTGCCTTCCTTAGCATCACGTTGGTGCTTCGAATGAATTCAACGTCGGCATGATTTAATTTATAATAAACTTAAATTTAATTTTAAATTTAAATATTATAAATTAAAATCAACCTTAGAACTTTGTCTTAAAGAGCCAACCTTAGGTTTAATAAAACCTTAGAACCTTGTATTCATGCCCAACCTTGGTATTATTTATAAAATTTAAATTCCTTGTGAGTTTAAATTATTTATAAATAATTATTAAACCTCATTTTTAACTTTTGCAATAACCCATATTGGGTTTTTATAAACCAATCATTTAACCTGTGCTCCCAATAATATTAAAATATTATGGAGCCTTTTTCCTTTCACTTTTGCACTGATGAATTTTTTTCCTGGATGACTTCGACGACTTTATTTCTTACTGAATTCCTTGATGTGAGTGATAAATCTATCAGGTGACATCAATGACAACTCTGACTTAGAGGACTCAAAATATCCAACAATCTCCTCCTTTGTCATTGATGGCAATCCTTATCCTTTTATTGAAACCTGACCTTATTTTTTGCTCCCCCTAGGAATTTTCTCCCCCTAGTTCAATGCTCTCTCAAATATCAAATCTCTCCACATAACAAATCTCAACCAAATACACAAATATCTCCCCCTTTGACATCAATGGCAAAGGGTCACCTTTGGGGCTTGGGGCTAAGAATTAGCCTCTTAGCTTAGCCCCTCCTCCACCTCCACAGGAGGTGGTTGATTTTGGGGTGGGAGTCTCACTCCCAATTTTCTGTGAAGATACTCAAAAGTATCCTTTGATAGTGGCTTAGTGAAAATATATGCTATTTTTTCCTTTGTAGTGACATGCTCCAATCTGACCTGTTCAATATGGCTTAGTGAAAATATCTTAATAACACCTTATTACTCCTACTCAATAAAAATGCACCAAACCCTCTTATGCAAGAAATAAACCCTCAAAAGAATGAATCAAACTTACTTTTGGAACTCCTTGACAAAACCAGAAATATCTTCTTGCACACACCTTATTTCTCCCTCAAAGCAATCTAAATAAGTAGCTCTCAAAAATAGCTTTCCAATGATATATAATATGATATACTTCCACAAAGAAAATCAGCAGAAATATCTATCTTTCCTAGGGCATACCATAACCTTATTTCTCCTTAGGCAACCTTGGCAGAAAATAAAATATTAAACAAAAATTAAATTTACTTGCCTTGCCCTCGGTGGGATTCGATCCCCCAACTATTTTCTTCCCAACGCCTTAGCCGCAGCCAAGCCGTCGTTGGGCCATGCACCGTGACGTGTCTAAAAGGGCACGTCCACCATGCAATATCTTTGAACAACGAACCTCCAAAAAACAACAAGCGCGTAGAGCGCTTCTTCCTTGCAATCCAAAAAATAGACCTCACATGAATCGAACTTAGAACCTCCTCCTTAGCACCGAGCCAACATACCACTAGGCCACGCTGGCCTTTGCGCTTAGGGCTTCCGAATATTCATAGCTTTAACCTTCACAAAAATCGTAAGGCTTTCAAAACAGAAATCTCTTTCGCATGCACTTCAAAAACAATAGCAAGGGATACTTGGTAAATGAATTTGTTTGGCATTTATATAATGCCTTTTGCCTTCCTTAGCATCACGTCGGCGCTTCGAATGAATTCGACGTCGACGTGATTTAATTTATAATAAATTTAAATTTAATTTTAAATTTAAATATTATAAATTAAAATCAACCTTAGAACTTTGTCTTAAAGAGCCAACCTTAGGTTTAATAAAACCTTAGAACCTTGTCTTAATGCCCAACCTTGGTATTATTTATAAAATTTAAATTCCTTGTGAATTTAAATGATTTATAAATAATTATTAAACCTCCTTTTTAACTTTTGCAATAACCCATCTTGGGTTTTTATAAACCAATCATTTAACCTGTGCTCCCAATAATATTAAAATATTATGGAGCCTTTTTCCTTTCACTTTTGCACTGATGAAGCTTTTTCCTGGATGACTTGGGCGACTTTATTTCTTGCTGAATTCCTTGAGATGAGTGATAACTCTATCAGGTGACATCAATGACAACTCTGACTTAGAGGACTCAAAATGTCCAACAATCTCCCCCTTTGTCATTGATGGCAACCCTTATCCTTTTACTGAAACCTGACCTTATTTTTTGCTCCCCCTGGGACTTTGCTCCCCCTGGCTCAATGCTCTCTCAAATATCAAATCTCTCCACATAACAAATCTCTCCCCAATACACAAATCTCTCCCCCTTTGACATCAATGGCAAAGGGTCACCTTTGGGGCTCGGGGCTAAGAATGAGCCTCTTAGCTTAGCCCCTCCCCCACCTCCACATGAGGTGGTTAATTCTGGGGTGGGAGTCTCACTCCCAAATTTTCCTCGAAGATACTCAAAAGTCTCCTTTGAGAGTGGCTTAGTGAAAATATCTGCTATCTATTCCTTTGTAGTGACATACTCCAATATGACCTATTTATCTGACACCTGTTCTCTCAAAAAATGATACTTAATCAGAATGTGCTTCATCCTGGAGTGCATTACCAGATTTTTTGAGATACATATGGCACTGGTATTATCACATAGTATAGGAATGGGCTGATCATGCTTTATCTTGAAATCTTCTAAAGTTCTCTTCATCCATAACACCTGTGTACAACTGGCTACTATTGCAATATATTCTGCCTCTGTTGTAGATAGTGATACTGAAACCTACTTCTTACTTAACCAGGAGACTAGACTTTCTCCAAGAAAGAAAGCTCCTCCACTTGTGCTTTTTCTATCATCAATGCTGTTGGCCCAATCTGCATCTGTATAAGTTGTGAGTGTGAAACTGTCACTTTTGGGATACCAAAGCCCAAAATCCATAGTCCCTTTTAGATACCTAAAAATTCTTTTTACTGCTGCTACATGTGTTTCCTTAGGTGCTGCCTGAAATCTTGCCACTAATCCCATTGATTGCACTATGTCTAGTCTTGTAGCCATGACATATAATAAGTTGCCAATCATGGATCTGTATAGTCTCTGATCTACCTCTGGAGATTCATCATCCTTACTCAACTTGCACCCTGTGACCATAGGAGTACTTACTAGGTTTGCAATCTTCTAACCTGAATTTCTTCAACATCTCCTTGATGTACTTGGCTTGAGAAAGAAACACTCCCTTTCCTGATTGTGAAATTTGAAGACCAAGAAAGAAGGATAATTCACCGAGCATAGACATCTCAAATTCACTTTGCATATTCTTAGCGAATTCTTTGCACATCTTGTCATTGTTTCCTCCAAAAATTATGTCATCAACATAAACAACCACTATTAGAAGATCATTTCCTTCATTTATGATATACAAATTATTATCTGCTATTCCTTTCCTGAATCCCTGTTCCTGTAGATACTTATCCAATCTTGAGTACCATGCTCTGGGAGCCTACTTTAAACCATACAATGCCTTTTTCAATCTGCATACCTGATCTGGTGTATCTGCTAGTATGAATCCCTCTGGTTATTCAATGTAGACCTCTTCTTCTAGAACCCCATTTAGAAAAGCTGACTTGACATCCATATGATATACCTTGAAGTTCTTGAAACTTGCAAAAGCTAAAAATATCCTTATAGCTTCAAGTCATGCAACTAGAGCAAAGGTTTCATCAAAATCAATTCCTTCTACTTGTGCATAACCTTTGCATACTAACCTTGCTTTGTTTCTGACCACTTGTCCATCTTCATTCAACTTATTTCTGAAAACCCATTTTGTACCAATCACATTTTTGTCCTTTGGTCATGGAACAAGTTCCCAAGTTTTGCTCTTCTCTATCTGATCCAATTCCTCATTCATTGCTTTAACCCAAAATTCATCTTCACTAGCCTGAGTGAAATTTTTTGGCTCAATCTTAGATAGCAAAGAAAAATTTGCTTGTTGAGATGGTTTTATTATTCTTCTCCTTGTCTATCTTTCATCTAGATTCCCGATGATCTGATATTTTGGGTGATGTTTTTGTACATACCTGGAAGGATTTTTAGGAAGAAGCCTTTGTATTTCTTCTTCATCATTATCTGATTCCTCACAAAATTCTTCTAGACAACATCCATCTTCTTGGTACACAATTTGCTGAACTGATTCTCTAGAATCTATCTTCTCATCAATTGTCACATTCATACTTTCCACCATAGTGCGTGTTCTTTTGTTGTAACATCTGTAAGCCTTGCTCTTTGTAGAATAACCAAGAAAAATTCCCTCATCACATCTTGGATCAAATTTGCCCAAATTCTGATCTTCCCATCTTATGTAACATTTGCTTCCAAAGATCTTGAAATATTTTACAATAGCAGGTCTTCCTTTCCAAAGCTCATAAGGAGTCTTGTGGTGATTTACCCTTAATTGAGCCCTAGTAATTATGTATACAATTGTAGATACTACTTCTTTCCAAAAACCATCTGACAACTTAGATTCATTTAACATAGCTCTAGCCATGTTTTCAATAGTCATGTTCTTCCTTTCAACTACTCCATTTTGTTGGGGAGTTCTTGCTGCTGAGTACTCTCTCTTAATTCCATGTTGTTCACAGAATTCTATAAACTCATTTGAAGTGAATTCTCCTCCTCTATCGGATCGTAGACACTTAATCATTTTGCCTATTTCATTTTCAACCAACTTCTTGAATGCTTTAAATTTTTTGAAGGCCTCTGACTTCTCTTTTAGGAAAGTTACCCAAACCATTCTGGAATAATCATCTACAAACAACATGAAGTAACTCTCACCCTGAAGACTTTGTGTTCTGGTAGGACCACATAAATCAGTATGTATTAGACTCAAAGGCTCAGAAGACATATAGCCTTTTGGTTTGTAAGTTGTCCTGGTTTGCTTTCCATGTTGGCAAGGTGCACAAATTGTATTTTGCGGTCTTCTTATTTTGGGTAAATCTCTGACTGCCTGTTTATTGCTTATGTTGACTATGTTGTCAAAATTCAAATGACCCAATATTCTATGCCACAACCAGCTCTCATCTTCTTGTGATAGAAAGCACTTTTCCCCTTTGATCTCATTGAGCATGTATAAGTTGTTTGGGGTCCTTCTTGCATTTGCAATAATTCTTCCTGTTTCTATTTTCCTTATCTCACATCTATCTGGATGGAAAGTAACCATGTATCCTTGATCACAAAGTTGACTTATACTCAGTAGATTGTGTTTTAACCCTTTGACATACAAAACATTCTCTATTTTTGTTTTTCCATTGTCTAGACTTAGAGTACCTTTCCCAATAATCCTTGCTGATCCATTATCACCAAAACTTACTGATCCTCTATTTGTTTCCTTTAGAATAATGAACTTGTCTTTGTCTCCTGTCATGTGACTAGAGCAACCACTATCTAGATACCATTGTTCATTTTTATCTTGAGCATGCAGGGTTGTTTGTACTAACATAGATCTATCCCTAACATTCTTTCTTTCATCCTTTGTTTTTCTAGACTCAAAAAATGTCATTTTACACCACCTAGCCTTGTGCCCAAAGTTATTGCATTTGTAACATATAACATCATCATCCATGAGAGGTGCAAAGGAATTGAAATTTCTATTGTATCTAGCATGATGAATACAGTGAGCAGCTCTATGTCCATATTTATTGCAAGAAAAATAGTGACCATGGAAGAAGTTATGTAACCTATTTGGAGATCTTGGATATTGTGATGAAGTCATCTTCTTTTTGTGATTAACCCTTATCCAGGGTTCTTCTTTGCTTTCTTCCTTTCTGATGTCCTTTGCTTGCTTTTATTTGTTTGAAGTTTCTACCTTTTGGAAGCTTGATTCCTCTTTCTGCTTCTCATATTCTATTTCTTGTAGTATCTTGGTCCTTTCAAATTTATTCCTTAGGAGAACAATTTTTGCTTCCAATCTTCCACATTCTATTTCCCTAGATTTCAGAAGATCTGCCATATCTTGCTCAATATTTTTTCCTTCTTCTACCTTGATCTTGAGTTCTGTGAGATTCTGTATGAATTCCACTCTTGCTTCTTCATCTTCCTGAATTTGTTCTTTCAGACTTGAGTTTTTCTCTCTTAGTCTTTCCAATTTTTTGAGAGCAACAAAGAACTCTTCTTTCATATCAAACATGGTCTCTACTTCATTCTTTGAAGTCATGTGTGCTACCAAAGGATCCTCTTCCAAGTTGTTAGACTCTTCACGGAGAGACCCGCTCTGATACCAATTGAAGAACATGTGCTTATACTGAGAGGAGGGTGAACAGTATAACATAAAACTTTTCCCAAATAGTAGCATCAACATTAATAAAATAGTAAACATCACACAAAGCATCACACACATGAGAGACATCATTTTTAACGTGGTTCACCCAATGTGGGCTACCTCCATAGAGAAAATATTTCTTCTAAATATTTCTCAAATAATCTCTTTGGGAATCCTTCCCAATTACAATGTTTATGGATCTCTGTCCAAAGGAGATGTTGATCCCCTAATCTCAAGTTCATGGATCTCTTCCATAGGAGAACTCTTTCCCCTTCTGCTCTGGCTAGTGATCTTCTAGAAGACTTTGTCTCTCTCTTGCACTGACTGGTGGATCTCTCTCCACTTGAAGACTCCTCACTCAGATCTATCTTCAATTGTCCTGGTTGTTGGATCTCTATCCACTGAGACTCTATCCTCTATACTCTATCACCTCCAAATCTCTATCAATAGGCTCACTCAGAACCTTCTCAAATATTCTCAATAGGTTCACTCAAAACCTACTCAAATATGCTCAATAGGTCCACTCAGAACCTGCTCAAATCTACTCAATAGGTCCACCTTCATTCTCAACAGGTCCACATAGAACCTGCTCAAATATGCTCAACAAGCTCACATAGAACTTGTCCAAATATGCTCAATAAGTCCTCTCTAGGACTTGCTCAAATCTGCATTGCAAGCTTCCACAAAAGCTTACACAAAATCAGTCCACAAGCCTTCTCAAAGACTTGCCTCAATCACATAGAATCATAAAGAGAATTGTTAGAGACTCAATATGTTCTATACTCAAATCCCAATATCAACTCAAATCAATCTTATAGAAGCATAAAGAGAATTTTTAGAGACTCAATATGTTCTATACTCAAATCTCAATCTCAACTCAAATCAGAATATAGAATAGTTTGTTTCATGGAACTTGAACAACCACTTCACACAATCACTTGACTAGGCTCAATCAACTCTACTCAACCAATCACCTCAAGGATCAATCCTTTCTCACAAACCCTAGTCCAAGCATGTATCAACCAACTCAAAATATTTCCAACAATGCTCAACAACAAATCTCACATAACAATGATACTCAAGTTCAAGTTCTTTGCACAACCAATGGGCTTCAACAACAATGCTTATAAACAAGGTTTAATCACAACTCTCAATTCAGAAAACCTTGAAGCATTAAACCAACAACTCTCAAAAAGGTTAACCACAATCAATCCTTTTCTCTCCAAAGATATTTTCAGAAATCAATCACCCACATAAGTCAATGAAGAATATTACCCATACCTTTTTGATGCCTTATGAGTTGTCCACTAAATCTGCCACACTCAACACACTTTCTTTTTCCAATCTCAACAAGGGTTAGAGGTCATGAGTAATAACACAATAATAAAAATAATATCTCAATAACACCTTATTACTCCTACTCAATAAAAATGCACCAAACCCTCTTATGCAAGAAATAAACCCTCAAAAGAATGAATCAAACTTACTTTTGGAACTCCTTGACAAAACCAGAAATATCTTCTTGCACACACCTTATTTCTCCCTCAAAGCAATCTAAACAAGTAGCTCTCAAAAATAGCTTTCCAATGATATATAATATGATATACTTCCACAAATAAAATCAGCAGAAATATTTATCTTTCCTAGGGCATACCATAACCTTATTTCTCCTTAGGCAACCTTGGCAGAAAATAAAATATTAAACAAAAATTAAATTCACTTGCCTTGCCCTCGGTGGGATTCGATCCCCCGACTATTTTCTTCCCAATGCCTTAGCCGCAGCCAAGCCGTCGTTGGGCCACGCGCCGTGACGTGTCTAAAAGGGCACGTCCACCATGCAATATCTTCGAACAACGAACCTCCAAAAAACAACAAGCGCGTAGAGTGCTTCTTCCTTGCAATCCAAAAAATAGACCTCACGTGAATCGAACTCAGAACCTCCTCCTTAGCACCGAGCCAACATACCACTAGGCCACGCTGGCCTTTGTGCTTAGGGCTTCCGAATCTTCACAGCTTTAACCTTCATGAAAATCGTAAGGCTTTCAAAACAGAAATCTCTTTCGCATGCACTTCAAAAACAATAGCAAGGGATGCTTGGTAAATGAATTTGTTTGGCATTTATATAATGCCTTTTGCCTTCCTTAGCATCACGTCGGTGCTTCGAATGAATTCGACGTCGGCGTGATTTAATTTATAATAAATTTAAATTTAATTTTAAATTTAAATATTATAAATTAAAATCAACCTTAGAACTTTGTCTTAAAGAGCCAACCTTAGGTTTAATAAAACCTTAGAACCTTGTCTTAATGCCCAACCTTGGTATTATTTATAAAATTTAAATTCCTTGTGAATTTAAATGATTTATAAATAATTATTAAACCTCCTTTTTAACTTTTGCAATAACCCATCTTGGGTTTTTATAAACCAATCATTTAACCTGTGCTCCCAATAATATTAAAATATTATGGAGCCTTTTTCCTTTCACTTTTGCATTGATGAAGCTTTTTCCTGGATGACTTGGGCGACTTTATTTCTTGTCGAATTCCTTGAGATGAGTGATAACTCTATCAGGTGACATCAATGACAACTCTGACTTAGAGGACTCAAAATGTCCAACATTATTGAGGAATTTTTCTCCTCATTTTTTTGAAATGGGTATTAACTTTCCTAAGGATCTTTTTTTATGAATGAAAATTGGGTGAGCAATATGAAGGGATCTCCAAGATCATTGAACTCATAAATGAGGGCTTTAGATAAATATCTCCAATTATGGATGCTTTTGTCTTCTAAATATTTATACCACAATAGTACCTTCCCCTTAAAATACAACACAAGCAACCTAATCATTACATCTTCTACCATAATTTTGTAGACGTGGGATAACCAAACTATATCCCAAACAATGCTCTTTTGGGGATTTATATTTTCCTTCATAGCTAGGTATATTTTTTAAAGTGACCCTAAGTATTTCATGGAGGATGGGGATATTCAATGGTCATGTTTCATACCATGGGGTTTAGTCTTGATAAGCCATCTAACCCTAGCTATAATGGGTATTTCTCAGGAGGTGAATAGGACCATGATATGACTTCCAGGTTCTTTCTCTAGTAGAGTTGTCGTGTGAATATTAACTCTATGCTCCATGAATCTAGGCAATTTACCTAATATTTACCTTCTCAGGTGGTAATCCTTGAGATATTAGCCATAAATATTTGTAGCTTTAACAATGACCAATCACCAAATTAGGCCTTATTTTCTTAGCAAAGTTGCCAGGTGAATTTAATTACAACTTGTTAATATAGGAAATCACCACTCCTTGTAACTCTCTAATCCTTATGGATGATGTCCCACCAAGCATACCAAATTTTTTGTATTCTGGTTTGTCATCAAGCCAATTCTAGAACTATGATCATCATCATGAAATATTTTAAGGTGAGCACTCACTGATCACAGCCCATACTAATCATTGGAAGAACCAAATTGCTTTGTTTCAACCTCTAGAAAAGGATAGCATACCTTGTCAACTTAATAGGTGTTGACTCTATTTTAGCTCAAATAGTAAAATCTTATGAGTAAAGGGGGTAAGGGTTAGAAATGTATGGATACAATATGAACAGATGAAGCTAAAAGCATAGACATCCACAAGCAACTTCTTGCAATTTAAACTTCATAAACAGTACCCGAAACTAACATTTAAAAATTTAAAATTACTATATTAATGACCTTTTGCACACTCAAAGAATTATTTCAAACATCTAGAGCATTAATTATCCAAGTTAACAGAATAATATCACCGCCTTGACTAAAAAAATATAATCCTCATAAGCGTTTATGCAAGAACAAACTATCTCAATTTACTTTAAGTTAGTTGTCCAAATTAACAGAATAGACTAACCATAGCAGTAACAACAGAGACAATATTCATAGATTTAAATCCAGTTGATCAACACAAGCATAATTTCAAGGTAAATATCCATTTTAATGCATCATTCACTTATTTATAGAAGATATACATAGCAGTGCAAGCAAACATTTTAGAGTCGACCCTTTTAAAGGAGGTCGCTACCTTTATTTATAGTTTTACAATAATAATCCTTTCTAAGCATTATAGGGAGTTTGAATTTTCTTTATTTTCTTGACCACTCACCATTCATGGTGCTAGATAGCTATGAATTCTTGACCTATTACAACTTACTTCTTTCCAAGGTCATATTTGTCATCAATGGTTCTTGCGATCCACTCTCACCCATTGATCTACAACTGAATCTGCACAATCAAAAATTCTGAAATATTTTGGACTATAATAGATGATTCACCCTTTGTGATGCCTAACCTATTTTTTATCTACCTCTTACAACAAATAATCATGTAAATACTCATTAGAATTTATACAATAACGAAGAATTTAATAGTTGTTATTCCTCTGCCAATCGAATGATTGAAGATGATTATCACATGGTCGTCTTTCATCTAAATCTCAATCATGTGAAAAAAAATTATGCACGTTCCTTCAGCTCTTTTAATTTAGTGCATTTGTGTTTTGTGCATCAGACATGAAAGGAACATAAAATCATTCACTTTGCACTTCAGCCTCTTGGCTAATTTTTATGTGAAAATACTCTTTTTAGTGCTTTCCCTTCCACAAGCCAATTCTCGTACTTTTCTATTTGTGAATGGATTACAAAGGAATCGAAGGCTCTTGCATGGATTATTTTCCCCATATTCTACCTTTTCTCTCTATTTTCCATTGCTTTTGTGTTTGTACATAGATTACAAAGGAATCGATTAATTGTGCGTTGCACATTTTCTCTACTTTCGGCCATTTTTCGTGCTTCCTTGTTTTATCACCCTTTCCTATTTACACATAGAATACAAAGTGGATAGAAAATATCAGCACACCTTCCTTCTCCATTTTGGTCCATTTCCAAAACTTCTCCTTTTTTTTGTGCTTTCCATTTTGCATACAATTTACAAAGGTATTGGGGAATTTCGGTGCACCCTCTTTCTCCCTTTTAGCTCATTTTTAGTGCTTTATTGTTTTTTCATGCTTTTTTGTTTGCACATTGATTACAAAAGGATTCAAAAATATCTAATTTAACTATTTTGCACATAGATCTTCACATCTGTTCCTTCAGCTGCAAGTCATCTCCCTAGCAATTTTTGAAAAAAATCATTCTTTTTCATTCTTTTAGAAAATCTTTCAAATAGTCACCTTCTAGTCACAATAAATTGATAGTTCATAATGCATTGAGCCTATCCCTTTTTAATGAATTTTACACATGTATATTTTTTAGCCTACATAGGCCACTAGAGAAATATTATCAATAATCTCAAAGGACCCAACATAGTGAGGATCCAATTTGGTTGAATTGATGGCACTTTTCATGAGTCTTACCTTCAAGAAAACTCCGTCCCCAATAGATAATTCTCTTGGTTATATTTTCATATTAGAATAGATATTTTTGTGATCATTCACTTCCTTGAGCCTAAGTTGGATTGCTCGAAGTTGTTCCTCCATCTCTCAGATAGTGTTTCATATGATCTTCATATGATCCTCTAGATTGTCCTACTATAGAGGTGTTCTACATCTTCTGCCATATAATGCTTCAAATGGGGCCATCCCCAATGAATCATGGTACCCATTATTATATGAAAATTCAATAATATGCAAAAATTACTCCAAATTAGGCTTTTGGTCCATGCAACACGTGTAGCATGTCTTCTAAAACCAATTTTGCCCTCTCATTTTGACCAAAATATTTAGGATGATATGCAAAACTAATATTTAGCTTAGTTCCCACTACATCGTGTAGAGCCTACCAAAATTCTAATGTGAATATAGAATATTTGCCTAAAATGATAACTTGAGGAAACCCATCTAGCTTAAATATTTCTTTGGTAAACTTATTTTCCACTATTAGTGCATCATCCTTGATGTTTCCCAGTATGAATTGTGCAATCTTGGTCAACTTATCAACCGATATTTAAGATTGCATCATGTTGGTACCTAGTCTTAGGTAAACCCATAATAAAAACTATAGAATCACCTACCATTTTTATATAGGTATATCATGTGGATATAATTTACCTACTAGGTGTTGATGTTTTGCCTTCACTTTTTGGCCTTTTAAACATATTGCAATGAAACTAGTGATATCTTACTTCATTCTGACCCAATAGAAGGTCTTTTTCATGTTTTCCCTCATTTTTGACCCTCCTAAATGAGTAGAATAGGGAGAATTATGTGCCTCTTACATAATAAATCTCCTTAGGTCACCAATTTTGGGTATAACTACCCTATCTTTAAATCATAAAAGTCCATATTTTATGTTGAAACCCTTATTCTCTTATTTTTATCTTGGATTTCTATGCAGTACACATCCTATAGCTACATTTTCTTAATCCTATCCATCAGATCTATATGGCTTGAGGTCAATACGACTATGTGCCTTCACCTACTCAAGGTATTTACAACCTTATTCTCCTTACCTTTCATATACTCAATACCAAAGTCATATTTAGCTAGTAACTCTACCCATATTATTTGTCTTACGTTCAACATAGGTTGGGTAAAAATATACCTATATCTTTTATTGTTTGTTCTTATCTCAAATGGTCTATCTAACAAATAATGTCTCTACACCTTTTGGGCATGCACAAATGTTACTAATTCTATATCATTCATAGCATATTTTATCTCATGCTTCTTGAGATGTTTGGACTCATAGGCTATTATAGCATTTTCTAGAGATAATACCCTATACAAACCTTACTTTTTTAGAGTTTCAAATACAACCTCACACTTAACCATCCATTTTAACTATTTTCCCTATTCTAAATCTTGGTGATAGAATAGGAAACATTATAGTAATCCCTCATAAAAAATCTATAATAGCCAGTGAGTCCCTTGAAACTATTTACTTCTATCACATTTTTTGGTAGAGAGCAACTTAATATAGCCTCAATTATCTTTTGGTCTACAATAATTTCCTCTACCAAGATGATGTGACAAAAATACTATGCTTGTGAGGTATAGAATTCACACTTGAAAAACTTCCCATATAGTTGGTTCTTCCTCAATACCTCTAATACCAACCTAAGGTGATGGTCATGTTCTTCCTTAGTACAAGAATATATTAGAATATCATCTAGGAATACCAAGACAAACTGATTTAGATATTTTTTGAACACACTATTCATAAAATTCATAAAAGCTATTAGTCCATTTGTTAGCCCAAATGGAAATACTATAAACTCATAATGCCCATATTAGGTTTTAAAGGTTGTATTATAAGTATCCTCTTATAAAATCCTTAATTTATGATATCCAAATATTATGTCTATTTTTGAAATATAGTAGCATCCTTAAGTTGATAAATGAAGTCATCTATCCTTAGAAAATGATACTTATTCTTAATGGTTACCTTATTTAACATTCTATAATCTATACATAGCCTCAAGGAACCATCCTTATTTTTCACAAACAATATTGAAGCACCCTAAGGTGACACACTAGGTTTGATCAGACCCTTTTCTAACAAGTCTTGAAGTTGCACCTTCAACTCTTGCAACTCAATTGGGATCATTCTATAAGGTATCCTTGAAATGGGTTCAGCCCCTAGCATTAGCTCAATAGTGAAGTCAAATTCACATCAAGGGGTATACCAAGAATATATTTGGGAAATACATCTCAAAACTCATGGGGAATTGGATGTTTCTTGAATACTTCTTCATATTCATTTTCTTCAATCTTCCCATTGATATTTACTACATATAGCATACCACCTCTTTTAATGGAATTATTTAACAACATTTTTGAAAGCAAGTGAGGTTGAAAATAACATTGCCTACTTTGTACTCTCACTCTCCTATTATCATTTTCGATATAATCCATCCACCTATCTTGAAATTTGACTAAGGATCCATGACAACTCAACCAATTCATCCCTAGGATAATATAAAATGCATAAATGGGTGCCACATATAAGTGCCATATAGTGTACCCATTGGATATATTTATCTCCACTATAGAAAAACATCGATTCACTAAGTAGGTTTTACTAGAACCATACTTGACTTTCCACTCTTGTGTCAAAAACCTACATCTTTATGGAATATCCCAAATAATACTAGTAGAAATGAAACTATTTGTAGCTCTACTAGAAAATTCTAACATTCTTTTTAGACAACTTACCACTTAGTAACATTAGCATTGCTTGCCCATTTAACTTTTGATTCTCAGTAGTTGTAACAACCCATTTTTCAACCTAACTTGAGGGAGAATATTTTTTTGTCATAACATGTCTACCATTAGTGTAGATTTAATAATAAAGTAAGCCTAACATCCATAAAGGTAGTAAGTAACCAAGATATTTATAACATGGTTAGTGTTAACTCTTGTTATAGGAGTGACCAAATCCTATCTAACCTTACATACCCTCATGATGTTTATTATTCTATCTTTTTATTGATTCTCTATCTATTATTTGATCATAATCCAATTGTAATAATCAATCATTTCTATTATAGAGGAATACATACAATATTTACTATAGTATAAATATTGCTTCATCCATTCAAAGACTAATTCTTGAACCATTGCATAAATATCATAAACCATTGCATCATACGTAATAATCATTTCTTGGAAATTAAATGTAGCATTCATCATTAAGTTTAATAAACCTCAAGTGCAATATAAATCAATCTTAAATATTTAACATTTATTGTTAACAAAATTCATTGCATCATCCATATTAAGAGTCAATAGCAAGAACACATAACACCACATATATCCTATGAAAACCCCAATGGGGAAAAACCCAACCTCAAAATATGCATCCTCATACTTCATGAATATTTGTGTTCAAATCTACAATGATATAAATAATCCTAAACAATATTTTTGAACCATCATTAAATACATGGCTATAGGAAAATACCATACATTACCATTTTTAGGTCATCATTACAATTGAAGCACATAAATGAGATGTTCACTGGATACATATATACTGAGAATGAAGAAACCTCATGATTTATTCAAGAATAAATCTTACATTCATTCTTCAAAACTAGATAGCATTAATCCATTCAATCCAAAATGGAGTGGAAGCTACCTAAGGTTTAGTAATGCAAGAAGAGACCCCATAATCTCTTCAAGATTAGATTCCCTATCTAATATTCCTACATTCATTTATGTTTTCACGAATTCTTTAGTGTACACATGTATTTATTACTAAATGTATTTCTAAAGTTCCATGTAGTTTACATAAGTACACATTAAAGGAAACACCATATTTTCCTCAAAAATGGATTCCTCATCCATCCTTCCCAAATTAGATATATTTCTACCATTTTATCACTTGATCTATTATCAATATTTTATTATGATTCTCATAATCTAGTTAGTCACAAGATTACACCTCCTTTGTCTGGTAACCTATCAAAGAAGATTACCCTATGTTCAATCATAAATTTGTCTTGTAATGTATCAAACAAGATTATCCTATAGCCAATCATAAATTTATCTTCTAATCTATCAACAAATTAGCCTTGTAATCTATAAAACAATATTATACCTCCTTTTACTTGTAACATATCAAACAAGATTACATATTAATCACAAATTTGTCTTGTAATCCATAAAACAAGATAACATCTTAGTCACAAGTTCATCTTATAATCCATCAACAAGATTACATTATAATCACAAATTCATCTTGTAATCCATCAAGCAATATTACATCATAATAACAAATTTGTCTTGTAATCTATTAGACAAGATTACATCTTAATCACATATTTGTCTTGTAATCCATAAAACAAAACTACATCATAATCACAAGTTTATCTTATAATTCATCAAACACGATTACCACTTAATCACAAATTTTTTCAAGAATCTATTATAGATTTCCCTAAAACTCCAAAGGATCTCTATTAATGAGGAATAATTTTCAAAGGTCTATTTAATATTCTTCTTGATTATAGACCAACCCATTGAATAGGATCATATAACTAAGGCTAGTCACTCATTTTCCTTAGTTTGAAGACTATAATTTCATATCGAATAAATAAGCAGTTGTTTGACAAAAAATTTATTCATGGTGCTAAATAATAGATTCAATCAAATATCGTTTATTATAACAAGGCACTTTGTAATTTCTATACTATTATATATTAATGAAGTAGTCCCATAGTCAATTTAAGAGTGGTGTCATTTCAAAGCATTGTACCATGCAATTGACACAAAATTATAGGTGGTGGTCGTCCAACATATAATCATAACTAGACATGTGTCAAGTCACACATCTTCAATAGATGTCCTTAATTATATGAATCTACTATACCCAAATATTGGTGCCCTATGTACTATGGATAGGTTAGACCAACATCCATGGTTATTTTATTAAGCATGATATTCCATTTAAATGCACAATTGCATTATCCCTTAGGGTATGTGTGGGATACTATTTTACCTGGTTATTAGAGAAATATTTTCCCTTTTTCCACAGTGACACAGAATACCAAATGCTCAACCTAAACAATAAAGCTATTAACAATGCAAAGGTAATGATCAGGTAACATTATCATCGAGTTATGTGTACCTTATAGTTGATACTAGCTGACCACCACTTGGTGGTTGAGCTTTTATGGTTGCTTTATTCATTATAAACATTCTTGGGTTCTCAACACGTCCCATGTGGGACAACGATTTGGAAGTCCCTATACAATTTAATCCTCTGCATGAAGTCAAACATGGATGACAATGCATTAGGTGCACAAAAATAGTAGAAAGCAACCTAACCTATCCAAAATATTTATCAAAAAATGAACACCAACGTGTGTAGGAGAGAATTTAAGAATTTTTACATGATTTTATTTGCTTGCGATGCATCAACAAGATTGAAACAACTAGCAGTGATTAATACTGGTGCCACACAGGATTAATTAGATGATCAATCAATTGGATCCTAATCAAAATGGATGCTGGTATAAATTCACCAATGAGAACAACAAACCCATGTCTTAAATTAGTGATCAACCTCATAATTTATTGAATAATAAATATTACATTCATTCTACAAACCTAGATAACATTAATCCCTTCAATCCAAAATAGAGTGGAAGCTGCCTAAGTTTTAGTAATGCAAGAGGAGACCCCATAATATCTTCAATATTAGATTCCCTATATAATATTCCTACATTCATTTATATTTTCATATAATGAATTCTTTAGCGTACACATGTATTTATTACTAAATGCATTTCTAAATTACCATGTAGTTTACATAAGTACACATTAAATAAAACACCATATTTTCCTCAAGAATGAATTCCTCATCCATTCTTCCCAAATTAGACATTTTTATACCATATTATTACTTGATATATTATCAATATTGTATTATGATTCTCATAACCTAGTTAGTCACAAGATTACACCTCCTTTGTCTAGTAACCTATCAAACAAGATTACCCTATAGTCAATCATAAATTTGTCTTGTAATCTATCAAACAAGATTACCCTATAGCCAATCATAAATTTGTATTCTAATCTATCAAAAAATTAGCCTTGTAATCTATAAAACAAGATTATACCTCCTTTGACTTGTATCCTATCAAACAATATTACATCTTAATAACAAATTCATCTTGTAATCCATAAAAAAAGATTACATCTTAATCATAAATTTGTCTTGCAATCCATTGACAAGATTACATCATAATCACAAATTCATCTTGTAATACATCAAAAAATATAACATAATAATCACAAATTTGTCTTGTAATCTATTAGACAATATTACATCTTAATCACAAATTCATCTTGTAATCCATCAAACAAGACTACATCATAATCACAAATTCATCTTGTAATTCATCATACAAGAATACCACTTAATCGCAAATAGTTTCAAGATTCCATTATATATTTTCCTAAAAATCCAAAGGGACTCTATTAATGAAGAATAATTTTCAAAGGTCTATTTATATTATTATTTATTATAGACCAACCCATTGAATAGAGTTAAATAGCTAAGACTAGTCACTCATTTTCCTTAGTTTGAAGACTATAATTTCATATCGAATAAATTAGTAGTTTTTTGACCAAAACTTTATTTGTGATGCTAAACAATCAATTCAATTGAATGTCATTTATTATAACAAGGTCATTTGTAACTTCTATACTATCATATATTAATGTGGTAGTCTCATAGTCAATTTAAGAGTGGTGTCATTTCAAATGTACTATGCAACTAATGGGCAATTGTAGGTGGTGGTCATCCAACATCTAGTCATAGCTAGACATGTGTCAAGTCACACGTCTTCACTAGATTTTCTTAATCATATGAATCTAATATAACCAATTATCAGTGCCTTATCTACTAGGGTTACGTTCGGCCAACATCTATGGTTATTTTACTAAGCATGATATTCCATTTAAATGTAACTTTGCATGCTCCCTTAGGGTGTGTGTGGGATAGTATTCCACATGGTTATTAGAGAAAGTTTCCCTTTTTCCATGGTGATCCATAATACTGAATGCACAAGCTAAACAACAAAAATATTAACAATGGATAGGTAATGACTGAGTAACATCATCATCGAGTTATGCATACCTTCTAGTTGATACTATTTGACCAAAAAAAATTGGTTGAGATTTTATGGTTGCTTTATTCATTATAAAAATTCTTGGGTTCTCAACACATCCCATGTGGGAGAACAATTTGGAAGGCCCTATACAATTTAATCCTCTATGCAAAGTTGAATGCATATGAAAATTCATTGGATGCGTAGGAACAACAGAAAGCAACCCATCCTATCCAAAATATTTACCAAACAGTGAATGCTAATGTGTGTAGGAGAGAATTTGGGAACTTTTACAAGATTTTATTTATTTGTGATGTGTCAATGAGACTGAAATGAATAACAATGATTAATACTAGTTCCAAACAGGATGAATCAGATGATAAATCAATTGGATCCTAACCAAAACAGATTCTGGTATCAATTCACCGATGAGAACAATAAAACCATGTCTTAAATTAGTTATCAATATGGTATATATACATACATAAATACATACATAAATACATATATATACATACATATATATATATATATATATATATATATATATATATGTGTGTGTGTGTGTGTGTGTGTGTGTGTGTATGTATGTATGTATATATGTCTTCACCGACTTGCAGACAACGATTCTCAAGCACATGAAATCCTCCATAGTTTTTTCCTATATGTAAAAGTCTTTCTTCAAAGAGATTGATATTGACCAAAGGGATATTTTTGAGTTGGTCATTGATAGAAGATGAGTTTTTCTTAGAATAATTTTACACTAAATATGAGCTATTCAAGGGTTTCAATTACATGAGGGGTTAATATCCCACATGAGAAATACTATGGTAATACGGTGATACAAAGGCACTTGCCTACTAGCAAAGAGGTAACTACCAAGTGGTGGTCGTAGGGGCACTGATGGTGGTTGAGGTGGTAATATAGCTTATTTTTTGGCATCTTGGTTTAACCAAGGCTTTCCTAGCCCATTGGTTTTAATTAAAATAAGATATTCACTTTTGCAAAATAGAATGCATCGATAAACAAGTATGATAAAATAGTTCCACCATGATACACGTGGATCGAGGGCTATGAATCATAGTTTGAATGGTTAGATGACAACATAACAAAGGCTTACCCAATCTACATAATTATGAAAGCAATCTCAATCATCATTGTTCTTCACACTTTCAAAATAAATTATCATCAACATTAAATGATAGTCATAAAGTGGTGCTATGTTAGTCTATCAATTAAGATCGTATTGGATCCAATTTACAAATAGATTAAGTACATGGATGGATTAACCTGGGAGCTTTCTAATCTACATACTGACTTGCCTTCCAAGTTACTTCTTCATGATGCTCCTTCTCCATGCTTCTCCTCCAAGGTTACCTTCCACCAATATGCCCCTTTCATTGATTCAAGGAGGTTTTATAGACTTTCTATGGTGCCATTTCAAATGGAGAAGGGTCAAGTTAGGTAAAGACTTGCATGAAGGGTCATTTGGAAGGAAGGGTCCAAGTAAGAGATTCAAGTTAAGGACTGATAGGGTGATGCAACTTGGAAGGTGCAAATTTTGCCATATAAGTACTGAAATGACTATAACTCTTATTTTAAATTCATTCTAGTACCTTTTTGGTCCAAAATTTCTTCCCTTCTAGAACTTAGGCCACATTTTTCCACCTTCTTCTAGAAGTTAGTTTTAGCTTTAGTTAAGCCACATGCTAATTTTTAGGCCATAAATTATTAATTTACTTTTCTATTTCTTTTTATCATTTTGTGACAACAAAATGATTAAATAATTACCATATAGGTATTAAAAAATAACTAGCTTAAGTCAATGTCAAATATTAATTTTATCCATTAATATTAACATTCTCCCTTTTGATGAATATTTTACAAGATTTATCCCTTTCAAGCAATTTGATGATGGTGATTTCTTTCCTTGCCACATTTGGAAATACCTACAATAATCAAATCATAAATAATAACATATTTAACATTAATGATAATTAGCTAATAATATTATTTTCCACTATAAAATATGATAGTTTTCATCATCAATGGGACCTACCAAGGGAGGGCTATGACATACTCGTCACCTTGGAGTAAACATAGTACTCTATGTTTCTTGCAAAACAAGTAAGTATGAGTAAAACACAATTTTACATAGCATCCACCTTCCCCAAGTGGTACTTGCTAAATAGATGGATCCCTTTGGAGCCTACCTTGTTCCATCATCTGCATCACAGATATTGTTAAAAAAACACAAGATAATCATCATGAAGATATGAAATCATTTACAAATACAAGTCTAAATGCAATTAGGTTTATCAAAAACTCTCACCAAAGAGTTTCAACCTATGACTTGATAGTCATTTCTATGAATTACCTTCATAGAAAAATAGGTGTCATCAAAGACAAAGACATAATTTTATAAATCTTACCTCAATATACCCATAAATATTGATATATTATTTGGAAAACCTAATTGCCCTCACCAATGCACCATCCTTTATGTACCCTAGTGTACATATTTAGTCAACCTATTATTCATTATGGTAGATTCATACCTCAAGAGACACAAATATCAAGTGTAATCCTCAAAAGAGCATAATGTACACCGCTTAAGATCCAAAAATGTGGAGGGTTAACTTAGCTCTTCCACTTTGATTCACTAGTGGTTCAATAGTGGGAGGATAGGACTTGAACATAAGTAGTCTCCAAGTATTTGCATCTACTAGTAGTAATAACAGTATTAATTACTTTGCAATGGAAATCATTCAAAGAATCTTATCATCCATTGATGAAATCAATGGTCACCCTTATAATAAATTTTTTAATCCAAAATTGGTATCATCTACTAATAACAATGGTCACACTTACTACCTGTAAGGTGCCATTCCAAACATATTATCATCGACTGATAATACTTATGACCACACTTACTCTACGTAAGGTGTCATACTATCATCCATTGATAGTATCTATGACCACACTTACTCCATGTAAGGTGGTATACTTGTTTTCTTAAGTTTTAAGATAGGATCCATACTTTTATTAAGGATAGATTCCCTATCTATTCCTTCCAAGAATGTTTCAATTTTAACTATGAGTATAACTCTCATGTCTAATCTTTCCCATTAAGGTTAATTTTAAATCTTAACTAAGAACAAGATTTCCATATTTATTTCATTAAGTTCATTCGAATCACACATAGATGCATACCTCTTCTTACCTTCCCAGGTATTCTTCACTTGAGGATTGGTCACTGCAGACACTACTCAAGTGATCAACATGCCTTTGCAGATAGGATATTTAGTACAAGGTTACCTTATTAGGACCTTACAAAGGCTACTTGATATTTGGAACCTTTAAATCCATAACTTAGAATAATAAATACAAAGTATTGGGATCATTCAGTCCAAATCTTAATGAGATGCAATCAAAAATATTTATTCTTAGTAAATTTTTTCCATAGAGTGCATTCATGTTCTAAATAGATTATTATTTCTACAATAATATAAACCAAGCATTGTATAAACATTTTCATTATATTGTATAACAAGGATACATATTTACATAAGAAAAACCCCCTTGGGTTACAACTAGCATCCTTATAATATACAAATGATGGCTTTCAGCCATCCCTATAATCCTTAAGGCTACTATATTTTGGTCCTATCACTACTCTGTGTTAGACCTAATCCTCCTATTTAAGAGGTTGTTAGAGAAACTACCCTAGAGGTTTCTCTAACTCATGTAGTTTCTTGAGTTGATCTTCCATACCCACACTGAGCTCCTTTAGCTAGATAAGATGGAATGAGCAAACGATGTCCTACCAATTTATTAAAAAAGTATTCAAGAAAGCAACTATGTGTTCTTCCCTTGCTTGGTATAGTTGTGCATTCTTTGTTTGTAAGGTTGTTGATTTTAATTATATCTAGTTATTTCTTCATGCTATCACTAACCTGAGCCTATCTTGCTCTACTATGGCTACATCTCTATCAGCCTCCAACCTCATTCTATCTTGGGGCCATAAATCTTCTTGGGCCTACTCTCTTTGTATATGTTCTCTAGGAAACTCCTCTTTAACAACAACCTTAACTTTTCCTTCAACTGCTCTACCAGCTTTCATCATAACCACATCTCTTTCTACCAAATTACGTCCTTGAACCGATATGGCACCACCAAAAGCCATTTCTCACTTCAAAGTGTATGTATCAACAAGTCAAAAAGTAGTAGTAGTATGACAATAAGAATTACTACGGGGTTTGCTCCCATTATGCTCATAAATAGAAATGATTTCCCTAATATAAGTGCTACCATATTACTCTCCATGGAAAGAATTCTTATTTTCTCAATGTTTACTAAATATGGGTTCTTTGGTTTTCACCAAGAATTTAGCTAGCTACCAGTTCATAGTACATTGAATTTGATCAGAAATATAATTAATCGTACCTTGATTATTTATATTTCATTCAACATCCATTGTAGATCACGACGTGTATGTACTACATCATTGATCATGTCTTATTTATTTAGGGCACATCACTCCTCTTAAATTCTCAAGGTAATAATTTTTCTTTCCAACATGCTTGAGATCATATATTTTCTCTACATGTGTCCCAATGATGTCTTGGCATTACCCTTTTGATGACTTCATTCATTAGTTTTGTACATATTTATTTATGTTCCTTACTCTTAGGATTCGTAACCATTATTATTTTATAGACAACTTTCTAGGTCACATTTACACATACACAAGGTACCATCACAAACCTTGCATATTATTACTTATTTTATAATGATTCATATTATTCAAAGTTGAGTTTAGTTACTAAATTATCTCAACATTGATCACTTGGCACTTGTTATAGTTATTCCTGCTCCATGCAAAAAAACTACCTCTAAGTATGCTTAATAATTTATTGGATAATTTACTTATTCTAGAGGCATGCATGGAGCCCTTAAGAGTCACTTAAATTATAGGGTAACTCTTATCTTCCAGGAATTTTTCCTGTGATATCATAATACCTCTTTTGGTTCTATAAGTCTATCTTGAATAGTTCTAAAATTTCCTATAGCCATTCTTTACAATATCACTACCTCAAATCTCTTAAATTGGAACTCTTTTCCCTTTTGATATAATCCAGAGGGGATATTTATTTTTAAACCAATCATTGAAGGTTTATATCCCAATTTATCTTATGTGGATAATAATACCAGATGCATGGTGTAGTGGGGTAATATCTTATTTAAATAGTGTATAACACCTTATTAAACTCGAAAACCACCCGGGTGGTCGGGTGGCATACTATTCTGTAGAGTCGGGATACTTGAGGAGGTTGGTGATGTTTCATGTGGTGGTGTTGACCATGTTTTCAAATGTGGAGTTTATCCATCCTTGTATTCCTTCGCCATAGTTGGGATATCATGTTAGAATATGGTTCTGGTGAGATTTGGATGGCTTCCATGTTCAAATATGTTGATTTTTTTATGGTTCTGTCATTTCTTCACTACAACTTCTAGCCAAAGACCATGATTTTATTGTAACATTGATCAAGAATATAAATAAAATAAAACATTATTATTTGATCCCATGATCTTCTCCATATTATTGCCTCATTGCATGGCATTTTCATAATTGTATTTTCAAATAGGATCTACCTTCCTACTTTTAAAAACTTACCCTATGGATTATTTTTCCATAGACATCATCCAATACCAAATATTATTAGAATTTTATAACTCTTATAATTAATTTTATGATCAATGGGTTACTTTAGAGAAATACCCATGTGGTTCTCTTAATATGAATTTTCAAGTAAGTCCAAGGCTTGCACTTCACAAGAAACAATGTGGTTAATATCTATCTTGTGGCATCAGAGTGGCCAACCCTCTAGTAATAAAACCAGTGGTAAATACGTATACCACACTTTGGGAATTATCCTATCTTAACCTTGTTAAGATCAAGAATTCCACATTCCCTTACTAGCTTAAATTAAACCTTAAGATAGCTCCATAGGTCTAACTGGCCAAGGAGTAGGTGTATGCCTTGATGATTAAGCATTCTTCCATGAGGATAGAATACTAATCAAACGCAATGCTTAACCCATATTCATTGTGCACAATGGTTTGCTAAGGTGATCATCAAATAGATCCACATAGACACCTAGTGTATATCATATACCTTACTTGTTCAATTCATCCTTAACCTCCATGATAAGAGATAAGATCTAGGTTTTCCCCACTTGATCATCCTTAAATTTGTTCAACTCAAAGTTACACTAGACCTCCATATTTAGGTATGCTTACAAAATTTTTCCTAGAGTTTTTTCATATATTATTCTAGTAAATCTTGTTGTTCATCATATAATACTTAATTAATAAAGGATCCTAGATTAGAGACATAGATGCCAAGTGCAATTCCAAGTTACTACTCTTAAGATCCACAAGGTGTGGAGGGTTCCCTTAATTCTTCTAATCGAACATGTAAGAACAAGATTTACACATCAATGAACTCCAAGCCCTTACTCTTTCCTTAAAAAGCATTTATTATTTTAGAGTTCATTTTAGATAATTAAAATATTACCATATAGGATTTTAACAATGCCCAAAACTTTCACTAGCCTAGACCTAACATTAGAATCTACTAGCTAGCCTAGGCAAAGATACCAACTGTAATAGCCCATTTTACAACCTAACTTGAGGGAGATTTTTTTTTGTCACAACATGTCTACCATCACTATAGAGTTCATAATCAAGTAAGCCTAACATCCATCAAGGTAGTAAGTAACCAAGATATTTATAACATGGTCAATGCCAATGCTTGTGATAGGAGTGATCAACTCCTAACTAACTTTACATACCCTCATGATGTTTATTATTCTATATTTTGATTGATTCTCTCTTTTAATTGATCATAATACAATTGTAATAATCAACCATTTATATTGCAATGAAATGCATACAATCTTAACTAAAGTACATATATTTCTTCATATGTTCAAAGACTAATTTTTGAAAAAATGCATAAATATCATAAACCAATGCATCATACATAATAATCATTTCTTGGAAAGTATATGTAGAATTCATAATTAAACTTAATAAACCTCAAGTGCCATATAAATTAATCTTAAATATAGAACATTGCTTTTTAACAAAAGGTATTGCATCATCCATATTAAAAGTCAATAGCAAGAACACATAACACCACATATATCATGGAAAAAACCCAATGGGAAAAACCCAACCTAAAAATATGCATCCTCATAATTCATGAATATTTTTGTTCCAATTTACAATAATATAAAGAATCCTAAAGATTATTTTTGAACCATCATTAAATACATGGCTATAGTAGAATCCTATACATTCCCATTTTCAGGTCATCATTACAATTGAAGCACATAAATGAAATGTTTACTAGATACATATTGATTGAGAATGAATAAATGATGCAGGAGCATTCGGTGGTAGCAAAGCAATCTTGCATCAACAAAAAAATTTCCAAGTGTTAGCTTTGAGGTTGCGATATCGCGACATGTCGTGTTTTCGTGACTCAGGAAAGAGAGAGAAGGCACGGGGCCAAAAATGTCGCAATTTCGTGACATGTCGCGATATCGCGACATGTCGCATTTTCATGACTCAAGAAGGAGAGAGAAGGCGTAGGGCCAAAATTGTCACGATTTCGTGACATGTCACGAAATTGCGACCAAAAGGACGAAGTAAGGCGCAGGAGTGAAAAATGTCGTGATTTCACGACATGTCATGAAATCGCGACCAAAGTAGGAGAAAGAAGGCATCCACAAAAAAATGTCACGATTTCGTGACATGTCACGAAATCGCGACCGAAGGAGAAGAAAAGGAAGCAAGGAAGAAAACTATCGCGATATCGTGACCCAAAGCAGAGAGCAAAAATAAAAGGTAAAGTTGTCGCGATATCGTGACATGTCACGATTTTGTGACCCATAAAGGCGAGAAGAAAGTAGAGAGCAAGATGTCGTGATATCATGACATGTCACGATTTCGTGACCGAGAAGGAAGAAAGAAGAACCGAAAGGGAAGATGTCATGATATTGTGACATGTCACGATATCACGACCTATCGAAGAGGAAGACAGCGAGAAAGAAAATGTCATGATATCGCGACATGTCACGATATCGCGACTTGGAGGGGAAGGCCGAGAGAAAGAAAAATGTTGCGATATCATGACATGTCGCGATATCGCAACTCAAAGGAAAGAAATGCTGCAAGGGAGGAAAATGTCATGATATTGCGACATGTTGTGATATCGTGACCCGAAGGAAAGAAATGCTGCAAGGAAGGAAAATTTCACGATATCGTGACATGTCGTGATATCGCGACCTGAAGGAGAGAAGGGTAGCAAGCAAGAAAAATGTCGTGATATCACGACATGTCACGATATCACGACATACTGTTGGTTCTCTATTCAAAAAAGCCTACATTCCTAGACGATGTTTTTCGAGGCGGTCTGGGCCTCATTAATGCATGATTTCTTGCCTGGTAAGCTTGTTGAGTATGGCGGCCATTCGAAGACTGTGCCCAGAAGTCAAACGTCTCATCAATGCATGTATCCACGACCAACCCGATGGCAGTTTCCAGTTAGGGAAAGATGTAAAGGTTCAGTCAGGCAGGATGTATTTTGGGGTAGATGGGTCATTAATGGCCTAGAGGGTCAGACCTGGAAAAGAGAGAGGAGACATGGATATAGAGGCAGGGGAGTGCATCAAAAAAATGGGGGGTTCTCGAAACAAGAAAAACTACACCTGTTGGCTCGTATTGTAATTTTTTTTTTTTAAGTTCAAGGAATTGAGAGCTTGAGTGATTCTCTGTATTACTATGTTTCTGTGTTATTAATTCCCTGTGTGTTTGTGTCCCCATCAAGTGGTATCAGAGCGGGAGTTCCTGAGTGTGTGAGTAGATCACTAAAAGTGAGGCGGCTTACACCAGGATCTATGGAAGGGTTGTGAGAAGAGAGTGAAGCAGAATGCCTCCACGAAGAAACCATGGTGGTGGAAGAAACATGGTGCCAAAAGAAGATTTTAGAGCTTTGCAGAGGCAAGTTTAGGCCCTACAAGAGGAGGTGTGCAGAGGACTTGAACCTAGAGGGGAAGAAGGAAGTGAATATGAGGTTGAAGAAGAAGAGGTTGTAGATCCTGCACAAGCCAGGTTATACAGAGCCATCTCTCAGATTGGGAAGAGACCGAAGATGGAGGTTTCTACGTATTCTAGAAATCTTGATCCAGAGGAGTTGATTGACTGGATCAATGATTTGGAAGAGTACTTTGAGTATGAAGAGGTTGAAGATCCTAATAGGGTCAATTTTTCTAAGACCAAGTTGAACGGTCATGCCAACATATGGTGGAAGGGAGTGCAGCTGGAAAGAAACAGAAGAGGAAAGGAGATAATAACCAGGTGGGATAGAATGCTAGAAAATGTAAAGAGGCAGTTCATCCTAGCTGACTATGAGATGGACCTACTGAAGAAAATGCAAGGTTTGAAGTAGGCCAGCAAGTCTATTAAAGAATACATAGAGGAGTTTTACAAGATTGTAATCAGAACAGGCCATTCAGAGGCCAGCAAGGAGAAGGTAGCCCGTTATATTAATGGGTTACGAGCAAGTATTCAAGAAGATTTAAGCCTGGTTAGGATGACCACCATAGAGGATGCGTACCAGTTTGCTCTGAAGGTTGAAGAGAAACTAAACATAAGGTTTGAGATCAAGCAAAGAGGAAGAGGTCATGGTGGAAGAACTGGTGGAAGGACCAATGGAGAAAATTATAAAGATCAGAAGAAGGCTGGTGAGACCAGTAATACCCAAGAACAGAAGGAAGGAAGCACCTACCAACCCCGTAATAAAAATAATGGTTATCCAAGAGGGAGAGGCAGATCTGGACATGGATTTGGAAGAGGAGGATTTCATGGAACCTGTTTCCACTGTCATGAAGAAGGAAATCGAGCATTTGAGTGTCCACAACACCAAGAAAGGACAAATAATAGACCTTAGGGTCCTGTCAGGGCTGCTATAGCAGATGAAGGTGTTGAATCAGAACATTCTAAAGAGGTAGAGAGAGGAGAAGTTATGGTCACTAGGAGGACCCTATTAAATTAGGAGAAAGGATCAAACCAGAGGAGGAGCCTGTTCCGCATAAGGTGCAGAAGTTTGGGTAAGGTCTACAATATTATCATAGATAATGGTAGTACTGATAACTTGGTTTCAGAAGAAATGGTTGCCAAGTTACAGCTACAAAGGAGAAGACACCCACATCCATACTGGATTGCATGGTTACAGAAGGACCATAGAGTTTTGGTCAGTGAGCAATGTTCAGTGAAGTTCAATATTGGGAATTACTATGATGAGGTCCTGTGTGATATCCTGCCCATGGATGCTTGCCATTTGCTGTTGGGAAGGCCATGGGAGTTTTATAGGTGTGTAGTGCATGATGGTCATGCCAACACCTACTCAATAACGAAGAATGGAGTGCACCATAAGCTGAAGCCCTTGAAGGAGGCAGAAGAAAAGGTATGCAACAGTGCTAGAATTTGTTTAGTTGAAGGAGGAAATTTTTTGAATAGTTTAAAGCATGAGCATATGTGCTATGCATTAGTTCCTAGAGTTAGGAAGGAAGAATGCAAGGATACCCCTATAGAAGTCTTAGGACTGTTAAAATAATTTCCAAACATTATATCTGATAATGTGCCTGAGGGTTTACCACCAATGAGGAAGATCAGTCACCACATAGATTTGGTACCAGGATCTAGTTTACCCAATAAGGCAGCACATAGAATGACTCCTACAGAAACTAAAGAGCTGAACAGACAAGTCCAAGAACTGTTGGAGAAGGGACTAATTTGGGAGAGTTTGAGTCCATGTGCAGTACCTACAGTACTAGCACCAAAGAAATATGGGGAGTGGAGAATGTGTACAGACTCTCGAGCCATTAACAAGATCACCATAAAGTATAGATTTCCATTACCAAGGATGGATGACATTATGGACTATTTGAGTGGAGCCAAGTACTTCACCAAGATTGACCTGAAGAGTGGTTATCATCATATTCGTGTCAGATAAGGAGATGAGAGGAAGACAACCTTCAAGACCAGAGAAGGTTTGTATGAGTGGTTGGTCATGCCATTTGGGCTGACCAATGCACCAAGCACATTCATGCGGTTGATGAATGAGGTATTGAAAGAGTTCTTAGGAAAATTTGTTATTGTCTATTTAGATGATATTCTAATATTTAGCAGAACCCTGGAAGAGCATCTGATGCATATCAGAAGGGTTTTTCGGAAGCTGCGAGAGGAGCAGTTGTTGATTAATCTAAAGAAATGTAATTTCGTGAAGGAGTTACTGTGCATGGGATTTGTCATCTCAACTGGAGGTCTAAAAATAGACCCAAAAAAAGTAAGAGCTATCGTTGAATGGCCTACTCCGAGAAACATGACTGAGGTAAGATCATTTCATGGTCTAGCAAGCTTTTACAGGAAATTCATTAGGAATTTCAGCAGTATTTGTGCACCCCTTACAGAAAAAATGAGAGGGATTAAGAAAGAATTTAAGTGGACCTCAGGAGCGGATAAGAGCTTTGATATGTTGAAGAAGAAGGTTACAGAGCAACCTTTTTTGGCACTTCCAAATTTTAATAAGGTATTTCAGGTAGACTTTGATGCTAGTGGTAGTGCCATAGGAGTTGTTATGAGTCAAGAAGGTAAACCTATTGCTTACTTTAGTGAGAAACTCAACGATGCTAGAAAGAAGTATTCAGTTTATGATCAAGAGTTTTATGCTATAGTTCAGGCTCTAAAGAAGTGGCGACATTACTTGTTACCAAAGGAGTTTGTTCTATTTACTGATCATCAAGCCTTATAGTATATTAATAGCCAGGGGAAGCTAAATCAAAGGCACCTGAAGTGGGTTGAGTTTCTACAGAGTTATACCTTTGTGTTGAAGCACAGGAGCGGAAGGTCCAACAGAGTTGTAGATGCCTTAAGCAGAAGGCAGTGTTTTTTGACAGAAATGAAGGTGGAAGTGGTAGGATTTTATGAACTAAAGGGTTTGTACCCTAAAGATCCTAATTTTGCAAAAGCCTGGAAGGCTTGCTTGACACCTGTTACTTTGGACAGGACCAAGTGGTTGGATTTCCTGATCCAAGATGGGATGTTGTTCAAAGGAGGTCAATTATGCATTCCACGGAGTTCAATGAGGGAGAATATGATAAAGGAGAAGCATAGTGGAGGACTAGCTGGAAATTTTGGTCGAGATAAGACCATTGCCCTTGTTAGTAAAAACTACCATTGGCCACAGTTGCAACAAGATGTGACTAAATTTGTGCAAGGCTGTAGAATCTGTCAGATGGCTAAGGGAGTAACATAGAATACAAGATTGTATCAACCAGTATGGATTTTGTTCTCAGCCTACCAAGGACACAACAAGGGAGTGACTCCATTTTTGTTGTGGTGGATAGGTTTTTGAAGATGGCTCATTTTATCCCTTGTTAGAAAAGGAGTGATGCAGTTCATATTGTAGGCTTGTTTTTCAAGGAGGTGGTATGCCTGGGTGGTCTACCCAAGAGTATAGTATCTGACAGAGATACCAAATTTGTGGGTTATTTCTGGAAGACTTTGTGGAAGCAACTAAAAACAGATTTGAAGTTTAGTTTTACGTACCATCCACAGACTGACAGGCAAATAGATGTGGTGAACAGAAGTTTGGGTAATCTCCTAAGATGCCTGGTGGGGGATAATCCCAAAGGATGGGATTTGATTTTGCCACAGGCAGAATTTGCTTAGAACAATTCCATCAATAGAAGCACTAGTAAATACCCATTCCAGATTGTGTATGGGAACAACCCAAGAAATTTTTCTAAACTGAGAATGATGGGTAAAGGAAAAAAGAGTAGTGCTGAGGCTGGAGATTTTGTAGAGCACATAAAGAGTTTGCATGAAGAGGTAAACAACATATCAGTAAGATGAATACTCAGTACAAAGCCAAAGTCGATCAGAAGCGACGTTTCAAGGAGTTCCAAGTGGGATATGAGGTCATGGTTCACTTGAGAAAGGAGAGGTTTCCTAGCAAAACCTACAACAAGATGAAGATGAAGAGGTTTGGACCATGCAGGATCATAGGTAAAAGAGATTCGGGAAATGCCTATGAAGTGGAACTGCCAAACGAGCTGAATATATCACCTATTTTTAACATTGCAAATTTGGTAGAATACCATGAAGGAGGCAGTAGTGAGACGTCGAGTACAAAATTGTGGAGTATTCCAACATCTACCCCAATAATAGATGAGATCGAGGAAATACTAGACACTCAAGTAGGCAAAAGTACCAGGAACAGGTAGTATTCTGAATACCTGGTCAAATGGAAGGACAGGCCTATCGAAGATGCAACTTGGTTGTCAAAAGAAGAGGTCGACCGCTTGGGTCTTCCTCCAATAGCACAGAAGTGAAGGACACTTCTCAATCCACCCCGGGTGTCTAATGCAGGAGCATCCAATGGCAGCAGAGCAATCTTGCATCAACAAAAAAATTTCCAAGTGTTAGCTTTGATGTCACGATATCACAACATGTCGCGATATCGTGACATGTCATGTTTTCACGACTCAGGAAGGAGAGAGAAGGCACGGGGCCAAAAATATCATGATTTCGTGACATGTCGCGATATCACGACATGTCACGTTTTTGTGACTCAGGAAGGAGAGAGAAGGCGCGGGGCCAAAATTGTCGTGATTTCATGACATGTGAAATCACGAAAAAAAGGACGAAGCAAGGCGCAGGAGTGAAAAATGTCACGATTTTGTGACATGTCGCAAAATCACGACTGAAGCAGGAGAAAGAAGGAGTCCGCAGAAAAATGTCATGATTTCACAACATGTCGCGAAATTGCGACCAAAGGAGTAGAAAAGGAAGCAAGGAAGAAAACTGTCATGATATCATGACATGTCACGATTTCATGACCCGAAGTAGAGAGCGAAAATAGAAGGCAAAGTTGTCATGATATCATGACATGTTGCGATTTCATGACCCGTAAAGGCGAGAAGAAAGCAGAGAGCAAGATGTCATGATATCGCGACATGTCACGATTTCGCGATCGAGAAGGAAGAAAGAAGAACCAGAAGGGAAGATGTTGCAATATCGCGATCCGCTGAAGAGGAAGACAACGAGAAAGAAAATGTCACGATATCACAACTTGAAGGAGGGGAAGGCCGAGAGAAAGAAAAATGTCACGATATCGCGACATGTCACGATATCGTGACCCAAAGGAAAGAAATGTTGCAAGGGAGGAAAATGTCGCGATATTGCGACATGTCACGATATCGCGACCCGAAGGAAAGAAATGTTGCAAGGAAGGAAAATGTCACGATATCACGACATGTCACGATATCATGACCCGAAGGAGAGAAGGGCAGCAAGAAAGAAAAATGTCATGATATCGCGACATGTCGTGATATCGTGACATACTGCTGGTTCTCTGTTCAAAAAAGCTCGCATTCCCATACAGTGTTTTTTGAGGCGGTCAGGGCCTCATTAATGCATGATTTCTTGCCCGATAAGATCACTGAGCATGGCAGCCATTCGAATACTATGCCTAGAAGTCATATGGCTCATCAATGCATGTATCCATGACCAACCTGGTGGCAGTTGCCAGTTAGGGAAAGATGTAAAGGTTCAGTCAGGCAGGATGTATTTTGGGGCATATGGGTCATTAATGGCCTAGAGGTTCGGACTTGGAAAAGATAGGGGAGACATGTATGTAGAGGCAGGGGAGTGCATCAAAAAAAAGGGGGGTTCTCGAAACAAGAAAAACTATGCCTGTTGGCTAGTATTGTAATTTTTTTTTTGAAAGTTCAAGGAATTGAGAGCTTGAGTGATTCTTTGTATTACTATGTTTCTGTGTAATTCATTCCATGTGTGTCTGTGTCCCCATCAATAAACCTCATGATTTCTTCAAGAATATATCTTACATTCATTCCTCAAACCTATATAACATTAATCCCTTCAATCCAAAATGGAGTGGAAGATACCTAAGGTTTAGTAATGCAAGGAGAGACCCCATAATCTCTTCAAGATTAGATTCCCTATCTAATATTTCTACATTTATTTATATTTTCATATAATGAATTCTTTAGCATACACATATTTATTACTAAATGAATTTCTAAAATACCATGTATATTACATAAGTTTACATTAAAGGAAACACCATATTTTCCTCAAGAATAGATTCCTCATCCATTCTTCCCAAATTAGACATTTTTCTACCATATTATCACTTGATCTATTATCAAGATTATATTATGATTCTCATAATCTAGTTAGTCACAAGATTACACCTCCTTTGTCTGGTAACCTATAAAACAAAATTACCCTATATTCAATCATAAATTTGTCCTGTAATATATAAAACAAGATTATCATATAGCCAATCATAAATTCATCTTCTAATATATCAACAAATTAGCCTTGTAATCTATCAAATAATATTATACCTCCTTTGACTTGTAACCTATCAAAAAAGATTACATCTTAATCACAAATTCGTATTTTAATCCATAAAACAAGATAACATCTTAATAACAAATTCACCTTGTAATCCATCAACAAGATTACATAATAATCACAAATTCGTCTTGTAATCCATCAAGAAATATTACATCATAATCACAAATTTGTCTTGTAATCTATCAGACAAGATTTCATCTTAATCACAAATTTTCTTGTAATCCATCAAACAAGACAACATCATAATCACAAGTTCATCTTGTAATTCATCAAACATGATTACCACTTAATCACAAATTATTTCAATAATCCATTAGAGATTTCCCTAAAACTCCAAAGGAGCTCTATTAATGAAGAATGATTTTCAAAGGTCTATTTAATATTCTTCTTGATTATAGACCAACACATTGAATAGGATCATATAACTAAGGCTAGTCACTCATTTTCCTTAGTTTGAAGACTATAATTTCATATCGAATAAATAAGTAGTTATTTTACCAAAAATCTATTCATGATGCTAAACACTAGATTCAATCAAATGTCATTTATTCTAACAAGGCCCTTTGTAAGTTCTATACTATTCCATATTAATGCAATAGTCCCATAGTCAATTTAAGAGTGGTGTCATTTCAAAGCATTGTACTATGTAATTTATGAGAAACTATAGGTGGTGGTCGTCCGACATCCAGTCATAACTAGACATGTGTCAAGTCATGCGTCTTCAATAGATGTCCTTAATTAGATGAATCTACTATACCCAATTATCAGTGACCTATCTACTAGGGTTAGGTTTGACCAACATCCATGGTTATTTTCTTAAGCATGATATTCCCTTTAAATATACCTATGCATGCTACCTTAGGGTGTGTGTGGTATACTATTCCATATGGTTATTAGAGAAAGTTTTCTCTTTTTCCATAGTGATCCTGAATACTGAATGCGTAAGCTAAACAAAAAAAATATTAACAATGGATAGGGAATGATCACGTAACATTATCATCAAGTTATGCATACCTTCTAGTTGATACTAGCCGACCACCACTTAGTGGTTGAGATTTTATGGTTGCTTTCTTCATTATAAACATTCTTGGGTTATCAACACCTCCCATGTGGGACAACAATTTGGAAGACTCTATACCACTTAATCCTCTGTGTGAAGCCGAATGTAGATGACAATGCATCGGGTGTGTAGGAATAACAAAAAATAATCCAATATATCCAAAATATTTATGAAATAGTGAAAGCTAATGTGTGTAGGAAATAATTTAGGAACTTTTACAAGAATTTATTTGTTTGTGATGTGTTAGTGAGCCTAAAATTACTAGCAATGATTAATACCAATGCCACATAGGATGACTTATATGATCAATCAGTTGGATCCAAACCAAATCAGATTATGGTATCAATTCATCGATGAGAACAACAAATCCATGTCTTAAATTAGTGATCAACCTGGTATATATATATATATATATATACATATACATACATATATATATGTATGTATGTATTTATGTATGTATGTATTCATTGACTTACATATGATGATTCTCTACATACAGGTACAAGTATTTCTTGAAAGAGATTGAGATTGACTAGAGGAATATTTTCAAGTTGGTCACTGACAGTATATGAGTCTACCTTAGAAGAAAAATATGAGCTATTCAAGGATTTTAATTGCACGAGGGGTTATTATCCCACATGAGAAATACTATGGGAATACAGTGATACAAAGGCATTTGCATGATTGCAAATAGGTAACCACCAATCGGTGGTTGTAGGGGCATCACTGGTGGTTGAGGCGCTAATATAGCTTATTTGTCAACTTCCTAGTTTAACCAAGGTTTGCCTAGCCTATAGGTTTTAATTAAAATAATATATTCACTTTTGCAAAATAGAATGCATCGATAAACGAGTATGATAAAATAGTTACAACATGATACACATGGATTGAGAGCTACAAATCATAGTTCAAAGGGGTAGATGACAACATAATAAGGTCTTATCCAGTCTACATAATTATAGAAGCAATCTCAATCATCATTGTTCTTCAAACTTTGAAAATAAATGATCATAAACATTAAATTATATCCATAAAGTGATGCTATGTTAGTCTATCAATTAAAAGAATATCAAATCCAATTTACAAATATGTTAAGTACATGGATGGATTAACCTGGAAGATTTCTAGTTTGCATCCAGAATTTCCTTCCAAGTGACTTCTTCATGATGCTCCTTTTCCATGCTTCTCCTCCAAGGTCACCTTCCACCAATATGCCCCTTTCATTGATTCAAGGAGGTATTTATAGACTTTATGTGGTGCCCTTTCAAATGGATAAGGGTCAAGTTAGGTAAAGACGTGCATGAAGGATCATTTGGAAGGAAGGGTCCAAGTAAGAGAGTCAAGTTAAGGACTAACAGGGTGATGAAACTAGGAAGGTGCAAATTCTACCATATAAGTACTGAAATGACTATAGCTCTTATTTTAAATTCATTCTAGTACTTTTTGGTCCAAAATTTCTTCCCTTCTAGAACTTAGGCCACATTTTTTCACCTTCTTCTAGAAGTTAGTTTTAGCTTTAGTTAAGCCACATGCTAATATTTAGGCCATAGATAATTAATTTAAATTTCTATTTCTTTTTATCATTTTGTGATAGAAAAATGATTATTTAATTACCACATAGGTATTAAAAATAACTAGGTTGAATTAATGTCAAATATTAACTTTATCCATTAATATTGAAATTCTCCCTTTTGATGAATCTTTTGCAATGTTTACCCCTTTCAAGAAATTTGATGATGGTGATTGCTTTCCTTACCATATTTGGAAATACCTACAATCATAATATCATCAATAATACCAAATTTAACATCAATGATAATTAGATAATAATATTATTTGTCACTACAAAATATGATAGTTTTCATCATCAATGGGACCTACCAATGGAGGGTTGTAATAGTAGTGGCATAACTTTGTTGTTGTTGTTTCTCTACTCAATTGCTTCACTAGAAATGTTAGGGGTAATTTTTAGGATAGTGAGGACCCCCATAGTTAAAGCACCCTATCCTAGGTGATTGAATTTTTTCTTTACCCTTATTACCATATGTATATCCTTCTCTTGGATTTCCCATGTTGTGATATTATTCAACAATCATCTCTATCATTATTTGGTGTTGCTCCATTTGGTCTTGTAGTGACATCACTAGTGACCTCTATCATGTATTTATTGTAATCCTTTATTTTCTATCATCATTTTTGGGTCTCATTATTTCCCTAGTTTCCCTACTATAATTCATGATTCTTCCCTTCTTATTGCAGATTTCTTTCAATATTTTTTGCCTCCTTGGAAAGCATAGGATAACTTCTTTTGGTGTATCCATATCCACATTTTTATAGAATCTCAATACAAGTTCCATCTCCTAATTACACCAAGGAGTTAGGTAAGTTACAATTCTCTCTCAATTGTACTTACAATTTGTTATATTCATTTTCTTTATGAACTAACTTAAATATTATTACTCAATTGATAATTATCAGGGTCACAGTTTCGTTCCTAAAATGTGCCTAACCCAAAGTAGCACATAAATTCAAGGCTTAACCTAAGCACATTCAATAGAAGCTTCTAGACCTATGACCTAGAGCTTTGATACCAAATGTAATGACCAAAAAATACCAAAGAATTTCTTTTAAACTAGAGATCATAAGTAAATTTTCACAAGGAAAAACCATATTTTATGTTTTTAGCATACAAGGCTTCACCAGATTTGAGTTTCCAATTTTCTACAGATGACACTCAATGGATAGGAGTGGCCAACTCTTGTAATTTTTGGGGTTCACCATACTAAACCTACATGTTTAGAAGGATATCAAAAGTGGTCCCCCCATATTTTCCATACCCTCACTGACATAGGACCATGTGACCACGATGTAGGGATTACCCTTTAAGACCCATGAAACTTAAATGGGAACACCTTTTCCCTATCCTTAACCTAAGTCCATATAGGTAAGGAAATTTGGTGTAAGGACTTGGTGCCTAGTTACCACACCTCTACATGTTAACTAAGGTCATTAATGCTCAATAGGTAATGTATATGGTTACCTAAATCTATGTTTTCTAGGTACCACCAAGTTATTGATTGCCATAGTATTACTGACATGGGAAAACCCAATCCTCATCACAAGTATTTGGCTATTGCAATCTTAAAATTCCTTCTATATTTATAGCACCTAGTTATTGGATTCTGGCAAATCCTTCTAGGACCTTCTTCTACCTATCTATTGCATTATTGCAACTCCTTCCAGGGTTTTCTAAAACTAACTTAGGTCCTATAAGAAGATATATGTTCATCCTCAAAAAGAAAAACCAAACAATGCTCTTAAACTCAATTATTCAATTTATAGCACCATAACAAATGAAAATAAGATAATATGCATCTCTTATAAATGTAAGCTTTATCTAAGGCTAACATGCTCATAATATTGTATTGCTTTATAGACTAAATAAAATAGGAACATAAGGAAACATTTCCATAATTAATGTTATAACATATCACTTAGCCACTTTAAAACATTCCATCACAAAACCATATATTTAAGACTACAAATGATCAAGAAAATAAAATTAATCAAATATTCCATTTGTTCTTTCAAAATTGTTCAATACAAATCTATTCATCCTTAAAATACCACTAAAGTTTTTTTCTTGATTTTTACAAAATTAAATCCTCATTTGTGTTAAGTATATTACATCATTTGGATCATATTAATGTATCACCTTGGGTACATAACTAGAGTATAAGTTTACTCTAGAATAAAGTTAAGTAGTTACTTGGGGAAGAAGTAATAAATGCACAAATGTCAAATGTGTAATAATGCAAATGTGCACGTAGTCCACATGTACATAAGTCTTAGGTTGAGTAGAGCCCAAGGAAACTATATTACTATATAATGGACTCTAAGCTCCATTCTTGTAGTACATCATTTTTCATTCTATGTAATACAAAGTGATACTTCTTTTCTTCAGTCATAATAGTTCTAAAACCATCATTGGTATCAAAGCTACAAAGGAACCTGAAGAAAAGAATCCGAGAGAAGAGTGGAGCCCCATTGCAGATTGAAAGAGGAGTTTATGATAGAGAAAAATTTAGTACAATTATCACCATACAACAACAAGCCCAAAATAAGGATAATTAGAGTTCTCTACTATAGCTTTAGGACAACAAGTTAGAGAGTTGTTTTGAATAGTCAAGAAGAGTTGCAAGTTCATCCAGTCAAGGGAAGTAACTTGGTAAATCAAATCACCAAGACATTCACCATCCTTAAATATTATTAAAGGTAAGAAACTTGGGTGCAAAAGGTACATTATTTGAACTCTAAAATTATGGTTTATTAGAGATTCATTAAGCACCATATTAAAATTAAAGTTTCAAGGAGTGGATTCATTTATAGGAGCAATAAGGTGATATTACTATTACACTATTTCTATTATTCTTAAGAGAATAAAACTTAGATATATTATTGGTGCATTAATACTAGTTACCCTTAAATTTTTAAAGTGCATTAAGATATTATCATAGAAGGAATATTTAGCGCACAAATTTGGATAAGAGTGAAGTTCCTAAAGACACTATTGAGCATCCAAAACCTACTACATATATTGGTGAAAGTAAGTCACCAAAAGAAGACAATATAATAACAATATTGCTCTCAAAAACGTTGCCTCATAAATAAGAATTAAGGTCATAAAAAAGAGGAATATATTTGACCTCTAATCCTAGTGCAAGTTAAGGTACTAAACTTTAACTATTATAGAAAATATTTACATGCATGAGAAGCACTAGTTGTGTCCTTTCAAACTCATAAAAGAAAAACAATTTAGCCTCTATAGACATTACAATGGTGAGCAAGGATGATTAAAAGGTAGTCATTTTGGTAAGGTAGAAGGTTAGAGTATGAGAAAGAGAAGAGAGCCATCAAAGGGCTCACATACTTAGAGTTAAGGTGCCTAAAGAACATCATATTCATAATTGAACCAAACACCTATAGAAAGCATCTACCTTGCAATATCAAGCCAATACAAAGAGGTCATTATCAACTGTTATCTAAGTAAACAAGGGATAACTCTAAATATGAGCACAAATAAGCAAGGTACAAGGATATTTACCCATGATAGAGGAACCATTAGATGAAACTAAGATCCCATAGCCACCATTTTAGTGCCATAGAACCTCCATAAAAGCATTTCTCATCACCTTAGCTAAAGCCACACACACAACATCTACGTCAGCTTGGAAATAAGGCACTGGAGACAAGTTATCAAGAGCATTTTTGGCAAGGAATATACAAGATATAATATGTTGGAGGGAAGGTCTACATGTAAAAAATCTAAGTGCCACCTAGAAAAATTATTCTTGGCACCCTCACATTACTCAACGTATGTCTAGGAGAAGAGCACTCAATAAATAATCTAACATATATCTTTGAGTAGTTACTAGCATCATTGGGAAGTTTCTTACCACAATCATCATTGCAAGAGGAATGAGCGTTAAGTATCAATGCTCATATTTAATGTAACTTTGAAGTTAAACTTGTCCAAAGTTGAAAGACATCCACACTATTTAAATTACCCAACATTGAAGGGATGAGTAAAAGGGCTATTCAATAGGAGAAAATATGCTTATTTGTATTTAAGAACATTTGTCATTCGTAGGAGTGCGTAGGAATTCAAAACAAATTCTATACACCAATCAACATGGATGAAATACCTTGTAAGGAAGATAGTCTAAGGTTTTCAACGTTGGAATGGAAGCATATCCAAGAGCGTGCTAAATTGAGGTACATTAAAGGCATTCGTAAGATAACGTCTACTAGGCCTATCATAATCCAGTGAAAAGATACAACAAATATCGAGGAGGTTGAAGTCAAGCACAACAATCATCAATCCTATTAAGGTATTTTATATGGTTTGATTAATCTACTTTCATAAGAAGTAATAAGGGATAATATAAGGTTGAAATTATTATTATTATTTGCATATGCAAAATCAACCTTAATAAATTGAAAGCATATAAAGGAGTTCTTAGTATTTCAAATCATTTAGTTGAAATACTTTAATATTTACAATTAAACACCATAGGAGATATAAGGGTTACTACTTGGAAGACAATATTATTATTGCAAATATTATTATCATTAATTTATAATATTTCAAATTAGGGAGTTATAAGGCATACTACATCAAACATAGATTATTGGAATTTAGAAAATTAAAAATATTAAACTATGAAGGTATGTAAAAGGAACTTTATTATTTACTTAAATGAGTCGGAATTATTTACTTACACTTGTATCATACTCATACTAAAGGGAAAAAATAAATCTGACCATAGAGAACTTCAAATTGATAAGTGCATAGTTCACTAAGGAGAAATAAGGTAATACTTTAAGATTGAACATTAGGGAGTCAAAAGGGATTCTACCAAATCCAAGGAAGATTGAATCTTATATTGATTATGTCCTCATACTAGAATATTTGAAACTTCATCACCATGGAACATTTGTACATAGATTCAAGAGAAAGAAAATTCATGACTAGAAGTAGACATTTGTTTGATTACCTACAAAAGAAAAATAAGAAACCAGTTACTATAGAAGATAGTAAGACTTATGAAGCAAAGGGAATACGAAATATTCTAGTTGATATAGTAAATGGAAAAGGGATAGTTAAAAATATTTTATATGTCCCAAGATTAACTAATAATATCCTCTTAATTTCTCAAATTTTGGATCAAAATATGACTATTGAGTTCAAGTTTTCCAATGGATGAAAATAGTATCATATTATTAAGCATGGGAAAAAGGTAGCATCAGGTACCTAATAAATGGTCTATTTTCTCTAGACATTACTAAACATTCAGCTTTTTTAATGAAGACTTCAAATCTATGGCGTAAATTTCTAGGACATACCAGTGTATATTATTTGAATGAAATGTTCAAATATCAAATGGTTGAAGGAATACCAAATCTATCTCTAGAATCTATTGTTTTTCTAGAATGTTTAGCTAGAAAACAACATAGAGTTCCTTTTGAACTTTGTCAACACAGGACTCAACAACCATTAGAACTAATATATACAGATCTATGTGGTCCAATGAATATCACTAGCATTGGAGGACATAAGTATTTTTAATTATTTATCAATGATCACACCATAAAAATATGGGTATTCTTCATGAAGTATAAATTGGAAGCATTCAATTGTTTTAAACAATTCAAAATTCAATTAGAGAGAATTAGGAAACACTATCAAATCTCTTCAGTCTGATAGAGGAGGTGAATTTGTATCAAAATAATTTGATTCCTTTCTAAGAAAAAATGGAATTAAAAGACAACTTACTACAACATATTCACCACAACAAAACAAAATTACAGAAAGAAGAAATAGATCTGTAATGGAAATGGTTAGGTGTATGTTAAAAGAATCTCATCTCAATCATCAATATTGGAAAAAAGTAGTTAAAACAACAGTATATTTGTAGAATAGACTACCTACAAGAATACTCAGACATGTTACACTAGAAGAAGCATGGTTAGGACAAAAACCAAATATAAAAAAAACTAAGATTTTTTGGTTTCAAAGCTTATATGCATATTCCAACACAAAAAGGACTAAATTAGATGAAAAAACTATGGCAGGGATATTTTTTGGGTATGATGATGAATCAATAGGGTATAGAATACTGGATCCAAGTACAAAAAAGGTATGTATAAGCAGAGATGTAATTTTTGATAAAAATTTAAAAAGCCATGTAGTAGCATCTCTTCTCAAGTAAGACCAAATATTTACTTTTCGTCCCTTTTAAAAAAAAAAATTAAAGAAAAAATTTTCCACTTCATGAACCATTCCCTAGTATCAATATCTTTTTATGAGAATATTGACAACTCCATATTTCTTTTTTTAAATAAAGAGGCTAGGATTTTAAATAACTAAAAACTCTCAAAAATTAATTTTTCTAAAATCCCATCTATTCCTTTATTTAACAATTAAATATGTAAATTTTCATCAAAATAAAACAAACAACTGATTTGCTTACCCGAATTAAAAGTTATGAATTTTTTCCCCTTTTCCTGGCAACCCCAAAAACAACACCAAATGCCCAAATTACAACAACTATAACTCCATCAATAGTTATCATAATTTAATAAGTGAGTAGTCATTTGTGTAGTACTCAAAATAATATACATGCTAATGTAAAAATATTTTGAAAATGACTACTAAAAAAATTAATACAATTTTTTTTGTTTTGAAAAAATTCACGCAACCCAAAAACAACCTCAACAACCCAACTTCAAACAACTATAACTCTTTCAATATGTATTATAATTTCACAAGTGAGCAATCATTTTTATAGTACTTAGAATAATCTACATGTTGGTGCAAAAATATTTTGAAAATGACTGCTAAAAAATTTAATACAAATTTTTTTATTTAAAAAAAAAAATCATGTGGCAAAAAAACAACACAAATAACCCAACTTCAAATAGCCATAACTTTATCAATACTAATCAAAATTTAACAATGAGCAGTTGTTTTTGTAGTACTCAAAAATAACTAAAAAATGGTTCAAACACCTTCTAAAAATGATTGCTGAAATAAATTAATATAGCCTCTGCAAAATGTGACATTTTGTAGACACCAAATCCTAGCCATTCATTCATTATCCATTCATCACCATCAAATCACAACCATATATATATATATAAACGAATCTCAGCCACCCATCATGTATTAATTTTGACCACTCATTTAACATGACCCATATGAATTATCAAATCACAATCACAACCCTTCATTATGTCTTAATCTCGGATGCTTATTGGTGTCATCGAGACCCTAACATGTTTTAAGGGTAAATTATAAAAAGATTTATTTTTGTGAATCAAGGTCCCAAAAATTAAAATTCAAATATCGTTGATCATTTTTCCACCTACAAACCCTAACATTCCGCTAACATCTCCCATATTCATTGTCACCCAAAACCCTCTCCACCATATCCACCATCGAAACTTCTACAAAACCTACCAAGATTTTGTAGTGTCCCCAATCACCCACAAACACTCATGGGCATTCCCCGAATGATGTAGGGCATTTTTTAAATACTGGAGGGCATTCACATCCATACCTAGATGCAACAAGGCATCTATCATTGACCATTAAAAAAAAAGGGACACCTAGTTTGGTGGAATGGAATCTTTCCTCAGGTGCATAGTTGATGATAAAGGTTTTGATTTTTTAAAGTAAAAATGAACAACACCAAGATAATGATAATAGATCAAACACAATAAATATTACACAATAAAGAAATGATATTATATTGATGGTGTGGGAGCCTTGATATCCAGTATTACAATACAACTTGTGTTAATACAAATGATTTTACAATCAAAGGGTTTAAAACCCTTGATCAAATGAATATTCAATGTCTCTGGGTTGTCTTCACTCCAAAAAAATTGTGAGTGGACTTGTGTATCCCCATAGGAATACCAAACCTCTTGTTGTAAAATCATTTGTATCAACACAAGTTGCATTATAATAGTGGAGATCAAGGCTCCTTGATATCAATATAATATCATTTCTTTATTGTGCAAAATATTTCTTGTGTTTGATATATTATCATTATCTTGGTGTTGTTCATTTTCGCTTACAAAATGGTGATCATGGTGGGAACCCCAAAGGGTTTCACATTTTAACTTACCTTTTCAATATTTTGATCTAGGTTTTTCTATTTTTATTGTAGGTTTTTGAATATCCATTCGCATAAAAATACGTAGAACTTCTGGTAAGTCCTATTTAAACTCTACTCACATTTTTTTATTTTTAAAAATAAATAAAAGAAAATAAATATTTATTATTCTATTTAAAAAGCAACATCTTACATTGTTAAATATCATAGGCATTCATAAGAAGTTTTAGAATCATATAGAATTTCATATAGGGATAAATCTACATTTGTGCATTCATTTTAGTTTCATTAGACATTCATTACACTAGATTCAAGTTTTCTTGTTTTTTTATGGTGTTCTGCTTTATGCCTTGTGTGTTTTGTATAATAAAATAAAAAAGCATAGTAGTTGCACCTTAGGCTAAATATTCCCACTTTTTAATTTTCTAAGCTAGAATAAGTCTTTGGTGCTCAATATTACTCCCATTGTTGGAAACACAATGCTAATTCAAAGTGGAATAGCTAGGTGAACCCTCCACTGTTGAAAATACTTTATGATTCAAAGTGGATCTTAAGAGGTGTATCCTAGACTATTTTGAGAGGCTTGGTATTGGTGTCCTTAACCATCAACTTGGTTGAGTGAAAGAATATTTCTTTACATTTTATGTATACCATAGACAACGAAGACTTAAAAAGAATCACACACTTTACACATTTCACTTTAAACATAAATGAGTTGGATTTCATCACCAACCACTGATCAAGACCAACAATGGTGGGCTTCATCTACATTCATTGGCTCACCCCATAGATACCTTAGCAGTCCGTGAGTGATTTTTTTGGATTTCATCACTAGGAAAATCTCCACTTGCCATCCACCTTAGGAAGCCACCCTGCATAGTTATATTAGGCTTAGAGAGTTTGCACATCAAAACACACAAAGCTAAAAAAAATGTAAAAACCATTGTTGCAAAACATAGGATTCAATTGTTTATTTGATTCTATGTATTTTTCATTTGCCATCTCACATTCCACACACATCCCTCACATTCGCTACCTTCTTGCTCATAGATTATGGTATTGACCAAAACTCAAGCCAGATCCATGAATCAAGCATCAACCTCATCCATAGAGTTTTCCACTCCTTCCTTAGACACTTTTGTAGCTAACCTAGCCAACCCAAAATAGACAATCTATTTTGGATTATCTGCAAGATCTTCTCACATAGTATTCACTTTGAATGCTAATGTAATGCACAAATCCATCCATACCTCCATTCCAAAAACTAAGCCATCCACACCCACTGAACCTCATATCACCCACATAGACATGGATAAAGTTGGATCTTACTTAAGACCAACCAAACCAGTCCTAGAATGGCTTAACATCCCACATGAACAAGTTCCTTATTCTCAGCAGGAAGTTACTCACTCATATCCCAACAAATTTAACGAAGTCTACACCAACCATATTTTTGAGGCATCATATGCTCCTTCACACCACATTCCTCCACCATAATGTAGCCAAAGTACCTCCATCCCATTTACCTACACCACTACATATTTCAACCGACTCTAAAAAGCATAAGTTAATGTTGCTTCATAGATTTCATCCAAAACTCCCCATTCAGTTGTGATTCCTTTCGCAACTTACCCTCAATTAAAATCCACCAACATTTCCAATACTCACACCTTATTTACATCCACTTCCACCACAACCACACAATCTACTTCATAAATTACTATATAGCAAGCATGGCAGCATCTCAATCAATTGCTCATGGGACAACAAGACGCTCATTCTTGTCCCCAACATCAATCACAAATAGCATATTTCAAACCATATTTCATTCCAAGCCAACACAATTTCTTCATTCCTGATCCATCTAAGATATCACAATATTCTCAGGTTTTATACCCACACATCCATTCATCCACATCAACCCCAATTCCACAACCTAGCACATTCACATTCCATAAACCTCATATCCACTCCATCAACAAAATTATTCCACCACCAAGCCCAACAACATATTCAACATCATCAAATACCCCTCAATCCAAAAAGCCATCAACATCACATTCCATCTCAACAAATCACCACTCCACACACCCACATTTCACACAATCATCAAACAATTTAGGGCTTCTACACACATGTGGAAGACCCTAAAATCCAAGTCATGCAATAATAGATTGGCAAATTGATTATGCATAATCTTGGAATGATGTACCATAAGCCTACACTGAGACAAATGATTAATCAACCTATTTATTTTTTGGTACCTTCATCACCTTATCTGGTAGACTTTACAATACCAAAATTTGACAAATTCAAAGGTACTTAGGACCCTAGATAGCACATCAGCACATTCATTCACTCATGCTTTCAAATTAAATATCAAGATACTTTGATGCTTAGAACTTTTCCTTAGACATTGGGGGGATATTTATTACATTGGTATAATCATCTACCACACCATAGCATTTACACATTTGAACAATTGATGGATAAGTTTTTGGAAAGGTTCTTCCTCAATGTCCTATTGGAGCAAAATCGGCCTTTGGTTTGATATGTTGCGCCTTCGACCTTGCCAACATTTGCTAGATAGACTTAGCTTGGTTTTTTCTGTCTAATATCCAGAGTAGGCTAGTTCCTTGGGGTTTTTATATGAGCAAAGGAGAACATAAAGAAGGGGAATTCTTTAAAGGGAAATATAGTTGTGGCTAGAAACATTTCTCACGGTGTAGATTAGACAACAATCAAAATGAAATCATACATACTTTTGTTTACAATATTTTGTTATATCTTCTTTGAATAAATCATAACTCTCTAAGTGTGATTCAGATATTCACCCAACACATATATGCGTAAAGGATTATTAACTCCAGCAATATGATTCATACATGTATAGTCCAATTTTTAGAATAGATACAATATATAACTCAATAATGGAAATAGAAGTTTTAGGAATTCAAATACATACACTTGCACACAGAAAGATTAGAAGCCAAATGGAAGAACAAATTTATTGCTTGTATCCAAAGAGTGTACATTCAGTCTTGTAAATTTCTAAGAGCCGACCCTTTTTTAGAATACATTCACTATTGTATATACCCCAGGATGGGTATCTTTACAGCTGTTACATCTCTGATTTCAAATAAATTACAAGCAATTTTATACAGTTTCTAACAATAAATAAATATCTTTAGAGACTGAATATTCTAGACTTGATACTCTTCCATTTATCTGACATCTTCTATAATCAAAAAGTCTATTGAAAAGTATATTTTAGTTGCTATTTATATACTTGCTGGCAAAAACTGTCATGTCACAAAATCATGACATCTTTAAGTACTTTGTCTCCTTCAGGATTCTGTTCCAGTGAAAATAAGACATGTCATGAAATCGCAACATTTTGAATCTATGATTTTACTTCTTCCTCTTCCTTGGTGAAAAACTAGCATGTTGCGAAATTGTGACATCTCTTCCTTTTTAGTCTATTTTATCCTTTTTCGCGATGAAAACTAGACATGTCATGAAATCGTGACATTCTTATAACTTTGGCTTCCCTCTCTTTATTTCAGAGCAAAAATTCAACATGACAAGAAATCGCAATGTCTTCCCTTCCTTGAGCTTGTCTTTGTCTTCTTCCGTGGCAGAAATTTGACATGTCACGAAATCATGAAATTTTGGCCTTGTGGTCCCTTTTGTCTTCTTCCACTGTGAAAACTTGACATTTCACAAAATCACGACATTGTATTGCCTTAGTCCATTTTATTCTTCACTGTATCTCAAAAATAGATTGCATCTATTAATAGAAGAACACACAAAATAGCATTATGCTATAAAAAACTGTGTTGTGTTCGAGGGTAGTTTTTTTAGACTAACATTCTTGGCACCTTCTGGGGGATTTTTTGCTAGCAAAATATTTAGAATACAAGATCTTCATCCATTGGGAAACAGAGTCAAAAATACATAAATAAGGTGTTACAAAATAAAATAGTAAGAAAACAATGCACTTTTAAACAAGTAAGCATTACCTTTTTAAAACCCCTGTCATAGCTTAAAGAATTATTACTAAAATACATCAATACTTCAAAAGAAATGTTTTACTATTTGTTTTATTTTTTAGTGCTAGGCACTAGTCCCAGCCTCTATCAACTACTTCTGGCTAGCATGCCTTGATTTTATAATTTTATATACTGCAGCTACCACTTCCTCATAAGTGCGGCAAACTTGTTTCCAATATTCTTCTTCCAAATATGAAGAATCTATGAAGAGATGGTATATATACTGGAGTTCTACTTTATCATGAGAAATGATCTTGTGTCTTGAAATCAACTCCTGTAAATAGGACTTAACCTATGTAAGCTTCTAAACCATCTCTAATACTTGCTTTTCTTCCACAAGTTTGCTCCAGCCTTCTATTTTTGATTGATCTTCAATGAAAATTTTCAAAGATGAAGTGAGTGCACTTTCACTGAGTACTTTTGAGTTATCATCCCATAAATATGGGAGTCCACATTGGATGGCCAAATCTAAATGTTTGAGTAACCCTTTTGCTTTAGTCTCCAACTCCTGTAGGAGTTTATTTCCTTGGGTTACTAATTTAAATCTCCTGAAGAAATTCTTGGTTGCAATTTTAACCTGAGACTAGGCTTTGCTTCACACCTTGGCCGCTATACTTTCTAGCATTTTCTTAGACAATATTTGAATCTTGGTAGTAGCATCTTCTCTTACTTACAGAAAATTGACGACAACTTTAAATTCTTCACAAACTATCTCTATTACCTCTTTAACCTTAGCTAGATACAATAATAAAGTTCATGCTTTAAGGCCTAGGTCCATCAAATCATTTAGCAATTTTGTCCTCATTTATTTCACCTTTTTCCTTAGACAGCCCTGACAAAGTATGTTGTTTTTCTGCTAACTATTTCTAGAGCTACTGAATTTGTAGATTCAAAACTTGAATCTGTGTCTCTACTTGTTCTAATTTTTCTTTACATTGGGCTGCTTCACTAGTAGCAACACTGAACTTATCTTCCCACTTATTTACCTCCAGCTTCAAAGCTTTTTTCTACCAATTTTTGTTCTCGCAAAATTGATTCCAATTCTTTCCTCTTATCATGTTCCTTCAAGAATTTTTCTTTGTAATACCCCCCATGTAGATATATAGTACCTAGGTGAGCTTGGGATTTCCCCCATTCATCTTGCATCTGTAATTGAGAAATGTCTTCATTTATCTCTTCTACCTACTAATCTTCGGTAGTCATTTCTCCTTCGGATTTCCTTGTCACTGGTGTCAATTTTACCTTTTTCCTCTGCATAGTGACAAGATCCAGGGCAATTATTTCATGAGCACTGGCAGGTGCCTTCGGGTCTTCAATAGAATGGGAGGTCCACCAATCTAAAGCATTCTTATTGGCCCTTTTTAAATTCTTCAACTTTGAGAGGGTCGGATGGCTCTCGTTATTCTAGGAGGATGTTGATTCGATGGTTGGGATACATATGTTTAGGAGGAAAGGGATTGGGACCAACATAGTGTTGAAGTCAAATTGAGTATGGGAATATGTTGCCATTTTTGGGGAAGAAAACTAGTTTTTTTAAAGAAAAGATTACATATTTCTTCGCATTAGAAAAGGAGGGAGAGTTATGATAGGAATGAGTAGAAGAAAAAGAAGATAAGAAAGGAGGCGTACCTGATCCCATCATATTCTATTTTTGATACCTTTATTCTTCATTTCCATCATGATCATTCAAAATTTCTTTATCTACATTCTGAATTTCATCATTTGTGTGCCCTTAAAAACTCCTTTTCTAGTTATCTTCATCATCATTGTCATCAAGATTAATTACTTGAAAATTTTGGGGGAATTCCCCATGCTGTTGTTTCTTAGGTTCAATAACCTCCTATTTTATGTAAACTTCCTTTTCAATATCTACATTTTGGCTCCCTTGAGCCAGGTCTTGTGTGTCACTTGTGTCTTCAATTTGAGAAAATTCATACTCAGCATTCTGAGCATCCCCAATATTATCTTCTTTATTCCCTTCAGCTTGCTCATTTCCTGGGGAATTCTCAACGATATTGCCTTCAAAAGCTTGGGCATCTTGTTCTCTAGGCAAATCTTGAGCAATACTCTTTTCTTAATTTTGCTTATAAACAATAATTTTCAACCTCTTCATCCTTTCAGCAACCAGTTCTTCATCGAACTCTATGGCTGAATCATATGGAGAAACAAACTTCACAGGTTTAGAAGTATAATTTTTCTTTTTTGAAGCATCAGCTTCAAGTTCCAAGCATTTTTCTCTCATCTCTACTTGTAAGGGTTCAGTAATACCTTACCCTCCTTTTTTGAGGCCTTTCCCTTCATATCCCATTTTAAGCATAACCTGAGCAGCTTTTCCATAGGTCTATCCTTGCTCTTTCATAAAAACTTCCTCAATGGACCTCTTCTTAGAAGTTTTAGGTTTAGTATGAGTTAGGGATAGCTTCTGCTTAGTTACTATTTGCTTTCCTTTATCTTTATCAACCTATTGTCCTCATGATATTTCAAGGCTGGTTTCTTTACTACCTCTAATACTGGAATGTATTCTTAGAGGGAAAACTCCAAACCAAGAACCTTGATGCAAATTATATCGAATTGAAAATTCATTATCATTTTTCACCGGATACCTAGAAGAAATCATATTTTTTTGTACCATCATTATCCACCCTTCATGAATCTTTCCTACTATCCAATATGCCCCCTTCTTCTACATTCTATTAATCTTTTCATTGGTTAATACATGCATTATATTATTTAGAGGGTCATAATTTACTACTTTCTTATAGAAGTCATGCCAAGGGGACAGTGGTTGCATCCTTTCTATGTTCCATTCTAGGGTGTCATCTTCACTATTATTCCTTTTGGCTTCAATGTCAGGCCTAACAGAGGTGTAATATTTTTTCATTTTCATTTTATTCAAAATATTTTTTTTTTCATCAAATCTATCTAGGGGATCATATTTCCATCTCTAGGGAATTTTTATCAACCCTAATTCCCTTAAAAATTGAGCAATTTGCTCATTTTTCCCCCTTCTTCAAATAATAATCCCTTAAAAATTGAATGGCATATTGCAGGTACTGGTCTTTCCAATGCCAGACCCATACTTAACATTGATCTATTTAGTTTACCTCACATATTACAGGGCAAACAATCTATCTGTAACATAATGGGGAAGTAAAAATGGTTTCTCAGTGAAACCATACAATCTAATTGCAACTCCTTGAGTAAGGATGAACCAATCAACTTCCTCGATGTATTTCATCTGCAACACCTTTTCTGCTTTAGGGGTTAATATTCTTACATATCCATACATTATTTTTAGGGAAGGCCCTAAAAATTCTTTGTTGAAATCATAGTATGACTCTGTTCTATACAAGATATTTGTCCACTCACACACAGGTAAAACCCTCCCCTGTTCATATTTATATTTTACAAAAATAAAAGCCAGATATTTTGACATAAAATAGAAAAATAACCACACCAGGTATGATGAAAAATGGAAAGAAAATTGAGACCCTCTTTTTAGAGCGGATAGCCCTTCATGTATTTCTGAAAATAAGAAACCTGGCCAGTTGAAAAAAATGTGCCTCACGCTCTTTTCCATAACAGTAGAGTCATATTTTTTGGGTTTGGTAAGTAGTTGACTAATGCAACCTGCCACCCATGGACCTTTTCATCAGTCCTAAGACTAGATACCATGGCTAGGATAGAGTACAATTATGGGTTTTTTAAGTCTATTATATCATAAGGGGGTTCAGGTAGATTTCTCCTAGTAGGGAGGTCTTTCAGCTGGGAAACAAGGAAATTCTTCATTTTTTTAGCAAACCCAAAATATTTTGCTTGCTTCTCAGGGTCAAAGGTTTTTGGCTGGAAGGTAAGGACATGGCCAACAAAGAAAGTAGAAATTAAAGCATCTGCACTTAAAGTAAAAAGAACTTTTCCATTACAGTCCCTAAAAGTAAAAATAACTTTTCCATTGCAATCCCTAAAAGTAAAAAAAACTTTTCCATTGCAGTCCCTAAAATTATCTCTTCTCATCATAACAATTGGCAATTACTTTTACTATTTCAGGGTAAGGATGCACAAGGACATATACATACCAGTATAATAGTGAATGGAAGGTGAAAGTAGGAGAAGAAACAGAGACCCCAGTAGCCATCCTATATTTGATGTTACTTAAAATATTCCCTGGGTCTTTCCATGTTACACTGGTATCACCAATTCTAGCATCCTTATCAGTAAACCTTTCACTCATTTCTTCCCTTTTCCTTATCGCTGATGGTGCTGAGGAGGATGCCTCCATCATTTTTTGTTGTTTGTTCTTCCTTAGAGCCATATACCAGAAAGTATCTCGAACTATTCTGAAACAAACTTCTATTGTGAACATCCAGAATAGTAAGTAGCACAATTGAATTCATCTCTCTGCAAAAGTTAGAAATAGCAAATGGCACAGTGAAACTTTTACTTAGGCAAAAAATTAGGTTTTTATTCACTTCATTTGGAAAGGACATGCAATGACTTGCATTAATTATGGTTGGTGGAAACGATTTTCTTTGATCTCCTCGTGCTTCGTTTCAGCCACCTTTTTTGAATGTTCCTTCAAAAATATAACTAACCACTTTAATTTGCATGGGAAATAATAATAGCACCTACCAAATCTTTTAGTTGCCTTTTTCAAATGATTACTACTGCCTCATCATTTTTTAACATGTGTCTACTCAAGAATTCTTTTTGGTGGTCAATTTAGTAACCTTAAATGGGAATATAACGCTTTTCAAGGTATCTTTCTATAATATCCTCCCACCAAACGTTCAAATACCACATGGAATTTTTAAATTTGAACTCTGAAAATGATGAAATAATGCTTTCCACCTTTCATATTCTACTCTACTGTCAAACTGTGGTTGCCCATGAGCATACGACAAAATTTCAAATATGCTGAATATGGAACAATATTTACAAACATTATAATATATTTCTATACTATACATAGAACTCCCTCTGGTATCTTATTTGAAGTATAATTTTAGGTGAAACGCATTCACCGTGATAGGTATAATACATCCATTTTGATCCTTTAGCTGAAATGAATTGAACTATTTTTCTAAAATGATCTCAAAAGGGCCTTCCCAGAAGGCATCAAATTTATCATGGTTGTTTGGTTTAGCTTTATTTACATTCCATTTTAAAACCAAGTCTCCCACCTTGAATTTTTTGAAAGTGGTTTTCTTATCAAACCACCCCACTGTATCAATCATATGCTTCTGATGGTGATCATAAGCTTGTTCTCTTGATTATTCTAATTGCAAAAGCTGCATCAGTAGAGCATCCATTAGTTGGCCTTTGTATTCATCTATTTGATTTAGTAATTTCAATGTTGGTATATCCATATGGATAGGCAGAACAACCTCTTTACCATAAACTAAAGCATATGGAGATGTATTAATGGATTTTTTATTGAAATTTTGTTAGACCACAAAGCTTGATTGAGTAATGAATACCAATCCCTCTTATTGTCTTCTAATGTCCTATTTAGGATTCTGAGTATATTCTTATTGGTATATTTAGCTAAACCAATACCCTATGGATAATAATTAGAATAGATTTTCAAATATATTCCATACTTATTGGAAAACTCAATAATTTTGGCTCCAGTAAAAGAAGATCCATTATCTATGACTAAAGAGTCAGGTATGCCAAATCTTGTAATTAAGATTTCCATGAATTCTACCATAGTTTTTGAGTCAGCTTTCTTGGTAGGGACAACTTCTGCCCATTTCATGAAATAATATGTAGTAGTGAGTATGTATTTGTGGACAACTAATGATTTCAGTTCAATTATCCCCACAAAATATAACCCCCACTACTGGAAAGGCTCTTCAACTTGTATAGACTTCAAGGACATAGGAGCATTTCTATTCCTCCCTACATACCTTTGATATTGCTTGTATTTCTGAGTTACTTTGTAAGTATCTAAAAAAATAGCAGGCCAATAACAACCTGATCTAAGAATTTTCAAAGTAGTTGTGTAGCACCCTAAAATTGGTACAATTAAAACCTTGGTAAAAGATAAAAGATAAAAATTTAAATTTTAACCCTAGAACCACCCCAAAACCGCCTGTTACCCGCTTTCCCCGTTTTTTGCACCATTTTTAGGATTTGTTTTGACCGTTTGATGATATCATCGTAGATCAGATGAAATCGTCCTCGATCTGACGAATTCATCTGGAACAGAACATCCAGATGATTTTGTCCCAAAATCGAATGTTCATAATTAGCTTCTATTTCAACAACCTCTCCAACTTGGGCAGAAGTGCATCTGCGCAGTTGGAGATTTCCTTTTTGGAGATCTCCCAGATTGGGATGATCCCCAACCTCCTAGCCTCCCCCTAATCCTATATAAACTAGGATTTTTCTAGTTTATCCCCCTGGTTTTGATTCCCCTGAACCCCTTAGCTGACGAATTTAGATCCTTATTCACTAGAGCATCCTCGTACTACTATCTGTATTTTGCATTTTGCATTTTCTTGCAAGAACCCTACTGTTTTTCAACCGAAGCTAGTTCGGATCATCGCAAACGATTCCAGACTATCTCGGACGATCTTGTCAAGGAGCGCAGATGATTTCATACAATTGGATGTGATCCTGACTGTAATCTAGATTGGGGGAAATCCGAGCCCAGAGTTTGCATCTTCTTAACTTTCCTACATTTTTCCATTATAATTTTGCATTATCTTGGGTTATTATATTTATGCATCTTGGAGTTCACATCATCTAGTGTAAATGCATGATAAAATCAAAATACATTGTTAAGTTGATGCATTTCTTCTTTGATTTCTATTTGGATTTATCATTTAGGTAAATTTACCATTACTTCTATCATTTCCCCTATGTTTTGGTACTTGTATTTTGGTATTTTGTATCTGTTTCTATGATTGCAGGTTTTTGACGAATTCATCTGATGAATTCATCAAATCCACGATGATCTCGTCTAATCTTAGAAGACTGACTATGATCTGAGATGATTCTGTCTCCTTTCAGATGATTAAGTGTAGTTTTAGACGATTCAGACTGCTACAAGACTCAGAACCTTCATCAGACATTCGGAATCAGGTATGATCTATCCTAATCTACATATTCTCTGTGTTTAGCAACCATTTCTATTTTTTGTATCCATTTAAATCATTATTGGCATATAGAATAGTTTAGATTCATTTTGGCCAAACCTAGGAATTGAATTGTTGAGTATAAAACGAACACATCAAACCCATTCCCAACCTAGGCGTGGAAACTGCCACTCAAAATTTTCCTGGTGAACCCACCATCCGTCGAAAATTCACCTTTATACTCCTCTCCCGAGAGGTGAGACCTTCAAAGGGCCTCTCAGTATGAGGTATTGTCCCATCCTTCTCGCATCCCCCTTCCGGGTACGGATCCTATAGCCTGAGGGTAAGGATGCGAAAATTTTGGAGCGATACAAGTTGTCCTGCCCGAATAATGTTCGTCGGAGAGGCCACAGTGAAATTCCTCCAATATCTTCTATTTTTTATCATTCCCTATACATTTCAACAACACATCATCAATGTTTATTTTGTACAACCCTTCTAATCGAAGGGTGTATTTTAGTGCCTGTGTTCTAAACATTCTCCTTTGGGAAGCTGTATCGCTCCAAATTTTTCGCACCCTTACCTTCAGGCTAAAGGATCCGCGCCCGGAAGGGGGATGCGAGAAGGATGGAACGGTACCTCGGACTGAGAGGCCCTTTGAAGGTCCCGCCTCTCGGGGAGGGGTATTAAGGTGATTTTTCGACCGGATGGTGGGGTTCACCAGGAAACGTTTAGTGGCAGTCTCCACGCCTAGGTTGGGAATGTGTTTGATGTGTTCAATTTTATCTTTAATCATTCAAGTCCTAGGTTTGGCCAAATGAATCTAAACTGTTCTATATGAAATGCAGATTTAAATGAATACAGAAAATAGATTTAAACAAAAAATATAGAGAACAAGCTAGATGAGAAAAACCATACCTGATTTCGGATGTCTGATGGAGGTTCTGATTTTTGAGCAGTCAAGATCGCCTAGAATTTGACAGGATCGTCTCCGATCTGACAAGATCGTCTGAGATCTGACGAATTCATCAATGAATTCGTCGAGACCTGCAATCGGAGAAATGGACACAGACTACGGAAAATGCAGCTATGCTGATAAAGGAAAATGATGTGAAATGACAATAATGATGTTAATAAGATAATCCCAAATAGAAATGCAAGTAAATTATCATGCTTTAATAGCTAATCATGATGTTATTATGTACTTAAGCTATATGGGTGAACTCCAAGATGCAGGATAATAGGAAATAATAATAAAACTAACTAGATGCAGAATAAAATAGCAGAAAGGTATAGAAAAAGTGCAAACTCTGGGCATTGATTGCCCCCAATGTTGACTGCAGTCGAAATCGTCTGTAGAGTGCGAAATCGTCTCGAATTGTACAAGATCGTCTATGATGATCTGAGCTTGCTCCGACTGAAAAATGACAAAGTTCCTGCAAGAAAATTTGAAAAGCACAAATGCAGATGATAATCCAGGGTATTATAATGCACGCAAAGATCAAATTACAGGGAAATTCAGCCAGGGGAATGTCAAGGGGGGTCCTAAGGTTTAAATAGGCTTAGGAGGGAGGTTAGGAGGTTGGGGATCATCCCAATTTGGGAGATCTCCAATGGGGAGGGTCTCTAACGACACAAACACGCTTCTGCCCAGATTAGAGACGTCGTTGAAACAGAGGCTAATTATGAAAAATCAGTTTTGGGACGAAATCGTCTGGACGTTCTTCTCCAGATGAATTCGTCTGATCTGAGGCGATATCATCCAATGGACAAAACAAACTCTAAAAATGGTGCAAAAAATGAGGAAACGGGTTACAGGCGGTTTTGGAGCGGTTTTGGGGTTGAGATTTGAATTTGAATTATTACTAAGGTAATTTTAATTATTTGCTAAGTTTTATTGTGCCAATTTTAGGGTGCTACATTTTGCCCCCTCTTTAGCGAATTTTTCGAAGAAAATGCGTTAAAGACGAGTTCTTCTCGATTTACGAGAAAGCAAAAATTTATTCCCATTTTTAGGCGACGATTCTAGGTCGAATCGTACGACAGCTTACTATGGTGCCCCCTCCGTGTTTTTACCCAAATCGAACGTTTGAGGTAAAAATGCGGAAAAGCAAAAATTTTAAAAATGTTGTTAAGTGTTTTGAATAAAATTAAGAAAAATAGGGAAAAACCCTAATTCATTGTTACTGTTCATTTTCTTGGTTTCTAGAGCTCTGCAGACAAGAATGGTCGAGACAGCGCACAGATCGACAGAGGTCCGGCGTGGGCTACGGGTAAGGGTCCAAACTTAATTTAGAATGCTTTAATTTTGAATTTCATGCTTTTTAGATTGATTTTGAATGATTTTTGAGCATCGCGGCCATTTTTGGGCCGTCGACGTCGTCGGGACGAAATCGTCTCAATTTCGTCGAAATCGTCTCGATATCGCCGATTTCGTCCAAGGGCGAAATCAACGATATGGAGACGATTTCGTCCAATAAGGGACGATTCCCTCTTGCAAAATCGGAGATGAATTTGCTCAAATTTTGGACGATATCGTCCAATAGTGGACGATATCATCATTTGTATGAAATTGAACTTTGTTTTACTTGCATTTTTAATCACTGTTTTATTAATGATTTTATTGTTTTGTTGTTTATGTTGCAGAGAGGATTACTAAAGAGCAGAGAATGGAAATACGATGGGCTGAGGGATGACTTGGCCGCTCTATCTCAGGTAGAGCGAGATCAGTTGGCTCAAGTCGGCTTGCAGCATGTGGCAGATATGCCACAGGTTTCTATAGATATGGGGCTATTGATAGCCCTAGCAGAGAGGTGGTATCCGGGTTCTTCTTGTTTTTGGTTACCGACAAGGGAGATGACTCCCACATTGGAGGATGTATGGAGGATTTTGAGGATCCCCATACAAGGATGGCTAATAACTCCCATGGCCAATCAGGGCCACGCGATGATGCGACTGTGCGGAGATCCGAGCTTCACCCTGGAGAAGGGCGGAGTGAACATCGAGTCGCTACGCCAGATGCCTGGGGCATCTAGACTGACACAGGTTTTGGTGGGGTGGTAGGTGGTCCGCTGCTATGCCATCGTAGTGGATGTAGAGTACCATGGCTACTGACAGATGTGGTCTACGACATGAGAGACCATGGGTACAGGTTTGCTTGGGGGAGCTTTGTACTATGCCGATTGTATAGGATCCTGCATGGGGTCGTATACAAGGGCGGCCGATGTCTGGTCATGACATCACTACTACAGGTTTGGTGCTGGGAGCACATCATGGTGCGGAGGCCGGATAGGGCTCCCATTGATAGGGATTGATGGGGAGAGGCCCCGAGCTTTCTACTGGTGGCTCCGGAGAGGGTCACAATGGCGGATAGATCTGCCAATGTCCCGGAGACTACTTGATGACCTTGTCTCCGACCAGATCACCTGGAGGCCTTGGAGAGATCATCCAGGGTGGGCCGAGGATGGACAAGAGCTGGCTCACATTAGGCAAACCTGTTGGCTGAGGATGGAGAGGAGAGAGGTGGAGCTCCACCGCTATGACCGAGTTTTGAGGTAGTTCGGTCTACAATAGGGGATCCCATCTCTCAGAGACTACGAGTTTTCCTGGACCATCCGAGATAACACTACAGTCAATGGGGCTCCAGATATGCAATGCTTCTAGAGTGAGGACGTGGACGATGCCCCCATTCAGCCAATGGATGGGGATGACGTAGGGGTTGCTGATGGCTACGATGCCTGGTACGCAGGCATCCGCCCTCCTCGGATGATGAGGGCTCAGGGTCCGATTCATGTAGTTGTGCATCGGATGGGGAGGCGATGCCAGGCGGCCATTGAGGTGGCACAGGGTCATGATGGGAGAGAGCAGAGGAGGCCATAGGCTCAGCAGAGGCCATGATAGCGGGAGAGGAGGGAGGAGAGACCCCCTTCTCCATGGAGAGAGAGGCCACCATCGCCCGATAAGGGCAAGGGTGTCGAGGTAGGAGAGAGTAGCGAGATGGCTACTCTCTGGGTGGAGACTGTTCGTCTCTAGGCTCAGGTGTAGACTTTACAGGATGAGGTTGCACGACATCGAGCTGAGGCCACACAGCTCAGAGATGAGGTCGCATGCCTCAGAGCATGGAGCGGAGGAGCGAGCACTCAGGAGCTAGCATGGTCGGTTGCTCAGACCGCCTTCTATCAGGGTATATACTTCCAGCTGGTGCCAGAGGGTCAGAGGGTACAACTGCCAGTCGGTATTGTGGATCCGATCAGGGTTGGGTCATCGAGGACTTCATCCCGATCGATGACTAGGACTCGTAGTACCACACATACTATGATGGGGCCACCTCGTCCACCTCAGGGTAGGGGAGGAGATGAGGCCGAGAGCTCGAGGGGTTCTCGAGGCTAGGCTACTACACCGCACAGACTGTATATATGGTTTGAGAGGATTGAGTATGCCAATATGTAGATTGTGGCATACCAATCCAGTTTTGATATGATGTACATATATTTTTTTGAGATATGTATATATATGATGAGATATTTTTGATCATATGACTTGTCTTATGTTTGTATGATGCTTTAATGTTTTGATGTGATTGATTTGATGATTCATGTAATTATGTTGTTTTGAAATATTATAATTTGATATCATGCTGTAAGATTTTAAATGAAATAATCTGATGTAAACAAATTGGTTGTTTGTGGGATAATTTGATGAAAATAAAAGGGACTTTTAACAATAATTTCAAAGGACATTGTCGCTATTATAGACCATTTCATGGAGTCGCCGCTCACTCGGTCGTCAAGCTAATCCTAGTATAGAAATATTGTTAAAAGTGAAAGAGTGCTTAAGAGACTGTCTTAAGACTTGGTGTTGTAATGATGGAGATAATGATGGTTTGATGATTTGTTTTCAGATTTTCATAAAAATAGTATGCATGAAATACGAAAAGAAATATGATTTTGCTAGGCATAAATTCCTAAGTATGATAAAATTTTGAACAATTCCTTAGAATTTATACCATGGTTGCAAAAACTGAATTTGAACATAATGTAATGAAATCGAATAAGTGTTTGTTTGTTTGTAAAGCATATTTGTGTAACATAATGATTTAAGTCACATGTTTTGATGAATTTTGTTTTTAAAATATATGGAAAAGAAAATTAGAACGATGGTTTGCGCTAGGCATAGAATTATAGGTATAGACTTATACCATCATCGCGAAATCCAAAGAAGAAATTGATATAATAGTTTTATTGCATGGTTGATTTTTAATTTTTTGAAAATAAATAGAAAATATAAAGATGAGGACTTGCGCTAGGCATAAAATTCCAATTTTGGTTTTGGAACTATACCATCGTCGCGAAAGTCAAAAAGTTATATATAAATGTAATTTTATTGCATGTTTTTGAAAATGATTTTGATTTTTTTGATAATGCATGTAGTTGTCTTTATACTAAACAACTGTTCTCAGATGAGAAAATGAAATTATTCCAAACAATTTGCAAAAAATATTTCAAAGTATCTTAAAGACAAAAGTTAGATTTATAAGGAATCCCATGTGCGTATGTGAGTTCATTTCCGATCTTGATTTATCATAATGATACACAAAATCTCTCAAATACAAATGTGTGTGCAATTGCATTGTTCATTTACCAGTTTTGAGCAAGATAATTTGATACAAGTGATTTGAATTAACCAAATAAGTGTTCATTAACCATGATTTAGATGCATATAACCATACCGGACTACTATGTAGGTCGGGTTATCAAGAGCTAGCTAATCCATAAGCGGACATAGGTCTCGTACAAAAGAAGGTCGCTAATGTGATGGACATATCACCACGCTAGGAGTTACCCAAGGCCAAGCGGGTTGGGCACAAACCACCTGTTATGGGGCTTACCTCACAGTTTTTGAATAATTTGAGAATTCCAGGGATTCAAGCTCATCAACCCTTCTTTTCTTTTCAATGGGTAGGGAAAGGGATTTTATTGCATTTGCTTTTGCTTTCTTTTTTTTTTTTTTTTTGTACTTTTGTATTTTGGCTTGATATTTGAGATAATGCTGAAATAACCTTTTTCTTTTTCTCTTTTTCTTGAACTTTTCTTTTCTTCCTATGCTAGGGATACTTGCTCGGATTAGCTGTAGAGCAAGGGATTTTTATTTCGGGTAGGGGTGAGCTTGTCCTTTTGTCAATTCTCAAAGATTCTAGACCATGTGCATGATAGGATAGCAGGGGAAACTTTTCGCTCAAGAAACCACTTCTACTATGTAGCATAGCATGGACATTACAAATATAATCATTTTATTGTGAAAGGATATGCTTGGTTTAAGTAAATGACAAGATCAATTCTTTGTGCTCAAACTTTATTTAATTGAATTTTGTGGACTTTGATATAAGAGAGATTAGTAATCATGCCGTATAAAATCAAGATATTTATTTTTGTGTTTGTGAAAGTGAGGGATTCCAAATAAATGCTAATTTATCCAAAATAATTTGAAAATATAACTGCAATACTTCAAGAAGAAATATATACAACAAATACTTTTGAGGAGTTTGATAATTTTGACTCTCTCTTTCTTCTCTATTTTTTTGGTTTCGAAAGAGTCTATAATATTGTTGTTTTTACTTTTATTTTTGTTTGTTTTTGTTTAAACAGTTATATATATATTTTTAAAATGAGACAACATGCAAAATATATACAAATGGTGAAATGACCAAATTTTATGCGTAATATCGCTTAAGATGCATAATATTCATAGGTTCTTTTAAATCTTTACCATCTAAGGTAGCTAATTTGTATGCTCCCGATTCAAATTTAGCAAGTGATAATGTATGGTCCAAGCCAGTTGGGCTCAAATTTACCTTTAAGGTCTTTAGTTGCATTAGTATTTTTTTTATTTTCTTTTAAAACAAGGTCGCCGACCTCAAAGGATCGATGACGAACTTTCTTAGCATATGATCTTTTAAGCTTGTTTTGGTAGGCACGAAGATGCTCCAAAGCATTGATGCGCTTTTCATCTAGGAGTTCCAACTGACTGAGTCTGCCGACTCGATATTCATCCCCTACTTCGGTATCTTGAAGTAGTAGAGCCAAAGAAGGAACTTCTAATTCAAAGGGAAAAATAGCTTCAGCGCCATAAACCAAGACAAAAGGTGAAGTTCCTAGTGGGAGTTCGAACACTAGTGCGATATGCCCACAAAGTCGGATATAGTTGAATGTGCCGATCGCGGCAGATTTATTGACCAATATTTTGAGAATTTTGATTAAGGTTTTGTTGGATGCTTCTGCTTGGCCATTACCCCGAGGATAATAGGGAGTGGACCATCGATGTTGAATCTTATATTTTTGGCATAATTTCTTAACATCTTTATTTTTGAAACAAGTTCCATTGTCTGAGATGAGATTTGCAAGAATTCCGAACCTACAAATGATTTGATTAAAAATAAATTTAGAGACTTGTGTTCCAAGGCAGGAAGCTAAAGGCATAGCTTCAACCCACTTCGTGAAATACTCAATGGCGGTTATGATGAATTTGTGTCCATCAGATGACACAAGATTAATTTTGCCAATAATGTCTAAGCCCCATTTTGAAAAGGGCCAAGGAGATGAAATAGCCTGTAGTTCTTGTGCAGAGGCATGGACAAGGTCAGCATGTTTCTGGCACTTGTCGCAATGGTGCACATAATCATGTGCATCATTCTCCATGGTAGGCCAAAAGTAGCCTATCCTAAGGAGATTTTTAGCAATGACACTACCACTCAAGTGTCCTCCACAAGATCCATCGTGGGCTTCACTCAAAGCTGATTTGGATTCTTCTAGATTCAAACATCTCAAGAGGATACCTTCAAAAGATCTCCTATATAAAGTATTGCCAATTATTACAAATCGACTTGCTCGTCTACGTAATAACCGACGCTGGTTCCTATTAGAACTGGCAGGGAAAGTCCCATTGTGAAGAAAATCAAATATATCTGTATACCAAGGTTCAAGAGTAGTTTCATTGATTAGAAACACATCCAAAGGTTCTAAGCATGACTTATTTGAAGTGGGTTCCTGGAGTCGATGAATAATGATGGTGGCATATTCGTCATCTAACTCCAAGGGCAGAAGAGATGCAACTACGGCCATAGCGTCACCGCACGGTTGCTAGTTCGAGGAATAGCTTCCAAGGTAACTTGATCAAATAGAGATATTAATTGTAAAACATATGCTTTATATGGGCATAATTTATCATCTCTAGTCTGATAAACTTCATTAATTTGGTTTATAACAAGTTGAGAATCACCAAAAACTAGCAGATGTTTAATTTTTAGTGCCAAGGCAGCTCGTAATCCAAGGATTAGAGCTTCATATTCAGAAGTATTATTGGTGCAAGCAAATGTTAATTTAAAGGACAAAGGTATAATGTGTTTTTGTGGAGATATTAAAATAATACCTGCACCAGCCCCACTCATGCATCGGGCTCCATCAAAGTATAAGGACCATTGTTCAACATGGTCTCGCCTCTAATTGAAGACATTCATCAAGAAACTCAATGATGAGGGGATGGGTAGACTCTAAGGGTGCAACAGACTAATTGATCTGCTATGATTTGACCCTTAACAGACTTTTGTCCTATGAACGTGAGTTCAAACTCGCTTAGAGCAAGAACCCACTTTGCTTGTGTGACCCGATAAATAAGGTCGACTCATGAGATACCGCAAGGGATCATATTTAGCAATGACATATGTTTTTTGATTGAGCATATAATGGCATAATTTTTGCATAGAAAATATGACTGCTAGACATAGTTTTTCTAATGTTGTGTAGCGGGTTTCATAACTGATGAGGGTTCTGCTAATGTAATAATTAGCATGCTCTCTCTTCTCATCATCAAGCTGAGCTAACATAGCTCCTAAAGCAAAATTTGAAGCTGAAATATATAGGAGAAATGGGCGATCAGGTCTAGGCGGTGAAAGCACAGGTGGGTTAAGGAGGTATTGTTTGAGAAGTTCAAAAGCTTCCTTACATTCGTCATCCCAATTAAAAGGGACATCCTTCTTAAGGAGCTTAAGAAAGGGATCGGTTTTGTCCGCCAGCTTATCGATGAAGCGACGGATGGCTTGAAGCTTACCTTGTAAACTTCGTAACTCAGATATATTGGTGGGTGCGGGCATATCAGTGATAGCCGCAATCTTGAGAGGGTCGATTTTGATACCACGTAAAGAAACTAAAACCCCTAATAGTTTACCGGACTTGACTTCGAATATACATTTGGTTGGATTTAATCGAATAAGATATTCTCTTAACCGATTAAATACTTTCCTTAAATCATCTAAATGATCATCTTCATTAATGGAGTGAGCTATAATATCATCTACATAATCATGTAGGATATCATGCATCATATCATGAAAGATATAAGTCATGGCTCGTTGATATGTTGCGCTTGCATTCTTTAAACCAAATGGCATCACTTTCCAACAAAAGGTACCCCAAGGGGTAATAAAGGCTATTTTAGCCTGATCTTCAGGAGCTATCCTGATCTGATTATAACCAGAAAATCCATCCATTAGGGACATCATTCCACTCCCAGCAAGTAAAATCAATGATTTGATCCATGTTTGGAAGAGGAAAATCATCTTTAGGGCATGCAACGTTAATATCTCTAAAGTCTTGTCAAACCCTAACTTTGGTAGCTTCTTTCTTGGTGACTGGAACTACATTCGAGATCCATTCAACATAATCAATAGCCTATATAAAAACAACATTCAAGAGTTTTTCTAACTCCCCTTTGACTAGCAAGGCCACTTTGGGATGCATTTTTCTAAGTTTCTGTTTAACAGGTTTAGCATCCGGATGGACTACTAGGTGATGCATGACTACAGAAGGGTCTAAACCTGGCATATCTTCATATGTCCAAGCGAAGACATCTTCATATTCTTTAAGGAATGCAATGTATTGCTCTTGTTTTTCTTGACTTAATTCTGATCCAATACTGATTATGTGAGGATTATCCTCAGCTCCAATGTTAACCTTAATGACGTTTTCTACTTCCATGTGTAGATCTCTTTCAAAATTAGGTGGGGCGGATGAAACGCCCAATTCTTGTAATTCCTTTAAGGTTAACTTGGATAATTCATCTTGAGGAGTCGTGGCCTCAAGCTGGGCTATAGTAGGTATAGAACCATCAAAATAAAAACCATTGTGTAACAACTCTTCAACGGAGACATCATGGAAAATATCTCCTTCCAACTCATCGTCGGATTCAGCAATCATTTCAGGATAAGCTATGGATAGCATATTACATGTAAATGGCTGATTTTTTAGAGGCAAATCATCACGCCCATCTAAATAATCTTGATAACATATGAGTTGATCATTATCTTCAAAAGGGAAGGGTTGACCCTTACTAGGAAATAGGCCCACACCACATCGGGCGGGCCATGGTTCTACCTCGAAAGGTTCTTTCATACCATTTTGGAAAGGTCCCAAGCCTTTCCCTTTATATCCCATTTTAAGCATTATGGGTTTAGCTTTGATATATTCATTAGCAAAATAGCATCTAGCATATCCATCATAATGTGTCTTGATGTTTCGGGGTATTCTGCCCCAATCATATCCTTTATAAATAAAAGCACAACTCCCGACTTGGTAAGTACTTCCCATAGGTTGTGGGAGGCCCAAAGTACGAGGAGATGGCGGCAAATTACTTAAGATAATGGAATCTTGCATAGAAGCATTTGTTTTTTCTGATATAAGAATTTTAGATAAATCAGGTAAGAGTTCATCAGAAAGAGCATAAGATGTAGAAGGATCATTCCCGATATCTTTAGATGTGGAAGATATGATAGATGTAGATAATGTGGAGGTGTTAATAAATGGGTCTATAGGTTTTGAAATTATAGGGATGGAACATGAAGGATTGGTTGTGGATTTAAGATCTTTTTGAGGTTCTAGTGTGGTTTGTTCAGAAGATGGTTGAGTTAAATGTATAGGTGTAGTTGATGGGGTAGATGATGTTATGGGTGTGTGTTTCACACGTTTGGATGGATGATAAGAACTAGGATGTGTGGATGACAGGGCAGGGCAAAATTGCACTCCAACGGGTTCTGCCAAAGCACACATATCAAAGGGTCTAGGATCACCATGAATGGTGACCAACTGGTTTTTAAATTCAAATTTAACACACTGATGTAAAGTGGAGGGAACCGCTCGCATCGCATTGATCCAAGGGCGACCCAGAAGTATATTGTACGATGCAGGGCAATGTACAATAAACACGGTTGTATCTAGGGTTCTAGGACCAACTTGCAAGGGTATAGTAATGACTCCACACGTTTCTTGTGTCTCGTCATTGAAGGCTTTGATAATCATATCCGTTCTTTTCATTTCATCACTTCTAAACCCAAATATTTGGTAGAAGTCAAAAGTGCATATGTTTAAAGATGACCCATTATCAATCAAGACTCGTTTAACAACTACATCTCCAATTAGGGCAGTAATATATAAGGGGTTATCCTTATGTAAACTATGTTGTGGGATATCTCTATCTCGAAAGTCAATACAATCGACTTCTCGAGTGATGATAGTATTGGACATGGCTTCCAGGTTGAATATTTTGAGGTACCATCATTTGGCTTAATGTAAGCATTAACTCATCTCTATGGGTAGGAGAAGATCTTAACAAGTCCAAAAGGGAAATTCTGGCTATAGTATTGGATAATTGTTCATTAATATTGTAAGGAGGCTTAGGTTGAACATTAGACATATGATTCCCTTTATTGGGATTTTTCAAAACAAATGGAGCTGATCCATCATTCTGAGTTTGATCCTGTTGAGAGTTTTGAGCCTGTTGTCTGGTAACAACTCCGATGGTACCTACAATGTTATATTGAAGACGCTGAACTGGTCTCGGTTGAGCGTTTATGGCTTGTTCATTAGGAAGGAACTGATTAGAAGAGGGTCGAGTAGTAACTCTTCTAGGAAATGGTTCTTTCGGAACCATAGCATCTGTGATAGGTTGAATCGGATCTGATTCATTTTTAGAACTATTCGATTGGTTTGAGGTGATGTCTATTTCACTTTCAGTATCCGATTCTACATCACTAGGATCCGGTGTTTGAGTATTATACAGGGGTCTGGTCGTGACCATGGAGAAAGTTGTGCCAAATATTTGAGGATCCTGAACAGGTAATTGTCCGCTAATAGTCCCTACATATCGGGTAGGAGGGGGAACATTATGATGTTCAATTTGATTAGCCACCTCTTTGCCATGCTACGGTAAAGGATGTTGAAATATATCCAATGATTGATTAGCATTTTGATTCTGATTTTGGAGAATGTTCTTTTGAGCATTATTAGGAGCATTTTGTTTAGGTTGAAAGGCTTGCACCTCCATTTCATTATTATCAATCAGATCTTGTATTTTATGTTTTAATATTTTACAAGAGTTGGTAGAGTGTCCAGGTCCTCTATGGAAATCACAATGTAAATCAGCTCTGTATCCGGGTATAGTTGGATCAGGTTCCTGGATAGCTGGTAATTGAATCAAACCTCGTGCTAGTAATTGAGGAAGAATGGTTGATAAAGGTTGATTCAATCTAGTAAATTCTTGAGGTGGTTTATCAGGAGGTTTTAATATAAACTTCTTCGTTGTTTTCGTAGTATTAACATTAGCAATGTTTCTACTATCAGTGACTCCGTCACCCACAACTTGTTTATTTTTGTACTGATTTCTAGATGTTTTCTCATCATCTTTCTTTTTAAGTTGACCTCTTCTAATGAGAGCATCTTCCACCCTTCGAGCTAAGTCTATAGCTTGATCGAAGGTGGTCAAGGTAGCAGTTGATAATTCATAGGATATTTGTTCTTGCAAATTATTAATAAAAATATCCAACATTTCCCTATAAGGTAGCACAAAGTGCAGTTTTCCTATCAACTGCCTCCATCTAGCTAAGAAATCAGCAAAACATTCATCTTTGTCTTGTTTTAAGTTGTATAAATCTTTAATGGTCACGTGCCTCTCGATGTAGGCACTAAATTGATGGACAAAAGATTCAGCTTTCTTCAAAATTTCTCAAAGAATGAGTGGGTAGTTGATAATACCACTCTAATGCCATTCCTCCTAAACTTTTCGGGAACATTTTTAGTAATAGCAAGTCATCATGTGATATATCATGACATGCTATCCTAAACATACGAAGATGCTCTATGGGATCTTCAGTTCCTTTATATATAGGCAGGACGGGCATGGGAAAGTGTTTAGGGTATGGCTGTGCTACAACTATGGGATCCAAAGGTTGACTACATATCTCTCGATAATTGTACGAGGGACGGTAGGGATCTATCTGGTCCATGCGAGAAGCTAACTGTTTCACCATGGCTTCCAGATTACTGGTTTGCCCACCATATTGGTTCGGTAGGGCATTAATATGGGATTTGTGAGCATATGATGGAGGGACATGAAGATTAGATGCTATATTGCTATTGTGTAAATTGTTGGTAGGAAGGGTGTTATGAAGAAGTTTTGAAGTTGTATTATGTTGTATTCCCGATTGTTGAAAATTGGTGTTTGGCTTCATTTTAGGTTTTTGTCGATTTGAAGCATATTGATCAATAGTTTGGCGAAATAAAGCAGTGAATGAAGGTCTCTTTTGTGTGGGAATGATTTTAGGTTCAATAACAGGTTCCTTAGGGGGTTGGGTAACCTGTTGTTGTTGCATGTTCTGAATCATAGTGACCATATCTCTATTGGATGGTCCAGCTTTATCACTTTCTTGATCAACAAAGGACAAGGGATTGGTGTGTATATTAAACATATCTTCCATGGCTGCTTGAGTGTCACTAATTTGGCCTCTATCAATACGAACTGCCATATTAAGAGCACCAATATTATTATTGAAAAATTTCTAGAAATGATCTAAGTTATCAAAAGCAATAGTTCCGTCTGGAGCCATTCTAGGGGATGAGGATCCTTCCTCTCTAACATTTTCTTCTTGTTCATCTACAACAAGCTCATCTTCTGGCTGTTCTAGAATTTCTCCTTCTGGAATTGGATCCTCAGGAAGGGCATTTGATTTTTTTGTTTTCTTTCCTAACCAATCTTCTTCTTCTTCTTCTCAATTTGTTTACCATTCCTAAGTCTAGTCATTGTGCTTAAACTTAGATTTCAGCAAATATATATATATATATATATATATATATATATATATATATGCAACAAGCTTAAGAGGTATATATTTTAATTATATACCTACTATAGGATTTAAAATAAAATGTTTTGGTTTTGTTATGTTTTTGGTTTTTCTTGTTTTTATAACAATATTATAAAGATAACAAACAACACACTAAATGCAAGAAATAATAATAATGAAAGCAATGATCTAGTTTTCTATAAACAATTTATAAATATCATTAACGGGCTCAAGTTCTTCAGGAGTCATAAAGTGCTCCTCTTCAAATTGGAAATTGTTTTTCAGAACTTAATAAAGTGTGCTATAGTGATATTATCTGTCTCAGATTCTGGTTGGTAGAAATAAAGTTCGTGGCAATATTCTCGATATAACACAGCTCTAGGAACTCTATTCCACCTTTTCCTATCTGCAAGATCAGCTTCTTGGTCCTCTATACGACCTAGGAATTGGTGCACTATGGCTGCATTCTCGAGGAATTCCTCAAAGGTATACAACTCAGAAGACACAAGGGCTCTTCTATCAGCTAACCACCTATGGCAAGCTCTCTGAAGTTCATGATAAAAAATGAGTTGATCGGGATCCAGGATTCTATCTAGGACAAACCTCTTGATTTGCCTAAGTTCAGTTGACCTAGATGAAATGAGATCTAGTCTCCTATTAAGTTCGTCCCACAAAAGTTGGTTTCTATCTGTTTCAGGCACACTAAGCACATAATTAATTTCTATGGCTGCTAATTGGTTTTCAACATTTATAGTAACCGCTAGTCTTTTCTTAGGAGCTACCATCTAAACATGATATGCAACTTAGTAGTTTTCCAATGATTTTAAATGCATCTATGTTTTTTTGTTTTTGTTTTCAAAAGGTTTTAGTTTCACGTCGGGTTCACCAAAATGTATCGCTCCAAATTTTTTGCACCCTTACCTTCAGGCTAAAGGATCCACGCCCGGAAGGGGGATGCGAGAAGGATGGAACGGTACCTCGGACTGAGAGGCCCTTTGAAGGTCCCGCCTCTTGGGGGAGGGGTATTAAGGTGATTTTTCGACGGATGGTGGGGTTCACCAGGAAACGTTTAGTGGCAGTCTCCACGCCTAGGTTGGGAATGTGTTTGATGTGTTCAATTTTATCTTTAATCATTCAAGTCCTAGGTTTGGCCAAATGAATCTAAACTGTTCTATATGAAATGCAGATTTAAATGAATACAGAAAATAGATTTAAACAGAAAATATAGAGAACAAGCTAGATGAGAAAAACCATACCTGATTCCGGATGTCTGATGGAGGTTCTGATTTTTGAGCAGTCAAGATCGCCTAGAATTTGACAAGATCGTCTCCGATCTGACAGGATCGTCTGAGATCTGACGAATTCTTCAGAGACCTGCAATCAGAGAAATGGACACAGACTACAGAAAATGCAGCTATGCTGATAAAGGAAGATGATATGAAATGATAATAATGATGTTAATAAGATAATCCCAAATAGAAATGCAAGTAAATTATCATGCTTTAATAGCTAATCATGATGTTATTATGTACTTAAGCTATATGGGTGAACTCCAAGATGCAGGATAACAAGAAATAATAATAAAACTAACTAGATGCAGAATAAAATAGCAGAAAGGTATAGAAAAAGCGCAAACTCTGGGCATTGATTGCCCCCAATGTTGACTACAGTCGAAATCGTCTGTAGAGTGCGAAATCATCTCGAATTGTACAAGATCGTCTACGACGATCTGAGCTTGATCCGACTAAAAAATGACAAAGTTCCTGCAAGAAAATTTGAAAAGCACAAATGCAGATGATAATCCAGGGTATTATAATGCACGCAAAGATCAAATTACAGGGAAATTCAGCCAGGGGAATGTCAAGGGGGGTCCTAAGGTTTAAATAGGCTTAGGAGGGAGGTTAGGAGGTTGGGGATCATCCCAATTTGGGAGATCTCCAACGGGGAGGGTCTCTAACGGCATAGACACGCTTCTGCCCAGATTAGAGACGCCGTTGAAACAGAGGCTAATTATGAAAAATTAGTTTTGGGATGAAATCGTCTGGACGTTCTTCTCCAGATGAATTCGTCTGATCTGAGGCGATATCATCCAATGGACAAAACAAACTCTAAAAATGGCACAAAAAATGAGGAAACGGGTTGCAGGCGGTTTTGGAGCGGTTTTGGGGTTGAGATTTGAATTTGAATTATTACTAAGGTAATTTTAATTATTTGCTAAGTTTTACTGCGCCAATTTTAGGGTGCTACATTTTTCCCCCTTTATTTAGGGTTTAACCCTTGAGTCGCTCATGACTACCACAGATTCCACATAGAGGGATCATGTTTGGTATGTCGATTCTGGAGCTAGCAAACATATGACTAGCGACAGATCGTGGTTTGAATCATTTGTGGCCAAAGAGGGCAAACCTGTCACCATTGCTAATGATAAAACCTACAGGGTTCAGGGAGAGGGTACAGTTTCAGTCACTCTTCCTGATGGCAAGTGTCAGATTGACAAAGTCCTCTATGTTTCGGGATTGGCTAACAATTTGTTGTCAGTGACACAAATCTCGGATAGAAATATGGTTGTCAACTTTCATGTTGAGAATGGAAAGAAGTGTTGTACTATTACCGGGAAGGGTAAGCGATTGCAACGACTTCATATAAGCACGACTTATTTGCACTAGATGCTATCTCTACTCCACATATTGCCATGACTGTCTCTACCAAGGAGGCAACTTCCCTATGGCACAAGAGATATGGGCATCTTAGTTCTGGCTACTTACTTAAGCTCAACAAGTATGAGATGGTAAAGGGTATTCCTTCCATTTCTGCCACATTGCCGATGTGCTCGACCGCTTGGCGGGAAAGCAAGCATAGAGTACCATTTGAGAAGAGCTCAACAAGAGCACGAAAACCTCTGGAGTTAATTCACACAGATCTGTTTGGTCCTTTCACACCCAACAGTTGTGGAGGGAAGAGGTACTTTCATTTATTCGTAGATGACTACTCACGAAAGATGTGGGTTTTCTTTCTCCAACTAAAATCTGAAGCTTTCGCATTCTTCCAGCAGTTCAAGAAATTCTTTGAGAAGGAGTCAGGAGCTTCTATTAAAACCCTCCACTCAGATCGAGGGGGAGAGTTTACCTCTAATGAATTTTCTGCATTCTTAGATAAGCATGGAATCAAGAGACAGTTAACAATTGCCTATACTCCTCAGCAAAATGGAGTTGATGAGAGAAGGAACCGTTCTATCATGGAAATGGTTCATTGTATGCTCACAGGAGCTACTCTTGGGCAACAATATTGGGCAAAATCTGTCACCACTGCAGTGTATCTGTTGAATAGGGCACCCACAAAGGCCCTAAAAGGAATGACTCCACAGGAAGCATGGAGTGGTCAAAAACCCTCCATATCTCATCTACGTATTTTCGTATGTCACGCTTTCATGCACATACCGAAAGAGAAAAGGAAGAAGCTAGATGAGAAAACACTGAGATGTATTTTTCTTCGTTATTCTGAGCACTCTAAAGGATATCGGTTGATAGATCCTTTGACCAATAAAATTCATATCAGCAGAGATGTTGTCTTTGATGAAGCTTTCACATCACAGAGCACATCTAAAGTACACCAAGATATTGTGGAATCTAAGGAAGAGAAGATTCCTTCGTCAACACAGACAGGAGGTCCTTCTACATCTTCTTCAACTCCACCGAAGAAGAATCCTAAATGGTGTACAAATACAATCAGAGATGCAAATTTATCCACTCATCCCAATTTGAATTTGGATAGACCTCGTACACGCAAGTATGGCTCAAAAGGAGAAAGAAGCCAAAGAAACTGGTGAGGTTGATGATCTTTGTCAATCTTTTGAGGAACTTTCTGTGACTCCAAGTATAGAAGTAGAGGATATGGATATTGATGATGACAGGGCGTTCATGTCTACCATAGATGATCTTGAACCTGCATCAGTGCAAGATGCTCTCAGTGAGCCTCAGTGGAAGGCCACTATGGATACAGAGTATGAGTCTTTGATGAAAAATAAAACTTGGAAGCTTGTTGATTTGTCGCATGGAAAGAAACCCATTGGCTGCAAATGGGTATATAAAGTCAAGTACAAGGCAGATGGAACAATTGATAAGCATAAGGCCTGTCTTGTTGCAAAGGGCTATGCTCAAAAAGAAGGCATTGACTATGAGGAAAATTTTGCACCTACTGCTCGGATGACCACAATTCGGGTTATGTGTGCTATGGCAGCACAATATGGGTGGAAAGTTCACCAGATGGATGTCAAAAGTGCCTTTCTAAATGGTGATATCCAAGAAGAAGTCTATATGACTCAGCCAGAAGGATTTGAGGTAGAAGGCCAAGAGCAAAAAGTTTACAAATTGGTCAAATCCTTATATGGTCTGAAACAAGCTCCTCGAGCTTGGTATATAAAAATGGACAATCACCTTATGCAGCATGGATTTAAGAGATGTCCGTCAGATGCAAACCTCTATTTCAAGAAACAGGGTTCGGAGATAGTGTTGCTTGTACTCTATGTGGATGATCTGCTCATTACAGGGAGTTCAGAAACTATGATCTCTATTGTCAAAAGAAACTTGCGCAAATATTTTGAGATGACAGATCTCGGACTTCTCCATTACTGTCTTGGTCTGGAATTCAGCCATAAGGAGCACTCCATCAAAGTGTCTCAGAAAAAATATGCCAAGACATTGCTGGAAAAATATTGCATGACTGATTGCAAGCCAATGGCAACTCCGATGGAGAATGGACTTCAGTTATCGCAATATGATAATTCACCTCAGGTAGATGGTACTCTCTATCAACGAGTTGATTGGGAGTCTCATATATCCGACCAATACTAGGCCGGATCTCGTATTTGTTGTCAACTATCTTTCGAGGTTCATGCAGGAGCCTAAGACCACTCATTGGAAAGCAGCAAAACGTGTTCTTCACTATGTTCGTGGTACTATGGAATATGGCCTAGAATACAATAGGAACAACAAATTCTTCTTACAAGGATACACGGACTTTGACTATGCCAGATCATTTGATGATCGCAAATCAACTTCTGGATACATTTTTCATCTGGGATCCGGTCCTGTCTCTTGGCACAGTAAGAAGCAATAGGTGGTTGCTATTTCATCAACAGAGGCAGAATATCGCATCGCACGTGAAGCTGTGTGCGAAGTGATATGGTTACGTCGCATTCTGACAAGTATGGGCCATCCATCAAAATCTCCAATACACTTGTTTTGTGACAATCAGGGTTTTCTGAACCTCGTCAAGAATCCGGTCCATCATGAAAGAACAAAGCACATTGACACACAATGTCATTTCATTCGAGATGAAGTTCCAAAGCACCGAATTCAGCTTTAGCACATTCCCACCGATGCTCAAGTTGCAGACATTTTCACTAAGGCACTTGGACGTGTCAAATTTGAATTGTTTCGCAGCTCACTTTGTATTGCAAAATAATGTAAGGGGATGTTAGTATAGCTATTAGTTATTACATTACCCAAATAATGTAATAAAGGGGGATGTTAGCGTACTTATTTTAGTTTTGTCTTTATTCATTATTTTGTTGCACTGTTACAACCATGTAACAGAGTTCAGTACGCCGGTGACTATTCCCGGCCTTTGTAACCTTATTTAATCGCTTGCTGAATAATGAAATTTTGTTCGTTGCATTTCTACGGGAGTGGCATGCAATTCCTTCATGAGGAGATCTCGAAGTGGGGACTTATGAGGTAGAACTAGGCATTGATGGTAGCACAGATCATGGCCATTCCAATTATATCCTAGTGTAGAATATGGATCATCCATTAGTGAGGCTATCAAAGCTTGCAAATATGCATCCTAACGTGCTTTTAATGCAAGGAATCAATCCATTGGGTAAGTGGTGTTGATATGGCACACAACATACTTACAGTCTCCATTTGGTTATAAAGAGCATCAACCAAAATATTCTCCTTTCTCTTTTTATAGGTGATATCATAATCATAGCCCATGAGTTTAGACACCCACTTTTGTTGGTCAGGCATGGCAACTCTTTGTTCCAAAAAATATTTGAGACTTTGATGGTCGGTTTTGATGGATAAGTGATGCCCAATGAGGTAAGGTCACCAATGTGTGATTGCATGCAATATGGCTAACATTTCCTTAGCATATGTGGATTTCCCCAGATTACGATCAGAGAGTGCCTTGCTAGTAAAAGCCACAGGTCGTCCTTCTTGCATGAATATTGCCCCAATACCATGACCAAAAGAATCACTTTCAATGACAAATGGTTTAGAGAAATCTGGCATGGCTAAGATGGGAGTGGTGGTCATAGCATGCTTGAGTTCACTGAAGGTTTGTTCAACAGGCCCTGTCCAAGTGAAGGAATATTTTTTCAACATGGAGGTGAGGGGGGCAGCTATCTTCCCATAATTGTAGACAAAATTGTGATAATAGCTTGTAATCCCTAAAAATCCTTGAAGTCCCTGGTGCAAGGTTTTGGCCACTCTTGAACTGCTTGGATATTCTTAGGTTCAACCTTGACGCCATCTTGTGAGACAATGTGTCCCATATACTCTACTTCAATAAGCCCAAAGGAACACTTGGACCTTTTGGCAAAAAGGTTATTGGTGACCAAAAGCTGTAAATTTTGATCCACATGAGTGAGGTGCTCTTCCCATGTGCGGCTGTAAATCAAGATGTCAACTTGTTAGGATCATGCTATAAAATAAACTCAAATAACACACTCTCACACAATTGCTTGGAAATAAACTCACATAAACATCATATTCATAACAAATTACACATTATAACAGAAATTTGCATAAAGGAATAATCTCACAATAAGATAGAATTGCAGGCCTCTTCGAGGGGGCAACCTCCTTCAACACTTCATTAATTTGCAAAAGATGAATACATTGGTGCCTTCTCGAGTATTTAAAGAGTTCCCTTCCATGGTTGGCTTACATGCAAAATGCCACCTGGATTACATGCATAATGCCACCCGAATTACATGCATAGTACCACTTGAATTACATGCACAATGCCACTCGAATTACATGCACAAGGCCACCTTACATAACCTATCTACCATGTGTTACATAAAAAGGGTGCCATTTGTCATAGGCACTATATAAGCTAAAACTTAGAACATTACAAAATATTAATAATGGGTACTACCCACGTTATTTAGGAATTATTACATCATAGAAGTTATTACACTAAGGGTTAGGATGGGATCCTAACATATTTCTACATCATATTCTTGTATATGAGTTACACAACCAACTCTTTTTTCACCAAGTTCTCCTTGTATTATGAAATTCTTGACATCTGGGTGAATTACATAAACAATGGTGTGACTTTGGGATAAAAAATACTTCAATTTATTCAATGACTTCATGATAGCATAAACCTGTTTCTCGATAAAATTATACCTCTCTTCGTTCTTGTGCATGGTAGAACTTAAGAAAGCTATCGGTATTCCTTCATTGTCTGCTCCTTTCTGCATAAGAACTACATCGTAACTATCTTTCTATCTAATAGCATATAAAATGAAACTTCGAGAGTAGTCCAAGTTGACTAAGATAGGCACTTGAGATATTGCTTCCAGGATCCTTTTAAAAGAACTATTTCTTGGTTCTGTCCATTTAAAAGGTGCATCTTTGTTCAATAACTTCGTCATTGGTTTAATAGCCTGCACAAAGTTTGCAATGAATTTTTGAATAAATTTTATCTATCCAAAGAAATTTTGCAATCCTTTATTATTAACTAGTAGGGAAAGTTCCAGGAGTGCTTTTACTCTATCAGGATCAATATACAACCCAGATTTAGAGATAACATGACCAAGCAATATGCCTTCCTCCATAAAAAATATAGATTTCTTTGGGTTCAAATATATCCCAAATTCTCTGCATTTTTTGAAAACTTGCTCTAGATGTGCATTATGATATTGCTTATCATGGGAAAAGACTATCATGTCATCCAAATAGATGACTATGATCTTATTTGTGAGGTCACCAAATGCTACATCCATAGCTCTTTGGAACATTGTCCCAACATTTGATAACCCGAAAGGCATCCTTTGGTAGGCAAAAATTCCCCATTTTGTAGTGAAAGCATTCTTGTATTGATCTTCATCCCTGACTCATACCTGATTATAGCCAGAGAGGCCATCTAGAAAATAAAACCTCTCTGCCCCTACAACTGTATGAAGTATTGGGTCAATCTAGGGTAAAGGATAATGATACTTGAGTGAAGCTCTGTTCAATTTTTGAAAATCCACACACAATATGATGTTACCATTCTTCTTCTTGATTGGGACTAGATTTGCCACCTAGGTATAATGCTTTATGGGATACACTATTTTGGCTTGTAGGATTTTTAATAGTTCTTGGTTCATTAGGACTTCTATCTTTGGATTTACAGGCCTTTGCCTTTGCCTGAAAGGTTTAGCTCCTTCTTCTAATTTGATTGTGTGTTGGATCACATATTTTCTATACAATTTTAAATCACTATATGTCTAGGCTATAATGTCTGGGTAATTTTTACATAACTCTTTAATCTGATTCAATTCCTCTAATGTACAACTAGTTCCCACCTTGATCATTTTTCCCGGTTCCAACTCGACTTCTTTGTACCAGCGCTTGTCCACTTTTATCCTTCGGCCCACTACCCTATCATTGTTATCGAAGAGGCTCTCAAGAGTGATAAGCCCCTTAGGAATGTGATTATTTTTTAATTGGATCAAACTCTCCTCTTCTTCATCCTGCAATGTTCTGTCATTGGAGTATAATTCATTTCAAGGATTAAAAAATCTAGTATTTGTTCATCACTTTTGAACACTTGCCAAAAAACATTCTTGTTAGGTACAGAAGGCCTGTATATAAGTCTCACAGTTTTGGATTTTTGGATGACATTGCTGACCAGACATAAATTAGATCCCACTGATGCTAATAGGTCTGCATGAGTGTTACTTTCTCTTGGGATTGATTTTACATTCAGAGCTTCAAAAACTTCCAAAATATCCAACACTTTATTTTTGTAAGCTCTTAAATAATGTTTCTTGCATATACATTTTCCCATGACCTGCTTCACAATAAGCTCTGAGTCTCTATAAATCAGAAGTTGTTTTGCACCTAACTTTTTAGCCTTTTTTAGTCTTAAACATAGTACTTCGTACTTAGTTGCATTGTTAGTACAACTCCATGTCAATTGCTATGAGAAAACGCTTTCCTTCCCTGTAGGAGAAATTAAAACTATTCCAGCACCTACTTCATTTTTGCACCTGGATCCATCAAAGTAAAGTTTCCAAAGTTGGTTAGTGGAAACATCCCCTTCAGGGATGGGAATCGACAAATTTTTTGGTTTTTCAATAGAATAGCTTCCTATATCTGTCTCAACCATAGCATTGAAATATTTTAAAGAAAACTGATCTTCAGACTAGAGGTATTCCAAGGTTTCTTCCATCATATCTACATCCCCCATTTCCTCGGTCATCATATTCATAGTGCTGCTTTCTTCTAACTTTTCCACATGAAATGTGGATGGTTTTTCATTAAATTTTTTTATTCTTATACCCTTGAAGGGTATTTCTAGATGTGAATAATATAAGGATAAGTAACCTCCTATATTCGCTATGAATTCTCTTGACAGACACAAACCAAAGTATGGCACTAGATCTACAACCACCACTTCCTGTATGATGACTACTTGAGATATCCTATGGAGTTGTATGGGGATATCATTGATTACCCCTATAGTTTTACTGGGGTATCATCTAATTGCAAAACTCTCGAATATATCCTGGTATATTCCATACCCATGATGTCACACACTGCTTTGGACATTATCGTAGTCTCTTCTCCAGAATATATCATACAGTTATATACTATCCATCCTTCCATTTTAAGAGATAAATAGAAATGAGGTAGTCTATTTTTTCCTATGATAGATGTTACATTAGCTTGTATGGAGTTTTAATAAAAAAGGTTTTTGTTCTTATATTTCATTATTTTCAAATATTTATGTAGTAGGTCAATCTGCCAAGGGAACTGAAGAGCATCATACATGCTGGCTTTTGAGGAAGTCTTTTTCATATCTTCTACAATATTGAATGAATATGTTTCAACACTCTTCTCTCTTTCCCTGGGGGAAGTATCATATCTGTTCCTATACCCCTGAGTTGTTTTTATTCTTTACCTTTTTGTTAATGAAGGAAATCTGAGATTTTCTTTAGCTTGATCTTGGGTTTCGTTCTCCTTTCTAGGGGGAAATTTTTTATTGGTGTTAGATAGGAGTTCTGGGTAGGATTGGGAGGTATTTTTTCACTAGATGGGTCTTTTTGAGGTGTGGCTTTGGGAGCTGGAGGAAAACTTAATGGTTGAAGTTCCTGAGGATCCACGTGTAGGGGTTTTTTGCCTGACCTTGTCAGTACTGAAACGTGCTCTACTCATGGCATCATCAAGTTGTGATCAACCTCTATGATCATGTTTACATGACCTTTCATTTTTTATTTTTCTATTTCATTGGCTACACTTTTCATATGGTTTTGATGGAACATACATGAATCTTCATGTGGATCATTACACGTGGAGCACCAGTAAGCAGAATTAGATAGTTCTCCATTATATTCTTGTTCATTTGCATAAACTACATTTTTTCTTTCCTATCCCCTATTACTTGGTGAGGCTCCATATCTTGTTATCTAAGGAAACCTCCTTGGCTAGAAATTTCTTAGCCTCTCTTTTTTTCATAGATGACATATCATTTGACAAAGTTTTCATTGTGTCGAATATGGTAGTCATCTGATTTTCTTTGGGAGATAGATGGAGAGGTGGGGTAGGTAATGTGATAAGGACAAGGATAAGGGGTAATGCTAGAAGATTTTGAGGAAATTGGATTGCTGGAACAACTGGTTGCTCATTCCATTTTGGAGAAGGTCCTGAGGGATTCATTCTTGAGAGTTGGGGGATATCTAGAAAAATTGACATTGGTGCTTTTGGAGGATATCTCCCAGTAGCAATGAGATCTGCTTTTCCCTTAGTGGCTTCTAAATAAATAATAGGGAAATTTAAAACTCATGATTTCCGTATAATCATGCTAAGGTCAGAATCAAAATATCTTAAATAGTAGCATATTGCTTTCTCTATAATGGGTTTCAATTTAGCGAGTACTCTATCCCATGTACGTGTGAACTGAATATTGAAATAGATAATATCTTCTGGTGGATGCCTTCTGATAGTAATAAACTTGTTGAGTAGGAAGAAGGGATCTGCATGCACATTAAATTCATCGACCAATCAACCAACGAGTATTGCCCAAGAAGTAATAGACACAGGAGGAAGTGCTCTATACCAATGAAGCATTTTTATTTTTAGAGAGATAACCAACAATCCGACCATCGCTTCTTCTTGGGTGATGTTATAAACCGCTTCTAATGAATAAATATCTAAGCAATGTTCATATGTTATTTTATTTTTCCCATCATACGACGATAACACTTTCAAAGCTACAATGAGAACTTGATTCTAGGACCCCAGGTTTAATGTACCAGTTTGGTTCCATATAAGATGAGCTGGGATGGGAGGAGCATCCATGATAGCAATTGTATTTATCGATACTATAGATTTGTTTGATGATATTCCAATAATAGGTATAAGGTAGTTAACACCGATACCAGGTGGATTAGATATTGTAGCTAAAATAGGATGTGCTTTTAAGCTACAAAGGTGTAACTCAAAGAACTCAATGGGTTATTCAGAGTTTCTTTCTTGGAATATGGTTATCATGTGCATAGGCAATCATGGGTTTATAACCATATAGTTTAGATAAGGTATTTCTAAGGTCTATACCCTTTGAACGGAGTCACCAGGTGATTTTTGCTTTATATTTTAGACAAAAAGCTCAAAGGAAAACACCAAAACATATAGAATACTGTGGGATTTAGGGTCCCACCAGGCATGGCAAAAACTATTGGAGCAAAATCGGCCTTTGGTTTGATATGTTACGCCTTCGACCTTTCCAACATTTAGTAGACAGACTTATCTTGGTTTTTTCTGTCTAATATCTAGAGTAGGCTGGTTCCTTAGGGTTTTTATATGAGAAAAGGAGAACAAAAAGAATGGGAATGCTTTAAAGGAAAATATAGTTGTGGCTAGAAAATTTTCTCATGGTGCAGATTAGAAAACAATCAAAATGAAAGCATACATACTTTTGTTTACAATATTTTGTTATATCGTCTTTGCAGAAATCATAACTCTCTAAGTGTGATTCAGATATTCACCCAAAACATATATGCTTCAAGGATTCTTAACTCCAGCAATATTATTCATACATGTATAGTCCAATTTTTAGAAAAAATACAATATATAACTTAATAATGGAAATAGAAGTTTTAGGAATTCAAATACATACACTTGAACATAGAAATATCAGAAACCAAATGGAAGAAGAACTTTATTGCTTGTATCTAGAGAGTGTACATTCAGTCTTGTAAAAGCCTAAGAGTTGACCTCTTTTTAGAATGTTTTCACTATTATATATACCCCTAGATGGGTATCTTTACATCTACTACATATCTGATTTAAAATCAATTACAAGCAATTTGATATAGTTTCTAACAATAAATAAGGATCTTCAGAGATTGAATCTTGATACTTGATACTCTTCCATTTATCTGACATCTTCTGCAATCAAAAAGTCTATTAAAAAGCATGTTTTAGTTGCTATTTATATACTTTCTAGTAAAAACTGTGATGTCATGAAATCGTGACGTCTTTAAGTACTTTTTCTCCTTTAGGATTCAGTTCCAGTGAAAATAAGACATGTCACAAAATCACGACATTTTGGCTCGGTGGTTTTACTTTTTCCTCTTCCTTGGAAAAAAACTAGCATGTCATGAAATCGCGACATCTCTTCCTTTTTAGTATCTTTTATCCTTTTTCATGGTGAAAACTAGACATTCTTATAACTTTGGCTTCCCTCTCTTTCTTTCGCAGAAAAAATTCAACACGTCACAAAATTGTGACGTCTTCCCTTCCTTGAGCTTGTCTTTGTCTTCTTCTGCAGCAAAAAATTGAAATGTCACGAAATCTCGATATTTCAGCCTTTTGGTCCCTTTTGTCTTCTTCCACCACGAAAAATTGACATGTCACAAAATCGCGACATTGTCTTGCCTTAGTCCATTTTCCTCTTCACTGTATCTCAAAAATAGACTACATATTTTAATAGAAGAACACACAAAATAGCATCATGCAACAAAAAAATGTGTTGTGTTTGAGGGCAGTATTTTTAGACTAACATGTCCACAAGAAAACCACATTGATCGACCTGTATAACCTTATAAAATTTAAAGAAGAGTCGATCTATGATTTTAGAAACCATTGGAGGGTATTCATCACTAACTTGCCATTCTCCCTACCAATGGAAGAATTGACATGAATGTTTGCAAGGAGTTATCTCAAACCTATCGCCTTACTATTACAATTACAATAATACAAAATATTTTGATGAAGCTTTCATCTAGGATCGTGTAATAAAATAGATAAAAAACCAATAGGGTGAGATAAAACCAAAGAAAAAAGAGTGGTAAAATAAGGGTCAATCTAAAGGAAATTATTCAAGCCAATATAAACTAGGACAAGTGAATCAAGTGGTTTTGATTCAAACCCAAATGACTCAACAACCCCACAGTCAACCACAACAAGTATCTTATTAAGTAGTTCCCCCAAAACAACAACTGCATAACATAGTGCCAACTATGGAAAATCATCAACATCGATAATGTGTTTGAAAAAATTGCACCTACACACCCTTTTTTGAATCATATGCATCCATATTTCATAGGTTGTATGACACAAATACTCTTACCTTTCTCTAAGTTAAATTATATGGTCCAACCAAACGTGGTAAGGGCTATAGGGAATATTTACTTTGCCCTTACCATCGACGGAATGGACACACCATTAAAAACTACTTTACATTCAAATACATTGTGAAAGACCTAATAGACCTAGGGGCCATTAAGTTAGATAATCCCCTAGAACAAAAAAATCAAAACCTTTGTATATACCAAGCACCACTTCCTCATCATGAGGAACAACAAAAAATGATAGGGGGATCAAATACCATGACTCCCCCTAACCAAGTCAATCATGTACAATAGTACCAAGGTTTTTTGGGGGCTATCCATGTAGTCACACGAGGTCAAAGAAGTACCAAATAACAAAATGAAAAACAAGCAGTTCAACCCCTATGGCATCACAAGCAAATGTGTCTCCACAACCTTCCAATTCATCATCATCCATCTATTTTTCCATCAATTCATTCCAACCCATCCACATTTCAAGTCATCCATCCCAACCCATTCATTCCCAAACCATCCACAAAGACTCATTATCTCCCTAAGTAGCTAGCTAACAACTAGCCTTAAAATATCTTTAGCCAAACTATCCATCTATGAACTCATACAATAATATTACCCACACTGTGAGGCGTTAATGGAAATTTAAAAGTACATTGAACTTCAATCCCAAGACACTAATACCTTTAACAATTTTTTGGGGAGTATTCAAATGTGTATGGAACCTTCTATCACATTCTATGATTTTGAAATTAAATCAATATCATCAGAATCTTTGGACCCTTCGTTACACATTATGGATCAAGTCGACAGTGTTGGAAAAATGTAAGTTTTGCTATCATTTATGTCAAGAATATGATGATCAATTTTTATTGTCATCCATGTCGAGAGGTTGATGTCCGAGTTTTTTTATCATTAATGTCTTCCAGTGGTTTTTCCAAAAAGGCAAAGAAGCAGGTTTAAATGGAAAAATAATATTATAATATTTAATATTATAATATTTTAGGATATAGGTTGGTTTTAAGAAAAACGAGGGTCAAGGAGTTATCACTTTTTAATCTTCCTAAAAACCCATGTGGCAGATTTTGAGGACTAAGGTTTAAATTATTTAAATTTAAATATTTTAACCATAAGGTTAAAATTTAAATTTAAATAATAAAGGCACAAAAATTTAAAATATAAAATTCGAAATTATTTTGAATTCCTAAATCCACCGACGTAGTGAAGCGCATTGCAAATAATATAAAAGGGGTAAATTTTTGATGAAATAAATTATCCATGCGATTAATGCCCAAGTGACCTAAGTAATTCAAGCATCGAGGAAGAAGTAATATTCGAGAGGGGGAGCGTCATGAAAATAAACTCGAAGCGCCTGGTAGCGTAGGTGGTAGCCAAGGGTTGTGTTAAGGCATTCGTGGAACACGAGATCATGGGTTCGATCCACGTGGTCACCTTTTGCTGAAGGAAAGTGTTTCATTTTTGCACTAAGCGGAAGGGCAAGGTTGATAAGCGATAGGGCATGCTTTTGATTTCCATGAGGGCACGTAGCCCAAGTGGTGGATGTGCTAGGCGCTAAGGCACTTGGAGAGGCAAGGTGGGGTGTTCGAATCTCGCCGAATGCAATTTTGTTGAGGTGGCATTAAAACAAGGTATGCACTTTATGGTTTAATTTTTAAAGGTTTTAAATGTGCGAAAATTGCATTAAGGTATTGCATGAAGTTTTAAAGGAGGTTTGAAAGTTTGTTAAGAGGGAGATATAAGTTTTATAAAATTAAAATATTTGATTTTGATTTTGATGGTTAGAATTTAGTAGGAGTGATAAGGTATTCAAAGGACATTATATTTTATTTTGAAATAAAGTTTTATTGTGTTAATTATTTGAGAGGAGTAATAAGGTGCATGAAGGAAATCAATTGTGGAAGTGAGTTATTTAATCTTTGCTAATCATTTTTGAAGTGTGGATATTATAAGGTGTAATTGAGATTTAATGTTTTGTATGGTGAAATATTTTGAGGGAAATATTTGAATGAAAATTTTGAGAAGGTTTTTGCTATCTAACCTTTGAGATTGGCAAAGAGGTTGATTGTGATTGAGACAGGATTTGAGGTCAAATATCCATCAAACAAAAGGTATGGGCACATCTTCCTTGTGAGTGAAATATTTTTGGGTTGAATGTTATGAAATGCAAAGTTGGAGTGAAAAGGTTTTTTTGATAAGCATTGTTGAGTGAGTTTTCATATGCATGATTGGTGGAAGTTTGTGATTACATTTGAGTGTGAAATTGAGGACTATCTTGAACTAGGGTTTGTGAAAGATCATGAGTATCATTGTTATGTGAGAGTTGTTTGATAAGCATTGTTTGAAATATTTGAGTGAACTTTCATGTGCATGATTAGGGTTTGTGAAATTTGTTAAGTGATTGAAGAGGTTTTCTGAAATAGAATTAGTTGAGTTTTGATTGAGTGTTTTGTGAGTGTGAAACATATTGAGTCTCTTACCATTCTCTATATGTTTCTATGGTTAAACAAAATTCTAAGTGAAATGTATTTACGTGATTGAAGAGGTTTTCTGAAAGAGATTGAGTTGAGTTGTGTATGTAAATTTGAAATTGATTTGAACAAGCTTTTGTGAAATCTTGTAAGATAATTTGAGTAAGTCCTAGAGTGGACTTAAGGACAAAGTTAAGTAAGATTTTGTGAAATCTTAAGGATAGATTTGAGGCTTTTGTGGAAGCTTACAAATATTGGACAAGTTCTAGAGAGAACTTGTTGAGAAGATTTGAGGCAAGTATTTGAGAAGACTTGAGATTAGAAAAAGAATTAAATTAGATGATAAGATTTGTGTAAGGATGAGGAAAATTGAGGACAAATTTTGGGAATTAAGAGATTTGTGCAAATTGAGATAGAGATTGAGCATATTTGTGCTAGACTGAAGGATAGTGTTTAGTGCAGATTTGAGATAGAGATTGAGCATATTTGTGTAGGGTAGAGGATAGTGTTCAATATAAATCTGAGATAGAGACAGAGCAGAGTAAGAGTAGGCTTTGGAGGTGATAGAGCAGAGGATAGTAGTCTTTAGTGGATAGAGATCCATTAGCCAATGTAGTGGAGGTAGTAGTCTTCTAGAGGATCACCAACTAGAGCAGAGGAGAAGGAGTTCTCCTATGGATAGATATCCATGAACTTGATTAGGGGATTGGTGTCTCCTTTGGATAGAGATCCATAAACATTGTAATAGGGAAGGATTCCCAAGAAATTTGTTGAGAAAATTTAAGTGAAAATATTTTCTTCGTGGAGTAGCCCACATTGGGTGAACCACGTTAAATCATGTCTCTCATGTGTGTGATGCTTTGTGTAATGTTTACTACTTTAATATTGTTGATGTTATCATATGGTTTGAAAAGCAAAAAATTTTATCTTATACTATTCACCCCCCCTCTCAGTATAAGCACATGTTCTTCAATTGGTATCAGAGTGGGTCTCTCCATGAAAAGACTAACAACTTGGAGGAAGATCCATAAGAAACACACATGACTTCAAAGAATGAAGAAGAGACCATGTTTGACATAAAAGAGAAATTCTTTTCTGCTCTCAAGAACTTGGAAAATATTAGAAATAAGAACTCAAGTTTGAAGGATCAAATTCAAGAGGGTGAAGAAGCAAATATGGAACTTCTACAGAGTCTCACAGAACTCAAAATAAAGGTAGAAGAAGGAAATAAAATTGAATAGGATATGACAGATCTATTAAGAGAAAGGGAAATAGAATGTGAAATATTAGAAGCAAAAATTGTTTATCTAAGGAATGAAGTTGAAAAGACCAAGTTACGACAAGATATAAAGTTAGGGAAATAGAGAGAGGAGTCAAGCCTTCAAGAAGCAGAGACATCAAACAAAGATAAGCAAGTGACTCATACTATGGAAGGAAAAGACATCAGGAAAGAAGAAAGCAAAGAAGAACCATGGACAAAAGTTAATCATAACAAAAGGAGGAGCACTCGACCATATTTTCCAAGGCATTCAAACAAGTTACATAATCTCTTCCATGGCTATTGCTTTTCATGTAACAAATATGGTCATAGAGTTGTACATTGCACTGGTTATGTTAAAAATGATGTCAATAGAAATTTCAATTCTTTTGCACCTCTTATGAATAGTGATGTCATATGTTATAAGTGCAATAATTTTGGGCACAAGGCTAGATGGTGTAAAATGGTATTTCCTGAGTCAAGTAAAAATAATACAACTTCAACAATTAGGAAAGAGAGAAAAGGGCATGAGAAAGTTAGATCAATGTTAGTACAAACAACTCTTCATGTTCAGGATAAGGGAAAACAATGGTATCTTGATAGTGGATGTTCTAGTCACATGATAGGAGACAAAAGTAAATTTCTAGTACTCAAAGAAACTGATGGAGGATCAGTAATATTTGGTGATAATGGATCAGCAAAAATTTGTGGAAAAGGAACTCTGAGTTTAGATAATGGAAAAACAAAAATAGAGAATGTATTGTATGTCAAGGGGTTGAGGCACAATCTACTAAGTGTGAGCCAACTTTGTGATCAAGGGCACATGGTTACTTTTCATCCAAGTAGGTGTGAGATTAGAAAGTCTAAAACTGGAAAACTTATTGCAAATGCAAATAGAACTACAAACAACCTCTACATGTTAAGTGAGATTAAAGGAGAAAAGTGTTTTCTATCACAAGAAGATGAGAGTTGGTTGTGGCATAGAAGAATGGGTCATTTGAACTTTGACAACATAGTAAACATAAGCAACAAGCAGGCTGTCAGAGATTTACCAAAGCTAAAAAGGCCACAAAACACAATTTGTTCACAATGTCAGCATGGGAAGCAAACTAGAACAAGTTTCAAGTCAAAAGGATTTATGTCATCTGAGCCATTGAAGCTAGTGCACACTGACCTATGTGGTCCTACAAGGACAAAGAGTTTACAAGGTGAAAGTTACTTTATATTATTTATAGATGATTATTCTATAATGATTTGGGTAGCTTTCCTGAAAGAAAAGTTAGAAGCTCTTGAGAAGTTTAAAGCTTTTAAAGAGTTAGTGGAAAATGAAATAGGTAAAAGGATTAAGAGTTTAAGGTCAGATAGAGGAGGAGAATTTACCTCAAATGAATTCATAGACTTTTGTGAACAACATGGGATCAAAAGAGAATATTCAACAACAAGAACTCCTCAACAAAATGGGGTAGTTGAAAGGAAAAATAGGATAGTTGAGAATATGGCTAGAGCTATGTTAAATGAGTCTAAGATTTCAGATGGTTTTTGGAAAGAGGTAGTACATACAACAACATATATCATCAATAGAGCTCAAGTAAGAGTAAATCATCACAAAAATCCATATGAGCTCTAGAAAGGAAGACCAGCCACTGTAAAGTATTTCAAAATTTTTGGAAGCAAATGTTATATAAGATGGGAAGAGAAAAATTTGGGTAAATTTGACCCAAGATGTGATGAAGGTATTTTTCTAGGCTATTCCACCAAGAGCAAGGCCTATAGATGCTATAACAAAAGGACACATACTATTATAGAAAGTATAAATGTAATAGTTGATGAGAAGATAGGATCAAGAGAACCAGTTCAAGAAATTGTATACCAGGAAGATGAAAGTTGTCAAGAAGAGTTACGTGAAGAATCAGAAGAAGAAGAAGAAACACAAAGACTTCTTCCTAAAACTCCATCCAGGTATGTACAGAAACATCATCCAAGGGATCTAATCATTGGGAATCCATATGAGAGACAGACAAGGAGAAGGGTAATAACATCAAATCAACAAGTAAATTTCTCTTTGTTATCCAAAATTGAGCCAAAATATTTCAATGAGGCAAGTGAAGATGAATTTTGGATTAAGGCAATGAATGAGGAACTAGATCAGATAGAGAAAAGTAAGACTTGGGAACTTGTCCCATGACCAAAAGATAAGAATGTGATTGGTACTAAATGGGTATTCAAAAACAAGTTAAATGAAGATGGTCAGGTAGTCAAAAATAAAGCAAGATTAGTATGCAAAGGTTATGCACAGGTAGAGGGAATTGATTTTGATGAGACATTTGCTCCAGTTGCACAACTTGAAGCTATAAGAATGTTCTTAGCTTTCTCAAGTTTCAAAAACTTCAAAGTATATCATATGGATGTTAAATCAACATTTCTAAATGGTGTTTTGGAAGAAGAGGTTTATATTGAGCAGCTAGAGGGATTCAGCTTAACTGGTAAATCAGACTATGTATGCAGATTGAAGAAGGCACTTTATGGACTAAAACAAGCTCCTAGAGCTTGGTACTCAAGATTGGATAAGTATCTTCAGGAATAGGGTTTTAGGAAAGGAATAGTGGATAGTAACTTATACATAAAAAATGAAGGGAATGACTTACTAATTGTGGTTTTTTATGTTGATGATATCATTTTTGGAGGCAACAATGATAAGATGTGTCAAAAATTTACAAAGAGCATGCATAATGAATTTGAGATGTCAATGCTTGGTGAGTTGTCCTTATTTCTTGGACTTTAGATTTCACAATCAAAGAAGGGTGTATTTCTTTCACAAACCAAGTATATAAAAGAGATGCTAAAGAAATTCAAGTTAGAATATTGCAAACCAATGAGTACCCCCATGGTTACAGGATGCAAGTTAAGTAAATATGATGAATCTCCAGAGGCAAATCAGAAATTGTACAGATCTATGATTGGTAGCTTATTGTATGTCACAACTACAAGACCATATATCATGCAGGTAGTGGGATTAGTGGTAAGGTTTCAAGAAGCACCCAAGGAGACACATGTAGTAGCAGTAAAGAGGATTCTCAGGTATCTAAAAGGGACTATGGATTTTGGGCTCTAGTATCCCAAAAGTGATAGTTTCACTCTCATAGCATATACAAATGCAGATTGGGTTGGCAGTATTGATGATAGAAAAAGCACAAGTGGAGGAGCATTCTTTCTTGGAGACTATTTAGTCTCTTGGCTAAGTAAGAAATAGGTATCAGTATCCTTATCCACAATAGAGGTAGAGTATATTGTAGCAGTTGCTTGTTGTACATAGGTATTATGGATGAAGTGAACTTTAGAGGACTTCAAGATAAAGCATGATCACCCTATTCCCATATTGTGTGATAATACAAGTGCTATAAATATCTCAAAGAATCTGGTGATGCACTCTAGGAAAAAGCACATTCCGATCAAATATCATTTTTTGAGAGAGCAGGTGATAGATAAGCAAGTCAGGTTGGAATATGTTACTACAAAGGAGCAGATTGTGGATATTTTCACTAAGCCACTTTCGAAAGAGACTTTTGAGTATCTTCAGAAAAAATTGGGAGTAGTTCTACTCCCACCCCAAAATTAACCACCTCAAGAGAGGAGGTGGGGGAGGGGCTAAGCTAAGAGTCTCATTCTTAGCCCCAAGCCCCAAAGGTGGCCCTTTGCCATTGATGTCAAAGGGGGAGAGATTTGAGTTAGGGGGAGAGCATTCAATCAGGGGGAGCAATTTCTCAGGGGGAGCAGAACTAAAAAAGGTAAAGGAAATGGTAAAAGGAAAATGGGTTGCCATCAATGACAAAGGGGGAGATTGTTGGAAATATGAGCAAGTTTTGTTGTCATTGATGTCAAGAATATGATGACCAAGTTTTATTGTCATACATGTCGAGAGGTTGATGTCCAAGTTTCATTGTCATTAATGTCTTCCAGTGGTTTTTCCAAAAAGGCAAAGAAGCAGGTTTAAATGGAAAAACAATATTATAATATTTAATATTATAATATTTCAAGATATAGGTTGGTTTTAAGAAAAACGAGGGTCAAGGAGTTATCACATTTTAAATATTCCTAAAAACCCATGTGGCATATTTTGAGGACTAAGGTTTAAATTATTTAAATTTAAATATTTTAACCATAAGGTTAAAATTTAAATTTAAATAATAAAGGTGCCAAAATTTAAAATATAAAATTTGAAATTATTTTGAATTCCTAAATCCTCCGACGTAGTGAAGCACATTGCAAATAATATAAAAGGGGTAAAGTTTTGATGAAATAAATTATCCATGTGATTAATGCCCAAGTGACCTAAGTAATTCGAGCACCAAGGAAGAAGTAATATTCGCATGTGTTAAAAATGTGATTGGGCAGATAGAAGGGACAAATTGAAGTGGAGCATGAAAATAATCTCGAAGTGCCTGGTAGCATAGGTGGCATCCAAGGGCTACATTAAGGCGTTCATGGAATGCGAGATCACGGGTTCGATCCATGTGGTCGCATTTTTCTCAAGGGAAGTGTTTCATTTTTGCATTAAGAAGAAGGGCAAGGTTCATAAGTAGGAGGGTGCACTTTTGATTTCCATGAGGGTATGTAGCCCAAGTGGTGGATGTGCTAGGTGCTAAGGTGCTTGGAGAGGCAAGGTGGGGTGTTCGAATCTCACCGAATGCAATTTTGTTGAGGTGGCATTAAAACAAGGTATGCTCTTTATGGTTTAATTTTTAAAGGTTTTAAATGTGTGAAAAGTGCATTAAGGAATTGCGTGAAGTTTTAAAGGAGGTTTGAAATTTTTTTAAGAAGGAGATATAAGTTTTATAAAATTAAAATATTTGATTTTGATTTTGATGGTTAGAATTTAGTAGGAGTGATAAGGTATTCAAAGGACATTATATTTTATTTTGAAATAAAGTTTTATTGTGTTAATTATTTGAGAGGAGTAATAAGGTGCATGAAGGAAATAAATTGTGGAAGTGAGTTATTTAATATTTTCTAATCATTTTTGAAGTGTGGAGATTATAAGGTGTAATTGAGATTTAATATTTTGTATGGTGAAATATTTTGAGGGAAATATTTGAATGAAAATTTTGAGAAGGTTTTTGCTATCTAACCTTTGAGATTGGCAAAGAGGTTGATTGTGATTGAGACAGGTTTTGAGGTCAAATATCCATCAAACAAAAGGTATGGGCACATCTTCCTTGTGAGTGAAATATTGTTGGGTTGAATGTTGTGAAATGCAAAGTTGGAGTGAAAAGGTTTGTTTGATAAGCATTGTTGAGTGAGTTTTCATATGCATGATTGGTGAATGTTTGTGAGAATATTTGAGTGTGAAATTGAGAACTATCTTGAACTAGGGTTTGTGAAAGATCATGAGTATCATTGTTATGTGATATTGATTTGATAAGCATTGTGGAAATATTTGGTTAGGTAAACAAGTTTTCATGTGCATGATTAGGGTTGAGTGAAATTGGTGAGCATTATTGATTGAAAGCATTGGAGGGTAGTTCAAGTTCAATCGAAAGAGATTTATAAGTTGTTGAAGAGTTTGAAAGTGATGAGTGTTTTTGTGAGTGTGAAACATATTGAGTCTCTTACCATTCTCTATATATTTTTTATGGTTAAACAATATTCTGAGTGAAACTTGTTTGTGTGATTGAAGAGGTTTTCTGAAAGAGATTGAGTTGAGTTTTGTATGCAAGTTTTGCAATTGATTTGAACAAGCTTTTGTGAAAGCTTGTGAGCTGATTTGAGTAAGTCCTAGAGTGGACTTAAGGACAGAGTTGAGTAAGATTTTGTGAAAGCTTAAGGATAGATTTGTGTGAGCTTTTGTGGAAGCTTACAATCATATTGGACAAGTTCTAGAGAGAACTTGTTGAGCAGATTTGAGACAAGTATTTGAGAAGACTTGAGAGCAAAGTTGATTGATTGATTTGTTCAAACCTTGAGTTAAGGTTTGGGGCAGATCTAGAAGTGTTGATTTGTGATTGTATCAAGCTTTGTGTTAAGGCTTGAGGATATATTTGATGATAGAGTTTGGTGTAAATTTAAGGGTATATTTGTACCAGACCAGAGATAGAAATTGAGCAGATTTGTGCTAGACTAAAGGATAGTGTTTAGTGCATATTTGAGATAGATATTAAGCATATTTTTGTAGGGCAGAGGATAGTGTTCAGTATGGATCTGATATAGAGATAGAGTAGATTAAGAGCAGGATTCAAAGGTGATAGAGTAGAGGATAGTAGTCTCCAGTGGATAGATATCCATTAGCCAGTGCAGTGGAGGTAGTAGTCTTCTAGAGTATCACCAACTAGAGCAAAGGAGGAGTTCTCCTATGGATAGAGATCCACGAACTTGATTAGGGTATTGGTGTCTCCTTTGGACAGAGATCCATAAACATTGTAATAGGGAAGGATTCCCAAGAAATTTGTTGAGAAAATTTAAGTGAAATATTTTCTCCATGGAGTAACCCACATTGGGTGAACCACGTTAAATCATATCTCTCATGTGTGTGATGCTTTGTGTAATGGTTACTACTTTAATATTTTTGATGTTATCATATGGTTTGAAAAGAAAAAAGTTTTATCTTATATTGTTCAACCCCTCCTCTGAGTATAAGCACATGTTATTCAGATAGGAAGCCCTTTAAATGAGTGCTAATAGACATTGACTCATCCATCAATATAATCACCACCTCCACTATTCAACATGTCAATATTCCACCCTCACACATAACCAAATCCACATTCACCTTGAGAGCATTTGATGATGCTCTTTGTTCCATAGTTGGCACTATCATCTTACTAATAAAAATAGGGTTTAAGGTGTTGCATACCATGTTCCATATCTTGTATGGGTCCATGGCTTACAGTGTACTCCTTGGACATCCCTAGATAAGGAAGATGAAATATGTCCCTTCAATATTGCATCAATGCTTAAAATATGTACATGAGGGATGGATTCATTGCATACCAATGGAAATAAAACCATTTAAGTACTACAAATTCATTTCTAGTCCATATGAATCCACACTTCCATACACTCACCTATTCTTAACCCCATCCACCATACCATCCACCTCACATCACAATTCTTCTTCATCTAAATATCCTATCCTTGAGGAACTCCCTATCACTACCCCACATCAATCTTCCATTTCCACACCCCCATATTCATCACAATCAACTACATGTACATGTGGTCAAACCCAATCACACCTTCCACATCCACATTAGTAGGACAATTATCCACATCATAAACATCAACATGACCCATTATTACCACTCATTCATAATTTTCCATCCAACCATCTTCATAAAAACTCACTATCATTTCATCCACATCAATATCATAAACCATCCATCAAACACCTCAACCAAATCCATCCTCATCTCCACCATATGATGTCTCACGAGTAAATTTGATAGATTGTTAAATACCATTTCACCATCCATCTCCTTCCTCATTGGAGCCATAAGCTACACATGAACCCCATACTTCCACATCCACTCCATCCACCTCATCCACATCCACACAAGTTGCAATCCACCTCGCCAATCCTAGCATTGGTGAATATATGGTTTAATATATCACAATTACATTGCTTAATATCAAAATTGTTAGGGATTATGGTCACCCATGTGATACAACCTTATCCATAAGAGTGGTATACAACATGGGTTCAACACCTAATAAAATTAATTTTGTGTATAGGGGGCTTGATTTATTGTTTGGTCCACCTCCCCTAGACGAACCTATGCAACCATCCTTTGCCAACCCTAAAAAAATGATCATTTTTTATTTTCCATCATGATACTTTCATGAGATAAATTGGAAAGGATTTAGCCTAGGATGACATGAGCAAGGTATGCACAAAATCATTGAGCCTCAATATCAAGAAATGCATGACCGCTCAAGACTGGGATACCACTCACAATTTTTTGATTCCTATTTTGAGTGAGCCTTTCAACAACTCCATCTAGATCATGAAGAGGATAACAATCACAATGGTGACTTTGAGGAGGATTTATATGAAGAATACAATGTCACATCGATAGCTTCTAATTAATCCAAAGAGGAATCAATCCTAGTTAATCCATTCACTGAATAGGATGAGCATTATCTTAGAATGTTCTCTATTCATCAACTCATTTTCTATTTTCTCCTCCCAAGGGAGTGAGACGAACCAACTAATGAACCACCACTAGCACATCATCCTTTTTAGTGAAACAACATTTTGTAACATATGTACATAAAATATTAATAATAATAAAAACACAAATATCTTTATATTGCATTTGCATGGCCTTGTCATCTACATTTACATGTGTTTCTTGCTACTATCTAGGTTAATTTTTTGATTCTAGGAGACAATACCAACCCACCATTCACATTTACAACCACCATTTCCCACTAAGTGACCATGAATCATGTTGAATTATTCACCCACTCTGTTATCCATACAATTTGGCAAAACCAATTCCTATTGATATAAGCCTCATTGATATGAAATAAATTTCATTATCACCATCCTTTTCCGAGTTCATATTTTTTTAGGAATTGTTAAAGGATTATTCCATCTACATTCATCCACAACCTTAACCTTCACCTTTGTCTTCACCCGTAGCTTCAGCTATTTTCCAGTAAAAAATGAAATAGATTGTGCTAGAGGAGTTTCATAACATCATTGATGATATACATATGATCCCAATGCCCCATAAACTTGAGGAAGGTTCACACATGGCCATTGAAGATACTATAGATGTGAACCTTAGTACAGATGTAAACAATCCACAAATAATTAAACATGGAAAAATTTTATCCATGGATGAAAAATAGCAATTGATAGCTCTCCTCAAGAAGAATAAAGGTATATTTGTATGGTCATATAAATACATGCCTGGTATTGACCCTAACTTGGTTGTACACAACTTAAAATTACATCTTGATGCTAAGTCGGTAAAACAAACTTTGAGAAAGCTACATCCTACCATTGCCCTCATGGTCAAAGAAGAGCTTCAAAAGCTATTAGATGTGGGTTTCATCCAATATATTAACTACCTTGAGTGGGTTTCAAATATGGTACCCGTTCACAAGCCTAATGGGGCAATACACTTTTGCACTAACTTTTGAGATATTAACAAAGTGTGCCCTAAGGATGACTTTCCTCTACCATACATCGATACTCTTGTTGATACTTGCACTAGCCACAAAATGGTTTCTTTAATGGATATTTTTTTAGGATATAACTATATTTAGATTAATCCTTATGACAAACACAAAAAAACATTCACAACACCTTGGGGAACTTTTTGTTACAAGGTAATGTGAGTTTTCCTTAAAAATATATGTTTCACTTATCAATGTGCCATGGCCTACATCTTCCACAATTACATGCATAAGATCATTGAATACTATGTGCATCACATCGGTGTCTTAGAAAAAAAATTTGATCGACTTCTAGAGCATAATGTAAGTTTAAACCCCAAGAAGTGTGTCTTTGGTGTTACCTCAGGAAAACTACTAGGATTCATTATCTCCAAAAGAGGTATTAAAGTGGAACCAAAAAATGTCAAGGCCATTATGGAGATGCCTCCCCTAACCAAATTGAAAGAGTTATGTAGCTTACAAGGAAATATTCAATCAATCCATTATTTCATTACACAACTCTTAGATAAATGCAGGCTATTCAATCACCTACTCGAAAAGGGGGTGACATTTTCATGGATAAAATAATGCCAAAAAGCTTTTGATGACATCAAGCAATACCTAGCTTCTCCACTAGTCTTAACTCCACCTCACCCAGGATCCCCTTCCATATTTATGTTTTAGAAAAACTTAAACTTAGGGATAATGCTTGCATAGAAAAATGAAAAAAATCAAGAGCAAGCAATCTATTACATTAATCGAACATTGGTAAGCTACAAAACCTAATACACTTATGTGGAAAAGTTGTGCCTAGTAATGGTTTTTGCCACTAAGAAACTTGGACATTACATGCTAAGTCATAATACATGTCATAGCTAAATAAAATCCTTTGTGTTACATGATGTCTCGCACTTACAACAACACTCACACCGCAAAATGGATAATACTTATAATAGAATTTGATATTGATTTCATCAGTCAAAAATCCATTAAATTTTAGGTAATAGTTGATCAGCTTATGGAAGCTCAACTTCCTAATTATAAACCCTTGATTATTGAGCTTATAGATGATTTAGCATTTATCGTCACTGAATAGGAGGAAGATGTCAATATCACACTATTCTTTGACGATTCTAAGTGTGGAAAAGGACAAGGTGCAGGAGTCATATTTCATACACCACAAGGGGTACCTATTCCTTTATCGTTCAAACTTGAATTCCCATGTACAAATAATAATGTAGAGTATGAAGCCTTAATATTATAACTTCAAGCAATCATAGCTATAATAATAAAGCATATCAGGATATTTTATGATTCCCAACTTGTTGTTCGTCAAGTAAACGAAGAATACCAATGCAAAAAAATAGTCTTAAAAATTTATCATGAAATAGCAATGAATTTGCTTTCCAAATTTGACTGGTATGATATAGATAGCTTACCTAGATCAAATAATAGATTTATATATGTGATGGCCTATCTAGGATCACTAATTCCAAAAACATCAAATGAGAGGTACAACCATTAGTTGTCACAACAATCTCTAAATTTGCAATTTCCTGTGTTGAATCTAAATATGAGAAGGATGTTTGCTTTATCCATGTAGAGTAATATGAGCCTTTGTCTAGTCAATTAAAATCCTTCCACAATTTTAGAACATTTCCATCAGGCATGTCACGAATTTCCAAATGAACTTTCAAACAAAAGGTAGCTCATTTCACTCCTGGTTATGATGGAATCCTCCTTCATTGTCTCGAGCCTGTAAAGGTGCAATATCAAAAGCTCATAATGGTAATTCTAGTGGTCATTTTAATGGAATGACCATCACAAAGCACATTTTATGCATGGTTTATTATTGTCCCACCATGGAATGTGACTATTGCACTTATGTCAAGAAAATGTCAATAATGTTAGCAACATGCTAATTTAACTCATGTGCCATCACAAGCCTTACAACCAATTCAAATTATTTAGCCCTTTTCACAGTGGGGTTTAGAATTGATTGTTAAAATCTCACCTCCTTTCTTGGGATAATATACATTCATCATCACTACCACTGAATACTTCACAAAGTGGGTCGAGGTAATTCCTCTAAAAAGTACAATAGGACCTCAAAAATTTGAGTTTATACTTCAACATCTCGTCCATCACTTTGGTATCCCCTCAAAAATAATCTCAAACAATGGTAAGTCTTTAAAAAATAAGGATGTTCAAGTACTTTTTAAGAAATATAATATCCAACATATTTTCTCAACTCCTTATTACCCATAGATGAATGGATAGGCTAAGGTAAACAGTAAGACCTTGATCGCTATTATCAAGAAATTAGTCAAATAAAATCATTGAGATTTTCACACTCATATCCCCTTGGAATTATGGGCTTATCAAACAAGCATCCACATGCCTACTAGGGAAACACCATTCTCATTGGTCTATGGTGTCGAAGCCATCATGCCTCTTGATCTCGATATCCCTTCACTATGCATTTTACTACAGGAATTCATAGATGATGATACTACTAGACAAGCATGTCTCAACCAACTCACGCTCCTTGATGAAAGGTTAATCAATGTCTTGGATCATTTACGAGTATATCAGGATTATTTAAAACATACTTATAACACCAAATTCCATCTATGTCAATTTCAAATAGGAGATCTTATTCTTAAAGAGAACCAAAAAATCACCAATACATTGTCGCATCTTCATGATAAATTCATGGTCAATTGGTTAGGTCCATACATTGTCAAACAAAAAAGTGTATTCAAGGAACTTATAAGATAGTCTAGAGGGAGTAGAAGAGACCAAACCACTAAACATTATCACTTTAAAACATTCTATGCTTAATATATTTTATATATGCATATATATACATGGCTAATACACAAAAACATCATTCATAAACATTGTATTTTACACATTACATTTCACATATTCATTTTCATTTCGATGCATTTCATCCACTATACTAGGGGTCATTTGTTAAGTTTAGATAATAATTAACCTACTAAATCTTGTTGCCATAATTAGGGACACCTCTAAGTCAACATCCATCCCATTGCACCATTTCAAAAGTTGAGTCATCATTTGTAAAAATAAAATTCCCATCATCCCTAGGTGTTTTCGGTCACTAAGCCACTCCTAGTATTTTAACCAACCTCTAATACAGGTCAAGTTTTCTCTAGGACCAACACATATTTTCACTAAGAAAATTATGATTTTTGGTATTTGTGAAGAACACAAGCTTATACTGAGAGGGGGGTGAACAGTATAAGACCACTTTTTACTTTTCTTTTCCAATCAATATTATGCAATGTATAGATAGCAATATCAACAATAGTAATCAAATCAATGCACAAATCACCACACACAATAGAGACACCAATTTAACATGGTTCACCCAATGTGGGCTACTCCACGGAGAAAATATTTCACTAAAATTTTCTCAATCAATCTCTTGGGAATCCTTTTCCTATTACAATGTTTATGGACCTTTGTCCAAAGGAGACACCAATACCCTAATCAAGTTCATGGATCTCTATCCATAGGAGAACTCCTTTCTCCTTAGCTCTGACTGGTGATCTTCTAGAAGAACTATTGTCCCCACTACTCTGGCTAATGGATCTCTATCCACTGAAGACTCCTATCCTCACTGCCCTAGCTAATGGATCTCTATCCACTAGATACTATTGTCCTCTATACTTTATCACCTTCAAAGCTCTATCTCAAATCTACACTAAACATAGTCCTTCGGTCTAGCACAAATCTGCTCAATCTCTATCTCTAGTCTAGCACAAACCTATCCTCAAATCTACACCAAAATCTATCCTCAAATCTATACTAAACACAGTCCTTCATTATAGCACAAATATATCCTCAATATTTGTCTTCTAATATGCACTAAACATAGTCCTTCGGTCTAGCATAAATATGTCCTCAATCTATGTCCTATGATATGCACTAAACACAGTCATTCGATCTAGCACAAATCTATCCTCAATCTCTATCCTCAAGCCTTAACACAAAGCTTGAATCAATCTCAAATCAACTCTGCTAGATCTGCCCCAAACCTTAACTCAAGGTTTGAACAAATCAATCAATCAACTCACAAGTCTTCTCAAAGACTTGTCTCAAATATACCTTGTAAGCTTCCACAAAATCTCACACCTAATATATCCACAAGTCCTCTCTAGAACTTATCCAAATCTGCTCAACAAGTCCTCACTAGAACTTATTCAATTATGCTCAACAAGTCCTCACTAGAACTTGTCCAAATCTATTCAACAAATCCTCACTAGAACTTTTCCAATCTCATAGAAACATAAAGAGAATTGTAAGAGACTCAATATGCTTCACATTCATCACAATGCTCAATCACTTTCAATCACTCTTTTATCATAGAAACATATAGAGAATTGTTAGAGACTCAATATGTTTCACACTCATCAACACCCAACCTCTTTCTCAAATCAATTCAGAATATAGAACAATTTGTTTCATAGAACTTGAACTATCACCTTAACACATTCACTTGACTAGGCTCAATCAACTCTACTCAACCAATCACTCAATGAAATAATCCTTGCTCACAAACCCTAGTCCAAACATATGAACACTCACTCAAATGTTTCCAACAATGCTTATCAACCAATCTCACATAACAATGATACTCATGTTCTTTGCAAACCCTAGTTCAAGTTCTTCACTCAACCAATCACTTCAACAACAATGCTTATAAACAATATTCACATAACAATGATACTCATGATCTTTGCAAACCCTAGTTCAAGTTCACTCAACTTAATCACTTCAAAAACAATGCTTATAAAAAAGGTTTTATCAACAAATCTTTATTCCAGAAAACCTTGAAGCATTAATTCAAAACACACTCAACAATGCTTACCAAACAATCCTTTTCACTCCAACTTTGCATTCACAACATTCAACAATCACTCACTAGGAAGAATATGCCCATACCTTTTGTTTGATGTAGAAGTGCCCTTGGAAAACCTGTCTAAATCACAATTTTCTTCTTTCCAATTTCAATGGTTAGATGACAAAATCTCACTCTTAACACTTTCTCAAATATTCCTTGGACACAAAAATACTCAAAGCTCAATTATGCCTTATTGCTCCTTTTGAAATTAACAACCATCAAATCATACATGAAAAATAATAATTCCTTGGATACACCTTATAAACTCCAACTTAAAATAATATCCAACACCACAATACTTCAAACAATCTTCCTAAAACACCTTACTACCCTTTCCAAACACTAAAGCAAATAACACCAAAAATTTAATTTTGCATAACCCTTATAACTCCCCTTACTACCTTACAAACCAAATAAAAATGCAAAAATTAATTTTTAAATACTCAACTAACCCTTCCAAAATTTTTGGCGCTCAATTTCAATGCATACCTTTTGCTTCCCCCAAAAGGGGTTTCGGCGTGATTCGATCCACCGTCTCCCCAAGCCTAAGCACCTTAGCACTTGGGAGTCCATCGCATGGGCTAATGGTGCCCACATGAAGGAAGGAATACTTCCTTCACCTTATGCCTTAGTGCACCGTTGACTTCCCATGAAAACCACAATGCTTTCCACTTAGATGCAGCACAATTCGCAAAGTTTGCAGTTAATTAAAAATTGAAGGCATGGTAATTTGCTAAGGTGGGATGATCCCCCTTTTATACACATTTGGAAATTTTCTCCCACATCGATGCTTGGAATTCGAATTTCAAAAATTTGAATTATAATTTGATAACCCTCCTTAGGGTTAGTTAAAAATTAATATAAATTAATCTTTATAACTAATATCAAAATTAATTAATAATTAATTTAAATAACTTAAGTAAATTAAATTATAAATTAATTTATAATAAAAATTATATTAATTAATTTATAATTAATTTAAAACTTCCATTTATAATATTATAAAAAATATTATAATATTATTCACTTGGGCTTCTTCTTTGCACTTTAGACCACATTTGACTTCCTGGAACTGGGTCTTGATTAACTAAACTGGACTGGAGAACCTGAAACTGATGTTGCCAACTGAAACTACCATTGACTGGTGTTGAAATCTTGACATCAATGACCACTCACTCTTGACATCAATGAAAACTCATCTACTCAAAATGTCCAACAATCTCTCCCTTTGTCATTGATGGCAACCCAAATTATTTTTACCAAAACTTGACCTTTTTCCTGTTCTACTCCCCTTGGGACATTGCTCCCCCTGACTCAATGCTCTCTCCTTAAACCAAATCTCTCCCCCTTACTCAAATATCTCCCCCTTTGACATCAATGGCAAAGGGTCACCTTTGGGGCTTGGGGCTAAGAATGAGTCTCTTAGCTTAGCCCCTCCCCACCTCCTCTTGAGGTGGTTAATTCTGGGGTGGGAGTATTTCTACTCCCAACAAGCATTGGTCTTTACCTTTGTCCTCTTTCCTTCTCATCTGATCCTTATGATTCCTTTGACTATTCTTGTCCATGCCATGTAGAGCAGAGCATGCCATGTCATGTCCATGTTCATGTTCATGTCCATGTTCCTATTCCTGTCCATATTCTTGTTCCTATTCATGTCCTTATTCATGTTCTTGTTCATGTCCATATCCATATTCTTATTCATGTTCTTGTTCCTATTCCTATTCATGTTTATAACCATATTCCTGTTCCTATTCCTATTACTATTCATGTTCATGTTCATGCTTGGTTTTGGAATATATGCTCTACATCACTTTGTTGTATGTCCATCATTATTGCACTTATAACACTTAATGTTATTATTCCTTGGAGGTGCAAATGTCTTGGGATTTCTCCTAGTGAAGCCATCTATGTTCTTGTTATGTACTTTGCAATTCATTGCCTTGTGACCAAACTGATTACATGAGTAGCAATACCCATGGAAAAGTTGCATGTTTCTAAAGTTCCCATATTCCTGTCTTTCATGTGTCCTGCATTGTGAAGCCATGTGCCCAAATCTGTGACATGAGAAACATCGTCCATTGAAATTTCCTTGCCTTGACCTCATTGGTCTCTTAGTCTCTTTTTCTCTATGTTGGTTCATGTTCCATTTGTTTCCTTTTTGTGCATTGTACCTTTCCTTGTTGAACTTTCTGTTGTCCAACTCATCCTCAGAAGTCTCACTTTCTCTTACACTATCTTCTTCTAAAGTTTCTTCTTCTTCAGAACTTGAGGTTGACTCTTCTTCTTGTTTCTTTTGAGCTTGTTCAAAACCAAGACCTATTTTGTTTGTTGACCTTCTTTGTACCTTGATCATCTTATCCAAATTCTTTGAACTCTTTCCAAACTTGTGTAGCTTATCCTTGGACTTTTCTAAATCTTCCCTTAGTAGAGCTACTTCTTGTTCTAACTTTTCACATTCTAAGACCTTTGCTTCTAACTTATCCTTGAACTTCTTTGTCTTAGCCATTGACTTGTTTAAATCCTCTATAAGCTTTCCTCTCTCTTCATCACATTCTTGAAACTGAAATTCAAGTTGGGAGTTTTACTTTCTTACCTTCTTTAAAGTTTTAAGAGCATAAATAAGTTCTCCCTCAAGATCAACTCCTTTTTCTGATTCTTCCTCTATTTGTTTGCCTTTGTCAACATCTTCATTCTTTTCTTACTTGTCTTCTATAGGATCACCTTCTTCTTCTTCTAGTGCCATTAGAATATTCTCTTATGGTCCTTCAAATGCATCCTCATACTCATCATCACTAAAACTGAAACCATTCCTTGTACAACTATCTTCAAGATGTCCAAAATTACCACATCTAAAACACTTGAGAATTATTGGTGGCCTTTTCTTAACCTCTTCTTTTTCTTCAATCAGAAATAGGACTTCATATTTATCATTATCTGAGAAACTATTATCACTATCACTTGAGTACTTACTTGCCTTGTTTGCATAGTAGCTCCTCTTTTTTCTTTGAAAGAACTTCTTTCCTTGTCTACCTTGTCCATCCTTACCTTTCTTTTGGTACCTGTATTTTTATGATTCCCTGTTCCTATGATCCTTTTTTTCTTCATCATTGTTATTTTTAGCTTCTTGAAAATCAGTTGCATAGTGACCATACTTTCCACAATTGAAACATCTAACAGATTTTGCATCTTTAAATCTTCTTGAATCCTTATTCCTTCTTCCATAATTAGCTTCTTCATCACTGGATGACTCATTGCTTGAATTTGACTTCTTACCCTTTGTCTTATTAATTGCTTTGAAGGTTGCTTCCTTCTAGGGATTAGGTTCCTCTTTTGTTCTTAACTCAAAATATGTAAGAATACCAAGTAACATATCTCTTGTCAAAGAATCACCATATTTTGATTCTTCTATAGCAGAAATATTTTCACTAAATATTTTTGGAAGAGATCTTAAGACCTTATCACAAACATCTGATTCTTCAACATTAAGTCCAAGTCCTTGCATGGCATTAATAACTTCATCTACCTGAAGTAGATAAGTACTAATGTTTTCCTCATCCTTCATTCTTAACTCTTCAAATTGCCCTTTGATATTCTATATCTTTGCCTTTTTGACACTTTTATCTCCTTCATATATGCTTTGCAACTTATCCCAAATTCCTTTTGCATCTTTACAATGCATAACTTTTATGGATTTTGTTCTATGCAAACCTCTCAAAATTACATTCATTTCTTTTGAATTGTAATTTTGTAGAAGCTTACCTTCCTTATCTATAGGTGGATCAACTAGTGGTATGTATCCATTTTCAACTACTTCCTAAATTTTATTTCCAAGTGCCATCAGGTGAATCTTCATTCTCATACTCCAAAATATATAATCACTTCCATCAAATATTGGTGTTGAATTATCTGAGGACACATTCTTAGAATCCATTGTGTTCTTGAAAGATTTTCCTTCAAGATGTTAAACTCTTCCGAAGGAACCCACTCTGATACCAATTGAAGAACACAAGCTTATATTGAGAGGGGGTGAAAAGTATAAGACCACTTTTTACTTTTCTTTCCCAATCAATATTATGCAATGTATAGATAGCAATATCAATAGCAATAATCAAAGCAATGCATAAATCACCACACACAATAGAGACACCAATTTAATGTGGTTCACCCAATGTGGGCTACTCCATGGAGAAAATATTTTACTAAAATTTTCTCAATCAATATCTTGGGAATCCTTTCCCTATTACAATTTTTATGGACCTCTATCCAAAGGAGACACCAATCCCCTAATCAAGTTCATGGATCTCTATCCATAAGAGAACTCCTTTCTCCTCTTAGCTTTGACTGGTGATCTTCTAGAAGAACTATTATCCCCACTACTCTAGCTAATGGATCTCTATCCACTGAAGACTCCTGTCCTCACTACCCTGGCTAATGGATCTCTATCCACTGAGATTTTTATCCTCTATACTCTATCACCTTCAAAGCTCTATCTCAAATCTGCACTAAACATAGTCCTTCGGTCTAGCACAAATCTGCTCAATCTCTATCTCTAGTATGGTACAAACCTATCCTCAAATATACACCAAACTATATCCTCAAATGTGTACTAAAAATAGTCCTTTGGTCTAGCATAAATCTATCCTTAATATTTGTCCTTTGATCTACACTAAACACAGTCCTTCGATCTAGCACAAATCTATCCTCAATCTCTATCCTCTGATCTACACTAAATACAGTCCTTCAGTCTAGCACAAATCTATCCTCAATATCTTTCCTCAAGCCTTAACACAAAGCTTGAATCAATCTCAAATCAACTCTGCTAGATCTGCCCCAAACCTTAACTCAAGGTTTGAATAAATCAATCAATCAACTCACAAGTCTTCTCAAAGACTTGTCTCAAATTTTCCTTGTAAGCTTCTACAAAATCTCACACCTAATCTATCCACAAGTCCTCTCTAGAACTTATCCAAATCTTCTCAACAAGTCCTCACTAGAACTTATTCAATTCTACTCAACAAGTCCACACTAGAACTTGTCCAAATATGCTCAACAAGTTCTCACTAGAACTTGTCCAATCTTATAGAAACATAAAGAGAATTGTTAGAGACTCAATATGCTTCACATTCATCACAATGCTCAATCACTTTCAATCACTCTTTTAGAAACATATAGAGAATTGTTAGAGACTCAATATGCTTCACATTCATCACAATTCTCAATCACTTTCAATCACTCTTTTATCACAGAAACATATAGAGAATTGTTAGAGACTCAATATGTTTCACACTCATCAACACTCAACCTCTTTCTCAAATCAATTCAGAATATAGAACAATTTGTTTCATAGAACTTGAACTATCACCTTAACACATTCACTTGACTAGGCTCAATCAACTCTACTCAACCAATCACTCAATGAAATAATCCTTGCTCACAAACCCTAGTCCAAACATATGAACACTCACTCAAATGTTTCCAACAATGCTTATCAACCAATCTCACATAACAATGATACTCATGTTCTTTGCAAACCCTAGTTCAAGTTCTTCACTCAACCAATCACTTCAACAACAATGCTTATAAATAATCTTCACATAACAATGATACTCATGATCTTTGCAAACCCTAGTTCAAGTTCACTCAACTTAATCACTTCAACAACAATGCTTATAAAACAAGGTTTTATCAACAACTCTTTATTCCAAAAAACCTTGAAGCATTAATTCAAAACACACTCAACAATGCTTACCAAACAATCCTTTTCACTCCAAATTTGCATTCACAACATTCAAAAATCACTCACTAGGAAGAATATGCCCATACCTTTTGTTTGATGTAGAAGTGCCCTTGGAAAACCTGTCTAAATCATAATTTCCTTCTTTCTAATTTCAATGGTTAGATGACAAAATCTCACTCTTAACACTTTCTCAAATATTCCTTGGACACAAAAATACTCAAAGCTCAATTATGCCTTATTGCTCCCTTTTGAAATTAACAACCATCAAATCATACATGAAAAATAATAATTCCTTGGATACACCTTATAAACTCCAACTTAAAATAATATCCAACACCACAATACTTCAAACAATCTTCCTAAAACACCTTACTACCCTTTCCAAACACTAAAGCAAATAACACCAAAAATTTAATTTTTCATAACCCTTATAACTCCCCTTACTACCTTACAAACCAAATAAAAATGCAAAAATTAATTTTTAAATACTCAACTAACCCTTCCAAAAATTTTGGTGCTCAATTTCAATGCATACCTTTTGCTTCCCCCAAAAGGGGTTTTGGCATGATTCGATCCATCATCTCCCCAAGCCTAAGCACCTTAGTGCTTGGGAGTCCATCGCATGGGCTATTGGTGCCCACGTGAAGGAAGAAACACTTCCTTCACCTTATGCCTTAGTGCATCCTTGACTTCCCATGAAAACCACAATGCTTTCCACTTAGATGCAACATGATTCGCAAAGTTCACAGTTAATTAAAAATCGAAGGCATGGTAATTTGCTAAGGTGGGATGATCCCCCATTTTATACACGTTTGGAAATTTTCTCCCACGTCGATGCTTGGAATTCGAATTTCAAAAATTTGAATTATAATTTGATAACCCACCTTAGGGTTAAATTAATATAAATTAATATTTATAATTAATATCAAAATTAATTAATAATTAATTTAAATAACTTAAGTAAACTAAATTATAAATTAATTTATAATAAAAATTATATTAATTAATTTATAATTAATTTAAAACTTCCCTTTATAATATTATAAAAAATATTATAATATTATTCACTTGGGCTTTTTGCACTTTAGACCTCATTTGACTTCCTGAAACCGGGTCTTGATCAACTAAAATTGGAGAACCTGAAACTGATGCTACCCACTAAAATTGCCATTGACTGGTGATGAAAGCTTGACATCAATGACCACTCACTCTTGACATCAATGACAACTTATCTACTCAAAATGTCCAACAATTTGACTCTAAAAATATGTAATCAAAATAGATATTAAAAACATCTTGTGTCAAATAGGGATAACACCATGATTGGGTTGAACCTTGAAGCAAAAATGTTATCTTTGTTTGTCCCATTATGCACATAGTACAAAATAAAAAATAGTGTTTTTTCACCACTACTAACACTTTCAAATAAAAGAATGAGTAGTAAGGATAGAGTAAAATTCTTGTAACATCTCAGTTGAGAATCTGATTCCCCAAAGCTCTAACACTTTTATCAACCACACACCACATACCCTCAAGTAGTAAGGATAGAACTACATTTCCATCCAGATGATTAGGTAGTCTAATTCCCCAAAGCTTAGAGATCAGATCATTTGACTATGGAGCTAATCTCCATCGAGGCTATATATTCTTGACTAAAAATGGAGTATGCTCATGCGTGGTAACACATCTCTCTTGAAGAGACCTCTAACCACACATAAGGACAAGCTAGCTTCTCAATATTCTTTGTGATAGGTTACATATCAACTTACCCAATATGGGTTAATGAACTCACTTGCACACACATTGGTTCTTTATTAACTTGAGTCATCATCATGCTCATGATTTGTAAATAAACACTCACTACACACATATTTGGTCTCTGAGAGATTTGATAGAACTTATTGAGTTTGTTCAAAATAATTAGGATATTTGAGTCTCTGTAAAATAGTTCTAGATCCATTATACACAATCTAATACAACATCCATACTATAAGCACATCACTACATGGGTTATCCATTACATATCACACCATTCATTGTTGGTGTCCTTGATTAAGCAACAAAGATAAATTTGGTCAAGCAAGAGTCTAAAAATATTTATGAATGATCATTAGAAAATAATACCATTCATTTATTTGCCTACACCAAACCATCATCACACAACTTGGGGGTACTTAAGGTATCACACCTTCCCCCATCAGTCACATCAAGTAAAAAAAAATCCACTTGGGGATGTTCAAGGTATCACACCTTCCCTAATAAAATAATTAATCAACTGGGGGTGCTTAGGTATCATACCTTCCCCATTAGTCCAAAAAATTGCTTTGTTAAATCAGTTGCTAGGTTAAAAAGTTTGCAACCTTTTGTCATAGGTTACACCATTTTCCTTGCATTCATAATCAATCAATCCATCATCAACCCTATCTTTCCAAGGCAAAGGTAACATCATCCAATTAAAAACCCTATCCTGTTGGGGTAAAAATAGAATCAATCAATTCATCATAAACCCTATCTTTCTAGGGCAAAGAAAAAATCATCCTATTTCACTTTGCAAGAATGAAATGCACCTACCCCATATCATTCCACAACACCCCTCAAATTCACTCATAAATACTTTTACATCATCCCCTCACATCATTAAATCCATTTACATTATCAAGTGAACCTCATATCTAATGATTTATTCTAGTCCCCCTGGCGGTTGCAAATATTGGTTATTCATGCAATTCGATAGTATGGATATATCACCATAAGGATGCTCTCTCATATCATCATCCAACGTCCTCTTTTTCGAAAGTAAATTTTTTTTTAAACCTCATTTTTTGAGTGAGACTATGCTCAAACTATTTTTTTTTAAATATATCATTGATGCCCTTTTCCATGGGGTCACAAATACGGATAATTTTTACTACATCATTCCTTTTCACATTCAGGAATTGCAAACAATCACTAGGGATAATAAAATCCTAGGATGATTGGTTCCTTTACTTTTTCATTTTTCTGCATTCATCATTTTGCATTTCAATAATGCCAAATGTATATTTTACAATAGCACAAAATCACCCCAAACTTGGGGTAACCAAATTTGACTTTGATTTCTAACATTAGGATACATAATACACATCCATTTCTTCATTCAATCAACACTTTTTCTATTGGGGCAAAAACATAATCACTATTTTCATCATTCACAATCATTGCATCATCAAAAACCCCCTCTTTTTGTTGGGGCAAAAACAAAATCAATCATTACATCATTCACATTCATCACATTCATTTACATCATTCATATCATCCACATGTCAAAAACCCCTTTTTCTATTGGGGAAAAATTAGAATCAATCATTGCATCATTCACAATCATTTACATCATTCATATCATCCACATGCCACCTTTTTTGTTGGGGCAAAAACAAAATCAATCATTGCACCATTCACAGTCATTGCATCATCCAAATAAAAAAACCCTTTTTCTATTGGGGCAAAAGCATAATCAATCATTGCACCATTCACTTTTAGTGCACCATTCACATTCATTGCATTATTCACATTCATTGCATCCTTCACAACATCCATGTTTTTGTTAATTGGATCATGAGATTCATTATTCACTCATTCACCAATTTAGGGGGTAAGGTACAACCACAAATTTTGCCTTCTAAGTCTTCTTGTACATCGAGGAATGAGTCCATTCCACCAAATCGGTTGTCTCTTGTTTTTGCACCACATTGTATTTCATGCAATGAGATACAAAAATGAACATCTATAGACACCAAATCCTAGCCATTAATTATCCACTCATCACCATAAAATCACATCCATCCATCATTAAATATATATGTATATATAAATATAAATATTTTATATATATTTATATATATCCTAGTCATTCATAATCCATTCCTCATCATTAAATCATAGTCATTCATCATTTATTTATATATATGTAAATATAAATATTCTATATATATATATATATATATATATGTATAAAAGAATCTGAACCACCCATCACATCTTAATCCTGAACACTCATTTAACATGATCCATGCCACTTATCAAATCACAATCACAACCCTTCATTATGTTTTAATCTCAGCCACTCATTGGTGTCATCGAGACCCTAACATGTTTTAAGGGTAAATTATAAAAGGTTATTCATTTTGATGAATAAGGGTCTAAAAATTAAATTATGTCATCCCACTCATCCCTTCGCACTCGCACAAACCCTCATCACTACCATATCCATCGTTCATCTGCACAACATCATATTAAACCATCAAGAGCGTATATCTAGTAACTCAAAAAATATAACAAGGTAACAAGTATTATTTATTTTTAACTTTTTTTTTCTATATTTGACTTACATTTAATCATTGTTGCACCTAGGATTTGTAAATCTGTTATTTAGAGGGTCTCACACAATGGATCCCTCACATATACTACTAATATTTTTGTGTTGTGATCTATTTTTAGGTACAAGAGATATCTTCATTAACATATGTTGTAGCTCAAGTGGCCCTGTAGGGATACACAAGCCCACTCACAAATTATTTGGAGTGAATACGACCCGAAAAAACCAGCTATCATTTGATCAAAGGTTCCAACTCTCTTATTGTAAAATTATTTGTTTAAACACAAATTGCATTGTAATAGTGGATATCAAGGATCCCTGATATCAATATAATATCATTTATTTATTGTGTAAAATATTTCTTGTATTTGATTTGTTATCATTATCTTCGTATTATTTATTTTTTCTTTACACATTTTTTGAAAAATGTGCCCTAGCTCTAAAAAAAAAACCACTTTGCCAAAATAGCTTCTTTAGTACCAAATGTTGTGAAACTCTATTTCCATTCCATAAATCATTCAATAATTTGCATAAATATTCAACATGCATCCATAAATATATTAATTGCACAATAAATTGCTTAATAAAATAGACATTTATTATACCCTTGTGGTAGGCCAACACCATACAATTATCATTTTTTAAGGAAGATACTCCACAATATCTATAGCTCTAGGATCTAATACTTCTCCAAGAATACATCATAGATATCTTCTAAAATGGGGTTACATATCTATTTATACAAAAGTGTGATGGTTCACCTTCCATGAGTTACAAGATCAGCCATGTGGTGGTTCACCTTCCATGAGTTACAAAGTGCATAATCATATTACAATATTCTTTGTGGTTACCTATGAAAATATTTCCCAACGGTTACATATATGATTCTATGACATATCTCTTTCTAATTTGACATGTGGCCTTCCTTAATAATTAATTTATGGCTCATACCATTATATAATACAATATTAAATTAGTAAGTACCTATCTTGTGTACCTAACAATAAAATAGAGAAGAACCCCCCATTTCTCTATTTACTACTACATGATATGCAATTGTGACCCTAACATTATATTATTAATATAATAATAAAGGAGAGAAACTCATACTTATCTCTATAATAGATCCCCCAACTACTCAAGTCTTAGAGAACCATTATAAATTCTATACCATTATTCCTTTCCAAAATAAAACTAACAACACGAGTTCATTTTTGGCTTCCTACTTTCAATTTGTAATGCACATAAAGGAAAGAGGGCCCTTCTAACATTCTATTTTAAAATAACCACATAAACAAGAAAGGGAAGTGACCAAATCTTTAATTTACATTCCCAAAAAGGTCATTTAATAGAATACTATCTCTTAAGAGAAAATAGAGACCAAATAATAAACTACTACTTTCCTAAATCTAACATCATCAACACAAGTCCAACACCCTTCCAAACATCAAAAGAGAAATTTTAAGAAAAAAATATCACACTTATGTTTTTTAGTATTCCAAAAGCAATGTTTTAGCAATGAAAGGCTAATGTCTATTGCAAACTTCCATTCAATATATTATATTAATATCCTATAATATTTAAAAATAAATGAAGATAACACCACTCTAAGTCTTCTAATCTCATATATATATATATGAAATTCCAAATAAAACAAACAATCAAAACCAACCAAACTCATTCATGCAATGACTTGACTCAACAAGAATGTAAACCAAGAATACCAAGGAAAATTCATCCAATAATGAAACCCAAAGGATGCAAATAACATAATATAGGCAAGCTCTTGACAACTAGGATACGACATCAACATAATATGGATAAGCACATTAGGTAGACCTAGAACTACCTTTGAAATGCATTCATTATCGAAGCAAGGAAAACCAAGATATAACCCAACCACAACACAAACCGAAGGTCATTCTCCCAAAACATGAAGATATTTAGCTAATGCAAGCAATATCCCTATAGAAAAATATACATCCAAACCCATAGGCACTAGGGTGCCAAAGAAATAAATCTAACTAGTAGCACACAAGGAATGTTTTCAAATACCAAGACCTATGGTTGTCACAAAAAGTAATGCAAAGATGCCTAACAAAATGGCATGGCAACCAACCAAACCAAAAATAGCAAATGACCAAAACCAAAGCATACCATCCAAGGTCCCATAGGGAAAGCCAAAATAAAAAGAAGCATGAAAATACTCTCTCACACATTCAAAAATATCAAAAACAAAACTAGGAGATAAACATTAATCATAAATTAAAGGTGATTCTACCCAAGCACAATACCTCCTAGTGCTAGCTTCCCACAACTCTTAGGTTTATTCATTGTGTTCCCTCCTTTTTTTCCCTATCTATCCTTGTATTTTTGCCCCTCCAAAATGTCTCCAAAACCTCCTCTAGAGTATCTACTAATAGCTAGAGAAAAAGAGCAGTGAAAAAATCCTCCCTATCATCCTCCAAGTTGGTTATATTGGCTAATAAGGTTCTTTATCAAATTTTGAAAAAGAGAAAATGATCAATAGGGCAAAGTGAGGGAAAAGAATAATTCTCAACCAAGTAACACACGGTTTCCCTTAATAGCAATTAAATAAGAAAATTCCAAGCAATAATAATAATCAAACCATTATCTCATTCATACCTTATTATCTCTAAAATATGGTATTAATCAAAATATTTTGTTAATATTGGTTATTAACAATGATATTAATGTTAACAAGTATTGAAACTACTATTATTAATACATTATTAATTCAATAAAAAACTATACAAATAATAAAAATATAAAGTCGTTCAAGTTGAACACCATTGTTTTATCCTTAAGTGGTTGGGTTCCTTTCTTTTTAAGATAGCTATCCACTATCACCAACCTATTAAGGATACTCATTGCACAAACAACTTTCTAACCCAATGGTGTGACCTTACACAAGCATAAATGCTACATGAAGGGCATTTAGTTACCCTTAGAGCTATTGATGACCAAGTCATCACCATCATTTCTTAGAAATTTTTCTCACTTGATGGATATTCTTACTGATGCATTAGTGATAACATCTAGTCTTGCACCCATAAATACATTGGAAATACCATATTCCAATAGAAGAAACAAAGCATATAGTGCGACTACTTATTGATAGTAGTGAAATAAATATTTATGCATTAAACATCCACCCATCAATACATAGTTTATTTCCATAGATAAGTATTTCCAAGGAGGGCTATTACATACTCCTCCATTGGACTAAACATAGTCCCCTATGCTTCCTGTAGAGTAAAGAAAACATTTTATTCAAATAAGTATGGAAATTTTTGCCTCATTTCTTTATCTCTTTTCCTTTTGGCATAGTTCTCAAAATATTGGTCCCACCGGACCTTACATTGATCTAGATTTTGTTTTCTCAACATCTATGATGATATCGTAGAATCCTTATTAATCTCACCTCAATAGATAAGGGGTATACCATCTGCAATTTAGAAACATTCCACACATGAGTAAGATCAACCACATATTTTCTAAGCAAGGATATGTGGAAATTATCGTGGGTCTTTGATAGGTTGGGTGGTAAAGCAAGCCTATAGGCCATATAACTAATAATAGGAATGATCTCAAAGGTCCTAACATAGTGAGGATATTGTTTGGTTGACTTTATGGAAATTTTCATGGGTCTTACCCTCAAGAGAAATTTGTCCCCCACAAAGAATTATCTTGGTGATATTTTCATATCAACATAGATATTTTGATGATTGGTCTCTTCCTTGAGCCTAAGATAGATTGCACTTAGTTGTTCCTCTATCTCTTAGGTAGTTTACAATATAATCATCATCTGATCCTCTGTATTGTTCCATGATATAGGTGTTCTGCATATTCTACTATACCAGGCTTCAAATGGGACCATCCCCAATGATGCATGGTACCCATTATTATATGCAAATTCAACAAGATGTAAAATACATTCCACTTAGAATTTTGGTCCATGCAATACATGCGTAGCATGTCTTCTAAAACCTAGTTTACCCTCTCAATATTACCATATATTTCAAGATGATATGTAGAACTAATATTCAGTTTAATGCTCACTGCATGGTGTAGAGCCTACCAAAATTCTGATGTGAACCTAGAATATTTGTCTAAAATAATCACTTCAAGAAATCCATGTAGCCTAAATATTTCTTTGAACAAATTATTTTCACCTACCTATGCATAATCCTTGATTTTTCTTGGTAATAATTATGCATCCTTGGTTAACTTATCAACCACTACCAATATCATATCATGTTGGTACCTAGTATTAGGTAAACCCACAGTAAAATACATAGAAATTACCTACCATTTTTTTATAGGTATATCATGTGGATACAATTTCTCCATTGGGTGTTGATGTTCTTGTTGGTCAAAATTTTATCTAATGTTAAGGTTTATGCACCCATAGACCCAGACCAACAATGAGTGACCGCACGACCTAGAGGACTACACAGGTCACTCTCCAGATAAGGTCTGCTCTTGGATGTCCTAGCTAACTATACCTAGGGAAATGGGAGATGAAATAAAGAAAATGGATTTTAAGCTAGAACATAAAAGGGGACGGATTCAGCCACATAAAAACATATGTAGAGTAAACCCACACAATTTTAAGAAGCACAAATGAACTACCTAATAGATTGAAATACCCTACCCTTGTTTAGCATCCATCACACTTGATTGAAAGCAAATTCTAGAACTACTAAATGGAAAGCATGAAATCTAGATTGTAAAATTAAAGCATCCCCATTCAACTAGCTTTAATAGAAATAAACATTCAATTCTCACACATTTAAGAGATTAATTGGAGACCAAATAGTAATACACTTGCATTTCTTGAATAGAAAAGTTTTACATATGAGTTGTAATGGCTAAAGAGCCGACCCTTAGAATGACTTGCATTCTAGTATATATAGACTTTACAATAAATGTTGCATTCAATACGGTGGGTGGTGGATGAGACAATGTGGCTACACTAACAGGGGTGGACATGCTGTAAATTTCTTCTAATCTTCTACAATTTATGGTGGGAAGGTGTATGTTAATAGGATGTAAGCAATACAACTTGAATCTATATATTTGATCAATTCTACCTTGTCTAACCGATCAGATGTATCATACTTCCAAAAGGAAATAAATACACTATCAGGCCTCTCAAAGTTGTTAGCTTCCATGTATTCAAGACTCAACTTGCTACCACCTACATAATGGGCATCAAACCTCTTTATTGCAAACCACCTATTGCACATTCTCATAAATGGGATGTTTCTTTTCTTCCTTTAGAGAACCACTAATGCGGAAAGAATTCTATGATGGGTGAAATTTTTGAATTTTCTCATTGCCCACTATCAACCCAAAACTCTACATGTTATGCTTCATCTTATTCAAGGTGGATTTTTGGGTTCCACATCACTTACCATATTGGGCACAATTTTGGGATCCTTCAATGGGATGAGGGATACCCAAACCTCTATCTGATCCTTCACTTATGAGGCTTGTGTTGTATTTTCATGCTAGGAATTTGGGGTTTGGCTAGGATCCACTTGCATCCCATTTCTCCACCTATTGCATTCTTGATGGGTGTCAATAATCCAATTCTTCCACTTGATATTATTATGGTGGACTTTTGGGACTCGTCTAAAGTCTATGCATGCTAATTTCTCTTCCCAGTATGATCCTTAGCCAAATATTGCAATTTTTTGCTGGCATCGCCTTAATAATCACTCTAGAGCTTATAACACTTTACCTCTTATAATTCAATGGTAGCATTTTGGGTTCCACATATTGTATTACATTGATCCATTTATATACCCATTACCACCCCTAGTTATTTTTCCATAGAATCAAGCTCTCATATCCAACCAGATGTCAAAGGCTCTCCTTCAACCTCCACCACTCAATGCTCATAGGTATGGCTTCGATAATTTGCTTCTACATTAACCATCATATTTATTAAAAAAATGGATGAGTGGGTAAATGCACATAAATTTTTACCCACACTTCTAGTAGCTCACAGGGGATTTCCACTTTGTGGGAACAGAAACCCAAATGAACATATTTTGCAAAATGTACTTTCTAATGGGAGAAAAAGGGGAAGGGGACAAAAATAAAAAAATGGAGAAGAAGATAGCTAGGGTAGGCTACAAGATAAAGGAGGATGGTGGTTTATGGGGTGCAAAATACACACAACATGATGGGACAAAATTATGAAGAGGAGAAGAAAAAAGCACAAAGAGTATAGAATACATAAACAAGAATATGAACTAACAAGGAATAAAGGGAGGAGAGGAGGCAGTGGTGGGAGAGTTAAAAGTACCATTAAATCAAGGATTTAAAGACATAATTAATTGAACAACAATAGCCAAACCAAAAAAACAAGACAAAACAAGAGAACAAGAGGGGATACATTGCCAAGCATACCTCAAGAAGAAGAGAAACATAACTATTGGATCCATGGGACACCCCCACATAGTAGCAAATTGAATCTCCTGGTTCATGGGATATCCTTAAGCATCGTACCCCTATAAGAATACTATGTAGGCACTATTTGTTGCTTCCAAATCAAATAGACTGCCATAGGCATCTACCATATTTAGGTGCCTCCTTTTCATGATTTGGTAGGAATTTATTTTATGGTCTTGAACATGTCATAAGTATTATTAATTGTACCCTCAGATTCATCCTCTTTATTCCAAAAATTACTTGCTTATCACTATTGAGAGTTATGTTTATAGGGAAATCCAAAAAGCAAGCAATGGAGATGGCACATTTTTTGAAATATTAGGTTTGAGTAAATGATCCACCAACACTTAGCAAGAAAGCCTATGCTCCCATTTTATGCGTGTCTTTTATGTGATGACTTCATTTCCTTATTTGGAATGTGTTGTGGTTGATCCACAACACACCCCAAAATTGGGGACCCACCTTTTTTGCAGGCTTGCAGAGAAGAATCTCGGTGACCCAGATGCTAAAATTGAAGAAAAGAGAAAAAAATGCCTAAGTGTTGAAAGGTGTCGCAAAATCGCGACATGTCGCGAAATCGCGACTGGTTGCGCCATCGCTGCCGAAAACAGGAAAGTTGTCGCGAAATCGCGACATGTAGCTCCATCGCTGCCAAAGAGGAGAGAAAAGAAAATTGAAAGTTGTCACGAAATCGCGACATGTCGCTGAGGAGAAAAGAAAAGGTGTCGTGAAATCGCGACATGCTGTTGAGAAGAAAATAAATGATGTCGCGAAATCGCGACACGCCGTTGGAAAAGGATGAGAATGGTAGCGATTTCGCGACGTGTTTTAGCAAACTGTATGGACGGAGAAAATAGTCACGATTTCGCGACGTGTTTTGCCGAAGATGTACGGATAGAGAAAATGGTCGCGATTTCATGACGTGTTTTGGCAAACTGTACGGACGGAGAAAATGGTCGCGATTTCGTGACGTGTTTTGGCAAACTGTATGGACGGAGAAAATGGTCGTGATATCGCGACAGGTTTTGCCAAGGCGTGCGAAACAGAAAATGGTCACGATTTCATGACGTGTTTCGGGGAGGCGTACGGAAAGAAAAAGCGGTAGCGATATCGCGACAGAAAGCTGCATGAAGGTCCAAGGGGGAAAAACGTCGCGATATCGCGACAGGTTTTTCCAAGGCGTACGGAAGATAAAAACGGTAGCGAAATCACGACGTGTCGAAAAATCACAGTCAACGCGGTCAACGACAACAAAACAGAAAAGATGTCACGAAATCGCGACGAGTTGGCAACAGAAAGGAAAAGATGTCACGAAATCGCGACGGGCATGCAGCAAAGCAGAAAAAGGTGTCACGAAATCGTGACGGATTGCTAGCAAGTCATAAAAAGATGCAGCGAAATCGCGACGGGTCGGTGGCATGAACAAAATTTTGCAGCGAAATCGTGACGTGTCGGTGGCAACAGAGTCAATAGGTAGCGATTTCGCTACAAAATTCTCAAAAGAGCCCGACGAGGTCAGAGGGTAGCGAATCACTACAATTTTCAGAGATGATACCACAGAGTTTCAAAATGTAGCGAATCGCTGCCATTTCTTGAAGACAAAGGCTCAAAGCCAAATGGTAGCGAATCGCTGCCATTTCTTGAAGACAAAGACTCGAAGCCAAATGGTAGCGAATCGCTGCCATTTCTTGAAGACAAAGGCTCAAAGCCAAATGGTAGCGAATCGCTGCCATTTCTTGAAGACAAAGACTCGAAGCCAAATGGTAGCGAATCGCTGCCATTTCTTGAAGACAAAGGCTCAAAGCCAAATGGTAGCGAATCGCTACCATTTCTGAAGGAGAAGGCTCAAATCGAAATGGTAGCGAATCGCTACCACATTTCAAAAGAGCCCGACGAAGGCCAAGGTGGTAGCGATATCGCTACCACATTTTGGGAAAAAGGTTCAAAGTTAGAAAGTGGTAGCGATATCGCTACCATTCGAAGAAGAAGGCCCAAAGCTTTAAAAGGGTAGCGATATCGCTACGAGAAGCGACCGGAGGTAGACAAATGAAAAATGGTCGTGACATCGCTACGGGGAGCTGATGAAGGCGTACGGCCGGGAAGCATGTAGCGATATCGCGACATGTCGTGATTTCGCGACATGTCGCCATATCGCGGCTAAGAAGGTGAACAGGCGGACTTGCAATTTTGTCGGGTTTTTGCATAGGAAAGCGTTACAGGGGGCGCAGAAAATGCGTGACACGTGGCGTGCAGGTGTCAAACTTGCAGAGGCGTTACATGCAGAGGTGGATTTCGAGCATTTTAAATTGGAGCGTGAATCAAAAGCGGGAAAAAGCAGGAATTTGAAAAGTCATATGCAGGAAGGTGAAATGAAGCGACGAGAGAAGATCGAAGAGCCATAACGATGCTATAAAACCAGAATTGCAAATTGAAGAGAGGGGTTGGAAATTGCCGAATACGAAGTTGCAGAGACAAGAGCTTTGTGCTATTCTGGGCCCGTACTTGGGCAATTTCCTTCTTTTTGTTCTGGAATTTTATACCTGGAACATTTTTGAATGTAATCGAAATATTCTTTAATACAAAATACAGAGAGTTGGCATCTTTTGGATGAGAAAGAAGGAGTTACTTCTGCATGCATGATTTAATGTCTATCTTTCCTTTCCAGATTTCTTAGGTTTCTAGGTGAAGTTTAATGCAAGATCTCTTGGTTGCTTCATGCGAATGCCTGAATCTGGAATTATAGTAGAAACCCTCGAGACCCGCACCTAGCCTATTTGGATTGTGTGAAAGTGCAGGTTCATTAGGTTAGGTTGTATGTAGAAAGCCTCAGTATCTTCGGTTTCATCAGATTAATGACAACTTTCATTCGTAATCTATTCTTATTGTTACTTTTGTTTACTTTTGTCTTTGCTTTTCAAACCCATATTTTATTTTCAGCAGCTTTAATTCATCGTGTTTGAATAAATCACTAAAAATCCATCGAATTAAAGATTAAAACAGATTTTATTCATTTTAGAGTCCATTGCACTTTTAGAATTAAATAAACCACGAGTGCCCCTTGTTAACATCCACTTGCAAACCCTAAGGTGTTCTTAGCATTTCATTTTAAACGACATCCTTGATAATCAATAATTAGCATAATAAGAACCTTGGAGAAATCGTTTTTCTTTGCAAGCAGAGGATTTAGGACTCGGATCCTACAGGAGAGTGTGTTTTCACAATCGGGTTAAAACACCACTCAACAGATTGGCGCTAGAAGGAGGGCCGAATTGGTTTATTCTACTTTGATGTTTCATATTTGAATAGTACGTTTTTGATATAAATTTTGAAATCATATCTCTTAAATCTCATAGACGGCTAAACTGCGGCATTTGTTTTTCGGTTGCAGGTATTCTTCGTGATAATCGAGAGTTTAGCCAAGGAGAGCCGAGGCGATTTATGTTATCATGAGGGCTAGGCACTATTCTTAACGTTTTGACTTTTCATGCAGGAGTAATACGATTTGATTTGACTTTAAAAAAATATAAAAAAATATAAAAGATAAAATAAAAAAAAATTAAAATGAATATAAAAATATATATATATATATAAATAAATAATAATAATAATAATAAAAAAAAAAAAAGAGAAAGGAACTTTTGGCTATTAAAGTTATCTTCTTCAAAATTCACTAATGGCTATGTTTGCACCGTGGATGACAGGTAGCCCATTAAATATACCGGGAGTTCAACATTATTTGCCCGTCGGTTTTGAGAGATGTCTTCCTCATTTTGTGTCTAATGGGACAAACACCGTAGAAGGACACATTCAAGCATTTAAATTTGTTGTGAACCACTTAACAAGTTGGTATGACGATGTCGCTTGTAGAATGTTCCTTTACACCTTGGACAAAGTGGCGTATGATTGGTTCACCAGTCTGCCTTTAGGGTCTATCACTTCTTGGGCTCAGCTAGAGGCAGCATTTCTCAATCAATTCAACAAAAAGCAAGTTGACCCAATCCTCATGTACAATCAGTTCGCCTATATTAGAAAAGGGCCAAGTGAAAATGTGAAGTCATTTTCTGAGAGATTCTTTGGATTATATGCTCAATTAGTGACATTTTATGTTCTTCACGAAGAAGTGGCCCTCCAAATATACATCAATGCTCTTGATTCACCCATGTCCACATATTTGCGAGGGATGCCTCAAATCACATCTTTGTCACAAGCCTATACTCAAGCAATGGCAATTGAGCAGCAATTGAGTTGTCAAAATTTTGGTGTGGGTTTCGGATCATGTAATATTCAACCATTTAATACCTCCTTTACCCACCCAATGATTTATCCACCTCAACCAAGTTCAAGTGTGAGTCAATTTCAGAGCCAACAATCATTCCCAAGCTTCAATCAAATTCGAAATCCTCAACCTACCATGCAACATCAACCGTCTTTCTTAAGTATGAATCAACTTCAAAATCCTCATCTTGATTCAAAAGATGTTGCTAAAATCAATTTCAATGATTTTCATAGGAATATGATTCTAGGCAAGGGAGGAATACTAAATCCAACTAGTAGGGAAGCATGGGATAGATTGGAAACCCTTGACTCACCAAAAGATGAATTATATGAGGATGAATCTGATTCGGATGACACATTGGAAGACATTGTTGAAAGCAATGGCCTAGGAGATCCACACCTTCCAAATTGTGATAAAATTGAATCATGGGTTACACATGTGGATTATGATAGCCTTATCAGTTTGAATACAAGCAATAACCCAATTTTGGAAGAAATTGAACCATTTAAGGAAGGTGAATATAAATTTGATGAGAAGCATGTTGATGAATTAAAGGATGAAGAAGAAATGGTTGAGCATCACAATTTGATTTTGAAAGATGATCATCATGATTCTTGGGAAGAATATGCTCACCCCAAACCTTCTAACGAAATTTGTGTGCCTATTGATATGCGGGATGATACAATTGCCCTTTCACATGAGGATATTACGAGTCCTGTGCAATCTGAAAATGTTTTGGAAGAAGGATTGGAATCTCATCAAGGGTTTGAGAAGAATAATAATTCTACTACCATGGATGAAGAAGGAGAGTCGATTGTTTTTGTTCCTCTTGGGGGGCAAGAAATTAGGAAGTTTGATCCACCTTTTGTTTCTACAATGTCTATGCCATCTCAAGATGTTGAAATTACAAAGCCTAGGTGGTGTGGGTTGGATGATATTGATGATCTTAATGAAAATATGGATTTGGTGACGACTCAAGCCATTGATCATGGAAAGGTGTCACGTGACACATATCTTGAAAATTTAGGCTCTTGTTTTGAAAAATATGGACGCATGTTTGATTGGGTGCCTAACTTTGGTGTTTTTGAACAGGTATTGGGCGATGAAGAAGACAACGAGAAAAAAGAAAAGGCTACTAATACTCATCAAGTTATGATAAATTTTAATCATGATGGGTTGAGTATGGATGATAAGGGGAAATCTTTACCTTTGGTAGTAGCTACAAAAATCTCAAGTGATGGGTTACATAATGTCCTTTTGGATGCTAACAACATTAATGAGGAAATGCCAAATTTCGTTGATGTTTATCAAGTGTTGAATGATGTTGATGGTTTTAAAATCCTGGAAAATGAGTTGAAGTCAAGATTTTTAGAGATAGGCTCTTGTTTGCAACATCTCACATTTGAAAAGGATAGCCTACTTCTAAATCATGAAGGGAACGATGAAGCTTGCACTTTAAAGAATAGACAAGATAAAATTGAATATCAACTATTGTCTAATCAATTTGACTTGAATCTCACCTATGATGTTGGTAATAGAACTAAATCAAAGTTGAAGGATGAACATGGCAAGTTGAGGTGTGTTGCATTGCTTGGTCTGATCTTATTGTTGTTGGATTCCTATAAAATTTGGCATGTATATTGTGTCATATGTTTTTTGATATGTTCTTATCATGTTTGGGATCCAGGAAAATGATAATCCAAGCTTTGCATCATCCTGTATTATATTGTACATTTGTATATAGATTTTGGTTTTTTGGATTTTGGTTTGTGTTTTCAAAGTTTCATTTTGGGATTGCAGTTTGGTTTTGGATTGAACAAGTTTTAATTTACAGTTGTGTGTTTATTTTATTTGTCTATATATAAAAAAAAAAAAAAAAAATGATGAAAAGAAATTTGAGATGTCAACTTATGCTTAAAGTTAGGAGAATATGAAATATGGGAATTATCTTGTAAAGGCTCCACCAATAACATAAAACATTTTAAGTTATATTGTCTGATTTTGTGATACATGAAAGAATCAGTTTTGCATGACAAATCATTTCATTTGCAAAGGTAATGCATTCATGTTCCATCTCACCTCACATACATTTCATTTTAGTTACATATGCATCTTATGTACAAGCCATTAAAGTATGTCAAATCCTCTTAGGGTTGTGTTATAACATGTATGTAAGTAGCTCCTAAGGTTGGAAACTGAGTCTTGAGATATCTAGAACCAAGCACGTCTCATGCATTAAAAAGGATCTTGAGCAAAATGATCAAAACCTAACTTGGAAGGAAAGGTTGGGCGAAAGAAGTATTTCCTGTCTATCCTATTATGCAACATGATCCTTAAAACAGTGGTTTTGACCACTTCCATTAAGCTTAAAGCCTAAAATTAGAGTAGTAAGGATAGGGTTAAATCCTCATCGAACTTAGGTTGAGGATCCAATTCCCCAAAGCTTTGATTTGACCCACATGGAGTAGTAAGGATAGGGTATAAATTCTCATCTCGGTTGGTTGAGAATCTGATTCCCCAAAGCTCTTATGTCTCATTTCATAATCAGTCTTGGATTGTAAGGATCGTACTATTTGTCCCTAACAAGGGATGGGTAGTCATCCCCAAGGTCTAAGTAACAAAATTAATATTTTCCATTCACATCTAAAGTTTGGATTGTAAGGATCGTACTACATGTCCCTAACCAGGATGGGTAGTCATCCCCAAGGTCTAAGAATAAAAAATAATATAAAAAAAAATAAATAAATAAATAAATAAATTTTTCCCATCTCATCTTTATTTTGGATTGTAAGGATCGTACTACTTGTCCTCTGCAAGGGATGGGTAGTCATCCCCAAGGTCCAAAGAAATGGAGATAAGTTTTGGATTGTGGGGTTAGATATGCCCATGCATGGCATCATGTCTTGCCTAAAAAAACAAGACCACTGATTGTCTAGAGGGTTAGACTAGCATGACCATTTCTTCCATAACTGGTTTAATTATTTTTCTTAAAGTGAGGTAATGAACTCTAAATCAGAATAGTAAGGATAAGGTTAAACTCTCATCTCGGTTGGTTGGGAGTCTGATTCCCCAAAGTTCTGATTTCACATTCACTTGCACATGGGTTCTAGATAGTAGGGACTCATAACCAACTTTGGGATACAATAAGATAATGAACTAGTGGATCCTAAGAGGGTTTGGCAATCTTGAATGCTTGTACATAGTATTAGAAGAAGTACCATGCCCTTTATGGAAGCAAATCTCCTTGCACATTCATTAGGGTACACAAATCATTCACCATCCCATATATGCATTCATGCAAAACAGATAATGGAATGTTGATCAATTTCAAACGATAGGGAATGAAAACACATTGCACACACTGAGCTAATACTTGATGATTCCGATGATTCATGTACTTTGATCTTTGGGCATTTGTTATTTTGCTTATGTGCTAACATGTATTTGCGAGTTTGTGATATGTTTCAGGTTGGGTTCTTACTAAAATGCTCAAGAGAATTTGACAGCAGAGTCGCCATTTGTTGTGGTTGATCCACAACACACCCCAAAATTGGGGACCCACCTTTTTGCAGGCTTGCAGAGAAGAATCTCGGTGACCCAGATGCTAAAATTGAAGAAAAGAGAAAAAAATGCCTAAGTGTTGAAAGGTGTCGCGAAATCGCGACATGTCGCGAAATCGCGACTGGTTGCGCCATCGCTGCCGAAAATAGGAAAGTTGTCACGAAATCGCGACATGTAGCTCCATCGCTGCCAAAGAGGAGAGAAAAGAAAATTGAAAGTTGTCGCGAAATCGCGACATGTCACTGAGGAGAAAAGAAAAGGTGTCGCGAAATCGCGACATGCTGTTGAGAAGAAAATAAATGATGTCGCGAAATCGCGACACGCCATTGGAAAAGGATGAGAATGGTCGCGATTTCGCGACGTGTTTTGGCAAACTGTACGGACGGAGAAAATGGTCGCGATTTCGCGACGTGTTTTGGCAAACTGTACGGACGGAGAAAATGGTCACGATTTCGCGACGTGTTTTGGCAAACTGTACGGACGGAGAAAATGGTCGCGATTTCGCGACGTGTTTTGGCAAACTGTACGGACGGAGAAAATGGTCGCGATATCACGACAGGTTTTGCCAAGGCGTGCGGAACAGAAAAATGGTCGCGATTTCGTGACGTGTTTCGGGGAGGCGTACGGAAAGAAAAAGTGGTAGCGATATCGTGACAAAAGCTGCATGAAGGTCCGAGGGGAAAAATGGTCGCGATATCGCGACGAGGTTTTGCCAAGGCGTACGGAAGATAAAAGCGGTAGCGATATCGCGACGTGTATCGTGGTCAACGGGTCAGAAAGATGCCATGAAATCGCGAGAGTTGGGATGAAAAGATGTCACGTCGAAGAAAAAGGTAGTGAAATCGTGTTTCATAAAGTGCAATCGGAGAGTGGTGATGACAAATTTTGCGAAATCGCGATTGGTGGCAACAGAGTCAATAGGTAGCGATTTCGCTACAAAATTCTCAAAAGAGCCCGATGAGGTCAGAGGGTAGCGAATCACTACCACTTTTAGAGAAGATAAGGGCTTAAAAAAAAGTGGTAGCGATTCGCTACCATTTCATGAAAGAGAAAGGCCCAAAGCCAAAATGGTAGCGAATCGCTGCCATTTCATCAAGACAAAGGCTCGAAGCCAAAGTGGTAGCGATATCGCTACCATTTCTTGAAGACAAAGGCTCAAATTCAAATGGTAGCGAATCGCTACACATTTCATGAAGACAAATGCTCGAAGTCGGAGGGTAGCGATAGCGCTACAAGTTTAGTGAAGACGAGGGCTTCAAAGCAAAATGGTAGCGAATCGCTACCATGTCATGAAGAAGAAGGCTCAAAGCAAAAGTGGTAGCGAATCGCTACCACATTTCAAAGGGACCCGACGAAGGCCAAGGTGGTAGCGATATCGCTACCACATTTTGAAAAGGGTTCAAAGTTAGAAAGTGGTAGCGATATCGCTACCATTCGAAGAAGAAGGCTCAAAGCTTTAAAAGGGTAGCGATATCGCTACGAGAAGCGGCCGGAGGTAGACAAATGAAAAACGATCGCGACATCGCTACGAGGAGCTGCTAAAGGCGTACGGCCGAGAAGCATGTAGCGATATCGTGACATGTCATGATTTCGCGACATGTCAGCCATATCGTAGCTAAGAAGGTGAACAGGCGGACTTGCAGTTTTGTCAGGTTTTTTCGTAGGAAAGCGTTACAGGGGACGTAGGAAAATGCGTGACACGTGGCGCACAGGTGTCAAACTTGCAGAGGCGTTACATGCGAGAGGTGGATTTCGAGCGTTTTAAATTTGAGCGTGAATCAAAACGGGAAAAAGCGAGAATTTGAAAGGTCACTTGCAGGAAGGTGAAATGAAGCGACGAGAGAAAATCGAAGAGCGCGTCAAACATTATAAAACCAGAATTGCAAATTGAAGAAAGGGGTTGGAAATTTCCGAATACAGAGTTGCAGAGACAAGAGCTTCGTGCTATTCTGGCCTTGTACTTGGGCAATTTCCTTCTTTTTGTTCTGTAATTTTATACCTGGAACATTTTTGAATGTAATCAAAATATTCTTTAATACAAAATACGGAGAGTTGGCATCTTTTGGATGAGAAAGAAGGAGTTACTTCTGCATGCATGATTTAATGTCTATCTTTCCTTTCCGGATTTCTTAGGTTTCTAGGTGAAGTTTAATGCAAGATCTCTTGGTTGCTTCATGCGAATGCCTCGAATCTGGAATTATAGTAGAAACCCTCGAGACCCGCACCTAGCCTATTTGGATTGTGTGAAAGTGCGGGTTCATTAGGTTAGGTTGTATGTAGAAAGCCTCGGTATCTTCGGTTTCATCGGATTAATGACGACTTTACTGATCGTAATCTATTCTTATTGTTACTTTTGTTTACTTTTGTCTTTGCTTTTCAAACCCATATTTTATTTTCAGCAGTTTAATTACTGTGTTTGAATAAATCACTAAAAATCCATCAGAATTAAAGATTAAAACAGATTTTATTCATTTTAGAGTCCATTGCACTTTCAAAATTAAATAAACCACAGTGCCCCTTGTTAACATCCACTTGCAAACCCTAAGGTGTTCTTAGCATTTCATTTTAAACAGCATCCTTGATAATCAATAATTAGCATAATAAGAACCTTGGAGAAATCATTTTTCTTTGCAAGCAGAGGATTTAGGACTCTGATCCTACAGGAGAGTGTGTTTTCACAATCGGGTTAAAACACCACTCAACAGAATGACATGTCATAAGTTATGCCTCATGCGAAGGCTAATTTTTTGGGTATTAGTTACAGTATTTTTGCACTATTTTACCTTTATCCGTTGGGCTATAGAGTCACAACAACAAAAACCCAAAATGCAAACAAGAACAAAGAAGAAAAAGATGGAGGAAAAGAAAGGAAAGTGCTTATACAAAAACAACTAATGGGATCTGGTAAACCACATCCATAATTTTTGGTCCTTTTAATAAATCTTGTAATAAATACCTAAAAAATTTCCCATGCAGCCATTGAATCAATATGATACTAAATTTTGTGTAGCTACGTACTTGCCACACTTTTTATTTAATTATCAATTATATACACAAAAATATGGCATGCTTAACATACCTAAGCCAAGGATTATTTTGCAATTCATCCTATGAATTTGTAGTGTCTAGACCACATAGTACCAAACCTAAGTTGTTATTCATGTTCGACTTGGCACTATCCATAATCATCATCAACTGCATCAGTATTCTAGTCAATTATTTTATCTTACCTCAAATCTCCTATACTTTGGGCATGAATGGTTGGCATGCAAGCCATTCTTGTCATGTAAGTTCTTCCTTCGAGTGTTGACTCCTATGAATATAGACAGTGATGATCTATCCCTAAATCCATCCAATCAGGAACCCATATATGATTCTCCCCTACCACTACCACATTCTGAATGATTACCCAACCACCTGCACTGCCATCCCTTCGATCCAATTAGACCTACAATCTAACTAGAAGGCTACCACAATGAAGTCGAGTAAAGGTTGCATAATGTAATTTTGGTCGGGATGACCATACCATTGGTATATCATCTAAACTTGCCCTACATTGGCTTATGATCCCCTTGAGATGTCTTACTTTTGGTTCACCTTAGCGTTCAATGTATAAAGGGTGCAACCTCTAATTTTGTATTGAAATAATTTTTCTAGCCAATGGGATGAACATTTGGTCATGCTCCTAGGTTATATATCCTCCCATTCACTTGAGAAAATCTAGATCTAAGAATAAGCTAAATAGGAAAGGGATCTCTACCACCTCTATATCTTGAATGACAGTAAAGTCTGGGTGTCTACATATCAACATAGGGACCCTGCATAGGGTCCCTACCTTCTTCAAATACTTTCCTTTAAAAATTAAATCTTCTAGATTTTATGGATTTGGGATGAGTCCAAAACCTTTGTAGATTTCCATCAGCATGATTGATACCTTGGCCCTTGGATCCACCATGCAATTATGTAGTATATGATTTTCCAATGAAAGGGATAGGTAGAAAGGGGGGAGTGATATACTGAAGGATTGAGGAGAGTTCTAGTGGTAGGTACATGTGCATCCTTAACAAATGTAGTTTTTACCATAGAAATGCCTATCATGTTGACCTTTTATAAGCCAAAAAATATTTTCTTGACCCTACTGATATAGGGATAGATCTCCCAAATAAAGTGTGAAGCTATTCTATTATTTTTGCTCTCTTCTCAACACTGATAATAGAGAAATATAATTTCTTATATGCTTGTAGCCTTTTATAGCATAGTCACGATGATGGGCTCTCTAAGGAGGTGTTTTGCAAAGGTATTCGGTCCCTTGCATCAATGGCTTGTACTAGCAAGGAGGGAGCATGCTTGTCCATATGTCTATTCAGTTGAGGTATTGCGTAAGGTGTGATTTCTTGATAATAATACTTTTGTATTGAGTTGAAGGCAATCAGGTTGTTCATCATAGGATCTCTCATTCTTCCTTCATGATAGTTTTTTATTCCTTCCTCTTGAAGTCCACCATGGAAAGGGGGGATATCTGGAATTGGGATTGAATCATATTCCCTTCTTCCACCATGAACTGGCCATGCCACCCTATTTGAACTCATCCTCATTTCCTCTATTCTCTAATGTGGGGTGGGTGATGAAGTCTATTCCATAGCTAACTTCCAATTACTGAGGTTAGGACTTTTGTTATCTAGGATTTGTACTTCCATCTCCCTAACTTCTTTAGTCATCCTTTGGAGATTGAACTTCAATTTTTGTTTGTCCTAGAGATTAAGGATGATATCATATTGCATTATCTAGTATGGGTACTACTTGGCCTTATCGAGGGGTGGAGTGGAAGATACACCTATAAAGTGGTGTACCATACATGCAACCTCCCTTAGAGGTATTTTACCCACTTGGATTAGTATGCTTTCAGCTCATATGATCTCCTTGAAAATCTGTAAAAACCTTTTTTTCTCTAAACTATTGAATAATAAGGCTTATGTTAGAGTCAAAAGTTGAGTGTAGAACGAGGCCTTGTCAGATGTACCTCTCGATTATCGAGTATGATTCCAAGTGCATCCACATATGCACCACCTTCAAAATTAACTTTAAAAAATGAATCTAGATGCTTTGACTCCCTATTCCATGTTTATCCACCATGCCAATGATTATCATGAAGAACACAAGCTTATACTGAGAGGGGGGGTGAACAGTATAAGACCTCTTTTTACTTTTTCCTTTATACTTCAAAATAGTAAAGCAATATACCCAAAGCAATATCAAAGCAATGCACAATATCATCCACAAAGTGACACTAATTTTAATGTGGTTCACCCAGAATGGCTGGGCTACGTCCACAAAAATTTTCTCTAAAATTTATCTCAAAGTTCTTTGGGAATCCTTCCCAATTATAGTGTTTATGAGCCTCGGCCCAAAGGATATACCTTCCCCCAATCAAAATTTATGAGCCTCTGCTCAAAGGAGATACCTTCCCCTCTACTATGGAAATGATCCCTCAGAAGATCAACTGCCTCTACCTCTTGCTAGCACGTGGAACTCCTTTCCATCGAAGACCTCCTGTCATCAATGCTTAGCCTAAGAGACCTCTACCTTCTATGATCACGTCCACAACAGCTCAACAACCTGTACCAAACACAGTCAGTCGGTCTAGTACAAGTCTTCCTCTATCTGTCAGATCTGTCCAACTCTTGAAAAAATCAATCCTCTACATACAAGCCTTCTCAAAGACTTGCCAACTGTCCTCAGGTTCTTCTCATAGAACCAATGCACCTCTGTCCTCAATTTCTCTGATACAACTATCAAACTCAGCTCACAAGTCCTCTGTTAGGACCTGTCCAAATCTACTCACAAGTCCCCACCGAAACCTATCCAAAACTGCTCACAAGTTCCCACCGAAACCTATCCAAAAACTGCTCACAAGTCCCCACCGGAACCTGTCCAAAAACTCAGCAAGCTCACCAAGAAAAATTTCTTAGTAGGAAATCACAAAGTGAATTTTTAGAGACCCAATGTGATTTGTCAAACTCATAGAAGCATAAAGAGAATTGTTAGAGACTCAATATGTTCTATACTCAAATCCCAATCTCAAAACTCAAATCAAATCAACTCAGCTCAATCTCAATCTCAAATCTAAAAACTCAACTCAATATCTGAAATGGATAGGATAGAATGTTTTCTTTCAAGAACATGAAACCCCAACAATTGCCAACTATGCAAAGAATCACATAACAATGATACTCATGTTCTTTTCACCATCAATTAGGGTTTCAACAACAATGCTCATCAAACAAGGTTTAGTCAACCAACACCATTCAACTCAAAATCAACCTTGAAGCATTCAACCAATCATCACAAGAAAAGGAAACAAGTAGAAATCCTTTTCCCTCCAAAGATATTTGAACAAAACAACCACCAACACAATATCACCAAATGCAAAGAATAACTTGCTCAAATCAACTCAATGGAGTAAGCCCAATATCATGAATCAAGTAAAGCAATAACTTGATCAAACAACCTCTATGGAAGCAACTCAACCATCAAACTCAAAACAGCAAACCAAGGGTTCCACCAACTTAATGCAAGTAGCTAGACTCACAAATATAAACCCTAGTGCACAAAGCTTCCACTATCTCAAACCAAAACTTATGCATTCACCAAAAAATCTCCTTAAGGCTAACAATGCATAAGTAGTCTTCAAAAAACCAGAAAATAGGATTTACACCCAACCAAAGGAAACCTAGTTGAAAACCTTTTCACTCCAACCTTATTTCAGAAAAACATACACCAATCATACTCATAAGAAAAATGTGCCCATACCTTTTTTGAGTAGAAGAATATTGATCCTTAAAGCTGTCACCACACACAACCCTCAAACTTCCAACCAAGTTAGGGTTAGAACCAAGATAAATGACCATATATAAAAACTTTCCTTAATACACCTTTTAGCTCCTCTTCTTTATGAACAACCACCAAAGAAGCCAAAAACACAACAACCAAAACTTACACCTTATATCTCCATTTTTAAATTTAGCATAGCAAAAGACTAATCTCAAAAATACAACCAAAGAAATATCCCCTTATTTCTCCTATGTCTTTTAAACAATGCTAAACAATGCCAAAAATCATATCAAGAAAATAATCACACCTTATAATGGCTGCCCTTGAAGAATCTGAAATTCGCGGCACAAAACACGTTTTAATAAAAATGTGACTAATCCATGCACAGCTCCCTCCGCGGGGATAGAAATGCAGACCTCTACCTACGCAAGGCCCAAACGCAGCCTTCACTGCCACTATCCCACAAGGGGCTTTCGAAGTCCAAGACGGACTTCCTTCCACATAAACTGTCAAGCTTTCCGAAAGCTTTTCAAACCACGAGCTCTCCTCTTTTGCAGCATAAACAGAACATTCGATCGTAGCCAAACCAATTAATTGCCTTCAATTTTTCAAGAAAGTTTAACCTTAGGAACCTTCTCATATTTATAGTCCATACGTGGACTTTAGAACACGTCGGTTGCAAAGAAAAGTAATTTCGAATTTAATCAAAATTTGCTTTCTAAAGGGTTTAAAAACCCTTAAAGTATTTTTAATAAATTAAAAATAATTTCTCCCTTAATTAATTAAATAATTAATTAATTAAAACCTTGAAGGGTTTTAAATAATAATTAAATAAATAATAAAGAGAACCTCCATTGGTTTTAATAAAAACCATTGCCAATGGAATCTCTCTGGATTCTCTTAAAAATATTCTCTTGGAATCTTCCACCTTTGAAGCCAACACATCCTCTTAATATTAATGTCATTTCCTTTTGACATCAATGACAACTCATAGACACGAAGCTAGGATCTCAAACCCAAAATTTCCAACAATCTCCCTCTTTGTCATTGATGGCAAACCATGCTTCTCAACAACACAGAAACTCAACATAAAAAGCTCCCCCTGTCTTGAGGCTCTTCCCCTTACTCAAATCTCTCCCCCTTTGTCATCAATGGCAAAGGGTCACCTTTGGGGATCGAGACTAAGAATGAGCCTCTTAGCTTAGTCCCTCCCCCACCTCCTGTTGAGGTGTTTAATTTCAGGGTGGGAGTAAAACTCCCAACAGGCATTGATCATCATCAGTGTCTATAGATGCCTTACCATGTCTTCTCTTGTTCTCCTTGTCCATATTCCTGCTCTCTGTTCTTGTCACCGTTCCTCGTTCCTCGTTATCATTCCCTGTTCTTATCCATGCCTTGATCCTTGGACCTGTTCATACCACTGTTCTTGTTCCTATACCTTGGAAGTTCAGCTCTACACTGTCTAGTTGTGTGACCTTCATTGTTGCACTTATAACAAGTAACAATGTTATTTCTTTTAGGCATACCTGTTCTTTGAATACACCTGTTCTGACTAACCTTGTTCCTATTATTAGCCTTGCAAAAAATTGCCTTATGCCCAAATTGTTTACAAGAGTAGCAATACCCTTGAAAGAAATTAGCACTTCTGAAACTGTCATTTACCTCCTTCACTTGAGCCATGCAATGTGAAGCCATGTGACCAAACTTGTGACAAGCAAAACATCTGCCATTAAACTTTCCTGTAAATGACCTTCTAGGTCCTATAAACTTTCTCCCCTTTTTTTTTTTCCTATTTTATGTTTCTGTGCATCTATCACTCAAGGACTCTTTCTTTGAAATACTCTCCTCATCAGAACTCTCTTCTTTTTGGAATCTCTTACTAGATTCTCCAACCTGTTCCTTGTGTTTCTTACCAAAACCAAGACCTGTTTTATCTGTTGCTCTTCTTTGATCTTTGATGATGGACTTTACCTTTTTGGAGCTATCTTGAAACTTGTAAAGCTTATCCTTGTACTCTTTAGTTTCCTCTTTCAAAGAAGCCATTTTCTGTTCTAACTCACTATACTCAAGAACCTTAGACTCTAACTCATCCTTGAGTTCTTGTGTCTTAGCTATAGAGAAGTCAAGAATTTCTATAAGATCATCTCTCTCCATACAACATTCATCTAACTTATCCTTGAGTCTAGCATTCTTCTTTCTTTCCTTTTCCAAAACACTAAGAGCACTAATAAGTTCACTTTCAAGATCCTTTATTTGTTTGCTTTTTGAATCATCAAAGCCTTTTTCAGATTTCTTATCACTAGAGGTGCTACCCTTTTCAAAAAACATACATGCATCTTCCTTATAGTTTTCTGAAGCATCCTCATACATACTAGAAACCAAATCATTATTTGTGCAATCATCCTCAAGGTGACCAAAATTTCCACATCTAAGACATTTCATGATAATGAATCTATGTTTCAGTTCTTCCTCTTTTTCTGATATGAACATCTCATTTTCATTATCACTTGAAGAACTTTCACTATCACTACTAGAACACTTACTTGCTTTGTCTAGGTAGAAACTCTTCTTGTGCTTGTGAGAATACCTCTTTCCTTGATTGATGTGCTCATATTTGTTTTTCCTGTGATGCTTGTGCTTTTTAGAATCCTTGCTCTTAGAATCCTGTTTATCTTCATCACTTTCATTCTTGGGAACAAGTACGATCGAGTAGCATAATGACCAAACTTTCCACAATTGAAACATCTTATATTTTTCATACTTGTGTGATTTCTAGAGAACTTGCCTTTCTTGCTGTAATATGCCTCTTCACCACTAGAAGACTCATCACTATCTTGAAGCTGTTTACCCTTGGATTCCTTGGTAGCCTTGAAAGTTGCATCTTTCTTGACATCAACCTTCACTTGAGTTCTCAACTCAAATGCTGTAAGTATACTATGGAGCTCATCCTTTTTCAACTTATCCAAATCTTTAGCTTCCTCAATAGCAAAAATATTTTCACTAAATATATTAGGAAGAGATCTTAAAATCTTATCACAAACATCATTTTCAGCAATCTCAATACCTAAGTCTTTCATGGAGTTAACAACCTCATCCATACGAAGCATGTAGTCACTAATATTTTCATCATCATTCATCTTGAGTTGTTCAAACATACCTTTGAAGTGTCTCAACTTGGCCTTTCTAAAATTTGTATCATCTGTATGAACCACCTTCAACTGTTTCCACATTTCACTAGTTGTCTTGTAGTGAATCACTTTGGTGAGATCTGCTTTCTATAAGCCTTTTAGGATTGCATTCATTGCTTTTGAATTGATGTGATGTAGGAGCCTTTCTTCTTTAGTATTAGGACCATGTTCAGGAATAGTGTACTCATCTTCAATCACTTCCCAAACCTCATTCCAAGTGCCATTAGATGAACCTTCATCCTTGCACTCCAAAGACCAAAATCTGACCCATCAAGAATAGGTGTTGCATTGCCACTTGAATGATCCATTGTGTTCTTTACTAGCTTTTCCTTCAAGCTGTTAAACTTTATGAAGGCACCAGCTCTGATACCAATTGAAGAACACAAGCTTATACTGAGAGGGGATGTGAACAGTATAAGACCTATTTTTACTTTTTCCTTTATACTTCAAAATAGTAAAGAAATATACCTAAAGCAATATCAAAGCAATGCACAATATCATCCACAGAGTGACACCAAATTTAACGTGGTTCACCCAGAATGGTTGGGATACGTCCACAAAACTTTTCTCTAAAAGTTATCTCAAATTTCTTTGGGAATCCTTCCCAATTACAATGTTTATGAGCCTCGGCCCAAAGGAGATACCTTCCCCCAATCAAAATTTATGATCCTCTACTCAAAGGAGATACCTTCCCCTCTACTCTAGAAATTATCCCTCAGAAGCTCAACTGCCTCTACCTCTTGCCAGCACATGGAACTCCTTTCCATCGAAGACCTCCTGTCCTCAATGCTTAGCCTAAGATACCTCTGCCTTCTATAATCACGTCCACAATAGCTTAGCAACCTGTACCAAACACAGTCAGTAAGTTTAGTACAAGTCTTCCTCTTTCTGTCAGATTTGTCCAACTCTTGAACAAATCAATCCTCTGCATGCAAGCCTTCTCAAAGACTTGCCAACTCGTCCTCGAGGTTCTTCTCATAGAACCAATGCACCTCTGTCCTCAAGTTCTCTGATAGAACTATCAAACTCAGCTCACAAGTCCTCTACTAGGACCTATCCAAATCTTCTCACAAGTCCCCATCGGAACTTGTCCAAAAAATTGCTCACAAGTCCCCACCGGAACCTGTCCAAGAACTGCTCACAAGTCCCCACTGGAACCTGTCCAAAAACTCGACAAGCTCACCAAGAAAACTTTCTTAGTAGGAAATCACAAAGTGAATTGTTAGAGACCCAATGTGATTTGTCAAACTCATAGAAGCATAAAGAAAATTGTTAGAGACTCAATATGTTCTATACTCAAATACCAATCTCAAAACTCAACTCAAATCAACTCAGCTAAATCTCAATCTCAAATCTCAAAACTCAACTCAATATCTGAAATGGATAGGATAGAATGTTTTCTTTCAAGAACATGAAACCCCAACAATTGCCAACTATGCAAAGAATCACATAACAATGATACTCATGTTATTTTCACCATCAATTAGGGTTTCAACAAAAATGCTCATCAAACAAGGTTTAGTCAACCAACACCATTCAACTCAACATCAACCTTGAAGCATTCAACCAATCATCACAAGAAAAGGAAACAAGTAGAAATCCTTTTCCCTCCAAAGATATTTGAACAAAACAACCACCAACACAATATCACCAAATGCAAAGAATAACTTGCTCAAATCAACTCAATGGAGTAAGCCCAATATCATGAATCAAGTAAAGCAATAACTTGATCAAACAACCTCTATGGAAGCAACTCAACCATCAAACTCAAAACAACCAACCAAGGGTTCCACCAACTCAATGCAAGTAGCTAGACTCACAAATATAAACCCTAGTGCACAAAGCTTCCACTATCTCAAACCAAAAATTATGCATTCACCAAAAACTCTCCTTAACGATAACAATGCATAAGTAGTCTTCAAAAAACCAGAAAATAGGATTTACACCCAACCAAAGGAAACCTAGTTGAAAACCTTTTCACTCCAACCTTATTTCAGAAAAACATACACCAATCATACTCATAAGAAAAATGTGCCCATACCTTTTTGGAGTAGAAGAAAATTGATCCTTAAAGCTGTCACCACACACAACCCTCAAACTTCCAACCAAGTTAGGGTTAGAACCAAGATAAATGACCATATATAAAAACTTTCCTTAATACACCTTTTAGCTCCTCTTCTTTATGAACAACCACCAAAGAAGCCAAAAACACAACAACCAAAACTTACATCTTATATCTCCATTTTTAAATTTAGCATAGCAAAAGACTAATCTCAAAAATACAACCAAAGAAATATCCCCTTATTTATCCTATCTTTTAAACAATGCTAAACAATGCCAAAAATCATATCAAGAAAATAATCACACCTTATAATGGCTGCCCTTGAAGAATTCGAAATTCGTGGCACAAAACATGTTTTAATAAAAACGTGACTAATCCATGCACAACTCCCTCTGCTGGGATCAAAACGCAGACCTCCGCCTACGCAAGGCCCAAATGCAGCCTTCGTTGCCACTAGCCCACAAGGGGCTTACGAAGTCCAAGACGAACTTCCTTCCACATAAACGGTCAAGCTTTCCGAAAGCTTTTCAAACCATGAGCTCTCCTCTTTCTCAGCGTAAATAGAACATTCGATCACAGCCAAACCAATTAATTGCCTTCGATTTTTCAAGAGAGTTTAACCTTAGGAACATTCTCATATTTATAGTCCATACGTGGACTTTAGAACACGTCGGCTGCAAAGAAAAGTAATTTCGAATTTAATCGAAATTTGCTTTCTAAAGGGTTTAAAAACCCTTAAAGTATTTTTAATAAATTAAAAATAATTTCTCCCTTAATTAATTAAATAATTAATTAATTAAAACCTTGAAGGGTTTTAAATAATAATTAAATAAATAATAAAGAGAACATCCATTGGTTTTAATAAAAACCATTGCCAATGGAATCTCTTTGGATTCTCTTAAAAAGATTCTCTTGGAATCTTCCACCTTTGAAGCCAACACATCCTCTTAACATTAATCTCATTTCCTTTTGACATCAATGACAACTCATAGACACGAAGCTAGGATCTCAAACCCAAAATTGCCAACATATCACCGCTTCACCATCATCCCTCCCCTACATAGTGCTCGGGTGGCTCTGACAGGCTCGCTTCCCATGAATCACCATCCTTCACACCTTGCATGGATTCACCACACTTTAATTCTTAGCCTTTTTAGCATGCACAATGGTTAGAGTGTTAAACTAAAGTCATAGCTGAGTACTTTCTATTTCACTCAGTTTCACTCACACCCTTTGTATCCTAAGTTTAGAACCACCCGCATTATTTCCCCATGTAAATACTTGAACCAACAACCCTAAACCTCAATCTTGTGGTCAAGGATATCCTCCACACTTGTATCCCCTTTCTCAAAAATTTCACTAGCAATGAGGACATCACAAATACCATTTTTAATTCCTAGGAGGATGGCCACATCTCTATTTGTGGCCTAGATTTTACTATCGATGTGTAATTGCTCGTGGAGGTGATCGAGCTTCCAACGGATGGGAGAAGTATTCACAGAGATAAATACTCTATGGTAGTAGAGCTAGAGTTCTTCCTGGACAAAGATAAGGATATTCTTACCACTGATGGGGGCATTAATAGAATTAATCTCCCCAGTCCTTGGGACCATGTTATGATTCCTATACTCCAATTTTTCATAGTTGATAAAATTTATTGCACCCCTAGAAGCTTCCATATTGCTTTCCTAAACCAATTTAGAGGCAACAGGAAAATTAAAATTCCCAACTACCTCTATAAATCAATAAATTTATTTGTTACAAATATTCTCACTGGGAAAACCCATTATTCTATTCATCAAGGCCTGCATTATATCCTCTATAAGAATGCTCTCGACACCTTTTACTGTCATTCTTACATTATCGCTACCCCCCTTCCCCTTGCCCCAAAAAAAATCCTCCCTCTTGTCACTCCCCTTGCCTCCCTCAACCCCTTTCACTACACCTCCCCTAGCCCTTCCTAGTCCACTCCTAGCCCTTCTTCATATACCCTTGGCCCCTCTCATCCCACCTACCTAACCAACCCCCGTATTCTCCTTGAATTACCCCTTCCTGTCCCCACCTACCCCACCCTTGCCAAATATACTAGAAACTCTAACACTAAAACCAACATCTAGAAAGTCCCTAGCAATGATTCAAACCTTGAATTTCCCCCCAGTTTGCTCCTTTAATAAAAAATGAAGACTCGAAAGTCCCTGATCGCATGTTAAGAGCTATGAAACACTCATAAAAATTCCTCCAAAACCTCAACTCTCCTAGTACACGTGCCTCCTAGTAGCTTAAAAAAATTAAAACTGATATGGCTTCCCCTGCTAAATCTAGTGATCCAGACAAAAATTATAACTCTTCTCCAATGAAATCAATTGATGTAGCTAAAACTTCTACCTAGATGGAGAATAAGACAACATCGAAACTACTGAACACTTTTGGAGATAATAAAATTTTACAATGCTATCCTTCATCACCTGTCTAACTCTACAACCACTCTCTCTACGGTTGCCAAAACTATTAAATCCCAAGGGTATGTCCTCCTATAGGTTGCTAAAACTCTCAAGTCTCAAGGGAACATCCTCCAAAAGGCTGCAAATGACCTTGGTGCAGAGGAGGTTCACTCTACCCCTAACGGAATTTGATGGCGCTGCCTTATTTTCTGGTGTTCTACCTTGGTATGGGATTGAACCCTAGGATGGGACCATCCCTGTTGTTTTACAAATCATCTATTTTTTGTATTGTGGGTTTATCATTATTTTCGACAAAATTTTCTATGCTGGCTGGTAAGCCTGATGTAATAAAATTTTATTTTGAATGTATAAATATTTTGGATTCCCTTCCAAAACCTTTACATTAATACAATCTCTCATTTTTATTGACCAAAAAAAGTTGAGTGTATAATAGGTATGCTTGAGTAGGAGATGGCTAGAACTCATTGGGAATACTTCTCCACATCCTTTTGAAATGGATATTTAAGTCAAAAATATCCTCACAAGAATCACGCTTGAATGAGAATTGGTTAAGCATGGAGAAGGTATCCCCAAAATAATCAAATGTACTAATAAATACCTTTTCTAGGTTGGCCCATGCATAGATGCTCTTATCCTCCAAATATTTATACCATAGCAATACCCTTCCCTTAAAATAAATGGCAATCAACCTGACCATCACATATTCATATGCACTATTATGGATTGTAGCCAGGGAAGCCACATCCTGATAATACCCAAATACAATTTTAAATGTATCATCAAAGCTTGGAAAAGTCTTCAAAGTTACCTTGGGGTTGTCATGCAAATTATAGATATTCAAAGGACCTGTATCATTCCATGGAGGGTAATGGAAATGAGTAATTGGGCATATTGAGGCATTGATTCTCTAAAAATTTTGGGTCCTTCCTTAATATGGGAGTCACTAGATGAGCATAAGTTCTCTACCAATGAGGTCGAGACTACTCATCAAATCTTGAATCCTCAAAGAAAATAGTTTTAGTAAAACATAAAAGGCTACCAACCAAATATTTTGGGTTGATCCCCTACAAAGAGGCAAGGAGAATAAAACATAGATTTTATAAAGCATCACCAGTCTCTGAACTACCTAAGTCATGGAAGTGAATCCCACCAAGCATGCCAAAATTTTTTGATCAAAAGTTTATCTAGTGGTAAGGTTTGTGCACCCATAGGCATTGACCAATATTGAGTGATCATGTGGCCTAGAGGTCTACATGGTTCACTCTCCAAATAAGGCCATCTCTTGGGTCTAAACTTCGTACTTTAATTTGCACTAAACATAGTCCTTCGGTCTAGCACAAATCCATCCTTAAACTCTATCCTCTGATATGCACTAAACATAGTCCTTCAGTCTAGCATAAATCTATCCTCAAGCCTTAACAAAAAGCTTGACTCAATCTCAAATCAACTCTTCTGGATCTACCCCAAACCTTAACTCAAGGTTTGAACAAATCAATTAATCAACTCTACTCTTAAGTCTTCTCAAAGACTTATCTCAAATATACCTTGTAATCTTCCACAAAATATCACACTAATTTGTCCACAAGTCCTCTCTAGAACTTGTCCAAATCTACTCTACAAGTCCTCACTAGAACTTGTCTAATTATGTTCAATAAGTCCTTATTAGAACTTATCCAAAACTGCTCTCAAATTGTATTGTAAGCTTCCACAAAAGCTCACACAAATATGTCCACAAGTCTTCTCAAAGACTTACCTTAAATCTTCTCAACAAGTCCACACTAGAACTTGTCCAATATCATAGAAACATAAAGAGAATTGTTAGAGACTCAATATGCTCTACATTCATCACAATACTCAATTGCTTTCAATCACTCTCTTAGAAATATATAGAGAATTGTTAGAGACTCAATATGCTTCACATTCACCTCAATAATCAATTAATTTCAATCACTCTCTTAGAAACATATAGAGAATTGTTAGAGACTCAATATGCTTCACATTCACCTCAATAATCAATCACTTTCTCAACTCAATTTAGAATATAGAATAATTTGTTTCATAGAACTTGAACAATCACTTCAACACATTCACTTTACTAGGCTCAAATAACTCTACTCAACCAATCACTCAATGAAATAATCCTTTCTCACAAACCCTAGTCCAATCACATGAACACTCACTCAAATGTTTCCAACAATTCTTATTTATCAATACTCACATAACAATGATACTCATGTTCTTTGCAAACCCTAGTTCAAGTTCCTCACTCACTTACTTACTTCAACAACAATGCTTATAAAACAAGGTTTTATCAACAACTCTTTTATTCTAGAAAACCTTGAAGCATTAAATCAAAACACTCTCAAAAATGCTAACCAAACAATCCTTTTCACTCCAACTTTTCATACACAAATTTCAACAATCACTCACTAGGAAGAATATGCCCATACCTTTTGTTGGATGTAAAAGTGCCTTTGGAAAAACCTGTCTTAATCACAATTTCCTTCTTTCCAAATTCAATGGTTAAACACAACAATATCACTTCAATACTTTCTCAAAAATATTCCCTTAGACACAAAATAATCACAACTCAATTTATGCCTTATTGCTCCATTTTAAAAATAACACTCATCATAACATACATAAAAATAATTTCTTTGATACACCTTATAAACTCCAACTTAAAATAATATTCAACACCATAAAATATCAACCAAACACCTTACAATCCTTTCAAAACCTTTGAGAAAATAACATTAAAAATTTAATTTTGCAAAATCCTTATAACTCCCTTTGCAACCTTAGAACCAAATAAAAATATGCAAAAATTAATTTTTAAATGCCCAAACTATATTCCCAAAATTTTTGGTGACCAATATCAAAGCATACCTCTTTCTTCCCCAAAAGGGGATTCGGTGAGATTCGATCCACTATATCCTCTATCCTAAGTGCCTTAGTGCTTGGGAGCCCACCACATGGACTACTAAGACCCACGTGAAGGAAGGATGAAGTCCTTCATATTATGCCTCTATTGTCGTCTTGTCTTTCACGAATTTCGCATGCTTTCTCTCTTCATTGGACGCAATGCAAATAACCACACAAAGGGGAAGGCTCACAATTTATTTTGAAGGCATGGTGGTTTGGTGAAGTGAGTGTTCCCCTTATATACACATTTTTAAACTCCTCCTCATGTCGACGCTTTTGTTATTCGAAATTGAATTTTGAATTTTAATTTTAATAACCCACTTTAGGGTTATTTAACCTTAGCTTAAATTAATTTATAATTAATAATTAAATTAATTAATAATTAATTTAAATAACTTTATAAGTTAAGTAAATTAACTAATAAATTAATTTATAATTAATTTTAAACTTTCTTTGTATAATATTATAAAATAATATTATAATATTATTCACTTGGGCTTCTTTTAGCATTTTGGACCAAATATGACTTCGAGGTGCTAGCCCATCACATGAGCTATGAGCCTCCACACGAAGGGGAAGGCTCAAGCCTTTCCATTGTCCTTTTCCAATTGGCATAGCGTAAAATAAAACACACTCTTCTCCCTTTCAAAACCAACTCGGTGGGTTTAGAACACTACTCTCCTCGCTTGCCAAACTACTTAGCGACACCTACTGTTGCCAACTATGCTACCAGTGCCTTTGGCACTCAACTCAATGCTCCTTTTGTCTTATCTCTTCTCACTACCCAATGTTAATTTTAGCACATGTGAAATCCTCTAGACTTTGGTGCTCGAACTCTTAGCTATCATGGGTAATCAATCGCATGTATAGGTTAAATAAAATTTAACCCCCATTTTTATACACTTTGGTACATGCGCTTCCAATGTCGACGAAGATATAAATTTTTTAAATTCAATTTAAAATATATCCTTTAACTTTTGCGCCAAAAGCATTATTTAAATTTAAATTTTAACCTTAGTTAAAATATTTATATTTAAATTATTTAAACCTTATCCTTTCAAATATGCCACCTGGGTTTTTTAGAGAACTTGGAGAATGATCACTTCATGGTCTTCAATTTTCTTCAAATCAACCTATAACTAGAATATTATATTAAAATATTATAATATTTTTCCTTTGGCCTTGATACAATCTTCCTCTTACACTGCTTACTGAAACTGCTTCCTCTTGCACTGCTCACTTAAACTGACTCTTAACATCAATGACAACTCAACTACTAAAAATGTTGAACAATATCCCCCTTTGTCATTGATGGCAACCCAATTACCTTTTACCATTTCCTTAACCTTTTTCTATTCTGCTCCCCTTGGGAAAATGCTCCCCCTAACTCAATGCTCTCCCCTTAAATCAAATATTTTCCCCTTACTCAAATATCTCCCCCTTTGACATCAATGGCAAAGGGTCACCTTTGGGGCTCGGGGCTAAGAATGAAACTCTTAGCTTAGCCCCTCCCCCACATCCTCTTGAGGTGGTTAATTATGGGGTGGGAGTATTACTCCCAGTTTTCCTTGAAGATACTCAAAAGTCTCTTTCAAAAGTGGCTTAGTGAATATGTCTGCTATCTGCTCTTTTGTAGTAACATATTCCAACCTAATATGTTTATCTATCACATGTTCTCTCAGAAAATGATACTTTATCATAATGTGCTTTGTCCTAGAGTGCATCACTATATTCTTTGAGATACTTATAGCACTTGTATTATCACATAATATGGAAATAGGATGATCATGTTTTATCTTGAAGTCTTCTAGAGTTCACTTCATCCATAATACTTGTGTACAACTAGTTACTACTACAATATACTCTGCTTCTGTTGTAGACAAGGATATCGATGCCTATTTCTTACTTAGCCAAGAGACTAAACAGTCTCCAAGAAATAATGCTCCTCCACTTGTGCTTTTTTTCATCAATGCTGCCATCCCAATCTGCATTTGTATACACTATGACTGTGAAACTATCACTTTTGGGATACCAGAGTCAAAAATCCATAGTCCCTCTTAGATACCTAAGAATCCTCTTTAATACTGCCACATTTGTTTCCTTAGGTACTGCCTGAAAACTTGCCATTAATCCCATTTACTGTACTATGTCTGGTCTTGTAGCTGTAACATAATGTATAGTCTCTGATATGCCTAAGGAGATTCATCATCCTTACTTAACTTGCATCCTGCGATCATGGGGGTACTTACTAGTTTACAATATTCTAACCTGAATTTCTTTAACATTTCTTTTATATACTTGGTTTGTGAGAGAAATACTCCTTTATCTAATTATGAAATCTAAAGTCCAATAAATAAAGACAACTCACCAAGCATAGACATATCAAATTCATTTTGCATGTTCTTGGTAAATTCTTTACACATATTATCATTGCTTTCCCCAAAAAAGATGTCATCAACATAAATAACCACAATTAGTATATTATTCCCTTCATTTTTTATATATAAATTACTGTTTTCTATTCCTTTTTTGAATCCCTATTCCTGAAGATACTTATCCAGTATTGAGTACCATGCTCTAGGAGCCTACATTAGACCATACAGTGCCTTTTTCAATAGGCATACATGATCTGTTTTATCTGTTAACATGAATCCCTATGGTTGTTCAATGTACACTTTTTCTACAACACCATTTAGAAATGCTTATTTAACATCCATCTAATATACTTTGAAGTTTTTAATACTTGAGAAGGCTAAAAATATTCTTATAGCTTCAAGTCGTGCAACTGGAGAAAATGTCTCATCAAAATCAATTCCCTCTACTTGTGCATAGCCTTTGCATACTAACCTTGCTTTTTTCCTTACTACTTGTCCATCTTCATTTAGCTTATTTCTGAATACCCATTTTGTGCCAATCACATTCTTGTCCTTTGGTTGTGGTACAAGTTCCCAAGTCTTTCTTTTTCTATTTGATCTAATTCCTCATCCATTGCCTTGATCCAGAACTCATCTTCACTTGCCTGTTTGAAGTCTTTTGGCTCAATATTATATAGAAAAGAAAAATTTGCTTGTTGAGATGGTGTTATTATCTTTCTCCTTGTCTGTTTTACATCTGGATTCCCAATGATTTATTTTTTGGATGATGCTTCTATACATACCTAGATGGAGTTTTAGGAAGAAGCTTTTGCATTTCTTCTTCTTATTTATCTGATTCCTCATGAATCTCTTCTTGAAAACTTCCATCTTCCTAATACACAATTTTCTGAACTGGTTCTCTTGAATCTATATTTTCATCAATTGTTATATTTATACTTTATACAATAGTGTGTGTTCTATTTTTGAAGCATCTATAGGCTTTACTCTTTGAGGAATAACCAAGAAAAATTCCTTCATCACATATTGGATCAAACTTGCCTAAGTTTTGATCTTCTCATCTTATGTAACACATCCTTCCAAAAATTTTGAAGTGTTTTACAGTGGTCGGTTTTTCTTTCCAAAGATCATATGGAGTCTTGTGATGATTTACCCTCATTTGATCCCTAGTTATTATGTATATTGTTGTGTTGAATACTTATCTCTAAAATACATCTGAGGTATTAAACTCATTTAACATAGCTCTAGCCATATTCTCAATAGTTCTATTTTTCCTTTCAACTAATCCATTTTGTTAAGGTGTTCTTGCTATCGAATATTCTCTCTTGATCCCACGTTGTTCACAAAACTCTACAAAATAATTTGAGGTAAATTATCCTCCTATTTCAGATCTCAAACACTTAATTCTCTTGTCGGTTTCATTTTCAACCAGTTTCTTAAATGTTTTGAACTTTTCAAAAGCTTCTTATTTCTCTTTCAAAAAATCTACCCAAACCATTCTGGAGTAATCATCTATAAATAGAATAAAGTAACTCTCACCATGAATGCTTTGTGTTCTGGTAGGACCACATATATCAGTATGTATTAGAATCAATGGCTCAGATGACATATATTCTTTTGACTTAAAGCTTGTTCTAGTTTTCTTTCCATGTTGACAAGGTGTACATATTATGTTTTGTGGCCTTTTTATTTTGGCAAATCTCTAACAACCTGCTTATTTCTTATGTTGACTATGTTGTAAAAATTCAAGTGACCCAATATTCTATGATACAACCAACTCTCATATTCTTGTGATAGAAAGCACTTTTCTCCTTTGATATCACTAAGCATGTATAGATTATTTGGAGTTCTTCTTGCATTGGCAATGACTTTTCCAATTTCTAATTTCCTTATCTCACATCTATCTGGATGGAATGTAACCATATTCCCTTGATAACAAAGTTGAATTACACTTAATATATTATGTTTTAACCCTTTAATATTCATAATATTTTTTTCTTATTTTCCCATTATCTAAACTCAGAGTTCCTCTTCCACAAATCCTTGTTGATCCATTATCACAAAAACTTATTGATCCTCTTTTGGTTTATTTTAATACAATGAATTTGTCTTTGTCTCATGTCATGTGACTAGAGAAACCACTATCAAGATACCATTGTTCTTATTTATCCTGAGCATGAAGAGTTGTTTGAACTAACATTGATCTAACTTTTACATTTTTCCTTTCATATTTCCTAGTTGTTGAATCTGGTTTTCTTTTACTAGACTTAGGAAGTATCATTTTACACAATCTAGCCTTATGCCCAAAATTATTTCATTTGTAACATATAATATCATTATCCATAAGAGGTGGAAAAGAATTGAAATTTCTATTGAAATTGTTTCTTGCATGACTAATATTATGTACAACTCTATGACCATATTTATTACAAGAAAAGCAATGACCATGGAAGAAATTATGTAACCTGTTTGGATGTCCTTGAGATTATGGTGGAGTATTCCTCCTCTTGTGATTAACTCTCATCCAAGGTTCTTATTTGTTTCTTCCATTCTGATATCCTTTGCTTGCTTATCTTTTTTTAAAGTTTCTACTTCCTGAAGACTTGATTCCATTTTTTTTTCTTATCCTCTACATCTTGTAGTACCTTGGTCTTTTCAACTTCATTCCTTAGATAAACAATTTCTACTTTCAATATTTCACATTCTATTTCTTTTGATCTTAACATATCTATCATATCTTGCTCAATTTTCTTTCCTTATTTTACCCTTATCTTGAGTTCTGTAAGATTTTGTAGAATTTCCATCCTTTCTTCTTCATCCTCTTGAATTTTTTTCTTCAAGCTTGAATTCTTCTCTCTAATTATTTCCAAATTTCTGAGAGTAGTAAAGAATTCCTATTTTATATCAAACATACTCTCCTCTTAATTTTTTGAAGTCATTTGTGTTACTTATGGATCTTCCTCCAAGTTGTTAGTCTTTTCACAGAGAGACCCACTCTGATACCAATTTAAGAACACAAGCTTATAATAAGAAGGGGGTGAACAATATAAGATAATTTTTTACTTTTATTTCCAAAATAGTAATATAAAATATTATCAATGGCATTATCAATAGCATAAACCAAAGTAATGCACAAATCATCACACACAATAGAGACACCAATTTAACGTGGTTCACCCAATGTGGGATACTCCACGGAGAAAATATTTTACTAAAAATTTCTCAATAATTCTCTTTGGGAAACCTTTCCCAATTACAATGTTTATGGAAACTGGTCCAAAGGAGACACCAATACCCTAATATAGTTTTTTAATCTTCTATCCACAAGATAACTCCTTTCTCCTAAGCTCTTGCTAGTGATATTCTAGAAGAACTTCTACCCCCACTACTCTAGCTAATGGATTTCTATCTACTGAAGACACCTATCCTCACTACCCTGGCTAATTGATCTCTATCCACTGGAGACTGTCATCCTCTATACTCTATCACATTCAAAGATCTATCTAAAATCTACACTAAACACAATCCTTTGGTCTAGCACAAATCTATCCTCAATATCTATCCTCTAATATGCAATAAAAATAGTCCTTCTGTCTAGCACAAATCTATCCTCAAAATATGTCCTCTGATTTACACTAAACATAGTCCTTTGGTCTAGCACAAATCTATCCTCAAACTCTATCCTCTGATCTGCACTAAACATCGTCCTTCGGTATAGCATAAATCTATCCTCAATCTCTATCCTCAAGCCTTACGCAATCTCAAATTAACTCTGCTGGATCTACCCCAAATCTTAACTCAAGGTTTGAATAAATCAATTAATCAACTCTCCTCTCAAGTCTTCTCAAATACTTGTCTCTAATCTACCTTGTAAGCTTCCACAAAAGCTCACACTAATTTGTCCATAAGTCCTCTTTAGAACTTGTTCAAATATGCTCTACAAGTCCTCACTAGAACTTAGCTAATTCTGCTCAGTAAGTCCTTACTAGGACTTATCCAAATCTACTCTCAATCTGTATTGTAAGCTTCCACAAAAGCTCACATAAATCTGTCCACAAGTCTTCTCAAAGACTTGCCTCAAATTTGCTCAAGAAGTCCACACTAGAACTTGTCCAATATCATAGAAACATAAAGCTAATTGTTAGAGACTCAATATGCTCTACATTAATCACAATACCCAATCACTTTTAATCAATCTCTTAGAAACATATAGAGAATTTTTAGAGACTCAATATGCTTCACATTCACCTCAATACTCAATCACTTTCAATCACTCTCTTAGAAACATATAGAGAATTGTTAGAGACTAAATATGCTTCACATTCACCTCAATACTCAATCACTTTCTCAACTCAATTCATAATATAGAATAATTTATTTGATAGAAATTGAACAATAACTTCAACACATTCACTTGACTAGGCTCAACTAACTCTACTCAACCAATCAGTTAATGAAATAATCCTTGCTCAAAAATCCTAGTCCAATCACATGAAAACTAACTCAAATGTTTCCAATAATTCTTATCGATCAATACTAACATATCAATGACACTCATGTTCTTTCCAAACCCTAGTTCAATTTCCTCACCCACTTACTTCAAGAACAATGCTTATAAAACAAGGTTTTATCAACAACTCCAATATCTATGTTCCCAATTCCATTTCTAGGATATCCAATATGTGGATAACTTTATCTTCTATTAGGTATGCTTTCTCTAATATGCCTTGGATACTTATTGGTGACTTCGACATACCTTTGTTTCCTTCTGACAAAAGAGGAGGAGTTGGTTCTTTTTATAAGAGAATGGAGGACTTCCAGGACTTCATTAATGCATAGAATTTGATTTATGTCAACCTAAAAGGTAATTAGTTCACTTGGTCAAATAGAAGGACTAGATCTCAGTTAATCTAAGTTAAATTAGATAGGGTGTTGTTCTCTCAGGAAGCCTTTGACAACTGGGGAGATGCCACTCTTCAATCACTCCTTAAAATTGGTTTTGATCACAGTCCCATTCTTTTGGACACAAATAATCCAAAAATTTACAAAACCCCATTCAGTTTCAAAGCAATGTGGATGCAACATCTTGATTTTAAAGAAAGAATCAAACAATGGTGGCAAACCGACATTCAAGGAAAACCTTCCTACATTATGGCTTAGAAACTCAAGATCATTAAAGAGAATATTAAAGTATGGAACAGAGACATATTTGGTAACCTTTTCCATAATAAGCAGGATGTCATGTTGAGGCTCTCCTTAATTAAAAAAACAATCAGGAGAATGGTGATTTCACTGCTGAGATCAAAAAAGAAGAGAAGGAACTGTTAGCCAGATATCACAATATTATCTAATTTGAAGAAATTTTTTGGAGACAAAAATCCCATGACTTATGGCTCAAAAAAGGGGATTCTAATACCATATTTTTCCACACTTATACTATGAGACACCGCAACAATAAAATAATTAAGGAAATCCATACCCAGGAAGGAGAAATTATCAATGATATCAAAGAAATTAGGAAGGAAGGCATCTCCCATTTCACGCATCTTCTTCAGGCTGAGAATAGACCAAACTCACAGATGGCAAAAGATTTTTTCCTTCAGTTCATTCCTCATCTCATCTCTGATAGTATTAATAGTAGACTCACAACTACTCTTTCTGATGAGGAAATTAAATATGCTCTATTCTCCATGGATCCTGACAAAGCTCCTGGCCTAGATGGTTTTTCCCCAAGGTTTTATCAAGAATTTTGGGATCTTGTGAACAAGAATGTTTTCCAATCCATAAGAGTAAATCCAACATTCTAAAATCATTCCAAGAGGCTTCAATTCCACCTTCATTGCACTAATACCTAAAAAGCCTAATGCTTGTAATTTTAATGATTTCAGGCCAATAAGTCTTTGTAATGTCATTTATAATATTTTAACAAAAGCCATCACCATCCGCATGAGGGAATTCATGCCTTTGATTATTAATCAGAGCCAAGGTAGTTCTATCAAAGGTAGATCCATCCTAGACGGTATTATTTTAGTTCATGAAGCAATTCATTCAGTTTCAATCAACAAAAAAGCAACCTTTCTTCTCAAGCTAGACATGAATAAGGCTTATGACAGACTAAATTGGGATTTCCTTTTTGCTATTCTCAACAAGTTTGGCTTCCATCCTGAATGGATCACTCTAATTAAAGGTTGCATCTCCTCTGCTTGGTTTTCGGTCCTCATTAATGGCTCTCCTACAAGATATTTTCAAAGCAATCGAGGTCTAAGGCAAGGAGATCCTTTATCTCCTCTCTTATTTATAATTGTTGTTGAGGCTCTGGGAAGAGCAATTATTGAAGAAAAAAATGTTGGTCTCCTCTCTAGAATATAGGCAACTTCCCAATGCGATCCTATCACACATCAACAATTTTTTGATGATACTTTGCTGTCCACAATTACCTCTATCAATGAAGCTAATATTATCAAGAGGATACTCTTCCTTTATGAGCTTGCTGCAGGTCAAAGGATTAATTTTCAAAAGAGTAAAATTTACTTCCTCAATACTCCTCCAAGAAGACAAAACATCATTGCTGACATCCTTAATTGTTCCATAGCTTCTTTGCCTTCTACCTATCTGGGTTTACCTCTCTTCACTAGGAATGTCAAAGACAACTTATGGGACAATGTCATTGAGAGGTTACAAAAAAAACTCACTACTTGGAGAAGCAATATTTTATCTCAAGTGGGGAAAATTACTCTCACCATGGCTTGCCTCCAGAATATTCATGTTTACTTCCTTTCTTTGTTCAAAGCTCCAGTAAGTATTTATGACAAAATGGAAAAAATTCAAAAACATTTCCTCTAGACAGGATCTGAAAATAAGCACAAATTTCATTTGGTAGCTTGGGATAAAGTGTGCAAGCCTAAAGAATGTGGAGGATTAGGTCTTAGAAGAATTTATCCTCTCAATATTTCCCTTCTTTCTAAGCAAGCCTGGCGGTTGATTTCTAATGAGAATGTTCTTTGGGTCAATATCATAAAAATAAAATATCTTCAGGGATCACATTTCCCTCATGGGGAGGTACCTTCATCTGGTTCTGCTTTCTGGAAGGCTATTTGTGAAGCTCGTTCCCTTTTGATCAAAGGGCTAAGGTGGAAATTTGGTAATGGCACTTCTATTTCTTTCTGGGATGATAAATGGATAGGAGATCAACCTCTCAATCAAAATCCTATGTTTCAAAGGCTGAGGAATAATACAATTCAATTGGCTGGACCTTTAGCGGTAGATTTCATTTCTTCTACAAATGGTCATAAACGATGGAGAAGGATTAACATCCCTGATCATGAAAATGAAATAGCCTATTTATACAATCTTCTTTCTACTATCATAATTCCTTTAAATGACCAGACTAATTGTCCTATTTGGGAACCTACTGATTCTGGAGATTTCACGGTCAAATCATCTTACTTGCTTTATCTTGATAGTATTGATACTCCCATCCCATTCAAGCTTGTATAGACCAAGTATTTGATTCCTAAGATTGCTTCCTTTTACTGGTTATGTATTCAAGATCACATCCTTACCATGGAGAATATTATAAAAAGAGGTATTCTTTTGCCTAACAGATGCCATATTTGCCTTTCTGATTGGGAATGCACTTCTCATCTCTTCTTATTTTATCCCTATTCAAGAATGGTGCTTAACAAACTTTTCCATACTTTCAAGATTTCTTGGGCCTGTCCTCCTTCAATTGTTGATTTATTCCAACAGTGGCCAATTCCTTTCAAAAATCCCATACTCAGAGGACTTTGGAAGTTCTATTTGCATCATTTCCTCTGGTAGATATGGTTAGAATGCAATAAAAGAATATTTGACTTGAAGTCTTTGGATGCCAACATTATTATCAGCAAAATCATCCTTCATGCTAAGGAAAATGCCCTTGCTGCTCCTTTTGATCCTTATCCTTGTTCATATTTTGAGAAGGGCATCTTAAAGTCTTGTGATATTTGCATTGATGTCCCAAGGCTTGTTACTCAGCCTTCTTCTAGGACCAACATCAAATGGCAACCTCCTCCCTTTGGGTGGGTCAAGCTTAATTTTTACGACACTACAAAAGGCAATCCTGGCATTGCTGGGGCTGGAGGAATCCTCTGGGATCACAGTGGCAATTCCATATTTGCCTTTTTTGAACCATTAGGAATCCAATCAAATCATTCTTCTAAAGCTAAAGCGATGTGGAGAGGCCTTCAATTTCTAAAGGAAATTCCAAGAAAAGTCATCGTTGAAGGAGATTCTCTTAATATCATAAATTTCTTAAAAACTTCCAAGCCCAGCAGCTGGAGGATCAGGAATCTTATCGAAGAAAGTAAGCAAATTCTTAGTCAGCAAGTCAATGTTGTGGTTCAACACATTTTTAGGGAGGGAAATTTTGTTGCTGACAAATTAGCCAACATTGGAGTTAACGTGCAAGGTTTGATGACTTGGACGGATGTCCTCCCCAATGACATTGCTGAGTTGGCAAATTATGATCAAAATACCATCTGCCATGATGAATATTGAAATCCTTAATTTTTCCATTACCAAAGATCTCCCCTTTTTCATGATTCATTGGGCCCATATCCAAAGTTCCAAAAAATTCCAAAATAGAGATTTTGTTCATCATTCTTATTATTCTCCTTTGAAAAGGGGTTCTATGTTGATAATTTCCAATTCTCCGCCGCCTCTTACTTATGCCCCTTATTTATTGATAATCATTTCCATGAGGAATCTCGATGCCATGTCCACCCTAATTTTAAATCATTTCGATCTCGTGTGGAATGATGCTTGTAATTTTACCTTTTTGAGAATCCTGTCTAAACGCTTTACCTTTCGCATTCTCCCGAGGCTTTCTCGAATGTGCATCCCAATCCCTTCTGGGTTTTGTGCCTACTTTTGCCATTGGCCCTATTATGTGAGTATCACCAGAAGATCCATCTTCATTGGGATGGTGTTCTGCCTTATTATTCCTACCCATTTTCATCGGCCTTTTTTGCATTGTGCCCAATGTTCTAACCATCATTATCCTTTTTTCCAAGGGTTTATTTTTTGGCCTAGCATTACTTTCTATTTAGTCCTCCTATGGTCTTCCCAGAAAATATACCATTCCATTTTTGTTCCTTTCGATCTGTGTCTTTATCCACCCATTTACCTTCCTTCCTTATTTTATTTTGTCACCATGAAGGAAGGGAAAAATGTTTTCATCGAGCCTGAAACTGTTGATTTGGATTCTATTTCTACTGATATGTTTAAGGATAAGCATGGGATCATCAATTTTTTCAATCTGTTTAGTAGGGTGGATGACAATATTACTAAGGCATTCATGACAACCTGGGATAATGGGTTGGTTTCCATCCATGACGTCCAGTTCCAAATTTCCTTTGAGCTACTGGTGAACCTGACAGGGCAAGACTTGGAGGGAAAAATCATCAGAAGGAATAAGCACAACTAGGAGGCGGAGTTGACACTCTTCGAGAAAAATTCACCCATCCACAAGAAGGTAAAAAAAGGTTTGTTTTGCCATGACTTGTCAACTCCCTGGAAATAAATCCTTAAGCCAATAATGCAATATTTTACTTGTGACAATCTTGAGTCTCAATTATGTTGTTTTCATATTGCATTTTTTAATCATTTTTGGGACTCAAAAATGATGAACATTCCCACTACCATTTTTTTCCATGGACTATACCATCACCACCAACCGTTCCAAGAAGGATGAGGCCAAACCTTGCCACCAAGGTCTTTTCAAGGTCCTTTACAAGTACCTCCTTCTGCAATTCCCTTCAGGTAATCTCCATGCCCCTAATTCTGAAGAGGAGAATTCATCCTCAACCTCGAGCCCTAAAACCTCCAAATCCAAAAGAAAAGAGAAAGGGGGTAAATATATTTTCGATTTCTCCGCTAGAAAGAAAGCCAAACTTGAAAAGACCCATGTCCGTAGTTCCCAGAGGCTGAAACATAAAGAAGTTGTCAAAAATCCTCCGTCCACCTCTGTAAAAACTCCAAAGGATAAGTCAAATTCTCCTAACCTTGTCGAAAGGTATCTTCACAAGATGGTTGTGCATGCTACTTCTGCCACCATTGACCATCTTGAAACTACTCACTTGGCCATTGGAAAGGCGATTTCAACCCTCAAAGAATAGTGCCATGCACTTAGCCTCTTGTTATTTTGTGAAAATTTCAAAAATGTTTCTGCCCTGGCCAGTGCTGAGGTGTCCTTCGACACCAAAAATGACATCAAAGATGTTGTCAATGATGAAGATGTAATGGAGATTGCTAAGGAGGCTTGCATTGTTATTCCCAAGGATAGCACTAAGGATATTTCTATGAAATATGCTGGTCCAGAAGGTGTTGCTTCGTCCCTCATGCAGTTGGATACTCCTCTTGATGACTGATGGTTCTTCCTCTATTTTTTGGGTCCTCTGTGGTGGTGGATCACATATTTTTGGGTTCCTTTTTGGTTGAGGACCGTTCCTTTTTGAGCTTTGGTGTTTCTCTTAGTGTCTATTTGTTCAAGGCTGTTGACTCCTTTTAGTTTGAGGTGTAATTTTGAGATTGTATTTTTGTTTCATCTGGCAGTTCTTAGTGTCTTTCTTCTGTTCCTTTTTTATCCTTTTTGATCCTCTGATGATCCTCTATTGTACAAGGCATTAGGGCACCTTTCAAATGCCTTGGTTTTAATAAATTTATTAATCTACCAAAAAAAAAAACCTTGAAGCATTAAATCAAAACACTCTTAACAATTCTAACCAAATAATCCTTTTCACTCCAAATTTTCATACACAACTTTCAACAATCACTCACTAGGAAGAATATGCCCATACCTTTTGTTGGATGTAAAAGTGCCTTTGGAAAAACCTGTCTTAATCACAATTTTCTTCTTTCCAAATTCAATGGTTAAACACAACAATATCACTTTAATACTTTCTCAAAAATATTCCCTTAGACACAAAATAATCACAACTAAATTTATGCCTTATTACTCCCTTTTAAAAATAACACTCATCATAACATACATAAAAATAATTTCTTTGATACACCTTATAAAATCCAACTTAAAATAATATCCAACACCATAAAATATCAACCAAACACCTTACAATCCTTTCAAAACCTTTGAGAAAATAACATTAAAAATTTAATTTTGCAAAACCCTTATAACTCCCTTTGCAACCTTAGAACCAAATAAAAATATGCAAAAATTAATTTTTAAATGCCCAAACTACATTCCTGAAATTTTTGGCAACCAATATCAAAGCATACCTCTTTCTTCCCCAAAAGAGGATTCGGTGAGATTCAATCCAGCGTCTCCTCTATCCTAAGCACCTTAGTGCTTGGGAGCCCACCGCATGGGCTACCAAGGCCCACGTGAATGATGAAGTCCTTCCTCTTATGCCTCTGTCGTCATCTTGTCTTTCACAAATTTTGCACGCTTTCTCTCTTCCTTGGACACAACACAAATTACAAGGCTCACAATTTATTTTGAAGGCATGGTAAGGTTTGGTGAAGTGAGTGTTCCCCCTTATATACATGTTTTTAAACTCCTCACGTCGGCACTTTTGTCATTCAAAATTGAATTTTGAATTTTAATTTTAATAACCCACTTTAGGGTTATTTAACCTTAGCTTAAATTAATTTATAATTAATAATTAATTTAAATAACTTTATAAGTTAAGTAAATTAACTAATAAATTAATTTATAATTAATTTTAAACTTCCTTTGTATAATATTATAAAAGAATATTATAATATTATTCACTTGGGCTTCTTTTAGCATTTTGGACCAAATATGACTTCCTAGAACTGGGTCTTGAAACTAAAACTGAAATATCCTTTTGCATTTATTGGAGAACCGAAAACTGATGCTACCAATTGAAACTGCCACTGACTGGTGCTGAAAGCTTGACATCAATGACCACTCACTCTTGAAATCAATGACAACTTATCACTTAATATTTCCAACAACTTCCATGGATTCAAGACTCAACCTACTACCACCCATTGAATGGGCACCAAACCTCTTTATTACCAACCACCCATTGCACATAATCATAATCAAGACACTATTTTTATTCCTATAGAGGATTGTTGATGTGGTAATAATTCCATGATGGATAAACTTTTGGGATCTTCTCACTACCCGCTATCGACGTGAAACTATACCTAATATAATTCATCTTCTTTAGGATGGTTTTCGAGCTTCACATCACTTCCCATATTGGTCATGATTTTGGGATCCTTAAAGGGGGTGAGGGATACCCAAACCTCCACCCAATCCTTCACTTAGGCAACTTGTGTCAAATTTTTATAATGGGGATTCAAGGTCTAGACAGGGTCCGCTTGCATCCCCTTCTCTAACTATCACTTTTTCAATGGGTATCAAGGATCTCATTCTTCCACCCGATATGATTTTGATAGAATTTTGGGACCCTCCTGAAGTCTATGCATCCTAATTTCTCCACCCGGTATGACTGTTAGTTGAATATTACAATTTTTTACTGGTATGGCCTTAATAATCACTCTAGGGTTGATAGCACCTTACTTCTTATCAGTTAGTAATGACCTTTTGGGGTCTGCACAATGTCTTATAGTGACCCTTTTCTCCACCCATTACCACCTGTAATCATTTTGCCATAGGATCAAGCTCTCATCTCCAACTGAATACCAAAGGCTCTCCTTCAACCTCCACCATTCAATACTCATAGTTCCAGCTCCAAAAATTTGCTTCTACATTAACCATCATCTTGATTAAAAAAGGGGCAAGTGGGTAAATATGCACAAATTTTTTCCCATAGTTCTACCTTCACTTTTTGGCATTCTAAATATTTTACAATGAAACTAGTCATATTTTGCTTCATTTCAACCCAAAATATGGTATTTTTATGTTAACCCTCATTTTTTGATCCTCTCGAATGAGTAGAATACGAATAATTATGTACCTCTTGCATAATAATTTTTCTCAGGTCACCCATTTTGGGTATAAGTACCCTATCCTTAAAGCATAAAAGTCCATCTCTTATGTTGAAACCCTTGTTATTTTTAGGATTTATCTTAGTTTTATCTTAGATATCTATGAAATATGAGTATTGTACTTGCATTTCCTTGATCCTATCTACTAGATCTATATAGACATTGGTCAATGTGGCCATGTGTCTTCTCCTAATCAAAGCATCTACAACCTTATTCTCTTTTCCTTTTATATACTTAATACCAAAGTTGTATTCAACTAAGAAATCTACCCATATTATTTGTCTTATGTTCAACATAGGTTGGGTAAAAATATACCTCAAAATTTGATGGTCTATTCTTAGCTCAAATAGTCTACCCAACAAATAATGTCTCCAGACCTTTAGGGCATGCATAAATGCTACCAATTCTTGATCATATGTAGCATAGTTTACCTCAAGCTTCTTGAGTTATTTTTACTCATAGGCTACTGTAGCCTCTTCCTAAGACAATACCACACCCAAGCCTTCTTGGGAAGCATTCGTACACATGGTAAAATTCCCAAAGGTATTTTAAAAATTGGTGTCATTTTTAAATTATTTTTTATAGTTTCAAATGGAATATATTTGAGAAATACATCTTGAAACTCATGGGGAATTGGATGTTTCTTGCATACTTCTTTATCTCCATTTTCTCGAGTCTTCCCATTGATATTTACTACATATAACATATCACCTATTTTAATGGATTTTTGTAACAACATAGCTTAAATCAAGTGAGATTGAAAGAACCTTACCTACTTTATACTCTCACTATCCTATTATTCTTGTTGGTGTAATACATCAACCTATCTTAATATTTTATTAAGACTCCATGAGCCTTCAACCAATCCATCCCTATGATAATATTAAAAGCATGGATGGGTGCCACATATGAGTTCCATATAGTGGACCCATTGGATAGAGTTATCTCCATTGTAGGAAAACATTGATCCAATGAGTAGGTTTGAACAAAACCATACTTGACATTCCATCCTTATTCCAAAAACCTAGGTCTTTTCGACATATCCCTGATAATACTAGGGGAAATGAAACTATATATAGGTCTACTAAAAAATTTAACATCATTATTAAACAACTTACTAGTTAGTAGCATTAGTGTTGCTTGCCCATTCAACTTTTGATTCTTGGTAGTGGCATAAATTTGGTGTTGCGGTTCCTTTCCTCTATTGCTTGAATGAAAACATTGGTGACTTGCTTTAGCATAGTGAGTAATCCCATAGGTAAAGTATCCTATCCCTGGTGATCTAGATTTTGCTTTACCCTTCTTACCATTTGTAGATCCTTCTCTTGGATTTTTCATGCTATGACCCTATTCAACAATTATCTCCAATGCTATTTTTTTGTTGCTCTATTTGGTCTTGTCAAGATTTAAGTACATTAACTACCTTAATTCCCCTTGAAGCATCATGAGTAGGGAAGTATCATTTATAATGTCTTTATTGGAATCCTTTATTTTTATAGCATCCTTGTTGGGTCCCACTACTTCCCTAGTTTCCCAACTACAATCCATGAATCCTCCCTTATTTTTTCTAGTGTCCTTCACTCTTTTGGGTCTCCTTGGAAAGAATATGATAAATTATTTTTGTATATCCATCCCCACATTTCTAAAGGATATTAATGTGGGTGCCATACCCTATCCACATTGAGGAGTTAGGTAACATACAAGTCTTGCTCAATTGTACTTAAAATCTATTAGCTTCATTTTCCTCATCAACTAACATAAATATTATCAGTCAATTAATAAATATTATGGTCACACTTGCATTTTTAAAATGTTCCTAATCCAAATTAGCACATCAAATCAAGGCTCAACATAGGCACACTCCATGGAAGTTTCTAGACCTATGACCTAGAGATCTGATACCAACTGTAACAACCAAAAATTACCAACAATTTTTTTATAAGTGGATATCACAAGAAAATATTCACAAGGAAAAACTATATTTTATCTTTTCAACATACAAGACTTCACCATATTTGAGTTTCCATGTCACTATATAAGATACTTAGTGGACAGAAGTAGTGAACTCGTATTTTTGGGGTTCACGTTACTAAACCTACATGTTTATAAGGATTTAAAAATTGCTCCCCCACCTTTCCCATAGCCTCACCTACATAGGACCATGTGACCATGGTGTAGGTATTATACTTTAACTCCCATAACTTTTAAAGGGGAACATATTTTCCCTATCCTTAACCTAAGTCTATATAGATAAGAAAATTTGGTTTAAAGCCTTAGTGCTTAGTTACCATGCTTCCTAGTCTATCTAATATCATTACTTGTCAATAGAAAATGTACATGGTTACCTAAACCTACACATTCTAGGTACCACCATTGATAAATTGTGATTGATTACCATAGTCTTACCGATATGGGAACACCCAATCCTCATCATTAAATGTGTATCACTTCACAAGTATATAGCTATTACATTCTACCAAATTCGTTTAGATTGAAAGCACCTAGCTATTTTATTCTCACAAGTCCATCTAGGACCTTCTTCTACCTGGCTATTGTATTCTCACAACTCCTTATAGGGTTGGCTAATACTAACTTAGGTCCTATAAGAAGATCTAGGTTCACCCTCAAAAATAAAAACTAAACAATGCTCTTAAACTCAATTATTCAATTTCTAGCACCATAACAAATGGAAATAAGATAATATACATCTCTTATAAATATATGTTTTATCTAATGCTAATAATCTCATAATAATTTTGTGCTTTATGGATTAAATTAAAGAAGAATATAAGGAAACATTTACATCCTTAATGCTATAACATACCACTTAGCTAATTTGAAAATTTCTATCATTAAACCATATATTTAAGACTACAAATGAGCAAGGAAATAACATAAACGAAATATTGCATTTCCTTCTTTCAATATTGTTCAATACAAATTTATTCATCATTAATATACCACTAAATTTCATTTCTTGATTTTTACAAAACTAAATCCTCATTTGCAAAACCATTTTTGATCCAAGATGAAATCACACCATTCCACCTCTATTACCTTTGCACCATCTTCCTATGACAACCTTCCTCATGTAAGGAGTTGTCCACCATTTTGAGAAATATATAGGGATCATGATAGCTCATTAATGCAATGCAATATAACATGCTAAATTATATTTGCAGACATTTATGCACAATAATTAAAAGGAATAAACTAGAGAATATCCCTCCATTTCTCTATTTATTACTACATGTTATGCAATTGCAACCCAAACATTATATTATTAATATAATAATTAAGGAGAGAATCCCATAATTCTCTCTATAATAACTCCCCCAACTACTCAAGTTTTGGAGAACCATTATAAATTCTAGATCATTAGTCCTTTCGAAAATAAATATGACAACAAGATTTCATAGCTTTCTTCCTACGTACAACTCATAATGCACATAAAGGAAAAAGGACCCTTATAACATTTTATTTTAAAATAACCACATAAAAAATAAAGGGAAGCAACCAAATATTTAATTTACATTCTTAATAAGGTCATTTAATAGAATATTATCTCTTAAGAGAAAATAGAGACCAAATAATGAACTAATTTCCTAAAATTAACATCATTAACACAAATCCAAAACCCTTACAAACATCATAGGAGGTACTTTAAGACAAAGATATCACACTTATATTTTTTAGTATTCTAAAATCAATGTTCTAGCAATGAAATATCTATTGCAAAATTTCATTCAAATGTGACTACGACAAAACCCAACCACAACACAAATTGAAGGTCATCCTCCCAAAAACATGAACACATTTGTCTAACACAAGCAAGAGCGCTATAGAAAACCATATAGCCAAACCCATAGGTGCTATGGTGCCAAACAAACAAAGCTAACTAGTAGCACATAGGGAATGTTTTCAAATACCAAGACCTATAGTTGGCATGCAAATTAGTGTAAAGATACCTAAAAAAAATGGCATGGTGATCCACCAACCCAATAGGATCAAATGACCAAAACCAAAGCATACCAGCCAGGGTCTCATAGGGAAAGTTAAACTCATAAGAAGCATGAAAAGACTCTCAAGAATTCAACAAGATAAAAGAGAAAAACTAAGAGATAAACACTAACCATAAATTAAATGTGATTCTACCCAAGCATAATACCTCCTACTACTAGCTTCTTAAAACTCTTGGGTTTATTCGCTATGCTCCCTCCTTCTATTTCCCATCCATCCTTATCTTTTTGCCCCTCCAAAATGTCTCAAAAACCTCCTCCAAACCATATACTAATAGCTAGAGCAAAATAACAATGAAAATGCAAATCGATCATTGCTCAAGATCTTCACCATAACCTTCCAATCTAGACATATTGGTTAATAAAATTTCTATTAAATATTTCAAAATATGAAATGTTCGAGAATCCAAAACAATGGAAATGAATAATGCTCAACCAATCAACACATGATTTTTATTAATAGCAATTAAATAATAATAGCATTAGAAGCAATAATAATGATTAAACACCCTTGTACAAGGTTCAGGGACCTTTCAACACCCTTTCTACCAATCAAAAAAAATAATAATGATTAAACCATTATATCATTTATTCTTTATCATTTATGAAATAAGGTATTAATCAATTTCATTTTTTCATATTGGTTATTTACAATGATATTAATATTAACAAGTATTTGAAGAACACAAGCTTATCCTGAGAGGGGGGTGAATAGCATAAAATAAACTTTTACTTTTCTTTATCAAACAATATTATCCAATATATATCAATGGTAATATTAACTACAATAATCAAAGCAATGCATAAATCATCACACACAATAGAGACACCAATTTAATGTGGTTCACCCAATGTGGGCTGCTCCACAGAGAAACTCTTTCACTAAAATTTTCTCAACAAGTCTCTTGGGAATCCTTCCCTATTACAATATTTATGGACCTCTGTTCAAAGGAGATATAAATACCCTAATCAATTTTGTGTATCTCTATCCACAAAAGAACACTTTCCCTCTACTGGTTCATGGATCTCTATCCACAGGAGAACTCCTTATCCTCTACTCTAGCTGGAGATCTTCTAGAAGACTACTACCTCCACTGCACTAGCTTGTGGATATATCTCCATAGAATACCACTATCCTCACTCAAAAGACCTATATCCTCACTACCATATCTAATGTATCTCTATCCATTGGATAATATTGTCCTCTCCTCTATCACCTCCAAATATTGCTCTCAACTCTGCTCAATGTCTATCTTAAATATGCACTAAACATTGTCCTCGGTCTAGCACAAATTTTATCACAAGTCTATCTCTGGTTTGAAAAAAATATGCCCTCATATCTACACAAAATTATGTCCTCAAATTTTTCCTCAAGCCTTAACACAAAGCTTGATCTAATCACAAATCAACTCTTCTCATATCTGCATCAAGCCTTACCACAAAGCTTGAACAAATCACTCAAACAATTATTCTCTCAAGTCTTCTCAAAGACTTACCTCAAATATATCCACAATTCATCTCAAAAAATTCCTCAATTTTCTCTCAAGTCTTCATTAAGACTTACCTCAAATCTATCCAACAAGTCCTCCCTAGAACTTATACGATCTGTTCAATAATTCCTCCCTAGAACTTGTTCAATTTTATCAACAAGTCTTCACCAAGACTTACCTCAAATATTCTCAACAAGTCTACACCAAGACTTACATCAAATATGCTCAACAAGTCTACACCAAGACTTACCTCAAATCTACTCAATAAATCCTCTCAAAAACTTGCTTAATCTGCTCTCAAGTCTTCACCAAGACTTGTCTCAAATCTGCTTACAATTTTTCACAAAAGCTCACACAAATATGTCCTTAAGCTTACTCAATTCAGTTCTTAATTCCCCTCTAGGACTTACTCAAATATGCTTGTAAGATTTCATAAAATCTCAAAAAAATCTATCCTTAAGCTTTCACGAAAGCTTACTCAATTCAATCCTCAAGTCCCCTCTAGGACTTACTCAAATATTTCCACAAGATTTCACAAAAGCTTATTCAAATTACTGTAAAACTTGCATACAAAACTCAACTTAATATTTTCCAAAAAATATCTTCAATCATACAAACAAGTTTCACTCAAAATATTGTTTGGCCATAGAAGCATATAGAGAATGGTAAGAGACTCAATATGTTTCACACTCACAAATCACTCTATCACTTTCAAACTCACTTTCAAATCAATTCAGAAATAAGGTATAATTTGTTTCACAAAACTTGAACTATCACTCCAATACTTTCAATCAATAATGTTCAATCAACTTCACTCAACCAATCACTCAATGAAACACAACTTGCTTACAAAACCTAATCAAATATTTCACTATACTTCCAATCACTCAGACTATGGATCTCAAACCTTGACTTAAGATAATTCCAATTTCACATAACAATGATACTCATGTTATTTAACAACCTTAGCTCAAGATAGTTCTCAATTTCACATAATAATGATACTCATGTTCTTTCACAAACCCTATTTCAAGATAGTTCTCAATATCACATAACAATGATACTCATGTTCTTTCATAAAACCTAGTTCAAGATAGTTCTCAATCTCACATAACAATGATACTCATGTTCTTTCACAAATACTAGTTCAAGATAGTTCTCAATTTCACATAACAATGATACTCATGTTCTTTCACAAACCCTAGTTCATGCACATGAAGGATCACTCAAATATTTCCAAAAATACTTATCAAACAATCCTTTTCACTCCAACTTTGCATTTCACAACATTCAATCCAAAAATATTTCACTCATAAGGAATATGTTCCCATACCTTTTGTTTTGATGGAGAAATATCTTCAAAACCTGTCTTAATCACAATCAGATCCTCTTTACCAATTTCAAGGTTAGATAGCAACAAACTATCTCAAAATTTCCACTCAAAATTCTCCTCAATATTTATTTCACCATACACAAATAACAAGTCTCAAGTACACATTATAATCTCTAAACTTTTCAAAGTATGATTAAAAAATATTTCAATTAATCACTTTCACTATAACCTCCTTCAAAAATTTAATGCATAGGATAATAAAAATGCTTACTTATATCTCCCTACTCAAAAATTGCATTTCAAAATAATTAACATCACTATCCAAAAATAATGCAATTCACTTTTTAAACCAAAATTAAATCATTCACCACATTTAACTAAGGCAAAAATAAAATATACCTTAATCACCTTATATCTCTTAAGGCGCTCACAAAACAACCTTAGACCACGTGCAAAATTCACAATATATAAAAATTTAAATACCTTTTGCGCACGCAACCTCGGTGGGATTCGATCCCCTATCGCACTACTACCAGTGCCCTAGCCATGGCCTAACCACCATCTGAGCTAGGTGCTCACTTGGTAAGTGAAATAACCTTGTGCGATTTGTTCTCCCTCTTGCCGTCGAAAACCAAAAGATAAAACTTTTCCCTTGTTGTCGTCGAGATTCGAATGTGGAACCTCCGCTCACCAAATTCCTGACACAACGACGACTTGCCACTAGCCCAACTAGTTGGTTGGTGACAAGGCCTTAGGCCTTCATCAATTTATCGCCACATTTCCTGCCAAATTTAAAAAAATAAAAATCCTATCTTATGTGCTCACAAATTTTACATTCCACGCTTTTTCCAATATTCACACATGCATTATATTTCAAAGACTTGCTTTAATGTGGAAAGTATTATGGTATTTATACCATATGCCAATTTCCTTCGAACGTCGACAGGGAGAAGAAATATTAAAATGAATTTGCGGCCAACCCTAACTTAGGGTTTAATAATTTTATTTTATAAATTAATTTATAATATAAATATTATAAATAATTTATAAATGACCTTAGGATTTATTTTTAAACATTTATTATTATAATAATAGATATTATAATATTATTTCCTTTGGGCCTAGGTATTTTCCTCTTTCACCCTTAGACCTTCTCTTACCACCTTTAATATTATAATAATAAATATTATAATATTATTTCCTTTAGGCCTAGGTATCTCCTTCCTTCAGTGTATTTAACCAACCTTTTGACCAATCATTTGATGCTTTTAAACCAAATCTCTTGGGCATAAAATATAAATATTTTAACCCTCCCTTAGCCAAAACCTTTCACTGATTACTGGCACTCACTCTTGACATCAATGACAAAACAACTATTCAAAATTTCCAAAAATCTCCTCCTTTGTCATTGATGAAAACCCTTTTTTCCTATGGCAACCCTTTTTCATTTTTCTAAATCTTCTCCCTTGAGAAACCTCTTCCCCTAACTGAATGCAACCCTTGACTCAATGCTCTCCCCCTAACTCAAATGTCTCCTCCTTTGTCATCAATGGCAAAAGGCCACCTATGGGGCTTGGGGCTAAATATAAGAATCTTATCTCAACCCCATCCCCACCTCCTCTCCTTGAGGTGGTTAATTTTTGGGTCATAGTATCTCTACTCCTAGAATACACTGCTCCTTTCATTTTTCCACCTTCTTTCTCAATTGATTCCTCTAATTCTTTTGAATATTCTTGTTCCTGCTTATCTTTAGAAATTTTTCTCTACACCACTTAGCCATATTCCTAATATTATTGTACTTATAAAATTTAATGTTGTGGTTCCTTGAAGGTGCAAATATCTTGAAGTTCCTCTTGGTGAAGCCATATCCATTCCTGTCATGAACCCCACAGTTAACTGCCTTATGACCAAATTGATTACAAGAGTAACAATACCCATGAAAGAGATGCCCATCTCTAAAATTTCTCTTAGTCAAACCATATTCCTTCTTTTCATGAGCCCTGCACTACATAGCCTTGTGACTAAACCTATTACATGAGGAGAAACATCCTTTGAAGAAATCTTGCCTTGACACCATTGGTCTCTTAGTCCTTTCTTCCTTATGATATTTATTATTTCTTATTTGTGCATTGTTTCTTTCCTCTTTGATGCTATCACTTCTCAACACATCGACATAAGTATTTGGTTCTTCTTCAACCATTTTTTTTTGGTAGGTTAAATAAAAATTAGAATGGGTTTTTATCAAGGGATCCAAAACCTAATTATAATGATATAAAACAGGAAAAGCCCAAGGATGGACATCAAGACAGGCATGAGGAAATCCAGTAGGAAAACCTTCAGGAAGTCACTAGTAAAGCCTTTAGGAAGGAAGAGAGAAGCACATCCAGGAAGCGGGAAAAAATAATTTGAAAAGCCTGCATGGTAGGAAACTACAAATTTGAATGCCCAAGAGTGGGAAATTGTTGTTTGAAATGCCCAAGAAGTAGGAAAAAATCATTTGAAACCAAGAAGAAGGAATCTACAGTTTGAAAAGCATAAAATATGGGAAACTACAATTTGAATCACCCAGAAAGTGGGAAATTGTTGTTTGAAACACCCAGGAAGCAGGAAATTGCCCAGGAAGTGGGAAAAAACCCAAAAAATAGGAAACAACAATTTGAAACATCTACCTAGCAGAAAAACAACAAAATTAAACAACCCCAAAGGTGGGAAAGGAACAACCCACATAGGGGAAAATGAAAACCAGAATAATTCGATATCCCATGCAAGGGAAAATCAATATATATGGAAAAACCACTATAGCACCTTAAAAATGACTCATTATAAGTTGCATTAAAGATAAAAAACTTGTAAAAATGAGCCTCTAGCTAGTTGCCTCAATTTTTGTGCCCTCTTGGCAAAATCGAATAATCTAGATAAGATCATATGATACGATCTTGAATCGTATGATACGATCCCTGATCGTATGTGTATGATTTTGTTCAAAACCAAAATTCTCAACTTAGCAAGGTGACAAATTTAGTTTTAATGATTTTTATCTCTATTTGTGCAACTGTGTGACAGTTGCAGGATCAGATTCATCTAATCAAATACAGATTGGAAGGAGTTGTAACCAAGTTATTTTCAGCCCATTTTGGTTGATTTGATTAGCCTATTTAACTAGACACTCCTCCCATCTAATTTCCCCTGGCGTAATTTACATCTTGAATTTATTTTCGTATTCGAATCATAGAATTTTTGCATTAGTCTTATGAATTTTTTGTTCTGTTCAAGATCAAAAGGATACAATCGGCAATCAGATGATACAATTTTGCACTAGAAGCGTACAATCTTGCTCAGATCGTATGATCTTACTTTGAGATCTCTTGGGGGAAATATCAAGTACTGGTTTGCATGTGTCAACTCTATTTTGTGTAGATCTATCATTCTAGCTATCATTTTCAGCATTTAGAATCTAGAATTCAAGAATTTACATTCGGGAGTTCACTGATTTCGCATATAATTGCATATTGCATATAGTTTTAGGTATTTATCTATTATTTACATTTAAATACAACATTCAATAGCCGACATTAAAACTCATTCATGCTTAAAAATAACAATAGAATCTCTTGTTTTTCTATATTTTGCACTCTACCCATGAAATTGTAGACTTAAGTCAAGATCGGACTGATTGATCCCTGATTGGATGGTATGATCTTGAATCATATTTATACGATCTTGCTCTGTTCGTACGATTTTGATCTGCTACATAGGATCTGGATTGCATTCAAAAATCATAACCTTCATCAAACTTCTGGAATATAGGTCAGAGTTTTTATTACTTTCTAAGCATTGCATTATCCATATTAATTATGTTTTATGTTGTTTGTTGTCTTCATATAAATCAAAATTGCATATTAGTTTAGTGCAGTTGCATATTGGGAAAAACTAGGTGATTGCAAGAATTTAAAAGGAACACATCAAAACAAACTCCAAAACCTAGGCATGGAAACTACCATAAAATGTTTCCTGGTGAACCCTAAACAATTCGTCGAAAAATCACCATAAGAAGGTATGATCAAATACCTCTCTTTCAAGGTGTAGACCTATTATTCCCACATTCCCCTTCTAGGCATGGATCCATTAGCTTGAAGGAAAGGAGTGTGTGAATTTTAGAACTACATTCTTTGGTGAACCTGACGTGAAAACATTAGCCATCTTTCTGATTGATAAAACAAAAAACAAAAAACAAAAAAATTAACAAAATATTTAAGTTATATTTACACATTTTAGTGAATTTCATAGATGGTAGATTACAACATAAGGAGAGCTATCTGAATTGATGTAAGAACAATATTATCAACCCAAGAATTTTCTTCATTTGGTAGTGTGCCATACCCTGAGATTTGGATAAGAATAAAAATTAGAAGGATTAAAGAACCTAAACTTAAGAAAATCATAAGACTTGACTTTGTTAGAATCATGGATCCTAATAGTGTACCTTTCTACTCTGACCTTCAAATATCATGTGATAGGTGGCTAGTGGATAAGAGAGCTATCATTTCCCCAAGTCTTTACTCCTTTGAATATTATCTTGAGAATGCAATAATGGTACATAAGTTTTTATCACATGTGGAAAACCAAGAAGTTGTCTTAGATGATAAGAGAAGATATAATAAAGTTCCTAGGGCTGTGATTTATTAGGAATATTGCCATGAATTGTATTTTTATATATCAAAATGTGAAGTTGATTGCATCACTATAGCTCATTTCATAAAATTCTTAAAATTCAACTTTCAGTTTGAAGAACACTATATGACCCCTAAGGAATTGGAACCTATTAATGACATCTATAGGATTTTCCAAGAAAATTAAAGTATAATATACATAATATTATAATTTTTATTTGGTTTATTGTATTGTTTGCAATTCAAAAACTACCAAAAACCCAAAAACATAATATAATATATTAGTTAGGTATATATATAACATATATACCCCAAGCATTAAGCACATATATATATATATATATATATATATATATATATATATATATATATATATATATTAATTATATATATCTGCAAGATAAAATATTTTATGTAAAATGCCTAAATTAAGAAGTGGAAAACAAGTAGAACATGAACATATAGGAGAACAAGATCAATATAATATTGAAGATGAAGTTCGAATTGAAGATTATGTATCATTAAAATCATATGAGGAGAACCATGATAAAGAAGAAGTCTTCTATCATAAACCACAAGTAGATGAAGAAGGTGGTATTAAATTTATTTCCACATAAAATTTCACCGAGTTTCTAAAAGAAAATATAGATGTCATTAACCATGTCATACAAATAGAAGCTCAACTCCCTATGAGAGATTATTCAATGGAGGCTTCCATAGGAGTTTCTCTCCTATTGAATGGAAATCCATTAACATACATGAACAAAAATAAAATTCAAGCTAGCACGTATCAAAATGTAAACCAAAATTTGAATAAAAACATAGCAAAACCGCCACCAGTAACAACTTCAAATTCTCAACAAAAACAACCAACTACTGCTTTACAAAAGGTAGCCTAAATAATTAAGAGGATATACAAAATTAGTCAAAGTCAGCAAAGGGTTCAACAAAACAAAATTCCCTATATGTTTCATAATACTCCTCCTAGTAACACTTTACATAATAGTATTTCAATCGGGATTCATTATACAACAACACCAACTTATTATCAAGGACACAACACTATGATGCAACAAAACCAATTTGGTAGACAAAAAAAAGAACTAGAAGTCATGGTTAAGCAGTTAGCTTCAAGACTAGATCAAATGGATCCCTACCGTCCCTCTTACAGTTATAGAGAGATGTGTAGCCAACCCTTGGATCCTATTGTAGTTGCCCAACCATACCCTAAGCATTTTCCTATGCATATCCTACCGATATATAAGGGAACCAAAGATCCTATTGAGCATATTTGCATGTTTAGGACATCATTTCATGACATTTCTCATGATGACTTGTTGTTGTTAAATATGTTCCCTAAAAGTCTCAAAGGCATGGCTTTAGAGTGGTATTATCAGTTACCTACAAAATATTTAAGGAATTTTGAGGAAACATTAGAGATGTTCGTCCACCAATTCAGTGCTTACATAGAAATACATGTGACTATTAAATATTTGTATAATCTGAAGCAAGAAAAAGGTGAGAGTTTTTCTAAATTTTTGACCAAGTGGAGGTAACTCTTATGCAAATTACATTTTGCTTTACCTCACCGTGAAATGTTGGATATATTTATTGGTAATATGCAAGAAAAACTATATTATAAACTCTCTACTACTATAGTAACCACCTTTTATCAAGCCATTGATTTAGCAAGAAGGGTAGAAGAAGCCCTTATTAGAAGAGGTCAATTTAAGAAGAAATATGAATATAAAGCTTCTAAAAATAAATACAAAAATAAACAAGTAATGGGTGATGGAGTTAGTGATAGTAGGAATACTCCAATTTTTAACGCTGTAGAAACCTTTAAGAAATTTTTATTGAAAGTTCTTGATAATACACCAAAAGAATTCATAATATTAAATCAACCCTTAACAATGATTTTACCTCAATTATTGGATCAAGGCCTAGTACGATTGCCTAAAATAAGACAACCAAACACTACTGCAACTAGATATAGAGTTGATTTACATTGTAATTTCCATCAAGTAGATGGACATTCTACAAATTATTGTAAAAGGTTAAAGCATGTGATACAAGACTTAATTGACAAAGGAAGAATGAAAGTTCAACAATTTCCTACAAACAATAATACTCAAAATAATACTCAAAAACCAACAAATTAAAATGCAAATCAAAACCTAGATATATTTCAACATCCCTTACCTAAGCATGGTAAAGAAATAATAAACCAATTAGATCATCATAATGTTCCTCATCCAACTCGATATGTGGGAACCATTAGTAGCTTCTTACCACAACAATATTTTCAAACATATTTATCTGTGGTTACAACTAGACCAATACAATATTTTCAATCATCTTTAGAGGATACTAAAAGTGATGTAGAAAGTGAAATAAAAAGTGAAACTGGAAGTGAACTAGAGATTACCTCAGATAGTTATAAGTATGAATCGGATCAAGTTACTCCTATTACAGATTTATTAGTTCCAAAAGAACCATTTCCAAGAAGAATAACTACTAGACTATCATCTCAACAATGGCTTTCAAATGAACAAGCAAAAAATGCTAGACCCTCTTTTGGCATTCCTCAACATGGTAACATTGTGGGTACCATTGGGGTTGCCACAAGAAAACAAGCACAAGTTCAAAATTCTCAACCACAAAGCCAAAATGAAAATTCAACTCCTTTTGTATTGATAACTTCCACTAAGGGAAGTAATGTGTTAGGTTCACAACAGAGAGCTCCATATGATATTAATGAATAATTAGCTACCATCACAATGAGAATTTATCTTTTGGATATTTTAAGAACTTCCTCTATACATAGGGAAGAATTAATGAGAAATTTAAGCAAGATGATGGTACCTGAAGATATTGAGCCTAATGTTGTGGTGAATGTTGTGACTTTGGATGAAAAAAAATTCATAGATTTTTGTGACAAAGATATCCCTCCTAAAAGCATGTATAGAGACAATAGTTTATACATTACAACATTGATTAGATATGTAGGATTTAAAATATTTCTAATTGATAATGGATCATCTTTAAATATATGCACATATGATTTCTTTCAAAGATTTGGATTTAAAAAGAGGATATGAAGAGTACTAAAATGATTATTAAAGCATTTAATGATAAAATGCAAGAAACATGTGGAGTAATGACAGTTCCATTGCAAGTTGGCCCAATAATTTTGGATACAACTATATTTGTTGTGCCTTGTTTTACATTGTACAACATTCTTCTAGGTCGAAATTGAATCAATGCAATGAGAGCAGTACCCTCCATATTACATCAATGTGTTAAATTTGAGTTTAAAAATCAATTAGTCACTATTCATGGTGATCCTAGACCATTTGATATGTTTGTTGTAGCAGAGCCTATAAGGGTTATGTTCTGTCCTACTATGACTTCTGCTCATCCTAGTCCACCTTCATCATCAAGACCTTATAAATATAAATCATCATCACCTTCTAAACCCATATCATAAAAAGCATGACCTAAATCATCAACAAATTCTAAATCATCTTTAGAACCCATATCCAATCCTTTTCCTAAATCTATAGTATCAGATCCACTTCCTGAGTCTACAGTGTTTAAATTTACAATATCTAAAGAACTAGTTAAGGAAGATATTCCATCTACTTCATATGCTCTTTCGGATGAAGTATTACCAAAATTATCTTTAGTGCTTGCAAATACAGAAGTTAATTTTTCTACCCAAGATTCCTTGGTGTTATCTAAGTTACCTCCATCTCCCCGAACCTTGGGATTGCCAAATAAGGGAAGCATTTTCCATATTGGAAGTTGTGCCTTTGTGTATGCGGGGTATGATTGGGGAAAAATTTTAGTTGTAAAAGTTACAATTGATCAAGATGGATTTGCTAAGTGTTATTTTTCTGATGGATATATAAAATCAAAACCAATGATGTGTAATATTGGTTATAGAGGTAAAGATTTAGGACCTCATGAAAATGGTATGAAAGAACCTTTAGAAGTTGTATATTTGCCTGCCCGATGTAGTCTTAGCTATATTTCCACAAAAACATAACCATTCCCATATAAATATGATGATCACCTTATAATGTATCAAGAGTATATGGAATAGAAAGAGTTCTTTAAAAAGGGTCATACTTGTAATATGTTGACTATAGCTAATCTGAAAAATGATTACTTCTCCGGATGAATGTGTAGAAGGTGATATTTTTTATGATATATCCCTTGATGAAGTTTTGAGGAATAAATTCTTCTTTGATGGATCTATGCCATGTATATCTCATGTTGAAACAACTTATCCTCAAGAAGAACTAGCCAAATGTACATTGGAAGAATTACAAGAAATGGGTGTATCACCCGCACCACCCAACTATGAAAGAGATTTAAATATTGTTGTTGGAGATACTTTAAAAGTTAATATTGGAACAGAAGAGAACCCTCATCTAGTCAAAATTGGATCAGAACTAAGTAAAGAAAAACAAAAGTTATATATTGAATTTCTCACAGAATATGCTAATATTTTTTCTTGGACATACGCACATATGCCAATCCTAGATTCTTCTGTGGTTATGCACCATCTAGTAGTGCATCCTGATGCTAAACCTGTAAAGCAAAAACTTAGAAAAATGCATCCTAAAGTAGCACTACTAGTTAAAAGTGAATTGGAAAAGCTTATGAATGTAACTTTTATACAAGCTATTGACTATGCCGAGTGGATATCAAATGTTGTTCCATTGACTAAGAAAGAAGCTACTAAGATTAGGGTTTGCACTGATTTTAGAGACATAAATGTTGCATACCCTAAGGATGATTTTCCCCTCCCTAATATGGATCAGATCATTTATTTTATAGTAGGGAGTGGGATGCTATCCGTCATGGATGTTTTTTTAGGATACAACCAAATCAAAATAGCTCCTGAAGACCAATCTAAAAAACCTTTATTACCCCGTGGGGGACATTTTGTTGGAAAGTAATGCCTTTTGGGCTAAAAAATATAGGAGAAAAATATCAAAGAGCTATGACTTACATATTTCATGATATGATGTATGATATTTTGCATGATTATGTAGATGATATTATAGCTCGTTTAGCAAAATAATATGACCACATTAATGATTTAAGAAAAGTGTTTGATAGATTAAGAGAATATCTGATACATTTAAATCCAAAAAAATGTGTGTTTGGAGTTAAATCAAGAAAATTATTGGGGGTTATTATTTCTATACGTGGTGTAGAAGTAGATCCTCTCAAAATTAAAGATATCCTTGATATGCCACCTCCTAAGAACATATAAGAGTTAAGAAGTTTATAGGTAAAACTTCAATCTATCCGTTGCTTCATCAGTAAATTGGTGGATAAAAAATGACCTTTTCTTAAATTACTTAAGAATAATACTCCCTTAAATTGGGATAAAGAATGTCAAGAAGCTTTTGAGAATATTAAAAAGTATCTTCTTACTCCTCTAGTGGTTGTTCCCCCTAGACCAGATCATCCATTTATTTTGTATATTTCTTCTTTGAATCTTGCACTAGGAGCTATGTTGGCTCAAATTGATGATGAAAAGAAAGACAAGCCACATACTACATAAGTAGAACTTTAATAAGTTATGAAACTCGGTGTACTCCATTACAAAAAAAATATTTATAAGTTGTTTTTTCTACACAAAATTTGTGTCATTACATGCTTATTCAGAAAATATATGTTGTTGTTAAGTCTGATCCATTAAGGTACTTGATGAGTAGACCTTACTTATCAGGATGCATAGCTAAGTGGGTTCTTGCTCTTAGTGAATTTGAACTCACATTCATAAGCCAAAAATCTATTAAAGGCCAAGTTATAGCTGATCAATTAGTTGCTGCACCTTTAGAATCTACTCATCCTATGAATATTTAATTTCCTGATGAGTGCCTTAATCTAGGAGAAGATCACTTTGAGACATGGTCTTTGTATTTTGATGGAGCTAGATGTATGAGTGGTGCAGGTGTCGGTATCATATTGAAATCTCCCCAAAATAACCTTATTCCTTTATATTTTAAATTACAATTTTATTGTACTAATAATGCTACAGAGTATGAGGCTCTAATCCTTGGGTTACAAGCTGCTCTAGATTTAAAAATTAAAATTTTGTTAGTTTTTGGAGATTATTAGCTTGTGATAAATCAAATCAATGAATTTTATCAAACACAAGATGAGAAATTTCATCCTTATAAATAATATGTTCTTAAGCTTATATCATTGTTTGAAAAAGTAACTTTAGAAGCTATTACTAGAACTAGCAACCGTGCTACCGATGCTATGGTTGCGATTGCTACTTTTTTTGGAGTTGGATGATGAATATTCTACTATCATTATTCATTAGCTCCAAGAACCTACCTCTTCTAAGTCATGTTTAGAACCATTAGATGTGTTTTTATTGATGAAATTACCCTAGAACCTTGGTATACAAATGTCTTTAATTTTCTCAAAAGTGGAACCTTCCCAGAAGGATTAGATAGAAACTAGCATAGGTTATTGCGTAGGTGAGTTGTTCGCTTTGTAATTGTTGGTAATTACTTATATAGAAGATATTTTGAAGGTATTCTATTAATATGTCTCAACCTAGAAGAGTCTAAGAAAGTCTTGAAAGAAGCCCATGATGGATCCTATGGAGGACACTTTAGTGGAAGTGCCATTGCCAAAAAGCTTCTTAGAATGGGATATTTTTGGCCTTCCATGGAAAAATATGCTAATGATTATATGTGTCATTGTGATAAGTGTCAAAAGCATGCTGACCTTATACATGATCCTGATCAGGAAATTCAAGATATATCCTCTCCTTGGTCCTTCTCTAAATGGGGTTTAGACATTATTGGTAAAATCAAGCCTATTTCATTTGATGGTCATAAATTCATAATAACAGCAACACAATCTTTTACAAAATCGGTTGAAGCTATACCTTTAGCTTCTTGCACATGAATTCAAGTTTCTAAATTCATTTTTAATCAAATCATCTGTCGATTTGGAATTCCATCTAATCTCATATATGATAATGGAACATGTTTCAAGAACAAATATGTTAAGAAATTATGTCAAAAATATAAAATTCAACATAGATGGTCCACTCCTTATTATCCACAAGGTAATGGACAAGCTGAAGCATCAAATAAAACCTTAATAAAAATCCTAAGAATATTAGTTAATAAATCTTGCCGTGACTGGCATATACAATTATATCCTACCTTGTGGGCATATTGAACTAGTGTTCGTACTCCTACTGACACTTTACCTTTTATCCTAGTTTATGGTGCTGAAGCATTTTTTCCATTTGAATTAGAAGTTACTTATTTAGCTCTTTTGCTTCAAGATACTAAAGTAGGATATGAATATCGTGCTAGCAGATTTGGTCAACTAGAACTTCTATAAAAAAAGTGCATCCATGCTTTAGAGCATCTGCGTGCCTACCAAGACAAACTCAAAATATCATATGCAAATAAATTTCATAGTTGATCCTTTGAAGTTGGAGATTTAGTCTTAAGGAAAATAAAAAAAATACTAACACAAGAAAATATCTAAAAGGAAAATTTCAACCTAATTGGGTTGGACCATATGTCATCACTGCTAAGTTTTGATCAGGTATATATTGGCTTCCTTGGATGGGAAAGATCTCAAGAAATCCATGAATATCATGCATTTGAAATGATATTATGAATAAAATCAAAAGTTTCATCTTTGTACATAATTGTAAATAAATTTCTTCATCATTTGCAACTCTCATATCATCAAAAAATTAAAGAAATAAATAAATCAAAAACATATGAAAATTTCCCAAAATATTTCAATTTTTTTTTGCATCAAATTTGTAACATTTTGTGCAAAATCGTACTAAATTGTCAATAGCACAATAAAAATGTCATAATTTGTCAAAATCGTACTAAAACATCAAAATCGTAACAAATTTAGCGATATCGTATTAATATGATATCATCTAATCGTATCAATTTCGATCAATATCCTACCATACGATATCGCGAAATCAATATGATTTTGTGAAATCATTACGATTTTGCATTTAGGGCTACGCACGATAGTCGTGACCTAAAAATCCAAATTTAAAATTAAAATTCAACAAAAAACAAGAAAAGTCTAAAATAAATAAGTGATAAATTCATATCCGGAGTAACCCGTCGCCAGCTCAGACAAAATCCACGCAATGTGGAGCATCCACCATGTTTTTCTCTAGAGCTCTAAAATGGTAAAGAGTAAAATGAAAACGAATTAGTTTTATATTTTTCTTTTTACTATTTATTCATTTACCCACAATTTTTTTCGAGTTTTTACCTAGATGTCCAAAATGACGTAAAAACTCGAAGGGGGTATCATTAGTAGCATACCTTAAAACAACTTACATAAAAACTTGAAATCATTAAAAAAATTTGCAATAAATTTTTGCTTTCTTGTAAAGTGTGTTGTACTTTTCTTTAACACATTTTATTTCAAAATTGCGCTAAAGAGGGGGTAAAATGTAGCACCCTAAAAATGACTCATTATAATTTGCACTAAAGACAAACAACTTGTATAAATGAACCTCTAGCTAGTTACCTTGATTTTTGTGCCCTTTTGGCGAAATCGAACAATATGGACAAGATCGTATGATACAATCTTGAATCGTACAATACGATCCCTGATCATATGCGTACGATTTGTTCAAAACCAAAATTCTCAACTTAGCAAGGCAAAAAATTTAGTTCTAATGATTTTTGTCTCTATATGTGCAACTGTGTGATGGTTGCGAGATCAGATTCGTCTGATCAAACCTAGATTGGAAGGAGTTGTAAGCAAGTTATTTTTAGCCCATTTTGGTTTATTTGATTAGCCTATTTAACCAGACACTCCTCCCATCTAATTTCCCCTGGTGCAATTTGCATCTTGACTTTATTTTTGCATTCGAATCATAGAATTTTTGCATTAGGCCTAGGTGCTTTATGTTCTATGCAGGATCGAAAGGATATGATCAGCAATTGGATGACACAATTTTGCACTGAAAGCATACATATTTCTTAGACCATATTATATTGCTCTAATATCACTTGGGGGTAATCATGAGTACTGGTTTGCATGTCTCAACTCTATTTTGTGTAGATCTATCATTATAGCTATCATTTTCAATATTTAGAATCTAGAATTCAAGCATTTACATTCGAGAGTTCACCAATTTCACATCTAATTGCATATTGCATATATTTTTAGGCATTTATCTATGATTTACATATAAATACAACATTCAATAGCTGACATTAAACCTCATTCATGCTTAAAAGAACAATAGAATCTCTTGTTTTTCTATTTTTTGCACTCTACCCATGAAATTGCAGACTCCAATCAAGATCGGATTGATCGATCCTTGATAGGATGGTACGATATTGAATTGTATTCATATGATATTGCTCTATTTATATTATTTTGCTCTGCTGCATATGATCTGGATTGCATTCAAAAACTAGAACCTTCATTGAACTTCTAGAATACAGGTTAGAGTTTTTATTACTTTTTAAGCATTGCATTATCCATATTAATTATATTTTTTGATGTTTGTTGTATTCATATAAATAAAAATTGCATATTATCTTAGTGTAGTTGCATATTGGCCAAAACTAGGTGATTGCGAGAATTTAAAAGGAACACATCAAAACAAACTCCAAAACCTAGGTGTGGAAACTGCCATAAAATATTTCCTAGTGAACCCTAAACAATTCATCAAAAAATCACCATAATAAGGTATGATCAAATACCTCTCTTTTGAGGTGTAGACCTATTATTCCCACCTTCACCTTCTAGGCATGGATCCATTATCTTGAAGGAAAGGAGTGTACAAATATTAGACCTACAACCACCCTACACTAGAGGGTGGAGGAGTGATGTTGCAAATACATCAAATCCTGCCAAAGAAAGAATATGAAATAAACATGGATGACTTAATATCAAGTAAAATTATAATAAGCCACATCCATCACAAGCCTATAAAGTGGATCAACATTCTGAAGAACTCCATAGGCCATTAGGTCCTCATGTAGAGAAGAAAGGAGCCTTCGAATACACCAACCGAGTAGAGGAAGCAACAGAAGCAGAACAAAAATTGTAGGAAAGATATGGGGAAGTTACCAAGGAACCCAAAATTAAGGAGTCAATAGTAAACCCAACTATAGATATTAGATCCCAAATAGAGAGTATGAAGCTAGAAATCCTAGACAACCTTCAACACCAGCAACGAAAAGCTTCAAGGAAACAAATGAGGAGGTCCTACAAGAACATATAAGTAAACAAACTAGATGTCCCAAAGAAAGGCCACAAAAAAAAATTGAAATCTTGTTGGACCCACAACATCGAAACCAAAGAGTAGAGTCATAGTAGAAAGTACATGGTCCACTTGAATACCAAAAAGGATGTTGTGCAAAACTGCTCATGAAGCCACTCTCCCACATCCCCAGTAGTCCGCAACTGAAGAACCACATAGGGTAAGCATCAAGAAGACACCTAAAAAAACCTAGGAAAAACTAAGAAATCCAAGGAAAGAAATCCCTAAACAACCCAGAAAACCCAAGGAAAGTCCTAGGGAAGAACCCAAAACCATCCCAAAATCCATACATTGAAAGAAAACCCCACCAAAGGGCAAGGAAAGGGGCATACAAGTGAAGTGACCTCAAGCCCAAAGGATATCATCTACAACACCATACTACTAAGGAGGAATGGTTAAGGAAGTGTTAGGGAAGCTGGAACATGATCAGGGACTTGGGACAGGGCCAAGGAAGGGATGTAGGGAAGTGAAACATGACTTTCCAAGGAAGTCACCTACTTCTTCAGTCACTTCTTTTGATGTTCCCTTTGAGACATCCTTTTCTTTTGAGCTTGATTTCCCTTTATGTACTTCTATATCTTCTTCAATGCCTAGTCATTTTTTGATAAATGAAGATCTTTGTGCTTTGGTAATGTTATCCAAAGCTTTTGAAATTTTCTCAAACCTATGTAGCTTGTCTTTAGAATATTTCACTTCCTTCCTTAGTGAAACTACCTCATGTTCTAACCTTTCACATTCTAATACTTTTACTTCTAACTTTTCAGTCATACCTTCCTCAATTTTATTTTCTTATTCAACCTTAACCTTAAGGTTAGTGAGATCTTGAAGAAAATTTGCCTTTGTTTCCTTATCCTCTTGTACTTGGATTTTCAATCTTGAGTTCTCTCTTTTTAATTCTTCAAGATCAACAACAAGTCTTTCACATTCTAGTTATTTTATCTTTAACTGTTCAACCATGCCTTTTTCAACTCTTCTTTCCTTTTCAACCTCTTCTTTCAAGTTAGAGAGATCTTGTAGAATATTTGCCTTACTTCTCTCCTCCTCTTGTATTTGAACCTTTAATTCTGAGTTTTACTTTTTCAACTCAACAAGTTCCTTAAGTGTGGCTTCCTCCTTTTCTTTTTTTGAATCTTCCTCTTCTTTCTTTTCTTGGTTTTCTAAAATTTTCTCTTTTCTTTGGACTTCAATAGGAGCATCTCCTTTTCCTTCTATTGTTGAAAGTAGAATTTCTTCTTCATACCTATTTTGACTATCCCTGTTATATTTTTCATCTTCACTGTCAGACCTGTGACAATAAGTTGCATGGTGATCTTGCTTTTTGCATTTAGTACAAAATTTTATTAGTTCTGCTTCTTCTCTTTCACTTGATTCTGATTCTACTTCCCCTTCTTGAGTAACAATTTTGTTGAGAGTAAAATCAAATTCCTTTTCCTCTATACTACTATCATACCCATTTTGTGGACAATAAAGTGCCATGTGACCAAGTTTACCACATTCAACACATCTCACAAATTTTTCTTCTTTCCTTTTATTAATAACAATCTTGCTAAGAAAGAGATCAAATTATTCTTCCACCATAGCATCTTCCATAGCTATGTGTGTTTATTTTTTCTTAGGTCTCATGGTTCTTCTTTTGCCTTTCTTGCCCATGTGTGTTCTTGTAGGATATTCCTTCAAGCTGATAGACCTTTTCTGAAGGAACCAACTCTGATACCAATTGAAGAACACAAGCTTATACTAAGAGGGGGGTGAACAGTATAAGATCAACTTTTACTTTTATTTCTCAAACAATATTATCCAATATATATCAATGGCAATATCAACTGCAGTAATCAAAGCAATGCATAACTCATCACACACAATAGAGACACCAATTTAACATGGTTCACCCAATGTGGGCTACTCCATGGATAAAATGTTTCACTAAAATTTTCTCAACAAATATCTTGGGAATCCTTACCTATTACAATGTTTATGGACCTATATCCAAAGGATACACCAATACCCTAATCAAGTTCATGGGTCTCTATCAATAGGATAACTCTTTCCCCTTTTTTGGTTCATAGATATCTATCCACAAGAGAACTCCTCCTCTACTCTGGCTGGTGATCTTCTAGAAGACTACTACCTCCACTGCATTGGCTTGTGGATATCTATCCATAGAAGACCTCTGTACTCACTACCCTAGATAATGGATCTCTATCCACTAGAGACTATTGTCCTCTCCTTTGTCACCTCCAAAGCATACTCTTAACTCTACTCAATATTTGTCTCAAATATGCACTAAACGATGTCCTTGGTCTAGCATAAATCTGCTCACAAGTTTGTCTCTGGTCTGGCACAAATCTACCCTCATATTTTCACCAAAATATATCCTTAAATTGGTCCTAAATCCTTAACAAAAAGCTTGATCTAATCATAAAACAACTTTTCTCAGATCTACCTCAAGCCTTACCACAAATATTGAACAAATAAATCAATCAATCAATTATGCTCTCAAGTTTTCTCAGACTTACCTCAAATCTATCCACAAGCACTCTCAAGAAATTTCTCAATCTACTCTCAAGTATTCATTAAGATTTACCTCAAATCTATCCAACAAGTCCTCCCTAGAACCTATCTAATCTATTGAAAAAGTCCTCCCTAGAACTTATTCAATTTGCTCAACAAATATTCACCAATACTTATCTCAAATCTACTCAACAAGTCTACACCAAGACTTGCATCAAATATGCTCAACAAGTATACACCAAGACTTACCTCAAATTTGCTCAACAAGTCCTCTCAATAACTTGCTTAATCTGCTCTCAAGTCTTCACCAAGACTTGTCTCAAATCTGCTTACAAGTTTTCACAAAAACTCACACAAATATGTCCTTAAGTTTTCACAAATGCTTACTCAATTTAGTCCTTAATTCCCCTCTAGGACTTACTCAAATATTCTTGCAATATTTCACAAAATCTCACACAAATTTTTCCTTAAGCTTTCATAAAAGCTTACTTAATTTAGTCCTTAAGTCCCCTCTAGGACTTACTCAAATCTTTCCACAATATTTCACAAAAGCTTATTCAAATTACTGCAAAACTTGCATACAAAACTCAACTTAAATGTTTCTAGAAAACCTCTTCAATGACACAAACAAGTTTCACTCAAAATATTTTTTGGCCATGGAAGCATACAGAGAATGGTAATAGACTCAATATGTTTCACACTCACAAATAACTCTATCACTTTCAAACTCGCTTTCAAATCAATTCAAAAATAAGGTATAATGTGTTTCACAAAACTTGAATTATCACTCCAATGCTTTCAATAAATAATGTTCAATCAACTTCACTCAACCAATCACTCAATGAAACATAACATTATTACAAACCCTAATCAAGTGTTTCACTATACTTCCAATCACTCAGACTATGTATCTCAAACTTTGACTCAAGATAATTCCAATTTCACATAACAATGATACTAATGTTATTTCACAACCCAAACTCAAGATAGTTCTTAATTTCACATAACAATGATACTCATGTTCTTTCACAAACCCTAGTTCAAGATAGTTCTCAATCTCACATAAAAATGATACTCATGTTCTTTCACAAAACCTAGTTCAAGATAGTTCCCAATATCACATAACAATGATACTCATGTTCTTTCACAAACCCTAGTTCAAGATAGTTCTCAATCTCACATAACAATGATACTCATGTTCTTTCACAAACCCTAGTTCATGCACATGAAAGCTCACTCAAATATTTCCAAAAATGGTTTATCAAACAATCCTTTTCACTCCAACTATGTATTTCACAATATTTAATCCAATATTTCACTCATAAGGAATATGTGCCCATACCTTTTGTTTTTATGGAGATATATCTTCAAAACATGTCTTAATCACAATCAAATCATCTTTACCAATTTCAAGGTTGAAGAACACAAGCTTATACTGAGAAGGGGGGGTGAATAGTATAAGACGGCTTTTTACTTTTCTTATTTATATTACAAAATAGTAAAGCAATATACCCACAACAATATCAAAGCAATGCATAAAACATCCACAAAGTGACAACAATTTTAACGTGATTCACCCAGAATGGTCAGGCTACGTCCACGGATAAAATATTTCACTAAATTTTATCAATCCAAATTTTGGGAATACCTTTCCCGATTACAATGTTTATGGGCACCAACCCAAAGGAGACACCAATCCCCTAGCTCTACTCTGGCTGGTGATCCTCTAGAAGACCTCTGCCTCCGCTGCCCTTAGCAAATGGAACTCTATCCACAAAAGACACTTGTCCTCCCTGCTCTGGCTGGAGACCTCTATCCTCAACTGTATCACCTCCAAAGTTGGTCCTCGAATTTGCACTAAACATAGTCCTTCGGTCTAGCACAAATGTCCTCGATCTCTTTCTCTAATCTGCACCAAACACAGTCCTTCGGTCTGGCACAAATGTCCTCGAATCTACACCAATATCTGTCCTCAACTGGTTCTCAATTTTGGTTCACAAAAGTGGTTCACAAGCTTTCACTAAAGCTTGCTTGATCTTCACCCAAGTCTTCACCTAGACTTGTCTCAGATCTGCTTTGCAAGTTCTCACTAGAACCTGCCCAACCTACTCCACAAACTCAACAAAAGCTTGCTTAAATCTATCCGACAAACCCTCTCAATGACTTGTCCAAATATGCTTGTAAGCTCTCAAAAAAACTCACACAAATCTATCCTTAAGTTCTCTCTACGCATTTACAGCCAAACTTGGTCGAACTTCAACCTTTGCACCTCTATGCAATCACAACGGCACCATCTTCGCACACTCTGCTTCCTTTGCAATCTTTCACACTTAGAATGATTCGATGAAACACACTCTGCACACTATGATCGAATTCGCACTCTGCTCACAGTGATCGAACTTCTTACACTGTGCACTATCTTCAAACATCGCATATCAACAACACATCCATCGACCTTCCAACTCTCCAAACAGCCCTCCTTTTATACTAACACTTTCAAGATCAAAACCTTGATCTTAGTCGGCTGCACAACCCTAAACTACGTCGGCTGCAAACCCTAATCTTCGTCGGCCCAAATTTAACTTTGTCGGCATCACTACCTCTGCAACTCTTTTGTAACTTCTACCGCCAAACTACAACATGTCGTGATATCATGACACTTTTGCAACCGTATACCTTCTTTTGGATTTTGTCGCAAAATCATGACACTTCTGCCTCTGCAGACTCCGACTTCACTTCTATCGTGAAATCGCGACACTTCTGTCTTCATAGTTCACAACTTGGCTTCTATCATGAAATCATGACACTTCTCCTATTGAAGACCTGCTTTGTGTTTCTGTCGCGAAATCGCAACACTTTCTCCAACCGAACGTTGCCATCTCAATCTGTCGCAAAATCGCGACACTTTCTCTTCCTTGCATTCTTGTCTTGTCTGCACTAGAAAAAATGGAACATGTCATGAAATCATGATGCTTTTGCCTTTGAGCTCTTCCTCCTTGAATTTGTCATGAAATCACGACACTTCTAGCTTTCGTACGTTTTCTTTGCAGCCTATCACGAAATCGCGACGCTTTCAGCTTCCATACGACTTCTCTGCAACCTGTCGCGAAATCGTGACGCTTCTCATTTCAGACTCTTCTCTTTGCTGCATGTCATGAAATCATGACAGTTCTTACTTGGAACATTTTCATCTGCAGCATGTCCCAAAATCATGACATTTTATCTTGCTTCCACTTTGTCTTCTGACTTGTCGCGAAATCGCGACACTTTTTCTCCTTAGCGCTTTTCTTTTCTTCGGGTCGCGAAAACCCGACATGTCGCGATATCGCGACACTTTTTCTCCCGGAATCTCTCTCCTGCATTATGTCATGAAATCGTGACACTTTTTCTTTCGGACTCTCTCTCCTGCATTATGTCGCGAAATCGTGACACTTTTTCTTTCGGACTCTCTCTCCTGCAACATGTCGCGAAATCGTGACACTTTTTCGTCCGTTCAACCTTCCTTGCAATATGTCACGAAATCATGACATTTCTAACTCCGAAAATTCTCTCTCCTCTTTGAGTCATGAAACTGTGACATGTTGCAATATCGCGACACTTTTCTAAAAAGTTTTTTCTCACCGGCTTAAGTCACGAAAATGCGACATGTCACGATATCGCGACACTTTTCTAAAAAGCTTTCTTTCGAACCTGTCATGCCGAACCTTCATCAAAACAAATTATTTGACATTAATTCAAATTCCTTCAACAAATTCTTGACATCAATGACAACTTACTCACTTGAGCAAATGCAATGTACCCAAGGTACCCAAAATTGCCAACAATCTCCCCCTTTGTCATTGATGGCAAACCTTTACTAAAAACACGTCTTAAGAGCCAAAACTAAAACCAACTGTGCTAACAACTAAGAAACTATGCCCACAACTGATAATATTCCTTTGAAGTTTTGCTCCCCCTGACTTGAAGCTTTCCTCTTCACTTGAAGCTCTCCCCCTTACTCATATCTCTCCCCCTTTGTCATCAATGGCAAAGGGTCACCTTTGGGGCTCGGGACTAAGAATGAGCCTCTTAGCTTAGTCCCTCCCCCACTTCCTGATGAGGTGATTAATTCTAGGGTGGGAGTAAAACTCCCATTAGGCACTGATCATCATCAGTGTCTATCACTTCCTTGTCGGGCCTTCTCTTGAACTCTTTGCCCGTATTCCTGTTCTTGTCACTGTTCTTGTTCCTGTTATCATTCTTGTTCTTATCCATGCCTTGATCCTTGGACCTGTTCATACCACTGTTTCTATTCCTATACCTTGGAAGTTCAGCTCTACACTATCTAGCTATGTGACCTTCATTGTTACACTTATAACAAGTAACAATGTTATTTCTTTTAGGCATACCTGTTCTTTGAATCCGCCTGTTCTGACTAAACCTGTTCTGGCCGAACCTGTTTTGATCAAACCTGTTCCTGTAATTAACCTTGCAATAGACTACCTTGTGCCCAAAATCTTGACAAGAGTAGCAGTACCCTTGAAAGAAACTAGCGCTTCTGAAATTGCCATTTACCTTCTTCATTTGAGCCATGCAATGTGCAGCCATGTGACCAAACCTGTGACACGCAAAACATCTGTCATGAAATTTTCCTTTATTCGACCTCTTGGGTCCTGAAAACTTCTTCTTTTCATTCTAAATTTCGTTTTCTATTTCTGCGCATCTATCATTCAAGGACTCATGATCTGAAATACTTTCCTCATCAGAACTCTCTTCCTTTTGGAGTCTCTTACTAGACTCTCCAGCTTGTTCCTTAACAAAACCAAGGCCTGTTTTATCCGTTGTCTTTCTTTGACCTTTGATGAGTGACTTAAACTTTTTGGAGCTATCTTGAAACCTGTAAAGCTTATCCTTGTACTCTTTAGTTTCCTCTTTCAAAGAGGCCATTTTCTGATCTAACTCACTATACTCAAGAACCTTAGACTCTAACTCATCCTTGAGTTCTTGTATCTTAGCCATAGAGAAGTCAAGACTTTCTATAAGATCGTCTCTCTCCATACAACATTCATCTAACTTATCCTTGAGTCTAGCATTCTTCTTTCTTTCCTTTTTCAAAACACTAAGAGCGTTAGTAAGTCAAGATCCTTTGTTTGTTTTCTTTCTGAATCATCAAAGCCTTTTTTAGATTTCTTATCACTAGAGGTGCTACCCTTTTCAAAAACCATACAAACATCTTCTTTATAGTTTTCTGAAGCATCCTCATACATACTAGAAACCAAATCATTATTTGTGCAATTATCCTCAAGGTGACCAAAATTTCCACATCTAAGAAATTTCATGATAGTGAACCTATGTTTTAGTTCTTCCTCTTTTTCTGATATGAACAACATCTCATTTTCATTATCACTTGAAGAACTTTCACTATCACTACTAGAACACTTACTTGCTTTGTCTAGGTAGAAACTTTTCTTGTGCTTGTGAGAATACCTCTTTCCTTGATTGTTGTGCTCATATTTGTTCTTCCTATGATGCTTGTGCTTTTTAGAATCCTTGCTTTTAGAATCTTGTTTATCTTCATCACTTTCATTCTTGAGAATAGTACAGTCGGTAGCATAATGACCAAACTTTCCACAATTAAAACATCTTATATTTTTCATGCTTTTGTGCTTTCTAGAGAACTTGCCTTTCTTGCTGTAATATGCCTCTTCATCACTAGAAGACTCATCACTCTCTTGAAGTTGTTTACCCTTGGATTTCTTGGTAGCCTTGAAAGCCGCCTCTTTCTTGACGTCAACCTTCACCCGAGTTCTCAACTCAAATGCTCGCAAGTATGCTATGAAGCTCATCCTTTTTCAACTTATCCAAATCTTTAGCTTCCTCAATAGCAGAAATATTTTCACTAAATCTATTAGGAAGAGATCTTAAAATCTTATCACATACATCATTTTCAGCAAGCTCAAGACCTAAGTCTTTCATGGAGTTAACAACCTCATCCATACGAAGCATGTAATCACTAATATTTTCATCATAATTCATCTTGAGTTATTCAAACATACCTTTGAAGTGTCTCAACTTGGCCTTTCTGACATTTGCATCACCTGTATGAACCACCTGCAACTGTTTCCACATTTCACTAGCTATTTTGCAGTGAATTACTTTGGTGAGATCTGCTTTCTATAAGCCTTTCAGGATTGCGTTCATTGCTTTTGAATTGTTGTGATGTAGGAGCCTTTCTTCTTTAGTATTTGGACCATGTACAAGAATAGTGTACTCATCTTCAATTACTTCCCATACCTCATTACCAAGTGCCATTAGATGAACCTTCATCCTCGCACTCCAAAGACCAAAATCTGACCCATCAAGAATAGGTGCTGCATTGCCACTTGAATAATCCATTGTGTTATGTATTAGCTTTTCCTTCAAGTTGTTAAACTTTTTGAAGGCACCCGCTCTGATACCAATTGAAGAACACAAGCTTATACTGAGAGGGGGGGTGAACAGTATAAGACGGATTTTTACTTTTCTTATTTATATTACAAAATAATAAAGAAATATACCCACAGCAATATCAAAGAAATGCATAAAACATCCACAAAGTGACAACAATTTTAACGTGATTCACCCAGAATGGCTGGGCTACATCCACGGATAAAATATTTTACTAAATTTTATCAATCCAAATTCTGGGAATACCTTTCCCGATTACAATGTTTATGGGCACCAACCCAAAGGAGACACCAATACCCTAGCTCTACTCAGGCTGGTGATCCTCTAGAAGACCTCTGCCTCCGTTGCCCTTAGCGAATGGAACTCTATCCATAGAAGACACCTGTCCTCCCTGCTCTGGCTGGAGACCTCTATCCTCAACTGTATCACCTCCAAAGCTGGTCCTCGAATTTGCACTAAACACAGTCCTTCGATCTAGCATAAATGTCCTCGATCTATTTCTCTAATCTGCACCAAACACAGTCCTTCGGTCTGGCACAAATGTCCTCGAATCTGCACCAATATCTGTCCTCAACTGGTTCTCAATTTTGGTTCACAAAAGTGGTTCACAAGCTTTCACTAAAACTTGCTTGATATTCACCCAAGTCTTCACCTAGACTTGTCTCAGATCTGCTTTGCAAGTTCTCACTAGAACCTGCCCAAAATGCTCCATAAACTCAACAAAAGCTTGCTTAAATCTGTCCAACAAGCCCTCTCAATGACTTGTCCAAATCTGCTTGTAAGCTCTCAGAAAAACTCACACAAATCTATCCTTAAGTTCTCTCTACGCAGTTACAGCCGAACTTGGTCGAACTTCAACCTTTGCACCTCTATGCAATCATAGCGGCATCGTCTTCGCACACTCTGCTTCCTTTGCGATCTTTCACACTTAGAATGATTCAATGAAACACACTCTACACACTATGATCGAATTCACACTCTACTCACAGCGATCGAACTTCTTTCACTGCACACTATCTCCGAACGTCGCATATCAACAACACATCCATCGACCTTCCAACTCTCCAAACAACCCTCCTTTTATATTAACACTTTCAAGATCAAAACCTTGATCTTAGTCGATTGCACAACCCTAAACTACGTCGGTTGCAAACCCTCATCTTCATCGGCCCAAATTTAACTTTGTCGGCCTCACTGCCTCTACAACTCTTCTGTAGCTTATGTCGCAACTCTTCTGTAGCTTCTATCGCGAAACTACAACATGTCACGATATCGCGACACTTTTGCAACCGTATACCTTCTTTTGGATTTTGTCACGAAATCATGACACTTCTGCCTCTGCAGACTTCGACTTCACTTCTATCGTGAAATCGTGACACTTTTGTCTTCATAGTTCACAACTTGGCTTCTGTCGCGAAATCGTGACACTTCTCCTGTTGAAGACCTACTTTGTGTTTTTGTCATGAAATCGTGACACTTTCTCCAATCGAACGCTGCCATCTCAATCTGTCGTGAAATCGTGACACTTTCTCTTCCTTGCATTCTTGTCTTGTCTGCACTAGTGAAAATGAAACATGTCATGAAATCATGACGCTTTCACCTTTGAGCTCTTCCTCCTTGAATTTGTCATGAAATCGTGACACTTCTAGCTTCCATACGTTTTCTTTGCAGCCTATCATGAAATCGTGACGCTTTCAGCTTTCATACGACTTCTCTGCAACCTATCGCGAAATCACGATGCTTCTCATTTCAGACTCTTCTCTTTGCTGCATGTCACGAAATCATGATAGTTCTTACTTGGAACATTTTCATCTGCAGCATGTCGTGAAATCGTGACATTTTATCTTGCTTCCACTTTGTCTTCTGACTTGTCGCGAAATCGCGACACTTTTTCTCCTTAGCGCTTTTCTTTTCTTCGGGTCGCGAAAACCCGACATGTCATGATATCACGACACTTTTTCTCCCAGACTCTCTCTCCTGCATTATGTCACGAAATCGTGACACTTTTTCTTTCGGACTCTCTCTCCTACATTATGTCGCAAAATCGCGACACTTTTTCTTTTGGACTCTCTCTCCTGCAACATGTCGTGAAATCGTGACACTTTTTTGTCCATTCAACCTTCCTTGCAATATTTCATGAAATAGCGACATTTCTAACTCTGAAAATTCTCTCTCCTCTTTGAGTCGTGAAATTGCGACATGTCGCGATATCGCGACACTTTTCTAAAAAGCTTTTTCTTGCCGGCTTAAGTCACGAAAATGTGACATGTCGTGATATCGCGACACTTTTCTAAAAAGTTTTCTTTCGAACCTGTCATGCCAAACCTTCATCAAAACAAATTATTTGACATTAATTCAAATTCCTTCAATAGCTTCTTGACATCAATGACAACTTATTCACTTGAGCAAATGCAATGTACCCAAGGTACCCAAAATTGCCAACAAAGGTTATATAGCAATAATCTATCTCAAAATTTCCACTCAATATTCTCCTCAATATTTATTTCACCAAATACAAATAACAAGTCTCAAGTACACCTTATAATCTCCAAAATTTTCAAAGTATGATTAACAAATATTTCAATTAATCACAACCTCTTTAAGAAATTTAATGCATAGGATAATAAAAAATGCTTACTTATATCTCCCTATTCAAAAACTGCATTTCAAAATAATTAAAATCACTAACCAAAAATAATGCAATTCACTTTTTAAACCAAAATTAAAAATTTTCACCACCTTTAACTAAGGTAAAAATAAAATATACCTTAATCACCTTATATATCCCAAGGTGCTCACTATACAACCTTAGACCATGTGCGAAATTCACAATATATAAAAATTTAAATACCTTTTGCACACGTAGCCTTGGTGGGATGTGATCCCCTGTTGCGCTGCTACCAGTGCCCTAGCCATGTCCTAACTACCATGTGAGCTAGACGCTCACTTGGGAAGTGAAAACGCCTCGTGCGCTTTGTTCCCCCTCTTGCCACCAAAAACCAAAAGATAAAACTTTGAACTTACTGCTATCGAGACTCGAACGTGGAACCTCCACTCACCAAATGCCTTACACAACAATGACTTGCCACTAGCCCAACTAGTTGGTTGGTGACAAGGCTTTAGGCCTTCGTCGATTTATCACCGCATTTCCTACCACCTTTTAAAAAATAAAATTCCTTTGTCTTATGCTCTCATGAATTTTGCATTCCACACTTTTTCAAATATTCGCACATGCATTATAATTTAGAGACTTGCTTTAATGTGGCAAGTATTATGGTATTTATACCATATTCCAATTTCCTTCAAATGTCGATGGGGGGAAGAAATATTAAAACAAATTTGCTCCCAACCCTAACTTAGTGTTTAATCATTTAATTTTATAAATTAATTTATAATATAAATATTATAAATAATTTATAAATGACCTTAGGATTTATTTTTAAAAATTTAATATTATAATAATAAATATTATAATATTATTTCCTTTGGGCCTAGGTATTTTTCTCTTTCACCCTTAGACCTTCACTTACAACCTTTAATATTATTTCCTTTAGGCCTAGGTATCTCCTTCTTTCATGGTATTTAACCAACCTTTTGACCTATCATTTGATGCTTTTAAACCAAATCTCTTGGGCTTAAAATATAAATATTTAACACTCCCTTTGATAAAACTTTGCACTGATTATTTACACTGACTCTTGACATCAATGACAACACTACTACTCAAAATTTCCAATAGTATTGAAATTACCATTATTAATACTTTTATTAATTCAATAAAAAATTATACAAATAATAAATCTATAAAGTTATTCAAGCATATAGTTTTGTATACCATTATTTTATCCTTAAGTGGTTGGCTTCATTTTTTTTAAGATAGCTATCTTCTATCACCAACTTATTAAGGAGACTTATTGTGCAAGTAACTTTCCAACCCCATAGTGTGATCTTACACAAGCATAAATACAATGCATCTACATGAAGAGCATTTAGTTACTCTTGGATTTATTGATGGCTAAGTCATCACCATAATTTTCCAAATATTTTTCTCACTTGGCAGATATCCATACCAATCTATTAGTGAGATCATTTGGTCTTGCACCTACAAATACATCAGGAGTACCCTATTCCAATAGAAGAAACAAAGAATATAATGTGACTACTTATTGATAGCAATAAAAAAATGTTTATGCATTAAACATCCACCCATAAATACATATTTTATTGTCAAATATAAGTCCTTCCAAGGAGGGCTATTACATAAGATGTTTTGGGGTAGCTTGGGTCCTTCCTAACAATATGGTATATCTTTGTTTGCACTAGGATCCGGGTTATGCACAATGATGAATTCTCATTAATTAACAAATATTTGGATTTTTAAAATTTGGAATTGGCAAATATGGGGACTCTTAACTAGGGCCCTGTTGGCATTTTTGCCACATTTATTGTTATTATTAATTATTAATGCTTAAATTGTTGGCCCAAAGCAGTTTTGTGAGTTCCGAGGAGGTTTTTCCGATTTTTCGAAGATTAAATGCTGCCACGAATTAAATGCTTTGCGGATTTTCAATGCGGTCAAGGTCGAAGAGCACCCAGGCCACCAAAATTAAAGATTTTCTTGGTTCGAAACTGCTGGTCGTGGATCATTTTAACGGTTTTTCATGCACATGTTTAAAAAAAAAATTTAATGAAGGTGGTTCTTCGAAGATGACATGTACATTGCATTCAATTTTGTGGGTCTCCAAGGCTGCAATTAAGAGGATCGTGTGCATAATTTCCAATGCATAATTGTAGATCACAAGGAAGTCGGTTTCAAATATTTAATGCTGCAAAGAGGACGGACCTCTATAAAAACCAATGTAAGCTTCATTTGAAAGAGTGGTTGGAGAGTTCTCTGCTAGAAACTGGAATTGTATCTGCATGAATAAAAGTATTGGCTTCAGATTTTCAGCAACGGTTGTATGAGTGATTTTCTTTTCTGTCAGGTTGCATTTCTTATAGTATTCGTATTTCTTAATGGTTGTTGTATTTAAATTCTGCATCTTGGATTTAAGTGTTGTCATGAGAGTATGATTTCTGGAGTGTAATATTGGAGAGATTTGCTACATACAGTTGTGTGAGAATTGAGCTAACATCTTATGTTACTTGCTGTTGTCGCATTTTTAAGTTTCCTGTTGTTATCTTCCGATCCCATCACTTCGACCTGTGGCTATATTTCCCATTCCTTTCTGCAACTTTTGATTTCTTTCCAGAAACCCTTATATTTAACTAGAAATTTAGAATAATAAAGGGAACCAACCCACTCTAGAGATTGGTCTGGAAGCCATTTCTTGCTTCCAGCCTTTCAATGTTGGCCGGGTCTAGGGTGCAATTGTAAAATCCTTTCTTGTGGCAGATTTTGGACCAACAGGCCCATTAGCCCAAATTTTTGGGTGCAAAAAAATTTCTATGTTAGCTCATCCCAATTTTATAATAATTTGATCATTTTAATTTTAAATTGCCAACATTACCCCTAATAATGGTGTACCTTTTTAACTTGAAATTGTAAATAATTCTATTTACACTAACAAAATCACCAATTATACCCCTAGTATATATCCTTAATATGATAGTGATACTACTCCATATTAAACATTGATTCTTGTCGAGATGACTGGTAGCAGAGATAAATGATTGGTAGCAAGAATATATACTCAATAACAAGAATAGATGATAAATTAGTGATATTAGAAATAGATGAATAACAACTAATAGTAGGAATAGATGATTGGATACTGGTAGTAGACTTCAAAGTCATGTATAATAGTTGTAGAATTGTCACAATTTTATTTAACATCATGTTCAATTTTTGACATGAAATACTTTTTTCTATATAGGTGCAATGGCACCTCATGGTAATAGAAATAAAGGAGGCCAATATTCTGGAAAAATGAGTATCTTAAAATATTTTATCCATTCAAAAAGAATGAGTGAGGAATCAATATCTACATAAATTCAAGTTACATACCCATTTTACCTACTCAATAGTTAATTTTGGTAAGTAGTTCTAAAATTCATATAGAACACCTTTGTATGCAAAAAACACTATAAAACTTGATATGCCTTCACTTAAACATATTCTTGAGGATGAGATGTTTCCACATGAAATTATTCTTAACAATTACATGTAACAACCACTTGAAGATATTAATGAAACTAACACACCAATCAAAAAATAAAACGTTGATTCTAATAAAATGCCAACTTCTAGAGAAACACTTACTTAGATATCTATACTTAGAAATAGAAGTAGGTGGACTATTAAAAGGTCATTTTAGCTTGAATTATCATCAAAATATCCATTTATTGAGCTAATGCAACTGTAGAAAAGTAATGATACACCAACATAATGTATATGCATGATTTATAGTTGGAAACTAGGGAAGTATAATAAGATGCAACTTAAATTGGATACAATAGAAAAACATTGTGGGAAAGTTTTTGTGACACTAAAATAAAGTGATGGAATGACTAAGAAAATAATTATATGGAAGGGTGCATCAAAATGCATACATGTGAGATATGCAGAAGACTAAAAAAGAGATGAAATGACAAAAATCCCTTGTTGAGAATTGTGGAATGATTACAACTCAATTTCAAAAATTTCATCAAACCACTTTAGTTTCAAAAAGTTTGCAATTTGTTGTTGTATATACTATTCTTAAAAAGGGGATACCTATGTATCATTTTATTGATTTTAAACATCTATTTTAACTAGTTTATGTGCAAATATTTCTCAGTGTCCATTGGTTAGATCAAAGTGTTTAAGAAATGGTGAAATGTCTCTCATTGGTTGAGAAGGAAGACCTGAAAGAGAAAGTAAAATATGACAATTTCATTTCACTTTCAATTGATGAGGTAACTATTGTTGACAACACATATTGTATTTGCATGCATATTTACACATTTTAAGACCATTTAAGACAATCTAATTTACTAGCACTATATAATATGATGGAAAATTATAATGAAAAAAAACCTTTACAATATTGTTGTAACAAATTTAAAGGATATCATGAGAATGTATGTTGTAGCAATAGCCAATAAGTTAATATGTATTGGAGCTGATGGTGTTGTTGTATTGCAAGGACACAAGAATGGTCTTTATATTCTACTTTAGACATCAATTACCCTATATTTGATCCCAATTCATTGCATGGATCTTTGAATGAATCTTGCATACAAAATTGTGAGCACATTTGAAAATGTGGTGAGAGTGGAATAACTCATCCTTGAAATACATGCTTATTTTTTGTGCAATCCAAAAAGGTTTGTAGGGTTTCAATAGATTACACTAGGAGTTACTGAAAGGTAAGAAATTGTTAAAATATGTAGATACTAGGTGGATTTCATTATTTCAACCTGCATATAGATTTTTTTTAAGAATATTAATCCTTAACAAGGTTTATGTATAAAAATTATAGGGAAGTTGATAAGGAAAATGATTTTTTATACCATATGATTAAATTGGAAACACTACTCACATTATGTTGTATTCTTCCAATGTTGCAAGAAATGAATACTTTCATAAAACTAGTGCAAGAAAGATTCATTTATATTGTTGATTTCATCAAGATGAGAAAACAAATATGTATGTGTATTAATAGGTTTTACTTGTCTAAAGGAACTTTATGGATCCTTTGTTTGGTAGTTGGAGAACATTAATAAATGCCAATTATCCAAAAATATTTTTGAAGTTCAACATCAATGATCATATTTGTATTAATGTTCATAGAAAGAATATACCTTTGTATTGTTTTGAAAAGCGATCGAATATAGTTGTAGATGGTGTTGAATAAATGCCCATAACACAAAATAAATTTGATGTAGTTTTACACAATACAAAGATTAAATTGAGAAAAATAGTATAAACATTAACAAGAGAAATAAGATATCATTTTCAAAAATATGAGTTGCTTGAGGCCATGGGTGTGGTTAATCCCATGTTCTGGGATCCTGGTACTAACTACAATAATACATGTGAGTTGTTTATAAAATATATGGGTACCATATATATATATATATATGAGTACTATTGTTAAACATTTCACTAAATGTGTGTAAGTTTTTTTTTTTGGTAGATAAGATACTATAGCATTAATACCAGGTTTTACAGGTTGACCCAAAACCTTTTACAAAAATCAGCCTAGGGTTGTTGATGAACATGTCCTTACTAAGGATCCTATATATGTAAAATCTACATGCTGCCAAGGCCATTACATCTGGTAAGGCACATAGTCTGTTATCAAAAAGAAACTTCCCATACAACATTTTGGGTATACCCCAAGAAAACACACCCGCATAATAATTAAAAATAAATAAACAGGCACAGATCCCTTCTTTCAAACAATGAAGAAACAAAAAGTTGCAGACACACATAGCAGAGTACTGAAAAAAACTCCCACAAGCTCTGTATTGAGAGTTACTCTTAATAATTATTTGGTAATTACTTTCTTCCATATATGACATTCTTTGGGACCACATCCCATCTTGGCCAAACAGCATTGGAGAAGTGAACCTGCTAGCTAGATTTATGGCGGTGGCTATCTGGTGGTCCACGTGGCTCTAGTTCGAAGTCTTATATTCTCATTTCTTTCCTGCCATGTGATTATCAACCAACCCAAAATTACTAAGATGACTAGGAGCCATGTTATCTGACATGTTATTGTCCCCATTAGTCTTTGTGGTATTTCCAAGCAGCATCAACGAAGACTGAAAGCTCAAATAATTTTTATTGTGAGTCCATTTCAAAAAAGAGATAGGAATACTTGGCATTCTTACAGTGCCTTACCTGTTGGTAAATTCAACTATCATTCTTGGAATTCTTGTTGAATAAGCTCCTCTACTTCGCTCGGGACACCATGTTCCCATTTGAAAATTTTGTCACCATCGACACCCAAATTGGCCAACTTATCAACAATTTTGTTAGATTCCCGAAAGACATGTTGGGATTTTCTGTCTTGTCTCCCCTGGAAAAGGACCCTAGCCTCTTCAACAATTATTTTAATCCTCCAAGGAGGTGTTTTCCAATTATTGAGGATATTTATAACATGCATAGATTCTCCTTCTACGATAAAATTGCCTTCTAAGTCTTGAGTCATTTGAAGGCCTCTCCACATAGCTCTAGCTTCAGCTTCGTTGTTCATCCTTATTCCTAAATATTCAGAAAATGCAAGCATAATATTCCAATTATGATCTTGCACAATTCCACCAATGCCTACTCTGCCAATATTGTCCTTAGCCACTCCATCAAAATTAAGCTTAAACCAACCCATAGGAGGTGGGGAAAACTTAACATTGGCTCTGGGGTTGACTACCCTAGGCACAGACTCATCTAACAAGGTTAAGCTTAAATATTGAGCAATCGTGGTCTCCTGCAGATGAGGTTTATGGTTATCAAAAGTTATAAGGTTCAATTATCATTGGCAAAGGATAGGATCCTGGCAATGATAGTTTGATAATCATGGATAGACTCATTAAAGACTCTATGGTTCCTTTCTAACCACACCTACCAAATATAGTGATTGAGATAAATTTTCCACATGTATCTAAGTCTTTGGCTTGAAAAGGGGCAAGGCCACTAGACAAAAAAATCAAGTATGGTGGCTGGTTTAACCCAAGAAATATTGAAGGCCTAAAAAACCCCACTTAGGACAGTCAAGAAAAAAGGGCACTCAAGTAAAATGTGATAAATGGTCTCCCAATTAGCCCTACACAGATAACATCGATTAGTGATACAAATACCTTTACACATCATATTATCAATGGTTAGAATTCTTCCTTGGATAACCATCCATGAAAAGACTGCAATTTTTGGAATTAATTTTTTTATCCAAACTAAGTCCTTTTGGAGGACAAAATCCTCGTCATCAAGTAGAAGCTTGTAAGTTGATTTAATAGTGAACTACCCATTTTTCGTAGGAGCCCAGGTCACTTGATCTTCCTTAGGTCTCATGGGGATAAAATGTTGCCCAATAATGTTACAAAGATCATTTGATTCCGCTTGAAATCCCTAAATCCTTATTTTTTTCCACTTCATTCTACCTCTGTCCTCAACCATATAATCGGAAAATTTTCTGCCAATGAGTTCTTCCATGATATCTCTGATTCGGACTAAGTTAGGATACTGCATCAGTGGTTCATCCTTAGACCACCTATCATTCCAGAAATTTATCCTCTCACCATTGTCTAAAACCCATATTAAACCATTTTTGATGATTTCCTTACAATTGAGAATTGCTTTCCAAAAAGCAGAACCTCTGATTGGAACTGAGTCACTTAGAAATTCCATATTTTGAAGATAATTTTGTTTTATGATAGTTTTCCATTCATTTTCTTCACCATAAATGAGGTGCCATACCTGCTTAGCTTGTAGAGCTAAATTCATATGAGCAATTCTCCTCAAACCTAAGCCCCCATTTTCCCTGGGTATGCACAGTTTGGTCCATCCTACAAGGTGTATCCTTTTTTTCTTCTCTGATATAGTCCATAAAAATTCTTTTTGGAGTTTCTAAATTTTTTGGAAAACCTTCACAGGGGCTTTGAAAATAGAGAGGAAATAGACTAGAATGCTCTAAAGATAGGCCTTAGTGAGGGTCATCTTTCCTTCTTGAGATAGAATATGACCTTTCCATCCAGCAAGTTTTTTTTAATTCTTTCAATAACCCTGTCCCACATTGACTCTCTCGGAGAACCAATGAAAAGAGGGAGACCAAGATACGAAGTGGGGAGGTTTGCTATATCACACCCTAAAATTTTTGCAATCCTTCCTTGCCTTTGAATGGGGGTGTTCAAGAAATATAACTTGCTTTTACTGAAATTAACTTTCTGACCAGCAGCGTCCTCATAGAGCTGCAGGATGTATTTAATTATTTTGGTCTCAACCAATGATGCCTTAGTCAATAGAAGGGTATCATCGATGAATTATTGGTGATAAAAAACCCTAGTGAGAGATGTTGCCTTGATTATTGATATTAGCCTTGAAATGCAAGCATTTTTTATGGTTCTGCCTAAAGCTTCTGCCATAATGATGAATAACATGGGGCTGATAGGGTCCCCCTACCGAATTCCTCTATGACTTTGAAAGTAACTAGTAGTTGTTCCATTAACCAAAATCAAGAACCATGCTTTAGAAATGCATTATTTGATCAAATTAACCCATTTGTGGTGAAAACCAAACTTAAGGAGGACAACAATCAGAAAGTCCCAATTTAGCCTATCAAATGCTTTGTTCATATCAAGCTTGAGGGCAAAAAAAAACCTGTTAGTCTTATGAGTAGAGTGCAAAGCTTCATGAACTATGATAACTCCATCCAAGATTGACCTACCATGGAAAAAGCTTCCCTGGCATGGATCTATGATGTAGGGTATAACATCTCTCATTCTATTTGCAATGGCTTTAGTTAGGATCTTGTAATAAACATTGCACAGACTGATTGGCCTGAAGTCAGCCATAGATTCAGGGGTTCGCTTCTTAAGAATTAGAGAAATAAAAGAAGATTTGAGACCTTTTGGGATATTATTGATTTCTTGGAATTCTATGAAAATAGAAATTACATCCTCCCTTACGATGTTCTAAAAATCTTGATAGAAATGAGAGGGAAAGCCATCGGGTCCCGGGGCTTTGTTTGGCTCCATGCTAAACAAGGCTTCCTTAATTTCCTCATCAAAAAATGGAGCTAGAAGCTTAAGGTTTATATCCTCATTTATTATGCTAGGAATGGATTGCAAGAGAATATATTTGGCCTCCTCATTGCACTGTTATTCTTAACCAAGGATAGAATTGAAATAATTTACTGTCTCCTTTCTGATTTCTGTTAAGTCCTGAGTAATAGAACCATCTATTTTTTTTTTTTTTTTTATCTTGTTATTGCTTCTGTTTCTAAGCGTGGTGACGTGAAAAAACTTGGAATTTGAATCTCCATATTTAAACCAAAGAGCCCTTACTTTTTTCCTCCAATAGATTTCCTCATAGGCCAAAATGTTATGAAACTCTGCTAGTTTTGTTCGTTCCTCCTACCTTGTAGTTTCATCAGCATCACCATGTTGAATCCTCTGATCAATTATCTTCAAACTTTCAACAACCTATTTTTTATTTTCAAAGAGGTTCCCAAAGACCTCTTTGTTCCAAGTTCGAAGCTTTTCCTTAACAAAATTTAATTTGCCAGCAAGTTTAAAAGCTGCACTACCCCTGACAGACTGCTGCCACCACCGAAATAAGTTATCTCTGAAACTGGAATGTTTGATCCACATAGATTGAAATATGAAAGGTTTATTTAAGGATAGAGAGTTAGGGATATCCAACAAAATGGGATTATGATCAGAGGCAATTTTAGGAAGGGCTTGTAGGGTAGAATCATCGAACAGAGTTGTAGCCTCCTTTGATAGAAAAACTTGTCAAGCCTTTCTTGAATGAGATGACACCCTATCCGATGATTACTCCAGGTATAATTCGATCCTCTAAGTTTTACATCCATAAACATGTTGGAGTTCACAAAGTCATTGAACTCATCCATGCTCCTAATAGGTGGTCCATTCCCACCCATTTTGTATGAAGAGTAAAGAGGAGTGTTAAAATCCCCAGCCAAAATCTAGGGGACATTATGGAAGATTTCACTCAGATTTCCTAAGTACTCCCATAGTAGAGCTCTCCCTTGAATTGAAGTCGGGGCATAAATATTTTAAAGGATCCATGACCTGTTGCTATTTATTTTCTTAAATAAAATACTAAGAACCCTATCATATTTTTGAATAATGGTACCTTCTACTATATGGGGATCCCACAAAGGCATAAGGCCTCCAAAAGCTCCTCTGAATAATTTGCAAACCATCTCCACTTGATTCTAGATTTGTTTTGCTAATTTTTTTGAATGAATCTCATTAGTTTTTGTTTCTTGCAACATGATAATAGTTGGATTCACTTGATTTATTATTGCATTGACTTACCTGTGTTTGAGCAGGCCATTGAGGCCTCTCACATTCCATGAGAGGAAATTCATTTATATTGTTTTGTATTTCTTCCTCTCCCCATTCCTTGATGGGGTTTTCCTAATTTGGTGTATTCAGAACCTAGAATAACCTGTTGAAACAAGGTTCTCTATTTTCATTGGCAATGTCATTATCAGTTTTAATTTTTTGATGCCCAGCATTTGATATTCTCCCTCTTATTTTTTCACTGCAAAAATATATAGGAGACTTCACAGTGCTCCTGGTTTGTTTAGGACTAAACTGGAGGCAGGTAATATGTTATAGAACTAGACTACCATATTCCTTAGTCTGAAGAGTTTCACATATCTCCACCCCTACATCCAAATCTTCTTCTTTTTTCTTGTATTCCCTTGGTCTGTGGGACGACCCCTCAGTAGGATTCACCTGGATCCTAGTGATGATGTTAGGGAGATGAGATTTTTTATTTTCCAATGCCTCAAATTTATTTCTATGTTCTTCAACATTAGGTTTTGGCTTTGGGATGCCCACTAGGATTGAAGTATTTTCAACATTGGGGTTTAAGGATCCCGACTTGGATGGTAATTCTAGATATTAGGCATTAGGGTTTGAATTTGTGATGCCCACGGGGCTTACAATAATTTTACCATTAGGGTTTGAGTATCCTGACTTTGATGGGGATTCTAGAGAGTCAGAAAGGTTAGCTTGAAGGTTCTGGGCTTCCATGTCTTTCGATAATCCTCCTACTACCATATTGGATAGAATTGAAAATTTATTTGAAACTAGAGGATTGGAACTTACCTGAGTATTTTGGTTGCCAATAATCTATTGTTTTCCTTTGTATTTTTGGGACCCTCTCTTTTCTTTTTTAGTAGACATAGTTTTCCATATTGAAATTGCCTCTAATAGGGAAACTCCTCAAATTTCCTTTGTCTAGCATTCCCTGCTTCTACTTTTCTCTATTCTTTACCAGGTTAGGGCACTGATTGCATAGATATCCTTGATTTTTATATTCTATATAGAATGTCGGTCTGTTCTCATATTCTACCGGCTATGTTTGATAGTATTCTCCATACTCTAGCTCCACAAACCTTGGCAATTCATTATCCAAATTAGAATTTACGCAGATTCGTGCATGAGTCATCCTTGTCCTGGCCAAGGTCGCATGGTCAATGGAGATCAGGTCTCCTATAGTTTTGGCTATGCCCTGAAGCCAATATTCATTGAAGAACTGGGCAGGTAGACTTGGGAGATGAACCCAAATAGGGGTAATGTTAATATTTTGCTTATCAGGGTTGAAATATTCACCCCATCATCTGAGAAAAAGGCTCATTTTGCCCAAAAACCAAGGACCTCCTGTTAAAATGTAGTTAGAATCCTCCATATTGTTAAAAAGGATAATGAAGAACCCTCGAGTTAGAGCTGCCAAATCCAATTTTCCTACCGATCGCCATTTACCCATTGCCCAAGCCCTGATAGTCTCCATGTCCGACCTACCTCCCAAAAAATTGCCTACCAGGGAGAATTCTTCCATTAAAAGAAAAGGGCTCATGAAACTTTTCGGGGCCAAAATTTTATTAGCTACTAGAACTAGGGGTGAAAGAGAGAGAACCTCCTTTCTTTATACTCTAAGATTCTCAACAAAATACAACCACTTCTTGGGCCCCGCGTCCTTCGTATATTTTTTGTCAAGGTATTTCTGAGGAGGGTCGGGTCCCCCGTGATGCCCGCCTCCAAATCTATCGTAGCCTGACCGCATTACTCTGGATCCTTTCTTGATCCATGCTCGAGGTTCCCACCCACCCCTTCTATACATGCTCTACCTCTACTGCCTTGGCTGAGATTCCTACCCAAAAAATTCAAACCCTCACTCCCGCCGCACCCACTAAACCTCAGCTCACTCATTTCACTAACCGTCACTACCCATCCACTATTTAAATGTGTGTATGTTAATGGTATTGAATACAATGGCATTCTCAATAAAGAACTTTTGACAAATCAATCAAGCCATTTTGGCATGACAATGGTTGATCAAATTTTGTATTTGAATAACCCTCATGAACCCAGTTCTATTACATGTTTGTGGAAAAATTATATCCTAGTAGTGTATTACAACATACAATGAGTGAAGATTTTTATTTACATAGATTGTGTCAAACAATGATTTTGAGGTCTATGGAAGATGAAAGGGTTTTTAATGCATTATATTTGTGTTCATAATAGGTTGGATAAAAATTTAGAAATTTTTTTGAGAATATTTGTCTTATATTATGATATGGACAAGCATCCTTATGACAAAGATTTGACATATTGGAAATCTCTAGTAGACAGAAGAGATATCACTAATACTCATAAAAATGAGGATAATGATACTTTCAATGATCATATTATGGAGACACAAATATCATCTGCACATACAAGTGATTTTGTACAAGTTGAGAAGTGTTTGTTTCAACTTCCTCCAATGTGATTTTTGCAACATTTGAAAAGTTTGATATTTTTGGTAGTATTTGTTATTAATTGATGTAAACATCTATCTATTGGATTATGAGGCTAATCCATAATGTTCATTCTCTCATTGGATTTGTTTGTTTATAAATTTATCAATGTTAATACTCTTACTAGATTTGTTAATAAATAAATAAGAATTATAAATTATGAAAACTATACACAAATATAAAATAAAACAATAATTAAAAAATATAAGACAAAATTTTGAATTAATTTTTTTATCAATTCAAAAAATAGATTACATTTTACAAAAATATTGACTGTCATACAAAAACATCTGCAGTCAAGTAGCGAACTGTGTGTTCACTATTTTTTAACTTTTTTTGGAGGGCCTAAAGTAGATGTTGGTTGTACTAGAGGTTAAGATTGACTTTCTAAAATTATAACTTTTTTATGCATTTCCTCATTAATATGCCCCTGTAATGCACTGGCTCTCATCAAACCTTCCTATGCTAAGTCCAAACTTGTCAACAATGCCCTTCTTTAGCAGGATCTTCAGTTAAAATTAAATTCATTTCTTTTTCAAGCTTCACTAAAATCTCAAGATCAAAATTGTGCTCCTTTATAATTATCCTAAAAGTGTTGTTCTCTTTCAATGCTACCATGGCTTTTAATTCTATTTAATTTAGTACAATTTTTATTTTTACAATTTTTTCAAATACTATTATAAATTCACCATATTTTTATATTTTTTGTGAAAAAAGGCAATTCTCCATGTCTTCTACATGATTTTGGACATTATTCACCTAGATTTCAAAACCAATTTACCCCATTTTTATAAATATATTTTGGGTCTGACCCCTTGTGCATAACCTTGACTAGGATCCCCCATTTAGAAGCAAAAGGTTTGAATTTTTTTGGAAATAATTTTGCCTCACTTCCTATGGGGGATCTAGAAGGAAAGGAATAATAGAGCATTCAAGAATGTTAAAAAGGATCTAGAGTCTATAGAGATTAGAATTTTTAATGCATTGATGGAAAATATCATGATTTTTACCTTCAAGGATGATGGGGGAAGTGATATTGAGACTATGATATTAGCTAACCTTGTCCTTTTGGGGGTTAAGGACTCCTACACCCATTCAAAACAATAGGATCAATCCCAGGTTAAATGGATTCCTCCTCCATTAGGATGGTTAAAACTCAATTTTGATGGTGCTACAAAAGGCAACCTGGGTATTTCAGGTGCAAGGGGGTAATTAGAAATGACAAAAGGGAGATTATATTGTATTATAATAAAAATTTGGGGGTCAAAACAAGCTACTTTTATGAAGCAAGAGATCTCTTTTAAGGAGTTATTCTAATAGAAATATTGGACCCAAAGAATGTAGTTTTAGAAGGGGATGCAATGTCCATTGTCAACATAGTTAAAGGATTGTAGTCTTCAAGTTGGACCATAGAGGATTTTATAGAAGAGGTGAAGCAAATTTTTAGCAATTGGAGAATTCTTAGGTGAAGCATATGTTTTGGGACTTAAATAGGGTGGCATATTTAATGGTGAACCTCGACATTCATCAGGATTCCCTTACAATTTGGAGTGATAACTACCCCCAGGAACTTAGAATTGTTAATGACAAGGACATAAATGTTACAATTGGTTTAGGCCCAAACTCATAGGCCTCAAGGAAGGGAATAATAGATACTAATAATGTGGTGGAAGGTTCAAGGAATAGCCACTAAAATATTTCATTATTGTAGGTTTGAGAAGTAGTTATGTCATACAAAAGGAACTCAATGAATTTATGCAAAGGTTCAATAGAATGGTGGAAAACTCAGTGGAGGAAGTGGTAGCCCATATTGCTGATTTAAAGAAGATTGTGGAACTGAATTCCAATGAGGATATGGAGTATTCTGAGAAGGTCATTAGAGGCTTGCTAAATTGATATTCCTAGAAAACTCCTATTGTTTCTATCTTGGATTTGTTAATATATGATATTTTGTATTAGATTGTCATCCTTGTTTTATTTTTTGTAGAATCTCATATCTATGTTCATATTTTAGCCCAAGGTAGTTTTTGGAAAGGGCTTGGTCTCTATGTGTGGATCCTTTTTGTTCCAATTATGGGCTCTTCTTGTAAAATATTAAGGGTTTTATGTAAAAGGTTTGGGGACCCTTTCAAAACCCCTTATCTAACCATAATAAAAAAAATTATGAGGATTGAGACTTTCTTGGATCTTATAATATATCCATTAAGCAATAATAATAATTTAAATAGCCATTTTATGTATATATGGGATTTCTCTCTTGAATGATAATAGTAATTTAGATAGATGAATGGGGCTTTATTTTAATATTATAAATTTTTAATCCTATTTAATTTTCTTATTAATAATATTATAATATTTAAAATCAAATCATATTATTCATAAAATTTAGATCCAACTTAATCAAATCAAAATTTAAGATTGTTTTATTAAAAGTATTGGTAGGTAAATTGCCTTCAATAAAAAAAATAGTACTATGTAAAAAAAATGGAATACAAGCGAATAAGAATTCCATTATATTGGTGTATACATGGAAACCATGTTACTTTGCATTATAATTCAAAGGATGGATACAAATATGTCCTTTTCACAAGTTTTTCCTTTAAAGGCTACAATATGGGTCTTCCAAAGAGGGAAGCCCTCTTTTAGTAAAGTGGTCAAGAAACACCAAGGTATCCCATGAAAACCTCAAAGGGGTGTGGGATTACTATGCATTGGCCACTATCAGTCACATAGGTCCACTAGACCTACACAACCCTACAAAAATAATTAGAAATATTTGAGGGTCTATCTCACTTAAACCCTTGTAATAAAAGATAAAATACCAAAGTAAATTAGCCTAATTCATTACAAAATTATTAAGAATAATTACAGTTTTAGTTAGGATAGTGATACTTACCTGCTTGGAAGGTTTTTGGACTTTTTAGGTCCTGAAATAGGCTTCTATCTAGGTTGCAACCTAGGTTGCAACTATTTGGGTTGTACCCTTTCTTGTGATAAAACTTGTGCTAGTCATAATGGAATGATATTTGGTGGGAAATTCTACTATATGTTAGAAATAAACCCTAAAAATTTTAGGGAAATTAGAGTATGGATGTGAAATTTATGGGTAAAACAATGAGGGTGACTCTAGCTAAAATAGGCCCTTGTTTGAATCGTAACTCAGGTTGCAAATTTTTAGGTCGTATCCCTCCTTGCGATTGAGATTGCGTTATCTATAGAGAATGTTGGTTCATCTAGGGTTACTATGATGCTATTGGAGCTCCTATCCTCATTGGGTCACCTTCTATACTTGAAGTTAGGAGCAGTTTGTAATACAAAAAAGGGTGCAAAAAGAGAGCTTCATATGTAAGGGTTAACACCAAGGAGACATAGAGTGAGGGTTTAAGTGGCCTCTAGGATGGTTTTTGTATATTCTAGGTATGTGTGTAAGTAGATGATAAAGATAGATGAAATGGTAACCTATTTATAAAATTTTCCATGGTTAAGGGAGGTTCAGGTGTCCCCTGAGATGTCTCTTGAGGTGGCTTGGGGTGCCATGCCTCATAAGTGCACTTGGGGAAAGAAGTCCTCACCCATCCAAATGTAATAAATTGGCATGGGTGATCCATCCCTCATAAATGCATGGTGGATAGTGACTCATCCATTACTCTAATATGTTGAATATATTAATTCATAGTCTTCATTCGTCATTTATGACATTGAGTGCATATGGGGATGTGGAGGGGAGCAAGAGTTAAATTTTAACCATAGTTAGGTTAACCATGAGTTTAGGGTTGACCAAGGTGAGTTGGAAGGTATGCTTTTGTGGAAGCTAGACTAGAGTGTGGCTAACCATGGGTTAGGTTAACCATGGTTTGGGTTTACTAGGGTGAAGTGCAAGATGACTCATTTATGTCTTTAATGCTTTGAAAGCCAAAAGTCTCCAAATGTCATTGATGACATTGAATACACATGGGTATGTGTGGAACAAGAGTCAAATATGTCCATGGTTAGGTTGACCCAGGGTTATGCATAGTGGTGAATATTCACCAATTGGGCGAATATTAGGATTTTCAAAATTGTAAATTGGCAAATATGAGGACCCTCATTGGCCCATTCGCCTAAAATTTTCAGGATCAATTTTTTTATTAGGGTCAATTTGCCACAATATATATCCAAAAATAGGCATATTTATACTCGTTGGAAAGCTCGTTTCAAGCCTGATCTAATGGTGGTATTTTTATGAAGTTATAAGATGATTTAATAGGTCAAAAGTGGATCCAAATATGACCTTATATTTTAGGGCTTCAAATACCCCAAATTTTGGTATGAAGATGCTCTATTTTATTTGCTTAGTATTCTCCATGATTCACCTTGATTTTGATTAGTATTTGCCATTTTTTTACAAGTACATTTTGATTCCAATCCCTTATGCATAAACCTGGGTTGACCATGGGTTTAGTTGAGTTTAAGTGGTTGAGGTGGAGGCTAGGCTAGTCAAAGGGTAGACTAGGTGATGTGGCCATGATTAGGTTGACCATGGAATTGATTTTGACTATGATGTGGAGTTTTGACCAAGGTTAAGAATTAACCAAGGTTAGGCTAGGGTGAGTTAGGCTTAAGTGCCATGTGGACTAGTCAAAGAAAATAGTAGGTGAGGTGTACCTGGTTTAGGCTAGAGGGGTTGTCATGTGGTCACTAGGGACTTAGCATAGGAAAGGCTTAAGTGGCCAAGTGGGCTTAAGTGGAAAAATAATTTTTTTAGGTATATAATGCAAAATTAAAGGGCTTTTGCAAATTTTTCATCCTTTAACATAGGATGAGGAACAATGTGATATTTTTAGGTGTTTATATTTTCCCTTTTTATACTATGTTGTGTGAAGACACATTGCATTGCAAAAAAATATGATAATAAATTTGTAGTTGAATGCAAGAGAGGTGAATTGATGATGGGTGACTGGTTAACCTATGATTGATTGATGATTTTCTATGAATTTTGTTGTGCCATGATTATTTTTTTGAGGGGGAGATGCTAGATTATATTGCTTCATGATAAATATAATATGTCCCAATTATGGAAGGGGCGAGTGTCCTTGAAACTTTGCTTTTATATATTTTTAAGCTTGATTTGATTTGGTAAACCATCCATCCATCTATAGGTGCGCTTGCAACACTTCGATCATCTCATCAAAATGAAAGTGTGAGTATGTGTAGGCATACTCATAATTAATTTAGTGGGCTTGATGGTGGTCCTGGTGAAATATATGCTCCTGAGTAAACCTACAACTACTAGAGTATAACTTACAAAATTGATTAAATTGGAGTTTTGATTGAGAAGAAAAATTTTCCTTTTGTTTGCCCTAACAAATAAGGGCTTGATATAGTTTTAGGTAAATTTTTTGGACAAATGAAATTTCCAAGATTGAGCTTTTGATTATTGATCACATGTAAGGTAGCTTTTGTATATGATATGTACCCCCTCAAGTAATGATTTGAAGGGTGAAGGAGAAGAAAATAATAGTAAAATGCTTAATAAAGTGATTACTGGTCGAGTGGAATGAAGAAAAAGCATGAAAAATGGATGAGAAACACAAGTTTTATGCTTTGTGGAAAATTTTGAGGAAATTTGATTCGGTCAAAGGGTGGGGTGTGAGCATATGGTTCATATCTATCCTTGTGATCGTACATGCTCACAACTATCCTTGTGACTATTGATTGGCATGATCCATGTGCAAGTTTTTTACATTTTGGAGGACCAAATGATGTCAAAATACAGTTAAATATTATATAATTGAAAATATATTTTTGATACCGATCCAATGGCGATGATTTTCAAAAATTTAGAGAATTTTTTGTAGGGTAAATTTAGGGTCAAATATGACCTTACTTTTTGAGGTGATAAATGCTTGATTTTAGGTCTTTGAAAGGGGAATTTGGCTTGGTTGGTAGAGGGTCGATGTATGAAGGTAAATTTATTAATATTGATGAAAAATGGGTGAATTTGTAGCATCTACAAAGACAATGTATAGGAGGGTAGTGGAGAGACTTCCATGGATTAACAACAATGAGTCGACATTTGGTGTGGTGGATTTGCTACAAATTTTACATCATATTTTTATGATATGAGGATGATGTATATATGTAGAAGTTACATATGATATGTTCGATGTTGTGATGCAAATTTTATATGATATTTTTGAAAAAAATATAAATTTTTGTTGATTTTTTTAATTATATGGGATGTTTTATGTTTTTGAATTTCTTGTTTTTTGATGTTTTTTATTGTTTTTTAATTTTGTGATTTTGGATGGATGTATTTGTGTGAGTAGATAGAAATGACATGTTGGATGATATGGATGTACTATGCTTATGTGATGGATGATGAGTCCTCTATTTATTTACATGATTTAGACTCACATGTGTCACTTAATCAAATGTTGGATGTTCATATTTGAATGAATCTAAATCAAATGGTTTTGATTAATCAATGACACATCAATAGTCACATAGATATATGAACATAATTTGAGGTAACCTAACATGCAATGTGTATGTTGAATGTAAAACTAACAATAGATAGACAGGCAATGCAAAGGATAACATAGAATGAACCTAATGACTATGCATAATTAACACAAGACCATGATGAGTGAATAGTGGACTAATGCTAGGAAGATAACACTATTGTTTGGTAAAACTAGCCATAAAGATGTTTGTTTTGGCTTCTCAAGCATTTTGTATAGAATAATATCTAGAAATTCAAACACCCTAGTTTGAGTAATCAAAATCATCTATTAGTCAGTCAATATCTTATTGAAATTTTTTATTGTCTTGAATAAGATTAAGCGTATCATGAAACAATGTGTGTGCAATGATTTTCATTTATCAATTTTGAGTGAAGTTATACTATCCAATTGTAAACTTATCCAGTTAAGCTAACTCATCCAAAAGCACACATTGGTTTGTACAAAATAAGGTTTCTAATGTGATAGACATGTCACCACTCAAAAGGCACACTCTATTTTTAGATAAGCATTTATAGCCTTGATGGAGATTAGTCCCATGATCTATCAATGACATTCCACTACTAGCCAGACATCTATATCCTCGGTGGAGTCGTAAAAATTTCCTAAGAATACCTAGGATTCAAGCTATTTGTAGTGATTTTTTTCTTTGGATATTGATTTTTTATTTTGCTTTTGTAGCTTTGGTGCTCTTTTTGTTTTGTGTTTTTTTTGTATTTTGTCCTTTAATGGATCCTCAGGGTTGGATCATGTGAATTATAGGATGATCAAGGTGAATCTGGTGGCCAATGTACAAGGTGTTGTCATTCATATGCTAAAATTTTGTTTTAATATGTGAGCTATGATTAGTTCAAGACATGACTCAAGTCATCTAGGGGAAGTCAAAATTTATTTTTAGGACTTGGTGACTTTCAATAAAGGTTTATTGGAGCAAATAGGGATGGTTGAATGATAAAATAATTCTTCCATTACCAAGAACCTAAGAATTGGATTGAACAAGACACCACGATAATTGTGTTAACTAGTGTGGTTGTGTTTTTGCTCTTTTGTGGGTTTTTTTAGCATGTGTGCAAGATGAGGGTTGCCTATATGCAAGCTAGTTATAACATGAAGAAAAGCATAAAAATATAATTATATTCATGATGAAGTGACACTATAGAATGCATCTAATTATGTAGGATTGTATATGACTAACATGTCATTGATTAAAGAAAACCAAGCAAGGTTGTGTGATGGATATGCATGAATCCAAATGTTTGATTGAAAAGAATTTGGAGATTTACTAAAAAATGCATAAATGTGAATGAGTATATTAAATACCCATGTTTGGTAGCATAAACATGAATATTCAATTAGAAGTGCAATAGATGAGTAGTGCAAATGCTTGTAAAAAAAGGAAGGGAAGTGGACAGAATGGGAAAAGATGAAGAGAAGCAAGGGAAGAGAGTAAAGGCAGAAGATGCAAGAAAGGTAAGAAACCAATGAAATGTATGTAGCTTCTCATGCATGACCATACAACATTGATAGGAAACTAGAAGAAGTAGAGAGAAGAAGGACAAAGAAGATAGGAGAATAGAAAAATTAGGAAAATCAAATGCAAGATATGTCATGGATGGATGATTTTGGTTGTTTTTTTTGTTTTTATTATTCTTGTTATTGTTTTTGTATTTTGTATTTTTTTAGTATTTGATATTTAATGTAAAAGAAACTATGAGCCTTGGTTGATGTTAAAATTTAGTTTTTATTTTAAAATTTTGAATGCATAGAGATGGATGATTTTGAGGGGTTCAGGTTCCTCTATTCCTTCAATATTGGCTTAGAGAATACATACTCCCCAAGATACAAAATTGGGCTAATTATAAGGAGCATAAACCCTCTAGTCATGAAAGAGATATAAAACACCTTTTCTGCTGAAAGTAAAATTACCCAAAGGGTTTAGGAGCCATTGGCTACTTTTGAAATAAAATTAAAATTTGACCAATTTGGAACCTTTGGCACCTTTTGAACAAAAAATGATACTATACCAAAGGGGTTTGGATCCTTTCGCACCTTTGAACTAGAACTTAATATTTACTAAAGGGATTTGGAGCCTTTGACAACTTTTGAAATAAAATTGAAACTTGAACAAGGAGTTTGGAGCCTTTGGTGCCATTGAACTAAAATTAAATCTTAACCAAAGGGATTTGGAGCCTTTGGTGCCTTTTGAATTGGACTTTAATTTTGACCAAAGGGTTTTGGAGTCTTTGGTTCCATTGAAGTGAAATTTAATTTTGACCAAAGGGGTTTGAAGCCTTTGGTGCCTTTGAAGTGAAATTTAATTTTGACCAAAAGGGTTTGGAGCCTTTAGTGCCTTTTGAATTGAATTTGAATTTTTACCAAAGGATTTTAGAGCCTTTTGTGCCTTTGAAGTGAAATTTAATTTGAACAAAGGGATTTGGAGCCTTTGGTGCCTTTAGAGTTGAAATTGAAGTGTGAAGTACGACCAAATGAATGGTGCATTTGCTAAGAGATTTAAAAATAATTATTTGTTTGGGAAACTTGACAAAATTAATGGTTCCTTTGCTAAGATATTTAAAAAGAATCATTGGTTTTGGGAAACGTACCCAAGTGAATGGTGTCTTTGCTAAGATATTTTTAATTGCTAAAACCCAATTGATTTAATAATTTGAATGATTGCTTCTTGGGGAGAGCAATTTCTATGCTAAGGGTAAATTGAAATATGACCAAAGAAATTTGGAACTGTTTGTAAGTAAAATATAGGATGGTGAGGCAAAGGATGAAACCTTTGACAAAGGACATAACCTTTGAGAACCTAACAGTTGATTGTGTTGTCAAAATGAGGTAAAGGACACAACCTTTGATAAAAGGATGCAACCTTTTGAACCTAGTAGTTAATTATTTTGTAAAATTAAAGTAATGAACACAACCTTTGATGCAACCTTTTGAACCTGGTAGTTGCTCATTTATTTTGTGAAGGGAAGGTTGATTGTGCACTTGAAGGGGCAAGCTTGCATCAAAGGTTCAAAAGGTAGTTGAAAGCGATGCAATCAATTAGGGGAAGTTTGAATGTGCACCTAAAGGGGCACTTGATTGTTTGCTTGATCTAATTGAATCAAGTCTTGTATTAATGTTTGGGAGTAAAATATGATTTTTGAATAAAATCAAAGGGTGCAACCTTTGAACCTTACAATTTTTATTTTGAGGGTGAGGTAAAGGTCACAACTTTTAAACTTACCAATTGTGTTTTTCAATTGGGATGTTGGATAATTGATTTGTGATATAGGTGTTAAGTGACATCATCATGTGTAGATGAGATATGAGATAATTGAATATGGAGGGAGGGATAACTACTCCCAAAAAAAAATTGGTTTGAAAGAGGGTGGATTCCACCAATCATAAACTAATTTGAATTGGAGGGAACTCTTATAGTCATGAGAAATTGGTTGGAAGGGGAGGATATCCATAAGTTATGAATGTTTTTGAAAATGGTAGGAACTTCCCTAGTTGCTAAATTGAAGTGAATAAGGATACCCCTGCCTCCTTGGGTCTTACCCAAAACTGGCATCCCTTTTGGGATGTTTTCCACAAATTTAAAAAAAAAAAAAATTGAAGTGAAGAAGATGAAGATTTTATGAAGAAAATGAGGTGAATGGAGACAAGAGTGAAGATAAGGGAAGAAAAATATTGTGGAACATAAGAAGGGGGAAGAATAAGAGAAGGAGAAAGAGGAGGAAAAGTACCATTCATAGGTATGTAGCTGCTCATGTGTGACCATACAACAATGACATGAAACTTTATGATAGACTATGTAGGAGGAGGTGAGGAAGAAGGGGTAAGTAGAGAAGCACCAAAGAGAAAAGAGAAGAAGAAATGTTTTAATTAGGATGGGTTGAGGGTATTGTTAATTTGGGCAACTTCTTGATTGAGAAAATCTTGAAACCAATGCTTAAAGATGTTACAATTGTTGATGTCATACCCTTGTTGACAATGATAAAGGTAAACCTGTTGTTCATTATACCATTTGTGTTTTACTAGTTTTGGATATTCTAGTATTATAATAGGTAAGGTGATGTGACTTGCATCATATATCTTTTGAAATAAAACAATGAATAGATCTAATATGGGAGTACAATTATAGGTGGTCGAGGAGATCATTGTGGGTGAGAAAAAGGTTGATTAGGTAGTATTGGAATGATTATTTGCCTAGTTTGTGAATAACCCACCATTGAAGGTAAGTATTTTGTTGAGGTGGAGTTATTATAGTACCCTATAGGGCTAGGGTATGGATGGGTGATTGACACCTACAATTGCTTAATCATAGCTCAAGGTGATTGAGGTACTCTAAGATATGTTGCATGTCCATTGAAGGAGGTGCTGGTAATATAGGAATGGGGATGACATAGATGATATGTGTGGTAGATGTTAACTGATATTAGTAAGGATGTGGGTATGAATATGGTGAAGGAGGTGGAAAATATGGACAAGGAGACTACAAAATACCAATCGATTGGGGATTTGGGGATAATAAATGGATTGAAGGAATAAGAGGTGGAGGAGGTGGCATTAGATGGTGAGAGGGATGATGAGAATAATTTTAGGTGTGAATACATGATGAAGTGCAAAAAATTATGATATTGGATTAGTGGTTGAATGAGAGAGGTGAATTGATTATGAATGACTGGTTAACCCATGATTGATTGATGATTGTCTATGACTTTTTTTGTGTCACAATAATTTTTTTAAGGAGGAGAAACTATATTTTCTTACTTTATGATCAATGTAATATGCCCCAATTTTGGAAGGGATGAGTATCCTTGAAACATTGTCTTTGATAGACTTTTTATCTTGATTTGATTTGGTAAACTGTCTAGCCATTTTTAGGTGTGATCACAACACTTTGATCATTCTATAAAAGTGTGAGTATGCGTAGGCATACTCATGATTACTTTAGTGGGCTCATTGGTGGCCTTGGTGAAGTATACACACTTGAGAAAACCTGTAGATAGAAAACCTAGATTGGAGTTTTATTTGAGAAGAGAATTAATCAAGATTATGCTAGGGTGAGCTAGGCTTAGGTGGCATGTGGATTAGTCAAAGGGTAGACTAGGTGAGGTGTCCCTAGTTTAGGCTAGAGGGGTGGTCATGTGGTGACCAAGGGCTTAGCGTAGGAAAGGGCTTAAGTGGCCAAGGGGGCTTAAGTGGATGAATAGTATTTTTAGGTAAATAATGCAAAATTAAATGGGTTTTGCAAATTAATCAACCTTTAGCATGGGATGAGGGACAATGTGAGATTTTTAGGTGTCTACAATTGGATAATTATATACAACAAAAAAGATGTAAATTTTTATATATAATAAATTATTTATGCAAACTTTTATAATTTTTTTTTAAAGTATTTAAGGATATAATGATATCATAATAAATATGTTGATTACATCAAGTATTAGTTATATATATATATATATATATATATATATATATATATATATATATATCCGATTATTTTATTTAATAAGTTACTAATATTATTTTAGACCAAGTCAAATACCTAGGAAGTTTAAATAATGTTAATAATCTCTCTCAATATTAGGGGAATGGGTAGTGCCTCAAAAAAGAATGCCTTGAACAGGTTAGTATAGGTGCAAAAACCAGATATACTGATGTTGCAAGAAACAATGGGAGAAGGCCAGAAAGTCAAAGGAGATCTACACAAATTCATGAAGGATTGGGAATTCTTTTCTGTGGATGCAAAAGGGATGTTAAGGGTCTAATTTTAGGATGAAAAAAAAGAGCTTGTTAGCTTGTAGATTCAAAAAACATTACACATGAATAGCAATAGTATTACATCTACTAGAATTTGGAAGAGAATATACTATGGTTAATATCTATGGTCCCTATGAGAATAGAATACAATATTGGGAAACATTGTGGATGAAGGACTTTATGAAGCATGAAAGAATTATACTAGGATAATCATATTTTTGGGAAAAAAAACCAAGGTGGACTTATTAGCATGATTTTTCTTACACAAAATAGAGTCAATATGCTAGTGGATGTGGAGCCAATAAAACTAGTTCTAACTTGGAGGAATAATAGAGTTGGGGGGATACAATAGCTAAAATATTGGATAGATTTTTAATCATAGAAACCATCATGCTTGATGGAGAAAAAATTAGATCAAGTATTGAGACAAGGGGAGAATCAGATCATCTCCCAATTATACTACAACTTGGCTTAAAGGATAGAAAACCTCAAAGCCCCTTCAAATTCAATTCCACCTAGCTAGAGGAGCAATAATTTCAAGATATAGTAAGGAAGAAGTGAGTTTTTTTTTAGAGGATCTTGGCATGTTCACAATTTGTATCCAACCTTAGAAGGGTAAAAGTTGTTGTCTTAAAATGAACCTACCACAAATACAAAAACTAGGACCAAGAGCTAACAATAATTGAAAATCAAATTGCTAAATTCTATGATATAAATACTAGAGGGAGAATGTATAAATAAATATATACAAAGGATCAAAACCTTAGAAAACATAAAAAGAGAATTATTGACATCATAAGAGGCCAAAAGGAGACTAAAAAGTAGAGCAATATAGCTAGAAAAAGAATATAAAAATATAAAATTCTTCCATAACTATGCAAATCATAGAAGTAACATTAACACCATATGGGAAATTCCAAGAAGGGATGGAAGCAAAGCAAGGAAATTTGAAGATATAGTTGATTTAGGGGTGCAACACTTTCAAAATATTTTCAAGGAGTCAACAAGGCCAAATTTAGTCGATATCCTAAAGATAACAACTTATTTCCTTATATTTATAGAGGTAAAAACCAATGAGATGAATTTGGCTAGAATAACCAAGGAGCTAAGAGATGTGGTGGTTTCATTCCAAAAAGATAAAAGCCTAGGACTAGATGGAGGGATATTGGAGTTTTTTATAGGTTTTTATAAGATGATAAAATATATGGTAAGGGTGGTTGAGGAGACAAAGGAAACATGAAATATCCCAATGGATGTAATTTTATAGCACTAATTCCAAAATACAATCTAGAACTCTTTTATGGCTTTAGGTCAATTTCTTTATGTATCTTCCTCTATAAAATAACTACAAAAATCATTACCCTTAAGATAAAAAAATATTCTTGGATTCAATTTCCATGGATTATTTTGGTTTTTTAAATGGAATATAGATTCATTATTCCATTTAAATGGTAGAAGTTCTATGTATAGTAGAGACAAAGATAATAAAAGTGATGATTGAAAAAATTGATTTGTCCAAGGCCTATAACCAAACTAACTAGACATACTTGATGATAATGGCACTTCATATAGGAGTCAACATCCAATAAGTTAATTGGATCACGGGGTATGTGACTTGATATTATTTTTTTGTTCTAATAATGGTTCAACATCAATTTATCTCCTCCTCTACAAGCCTGAGATAGGGATGCCAACTTTCTCCAATATTATTTTTAGTGATAGTAGAAGGTTTGAGTATATCCCTTTGAGAAGCAAAGAGGACAAGACTCATAAAATGGATCAAGGTGGGCACATCTAGAAATTAACATGCAAAAGTCTAAAATGCTCTTCAATGGAATGGTGAAGAGAATTTTTTTTTTCAACAAGTCTTGCACTTGCACAAAAAGGAATTCCAAATGGGTCTTAAATATATTGTTTCTATCTAGAACCTAATGCCTATGGTAGAATATTAGATTTGGCTTATAAATATAATAATAAATATGTGGTGAAATAGGTGGATATCCCTTGGAGGTAGGTTGACTCTGGTTAAAATAGTCTTAGAAGCTATATTGGTATATTGGCATGGTCTAGCTTATATTCCAATAGGGGTTCAAGAGGAAATAAGAAGGAAATGCTTCAAGTTCCTATGGATAGGGAAAAATAAAAAGAAGGTATACCATTAGTTAAATGGAAACATATAGCCAAACTAAAGGGAGAAGGTGGATGGGATCTCAAAAACATAATTATATTTATTTAAACATTAAATTTTAGAATTGTGTGGAGAATATTGGCAAATGACACCGTAAGAAAGAAAGTAATCCAACAAAAATATATTGAACCACTATCTCTAATGAAATGGATAAGGACCACAAATAAGACATGCAATAAAGGGTCCATAGTATGGAAGGCATTAATTGGGGCCTTTTCTCTAATTGAGAATTAAATTGCATGGAAGATTGGAAACAATGTGGAAGTTAGACTAGGGGAAGACCCCTTGGTAGGAAGTGGAAACTCATACAAGCTCCTTGATGATATTATTAGATATTTATAGAGTAATGACATGTATAAAATAACTCACATTTTAAATTTTGAATCAACCACCATATTCAAATAGGGATGGAAGAAAATAAAATAGGTAGGATTGGAAGGAATTCAAGGGGAACAATGGATGGGCTATGTCAATACCTTAATTAGAAGTAATGTAAGGATAAAAGAGTAGAATGATGATTTGATATGGACAAAAAATACCAATTGGGTAGATACACAATAAAGTTAGGATACAAAGAACTAATTATTGATGAAGACCAAGGTGACCGATTATGATGATAGAAGTCTTTGTGGAAGGCTGCAACCCTAATGAAAACTCAAACTTTTATGTGGCTAGCACTAAGGAATAAAGTGTTGACTTGGGAAGTCCTTATGAGGAGTTGGTAGGGACCTAGTTAATGTAATATTTGTAGAAGGAAGCAAGAAACTATATTCCACTTGTTGGTAGAGTGTAAATACACAAAACATGTATGGTAAAAAAATGAAGACTTTATAGGGCATAAAGAAGTGTGGTAGGGGGAGTCAGTAGAGGCTTGTTTGAAATATTTGTTTTAAAGGAAGGAGCCGAATTCATTCAAGGTGCTACTATTGATGACATCATGGAGAATTTTGATTTTAAGAAATGATTACATATTGAACCAATGAGAAATCCCAACATTCTAGTGATTTCTTCAAATATAATCAGTTTTTGAGAGATTGTAGAAGGAATTGTGTATAAAAAAAGAGACAAATTGAGGAAGTCTCTATTGATAAAGTGGAAACATGTGGTTTTTTTTATGGGTTGATAGAAGTTACAACAACATCATGTGGAGCTAGAGGAATTATATACATTTTTGATAATCACTTTATGAAATTTAAAGTAGGATTTGGGACTAGCTCAATTAATTTTGTAGGACTAATGGCACTAAAATTGCTTCTTAGACTAGAAATAGAAGGGGAAATTACCTTTGTAGGTATTTAGAGACTCTAAAATAGTTATAAATTGTATGAAATGAACTCATTGGATAGAAAACTTAATTTTAAGTTTGATTTAAGAACAATTTAAAACCATGAAGGTTTTTCCTAACTTAGTTGCATATAGACATGTGTATGGAAAATTAAGTACAATAGTAGATTATCTATCCAAAGAAAATATCTAGATAGAAAAATGAAGATGGGTATATTAGGATACAAGTGATGGAACTTCTATGCTAGCTATAAATAGGTCTATTCATGACCCTTAACTAGACTCTTATGTCAAATAGGAAAATAAGAATATAACAATGTTTTAGAAACATTATGGAAATTCATTGTACCTTCTCAAAAGTAGAAGGGAAGGAAAAATTATAGAAAATTTTAGTTTGAAAATCTTTGGATAGATATTAGAGAAGGTTATTTCTTGAAAAGTATAAGACCCGTGAGGGATTACTAGATATTGTTAGAATGCCAAGTGCATCTACACCTTGTAATTTCATTCTTTCTCAAAATAGAAATTATGTTTTTATTCATTGAAAAAGTTGATTTAACATAACAATAAAAAACTTAAACCAATATATCTTATGAAGAGGTATTTATGAATATTTAACATAAATTTCTATATATTTATATTTATTTAAAAATTGATATATTTATTTTCCTCTAACACTATGATAAATATGTGCATATATTATACTAATTTTTACTTTCTTTTAATAATAATTTTATTATTATTATTCACATCTCTTTCATATGCATAAAATACATAATCTTAGTTTTGAAACAACTATATATCCTTTAAAATTAATTATATTATATAGTAAGCATAGTCTAAAACTAAATTTTGTTTCCTTAATTTAAGGAATAATAAGTTAACAAAATATTTTTTTTATTAGTTGAAGAGGTTTTGAAAGGATCCTCGAACCTTTTTACAAAGGGAAAACTACTACAACCAAAAGAGATAAAAATAAGACAATAGGTCGCTACCCCAACACAGGGCCCTACCATTAACTGAAACTAAACCAAACAACCACAAGAGAAGAGGACACAAAAGAGACCCAAAAAACAATCGCCCAACCAGGAGATACCAACTATAGCCCACGACTACAGAAGAACAAGGAGGAACCAATCAAGGAGGGGGGTAGAATATATTCTCACCCCCCTTAGACAACTTACGTAGATCAGACATTATGACCTCTCGTTGGTCCTAGTCTAAGATAACCTTCAGCTCCTCAATCTCCCAAAGTATCTAAAAGCATATTAGTGCCAACCAGCCTGTGACACAAACCTACCAAAAATCCTAGTTTGAGAACCACTTGGAATGCCACCACTTTTTTCCAAGAAGAGAGACCATCCAACTCATTATCTGGGTGGCAAAAGGATGCCACATTGGACCCGCTCAACCAATTAAAAGAGGGACATACAACAACTTGTAGAATGGCTTCCATAGAAAACCAAAGAGAAAAAATATTCCTCCTACAACTCTCACAACCAATCAGAAAGTAAAACCCAGGAGAGTAAGAAAACAGTTGGTCATCCAACATGAAGGCAAGTAACCTATGCAAAGCCATCAGGGACACCGATAGGTTGACCATCATTCATCGATCTAGATTAATATTTGTGGGATATTATCCCTCCAAATGGATAGCCCAGATTGGAGCAACCCTAGGTTGGTGAGGAAGTCAGTCGCCTTGTTACCTTCCCTATATGTATGTCTCACCTGAATACTTTCCATGCCACGGAGAATCCAATTAGCTTCCTTGACCATATTAGCAATATTCTAGCTAGGGACTTGCAATCCAGAGATCATATTGATAATGTTTAATGAGTCACCTTCGATAATAATTTTCTGCAACCAATCGAAGGGAGAAGCATCGCCCCTTGGAAGAATGCTTTGGCTTCTACAAAGTGGTAGGTCTGGGACCCAAAAGGCCAAAATGATATCTCCATTGTGATTTTGAAACACACCTCCTACACTAGCTTTCTTGGGGTTTCCTTTAGAGGCACCATCAAAGTTAAATTTGATCCATTCAAGGGGGTGAGATCCACTTGGTTAAATCTCTAGTATTCCCTAGGTTCTTATCAGTTCCTCTTCTATCTTGTTGGAAACCAAGATTGGCTTCAACGTTGGATCCATTGAGAATCATCCAGAGATAGGACAAACACATTCTCAATAATTGTTGGTAAGACTTTAGCCCAGATGAAAGCAGCATCTCTAAAAACTCCCCTAAACACCCTATTGTTTCTCTCCTTCTAGATACCCCAGACTAGGTGAGGGAGACTAAACGACCAAAAGGTATGCAACCTCAGGCTAGCAAAGGAGGGAGACCATTGATCAAAGGCATCGAAAAACTAGTTCGGGATAACCCAACAGACCCCCAAAGTATTCAAAAGGAGATAGAGGACCTCAAGAAAAAAGGGACAAAGGAAGAAAAGGTGGTTAGTAGATTCAACATCACATCTACAAAGGTGGCACCTATTAGGGATGGTCATACCTCTTTTTTGGAGGTTTTCCATAGTGAGAATCTTGTTTTGGATAGCAAGCCACAGAAAAAAGTTGACTTTAGGAGTAAGAAATTTATACCAAATCTTTTTGAAAGGAGGTGGGTCCACAAGATCAACTTTAGAGAGGAAATAAGCAGACTTCACCAAAAAGGAGTCATCCTTCTCCCCCTTCCATAGAATAAAATCTTCAACATCAGAAGATCTAATGACCTATAAGCTTAGAATATGATTGAGATAGTCCATAGCCTTTATTTCCTCCTAGTTCAAGTTTGGGAAATTGAGATTCCACCAAGATTTCACCCCATTACTTACCTGAATGAAGTTTGCAACTTTAGCTCCAAAGCGGGCCCGAGTTATGGGTTTCACAATTGTAGCCTCAGGAATGTGAGCTAGAGGAGCATCACCCACCCAAGTGTCTTCCAAAAAATTAATATTTTTTCCATTTCCTAGCTTCCATCTGTGGCCCTTTGAAATGACATGACGAATCTTAGTGATACCAAGCCAAAAAATTGATCCTGGAGAGGGGGGAAGATCAACCAGAAAGTCTCTATTTTGAGAAAGATATTTGGTTGATAGAATGTGGACCCAATCAACATTCTCATTCTTGAATAACTTCCACCCTTGCTTGGCCAGTAAGGTGATGTTCATGCTCTTAAATCTTTTGAGGCCAAGGCCACCGAATTCTTTTCTAGTGCATACCTGTTCCTAGGAAACTAGGTGAAACTTTTTCTTCTCCTCATTTCCAGACCAAAGAAAGGACTTTTGGATGAGTTCAATTCTTTGAATAACTTTAGTTGGGGCTTTGAAAAGTGAGAGAAAGAATAAAGGAATGCTTTGAAGGGTGGATTTAACTAGTTGGGCTTTGCCAACCTGGCTAAGAAGAACCCCTTCCAACCAGCCAATTTCCTTTGCATCCTTTCAATGACCGGGTCCCATAATTTCTCTTTCAATCTCCCCTTAAATAAGGGCATCCCAAGGTAGGTAGAGGGAAATTCAACAACCCACAACCCAAAATCTAGGAGATCACTCTTTGTCTTCTAGGGGGTGTTAAGGAAGAAGATTAAACTTTTTAAAAAGTTGATCTTCTAGCCCATAGCCCTTTCAAAGGATGTCAAAATCTCCTTAATATTCATTGCTTGTGGAATAGAAGTCGAGGTGGCTATAAGAGTGTCATCAAGTGAACTATTGGTGGGATAATAGATCCACTGAAAGAGTTGGTTTTATACCTACTATGGTTGGTTTTACTTTTATAGATCTACCCAATGCTTCAACCATAATGATAAAGAGGAAGGGAAAAAGGGGGTCACCCTAGCGTAGGCCCCTACAACTTTTAAAGTATCCTATAGTCAAACCATTGATGATAACTGAGAAGAAGGTTGACGAGATACAAGCATTGATCAGGCTTATCCATCTTTGATGAAATCCAAATTTGTTCAACACTTTTAGGAGGAAACTCCATGAAACCCTGTCATACACTTTGTTCATATCGAGCTTGAGAAAAATCCCAACTCTCCCACTCTTGTCCATAGAATGAATGAGTTCATGAACTAAAATAATTCCATCTAGAATCTGCCTTCCTACCACAAACCCACTCTGATCTGGGTCAATAATTCTAGGGAGAAATAGCTTGATCCTATTAGCCAATATTTTTATCAAAAACTTGTAGATGGTATTACAAAGGCTAATAGGTCTAAAGTCGCTAAAGACCTTAGCTCTTTGGGATTTTGGAACAAGGACCAGGAAGGTGGATTTTACATCCCTAGGAATGGTACCAGACCTTTGAATCTCTTTCAAGGCATCTCCTATGTCTTTCCCCACAATGTGCCAAAATTTTTGGAAGAAGATTGGGGGAAATCCATCTGGACCAGGGGCTTTCAAACTGCCCATTTCAAAAAATTATTTTTTTATTTCCTCATCCTTAAAGGGGCTCAACAAGAATGAGTTCATGTCTTTAGAAATCAGGTTTGGGATATTTTGAAGTAAGTGATCCTCAGCTCGGGAGTCATTGTCCTCCATGTCGCAAAGCAAGGATTCAAAAAAACTAATAACCTCTAGCCTGATTTCCTGAATATCATCTATTTTAGATCCATCAACCTTCAAAATTTCTCTAATTCTATTGGAGGCTCTATGCCTTAGAGTAGATGCATGGAAATATTTTGTATTTTGATCTCCCACTTTGAGCCATAGTTCCCTCAACTTCTATTTCCAAAGAATCTCCTCCTCAGCCAGAGTATTGTGGAGCTCAACAAGCACCCCTTTCTCTCTATCTCTAATCTCCTGAGACTGGTCCCCAGCATTAACTGCTCTCTCAATTTCCATCAGCTGAGATCATAGATAATCCTTTCTTTGGGAGATCTGACCAAAGATGACCTTGTTCTAGATTTTAATGTTTGACTTAACCCACCTAAGCTTAGAAGCTATTTGGGAAATTAAGGGGCTAGAGAAGTCCCGGGACCACCAGTCCTTAATATTTTCTTCCATATTAGGGTGTTGGCACCACATCACCTCAAATATGAAGGGCCTTGGAAACCTCTTGGAAGGTTGATCCAAACACATCAACAGAGGGTTATGGTCTGATCCCACTTTAGGGAGAGAGCATAGAAAAGCATCTCCAAAAATGGGTAAGGCTTCCTTAGAAATCAAGATTCTATCTAACCTAATATGAATGAGTTGGTCCCCAATTCTCTTGTTACTCCATGTATATTTACTACCTTTAAGCTCAAGATCCATTAATTCATTTTGATTCACAAACAAAGCAAAATCTTCCATACCTCTCGAAATGCCCGTAGTTCCCCCTTTCTTGTCAGATTGGAAGAGTGGAGAGTTGAAATCTCTAACCAAAATCTAGCTTTCCCCTTTGAAGGCTTCTCTCATAGTGCTCAACAAGTCCCAAAGTAGGCTCCTATTAGTATATGAGTTTGGAGCATAGATATTAGAAAGGACCCATCGACGATTGGAATCCTTGCAACAAAAAAGGATGTTAATAACTCTATCTGAGGATGATAACACTGAGCTCACCAGTTTCTCCCCATCCCAGAGACACATAAGCCCCCAAAGCCCCTTGAACCAGGCTAGCCACAAAATGTGCACTCCTCCAAATAGTTATTTTGATCGAATCGATCCTCCCCTCCTCCAACTTCATTTCTTGAAGTAAAAAAATATCAAGCAAAAAATCTTTCCTCAATGATGCCACCACTCACTGCTTTGTAAGGCCATTTAGACCCCTTATATTCTAGGACAGGAGTTTCATTTATGAGATTTGGCGAAGGGTTTTCTTCCTCCCCCATTTTGATGGGGGAGAGTGATCCAAAGGAGGTGATCTTCAATTGCTTTTCACTAGCCCCTTTTCCTTCTTTCGAGCCCAATAGGAGTTGAGTTCCATCTTATTTTTTACTTTATCTCCTTCCTGAGGTCCCTATTAAACGGTTTCCTAGGATTTCGCTCCACCTCCACATCGACCACATTTTTCTTATGGCTACAAGTTTTTGGGCCTGGGGAACCCTTCTCCAACCTCAAAACACCTTTTCTAGCCACCACTAGCTCTGTAAGAGGAATATTTAGATTGGAAGTTACTACCATTCCTGAATCAATCTAGAAATCAGCTTTCAAGCCCAAGCAATCAAAAGGGTTTTGCACCTTCAACAAGGGCAATGAAGGGGGAGAACTAACTAGGGGATAAGACAAACCCCCACCTTCCCTCAAAAGGTATTCCAAAACTAGGTTCATAGGAGCTAAAATAGATTCCTCCCACTCCAAAGCAACTGAGTTGCTAGAAGGAGTCAGGACCAAATATCCAACAACCTCATCTCCTTGAGCCGAGGGTCTAGCCCCCTTCTCCACAAAGGGCTTCTTAGTCCACAAGTTTTTTCTAACTTCTTTGTAGGGAAATTCTCAAGGATATGCCATGATTTTTTATAGTTGCTATAAAAAATTGATTGATTTTCATAGACGATGGGTTGAGTCCAAGAGCCCAAACTCGAGATAAGCTCGATGGACGATGGTAAATCCACTTCCAAGTCCGCATTAATGCACATATGCACAAAAATAATTTTGGACTTAGATCTCATAGTTGGGTCAATCGAGACTAGGTCCCCCACTACTTTTGCTATCCCTTATAGAACATCATCATGCCAATATTGGATTGGTAGACCTAGGAGCCTGACCCAAAGGGGAGCAAAGTTAATCTTCTGGAGATCTGGGTTGAAATCTAGATTCCATCGATGAAGGAAGAGACCTCTCTTCCAAAAAATCTAAGGGCCACTACCTAGAATACACCTTGAGTCTTCCTCATAGTTTAGCTTGAATAGGAAGACAGCCTTTATAAGGGCCACGACCTCTAGCTGATCTAAGGGCCTCCATTTAGCAATAGCCCACCTTCTCACCGCATCCAACTCTAGCCTCACCCCCAAAAACTTACCCACAAAATTTGAAGCTCCTTGGTCCATAGTAAGTTTCACTAGACCTTCGAGGATGAGAAGCTTATTATGCTCTAGAGATAAGTTGAATAAAAATTTAGACTTCCAAAGCCTCAAACCACTTGATACAACCATCACATAAGATGACCCACTTAGAGCAGAAGGTTTAGACCCAAAATATGGACCCTCAAATCCCATAATTCCAAGTGATAACCTATGATCCATTGTAGTGGTATAAGAACCAATGACACCCTCAAAATATAAATCCTAACCTTGAGCACTAATGAACACCAACTATAGACCAAACGCACCAGAAGCCTCCAACTTATCAACCTAATTAACTTTTGAACCACCACCTAGAATTCCAGCTTGATCACCCCCCTTAATATTTCTCACCCTTGCTACCCTAACCATGACCTCTAGCTTGATTGCCCTTCCTGCCCTATCTGCCAACCTGGTCACCCTTCTCACCATGGTCATCAGCCTGCTCGTCCATCCTAGGAACCCCTAATTTTTTTAAGACAATATAATGTTAACTTGTTTGATACAAGTGTATTTATACTCTATGTGTGTGTTTTGAGTTCAATTATAATTAAAATTATAAATAATACCATAAGGCTTTAGGAAGGGTAGAGAGGGTTTTTGATTAGGCAAGGTTCAACCCTAAAACAAAAAAAAAATCTATAAATTAATAATGATTTTTTCATTGTTGGAACTTGAAAATTTATTTGTTTATTAATAAATGCAAATTAAATAGAATAGAAAATAGATGTAATTATATTTTAATAGAGATAAAAGGTATTAAAATGTAACTAAAAGCAAAAACAATTGAGTTTCCATGATCACCTATTATGAAGAATTGTTTTCTTATACACATGTTTATTTATTATGCATTTGCTTTGGTTTTATTATAATAATTTTAAATACATTTATGGTATACTATGTAGAAATTTAGATTTTAAAATTTTATTAGATACATTTTCTATGTGAAACTAAAAATAAAATTTTATGTGATAGAAATCTTGGACAAACACATATATGAAATTAAAAAGGAAAATTTATGTGATACAAATCTTGTACAAACACATATATTAAACTAAAAAGGAAATTTTATGTGATACAAATCTTGTACAAACACACATGGTAGAAAATTTAGTTTGTATGTGTTGATATGGAACATACAACAAGGTGATAGTAAGAAATCAACAATAAGTATTAAGAAAAGTGATTGAAAATTGTTTATAATAGTAGTATAAAAAATAAAGCTATATTTTTTTGGATGATTGAAGGTTTACTTAAGAAAAAATATCAAAATCTCACCTTGCATAGCTAAATTTAGGTTTTTAAATATTTATAATACTATGAATAATAATCATAATGCTTTTGATATGACTAATTTTGAAACCAAAAACAAAGAATATAGTTTGCACAAATATGAAATTTTAAATCACCACCAAAAATTAAAAATACCTTTTTAAGAGTAATGTCAAGCAAGAAACAACAATGCAAAATGAACTAGCCTTTTTTATAATCCTATATATGAAACTAAATCTATACGAATAAAAATATAGTTTTTCCTAGGGACCATGAATAGAAAAGCAAAATTTTTATTTCTTTTAGGTATTTTTTATTATTAATTATATATTTTTGAATAACCAATATAAAATTAATTTATTTCTTTTAGTCATGGAGATGTGGATGGGAAGTATATATATTTTACATTTTTATCATAAAATAATTTAAAAATGATATAATAATAAAAATAAGAAAAAAATTGGACATGAGTCGAGAGTGAGTACAACCAAAAGTGAGTATGAGCTAGTAGTGAGTGTAGCAAGAAGTGAGTGTGAGCATGAGCTAAGAGTGAGTGCATCCAAAAGTGAGTGCAAATACGATATAGGAGTGACTATAGTAAAAATCAAGTGTGGGCATGAGTCAAGAGTGAGTGTAACCAAAAGTGAGTGCAAGCACAATCTGAGAGTGAGGAGGAAGTATGAGTAGGATATCAAAAATTAGAAAGCAAAGTGTGATCAAGGAATAAGTGCCACTTATTGTTCTAGATCTTAGAAAAATTAAAAATATTAATTTGAAGCAAATCCAAGTAACATGGAAAGAAATTCATTTGTTAAATCCTTACTAAAAGTATGAATGGCCAAGTTGGAAGTATGGATGCCCTAGCTAGCAATAAGAGAAAGAGTGAATCTATGACAAACCTAGTCCAAGTAGAAAATTATACACTCAAATTTATTATCAAGGATGAGATGATTGAGCATGATATAATGGTTCTTAAAGCCAGAGGGTTAATATGTAAGTTTGGATGCATTATTGAGGAGGGACATTTTTCGTAGGACTACCCAAACTATAGAACTTGTTTCGGCCATATTGCACTCATATGGACTCGGATTAAGCTGAAATTTTGAGGGTAGATGACTAAAAAACCCTAGATATTCTCAACAAATTTTTATATAAATTGGAGAAAAATAGATCCTAGCACATCCCTATATGTGAAAAATATTTTTGGTAAGCGGTTGTGCAAGGGTTTCATCTAGGTTGAGTGCAAGCAGCTCCAGAGGTTGGTTTTCAGGACCTTTCAGCCCTAGCGGATAATATTTTTGTGGTTTCTACTCAATATTTTAGTTGGATATGTTGCAGGGAATCCAATATGGGTTATAAATATGTCTTTCAATAGATCATTCTATGAACTTGAGTGATAATGGCTTCCAATTTGCTGCACAAAATAAAAGTGAAAACCATACCTTTCCACGATGTCTAGGGCAAGGATTAAAGAGATCACAAAATAATTTTCAAGTAGATGATCAAAAAATGTCTCAGATCTCAAGTGATTCTGGTGCTAAGGTGTACCCACAAAATAAATCTACTGCGAAAACCCTTGTCAAGGGTAAGAATTTTGAAGACAGTCCCAAAAATGAATTTTAGGGATGCCCTCCCTAGTAAACAGCCTCAGCTCAATGCTAATAATTAATCTTAGGGATTCCCCTAAACCTCTAAGAATACCTAATATTGATTCCAAGAAAATAGATTCAATATGTCTTAAAGTAGATGATGGAATTCATATTGTTAAGCTTAATATGGGTAACATTCAGACTAGCATTGAAGATCTGGATAAAAAAGGACTAATTTTTTAGTTTGTGGGTTTTCGTACGAGCCTATCTGCTTTCAAAGTTTGGGCTACAAAAATTTAGAAAACTAGAGGCGAGTTACAAATCTCTATTTATCCAAATAATTATTTTCTTGTTTTATTTGCTAATAATGAAGATAGAGAGAAAACTTTTCAAGGGGGTCCCTGATTCTTTGGAAGGGCAGGGCTTTTCGTGAAGCCCTGACATACTAAATTTAAATCCAAAGAAGAGATACCTTCTACAACTCCTGTGTGGGTCAGACTCTTTGGTCTCCCTATTGAATTTTGGAATCCTACCATTTTTTCTTCAATTGGAATCTCTTTAGGAAATTTTATGATGACTGATGATTGTACTCAAAATTTTAAACATATTATTTATGCTCAAATTTGTGTTTTAATGGATTTTGACAAACCCTTACCTAAAAATATCACATTACAATTTGGGGAAGACACTTGGGAGAAAGTAGTGGACTATGAGAACATTCCTTTTTGTTGTAGAATTTACCATGAATATGGTCATTTGGCTAGTGCTTACCCAAATAAATTTTTTGATCAAAATAAAGAAGATATAAACTCAACAGGTTTCCAAATACCTAAGAAGAAGAACACTAAAAAAAACCAGTTATCAAGGATCAATCAAAGTCATTTGCTAATATGTTTGAAATCATTTCCACAAATGATGTCCAAAGTGAGGAAGATGAAATAATGGAAACAAAAATCTTAGAAACACGACTTAAAGATGAAGGGAAAAACTCTAAGACAAACCAACAAATCAAAGGTTTTCAATAGAAAAAAAGGGAGAAAATTTACACAAGAAAAACAATATTTTAAATGTCAAAACTTCAAATAATACAGGTCCCAATATAGACTCTGTTGAACCCTATAGTAACACTTTGGTTATGTACGAGTATTCTTCAAGGTTAGAAGCCATCTCAGATTCAATTGGAGTAAGTCAAGAAACATGAAAAAAAAAACTAAATATGGATTCTAATAAAAAGGTAGGTCAAAAGACCAATCAATATCATATGCTAAAATAAGGTGAAAATTTTGTAGAGGAAGGTAATATTAATGCCCTTCCCAACTTTTTTAGCCCTAGTATTAATGAAGATCATCACTTGGAATATTAGAGGACTCAAAGGGAGTCTTTCAAAACATAATGAAATTAAAAGTTGAATTGAAGAATCATTCTAGGCTTAGCTCTTGTATTCTTGCATCTTGTATCTTGCATTTCTCTTTCATTTTCATAGCTTAGTTTAGAAAGGCCAAACATAGGTGTATGCTCAATTTAATACATTCAAACACATTCCACCTCGATCTTGAAGCAAGTACTAAAATTATACCTAGTGAACCCTTCCCCCCCTTTACATCGAGTTTAGAGTTGTAATGACCACTACGATCACCTCTGAGTTCCCAGTGAATCTAACCCCAAGAATCGTACATGGTGCATATTTTTCTCCTATACAAACATATATTAATGTAATAAAAAAATATTAATCAATATAACAATTAAAATAAATTATATAGTGTAACTTAATAATTATAATTGAAACCTTTCTAACATTTTAAAAAACATTTTATTATCTTTCAAAAAAAATTCTTTTAATTTTGTTTTTGAAGCACTTTTCATTCAGTAATTAAAAGATAAATAAAATATTAAATAAAAAAATTAATTTATAAAGTATATAGTAATAAAATTAATAAATTATGCACCTAGGATGCAGCGCAATGGTTTGGGCTTTGGCTCTTCTTCCGCTTTTCTTCGGGAGGTTCAAGGTTCAAACCCTGGCATGGGTGAGTGTGTGAGGGAGTGGGTGTGTGTCTCCCTGGTCAAAACTCCACTTCTTAATATTAAAAAAAATAAAAAAATTAATAAATTATAAAAATGAGAAATAATTATGTTTATATACGAAATACATATTAGAAAGATAACAATGTACCAAAAATAAATATAAACCGAATACAATCAAGTTCAACTGTGAAACATGATACGGCTAATTTTTATATGAGAGTATTATATATTCATACTATTCAATCACAATTTTATAAAAACTATATACCATTAAATTTGGTAGAGTAATAAGTAAAGAATAATTAGTTAATCAAATTTAGATGGAGCTAACTCATATATATTTTCTTATTTATATTTTTTTTATACAATAATCAATAATTAATATAAATTTTATATTACAATTTAAAATTAATTTATATATTAAATTATAATAATATAAATCAATTTTAAATTGATAATTTAATTGAATTAGTTGAACTTGTGTACGTTTTAGATTTAACATGTTTTTTATAAAAATCAGTAAAATAACCTGCATAATATACTTATGTAGTAATACGGTTGGAACGAAAAAAATTCAATACCAGGTTTTCCCACATTTGTGTCTAATAGGAGATATAGTCAATTCCTGGTATGAGAATCATGAAAGTAATGGTCATATGAAATTTCATGTTATTAAATTAGTATCATTAATCAATTAAAAGTAAAAAGATCAACCCGTCATAAATATTTTTGCATATTAAAAAGCCTTGCTTGGCAGCGACGGTTAACCAAAGTGACGACTTTTTGTTTCAACGGCATTTGCTGCATAATGCCCTTTTTTTTCTGCAACCTATTCTTACACAAATGTCAATTATCAGGGAGGAAGATGTTGTTTTGCAAAACGATTAACAAACGAACAGCACGGAAGGACTTAATAGACGCAGATTCACAATCATTTTCCAAGGTTTTCGTCATCATAATGAAAGAATAATGCCAAATCTTTACCGTCATCTCTGAGTCTTTAGTCACTCGTGAATCCATTAAGAGTAGGACAGGAGGTATGATTTTCCTTCTTTCGCTTATGTGAAGACTTAATCTCAAATTTCTCCATCTCCAATGAGAAATTGATACTTGTAAAGAAAATTTCGAATTGCCGGACTTTCTCTACAAATGACGTTAGGAAAATGCTAGCACAAACATTTTTTATTTTTTTATTTTAATAGTATTTAAATAACAAATAATATCCTTAATGTCAAGTTATTGGTTTGACATAAGAGGTGAGAAGTGAGGAGTTAATATAAATATAAATGTTCATCTTAACATTTTTGGCAAATGTTATGAAATTAAGTAGTTAAAAACATAATTTTTTATTGCAAAGTTATTTAATTCTTATATGTGAGCATGATGTAATACAAGTGGAAGATCTATTTCAATTCTATATTATTTATTTATTTTTAAAAATTTTAAAATATTATTGTGTTAGTTGACATTAAATTGATATGGAATGAATTTAAAATAAAAAATTAATGAAAATTGTTTACCATAAAATCCATCAAAATTTTGATATTTTTTAATAAAATAAAATTTATTTTTATAACATTTTGAGTAAATAAAATTTTATAAATTTGCAAGATAAATTTCACAATCAGTTACAAAGAAAATATTAATTCCTAAGAGAAAGTCTTAATACTTTAAGATTTATTGTAATTTAGAATTATATTTTGTGTTTTATATAGGAAGGTGAATAATTTTCAATAGAAAAGAATTAACTTTAGAAGCAAAGAAAAGTTGAATATGAAAAACATGTTATGTTGTATCAAAAATACTTCGTAGAAAGTGATGACTTGCTTAATATATGTATATTATTAGGTTTATTATCCAAAATATTTCAAATGTTTATATTAAGAATCATTGGAGAGAAATATGTCTTACATGAATTAATGTAATAACATAGTTAAATTAAACTATAATTTTTTAAATATATATAATTATTTTATTTTTTGTTTTATAAATTTTATAAATTTTTAATTTATAAAATATTTCACAATATTTTACGATAAGATAAATATAATATAAATTAAATAGTATGAACTAAGGTGATCAAAATTGTCTTTCAATATAATTTAAATAGTTCCAAATAATATAAGCATAATTCCATATGGTTTATTAAAATACCTTAATAACTCATCATTTTGAATAAAAACTATTCTAATTCAATATAACAAACTAAGAAACTTAAATATAAAATGTATAAAAAAACAATTCTTTTTAATAATATATGTATAAATATATAAAATAATATGTTTATCACCTTACTTACTGAAGTGATAATGCCAACACAAGCGCACATATATATATATATATATATAAAAGGAACGGGCCTCCTGCTTCATCCCATGCAATATTGACACGAAAGATAGTAATCATGGGTGGAATCATTCGATTCCCATCCATTGCTTTCTCTCGTCGTCTTTGTTTCACTCCCTCACCTTGCAACCTCTTACCCCTACAAGTCCCCTCCTCCACCATCTCCTCCGCTCTCTCCTCGTCTCCCCCACCCCCGAAGCAATCTCGTCCGCCTCCGTCACCCCCGCCGCCCAAGAAGTCTCCACGCCCACCGTCCCCACCGCCACCCAAAAAGGCTCCTCCTCCTCCTTATAGGTACAAATCACCTCCACCACCTCCCTACTGAGGAGTTGATGAACACAAAGGTGAGACATGGTTTCCTTCCTTTTCCATTTTTATGTAAATTTAAGGTCTATCTGCCATTCTAAAATGATTTCTTGATTTTAATGTTGCGAATCAAACGAAAGGATAATTTTCAGCAGGAAATGTAATTTTGTCTTATTGTGGCAGTTATCAAATTCATAATGGGGTTATCTATCAGCATTCGAATTACGCGGCTTCGTCCTCGGCGTTCAAAGTGTGGCACGCGAGTGGCTAAGCAATAAGCCTACACTGCAGCAGAGCTTAAATAAAAAGAAATTGCATTATCCAGACGATTGAAAAAGATCTTGTGGTTTTAATGTTGGTCAACCAAATCACACATATTGTAATGTTTTATGCAATTTATAATATATTCATGGTTCTCCATAAATAATTTTGGCTTTGTCGTGTGTTTTTTCCCGAAACAAACAAATAATATATGTGAAAATACGCTTCCACACGCAGCCTGTAAGACGATTAGTGGTTATGAGAGGAGAAAGCATCAAGCCTTTTGGCATCTTTAAATTACTCGAAAGGTGTAAAAATATTTCGAATCTTAAGTTTAACTACTCATGGCTTCCACACAAATTCTTGTGAAGCAGCAAAGTCCATTTCACCTTTGGCAGAAATTAATACATCTTGGTCTCCGGTTTGGGTTTTTAAGGAGCAATATACATCAATATTGAGGAGTACAAACTTTCGAGATCGATTCTGTCAAATGACACGTGAAAGCATTTTAACATTTATAAAGTAAAGTTAATAAAAGCATTTTAACATTTATAGAGTAAAGTTAATACTGCCATGTTATTCAATGTATGAGGATGTGAAGTGGGGTGGAAGATAAATCAATATATGAGGATGTGAAGTAGGGTGGAAGATAAAAAGCGTTGGTAGCCGGGGATCAGGTTTGTTCAAAAAGTTGGTGGGCTTAGGTTTAGAAAGATAAAGCTGTATAAGTTTTCATAGTTAAGTAGGAATGGATATTTTTTTTAGGGAGGATAACTTGGGTTCATATATTTAAAATCAAGGAAGTAAATTTTTGGAGATGCAAGATCCACCTCATGGTTCTTCCTTCTAGAACAATCTATATAGATTTAAACCCTTAATTCAAAAAGGTCTAAGGTAGTGATTGGGAGATGGAAGAAGAATAGTTTCTTGGAAGGAATACCCCTTAATTAAAGATCGGAATTTGGTATGCTTTGAAGCACTTACTGCAAAAATATTTGGAAATAAGGTTACATATATTTATAGAAGAAGTGGAAGGTAGGAGAATATGGTAACCCATACATCTTGATGGTTTGGATCTAAGGGGATAACAAGCCTGAAGAGAACTCACTAGGCTTTTTAGAACCTAGTATATCAAGAGTTCAATCTTAGCTAATTCTTGTGTATGGAAGGCGAATAAAAGGGGACTTTTCACAATTAAATTAGCATACTACCTAATGGAGGATGAAGGTTGGGGCTGGATCCTCACTAAAAATATCTGGTTCAAAAGGCTTATTCCAAAAATTAACTTCTTTTTTTATTGACACTTCAAAATAAGATTCTCACTATTGAGAATCTTCACTAAAAAGGATTGACTATCCCTAATAGATGTTATCTTTGTGAAGCAATTTGGGAGGACACCAAATGATGCAGGAGCATCCGGTGGCAGCAGAGCAATCTTGCATCAACAAAAAAATTTCAAGTGTTAGCTTTGATGTCGCGATATCGCGACATAGCAAAAGTGTCGCGATATCGTGACATGTCACGTTTTCGTGACTCAGGAAGGAGAGAGAAGGCTCGGCGCTAAAATGTCACGATTTCGTGACATGTCACGAAATCACGACCGAAACCGTAGAGCGGAGGCATAAGAAGAGAATGTCGCGAAATCGCGACCGAAGCAAGGGAAGGGGAGGTGCCCGAAAGTAATGTCACGATTTCGTGACATGTCACGAAATCACGACCGAAGGAAGACAGGAGGGGCCAGAGGAGAAGATGTCATGATTTCATGACATGTCACGAAATCATGACCGAAAGAACAAGGGAAAGGCCAGAGGAGAAAATGTCACGATTTCATGACATGTCATGAAATCATGACCGAAGGAAGACAGGAGGGGCCAGCGGAGAAGATGTCACGATTTCGTGACATGTCACGAAATCATGACCGAAGGGGCAGAAAGAAAGCCAAGTAGGAAACTGTCATGATATCGTGACATGTCACGATTTCATGACCCAAAAAGGTGAGAAGGAAGCACAAAGCAAGATGTCACGATATCATGACATGTCATGATTTCATGACCAAAAGAAAGACAGAAGAGCCGAAAAGAAAAATGTCATGATATCACGACATGTCATGATATCATGACCCGAAGGAGAGGAAGACAACAAGAAAGAAAAATGTCACGATATCACGACATGTCGCGACATCGCGACCTGAAGGAGGGGGAGGCAGCGAGAAAGGAAAATGTCATGATATCACGACATGTCGCGATATCATGACCCAAAGAAAAGAAATGTTGCAAGGAAGGAAAATGTCATGATATCGCGACCCGAAGAAAAGAAATGTTGCAAGGAAGGAAAATGTCGTGATATCGCGACCCGAAGGAGAGAAAGGCAGCAAGGAAGAAAAATGTCGTGATATCGTGACATGTCGCGATATCGCGACATACTGTTGGTTCTCTATTCAAAAAATCCCGCATTCCCAGATGGTGTTTTTCGAGGTGGTCAGGGCCTCATTAATGCATGATTTCTTGCCCGGTAAGCTTGTTGAGCATGGTGGCCATTCGAAGACTACGCCCAGAGGTCAGACGGCTCATCAATGCATGTTTCCATGGCTAACCCGGTGGTAGATGCTAGATAGGGAAAGATGTAAAGGCTCAGTGAGGCAGGATGCATTCTGGCAGGTGGGTCATTAATGGCCTAGAGGGTCGAGACCTCGAAAGAGGCCCAGACATGGTTATAGAAATAGGGAGTGCATCAAGGAAGGGGGGCTAGAAACGAGAAACTACGCCTGTTGGCTAGGATTGTAAATTTTCTTTTGAAAGTTTAATGAAAGGAAAGCTTGAGTGATTCTCTGTGTTACTGTGTTTCTGTGTTATTCATTCCCTGTGTATCTATGTCCCCATCAAGTGGTATCAGAGCGGGAGTTCCTGAGTGTGTGAGCAGATCGTCGAAAGTGAGGCAGCTTGCACCAGGATCTGTGGAAGGGTTGTGAGAAGAGAGTGAAGCAAAATGCCTCCACAAAGAAACCATGGTGGTGGAAGAAACATGGTGCCAACAGAAGATTTTAGAGCTTTGTAGAGGCAAGTTCAGGCCCTGCAAGAGGAGCTGCGCAGAGGACTTGAACCCCGAGGGGAAGAAGGAAGTGAAGATGAAGTTGATGAAGAAGAGGACCAGTTTGAGGAAGAAGAAGAGGTTGTAGATCCTGCACAAGCCAGGTTATACAGAGCCATCTCTCAGATTGGGAAGAGACCGAAGATGGAGGTTTCTACGTATTCTAGAAATCTTGATCCAGAGGAGTTGATTGACTGGATCAATGATTTGGAAGAATACTTTGAGTATGAAGAGGTTGAAGATCCTAATAGGGTCAAGTTTGCTAAGACCAAGCTGAAGGGTCATGCCAGCATATGGTGGAAGGGAGTACAACTGGAAAGAAATAGAAGAGGAAAGGAGAGAATAACCAGGTGGGATAGAATGGTAGAGAAGTTGAAGAGGCAGTTCATCCCAGCTGACTATGAGATGGATCTGCTAAAGAAAATGCAAGGTTTGAAGCAAGCCAACAAGTCTGTTAAAGAATACACAGAGGAGTTTTACAAGATTGTAATCAGAACAGGCCATTCAGAGGCCAACAAGGAGAAGGTAGCCCATTATATTAATGGGTTACGAGCAAGTATTCAAGAAGAGTTAAGCCTGGTCAGGATGACCACCATAGAGGATGCTTACCAGTTTGCTCTGAAGGTTGAAGAGAAACTGAATAGAAGGTTTGAGAGCAAGCAAAGAGGAAGAGGTCATGGTGGAAGAACTGGTGGAAGGACCAGTGGAGAAAATTATAAAGATCAGAAGAAGGCTGGTGAGACCAGTAATACCCAAGAACAGAAGGAAGGAAGCACCTACCAACCCCGTAATCAGAACAATGGTTATCCGAGAGGGAGAGGTAGATCTGGACATGGATTTGGAAGAGGAGGATTTCATGGAACCTGTTTCCACTGTGGTGAAGAAGGACATCGAGCATTTGAGTGTCCACAACACCAAGAAAGGATGAATAAGAGACCTGAGGGTCCTGCCAGAGCTACTGTAGCAGATGAAGGTGCTGAATCAGAACATTCTGAGGAGGCAGAGAGAGGAGAAGTTATGGTCACTAGGAGGACCCTGTTAAATGAGGAGAAAGGATCAGACCAGAGGAGGAGCCTGTTCCGCACAAGGTGCAGAAGTTTGGGTAAGGTCTGCAATATTATCATAGATAATGGTAGTACTGATAACTTGGTTTCAGAAGAAATGGTTGCCAAGTTACAGTTAAAAAGGAGAAGACACCCGCATCCATACCGGATTGCGTGGTTACAGAAGGACCATAGAGTTTTGGTCAGTGAGCAATGTTCAGTGAAGTTCAATATTGGGAATTACTGTGATGAGGTCCTATGTGACATCCTGCCTATGGATGCTTGCCATTTGCTATTGGGAAGGCCATGGCAGTTTGACCGGTGTGCAGTACATGATGGTCATGCAAACACCTACTCAGTGACGAAGAATGGAGTGCACCATAAGCTGAAGCCCTTGAAGGAGGCGGAAGAAAAGGTATGCAGCAGCGCTAGAATCTGTTTAGTTGAAGGAGGAAATTTTTTGAATAGTTTAAAGCATGAGCATATGTGCTATGCATTAGTTCCTAGAGTTAGGAAGGAAGAATGCAAGGATACCCCTATAGAAGTCTTAGGACTGTTAGAGGAATTTCTAGACATTATATTTGATAATGTGCCTGAGGGTTTACCACCAGTGAGGAAGATCAGTCACCATATAGATTTGGTACCAGGATCTAGCTTACCCAATAAGGCAACACATAGAATGACCCCTACAAAAACTGAAGAGTTGAACAAGCAAGTCCAAGAGTTGCTGGAGAAGGGACTGATTCGGGAGAGTTTGAGTCCATGTGCAGTACCTGCAGTACTAGCACCAAAGAAGGATGGAGAGTGGAGAATGTGTACAGACTCTCGAGCCATTAACAAGATCACCATAAAGTACAGATTTCCATTGCCAAGGATGGATGACATTATGGATTGTTTGAGTGGAGCCAAGTACTTCACCAAGATTGATCTAAAGAGTGGTTATCACCAGATTCGTGTCAGAGAAGGAGATGAGTGGAAGACAACCTTCAAGACCAGAGAAGGTTTGTATGAATGGTTGGTCATGCCATTTGGGCTGACCAATGCACCAAGCACATTCATGCGGTTGATGAATGAGGTATTGAAAGAGTTCTTAGGAAAATTTGTTATTGTCTATTTGGATGATATTCTAATATTTAGCAGAACCCTGGAAGAGCATCTGATGCATATCAGAAGGGTTTTTGAGAAGCTGCGGGAGGAGCAGTTGTTGATTAATCTGAAGAAATGTAATTTCGTGAAGAAGGAGTTAGTGTACCTAGGATTTGTCATCTCAGCCGGAGGTCTAAAAATGGACCCAAAAAAAGTAAGAGCTATCATTGAATGGCCTACTCCGAGAAGCATGACTGAGGTAAGATCATTTCATGGTCTAGCAAGTTTTTACAGGAAATTCATTAGGAATTTCAGCAGTATTTGTGCACCCCTTACAGAAACAATGAGAGGGAATAAGAAAGAATTTAAGTGGACCTTAGGAGCAGATAAGAGCTTTGATATGTTGAAAAGGAAGGTTACAGAACAACCTATTTTGGCACTTCTAGATTTTAATAAGGTATTTCAGGTAGACTGTGATGCTAGTGGTAGTGCCATAGGAGTTGTTTTGAGCCAAGAAGGTAAACCTGTTGCTTACTTTAGTGAGAAACTCAATGATGCCAGAAAGAAGTATTCAGTTTATGATCAAGAGTTTTATGCTATAGTTCAGGCTCTAAAGAAGTGGCGACATTACTTGTTGCCAAAAGAGTTTGTTCTATTTACTGATCATCAGGCCTTACAGTATATTAATAGCCAAGGGAAGCTAAATTAGAGGCACCTGAAGTGGGTTGAGTTTCTATAGAGTTATACCTTTGTGTTGAAGCACAGGAGCGGAAGGTCCAACAGAGTTGCAGATGCCTTAAGTAGAAGGCAGTGTTTGTTGATAGAAATGAAGGTGGAAGTGGTAGGATTTGATGAACTGAAGGGTTTGTACCCTGAAGATCCTGATTTTGTAGAAGCCTGGAAGGCTTGCTTGGCACCTGTTACTTTGGACAGGACCAAGTGGTTGGATTTCCTGATCCAAGATGGGATGTTGTTCAAAGGAGGTCAATTATGCATTCCACGAAGTTCAATGAGGGAGAATATGATAAAGGAGAAGCATAGTGGGGGACTAGCTGGACATTTTGGTCGAGATAAGACCATTGCCCTTGTTAGTGAAAACTACCATTGGCCACGGTTGCTGCAATATGTGACTAAATTTGTGCAGGGTTGTAGAGTCTGTCAGATGGCTAAGGGAGTGAGACAGAATACAGGATTGTATCAGCCATTACCTGTGCCAGAGAGGCCATGGGAGGACATCAGTATGGATTTTGTTCTTGGCCTACCAAGGACACAACGAGGGAGTGACTCCATTTTTGTTGTGGTGGACAGGTTTTCGAAGATGGCTCATTTTATTCCATGTCAAAAAATGAGTGATGCAGTTCATATTGCAGGCTTGTTTTTCAAGGAGGTGGTACGCCTTCATGGTCTACCCAAGAGTATAGTATCTGACAGAGATACCAAATTTGTGGGTTATTTCTGGAAGACTTTGTGGAAGCAGCTAAAAATAGATTTGAAGTTCAGTTCTACGTACCATCCACAGACTGATGGGAAAACAGAGGTGGTGAACAGAAGTTTGGGTAATCTCCTAAGATGCCTGGTGGGAGATAAGCCCAAAGGATGGGATTTGATTTTGCCATAGGCAGAATTTGCTTACAACAATTCCATCAATAGAAGTACTGGTAAATCCCCATTCCAGATTGTGTATGGGAACAACCCAAGGCATGCTTCTGAGTTGAGAACGATGGGTAAAGGAGAAAAGAGTAGTGTTGAGGCTGAAGATTTTGCAGAGCACATGAAGAGTTTACATGAAGAGGTAAAACAACATATCAGTAAGATGAGTACTCAGTACAAAGCCAAAGCCGATCAGAAGCGGCATTTCAAGGAGTTCCAAGTGGGAGATGAGGTCATGGTTCACTTGAGAAAGGAAAGGTTTCCTAGCAAAACCTACAACAAGCTGAAGATGAAGAGGTTTGGACCATGCAGGATCATAGGTAAAAGAGATTCGGGAAATGCCTATGAAGTGGAACTGCCAAGCGAGTTGAATATCTCACCTATTTTTAATATTTTAGACTTGGTAGAATACCATGAAGGAGGTAATAGTGAGACACCAAGAATAGATTTGTGGGATATTCCAACATCTACTGCAGCAATAGACAAGATCGAGGAAATACTAGACACTCGAGCTGGCAGAAGTACCAGGAACAGACAGTATTCTGAATATCTAGTCAAGTGGAAGGGCAGGCCTATCGAAGATGCAACTTGGTTGTCAAAAATAGAGGTTGACCGCTTGGGTCTTCCTCCAACAGAACAGAAGTGAAGGACACTTCTCAATCCACCCCAGGTGTCTGATGCAGGAGCATCCGGTGGCAGCAGAGCAATCTTGCATCAACAAAAAATTTTCAAGTGTTAGCTTTGATGTCGCGATATCGCGACATAGCAAAAGTGTCGCGATATCATGACATGTCGCGTTTTCATGACTCAGGAAGGAGAGAGAAGGCTCGGTGCTAAAATGTCACGATTTCATGACATGTCACGAAATCATGACCGAAACAGTAGAGCGGAGGCATAAGAAGAGAATGTCATGAAATCGTGACATGTCACGAAATCATGACCAAAGCAAGGGAAGGGGAGGTGCCCGAAAGTAATGTCACGATTTCGTGACATGTCACAAAATCATGACCGAAGGAAGACAGGAGGGACCAGTGGAGAAGATGTTGCAATTTCATGACATGTCACGAAATCATGACCGAAAGAACAAGGGAAAGGCCAGACGAGAAAATGTCATGATTTCATGACATGTCACGAAATCATGATCGAAGGAAGACAAGAGGGGCCAGTGGAGAAGATGTCACGATTTCGTGACATGTCATGAAATCATGACCGAAGGGGCAGAAAGAAAGCCAAGTAGGAAACTATCGCGATATCGCGACATGTCATGATTTCGTGACCCAAAGAGGCGAGAAGGAAGCACAAAGAAAGATGTCGCGATATCGCGACATGTCATGATTTCGTGACCAAAAGAAAGAAAGAAGAGCCGAAAAGAAAAATGTCATGATATCGCGACATGTCGTGATATCATGACCCGAAGGAGAGGAAGACAACAAGAAAGAAAAATGTCGCGATATCGCGACATGTCGCGACATCGCGACCTGAAGGAGGGGGAGGCGAAGAAAGGAAAATGTCATGATATCGTGACCCGAAGAAAAGAAATGTTGCAAGGAAGGAAAATGTCACGATATCGCGACATGTCGCGATATCGCGACCCGAAGGAAAGAAATGTTGCAAGGAAGGAAAATGTCACGATATCGCGACATGTCGCGATATCGCGACCCGAAGGAGAGAAAGGCAGCAAGGAAGAAAAATGTCGTGATATCGCGACATGTCGCGATATCGCGACATACTATTGGTTCTCTGTTAAAAAAAGCTTGCATTCCCAGATGGTGTTTTTCGAGGCGGTCAGGGCCTCATTAATGCATGATTTCTTGCCCGGTAAGCTTGCTGAGCATGGCGGCCATTCGAAGACTGCCCAGAGGTCAGACGGCTCATCAATGCATGTTTCCATGGCTAACCCGATGGCAGATGCTAGATAGGGAAATATGTAAAGGCTCAGTGAGGTAGGATGCATTCTGGAAGGTGGGTCATTAATGGCCTAGAGGGTCGAAACCTCGAAAGAGGCCCAGACATGGTTATAGAAATAGGGAGTGCATCAAGGAAGGGGGGGCTAGAAACGAGAAACTACGCCTGTTGGCTAGGATTGTAAATTTTCTTTTGAAAGTTTAATGAAAGGAAAGCTTGAGTGATTCTCTGTGTTACTGTGTTTCTGTGTTATTCATTCCCTGTGTATCTGTGTCCCCATCACCAAACCTCTATTTATGGAGTGCCCATTCTCAAAAGAAGTGTTCAACCTTCTCCTAAGATGTAACAACCAAAAAATACTAACCCAAATTTAAATAAAAAAACTAAAGATCACAAGCAAAGGTTCACAAGGAAAAATCATCATTTACCTTTTTATAATAAAAACCTTCACCACATTTGAGTTTCCAATTCACTACAGATGACACTCAATGGATAGGAGTGGCCAAATTTCATATTTTTGGGGGTTCACCTTACTAAACCAACAAATTTAGAAGGATGCCAAAAGTGGTCCCCCCACCTTTCCCATACCCTTATTGACATAGGACCGTGTAACCACAACATAGATATTATCCTTTAAGGTCCATAACACTTAAATGAGAATTTATTTTCCTTATCCTTAACCTAAGTCCATCTAGATAAGGAAATTTGATGTAAAGCCTTGGTGCCTAGTTACCATGGATCCACGGGATAACTAAGGTCATTAATGTACATGGTTCCCTAAACCTACGCATTCTAGGTACCACCATTGCTGACTTGTGATTGATTGCCATAGTCTTACTGAAATGGGAACACCTAATCGTCATTTTTCAAGGTGTATCATTTCACAAGTATCTAGTTATTGCATTCTCACAACTCCTTACAAATTTAAAACACCTAACTATTGCATTCTCGTAACTCCTAGGACTTTCTTCTACCTGGCTATTGCATTCTTGCAACTCTTTCTAGGGGTGACTAAAACATAGGTCCTATAAGAAGATCGAGGTTCACCCTCAGAAAGCAAAACCAAATAATGCTCTTAAACTAAATTATTCAATTTATAACACCATAACAAATGGAAATAATATAATATGCATCTCTTATAAATGTAAGCTTTATCTAAGGCTAACATGTTCATAATAATTTATTTCTTTATGGACTAAACAAAAGAATAACATAAGGAAACATTTCCATCCTTAATGCTATAACATACCAATTAGTCACTTTAAAACATTATGTAGCAAAATAACTGAACACAAATAAAATAAACACAAGAAAGAGAGAATATTGCCAAAATGATCCTTTGTATTAATATTGATACAATTTTACAATAGTTTTGAATTACCCCAAATGTGTTGGGGGTAATGCTACAATGCTTCTTTCTCTTTTTGAGATATAATGCTCTGATATAAGAGAGGATATCTTCCCACTCTTAAACAAGATAGGGTTCTCTTCATTCCTTTGCTATAACTCCATGGGGTAACTGGGCTTTGGTATCCAATGTAGGGACCACTCCTAGCTTTAGAAGCCTTATCCAAACACCTGTAACCTACACAATTCAAACCGATAAAGAGTTAGTAGCACCTGAAGATGAAGAAATAAAATCAATTTCACATATAAAATAGACTTTAAGTTGGCAATCATGCGAATACAGGTCACAAAAACATGTAGTAATCTAAAACCTTTCTAAGACAACTATGTTTACTAATCTCTATTGTTTGTGGTATCGACTCTACTAAACCACAAATGTGTGATGGTGAACTGGAAACTGCAGACTCTCGGTCTCAAAACCATGTATATGTGATTTTGACTGTGAAACCACGAACATGCAGTTTTGGGCTAGAATGCAAGTTGCTTCAGGAAACAGGCCTCCGAGATCTGGTACGGGTTATGCTCACGATCTACTTAGGGATCATTGTAAATTTATGTAGCCTGGTGGTATTTTATTTTAGCCTCCTTTTGTTTTATCAGGTAAGGGTGCCTTTATAGCCCCCTTAGGATTTTGGGGGAAGTGGAAGGTGGTAAGCTTGTATTGCCAAGAGGCCATTCTAGGTTGTCAAGTGGGAAGGATAGTTATAGTGAGTCACTCAGTGTGACTCACTTAACTGGGGTGATGTGGTTGCAAGTGGAGTGGGATGTGGGATTTTGTCCTATGTGAAGGGACAAGGGAGGCAAGGTGGATTAGATGTGGCATGGATGTTGGATGGGGTGTCTAGGACACATGTCCAGTGGGTAGGTGGGGGATCCTAAGGTGGTTTTTCCAAATTTAATAAATCTAGAAAATAGAAGAATGTGTAGGATTTTATATTCCTAAGTTGAGACTTAGGCATATGATTTATTATGCTAGATTTTGATGTGGGATGACAGATGTGGTTTTGTGGGTGTTGAATTTTAGTGTCTACACATTCCATCACAAAACCATATATTAAGACTACAAATTAGCAAGAAAATAACATAAACCAAATATTCCATTTCCTTATTTCAATATTTTTCAATACAAATCTATCCATCATTAAAATACCACTAAAGTTATTTTATTTATTTTTACATGAACAAATCCTCATTTGCAAAACCATTTTTTGATCCAAGATGCAATCACATCATTCTACCTTAATGGCCTTTGCACCACCATCCTCCAAAAACCTTCCTCATGTAATGAGTTATCTACCATTTTGAGGAATAGTTAGGGATTAAGATAACTCATTAATGCAATGCAATATTACATGCTAAATTGTATTTGCAAACATCTATGCACAATGCTTCAAAGGAATAAACTAGAAAATATCCTCCCATTTCTCTAACTATTACTACATGCTATGCAATTGCAACTCAAACATTACATTATTAGTATAATAATTAAGGAGAGAATCCCATACTTCTCTCTATAATAGCTCCCCAAACTACTCAAGTCTTGGAGAACCATTATTAATTCTAGATCATTAGTCCTTTCCAAAATAAATATGAAAACAAGAGTTCATAGCTCCTTCCTACTTACAGTTCATAATGCACATAAAGGAAAGAGGACCCTTCTAACATTCTATTTTAAAAACGTTTGAGGTGTAGACCAATTAGTTCAACCAAATTCCATAATGGGAGTGGAGGTCCAAGGTTCAAATCTCAGGCCTTGTTGAACTGAATGCTTGTCCCTTTCCTGGTGCTTTCAACATCGTAAAAGATTTAAATTGATAGTGGCATGGTGGTTATAGGGGTGAATTGCATGAAGATCTGTGTGGCAACTTCTGGGCTGGACAGCACAAAATACTATGGCAGCCATAAAATCTGAACAACCTGCCCGAATTCGTGGTGGTTACCGATTCCACCATGTAAATTTAAAAAAACATTATATTTTAAAAGAACCACATAAACAAGAAAGATAAGTGATAAAATATTTAATTTACATTCCCAAAAATGTCATTTAATAGAATAAGTATGTCTTAAGATAAAATAGAGACAAAATAATAAACTACTACTTTCCTAAAACTAACATCATTTACATAAGTCCAAAACCCTTCCAAACATCACAAGAGGGATTTTAAGAAAAATATATCATAGTTATGTTTATTAGTATTCCAAAAGCAATGTTATAGAAATGAAAGGCTAACGTCTATTTAAAACTTTCATTATATCTATATCTATATATATATATAAATAATATTATCTCCTTTAAAATTTAAAAATAAATGAAGATAACGCCACTCTAAATATTCTGCTCTCATTTATAAATATGAACTTCCAAATGAAATAGACAACCATAACCAACCAAATTCATTCATGCAATGACTTGACTCAATGCGGACGTAAACCAAGAATACCAAGCAAAAGTCACCCAATAGCAAAATCGACCAATGGATACCAACAACATAATATAGGTAGGTGCTCAGAAACCAGGATATGATGTCAACAACATAAGATTGGTAAGCACATTGGGTAGACCTAGAACTACCTTTGAAATATATTCACTATCAAAGCAAGGGTGATAAAGACATAACCCAATCACAACAAAAACTAAATGTCATCCTCCCAACAACATGAAGATATTTGGTCAATGTAAGCAAGATCACTATAGGAAAACATCTAGCCAAACCCATAGGCTCTAGGGTGCCAAAGAGAAAAATCTAACTAACAATGCATAGAGAATAGTTTCAAAGACCAAGACCTATGGTTGGCATGCAAAGCAATGCAAAGACACCTAACAAAAATAGCATGGTCACCCACCAACCTAAGAAAATTAAATTACTAAAACAAAAGCATACCAGCCAAGGTCTCATAGGGAAAGCCAAACTCAAACGAAGCATGAAAAGACTCTCTCAAGCATTCAACGATATCAAAGTGCAAAATGAAGAGATAAACACTAATCATAAAATAAAGGTAATTCTACCCAAGTACAATACCTCTTATTGCTAGCTTCCTACAACTCGTAGGTTGATTCGTTGTGCTACCTCCTTCTATTTCCCATTTATCCTTATATTTTAACTCCTCCTAATGGTATCCAAAACCTCCTCCAAACTATCTACTATTATCTAGATAAAAAGAGCAGTAAAAAATTATGAACCAAACGTTTCTCAAGATCCTCCCCACTACCCTCCAAGATGGCCATATTGGCTAATAACATTCTTTATCCAATGTTGCAAAAGAGGAATCTTTCAAGAAGGTAAAGTGAGAGAAAACAATAACGCTCAACCAAGTAACACATAGTTTTCCTTAATAGCAATTAAAGAAGAATAACATTCTAAGAAATAATAATGATTAAACCATTATCTCATTCATACCTTATTATTTTTTAAATAAGGTATTAATTAATATCATTTGTTAATATTGGTTATTAACAATGATATTAATATTAACAAGTATTGAAACTACCATTATTAATAATTTATTAATTCAATCTAAAATTATACAAATAATAAATCTATAAATTCATTCAAGCATACAATGTTGTATACCATTATTTTATCCTTAAGTGGTATGCTTCTTATTTTTAAGATAGCTATCTACTATCACCAACCTATTAAGGACACTCATTGCGCAAGCAACTTATTAGACCAATTGTGTGACCTTACACAATCATAAATGCAATGCATCTATTTAAAGGGCATTTAGCTACCCTTGGATTTTTTGATGACCGAGTCATCACCAGGGTTATGCATAGTGGCTATTTATCACCAAATTGGCTAAAATTAGGATTTTCAAAATTTGGAATTGGCTAATATTTGGGACCCTTGACCAGGACCCATTAGCCAAAACTTTCTAGGTGTAATTTGTTTTTGGGTCGATTTGCCCCAATTTTATAATAATTTGACCATTTTAAGTTTAAATTTCCAACATTATCCCTAATAATAGTGAACCTTCTACATGCATTTGGACACTATTCACCTAGATTTTGAAACTGATTCACCAAATTTTTATAAATACATTTTGGGGCTGACCCCTTACACATAATCCTAGTCATCACCATCATTTCATAAAAAAAAAAATTACTTGGAAGATATCCTTACTGATTCGTTAGTGAGATCATCTGGTCTTGCACCCACAAATACATCAGTAGTACCATATTCCAATAGAAGAAACAAAGCATATAATGAAACCACTTATTGATAGCAATGAAACAAAGCTTTATGTATTAAACATCCACTCATCAATACATAGTTTATTTCCAAAGATAAGTCCTACCAAGGAGGGCTATTACATACTCTCCCCCTTGGACTAAACACAATCCCATATGTTTCCTATAGAGTAAAGCAAATGTTTCATTCAAATAAGTATGGAAATTGCTACCTCATATCTTTAGTATTTTTCCATGTGGCATAGTTATTAGAATACTGATCCCACTAGACCTTACATTTATTTAGGGTTTGTTTTCTCAACATCTTGGAATGATAACCTAGAATCCTTACCAGTCTCACCTCAATGGCTAAGGGATCTTCCATATAAAATTTAGAAACATTCCACAAATGAGTAGGATCAACAACATATTTTTTAAGTAGGAATATGTGGAAAGTATCATGGATCTTTGATAGGTTGGGTAGAAAAGTAAGCCTATAGGCCACTAGAATAATCTTACCAATAATATCAAAGGGCCCAACATAGCAAGGATCCAATTTGGTTAACTTGATGGTACTTTTCATACATTTTACCCTCAAAAAAACTTTGCCATACACAAAGAATTCTATTGGTGATATTTTTATATCAGCATAGCTATTTTGGTGATTGGCTCCTTCCTTGAGCCTAAGTTGGATTGCTTTGAGTTCCTCCATATCTCGAATAGTGTATGGTCTTATCATCACCCAATCCTCTAGATTATCCCAAGATAGAAGTGTTTTACATATTTTGCCATACAAGGCTTCAAATGGGGCCATCTCCAATGAATCATGGTACCCATATTATATGTAAATTTAAAAAGATGTAAAAAGTACTCCCATTTAGACTTTTGATCCATGAAATACACACGTAGCATGTCTTCTAAAACATGGCTCACTCTCTCAATCTAACCATCTATTTTAGGATGATATGTAGAACCAATATTTAGCTTAGTCAACACTACATGGTGTATGTCCTACCAAAATTCTAATGTGAACCTAAAATCTTTGTCTAAAATGATCACTTCAAGAAACCCATGTAGCCTGAATATTTCTTTGAGAAACTTGTTTGCCACTATCGATGCAACATCCTTGATGTTTCCCATTATGAAATGTGCAACCTTGGTCAAATTATCAACCACTACCAATATTTCATCATGCTAGTACCTAGTCTTAGGTAAACCCACAATAAAATCCATAGAAATTGTTGGGTTGTCAATGTTCTATCTTCACTTTTTGGCATTCTAAACATCTCACAATTAAACTAGTGATATATTGCTTCCTTCTAGTCCAATAGAAGATATTTTTCATGTTTTCCCTCATTTTGACCCTCTCATATAAGCAAAATGTGGAGAATTATATGCCTCTTGCATAATCAATATCCTTAGGTCACCCATTTTGAGTATAACTACCATATCTTTAAATCATAAAAGTCCATATTTTATGTTGAAACCTTTATTATCTTCAGAATTTCTCTTAGTTTTATCTTGTATTTCTATGAAATATGAGTCTTGTAGTTGTATTTCCTTGACCCTATCCATAAAACCTATATGAATTTGGGTTAATTTGGCTATGTGACTTCTCCTACTCAAGGCATTTACAACCTTATTATCCTTCCCTTTTATATACATAATAGCAAAGTCATATTTAGCTAAGAACTCTACCCATATTCTATGTCTTGTATTTAGCATAGGTTGGGTAAAATAACACCTCAAACTTTGATGGTCTTTTCTTAGCTCAAATGGTCTGCCCAACAAATAATATCTCTAGACCTTTAGGGTATGCACAACCATTGCCAATTCTAGATCTTGCATAGCATAGTTTACCTCATGTTTCTTGAGTTTTTTGGACTCATAGGCTACTATAGCCTCTTATTGAGACAATACCCCATCCAAAACTTCTAGGGAAACATCTATACACATCATAAAATTCCCAAGAGGATATGTTATTTTTAGAATCGATGTTGGTAACTTTTTTTTATAAGTTTCAAATGTGGCCTCATGCTTATCCATCCATTTGAAATATTTTCCCCTTTTTGAACATTGGTGATATAATAGGCAACCTTAGAGTAATCTCTCATAAAAATCCTATAATATCCAGTGATTCCCATGAAACTCCTAACTTCTATCATATTTTTTGTTAGAGGCCAACTTAATATAGCCTCATTTTTTTTGGGTCTACAACAATTATCTCTACGAAGCTAATGTGACCCAAATACTATACCTATGAGGTATAAAATTCACACTTGGACAACTTCCCATATACTTGGTTCTTCCTCAGTACCTCTACCAGCCTAAGGTGATGGTCATGTTCTTCTTTAGTATGATAATATATCATAATATCATCTAGGAATACCAAGACAAACTAATCTAGATATTTTTTGAACACATTATTCATACAAGTCATAAACATTATCGGTGCATTTGTTAGCCCAAATAGAAATATTGTAAACTAATAATACCCATATCAAGTTTTAAAGTTTATCTTGTGAGTATCCTCTTATAAAATACTCAACTAATGATATCCAGATCTCATATCTATTTTTAAAAATAAAGTAGTATCCTTTAGCTAATCGAATAGGTAATATATCCTCAACAAAGGATACTTATTCTTAATGGTTGCCCTATTCAACATTCTATAATCTATGCATAGTCTTAAGGAACTATCCTCCCTTTTCACAAATAATACGAAAGCACCTTAATATGGCACACTAGGTTTGATCAAACCCTTTTCTAACAAGTCTTGAGGTTGCACCTTTAGCTCTTGCAACTCAATTGGGGTCATTTTGTAAGGTGTCCTTGAAATGGGTTCAAACCCTAGCATTAGCTCAATAGTGAAGTCAAATTCTCATCAAGGGGTAGACCTGGAAGATCTTTGGTAAATACGTATCGAAACTCATGAGGAATTAGATGTTTCCTAAATACTTCTTAATCTCTATTTTTTGCAATCTTCCCATTGATATTCAAAACATATAGCATACCACCTCTTTTAATGGCTTTCTTTAACAACATAGTTGAAAGCAAATGGGATTGAAAAGAACATTACCTACTTTGTACTCTCACTCTCCTCTTATCCTTTTCAATGTAATCCATCCACCTTTCTTGAAATTTTATTAAGGCTCCATGAGCCATCAACCAATCCATCCCTAGTATAATATCAAAATCATAGAGGGGTGTGACATATAAGTGCCATATAGTATACCCATTGGGTAGAGTTGTCTTTTTTATAGGTAAACATTAATCCACTGAGTAGGTTTGACTAGAACCATACTTAGATTTTTACCCTTGTACCAAAAACCTATGTTTTTTTGGTATATCCTTGATAATACTAGTGGAAATAAAACTATGTGTAGCTCTACTAAAAACTTTTAATATTCTTGTTAAACAACTTACCACTTAGTAACATTAGTGTTGCTTGCTCATTCAAATTTTTATTCTTGGTAGTGGCATAACTTTGGTGCTCTTATTCCTCTACTCAGTTGCTTGAATAAAAATATTGTGGGTACTTTTTAGCATAGTGAGGATCCCCATAGGTAAAGCACCTTGTCCCGGGTGATTGAGTTTTTGCTTTACCCTTCTTACCATTTGTAGATCCTTCTCTTGGATTTCCCATGATGTGACCCTATTCAAAATTCCTCTCTAGCATTATTTTGTGTTGCTCCATTTGGTATTGTAGTCACCTCACTAAGGATATTAACTACATTAATTCCCCTTGAAGCATCATAAGTAGGGAAGCATCATTTATCATATCTTTATTGGAATCCTTTATTGTTCTAGCATCCTTTTTGGGTCCCATTGCTTCTCTAATTTCCCTACTAGAAACCATGATTCTTATCTTCTTCTTGCCAGTGTCTTTCACTCTTCTAGGCCTCCTTGGAAACATATGATAACTTAATTTTTGTGTATAGAGTCCCACCTTTCTAGATGATATTAATACATGTGCCATATCCTACCCACACTGAGGAGTTAGGTAAGTTAAAATTCTCTCTCAATAGTATTTACAATCTATTAACTTCATTTTTCTCATAAAATAACATAAATATTATCACTCAATTGGTAATTATCAGGGTCACACTTTCCTTCCTACAAGGTTCCTAGTCTAAAGTAGTGCATCAATTCAAATCTCAACCTTGGCACACTCCATATAAGATCCTAACCGTATTATCTAGAGCTCTAATACCAAATGTAATAACCAAAAAATACCAAGCCATTTTTTAAAACTAGAGATCATAATAAAAGGTTCACAAGGAAAAACCATCTTTTATCTTTTCATCATACAAGGCTTCACCACATTTGAGTTTCCAAGTCACAAAAGATGGTACTCAATGGACAAGAGTGTTGGAGTTCACCTTACTAAACATACATGTTTATAAGGATGCCAAAAGTGGTCCTCCCACATTTTCCATACGCTCACCAACATAGGACCACATGACCATAGCATAGGTATTATCCTTTAAGGCCCAAACACTTAAAGAGTAACACATTTTCCCTATCTTTAATCTAAGTTCATCTAGGTAAGTAAATTTAGCATAAAGCCTTAGTGCCTAGTTAACATTCCTCTACGAGCTAACTAATGTCATTACCCCTCAATAGACAATGTGCATGGTTATTTTAACCTACATGTTCTAGGTACCACCACTATTGACTTGTGATTGATTGCCATAGTCTTATTGACATGGGAACATCCAATCCTCATTGTTTAAGGTGTATCATTTCACACGTATCTGACTATTGCATTCTTGTAAATCCTTTGAGATTAAAAGAACCTAGCTATTACATTCTCACATATCCTTCTAGTACCTTCTTCTACCTATCTATTGAATTCTTTCAACTCCTTCTAGGGTTGGCTAAAACTAACTTAGCTCATATAATAAGATCTAGGTTCACCCTCAAAAAGTAAAACCAAGAAATGCTCTTAAAATCAATTATTCAAATTATAGCACCATAACAAATGGAAATAAAATAACATGCATCTTTTATAAATGTAAGCTTTATCTAAGGCTAACATGCTCATAATAATTTCTTGCTTTATGGATTAAGTAAAAGAACATAAGGAAACATTTCCACCTTTAATGCTATAACATACCACTTATCCACTTTAAAACATTCCATCACAAAACCATATATTTAAGACTACAAATGATAAAGGATATAATATGAACCAAATATTTCATTTCCTTCTTTCAATATTGTTCAATACACATATATTCATCATTAATATACAACTAAAGTTATTTGCTTGATTTTTACAAAAATAAATCCTCATTTGCAAAACCATTTTTTGATCCAAGATGCAATCACATCATTCTGCCTCAATGGTCTTTGCACCACCTTACTCATGCAACCTTCCCAATGTAAGGAGTTATTCACCATTTTGAGAAATATTTAGGTATTAGGACAACTCAATAAGGCAATGCAATCTGACATGCTAAATTGTATTTGCAAACATCTATATAATAATACTTCAAAGGAATAAACTAGAGAAGATCACCTCATTTCTTTATTTATTACTACATGATATGCAATTGCAACCCAAGAATTACATTATTAATATACTAATTAAAGAGATAATACCATACTTCTCTCTAACATAGTTCTCCCAACTACTCAAGTCTTGGAGAACCATTATTAATTCTAGACCATTAGCCCTTTTCAAAATAAAAATTTGAAGAAGAGTTCATAGCTTCCTTCCTACTTACAATTCATAATGCACATAAAGGAAAGAGGGACCTTCTAATATTCTATTTTAAAAGAACCATATAAACAAGAAAGGAAAGTGACCAAATCATTAATTTACATTCCTGAAAAGGTCATTAAATAGAATATTATCTCTTAAGAGAAAATAGAGACAAAATAATAAAATACTACTTTTCTAAAACTAATATCAATAACATAAGTCCAAAACCCTTCCAAACATCACAAGAGGGATTTTAAGAAAAATATATCACACTTATGTTTTTTAGTATTCCAAAAGTAATGTTATAGCGGTGAGAGTCTAACATCTATCATAAAATTCCATACAATATATATATTGATCTCCATTAATCTTTAAAAGAAAGGAAGATAACACCACTCTAAATATTTTGCTCTCATTTATAAATATGAACTACCAAATGAAATAGGAAACCAAAACCAACCAAAATCATTCATGCAATGACTCGAATCAACAAGAACGTAAACCAAGAATACCAACCAAAAGGTAGCCAATAGTGAAACAAACCAAAGGATACAAACAACATAAGATGGGTAGGTGCTCAACAACCAAGATATGGCACCAACAACATAATACGAGTAAGCACATTGGATAGACCTAGAAATAGCTTTGAAATATATTCATTGCCAAAGTAAGGGTGATCAAGACAACACCCAACCACAACACAAACCAAAGATTATCCTCCAAAAAACATGAAGACATTCAGACAATGCAAGCATGAGAACTATAGAAAAACATCTAGCCAAATCCATAGACACTAGTGTTCCAAATAAACAAAGCTAACTAGCAATGCATATAAAAATTTTTCAAAGACCAAGACCTATGGTTGGCATGCAAAGTAGTACAAAGATAACTAACAAAAATGGTACGACAACCCACCAACCCAACAAGATCAAATGACTAAAACCAAAACATAACAACTAGGATCTCATAGGGAAATCCAAACTCAAAAGAAGCATGAAAATACTCTCTCAAAAATTCAATAATATTAAATAGCAAAACCAAGAGATTAACACTACTCATAAATTAAAATTAATTCTACCCAAGCACAGTACCTCCTAGTGCTAGCTTCTCACAAATCTTGGGTTGATTCATTGTGCTCCCTCCTTATGTTACCCATCCATTCTTATATTTTTACTCCTCAAAAAGGTCTCCAAAACCTCCTTTAAACTATCTACTAATAGTTAGGGGAAAATAGCAATGAAAACCTATTAATCAAGCATTGCTCAATATCATCCCTATCACCCTCCAAGATAGCCATATTGGATAATAACATTCTTTATAAAATGTTGCAAAAGAGGAGACATTTAAGAAGGAAATGTGAGAGAAAAGAATAACACTCAACCAAATAACACATGATTTCCATTAATAGCAATTAAATAAGTAGCATTCCAAGAAATAATAATAATTAAACTATTATCTCATTCATACCTTATTAATTCTGAAATAAGGTATTAATTAATATCATTTATTAATATTGGTTATTAACAATTATATTAATTAAAAATTATTGAAACTACCATTATTAATAATTTATTAATTAAATCTAAAACTATACAAATAATAAAGCTATAAATTCATTCAAGCATACAGTGTTGCACATCATTATTTTATCCTTAAGTGTGTTAGCTTTTGATGCTAAATACTTAATGAGAAATCAACCACAAGATATAAAATGAGCATGCAATATTAAATATATGATAATGGTAATATACTAAGAATGTAGAAATGATAAGAAACTTCTATAACTACACATAAAACGGTCATTAATGAAGGCTCACAAAAGTAGTACAATGATATAAATGGATGTTTCATACTCTCCATATTTCTTGCATGCTCTACATTGTATCTAGCATATCATCTACTACTCTATCTTATGATATCTACCTTCTCACACACACCTTATCTATAAAATGCCTATATATAATGATATGTGACTCTTGGTCATCCACCTACCTATGACTCTTCATATTCCTATTCTATGGACTTATGTACACATGGACAACATGCAAATTTACATCATTAAGTACTTTGCACATTCTTACAATACTTGTGCATTTATTACATTGCATAAAGTAAATATTCAAACCTTAATCTAAGACACACTCCTAATCTGAATATGTACCCAAGGAGGTACATTAGAATGCACTAAATAATGTAATATGTTCCAACAAAGTGGTGTATTACAATATTTGGTTATTGAAGACTTTAATCTTTAATATGGTATTCATCCTAGTTTTGGAACTTGAGCTCTTCTTTTCTGCTTTCTTCATTTTGCTTCCTGCCTATATCCTAATCAAGTAAATAATTAGTATATTCATAAAATACTATTTTTGCTAAAAGGCTTTAACTTCATGTTCATCTGTAGGTTGTTCCAGTTCATGAATTTACCAAATATCTTGAACTAAGTGTCCTTTTTGTTTTCCTTATTTATATTGTAGTTGAGAATGATTGTATTGATTATGAGAAGTATATAAATGCTAAAATTGTTAGTGATGTGAATTATATTGATTTTGATATTGTCTTGGTTGTAATGCCCTATTTGATTGGCTTCCAGAATTTGTTTGATTCCCTTGATACTGATTTCTTGGATTGAATTTACAACAATTGGTACTATATCCTTTCTTTCTACATACTTGACAATATCTATTATTCCATCTTGATCTACCCTTTGATAAGGTAGTAATATTTTCTTGTGGATTATATTTTGAGACTAAGGCATTGTTAGTAATTTCATATTTCACTAAATTTTCTACGTCATATTCTTGTAGTATATTGACTAACTCATCGAATGATGTATCTTTACATAAAATTTGTAAATATGTGACTACATGCTTGTAGATTTTTGGAAGTGATTTTAGGATTACTGGGACAAGAAACTTGTCTTCTACATTTTCTCCTAAGGTTAACAATTTTCATGTTATATCTACTACTTTTCTTATAAATAGTTCTATACTCTCACCACTATTAATTTTAGAAAATGCAATTGAATTTGAATATTAAAGATAGTGATTTTATTCCTTCCTTCAAATATCTTGGCTAAATTTTTCCAAGATTATGTATATGTTTCTACTGAGCTAATGTATGGTTGTATTTCATCTGTAATTGCAAATGTTATTATCATAATGGCTTTTGTTTCATCTTATTTATACTTTTGAATCTCTCTAGAATCTATAGTAGGTTTATTTTTTGCTCCTTTAACAATATCCCAAAGCTTTTGAACTATCAATATTGACCTCACTTTATTTTTCCATTAAGTGTAATTAGACCCTTTAAGAAGTTGGGATTCTGAAAGAATTAATTTATTTATTGTCATGATGATAATTGTAAACTACCTTATATATCCCTAGTGTTTTGAATATGTGATCAAATTTGATAAGATTTTTCAATTCTTAATTTTTGTAGGATCAAATCCCTATTATTTTGAATGTAAATTAGATTTGGTAAAATATTTATATTTCTAAGTTTTCCTTTGTTTTGAATCCCTTTTTTCTCCCTAATGTTCAACTTAAAGATAAGTACTTTATTTCATTTTATTTATCTTATTAATTTCAAATTCAAGCTAAAGATAATCATTGATGCAATTTCAATTGATAAAATTTTCTATATTCAAGAACTTTAAGTTGGATTCCTCATGTCCCTTCAATTTGAATAAAAGAATAATTGCTATGTAGTTTTCAAAATTTCTAACAACTTTATGTTGTGCTTCCTATGTCTTTCAATTTTCAATAATATAGTTTCTAAATTTCAAGAATCTATGTTGGTGGTGAATTCATTATAACTCCCTAATTAGAAATTTATAAAAATACAAATATTTGTAATTTTAATATTTCAATTTTTATGTAGAAAAACTTATTCCTCTAAGTCAAATTATTTGCAAATATTTCTATGCTTGAATTTCAAATAAAGAAATTTCAAAAATATTTTAACTTAAATCTTCCTTAAAAATTCTTTCAAATCATTCAATAAATCATCTAAGGTTGTAATTCATCCATTCACTTCCTTATATCTCCATTAATTTAATTAATATTAAGCATAATAGATTAAATAAACTTAACCTTAGTATTGATATACCTTATTCCTCCTTAACCTTTGTGAAATGCAAATTAATTTAAATATTTTGTACCTTCTTGAAAATGGAGCTCTACATATTCGGTTTGCTTCTCTTGTGACTACAACTTGCATGCTATTTTAGGTGTTGTCCACCTTTCATTCTTCAATGCTATACGATGTATTTTCACTACATTTAATGTTCTTCCTTGTGTATGACACTCTCTTTTTGGGCTTTGACTATCCTCCTAGTGCTTTTTATACATTATTTGATCATTGAATGTGCTTAATATCTTATGTGCCACATGGCACTCAATATCTTATTTAGGAATTTTTTCTTGTTACATTACTTCTGCCTAGTTTTATGATGTTATGAAAATATGATCATTACCTTTGACAAGTGTCTTTCTTTCTTAAAGAGTTTTCATAGCTTGTTTGAAGCATTTTCTTTCCCTCAATGGTTGTTCGTGCTCCCTTTCATGTATGCCAAGTGGAATTCAATTTATTTTAGGTTCTTAACCAAAGTGACAAATTGTGGCTACACTCCTCTCAACACTTGTATTTTATTTTGTAACATCCTATATTTCTTTGGTGCTCAAACTTGCTTTCCCTTCCTTAATGCTCACAATATATTTTTCTACTTGATAATTGTAACTTCCAACTCTTCTTTCCTCCAACATACTTTGTAACTCTCCAATGCTTTTTGGTACTTCTTTGTTTCTAATGCTTGGTGGTGGATCTTATCTGTCAAGGGTTGCTCCTCTTCTACGGTGGTGGCTCCTCCTTTGCTGTCATTTCAACAACTCTTCCTTGGTTGCTTTTCCACCCCTTTGAAAAATAGCTTCTCAATGTTGTTCGACTAGGTATCGAAGGTTTTTAAGTTGGGTAAAATATTTATTTTTTAATTCAAGTGAAGCTTCTAATTTATGTAATACTGGGTACGTAAAAATAATTTTTATACTCAATCGTTGACCATGCCCATGAGTAAAAAGCCTATTAGGGTTTTTCTATTCTTGAAAGATTCTATCCACAATAAGATGTATTTGATATCCCCTACTTCCATAAAGATAATTAGTTGTGTCCCCATTTTATTCGTCGGTGTGGCCATGTTGTTCTTTGGTGATAAAAAATAGATATATTTTAAACAACTTGAAATCCTATAATTAAAATTAGAGTTTAATCATCACATATTGCACACCCCATTCCACAAAGCCATTAACATTAATGGTTGACAAGTTAATGGGTATTTGGATGCAAAATCTAGACAACGTGTGTTGCTTTAAAACCAACTATGCATTGTTTTACTTACACCTCATTCTTACTTAAATTAAGTCTTCTATATTTGTACCACTCTTACTAATATTAAATCTATGATGTTTGCTCAGTATGCTAGGATTATAATAATATCCTTGAAACTTTCATCATTGGCAACACATTCTCTTGATGAGGCACAATCACATCCAATAAGTATGGCCTAGGTGAAATCATTGTCCATTTTGTCTTCTACTCCTTCAATTTCTCTATCCAAACCTGAAAATCCGGTCTATCCCCCTCATTTTTAAAACATTTTAAGCCCTACAATGCAACCTACACATCTACACACATCGATATATGTGGTTGTTTATTCTTTCCAATCCTTGTAGGATCGATGTCTATGTGTACAATGCTGGGATAGGTTGAAAATACCTCTAATTTACCAGTTACTCTATCATCAAGTGCACACCCAAAACAAGTAACAAACCATATTCATCCATTTTGAAGGTAGTTTCCATCATAAATCCTCTAGAAGGTTTCCATTTACCTTATAAAATTATATTCAAAATAAATTCCCTTGTTCAGTGCGGTATCCTTGCTTGAAAAACATTTTTGCAAGGAATTCTTTGTTTTGTTCCACCTTAATACTATATTTCTCTTTTACTTTTTGCTTTTAAATATTATAAAAATTATTTACTTAATAAAATTTTAAACTGATGGGTAGAATAGGGTATCAAATTTCATCACTGAATTGAATGACATGTTCACCGTGAAATCATGGGTGATATGTTTCAATTTGTTATAATATGAAATTGATTTAAAAAATAAATAAATAAATGTACAATAAAGTGTAGGAGAGTGTTGCTCATTGTCAAGCATCGTACTCTTCAAAGTGTCCCCTACCTAGCTATTTGAATGCTTTTAAAACATGTTTTTTAGCTATTTGAATACTTTTTAAAACATATTATTTAAGGATTTAGTGTTGCATGTGCATGGAAAATGAGACATCATGATTAGTTACAGTATTTATGTGGGGTTGTCATCTATATGAAAAATGGACTGAAGACCTAGTAAACAGATATGTACATAATGAGAAACATTATGGATATGATGCAAAAGTACCACCTCTATTTATCATCATTAGGGATAAACCACCAAACATGAAATTCTTAATCATCTTTATATTTTTTATCATGAGATTTGTTTTTATATTATGACCAGTTTCATTCGATACACATCATCATTATCCGTACACCGATTCTTTCCAACCACTTCCTCTCTAGGTGGGCTTTTGGTATCATCTTTACTGGGGGGTCATCAAAGCTTCACTGCTTTCATTCTTGTCAAGGATGATGTTTGGAAAAAATATGTAATTATTGGTGGTGTTAAAGGTTGTTCTACTAAAATTATTATCTTGCCCGAATTCCTATGAATTACTCGCATTTTGTCATTCAATTGAGGATGAGTGACTATCTATGTTAGTATCCATAAATTCACTTATGATACTTTTGATAGTGGTAGGTTTGAATTATTTGGAGCTCCATCTACAAATGCAATGCTAACTTTTGATCTTAATGAATTGGAAACGACCATCGAGGCCCTCAATGAGTAAGGGAGTGAGGATCGAGATATCTTTGAGCAATCTTCACATAGGGTTGATAGCATATGCTAAAATTTTATGGATGTTCATGTGGAACATGGTTAATTTGTGCTTGTGAAACTCACATTGGGTCTTGTTGAGGTGTGATTTTGTCCAGTTACAAAAAACACTCAAAAACTAGGATTCAAAATCCTCTCTTGCAAAGAAATTAAACTTCTCCAAGGTTCTCACTTAATATTTTATGTGTCATGCATATATGCGTAAATAAGTGCCTGAATAATCTCTATAGTTTGCAAGCTACTGTTAACAAGGGGCATGGAAATTAGGTAATTGATTTTGAATTCATCATGCATTACGCTTTACTTCCTCAAAAATAAATAAATTTATCCTTTGAAAATTAATATTTTGAGAATGCAAATTTATTTGAAAGTATGAACTTTAATGCTTTAAACTTATATTAAAAAATAACTTGAATGCATTTCAAAGCATTGACTTTAATCTCATGAATAAAGCTTTTGAAATCAGATTTAAATACAAGATAAAACAAAACCCTATTATAAAATGTGAAAACCTTATGCTAGGGCCTTTTAAATATTTTAAAACTTGATTATTTCTTTGCTTCTTTCACAAGATAGAGAACTCAAAATATTTGAATTCTAATTATAAAGCTTGCACTTTATAATATGAAATCTAGAATTCATATAATCTTTAAATCCAATATTTATTTATTCAAATATTTATGAGATTAAATATTTGAATTAAATAAATTTAATTCCTTCAATAGTAACCTTTGGACTTATGATTTGAGATTTAAAATTTTAATAAATCAAACTTTTAAAAACATAAATAAATCTCAAATTATGGATTTTAAAATTTTATGATATTAAAATCAATAATCCATATAATTCTTCTTTATATCTAAAATTTATTTGTCAAATATTTATTAAATTAAATATTTGACCTAAATAAATTTTACAACCCTTTCTATAAATTTGAATCTTTGAAATTCAACTTAGGGTTTTAATAAAACAAATTAAATGAACTTTATAAACTTTATGAAATTTAAAATTAAAAGCTCATTGATTCCCTCCTCTGTGAAATTTATTCACCCGAAATATTTATAGAATTAAATATTTGAGTGATAAATTCAAACTTTAACCTAGTTGTAAAATTTAAATATTTGGATAAAGAAACAAATAAATTAAAAAGGTCTTAGGATAAAGAAACAAATTTGAATAAAATGTTTGGACAAACTTGCTACAGCACAGAAAACACAACTTTGGAAACCAAACTCAGGTAGACCAGATTTTACATAATCCTACCACAAATTTGGTGCTATCTTCTACGAAAATTTTAATTAAAAAAATATCAATAAACTTATAAATTAAAAACACCACAATAGTGCTTGCTTTTTAATAAAAATTAAATTTGATACAAAATATTAGATCTTACAATGAATCCAACAAATTCTATGTATTCATGTGCAAATGTAGATTCCTCTGCAACTTGGTCTTCTATTCGGCTTCTTTCAATCTTTCCTCTTTTTCTCCAACCTGTCCGACCCTCTTCTTATTTTTTTATCACCTCTTTACAGCTTCAAAAATTTGTTGTTTCTAATCATTTTTGTTCAGTTCCATTCAGTTTCATCAGTTTCATTTCATTCTGAGTGTCACAATATACTTTACTCATAAGAGAAATAGTATATTTGTTTTTCTTAACTTAATAACATACTTAAGAATATGAATTTGGATTATCTTTCATTTATATCATCGAGTCATCCTTTAATAACTCGATAGCATATGCTATGACCTTTTAATCAAAATTGTGAATAAATTAATTCTTCGTGACAACACCTTCACATTATCCAATATTCACGAACTCATCCAACCTTCGTAATACCAAATGAAACTATCAACACTCTTGAATTTTAATTTCCCATAATTATCATGTATAACCACTACTACAATATAAAATATCCATTTCGGTAATGGCTTTCGGCATCTGTAATGTCACCACAACCTGGCAGCATCTTCTATCATTCTGATGATAGGGCTTCTATGACGTCCTAACGATTGTATTTTTTGGGTGAATCTCAACAATATTTTTTGGCATGAAACAACATCATTCTTTGTCAAAGGTTACTGTGATTCTAGTATGCGACAATAATGCTCTCTAGTGAATGTACTGATGATTTTGCATTTCCCCAGTACTTGGGTGATGACATTCCAACATACACTCTCCATCACATCTTAAGAAAAAAATCTGAACATATACAATTACATCCTATTGGTTACGTTTTGACACGCAGCGAATGTATTCTCTGGTGTATGACAACTATGTTCTTTATCAGGCAGCAATTATGGGTTTTCGAGCATCCTTGCACCAATTTTTGGATGTGCGGTGATAGTTTTCTAATATGCTATGATAAATTTTTTCATCAAGCGACAAAAGTGCTTTTGATATGCGGTATCAAAGTTCTTTCAACATGCAGCAAAAATGCTCTGTGTCTAGCTTCAAAAATATTTCTAATGTTTAACATGCAAAATCGTGCCTTTATCGCCCAAAAATCATTCACGTTACTGGTGAAAATGTGTTCCACTATGTTACGAGACATCCCTAGTACCATAAATCTCCTAAAGAATTGAACCATGTATTTCCCATATGAACTTTTAGCATGTCAGTAATAACCACTTTAAAATCTACCTTTAAAATTATCTTGAAACCTGTGCTCATTCTACTCTGCGTAGCCCTTGATCATTGGGCCCACATGTGTCAAACTCGGAATAAGAGCCCATCATGGTAAATACGTCTTCTTTCAAACCAACATTACTACCTTTAATCATGGGTCCCACTTGTAATCCTTGAAATGCACCTGCAAAACATATCAACAATATTAGTAAATCAAAATGACATTCACTAAAACAACTAACCATTATAACATATCATGTATAAGTAAACTTGCCAAATGATATTCACTAAAACAACTAACCGTTATGACATATAATATACCAATAAACATGCCAAAATGACTCAACATAATACACAACATAAAATAAATCCAACAATAACTAAATAACACAAATTAACATATAACAAATATATAATTAATAATAACATATGTATATATAATAATAGATAAATAAACAAAATAAATAACATAAAAAATAGAATATATAACAAAACAAACTATGAATATAGGTATACATGATACTTAGACATTTAACATAACACAAAACATATTTACAAAACCTAACCTATCAATAAAAAACAAAACAAAAAATCCTTGACATAAACATAACATAACAAAAATTATACAACTCAAAGACCATAATCAAATGACCACACAAACATAACTCCAGGATCTTCAGATCATGAGGTGAATTTTGATAATAGACCCTACTATAAGACCATTATGAGTAAAATGAACATTATTGATATTTCAATGATGACAATGGTGAATAATAAGTGCAAGCAACAATTTGAAACAAATTTTCAAATTTCAAGTGGGTCCCCAAATTTTGGGGTCATTGTGAAGGAGTCATAACAAATGGCGACTCTGCTGGTAAATGTCCCTAGACATTTTGAACTTAAAAACCAAACTCTGAAAACAACAAAAACCCAAATATTAGAATTATAAGCATCAATGATATCTAGAGAATGAGAATATACCAATTCGATATGAACCATCAGAATCATCAGCATCAGCTCGGTGTGTGCAAAGTGATTCATTCTATATATTTTGAAACCATTCAACATTCCATTGTCAATTTTATATTTCAGGTTATGAACATTTCCTTTAAAGCATACCTTCACCTGATTCTCTTCAGACATTGCTCTACTACCAGCTAGGCATTCATAGCCCTGGTAGAGATTATCTGAATCTCTCAAATATTAGGTGAAACTTTGCATTTTGTATTTTTCATTTCAATATAGACCTATCTCCACTACCAGTCAAACGTTTATAGCCCCAATGAAGGCTATCTAGACTACGGTGACAAATTTATCATTACTTTCTTTTGTATTCATAATTTTTCTCTTTTTTTTTCCTTTTTTATTTTTATCCAATAATAAGGTACTTTGCAACAAATCCACCTACCATTTGGGTTAGATATCAGGTAAGGCTGAAAGAGTATATGGAATTTTTCACCTTAATTTGCAAAATTGACAACTTCATACTTTCATAATTTAAAAAGATATTTTTTAAAGTGTTTGTAGTACTTGTGAAGCTTTTGCAGTATGATTCTAATATTTTGAATATCCTTATCTTGGTTCAAATTAATGAATATATAAACTAACATCTCACTTTTCCTTTTCTCCAGGTTTTATAGGTTTTCAAAACAGGTAATTTCATCCTATATGACCCAAAGACCGAATACCAAACAAAACCACAAAATGACTAGTATTTTGGTAACAACTACCTTAATACTTGAAAACTCCCTTGAAACTTTATTAAAGATGAACATCATCACAAAACTCCAAAAATTTGGCAAAGCCAATTTATTGGAACATAACAAAATTTCACGAAACAACAAATTACGTACAAAACAAAACAAAAAGCCAAAAAAAACTATTTACAAAAATATACACTATGTACAAAATGATAACAGATTTATGTTATCACCTTCCTGGATCCCAAATACAATTGGCACACTGTAAAAGACATATATGATTTGCATTCGAAGCTTTACATAAATCCAATCGAAAAAATATTAAGTGAAATAATGTAATATTCATTTTGCCTTTCACACCCCATTGATTTAATTCAAACTTATAAAAAAATCCATGTTTAATATTTTATCCATTAACCTTACAAGTAAATACATGATCTTCCATGATCTTATGTTTATTCAACAAGATGGGAATTTCAAACCTTGATTCATCACTTTGACCTAAATTCTTTTTTTCACAAGCATATAAGATTTCTTTCAAATAAGAAGCAACTTCTAAAAATTTTAAAGCGAAATCATCATCTATTTGTTTAGGCCAATCATATTCATGTAACAATTTACAAAAATCTAGGATATTTACAAAATAAGAATCATTATAGTTTTGTATCCTAGATTGAATTGTTAACTGTTGTTGAACTTGGTTCAATAATTTAAGCATATCTTCTTTTTCATTTAGCAATGCAATATTATTTGTAGTGGGAAAATAAATCCACTTTAATTCTTGATCAACTTCCAATGACATTTTATTATAAACAACATCTAAATCCAATAAATACAAACTTTTACCCGATTCTTGGATGTTTGAATACAAAGGATAAGATTATACCTTTTGTACACTTTCATTTACCATTACTTGATGAGCCATTATAGTATTTTATTTTTCTTCATGATCTCTATCATCACCACCATTATTTCATATTCTTTCATCAATGACCTATTTTTCAGAAGCATCAAAATTAAGCATCCAATCAAGAATATGTCCATATTTTTCACACCATAAATCTTGTTGATCAAACAAAGCAATAGTTTATTTAGGATGAATAGGAAATTCTAGTTCTTTGTTAGCCATACATGAAGTTTCTACATTTGAATATTCAATATAATCATTAAAATTTTCACTCAAATCTTTAATATTCGAGAATGAAAGAAAAAAAATTACCTTTTCTTCATCTAAAATAGATGAACCATAAGAAACATTTACCATTTCTTCCATTTCTATTTCAGAATAATGTTCTACAAATTCATTTTCAAAATGATCAAATCTTGGAACCTTCTCTACTTCTGAAATTGACATGTCATCTTCCAATTGGATAGAAATTGCCAAATCTTCATGCAAGATAGAGGTTTCAACATCTTGCATATTAAGTGAAATGGAAAATTCATCAATAGGATAATTAGAAACAAATAATTCTTCATATCTTCCCCAACCATTATAATAATCATCTTCTTGAAACATTTTATGAGATTTGATATGGATGGCCAACCTAATATATATATCTACCCTAAAGCTACATTGGTGAAGAGACATGATGGTTCACGTATGAAGAGACGTGATGGTTCACGTTATGAAGGGTTGTGATGGTTCACTTTATAATTTAATAATATAATAATTAAATGATTAATAATACTAACTAATACTAACTAATAATGTTAGGATTGAGGATCCTAACATGCCACCCTCCTTAAAAAGAGCTTTGTCCTCAAAGCTCAAAGTGAGAAGCTTTGTCCTTTTTTTTCCAAGAAGGATTTGTGTAAGTTATTGGACTCTTTTAATGGCATCCTTTCGTAGGCAAGGATATTGAGAAGGATGAAGCATTAGCAGGGGGTTGCCAAGAACAATAGTAGAATCTCCCTTAGGAAAATCATGATGACGATGGGAGGGCAACCCTTGGGGTTCCTCAAATACTTCAGAATGATGCATCAAAAGTGATGGTAATGATTTCATATCCTTTTTTGGTTCCTTGGTAGAGCCAACAGAGGAGTGTGTAGTCACTCTGTGTTGGTTCCGAATAGGTTTGGTCATATGGCAAGAACTCACTATTGGTGAGGAAGGTATGTGTAGGTCTTGTAGAGTGCATGTTTGGCTAGCATTGATCACTTTGGGTATGTCTACTTCATCCTTGCTTGGTACATCAATCACTTCTTACACATCGACCTCATTTTCTTCATTTTAGTGAGTAGATGCACTGGTCGCTTCGGACACAACTACTTCATCTGCTTGCTCTATGGAGAGACAAGGATCAACTTCATTCAATAAATACAATGTTAGTGTAGCACATTTATGGTGGGGTCCAAATTGTTCATCACAATTATCACAGAGTCCTTTTGCTCATCGTTCCTTCATCTTCTCAAATCTAAGATGTTTAATTTGTAAATTTCGATTAGATTTGGGGGTTGTGTAAGTGCTTTGTTCCCTTCCATTATGCATAGGTTTGGGAGCGATGTAAGTGGTCGACAATTTTTACATAACTGGTTTCCCTAATCATTGTTGTGCATTGATTTTATCTTCAGCTAATTTTGCCAATCCATAGGTCTGCATCATTGTATAGGGATTGAACCTTGTCACCTCCATTCTAATTTCCTCTTTTAATCCCCTAATGAAGCCATTGATGAGAATTGATTCATCCAATATTGTGTTGTGTTTGGTGATATCCTCAAACCAAGTTTGATACTCACACACATAAGTGATTTGATGAAGATCTTTGAGCAATTCCCACATGACTGGGTCCCACATGGCTCTGATACCAAATGGTAAGACCCCAAGGTCTTACTATAAAATTATTAGCAAACTAATGTAAATGTAATCACAGGCCACTCAAAGGGGGCTCCCTTGTAATCGCTTTGCCACTATAGGGGCTCCCTCCTTTAGAATATAAGATTCTTTTTCTTCTTCTTCTTCTTGGATGATTTGATATGGATTGCCAACCTAATATATATATCTACCCTAAAGCTACGTTGGTGAAAAGACATGATGGTTCACGTATGAAGAGACGTGATGGTTCACGTTATGAAGGGTTGTGATGGTTCACTTTATAAGTTAATAATATAATAATTAAATGATTAATAATACTAACTAATACTAACTAATAATGTTAGGATTGAGGATCATAACATAATCATCCCATCATGCTTAAAATAAGGTAAATCATTTTCTGCCATTGAACCAATTTTAATATGCAAGGCTATGTATGAAAATTCACAAGAATTGAATCATAACCTAATTTTTTAATTTATGACAGATTAATATTAATGCAATATAAATAAAAAAAAATCAATTTTTTTTTTAAATAACAAATTGCACGTGCTAAAAATTAAAATATTATCTTTCAAGCCCTCCTTCTAGCGCCAATTTGTTGATGTGCGATTTTTTTCAGTTACAAAAAACACTCGAAAACTAGGATTAAAAATCCTCTCTTGCAAAGAAATTAAACTTCTCCAAGGTTCTCACTTAATATTTTTTATGTATCATGCATATATGCATAAATAAGTGCCTAATTAATATCTATAGTTTGCAAGCTACTATTAACAAGGGGCCTGGAAATCAGGTAATTGATTTTGAATTCATCATGCATTACACTTTACTTTCTCAAAAAAAATGAAAAGATTTATCCTTTGAAAATTAATATTTTGAGAATGCAAATTTATTTGAAAGTATAAAATTTAATGCTTTAAACTTATATTAAAAAATAACTTGAATGCATTTCAAAGCATTGACTTTAATCTTATGAATAAAGCTTTTGAAATCAGATTTAAATTCAAGATAAAACAAAATCCTATTATAAAATGTGAAAACCTTATGCTAGGGCCTTTTAAATATTTTAAAACTTGATTATTTATTTGCTTCTTTCACAAGATAGAGAACTCAAAATATTTGAATTCTAATTATAAATCTTGCACTTTATAATATAAAATCTAGAATTCATATAATCTTTAAATCCAATATTTATTTATTCAAATATTTATGAGATTAAATATTTGAATTAAATAAATTTAATTCCTTCAATAGTAACCTTTGGACTTATGATTTGAGATTTAAAATTTTAATAAATCAAAATTTTAGAAACATAAATAAATCTTATATTATGGATTTTAAAATTTTATGATATTAAAATCAATAATCCATATAATCCTTCTATGTATCTGAAATTTATTTGTCAAATATATAGTAACTTAAATATTTGACCTAAATAAATTTTACAACCCTTTCTATAAATTTGAATCTTTGAAATTCAACTTAGGGTTTTAATAAAACAAATTCAATGAACTTTATAAAATTTATGAAATTTAAAATTAAAAGCTCATTGATTCCCTCCTCTGTGAAATTTATTCACCCAAAATATTTATAGAATTAAATATTTGAGTGATAAATTCAAACTTTAACCTAGTTGTAAAATTTAAATATTTTATAAAATAAACTAGGTTTTATCTTAAATCTTAATGCCTCAAATAAATTAAAAAGGTCTTAGGGTAAAGAAACAAATTTGAATAAAATGTTCGGACAAACTTGCTACAGCATAGAAAAACACAACTTTGAAAATCAAACTCAGGAAGACCAAATTTTACTCAATCCTACCACAAATTTGGTGTTATCTTCTATGAAAATTTTAATTAAAAAATTATATCAATCAACTTATAAATTAAAAACACCACAATAGTGCTTGCTTTTAATAAAAATTAAATTTGATACAAAATATTAGATCTTACAATGAATCTAACAAAGTCTTTCTATTCATGTGCAAATGTAGCTTCCTCTACAATTTGGTCTTCTATTTGGCTCCTTTCAATATTTCCTCTTTTTCTCCAACCTGTCCGACCCTCTTCTTATTTTTTTATCACCTCTTTATAGCTTCAAAAATTCATTGTTTCCATTCAATTTCATTATGTTCCATTCAGTTTCATCAGTTTCATTTCATTCTAAGTGTCGTAATATACTTTACTCATAAGAGAAAAAATATATTTATTTTTATTAACTTAATAACATACTTAGGAATATGACTTCAGTTTATCTTTCATTTATATCATCGAGACATCCTTTAATAACTCGATAGCATATGCTATGACCTTTTAATAAACAAATTAATTCTTCATGACAACACCTTCACATTATCTAATATTCAGGAACTCATCCAACCTTCAGAATAGCAAATAAAACTATCAACACCCTTGAATTTCAATTGCCCATAATTATCATGTATAACCACTACTACAATATAAAATATCCATTTCAGTAATGGCTTCCAGCATCTGTAATGTCACCGCAACCTGGTAACATCTTCTAGCGTTCTAATGATAGAGCTTCTACGATGTCCTGACGATTGAATTTTTTGGGTGAATCTCAAAAACATTTTCTGGCATGCAACAACATCATTCTTTGTCAAAGGTGACTGTGATTCTAGTATGTGACAAGAATGCTCTCTGGTGAATGTACTGATGATTCTACATTTCCCTAGTACTTGGGTGACGACATTCCAACATACACTCTCCATCACATCTTAAACATAACTAATCTGACCATCACATCTTAAACATAACTAATATGAACATATACAATTACATCCTATCGATTAAATTTTGACAAGCAACGAATGTATTCTTTGGTGTATGATGACTATGTTCTTTATCAGGTGGCAATGATGGGTTTTTAGGTATCCTTGCACTAATGTTCGAGTGTGCGACGATAGTTTTCTAACATGTTGTGATAGATTTCTTCATCAGGCGACAACAGTGCTTCAGATATGCGGCACCAAAGTTCTTTGAACATGTAGCAAAAATGCTTTGTGTCTAGCTTCAACAACATTTCTAATGTTTAAAATGAAAAATCATGCCTTTATCCCCCAAAAATCATTCATGTTACCAAAGAAAACGTGCTCCACTATGTTATGAGATATCCCTCGTACCATAACTCTCCCAAAACTTTGAACCACGTGTTTTCCTTATAAACTTTTAGCATGTCATAAATAACCACTTTAAAATCTACCTTTAAAATTATCTTGAAATTTGTGCTTATTCTACTCTGCATAGCCCTTGATCGTCGGGCCTGCTTGTGTCTAACTCAGAAGAAGAGTCCATCATGGTAGATACGTCTGCTTTCCAACTAGCATTACTACCTTTAATCATGGGTCCCACTTGTAATCCTTGCAATGCACTTGCAAAACATATCAACAATATTAGTAAATAAAAATGACTTTCACTAAAACAACTAACCATTATAACATATCATATATAAGTAAACATGCCAAATGATATTCACTAAAACAACTAATCATTATGACATATAATATACCAATAAAAATGCCAAAACGACTCAAAATAATACACAACATAAAATAAATCCAACAATAACTAAATAACACAAATTAAAATATAACAAATATATAATTAATAATCACATATGTATACATAATAATAGATAAACAAACAAAATAAATAACATAAAAAAATAGAATATATAACAAAACAAACTATGAATATAGGTATACATGAGACTTAGACATTTAATATAACACAAAACATCTTTACAAAACCTAACTGATCAATAACAAACAAAACAAAAAACCCTTGACATAAACATAACATAACAAAAATGATACAACTCAAAGACCATAATCAAATGACCACACAAGCATAACTCCAGGATATTCGGATCATGAGATGAATTTTTATAATAGACCCTGCTATAAGACCATTCTGAGGAAAATGAGTATTCTTGATATTTCAATGATGACAACGGTGAACAATAAGTGCAAGCAACAATTTGAAAACAAAATTCAAATTTCAAGTGGGTCCCCAAAATTTGAGGTTATTGTGAAGGAGTCACAATAGGTCTGAGAAACTTCAGCTTCTAGAATGTAAGACTTGATCTTCACCTTCGTATTCAGGTCCATAGTAAGCTTTGTAGGAAGAGAGATCATGTCTTGTTTTCTCACCTTGATCTATTGTAATTGTATTTATTTGGAATTAGACTAAGAAAACTTATTCTCAAGATTCATTCTGGCTTGTCTAAGTTAATTGTAGCATTGTTCAATTTGTAGAAGCTAAATCTGTGTGGTTTACCTTACATAAAAAATTGTGTTGGTTATCATTTGAGATTTTGAATCTTCACACGATGGGCATAATCACATCCACCTTTGGGATTTTCAACTTCTTTTTCCATATATTTGGAGGTATACTTTCTGACATTGTGCTGCATAGGTTTGTCATGAGAGGATGAATATGGGCTCTATGGATCATTCAAGCTATGGGCACTATTTAATCTGAAAGTTTTGCAGTTCCATGAGAGATGCAAACTGGACAGCTCATCCAATCATGGACCATCTTTTAATTCCAAGGAATGTAGTTTTGCAAGGCCCACAACACCCCTTATGTTCTTCATCTCTAGTTCCAATCATATAACCATGCTTCAGGTTGATGTTTTTATGAATCTATAAGACATCATAGAGAAAATACTCATTGAAATGAAAAGAGCCACTGTTAATCGTGTGGCTAACAGTATCTGAAGGGCAACTTATTTTTGTAGAATCTTAAAGGAGACCATTGTGATGTACCCGAGTCCAAGAAATCGTAAAATAGTACATGCAAAAGAGGAAGTGGCCATGGAGGTGAACGTAAGGATAAGAGCTACATGCTCAAATTTGGCACTAGTGTCAATTCCTCTCTCTTGGGGTCAAAAAATTCTCTAAAAGCATGAGTCTCAACAACCTCTCTCGTGCAATAGTATCCTCCTATTACAAAGAACTTGTTGTCCATGACCACACCTATGTAATTAATTTGAGGTATAATCATGTTCAAAAGTGTTTCCCATTCATTTTTTAGAGTTTCAAACCTGAAGGTAATTTTGGAATCTTCTCTGGTCACGTCGAGGAGTCCACTACTGACATAAATGAATCACTTCCTTTCAACATGGGTGAATATTCTGACTTTATATCCATTAAATAGCGGGGTATATTGGATAGACTTCCAGCTTTCGTCTCCTTTATCTTCTTCTGTATGGTTGGAGGAAAATTCAACCTTGTGGTGATTAACAGCAAGGGAAATTTTTGAAATAATAATCTCACAATATGCAGTTGCACTTCGGAGATTTATGTCACTAGAAATTCTAGTGGGTAGGAAATTGGGCAAAGCAACTTCTTCAATAATAATATCTAAAACATGATGATCTCGTCTTGATCTAGTATCCATGAAACTCTCATCCAATTTTTCATGTGAGTGTGATAATGTTGGTGCACTTCTTAGGTATGCAAAGGGTTTGCATGTGTTTCTCATGTATGTGATGTCACTCTAACATTCTCTGACTAGGCTCCCCATATTTTTAAGACATTATTTGAATTCTTTGATCAAATCCACATGATCTTGCCAAGACATGGCTCTGATACCAAATTTTAAAACCTTGTGGTTCTAAATAAATATTTAATAAATAAAATATCATTAAATTATAAATAATCATGCTCTTCGCTCTAGTGGATCTTGGGCTGGCTTTCATCGGTTTGCATTTGTGTTTGGATTCTAGCATTGTCTGAGCGGTTCTCTCGTCCGGTCCTCTCTTTTGCATTGCTAGTGTGTGATTTTGATGAAATGTGGTATCCGGGTGGGAAAGCTTTGGATGAACCGATGGAATCTATTTCTTTGGAAAAGACTTGTGGCCAAGCTATTGGGGAGGTTGCACCCAAAATGAATTGGGGGAGCGTAGACTTAGCAAATCGGGTTGTTCATGGATACGTTCATCCCCAACTCAAAATCTCTATCTCTGACTCAACTTTTTCCTCTCTTTTGGTGAAACCATCTGGTAATTTAGTGGGAAAATTCTTCGGGAGTAGACCAAATTTTGATGCTTTAAAGAGATGGTCCATCGCCCGTAGGAAGTCGACTGGCAGTTTCTATTTATCTCTTCTCCCAAGGAACTTTTTTCTCTTTTCTCTATCGGACCCCTCTGATGTTGATCGGGTGTTGGAAGAGGGGTCATGGTTTTTTGGAAAGTGTGGGTTGTATTTGAGGAAATGGGACTCTAGGTTTAACCCTGCTACTCACAAAGTGGACATGGTTCCGGTTTGGATTTGTCTTCCTAAAGTCCCTCTCTATTTATGGCATGACTCCATATTCAAACAGATTGCCAATGCAATTGGGAAATTTATCTCTTTTGATGCCTCTTCCATTTTGGAAGACAAAAGGCAATTTGTTCGCCTGAGTGTTCTCGCGGACTTGTCCAAATATTTGCCAAAATCTATTTTGATCAACTCTCTCACAAGAAGGTGGGATAAGGTAATCATCTATGAACATGATAGTTTTTCATGTTCAGCTTGTGGGGCGCAAAGGTCATTCATCTTTGCATTGCAAAAGCAAGTCGAGGGATGCCCCTTCTAGGGTGCAGCGCTCGCAAGGATTTGTATCCGCGATGGAGAAAGGGAAGAGATCGGCATTTATTTTTGGTGTTAGCAAGTCTATTTGGTCTTTCCCCTCAAAGAAGCAAATAATATGGAAGAAGAAATCGTTCGCTGCCCCGTCGGTCAAGGAAGTCGTTGCTCCTTCGGTGGCTCTTTGAAATTTGGCTCCCCTTCTTTCCTCCCCTCCATTGGTGCCTATGGTTAGGGAGGAGGAGTTGGTCAAACTGATGTGTTCGAATATTACAATGGAGAATTCTAATAGGCTATATATGGACTTGTTTCTGAAAGTCATTCTGGCAAAGGCTTTTTATCCCCTTAGACAACTCTTTTGAGTGTCTAAATGCTCTAGAAGAAGAATTGAGTCCATCATGCTCTAAATCCCAAATGGTGACCCTGGTGGAGTCCTTAATGGAATGCCCACAATACTCGGTGGCTCATTGTCTGTCCTTATCTCTTGGAGCGTCCAATCATGTGGATGGTTGTTCCCCCTTTGTGGTAAGAAACGAATATTTAGTGACAGATGTGGCTCCTGCTTCCTTGTCTCCTCAATCAATGGTAATGGATAAGGGCTCTATTAGCCCTAAAAGCCACAGTAACAGAAGATGTTTGATGAATTTGGGTAAGGTATATAAACCTGGAAGTCCTGTGTCTAAAGTAATTAGGAAAAGAAAAGCCAATGATTCTATGGCCAGTGGAGGTCAATCTAGACTAGTTCTAAAAATTGGTGAAGGTGAAAAATGATTGAGCTTGGATGGTTTCTTAAGCTCATCGATAGGTGGTGGAGATAAAGTGAGTTCCCCCTTCCCATGAAAATCTTCTCATGGAACATAATAGGGCTTAATAGCTCCTCTAAGAAGCGCTTATTGGTGTCCCTGAGAAGAGAATTGGCCCATGATCTATTATGCATTTAAGAATCAAAGCTTGAGGTCGAGTCGTGTAGATCAATCCAAAGGGCATTATTTAAGGACTCGGGTTTCATGGCCAATGAATTTGTGGGGACAATGGGTGGACTCCTTTTTTTGGAATTCACATAAATTTGATGGGCATGTAATCTCTACTTCACGTAGAGTGATAAATATTCTTTTCTGGTGCAACGAAACCCAAAGGCATTGGGTGGTCTCCAATATCTACACTCCAAATACCACTTATGAAAGGAGATATTTCTGGCAGTTGTTGCTAGAAATGCGTCAAACCTTCATTCATGAACATTGGTTAGTGATTGGAGATTTTAACTCCCCTCTATATCCTTTGGAGAGAAGGGGTGGAAGTAGCCCTGAAGAGTGCAGTATTACTGACCTGGCGGTTTTCATATCTTCTATAGAATTACGAGATGTGGATTTGAAAGGGGGGCATTTTACATGGACTAACAGGAGGTCGGATAATGGTTTTATCTTGATCCGACTGGATAGAGCATTAGTCACATCTTAAATTCTTGATTTATTTGGGGATTCGGTGCTTTCCACCTTGCCCAGAGTGGGATCAGATCATAATCCTCTCTTTTTAGAGACTGTTAAAAACTCTTCTTTTGTTCTGATACCCTTCTGCTTTGAAGCAATGTGGTGCAACTTCCCTAACTTTGAAGACTGCATGAAAAAATGATGGGATAAGGAAGCGTCGGGATCGGACCTTTTTAAATTTTCCTTCAAAATTCGAAGGCTTCATCATAAATTAAAATGGTGGAACAATAACTTGTATGGTAATATATTTAGGGAGATGGAAGCTTTAAAAAATAAGGCCGCTAAAATAGAGAAAAATATTGAGTCACAAGAACTCGATGAGGTGTTATTAAGGGAACAAAGGGAGTGCTTAGCCAATTATCATAACAAACAAGTGGATATCGAGTTGCACTGGAAGCATAAATTGAGAGAATTATGGCTAAGAGAAGGTGACAAGAATATGTGGTTCTTTCATGCGTCCACCATGCGGTGGAGGAGTAGGAATAGAATAGTGGAGATTATTAAGGAGGATGGCAGCTCTATCAGGAAGAGCAAGGAAATTCGATTAGAGGCTGTAAATTTCTTCAATTATTTTATTTTTCTCCCATATATTGGGATTTGGCGATGGAACGTGTTATGTTAGATGACATTCCTACGTTGGTTATGGAGGAAATGAATGCGGGTTTGGAGGCCCCGCTCACAAATGATGAAATATTTAATGTTGTTAAGGAGTTGGGGCCTTTAAAGGCTCCGGGACCTGATGGATTTCCTCTATTGTTCTTTCAAAAATATTGGAATATTTGTGGGTCTGAGGTGGCGGAGGCTCTGAGAGAAGCCCAAATATTGATGAATATTCCTAAATCTCTGAATTCTACGTTGATTGCCTTAATTATGAAAAAGTATTTTGCCTCATCATTTAAGGATTTTAGACCAATCAGTTTGTGCAATTATTTATATAAATTTCTCTCTAAGGCTCTATCTAACATACTCAAGGGGTTGCTTCCAAATATCATTGATATGGCTCAGATCACCTTTGTGCTGGGTAGACAAATCTTAGATGGTGCTATTATCATGCATGAGCTTCTTCATTCGGTCAAGTACAGTGGTAGCGAGGCTTTTCTTTTAAAGCTAGATATCAATAAGGCTTATGAAAAAGTGACATGGTCATTCTTACAAGATGTGATGAGGAATTTTGACTTCAATGATTGATGGGTCACCCTTATTTTGGCTTAAATTTCTTTAGTTTGGTGCTTCATTCTAGTGAACGGATCGATGTCTAGCTTTTTTAAGTCTCACTGTGATTTGAGGCAAGGTGATCTACTTTCCCCCTTCCTCTTCCTCTTTACGATGGAGGCTTTGGGGAGAGCGATTGGAAGGTTGAGCGGGGAGGTAGGTCTTCATCCAGTTCTCCCATGTCCACCTGTATCTCATCACCAATTTGCTAACGACACTTTGATTTCTAGTGGTGCATCCGTATTTTTCACTTGGGATATTAAAAATATCTTATTGTATTATGATAGGGCTGCTAGTTAGGAGATCAACTTTGTGAAGAGATTTCTCTACTTTGTTAACACTCCAGAAGCCAGGAAATCAAATATTACAAATATACTCAATTTTAGAATTTCCACATTGTCAGCGACCTATCTTGGACTAGCTATCTTCATGGGGAGAATGAAAGACTCACTGTGGGACTCTTTGATTGAAAGAATCCAACGTAAACTAGCCTCTTGGAAAGGGGTGTTGCTGAGCCAAGAAGGTAAGGTGGTACTTGTTCAAAGCATGCTCTAGAGCATACCTATTTATTTCATGTCCTTATTCATGCTCCTTGCTAAAGTAACAGATAAAATTGATCCTATTTGTAAAAAATTCCTTTGGGCTGGATCATATTTAAAAGGTAAGTACCGCTTGGTCGCTTGGGATCATATTTTCAAGAGGAGAAAGAACGGGGGTCTTAATTTGAAAAGAGTAGCACTTATGAATATATCCATAGTTGATAAATCAGGTGGTTGGTTGCTTAGAACGGCGAGAGACCTTGGTGTTCTATCCTTAAAGTAAAATACAGATTTAATTCTTGCTTTTCAGATGATCTCTCCAGGATAGACTCTATTTTTTGGAGAAGCTTAACGAAGATCAGGGACTTTGTGAAGGCTAAAAGTAGGTGGATCATTGGTGATGGGATAAATGTCAAGTTTTGGGAAGACCATTGGTTGAGGGAAGAGTCGTTATTGGATGACCCAAATCTCAGGGTTATTGATTTGAAAGTGATGGAGGAAGGTAAAATTTAGGTTTCCCAATATATGTCTATTGTCAATGGTAGGTGTTCATGGAATTCTCATCCCTATTGGGTGTCCAAACAAAATAATTTGGTCAATTTGCAGAGGCTTTTAGTGGAACTTAACACGTATGTGATCAGACATGATGATTCTAGAGACCGTTTAATTTGGAGCAGGGAAGCTGAAGGTGACTTTACTATGAAATCAGCTTATTCCTTCCTTCTCCCAGAATATGAGGCTCCTTTTCTAGTGAATCTTATTTGGATTAAAATACTAATCCCAAAGATCAATATTTATTTTTGGCTGGCGGCTCAAAATAAAATACTTTCTTTGGAGAATATTTGAAAGAGGGGTCGCATTATGGTGAACAGATGCTATCTATGCAAATTGGACTAGGAATCCACACAACATCTACTCCTCAACTACCTGTTCACATGGTAGGTATTTATGTTTATTTTTAATTGGTTTAATATTTATTGGGTGTTTCCAGGTATGTTGATGGATAGCATCCTTCAATGGTGTTCGTCGTTTGTGTCCCAAAAACTATCTTGGTTGTGGAAAATTATGCTTCCCCATGTGTGGTGGGGGGTGTGGAAAGAATGGAATGCTCGTGCTTTTAATAGCATTGAGACCGATGTTGTTAGGGTGGGTACTAAGATCATTAATAGAGCGTCAAAGAATGTCTTGGCTGCCTTTGTGGGTAAACGGCCCAAGGCACCCTCCTCCTTTGATGAAGTTTATTTGGAATTTAAATTGGGTTGGAGCCCTCTTCCTTGCCCCCCCAAACCTGATCCTAGAGTAGGAATTAAGTGGGTCCATCCGATTCCCAATTGGCTTAAAATCAACTTCGATAGGCCTCAAAGAGTAACCCCAGCAAGGCTGGAGCAGGTGGCATTGTGCACAACGAGAATGTCATCATCCTCATGGTATTTATTGAACCCCTTTATTCTCAATATTCACACTTTGTAGAGGCTCACACAGCTTATATGGGGGTGAAATTGTTAGCAGATGTTGGTTGTCAGAATGTGGAAATTGAAGGTGACTCATTGAACATAATCAAGATGCTCAAAGGGGAGTGTACACCTAGCTAGAACATTCTCAATCTTATTGCCAAAGCTAGGATATTGTTGTACGCTTTTGAACAGGTGAACATTCACCATGTGTTCTATGAGGGGAATGCACTGGCCGATATGCTAGCCAACCGTGGTGTCCATTGTGCTACTTTTTTGATGTGGAAAAATGATGTCCCAAATGACGTAGTCTCCCTTGCTAGCAAAGAGGCTCATGATGCTTTGTTTTTGTAAGGAGGAGTCGGATATCCCTTTGGCTCTCATTGGAAGGGGTGTTCGGTCTCGCTTTACCCTTTGACCAAAGTTTTTTAGAGTTTTTTTTACCTTCAAAGCATTGTGCTTTTCTAAGTTCTCTCCGGAATCATTATGGTTATTAGGAATTAAACTCTCTTAGTTATTCCTAATAGGTATGATATTTTGGAGATTGTTATTATGGTTGAGAGTTTGGTTGTATGTATAAGGTTGTGGGGACCCTTTCAAAACCCTCTCTTTAAATTAATACCAAAAAAAAAAATTAAAGAATCACTTTTTAGGGTTTGAATCACTTTGCCACTTATAAGGGGGATCCCTCCTTTAAAACATTAAATAATAAATTTCTTTTTCTTCTCTTCTTTGATATGGCTTCCGCTCATATCATATATAGACTTTTCAATAATAATGAAATATATAATCTAATTAATAATTAATTATATTAATAATAATAAATAATATAATTAATTATATTATTAATAATATAATTAAAAAATGTTAGGATGTGGGATCCTAACACAAGCATTTCTTCAATTTTTTTTTTAAGGGCACTTCAAAATCTGCCCAAATCTTCTCCAAATCATAGCTATATGTCACCTTCAATTTGTTGTTATGTGACTCTTCAACTTCTACTGTAAAAATAAGCAATCTTCTCCTTCACAAATTAGTATTTAAATCCTTTATGGTTGTATTCAAATTTTTAATCGGTGGCCTCTTCTATCTCCTTTCTCCTCCTTAGCTCTCACTTCAAATCTAACCTCTTTGGCTAGTCTCTTCCTCAAGAATCTAAATGTCTTGAGATATTCAAAAATCCTTTTCAAATTTTGGTAAACTTCTTGCTAAATATTTCTTCATTTTCGGCTTGTTTTTGGATGGTGATAATTGTCCTAAATTCTTCTTTCAGGAGCTACTCCTTCTTGCAATGTTCTACCTTGAGCTTTCTTCAAATCTCTTCCAATGGCCACTTCTTCAATTTCTCAATAGGGCTTCTCTAGCCTTCTTCTTTCTCCTTTCAAGTTTTCTTGAGATCTCTTATCTTAGGTCTTCAAATTATATAGCTTCTCAAGTATTCAATAGGAATTTTCTTAGTCCTTCTCTATCTTCAATTTTCAATCTTCTACCTTCCAAATCTAGAAGTTCTTCAATGGGATCTCTTCTCTTGGATCTCCTCCTAAATCTACAATAGAGTTGCTTTCTTTTTTCTTCAATTTGGAGTCTTCAATATTCTATGGCAACCTCCTTCTTAGGTCTCCTTAATCTCCAATATCCAATATTCTATGGGGACATCTTTCTTGAGTCTCCTCTTTCTTCAATATTCACTAGGGATCCTTTGGTCTCTTTCTCTCTTCTCCATCTTAAATCTTCAAGCTTCTATGGATACCTCCTTCTTGGTTATCCTTAATATTCAATATCCAATGGACCTTTTTCTTGGACTTTTTTATCTTCAATGTCTTGTTTTTCTACAACAAATAACTAATCCCTACATGAAGAAAGCAGATAGACTTTCAAGAAATCAAAAAATAAATTCTTATATATCTATTGTAGGAAGCTTATCAAATTTTGAGAACTAATTTTTTACAACAAAAACATAGACAGTAGCAATAAAATACATGCAAATCTCCAAATCTCTAAAAATCAATAAACTTCACTAGTTATCCTTCAATCTAGTTGAATGAGATCTATGTTAAGTCCTAGTCTTCACAAGTTTTCCTACAATCTCATGGAACAACTCTAGCCAAATTAATAACTTTAAAATTTGTAAAAATAAAATCTCCCTATCTCCTCTCAATATCTCTTGTGGCTCCCTCCATCTCCTATCAATCTCCCTTATGCTTTGATATCACTACTAGCTTTTGATGATAGATACTTAATGAGAAATCAACCACAAGATATAAAATAATCATGCAATATTAAATATATGATAACGGTAATATAGTAAGCATATAAAACTCATAAGATAACTTTGTAACTACTCATAAAAATTCCCATTAATGAAGACTCAAAAATATAGTACAATGATATAAAATGGAGGTCGCATACTCTCCATATTTTTTACATGCTCTACATTGTATCTAGCATATCATTTACTACTCCTCTATCTTATGCTATCTACCTTCTCTTACACACCTTATCTATCAAATACCTATATAATGAGATGTGAATCTTAGCCTTCCACCTACCTACGACTCTTCATATTCCTATTCTATGGAGTCATGTAGACATGGACAATATGCACATTCTAACAATACTTGTGCATTTATTACATTGCATAAAGTAAATATTCAAACCCTAATCTAAGACACACTCATAATCTAAATATGTACCGAAGGAGGTACATTAGCATATACTAAATAATGTAATATATTTAAAAAAAGTGGTTGGCTTCCTTTTTTTAATATAGTTATTCACTATCACCAACCTATTAAGAGGACTCATTGTGTAAGTAAATTTTTGGACCAATGGTGTGACCTTACACAAGCATAAATGCAATGCATCTACATGAAGGGCATTTAGTTACCCTTGGAGCTCTTGATGACCAAGTCATCACCATCATTTTCTAAAATATTTTCTCACTTGGTGGATATCCTTATTGATCCAATAGTGAGATCATCTTGTCTTGCACCCACAAATACATCAATAGTACCATATTCTAATAGAAGAATATATATATATATAATGTGACTACTTATTGATAGTAATGAAATAAAGTTTAATGCAGTAAATACCCATCCATCAATACATAGTTTATTTTCAAAGATAAGTCCTTCCAATGAGGGCTATTACATACTCCCTCCTTGGACTAAACATAGTCCCTTGTGTTTCCTATAGAGTAAATCAAATGTTGCATTAAAATAAGTATGAAAAATATTACCTCATTTCTTTAACATTTTCTCATGTGGCATAGTTCTTAGAATATTGGTCCTACTAGACCTTACATTGATCTAGGGTTCATTATCTCAACATATTGGAATGATACCATAGACTCCTTATCGATATCACCTCAATGGATAAGGGGTCTACCATCTGCAATTTAGAAATATTCCACACATGCGTAGGATCAACAACATATTTCTTAAGAACTGATATGTAGAAAGTATCATGGATATTTGATAGGTTGGGTGGCAAAGTGAGCCTATAGGCTACTATACTAATCTTACCAATGATCTCAAAGGGCCCAACATAGTGAGGATCTAGTTTGGTTGACTTGATGGAAATTTTCATGGGTCTTACCCTCAAGAAAACTTTGTCCCCCACAAAGAATTCTCTTGGTGATCTTTTTAAACCAGCATGGCTCTTTTGGCAACTCATCACTTCCTTGAGCCTAAGTTGGATTGCTCTAAGTTGTTACTCCATCTCTTGGATAGTGTTTAGTCTCATCATCACCTAATTCACAGCACCACCTGGTAGGGAATCAACACCTAGCAAAGCGTTTACCTCTTCACTTGGAGAAAACACGTGATCTTCCACAAGACTAACAAGACCATATTTCGACTCACATTTTTTTGTTGCCTTCCAAAAAACTACACCCACTATATTCTCACTATTCTCACTACCCTGGTCGTAGATATTGCAACCCTGAACTCTATCCCCTCCATTCCCCTACCCTACACATCATTCTTGCTTAGAGACAAGTTCAAAAAATCTTGAGTCTATCGATATTTGAAAGCCTTGATGTCTATCACTGAGCAGAGATGAAAGTTGTGGGATGCAGTGGAAGACAAAGATGCACTACAAATTGCAACATCCCCTAGCTTTAGGGTGAATCATTACCACAATCCCAAATTCAATCCTACAACAACATTCAAAATATATACATTAATATAGTTTAAAAATATATATAAATTAATGAACATAAAATTTAAAATAAATTAAATAACGGTAATTTAATAATTATAATTGAAACATTTATAACTTTTTAAGTGAAATTTTATTATGTTTCAAAAAAAAATCTTTTAGTTTTCTTCCTTTTTATACTTTGAAGTACTCTTTATACACTAATTCAAAATTTTATTTAAAACGTAACTTAAAATCTTAAGTTAAGAAAATTAATCTATAAAATTTATAGTAATAAAACTAATAAATTATAAAAATAAATAAATTAAAAATAATAATAAATATGAGAAATACATATTTATTTAAAAAATAACAATTAACCAAAAATAAATATAAACTAAATATAAACAAATTCAACTGTTAAACATGATATGACTAATTTTCTTAATTGTTTTAAGAAAGTATTATATATTTAATCAAAATTGCATTCCATTAATTTGGTGGAGTAATAAGTAAAGAATAATTAGGATTTAGTTAATCAAACATATTTTAGATGAAGCTAACTCATATATATTTTCTTATTTATATTTTTGCTATACAATAATTAATATGATAAATATTTATTATATATAGATTAACCTTATAGAGAAATTATAATCACATATAAATCGATTTTAAATTAATAATTAAGTTAATTGAACTTGTCTCCCTTTTAGACTTAATATGTTATTTCTAAAATCATGAAATTTTCAATTAAAAAAAAAAAATTCTGCAAAATATGCTTACGTGATAATACGGTTCGAACGAAAAAAAATTCAATACCAGTTTTTCCAACGTTTATGTCGGAATGATAGCTGATATAGTCAATTCCTGCAAACATAAGCAAGAAACTAATGGCCATGCATTCTTAAATCACAAGTATTTTTGCCTTTGCTTGGCAGCGACGTTTAACCAAAGTGACGACTTTTGTTTTTCAATGGCATTTGCTGCACAATGCCCTTTTTTTCTGCTACCTTTTCCTACACAAATGTCAATTATCAGCGAGGAAGATGTTGTTTTGCAAAAAGATTAACAAACAGCACGGAAGGAGGACTTATTAGACGCAGATTCACAATAATTTTCCAAGGTTTGGTCATCATAATGAAAGAATAATACCAAGTCTTTACCGTTATCTCCGAGTCTTTAATCACTACTGAATCCATTAAGAGTAGGACAGCAGGTATGATTTTCTGGCTTTCGCTTATGTCAAGACCTAATCTCAAATTTCTCCATGAAGACTGAATTCTCTACCAATGAAAAATGGATACTTCTAGAGAAAATTTCAAATTGCCAGACTTCCTGTACAAATGACGTTAGGAAAATGCTTTTGATATGACTAAGTTTGAAAACAAACATGAAGAATATCGTTGGCAGAAACATCAACCTTTAAATCGCCACCAACTATTTTATTGGAGGAATTAAACTTTTGTTAATTAAATCGACCTGCACTCCATCATCATTATTTTAACCTATCTTTTTAAATATAAACCTTCCTAAAACTTTAACCATTATATTATTTTCTGACACAAATCTCACTAAATATCAAAATTTAGTGAACAACCACACCATTATATTATTTTCTAACACAAATCTCGCTAACTATCAAATTCACCTTACCAACTATCAAAATTAATTTTTGAGAGTAATGTCAAACAACCACAATGCAAAATGCAAAGACCATCTATTTACCTTACCAACTATCAAAATTACTTTTTGAGAGTAATGTCAAACAACCACAATGCAAAATGCAAAGACCATCTATATAATCCTTAAAACTAAATTCGTAAGAATAAAAAATTAGTTTATCTTAAGGACTAGGACTATGAATAGTAAACTGAAATTCAGATAGTGTTTCTTTAATTAATTGTAAAGATGAAAAAAAAAAATTGGGTTATATATTTTTATATTTATATGATTATTTTTTTATTTTTTTTATTTTATTTTAAAATAACTTTAAAATGATATAATAATTAAATGAAGAAAAAAATAAAAATATATATAAAAAGGAAAGGAAAAAGTTAAAAAATAATAAAACAAAAATTACTAGATAGAAAAAGAAAAGCATTATTTTTATGGAAGAGGAATTAAAAAAGACAACATGTTTAGGGCTTAGTACAAGTTCTTAAAAGTTAGCTTTAAGAAGTGAAGTTAATACAATTTATTAGAGAATAAATAAAAATAAAAATACATATAATAAATATTTTGAATATTTTTTTATTTAGTTTTTAAATAGTATTTAAATAAAATAATAATATTTTTAATGGGTTTGATATAATATGTGAGAAGTGACGAGTTTTACACCATAAATATAAATATAGATGTTTAACTTAATATTTTTGTCAAATGGCTTGAGTTCATGTAGTTTAAAATATGATATTTTTATTTTTTATTTTTTTATTTTTTGAGTAATATTTCTTATACACATCCACTATGGGGATTGAACCCGGATAATTTTTATTACAATGAGTCATATTTAATTTTTGTTATATGGGTATGATGTAATATAAGTAGATGACCTATTTCAATTAAATATTATATTTTTTTTTAATTTAAAATATTATTGTGTCAATTGGTATCAAATTGATATGGAGTAAATTTAAAATAAAAAAATGATGTAAATAATTTATCATAAAATTCATCAAAATTTTGACATTTTATAATAAAATAAAATTTATTTCTTAAAGAACAAATAAAATTTTATAAATTTGTGAGATAAATTTCATAAGAAAATATTAATTCCTAGGATAAAGTCTCAGTACTTTAACATTCATTATATATTATGTGCAATTTAGACCTATATCATGTGCTTTAAATAAGAATATGAATAACTATCAATATAGAAGAATTAAATTTATATAAAAGATATGTTATGATGTAATCTAGAATTTATATATATATTTATTTATTTATTTATTTATTAATTAATTATAGTGTATTGTTATTTATATCAACATAAAATTCAAAAGGATTCAATATAATTTGATGATTTGTTTTTTATTATATGTATATATATAATCCAAAATATTTGAAATATTAATATAGGATGGTTTGAACCATGTTAAAATTATAGGAGAAATAAGTCTTGCATGAATTAATACACGACATAGTTAAACTGAATTATAATATAATATTTTTATAATTATTTTAGTTTTTTTCTTATAAATTTTATACAATGTTTATTTTATAAATGTTTCACTATATTTTATGATAAGATAGATGTAATATAAATCAAATGGCATGAATTAAAGTGATTAAAATTGTTTTCTAGTGTAATTTAAATAGTTTCAAATGATATATGCATAAGCATAATTTTATGTGGTTTACTAAAATATCTTGATGACTCATCATAATATAAATCTAATAACTCCTATTTTAATTCAATATAGCAAACTAAAAAACTTAAATACGACACTTTCAAAATCACTTGGGAGTCAGGCCTAACCCTAACCCTGAAGGCACCAACATTATCAACAAAAACTTATTATATACGACACCATCAAAATCACCTAGGATTCGCGGACGACCCTTGAAGGATTGCCCTACCCTCTCCAACTCACTTGAGTTATTTATTTATTTTTTTCCAAATAGGAGTTATTTATCTTTATATATTAGCATTAGCATTAACGTACAGGTAAAAAGTATTAAAGATTATAGTCTTTAAAATTTGTAAATTAATATAATAATTTTAATAATATATTCTACAAATTATAAATTACCATGACATGCAAAATATTTTTTAAGTCATTTTCAAACATTCGAATTACTTTGCATTTTGTAAGCCCTATTTCTCATACATGTTATAAATTGTGCATGCATCCATCATTAACCAATTACAAGTTTTAAAAATAACCTTGATGTTATTTTTTTTCAACATCGATGGAGATCGCAGATCCAGATGCGGTCCTTTGTCTCTTTCTACTGGAGATAAATAAGGCATGAAAGTTGCAAGTTGTAGGACGTTCAATGCGTTCCAAACTTGATTTTATCAGCAGGGGAAAACTTAGAGGCCTTTAAAGATATGGTCTTCCGAAGGTTGTCCATGACCCAGCGCCGCGTTCATCGGCCGATTCGTCCCCATGGTAAACTACAATAGCGGAACTGAAAGTCAACTAAAAATTACTGAGATCGCATAATAATGTGATAATGCCAACACAAGCGTATATAAATACATATAAGGAATGGGCTTCCTGCTGCATCCCATGCTATATTGACACAAAAGATAGTAATCATGAGTGGAATCATTCGATTCCCATCCATTACTTTCTTGGTCGCATTGCTTTCTCTCGTCGTCTTTGCTTCACTCCCTCACCTTGCAACCTCTTACTCCTACAAGTCCCCTCCTCCACCATCTCCTCCGCCGCCACCCAATAAATCTCCTCCTCCATCATATCCTCCGCCACCGAAGAAATCTCCTCCTCCCCCGTCTCCTCCACCTCCCAAGAAATCTCCTCGTCCCCCGTCTCCTCCGCCCCCTCCATCTCCCCCGCCGCCAAAGAAATCTCCTCCGCCTCCCCCACCGCCAAAGAAATCTCCTCCGCCTCCGCCTCCGCCGCCCAAGAAGTCTCCACCCCCTCCGCCGCCGTCCAAGGAGTCTCCACCCCCTCCGCCGCCGCCCAAGGAGTCTCATCCACCGCCGCCGCCGCCCAAGAAGGCTCCTCCTCCACCATCTAATTCGTCTGTAAGTCCCAAGCCGTCACCCAATAAGTCTCCACCCCCTCCGCCTCCGTCTCCGCCGCCGCCAAAGAAATCTCCATCTCCCCCGCCTCCAAAGAAATCTCCTCCTCCCCCGTACTCCTACAAGTCCCCTCCTCCACCATCTTCTTCGTCTGTAAGTCCCAAGCCGTCACCCAATAAGTCTCCACCCCCTCCGCCTCCGTCTCCGCCGCCGCCAAAGAAATCTCCACCCCCTCCCCCTCCATCTCCCCCCGCCTCCAAAGAAATCTCCACCCCCTCCGCCTCCGTCTCCCCCGCCGCCAAAGAAGTCTCCACCCCCTCCTCCTCCGTCACCCCCGCCGCCAAAGAAGTCTCCACCCCCGCCTCCTCCGTCGCCCCCGCCGCCAAAGAAGTCTCCACCCCCGCCTCCTCCGTCACCCCCGCCGCCCAAGAAGTCTCCACCCCCTCCGCCTCCATCTCCCCCGCCGCCAAAGAAACCTCCACCTCCTCCTTATACATACAAATCACCTCCACCACCTCCCTACTGAGGAGTTGATGAACACAAAGGTGAGACATGGTTTCCTTCCTTTTCCATTTTTATGTAAATTTAAGGTCTATCTGCCATTCTAAAATGATTTCTTGATTTTTACGTTACGAATAAAAGGAAAGGATAATTTTCAGCAGGAATGTGACTATAATTTTGTGTTATTGTGACAGTTATCAAATTCATAATGGGGTTATCTATTACCTTTCAAATTACGCGGCTCCGTCCCTAGCGTTCAAAGTGTGGCACGCGAGTGGCTAAGCAATAAGCCTACACTGCAGCAGAGCTTAAATTATAATAAAATTGCATTATGTTGGGTCAACTAAATCACACATATTGTAATGTTTTAAGTAATTTATAATATATTCCTATGTTATTGTTGACTGAGTATGCTTCTCCAAACTAATTTTGGCATGGTTGTGTGTTTTCCCCAAAACAACAAACAAATAAATAGGTATATATATATATATTCTTCCACACGTAGCATATGAGAGGAGAAAGCATTAAGCCTTTTGGCGTCTTTAAATTACTCTAAAAATATAAAACTGTTTCGAATCTTAAGTTTAGCTATTCATGGCGTCCGCACAAATTCTATACTTCTACACTTTTTGTGTGAAGCATGGAGACTCCATTTCACGCTCGGGATAAATTAATATATCTTGGTCTCCGGTTTAGGATTGTAAGGAGCAATAAACATCAATATTCAGGAGTACACATTTTTGAGTTCGATTCTGTCAAATGACGTGAAGGCAATGTAATATTTGTGATGTAGAGCTAACACTGCCATGTTATTCAATATCTGTACCTGAGGATTGAGACAGATGAACGGGGGTTTGCTTTTAATATTATTATGTTTTAATCATATTTCATTTTCTTATTAATAATATTAGCAGTTTTAATGTCAAAGCATACAAATCATAAAATTCACAGAAAGTGTTGAGCTAAGGATTATATTAAAGCTTTGGTATTGTATTTTATACAAAATAACTACATAAAAAAGGTTTATTATTTTATTTAATAATTTTTTAATATTATTTTTATATTTTTTTAAAAGTGATTTAATAATAATTTTGTGGTTCTTAGAGGAGGTCAAACACTTAGAAAGTTTAAATAATTTTAATAATCAAAATAGGTTAGTTTAAATGGAAAAATAAGATATATTGATGTTGCAAGAAGTAATAGGGAAAGACTAGAAAATCAAAGGAAATTTATGTACAAATGAAAAAATAAGATATATTGATGTTGCAAGAAATAATAGGGAAAGACTAGAAAGTCAAAGGAAATTTATATAAATTTACAAAGGGTTGGAATCCCTTTCTATAGATGTAGAAGGGAGGTTAAGAAGTCTAATTTTGGGATGAAGAAAAGAGCTTGTCAACTTATAAATTCAAAAAAAAAAAATGACTCAGGAATAGTGTTAGTATTACATCTACCAAAATTTAGAAGAGAATATACTATGGTTAATATTTATGGTCCCTATGAGAATATAATACAATATTGGAAAACATTGTGGACGAAGAAATTAAAGAAGCATGAAATAATTATACTAGGAGGAAATTTTAACATTACTATCAAGAGATAAAAATTTTGGGGGCCAACAACCAGGGTGGACTCATTAGTAGGATTTTTCTTACACAAAATAGAGTCAACAGGGCTAGTGGATGTGGAGCCAATAAAACTAGTTCCAACTTGGAGGAATAACAAAGTTGAGGGGAGCTAGTGGATGTGGAGCCAATAAAACTAGTTCCAACTTGGAGGAATAATAGAGTTGAGGAGAATACTATAGCAAAAATATTGGATAGATTTTTAATCACAAAAACCATCATGTTCTAAGGAGAAAAAACTAGATCAAGTGTTGAGATAGGGGAATAATCATATCATCTCCTAATTATACTACAGATTGGTTGGAAACCTCCAAGCCCCTAAAAATTCAATTCCACCTAGTTAGAGAAGCAATAATTTTAGGAAATAGTAACAAAGGAGTGAAAAATATTTGATATAACCCAGAGGATCTTAGCATGTTCACAATTTGCAACCATCTCAAGAAGGGTAAAAGTTACAGTCTCTAAATGGGTCTACCACAAATACAAAAACCAGGACCAAGAGCTAACAACAATTGAAAATCAGATTGCTAAATTCTATGATATAACAAGAGAGGAAGATTATATAGAGGAATCTAAACAAAGGATTAGAACCTTAGAAAATAGGAAAAGAGAATTGTTGGCATCATAATATGCCAAGTGGAGACTAGAAAATAAAGCAGTCCTACTAAAAAAAGAACATGAAAATACAAAATTCTTTCATAACTATGCAAGTCACAGAAGGAACATTAACACCATATGTGAAATGCCAAGAAGAGATGAAATCAAAGCAGAGAAATTTGAAAATATTGCTAATTTAGAGGTGCAACATTTTTAAAATCTTTTCGAGTCAACAAGGCCAAATTTAGCTAAGATTCTAAAGATAATTATTTATTTTCTTAGATTTACAAAGGCAAAAACTAATGAGATATTTTTTTATAGAATAACCAAGGATCTGAGAGATGTGGTGGTTTCATTCCAAAAAGATAAAATCCTAGGTCTAGAAGGATGGATGATGGAGTTTTTTATAGGTTTCTATGAGATGATAAATGAAGATCTATTAAGGGTAGTTGAGGAGACAAAGAAAATAGAAAATATCCCAATGGATGTTAACTCAAATTTTATAGCACTAATCCCTAAGAAGGACAATCCATAAACCTTTGATGACTTTAGACCAATTTCCTTATGTAACTACCTCTATAAAATAATTATAAAAATCATTACCCTTAGGATAAAAATAGTTTTCTTAGACTCATTTTCTCTTTGAGAAGTTTTGTTTTCTAAGTAGAACATAGATTCATGATGCTATTAGAGTTGCATAGAAAGTTCTATGTATAGTAAATACAAAGAAGATGAAAGTGGGGATTGCAAAATTGGGTCTATCCAAGGCTTATAACTGAGCTAACTAAATGTACCTAAGGATATTGATGCTTCATATAGGAGTTAACATTCAAGTAGTTAATTGGATCATGGGGCATGTAACCTTAACTTTTTTTATTATTTAGATTAATGGTTCAATATCAAATTTTTACCTTCTCTAGAGGTTTGAGACAGGGATGGACAAGGATGCATACATTCTCCAATATTAAGAGATAGCAAAAGGTTTAAGTAGGTTCCTTTAAGAAGCAAAGAGGATAGGAGTCATCAAAGGGATCAAGGTGGGAACATCTCTATCTCTAACTCATCTCCTTTTTGTCGATGATGTTTTGTTGTTCTATGATGGTACTCTCAGGGAGGACATAGGATTCAAAAGAATTTTAGATACATTTAGTATAGTCACAAGTATAGAAATTAACATAAAAAAATCCACTGTGCTCTTCAGTGGAATGATGGAAGAAGAGGAAATCTTGTTTTAGTAAGTTTTACCCTTACCTAGAAGGAAATTTCAGATGAGTCTAAAATATCTTGGTTTCTCTCTAAAATCTAATGCATATGGTAAACAATATTGGAGTTGGCTTGTCAAAAAATAGATAAAAGAATAAATATGTGGTGCAATAGGTGCATATTCCTTGGAGACATGTTGACTTTAGTCAAAATAGTCTTAGAAGCTATACCGGTATATTGGTATGGTCAAACTTATATTCTAGTAGGGATTCGGGAGGAAATAAGAAGTAAATGCTTCATGTTCCTATGGATAGGAAAAAACAAAAAGAAGGTATACCATAATTTAAATGTAAATATGTAGCAAAATCAAAGAGAGAAGGTGGAAGGACTCTCAAAAATATATTTCTCTTTAGTAAATCATTGGCATCCAAAAGTATGTGGGGAATATTAACACATGATAAGTTATAGAAGCAAGTAATCCAAAAAAATATATATTAAACCACTATTTCTAATGGAATGAATAAGGACCACAAGTAAAACATGCAATAAGGGATACATAGTATAGTATGGAAGGCATTAACTAAGGTCTTTCCTTTAATTGAGAATTGGTTTGCATGGAAGATTGACAACAATGTAGAAGTTAGACTAGGAGAGACCCCTAGGTAGGAAATAGAAACTCATACAATCTCCTTGATGATATTATTAGATATTTATAAGGGGCTACATCCATACAAAAGCTCACATTTTATATCCCAAATCAACCACTATATGACAACAAGATTGGAAGAAGGTAAACCAGGTAGGACTAGAAGGAATTCAAGGGGATATTGGACATGCTATGTCAATACCTTATAATTTAAAAAGCGTAATCAATTATAATTTAATTGAATTAATTAAATTTGTCTGCATTTTAGATTTAATATGTCTTTATAAAAATCAGAAAAATAATCTACATAATAATACTTACAAGTAATTATATCTGATATAGTCAAGTCCTGCTATCATCACAAGTCCTCAGAAGCACGAAACTAATGCAATGGCCATGCATTGTTAAATCACAAGTATGTTTGCCTTAATGAAGAAAGCCTTGCTTGGCAGAGACGTTTAACCGAAGTGGCAATATTTTTTTTTCCAACGGCATTTTCTGCACAATGCCCTTTTTTTCTGCTACCTATTCCTACACAAATGTCAATTATCAGGGAGGAAGATGTTGTTTTGCAAAAAGATTAACACAGAAACGGCAGGGAAGGAGGACTTAATAGACGCAGATTCACAATTATTTTTCAAGGTTTGGCTCATCTTAATGAGAGAATAATGCAAAATATTTTACCAAGACTGAAATATTATTTTTCTCCATGAAGAGCAGGACAGTAGGTATGATTTTCCGATTCGCTTATGTCAAGACCTAATCTTAATTTTCTCAGCCAAGACTGAATTTTCTACTAATGAGAAATGGACATTTGTAGAGAAAACTTCAAATTGCCTGACGTCCTCTACAAATTACGTTAGCAAAATGCAACCAGATTAAGCGGATCGTTGATTTTAAGTAGAATTCGTATACCTACATCCAGATTGAAATTGGATTCAGCTAAAATCAAGGTTTCTCAGTCCAATCAACCTCTTCCATCTAATCACAAAATAATTTTGCAGTGTCTTCCGATCACGAGAGGAATACGTTACAATCTTTGTGTCAATTCACCAAGCTGTCACTCAATCTTGCATTCAATTCAACCCCTTCACATTGAAATTTTGGAATTTTTTTTTGTATTGTTGTGTTGTTTATAATTCATTTAAAACGTGAAGTTGAGTTAAAATGTTTGGACTTTTCGGGCAAGCCATTGAAACATTAGCCAACAAATGCATAAAATGCGCGTTACCTCGCATGCAAACTGGACGGGAGAGGAATTCCAATCAGATGACAAGTTGAGTAAAGACAACGTCGTCGATAGCTTTTCTTTGACCACTACCTACCAATTAACCATTAATTAATTAAATAATTATTTTATATAAAGATAATAAAATTAAACAAGCATTAGTAAATTCGTGTTTATATTTATTTTTATTTAAGTTAATTATTGGACCTGATTTTATATAAAGATAATAAAATTTAACAAACATGAGTAGATTCGTGTTTTTATTTATTTTTTAATAAAGTCAATTAAATTATGGTTTAGTAGGTGCAAATTGAGGGACGTTTAGTCTTTTGTCCCAAAGTGAGATAGGAAATTAATTATTTCTATATTTTTATTATGGGTATCAACCATAGTTTCTTACAATTCTTTCCAACCACCGTATATATTAAATAAACTATTTTTAAAAATTATTTTGTTTTGGTTAATTAAGTGTATATTATAATTATATTTTTCATAAATGATATAATTTAAATAAATAATATTATTTAAAAATAAGAATTAAATGTTTATATTTATTTTATTTTAATTTTTAAATAAAATAAAAATAATATAGTTAGATAGTATAGGTTCAAGAAGATAAAATATGAAACATTTAAGTAATATAGTAATTGTAAAACATTTTTATTAGTAATGATTTTTCAAATTGCGACAAACAAAATTGCAAAGTGAGAAGCATTAAGGTTTTTTTTTAAACGTTTCATTTTTAGGAGCCATATTTTGTGAAGAGTTATCTGATTCAGCTAATTCTTGGACCAACTTGTGCAAAATTTGAATATCTCTAAAATGAGTGGTCATATGCAAAACTCCAAGCAACATTTAGGGAAATACAACCTTGCGAAGTTAACCATTCGGAACAAGGGTAGTGACAATTTTTCAAATCATGAAAAACGAAATTGCAATTCAGTTGATTTTTGGACCAACTTGTGCAAAATTTAAATAGCTTTAAACTGAGTGGTCATATGCAAAACGCTAAGCAATATTGAGGGAGATATGACCTTGTAAAGTCAACCATTCGGAACAAGGGTAGTGACGATTTTTCATTTCATGAAATTACAAAGTGCAAAGGATTAGGGTTTTTTCTTGAAAAAATATATCATCTTTTAGGAGCCATATCTTCATGAAGAGTTATCCGATTCAACTGATTCTTGGATCAACTTGTGCAAAATTTGAATAACTTTAAAATGAGTGGTCATATGCAAAAATTTGAGCAATATTGAGGGAGATACAACCCTATGAAGTCAACCATTTGAAACAAAGGCAGTGATGATTTTTTAAGTCGTAAAATTTGAAATTGTAATTATTTGCCAACTAGGGTTCGAACGATGGGAAGAGCAATGAAGGGCTAGGACTTTAGCAAGGCAAGACATTCTATCTAGATAAAGAATTTTTCAGCAAAGTTCTTTTTCCCTTTCTTTATCTTAGAAATTGTGCATGATTTTATAAAGTTTTTATCAAATATCATATTTATTATAGAACTTTCAATAAATTTCATTAGATTTTGAGTTTTAGTTTCCTTTCTATGGATTTATTTATATTTAAATCCTTAGAATCATCTCTAGTGGTAGATGTTAGTGAGCGCACCTCAAAAAGATCCTCATTGCTTCAAGATAGGGTAGTTTTTGGTAAATTTAATGGGTATTGGTCAGGGGCTTCAGCCTTGAGAAAATGGATTGATAGGATTTGGAAGTCTCTAGGAGTGATTTTATCATTTATTCCCAAATGTTTCTTCCTAGCCATTTTTTGTTCTAAGGAAGAGAGATAAAGTATCCTAAAATGGGGTCCTTGGTTTATGGGAAGAGCAGGGCTCTTCGTTACCCGCTAATATGAAGGTGTTTCTCTTGAAAATGTAAATCTATCCCTAGTACCATTATGGGTTAGGATGTTTGGATTTCCCATTGAATTTTAGGAAATAGATACATTCAAGGCAATAGGCAATACTCTAGGAGAATTCCTTGAGATTTTAGATACAACAAAAGATGGATTTTTGGCTATTTATGCTCGAATATTGGTCATGATTGATATAAGTAAAGCTTTATCAGAATCAATCATTTTTAAGTATGGGGATAAGATGTGGACCCAAACTATATATTATGAAAACATATCTTTTAGATGTAGAATATATCATGAGGTGGGGCATATTGAGATATCATGCCCTAAGAAGAGCCCAACAAAATCATTTGTAGAAAATCGTAAGAGAAATTTACAAATGATTATGGATAAAGATGGTTTTCAACTTCCAAAAAATAGATATAGAAAAATAAAATAAAATGAATAGTGGAGACCAATAAGAAAGGATACGGGAAGAAATTCCAATTCTTTTGAGGCTTTAGCCTATGAAGAAAAAGTAGATCAAAACTTAGAGGACATAGGACAACAACTTTAACATTTTAGCAAGGAACCGTCTATTCAATATGATCCTAATTTAAGGAAGAACATTCTTGATGAACCCAAGGAATGTGTTTCATTATATTTTGAATACTCTCTTGAAGTACCATGCACCATTCAGGAGGAAATAATTGGTAAATAAAATGCAGTTTTAGAAGGTAATACCTTTGTCATTAATAAGGAAATACTAGAAAATGAGCAGGATAAGTCAAAATCTTCTATAATAGAGCCAAGAGAGGATAAATATGTTGAAAAAAAAAATGGTGAAATAATATTGAGGAATAGAATAATAAGACCTACTCCTGATATAGGCAAGGTAAAAAGAGGAAAACCCTCAAATTATCAAGCAAGATCTAGGGAAGCAAGAGCTAACATAGAGAAAGAAACATAAACTAATTTGGTTGAACTTCTCTTTACCAAACAACAAAATAATATTGGTAATACGCAATAGGGGCCGAAAGCCCCTAATGAGCCATAATTATCATCTTATGAAATATTAGGGGTGCTAATTCCCCCTCAAAGCATAGGTGTATTAGGTACATATGTTTAAGTAATAAACCTGATATTCTCTATATTTAGGAAACTAAAATGACAAACGAAGAAGTTTCAAAAACTATTAAAGTATTTTGGGCAAGATGTGAATGGGATGCTATGAATTCTAAAGAAGCAGCTGGGGGAATTCTAACTTGTTGGAATCCTTCTATAACCTCTAGTGTAACCATTCATAAAAATAAACATTGGATAGCCTCTTTAGTCACTTGCTACTTTGTTGATATTCACTTCATCCTTATCAATGTGTATGGTCCTACAACTCAATCAAGTAGATTATAAGTTTAGAGTGGGATTGAGGCCTTTATGAGAAGTAAAGACCAAGAAACCTATTTCATGATCATTGGATATTTTAATGCCTTTACCAAGCTGAATGAATTTTTTTGGGAAATTAGAAAATTAACCCAAAGTATGAAATATTTCTCATCTTTTATTCAAAACAAAAACCTATGGGAAGTTGATTTTGAAGAAGATAACTATACTTGGACCATCAATAGGGAGGTCAAAACCTAATAGTAGAAAAATTAGATAGATTCATCTCTCAAATAATTGGCTAGATGAAGGAAATTGTGCTAAAATTAATACCTTTAACAAGTATTGGTTCAGATCATTGGCCAATAAGAGTTAAAATGGTGGTTAGTGAATTTAGAAAAGATCATATTTTAAATATGAGCATATGTGGGAAGACCATCCTCAATTTGTTGATATGATATCTCAAACATGGATTTTTTTAGGGAATGGTGGGTTGTATGCTCTTCCAAACCAAATTAATGCTATGACATCTAGATTAAAAGAATGGAACAAGAACACCTTTGGAAATATTTTTGAGAAGAAAGAATAACTAAAAGATAAAAGTTTCAAAAATCTAAAAAGGTGATGAAAATAATACAAGCTCTGAGGAAAGGAATTTGCTTAGTGAATATCATAATATTTTGAGTAAGGAAGAGACATTATGGAGATTAAAATCAAGATAGAATTGGTTAAAATAAGGAGATAAAAATACAAAGTTTTTTATAGGATGGCTCTAGTACAGAGATCTTCTTCTAGAATTGTTAGAATTAAATCAATAGAAGGGGTTTGGATTAAAGATCAGAGTGAAATTAGAAAAGAGGCTAAGTCGTCTGATCAGAATATTCTAGGTTTAGAGGAGACCGAAGTTCTTAATGATAAACTTATTCAATATGTTCCTTTAGTTATAAAAAATGAAGACAATAGGAAACTGATGGAGCCTATTACTCTAGAAGAAGTTCATTTAGCTCGTTTCTCTTTTAATAAGGATATATCTCCTAGTCTAGATGGGTTATCTATATTTTTTTACCAACATAATTGGGATATAGTGAAGGATTATTTATTGGTGGCAATGGAACAGTCTAGAGTAAAACAATACATTTCTTATAAAATAAATGCAACTTATCTTAACTTAATTCTAAAAAAGAAGGATTTTGAATTGTTTGATTCTTTTAGACCCATAAGCCTATGTAACTTATAATATTATTTTCAAAGTCATGGTGAATAGATTAAGGCCATTTTTAGACAAAATCATTTCAAAAGAGCAAGGAGGTTTTGTGAAAGGGAGACAATTTTTGGATGGGATCATAGTAGATCATGAAGTTATACATTCAACAAATTCAAGAAAAGAGAAAGCTATGATCTTAAAATTGGATATGAGTAAAGCCTATGATAGGGTTAAATGGAATTTTCTTTTTGCAATTTTAGATAAGTTTAGTTTTGGGAATAAATGGGTTAGATGGATTAAATATTGTGCCTCTACAATTTCTTATTCAGTGTTGTTCAATGGGTTAGTGACAGAACCTTTTAAATCCAAGAGAGGCCTTAGACTATCTCCTTATTTGTTCATTATTATGGTAGAATTTTTTAGTAGGAACTTAAAAAAGGCTTACAAATATGGGTTTATAAGTGGACTTAAGGTTACTAATAACATCGATAACATCACCCATCAACAGTTTGTAGATGATACAACCTTTTTGGAAGGGCAAAGATAAATGATGCCAAAGATTTGAATAACATTTTAAAAGAGTACGAAATAGCTTCAGGGAAAAAATAATAGGTATTAAATCCAAAATTTACTTTCTTAACACTCCTGCTAATATCAAAGCAAGAATTTGTAGGTTGCTTCAAATGGAGGAGGAAAATTTACCAAAAACTTATCTAGGAAAGTCTTTATTTGAGGGGATAATGAGGATGCATTTATGAAATCCAATTATTAGTAAAGTTTAAAATAAACTTCTAGCTTGGAAAGGTAGATGGTTATCATTAGCAAGAACAGTACAGTTAATTAAGTTAGTATTACAAGTCATTCCAACATATTATATGTCTTTGTATTCTATGCCAAAATCAGTTGAAAAAAGTTTAATATTTATTATGTAATCCTTTTTATGGTCAGGTTTACATGATAAAAGGAAACTTTCTTTGGTAAAATTGAGCAAGTTGTGTGATGACAAAACTAGGGGAGGTCTTGGCTTAAGAGCTCTTACAGATGCAAACTTAGCTCTTAGGGAAAAAGTTATCTAGAGATTGTACAAAGAGAGTCAAAGACAATGGGCAAGAATTCTTCTAAGTAAGTATGTTGATCCTAATGACCCAAGTTTAATATTTATCGCATTCTCTCTTCCAAATGGTTTTACTCTTTGGAATGGTTTAAAAAAATCTATTGATATTATGATTAAAAGTTTAATATGGGTGGTGGGAACTGGAGAAAAAAATTCTATTTGGATGGATACTTGGTGTGATAAAAAAACCACTCAATTTAGATCTAGTTTTGAAACCTTGGATGATATTTCTTCAAGACAAATACGGTGATAGGGTTTAAAAAATTCTATACAAATATCAAGAAGGAAGATACAAATGGAAATATGATTTGTTTATATGTATACAAGACATTGATACTAGGAGGCAATTGAGTAGAAAGATAACAACTGTTATTATTGCAAGGGGTTCCAAGGATAAATTGATTTGGGAGTTGAATAGCTCTGGAGAATACACAATAATAAGTGGATATAACTTTCAAAACCATCATAATAATAATATCATGAGAATTTGGAGAGATATTTGGAATAGCCCAAGCATTCCTAAAGTCAAAATTTTGTTTGGCTAGTAGGTCATAGAAGAATTTTATCCTGGGATAACCTTATGAAAATGGGTTTTCATGGCCCCTCTAAATGTGTTTTCTGTAATAAGTAGGAGGAGAGTATTGACCATCTCTTGGGACATTGTTCAATTGTCTAGAATTTATGGCAATGGATTATTAATATGTTTGGTAAATGCATGGTGATGAATAGCATATTTGAATATTGGTTAAAGCAATGGTATAGCACTTATAAAAGTTAGGCTTTATTGAAAATATGGGATTTATCAAAAGATACAATACTTTGGACTATATGGTTAGAAAGGAATAAAATAATATTTAAAGGAAAGGAAATCAGTTTAGAGGTAATAAAAAGAAGATATGTTTAGCCATAGAGGAGTCTAAACCAACCCTATCAACTCACCCAATCCCTAATTTGGAAGTAGAGAGTCTTGATAGATGGAGTCAAGTCATTAAATGGAATTATGATGTTGAGTATAAGAGAAGCAAAAATAAGGTAAAGAATATAAAGTGAAAACCACCAGATGTAGAGTGGGTTAAGTTGAATTTTTATGGAGTATCTAAAGGAAAACCAAGTTTTGCAGGTTGAAGAGGAATACTTAGAAATACTGGAGGATAAATTTTATCTCGTTATGCTTTCAATTGTGGATTTACGAAAAATAATTAAGCTAAAGCTTGTGCATCTCTAGAAGGATTAAAAATATGTAAACAAATCAAATGAAATAGAGTTTGTATGGAAGGTGATTCTCTCATAGTAATAAATGCAATTTTGAGGAAGCAAAGGATCCATGGAACATACAAGAGATAATTGTGGAAATTCAAGATCTTGCTAAAGAGTTTGAAGAAATCAGGTTTACACATATATTAAGGGAAGGAAACAAATGTGCAGATAAGCTATCCAATAGAGGAATTTTGGTTGAATATCATGAAGTTAACATCTCCTTTCCATGGTTAGAGAAAGTATAAATTTTAGTTGAAGTTGATAAAAATTGTTGATTGCCTAAATCAATTAATGATCAAGATTTAATTTAATATTTTTCATTGGTAATATCTATTTTATTTTTTAACAACAATGTGTGTTCATTTAAACTATTTATAATAATTTTCATGGTTGCACTTGTGTTTCAGGAAGGAAACTAGCAATCCAGATTTGCTAAAGTGGACTATGTTAGTGCAATTATTTGGAAATATTACTCTACTAAGATGCAATACATAGATAGTAGAGGTGAATTTTTGGAATTTTGAAGGCTTCTATAGGAAAATGCCAAGAAATATGCTAAATTTTGGAGTAATTGTATTCATACAGAGATTTGAAAATATCCAGAAAATGAAAATCAAGAATTTAGAAATTTTATGTAAAATGATGTAGGTTTCTAACTATAGCATCTCAATTGAGATGAGAAGTGTATATATTTGTAAACTCTCAAGATCTAAAGAAGAGAGATGTAATTTTTTAAGGGTGGGGGACCCGAGTACAACCCCTTTTTATCAAGCAAAAAAAGAAGATAAAATTAAGATTTTTAATCTTGAGTCTAATTTAAATATTGTTGAATGATATATATAATTGTAAGTTGTATTATATAGTTTGTTCAAATATTGTGATAATATATTTATGATGTAACATGGATGAATATGTTATAATCCAATATAATCAATTAAAAATAAAAATTATATTGTTTATTATGCATTCATTCAAGAATTCAAGGATGGAATATGCATGATGTTAAATTATTCTACATATTAAATTTGAAGATAAAATCACTCATTGCAACATAATGATGATAAAATTATTGTTGTGAACCATACACCTTGGTATTGTGAAGTAAAAATCCCTAACTTAACCAATTCTATATGATGATTTATGCTACAATATTGTGTAGTAAAATAGTGCACAATAATGTACTACTTCTATGAAGCAAAAAAAATTAAATGTACACAACTAGACAAAATGTTTCATTTACATAGATGAAGTATCAATAAATGGACTATAGAATGCAATGCTCTCATGTAGAAAAACTAGAATAACATCACAACTTATTTATAATACAAGGAAAGTGTTTAACATTATGTTGGAAATAGATTCTGTGAAAAACATTATAGAGGAGGAAAACAAGTAAGCTAAGAAAAATATACAAAGTCTAAAGAAGAAAAAGATGATCGAGATTTTAGTCTACCATTATAAGATATATATGTTGTAAAAATAATTGAGATATGAAGTGGTTCATCTTTCAATATATTAAGTTTTTAAGAAAAATAGTTATGAAATTTTTTTATTCCTCCTTGTTTGGTACTAGACAATATGATAACTAGCAATATAATCCATTGACTATGGATTTGATATTCATGCTAGATGCTATTGATATTTTATCCTTAATTTATGATATTTTATTATGACATAGGACAAACGAGACATGTGTCCTTTATTGTGAATATTTTGGTGTTATAGGTCTCGATATCATTTTATGATTATCACCATAACCATGGCTAAGGTTAGAGTTATATACAAATTTGGAATGAAGAGTAGATATGGTTTTAAGTTATTGTCTAAAGAGTCCTAATAGATTCCAATGGTTTAAGCTTGGCTAATGTGGCATATGAATCTATGAGCACTTGAGTAGCTCCTACTTTGCTTGGATGATTTTTTTTATAAAAGGTAATGATCAACATCATCTCTTATTCTAGATGAATAAAGAGATGCTTGATTTAGTCAAGTGTATGCAATTTTGGATTCTACTATATATTTACCACTTTTTTAATATTTAAGGGGCTATGTATCCCATGGTAATTACTCTTTGTGGTGGAATTAATCAATAGATTTTACAAGAAAGGTATTAACTAAGGTTTAAATTTATGGGATGTTGTAGTATCATAGACTTTATCAAATAATGATGATAACTTGTGTAAATTTGCATTAGAAATGTAATGTACCCCTAAGTAAGGTGTGAAATAAATGAAAACATCATTCTCTCCTATTAACCACACATTGTTAGGCATAATAGCATAGAGGTTTGATCTTCTAATATAGACTAGATAATTGTTTTTTATTCAAGAGGATCCAAACTCTATATCCAACTTTAAAAGTGTGATGACAAAAGAATTTATTTTTCTATTGATACACAAATATTTGGTGAACCTATTTATTTATGTATTATATGTTTTTTAGGAAGGGTTTTACCTCCTTGTTATTGTTGGATTTTGTAAAACTTCAACACCCCTATTTTAATCCTACACAACCCCATTAGTCCATTGGTTTTTTAAAATTTAATCGAATCGATTGCAAAATTATGTTTATAAAATTCCTTACATTGTCTTATTAGTCCAACCTATATTCCTTTTAATAGTTTTTTTCCAATAGGAGCATCAAGTTATCTCTAAATTTTATTGTCTCATTTTATTCTTCATGTATAGATTCAAATCTATCCCTTTGTCCCATTTAGTGTGCTTGTGTTTAAACTTCATACATATTTTTGAATCATCCATTTTCCACTACCTAAAATTTAATCTAAGTCATTCACAATTATTCATCTCCTTATCTATAAATTGAGTGATTTTCCATATCATCCATGGTCTACATTAATCTGTGTATCTTAATTCAATCTAAACTATTAATTTTTTCTCGTATACAAATAAATCTCCTCATTTTATTTTTCTAGAGTGCCTTCACCTAAACACCATTTAGATTTTATCATCATCTATGGACCACTACCATCCTAGGATCATCAAATAAATATAAGCCTTCAAAATATTTCTATCAATTATCTCATAATTCGACATAATGAATGGCTTGAAAGTGCTCATGGAGATATATCAACGGTACTAGATGTAGCCATGATAGTTGATTTTTCAACCGCAAAACCAATAGACTAGATCACTCGAACGAAGGCACTTCAACAACAGAGATTCATTTGGTAAGTCACTATGAATTGATTAGTTATTTTGCTGATATATCTGACACACAATATTTTTCTCACCAAAATATATGGTCTGTGATAAGCCACGTGTCCTCCACTATGCCTTTGTTTGAATGTGATCTTAGATCTATGGAATCTTAGATCTATGGTTTGTGGTTATTTTGCAATGCACATTAACAACTTATATTGACTCAAATATTGATGACGTGTCTTAGAAACTAGTCATAGTCACTTTAGACCATCCACAAACATCCATGTGTCATTCATTAAGTGAAGCCACCAATATTTTGTGCTAAACACAAAATATCAGATTAGATCAACGATCCATGTTAACCCTAGATATGCTCATCTATGGTTCACAGTAAGCCAAGTGTCATTAGATAATATAAACCTGCAAAGAAAAATTCATCATCTACATTAAGCAAATTATGTAGCATGAATGATCAAGATTAACATATCAAATTGTAATGAATAGACTTAGTAGACCATAGAAGACCACATGGAAAATACATATAAAGGACCAACAATCAGCATGGTTCAACAAGGTCCAATGCACCATATAAGCCCACATGGAAAACTATCAAAATAACCCTCACAATCTATGTGAAATAATGAAATAAATTCAATGGTGTTAATTTAATCTGAAACCACGATGCTAGGCCATCAAAAGAGCACTATCAAAATCTACATTCCACATTGGTCAAGAAAAGACATCAATGATTTATAGTGTTCCATGTGTTCCTAGTCAGCAAAGCATAAACAACAATTTTACAATCTATCGTAGGTTTAGATCGATGACTTGTAACATCTAAAAGATCTTCATATTTAGTGTGCATTATCTCACATGTCATCAGTCTTAGTCTTAGCTAAAGCATTGCTAGGGAGACAAAATATATGATTCACATTGGTTAGGTTAAGATCAATCACTCACAACACTTGAAGAATTTTCATCTATGGTCTACAACATTCCATGTGCTCTCAATATAGCAAAGCTGACAATAGTTCATAATAAGCACAGCTTGAAAGATGAAATCTAGGATCTACATTAATCTAAAGGGTAAATCAATAGTATGCAACACTCAATGAGGATATTGGAAACAACCTAGAGCTCAGGATTAGCTAACAAGAGCTCAGGCTCTATGTAAAGCATAAAATAATTCAAAATTCAGTAAGAATCTCTCTAGTGCAAAGATGGATCTAAGGATGGAACTAAAGTGATGTGCTACTACAAGTTATGGACAAAAGAGGTTATTGCTCAACTGTGTGAAGAAAATATAGAAGAAGGGTAGACTTTGGCCCATAGGCACTTGAAATATTTTCCTAAGGTGTTTTGCCTAGACTTCATGTAGTTCTTGATTATAGAGAAACATGCTCATGGAGGTACAATTTTGGGGGTGTCCCTCTTTTCTTCTTATTATTTCATTTATAATAGTTTTTCTTCTACCATTTACTCATCTATCACTTCATCTACCTTACCTTTCATACTTTTTTTAATTCATACTGCTTCCTCTTCCTACAGGTATTATTGTATATAATATCATGTCCCCCTTCTTTTTTTTAGTATTTTCTCTTTGTACCACTATCTTGCACCCTTTTTTGCATGAATATATCTTCATATCCTTCTATCCCCAAATTTCTACGACCCATAATCACTCTTCCCCTATCATAGTTTTCAAACATATTTTTCTTGTTCATAAGCTTATTTTCTAGCTCCTTTCTAATACACCTCTTATATATATGTTCATAATTCTACAAGAAGGCTATTTGGAAGAGATAGTCAAGTGTGGGCCCCATATGGAGCACAATTATAATATACTAGTAAATTTGATGGTTAAGAAGCAACCAAGTATTAATTTTAGGGTGAGATAATTAAAGATAGTTGTAATACAACTATAAACCATGACATAATCAATGGTATAGATACAACTCTATGGAGAAATAATACAAAGGGAGTTGTAGCAAAAGATGTCATTTTCAAATTATAAATAGGGGTTGCACCAACCAAAGAAATCATCAAGTCTTGCATTGCCATTTTTTCCAAAGGTATTATCTATTTCCCTTGTCATGTTAGTTGTATTCCATTTGTGTCTTGTCTCCCAAATCCATCCCTTAGTCTTCTTTGTAATTGTGTAGGTCTTGCTCAAGAATCATCCAATCTTCTAAGACCATTTTCAATAGTTGGATCTGAATTTAGGAAGCTCTATGTTACGACATTGGAATGGAGGATTTAAAGATTCTTATTACATTATTTGAATGAGAATTCTGATTGTATTCAATTAAGAGAGATATGAGCCACTTTAAGCCAAACTTCTCATTCTAAAAAACATTTTATCATTAATACAAATATTGCTTCTTCCTTTGAGCATTTCCTTGTTCATTTATGTGTGTGTTTCACATTTGCATATTACATCATTTGAATGTGTGAATGGTGTATTCTCTCATTGGTGAAATTAAATTATGTTTGTTATATCATTTGAATGAATATAATTGACCTAGTTTCTTACTTATTTTTCTTTCTTTCTCATTAAATTTTTCATATATTTATTATAATAGCACAATGGATAAGGCATCGGTCCACTGATAGGGTATAATTAATGGATTTTATGGATCTTAATCAAATCGTGAATATATTAGATTTATTTTTTTATCTAGTTGCGTATAAATAAATATAACATAACTCTATTTAGGGTTTCCTTACCTAACTCAGTCTTTAGGAGGTTTATTTTTGTTTTCCTAAGTTGAAGAGGTGGATCCATTAGAGTTCATAGTGCTGATTGGAATTAGAAAATTCTATGGTGTAACAATATTTAAGGGACACAAAAATTTTCTCCAACAGTTTTGGGTTCCATTACCAGGGATTCTATAACCCAAAATATTTTTTTAATATCTTTTAATGGTAAATTTTTTCCAATAGTTTTTGGCACAATTTTTAGGGAAGTCTAAGTACTTTGTCATAACTTTTGGAAATATTTTTGCAACAATAGTCAACCAATGGTTTTTGGTGTCATTGTCAGGGAGGACTACATGTTATTTTATCTTTTAAATTTTGGGTAGTTTTTACCTGTTTTTAAATTTTAAATTCAAAATTCAATGGTCATGGATCTTGTCAATCATTAGGGTTTTCTACCATTTTAAACCATAATTCCCTTAAATACCTTTAGATAAATTTTTCGAGGATTGAGAGATATTACGTCAAGAAATATTTGACTGAATAATCTTTAGAAGATCTTATTATTTCTTGCACACCTATGTTGGTGACTCCGATAAAACCCAAAATTCAATTATCAAGAAAGAAGAAAGAGCTTGGATCTAGCATCTATAAGAAAAATCAATAAAGAATTGCATCCTGAAGTGCCAAATGCAGAGGTATTTTTTAAATCTCATAGTAACCCTAGCATTCTAGTTCATTCTATTTTTGTTTCTAGTACTAGTTCAAGTTCAAGCCTATTATCCCCTATTGTTAATCAACTAGTAGCAAATATGGTAGCTACTAATGCTAATAACAATGTCAATATATGGAGGAATAATAGGTATAAAATATTTTTCCTACATCCAAACCTAAATCCCCTCTATACTAAGGCAATAAATTCTTGCCTATATTTGAGGGTGATACTGTTGTTACTGGTGAGGATCATATCAAATATTTTTTGAATGCTATTAATAATCTTGAAGTTGAAAAACAAGATGTAGTCCTTAGACTATTCTTTTAGACTCTATAAAATGATGTCCGTCAATGGTTTAATAGCCTTCAAGATAATACTATCCTTGATTTCTCAACTATGGAGTAACTCTTCCTTAGTTAATATAGAGAGAAGAAAAATGAATAATCCCTCTTAATTGAGTTACCTATTATGAAAAAGAAAGAAAATGAATTAGTAAAAATTTTAATAGGATATTCACCAAACTCAAAAATAAAATTCGAGTAGGATTAAGGCTAAATGATGACCAATCCATCTATTTTTACAAGAATACCTTGTTTGAAGATTTCAATTATGAGTTAAGGTAGAGAACAATGACTACCATTCATGCATGTATGGTGATGGCTATACAAATAGAAAGGAATATGATTGATAGTCATAAAATGAAAGTATATTCCTTAGAGCCTAGTATGCTTGAAAGAAATTCCAAGAAAGTAGAATTCTCTGTTCCTTATAAAATAGAGCAAGATCCTATAAACAAAATAGCTAATCAAATGAGAGAAATTTTTACCAGTCTAAACAATAGATTGGATAGAATAGAGACAGGGAAATAGAACAATCTTAGATCTGCACAATCTCAGGGTGAAAAATATACAACAAGGAGATACTAAGCCTTAATTCAAAAGAAATTTTAATAGAAGCTCAAACAATAATGGAAATGAAGAAGGAAACAAGAATCATAATGGAAATTGGAAAAAGAAAGAAATAAAAAAGGATATCAACTAGCTTAGATATATAAAATATATATATCTATAAACACCGAGAGTTATCAATCTCGAGGCGCCTATTTAGAAATTTTGGGTACCATTTTAGTTTAAATAGTTTAAATATTTTTTAAATATTTTAAATCCACTATAACTCTTAATTTCGGCGGATAATTTTCTTAATGTCGTCTTTTTTAATAAAATATTAATATTTTTTACGACGTGGCTGACCTTCCTGGATGCCATTGTAGGACACCTATCAGTGTAATTATATTCAAAATTTGATCCCTTCCAATAACATAGCATCAAATTATCCTTTTTATTGATTTGCATATGATGCACCACATAATTTTGTTGACTGTGTGATATGTCTGAGTATGTATACCAATGTTGATTTAAATTCTAAAATTGAAGAAGATATAAGTATTAATTTGTGTTGGACTCAAGAAGATAAGGTCAAAGAAGTTGAATTTTAAAAATATCTTGATATTTGTGCCACAAATCATAAACAAAGAGCCCTAGTCTTTGGAGAGACACAAGCCTTAGATAAGCCTTTTGACACGAGATTCAAAAGAATGAAACAAGGTAAGCTTATCCCAATAGCAGAAGAGGTAGAGGTCTTATAAAGAATACATTCTATTAACCTAAGGAATAAAACAATAGAAGATAGAACTAACAAGATACCTATAAATAGAAATAATGGGCATATTAGTAAAAATAAAAATTTCCCTAGAAAAAAAAACTATGGGGTAATTACTCATAAAATTTCAATTAGATGAAATAGTAGGTTATCCCTGAGGAATATGAGATAGAGGAATTAATTCAGAAACAAATAAATTATTTTCTTAATCAAGAATTTGGAAAGAAATTTGATGACAAGAAATACCAATTTTATGTTGTCGTAGAAATTGCCAAGCAAAATGTTAACATCACTTTTGAGGAGTTGATGACTATTCCCAAATATAGAGACTAGGTCTGTAAAGCTTTTAAGTTATCTAATCAGTCAAAGAATCAATCTGAAAGCCCCATAGGTCCATAAAATAATGTAGTCATAGCCGCATATTTAGTAAAACCTTTCTATATATCTCTAAAGTATACATCAGGCTATGGTGATAAATATGTTATTCATAACTGTATATTTGATAGTGTTGCTTTCATGAATGTAATGTCCAAAAAAGTAGTTGACCAACTAGGATTATCTTGTCATAAAGAGCACCCTCCCATATCTATGATGGATAATAGAAGAGTACCCCTACATTGGCATCATTACTGGATTTTTTTTCAATCTAGAACAATACCCTAATAAAGGTGTGGTAATGGATGTTGTAGTGGTATACGTAGACCCCTTCTTTTCCATTTTATTTTCTAGACATTGGGTTAAGAATTTAGGTGGAACTATTAAATTAGATTGATCGTATGCCACTATTTCAATGTAAGGTAAAGAAAAGGTCATCTTGAGAAGAGAACCTTTTAACAAGCATTCTGTAGAAATAAGGGAGCCTAATGATAATATGATCAATATGATGGAATCTATTGAAGAAAGAGAGTTAGGGGTATATTATATTTGGCATTCACCTTTCTTGTTGGAAGTTCCTGACGTTGAAAATATGGATCCCAAATTAAAGGATGAAGTTGATGTAGAAGTTGACAAGATTTTGACTATTGAATTGTGGACTATGACTTTTGAATATGCTAAATCATAGATATGAGTAGGGGTTGGGGTTATGTTGACTGATATTAATGGTAATTATCTTGGCATACCATACAAACTAAAGTTTTCTTGTATAAATAATGTTATAGACTATGAAGCTTTATTGCTAAGACTTTAAAAATCCAAAGAATTAGGTGTTAACTACCTAAAAAATAATGGGATGCAGAACAGATAATACAATAGTTAAAATTCAAACATCAAACTAAGCACCCCAAATTAAAGTAATACAAACATACCATACAAGATGAAATTGATAAATTATTGAATTTTAATTTGCAATATATCCCTAAAGCAAAAAAATCATAATGCAAATTTGTTGCCTATGAATGTTTTTGGAGCGGACAATCTAGAGATAGACACTTGCTTCATGGATAGGTTCCTAACTATATCTATCTATAAACCATTTGTCCTAGATAATGTTGTATATCTACAGGTCTTTCATGATGATATACACATTAATGACTTCATGACTCTCCAAAATGAGTTCTTTGATATTATATGTGATGAAAAGGATGAAGAAAAATTGAAAGATATTATTGGAGAACCCAAAATGGTCATACAACTAAAGATCAATATAATCCCTAGAGGTTTTATGTCTTTAGAAATCTTGTTTGATGATTTTGATAGGGATTACAAACCACTTTTCCAATAATTTGAAGTAGATGATTTCAATATTGGAACAAAGGATAAGCCAATATTTGTGAAAGTCAATAAAGCCTTATAAGAAGAATAAAAATAGCAATATATTAGTTTTCTTAAAAATAATAAAGATGTTTTTGTCTGGTGCTATGATGATTTAAGGGCATTTAATACTAATGTTATGACTCACATTATTCCTCTACAAGAAGGAGCAAAATATTTTAGGAAAAAACAAAGGAAATTCAATCCTACCCTAAATCCAATCATGCAAAAAGAGGTATAGAAATTATAAAAAAAATAAGGTAAAATTCTCTTCTTAGATTGCTAATTTAGTCTCAATTATGAAGAAAATTGGTGATATTAGACTCTGTGTTGATTTTAGAAATCTAAATAAAATTTCTCTCAAGGACAATTACCCACTCCCTAACATGGAGCAATTACTTCAAGTAGTAGTTGGAGCATCTAGAATGTCCTTGTTGGATGGTTTCTCAAGCTATAATCATATTTTAGTTACTTCAATATATATAAGTGTTGAATGATAAATATAATTTAAGGCTTTTAATGTTGAGTCTAATTTAAATATTGTTGAATGAAATATTGTGATAATCTAGTTATGATGTAATATGGATGAATATTTTACAATCCAATATAATCAATTAAAAAAAAATTATGTTGCTTACTCTGCATTCAAGTCAAGGATGAGAGATGCATGAGGTTACATTATTCTGCATACCAAATTCTAAGACAAAATCACTCATTGCAACATAATTATGAGCATATTATTATTGTGAACCATAGGGCTTGGGATGGTGAAGGACAACTCCCCAACTTAACTAATTCTATATAATGAGTTATGCTATTATCTTGTGTAGTAAAATAGTGCACAATAATGTACTTTTATGAGGCACAAAAAATTGAATGTACACAACTAGACAAAATGTTTCATTTACATATAGGAAGTATCAATATATGGACTATATAATGAAAGGCTCTCATGTAGAAGAACTAGAATGAAATCAAATCTTATTTATAATACAAGAAAAGTGTTGAAAATTGTGTGACAAATAGGTTATATAAAAAAAATTATAGAGGAAAACAAGCGAGCTAAGAAAAATATAAGAATTCTAAAGAAGATCAAGATTTTAGTCTATCATTATAATATATACATGTTGTAAAAATAATTGAGATATGAAGTGGTTCATCTTTCAATATACTAAGTTTTTTAAGAAAAATAGTTATGGAAATCTTTGATTGCTCCTTGGTTGGTACTAGATGATAAGATAACTAACAATATAATTCATTAACTATGGATTCGATATTGATGGTGGATGCTATTGATATTTTATCCAAAATTATGGTATTTAATTATGATGGGACAATGGAGCCATGTTTCCTTTACTGTGAAGATGTTGGTGTCACAGGTCTTGATATCATTTTATGATTATCACCATAACCAAGGCTACGGTTGGAGTTATATACAAATTTGGAATGAAGAGTAGATATGGTTTTAAGTTATTGTCCAAAGAGTCCTAATAGATGTCAATGGTTTAATCTTAGCTGATGTTGCATAGGAATCTATGAGCACTTGAGTATCTCCTACTTTGCTTGCATGATTTATCTCCTATAAAAGATAATGATCAACATCATCTCTTATTCTAGATGAATAAAGAGATGCTTGATTTAGTTTTGGATTCTACTATGTATTTACCATTTTTTTAATATTGAAGGGGCTATGTATCCCATGGTAATTACTCTTTGTGGTGGAATTAATCAATAGATTTGACAAGAAAGATATTAACTAAGGTTTAAATTTATGGGATATTGTAGTATCATAGACTTTATCAAATGATGATGATATGGCTTGTGTAAACTTGCATTAGAAATTTAATGTCCCCCTAAGTACAGTATAAAATCAATGATAAAATCATTCTCTCCTATTAACCACACATTGTTTAATGTTGGCATAATAACATGGAGGTTTGATCTTCTAATATAGACTAGATAATTTTTATTTATTCAAGAGGATCCAAACTCTATATCCAACTTTAAAAGTGTGATGATCAAAGAATTTATTTTCCTATTGATACTCAAATATTTTTTGAACCTTTTGATTGATGTATTATATGTTCTGTAGGAAGGATTTTACCTCCTTGTTATTGTTGGATTTTGTAGAAATTCAACACCCCTATTTTCAAATCCCACACAACTCCATTAGTCCATTGGTATTTTTAAAATTTAATCCAATTGATTGCAACATCCTATTTACAAAATGCCTTATATAGTCTTATTGGCCTAGCCCATATTCCCTTTGATAGTTTTCATCCAATAGGAGCATCTTGTTATCTCTAAAATTTATTGGATCATTTGATTTTTTATGTATAGATTTGAATTTATCCCTTTGTCCCATTTAGCATGTTCGTATTTAAACTTCATGCATATTTTTAAATCATCCATTACCTGCATTAATCTGCTACCTAAAATTTAATCTAAGTCATTCACAATTATTCATCCCCTTATCTATAAGTTGAGTGTTTTTCCATATCATCCATGGTCTGCATTAATTCGTATGTCTAAAGTCAATCTAAATCATCAATGTTTTCTTGTATACAAATAAATCTCCCCCTTTGATTTCTCTAGAGCAACTTCACCTAAACACCATTTAGATTTTATCATCTATGGAATGCTATTATCCTAGAATCACCAAAGAAATCTAAGCCTTCAAAAGGTTTCTATCGATTATATCATAGTCTGACATAATTAATGGCTTGAAAGTGCTCATGGATATAGATCAATGGTCCTAGTTGTAGCCATTATAGTTGACTTTTCAACCATAAAATCAATGTACCAAAATGCTCAAATGAAGGAATTTCAATGATAAATATTTATTCAGTAAGTCACTATGAATTGATTAGTTATTTTACTAACATATTTGATGCATGGGATTTTTCTCACCAAAATCTATGGTCTACGATAAGCCATGTGTGCTCCACTATACCTTTGTTTGAATGTGATCTCAAATCTATGGTATGTGTTTATTCTACAATTCACATTAACAGCTAAGACTGACTCAAATATTGATGACTTGTCTTGGAAACTAGTCATAGTCACTTCAGACCATCCATGTGTCATCCATCAAGCGAAGCCACCAATAGTTAGTGCTAAATGTAAAATATTGTAGGCAATAAATATAACTCAGAAGAAAAAGAAATAAATGAACAATTTTGTGTAAATGTACAATTTGGTGTAATTGTACAATTGAAAGTGAATGAACAATTTTGGGCAAAATGTACAATGTAGGGTTTGGCTAATTGTACAATGTAGGGAAATAAAATAGCATGTGAAATGGAACATAATGTAAAGACATGTGGATGAAATATAATTTGATAAAAATCAAATTAAGACCTTAGTAAACTTTAATAAAGTGATTTGGATGAGAAGTTATGGGTAGCACTTGTAAATATTGTGTTATCCTGAGAACCACTTTGGAATGGCCTAGGCAGGTATTATAAGCCCCCCATTTAATTTTTGTAGGATGTTGTTGATATGTGTTAGTGTTGTTCATTATTGGAAGAAGAACAATGATTGTTCCTGATTATCCATAGAGAATATTTTTTTTCATGAGTAAGGATCTAGATTGTGCATGTATGTTACAAGTTGTGTAAGAATTGTATATTCCTATACAACATTGTACTTATGTTGTTGGCCATGGAGGAATCATTCTATAAAAATAAAGGAATTCTTGTTTTCAATGATGTGTAATGACTATTTGGTTATATTTAATTATGTATGGAATGAATCTATGAACTTGTTGATAGAGAATAATCCATAGTACCATGTTGTAGATTGTGTTTTGTACATTTTGGTATTGCTATATGATTTATAGGTAATTAAAAACATTGACTATTGGATTTAGAGTAAGATATAAAATTGTATGTATGCATAATGGATTGCTTGATTGGTAAATATGTTGTTGGTGAAATCCAATCCCAAACCATGTTCAATCCTTAGATATTACATTGAAGATTGGAAAATGTATAAAATTGGACATGAGGGTTTATTGAAATCGTACAATTAGTTTACCTAACCATACAATTGGTCATAAATTCTTACTTAGGTTGGATTTGTAGCTTTTATAACTTGTCAAAGTGATATCGGTGATTTCCAAGTGGAAAATTGTAAGATTTACCGATAAAACTAAGTTATTGTCAATTAAATATTTCTAGTCTAGTGTACGTTTTGTAAAATCATACAGTTGGTTTCATTGTATGCTTGTAACTATACAATTGATGTATTTGTGACTATATAGTTAGTAATTAAATATTTTGGGAGTTGTACAATTGTAATCATACAATTTTACAATCATCTAAAATTGAGGGAAAGTCCTTGGGAAACATTTCAAAATCTATCATTCTACACCCCTCAATGGGAATAATTGGCTCGTGCTATATTTTGTGTCATTGCCTAATCGAATTTGGGTCAATAATAACTAGAAATAGTAAGTGGTGTGGATAAAATTGGATTGGATGACAAATACAATTCTACAAAGATATGGAATATGAGATTGCAAGGAAGAGCAAATTCTAGTAAGGAGTACAAGGATTGCTCAAAGGAAAAATACGAACAATCCAACAGATGAACTTGTAGTATAACAAGCATGGACTACAAATGAAGGAGTTAGAAAAATTGGGAAACATTGTTGCTAGATACAAAATAAGGAGTACAAGGACCACCAAGAGTCAACAAGAATGTTAGAGTAAGGGAAGATGTTGATGTAGAGAGTGTGCAAGGATACATCGTGTGGATGGTGAAACCTAAACAAGCAATAGGAATATTTTCAAAGGGTGCAAAGAACAAGAGTCAAAAACTAGAGCAACAATGCATGAGATCTCATGAAGGAATACCAGTTCCATAGTTGGTATACTAGTGAAGGAGACCATTAATTGAGGATGCACAAGAAATTGGGAGATGACTATTTGGTGAAAATAAGGTATCGAGGATAGAAACATCAAATGAGGAGTATCCAATTGGATCACCTATGGTAGGGAGGAATCATAATGGGATTCCTAAGGAATCTTCATCTAATGATGAAGAAGGAGGAACCCCACCAATGGCTAATATAGCCAAAATAACAAGAAAAAAAAGGTGTTCGCCCTTCATGAGAGAAGGGAAGGAGACCCTAGTAAGGCATATTGGTACATGTATGACAATTTGGAAAGCAAATGGTGTAAACCAACCAAATTAATGGTTGTAGCATTTTCCTACCACATTATGGAAACTCATGATAAACTGGTATCGAAAGTGAGATAATACACTGACCTTTCGATTATGGAATTCAATGTGAGATGAATTTATTAATGAATTTTATCTTATAACAGATGATGCTAAAATAATAACTAAAATATATACTACAAAGTAATGAAAATATGAGGATGTCAAATCATATAATCAAATATTAAAGCAACTGATAGAAAAAATGCAAATACCACCAGTATATGGGCTTATTAGATGATGGTTTCTTGATGGACTATTACCCAAATATCAAAAGAAGATGAAAGCAGATCCATCATCAACCTACAAGAGGCTCTAAAAAGAGCAAAGAATTTTGAAAGTGAGGCAAAACAAATGGCAACAGGATTTGTGGGACACTTCAAGCATGAGGACTTATATAGTGAGGATGATGACAAGGTGCATCATGCTATCCAATCATTTTGTAATGATTTTGATAAAATATTGAAGGAAATAAAATCAGACATGAGAAAAAATTGAAAGGATGTATGGTGTACTGAATGTAAAATTGAGGGACATATGAATGTGGATTGTCCTTGAAATGCATATTGTAATATATGTGATGTGTTGGGACACAAAGTGGTAAATTGTCCATTCAATTTGAAAGCAATGAGGTATCAAACCTTAAAAATCCAAGGGGGTGAGGAAAAATCCAATCCCTAATGAAATGGACAAGGTGCAACCAGTGGTCATAGGAATAACCATAGAGGAATGCTATTTTTGGGGTAAAAACACTAGTTAAATATGGTCATATTTCTATCACAACCCACTCATTTAAATTGTCAAACGAGAGAACTCGTAAACTTGCAAAGTACCACATTCAAGGTTAATTACAACACCATTCTGAGATGAGTCCACTAAACCTATTGTTGGGGGGAGTGTTGTGAAATATCATTGATTCATCCACACCAATTAAATCATGCATAAATAAAAGTATAGGAAAATAAATCACACCACACCATACTTGGAAAATAAAGGAAAGTAATAAATCACACTTGTGGAAATAAAAGATACATCACACTGAAAATAAATGATCTAATCTAGAAAGCAAATAGAAATTAGGGGAGGAATACTAGCTTGGAGTGGGCCCAGGCTCCAGCAGCTTTTGTCCATCTAGTTATGAAGATAAAATGCTACTGGAAGAACTCTCAAGCACTTTTATTAATATTGTAATACAATAATTGCATTCATCAACACTTCTTATAAAAATTACCTCTCTGTCTTAGAGAAATCTGTGTGTTTATATAGCACACACATAATTTCTTGTTATAGTGTTGTTACAACAGAAGGCCTGGTTACAGTCTAAACTAAGATAGTTTAGTTACTATAAAATGCGTATGATAAAAATAGTTAAACAAATTTTCATATTTTCTTAGAGATAGAATATTCTCAAGTTCGATCTTTGTGTTGCCCATGTTATGCTTCATCGAGTGGTTATGCATTTCTTCCAATACGGTTGGGATAGCTCATGTGTTTGGTATTCTACCAAGGATATCGTACGTGATGTGGAGTCAAAGTTTTACCATAGTCAACGGGGCCTTCTTTAGCCACACAATCAAGGTGCTTATTTTCAAGGTGCCTACTTGAAGAGTAAGGTGCCCTTGATGTATGACATCAAGGCACCTACCTAAGTATTAAGGTACCTACTTGACGAAGGGCGTTAAGGCACCTACCTAAAGAGTAAGGCACCCTTGATCAAGGTGCCTACCTAAATATTAAGACACCCTTGATCAAGGTGCCTACCTAAATATTAAGGCACCCTTGATCAAGGTTCCTACCTGAAGAGTAAGGCACCCTTGATCAAGGCACCAACCTGAAGAGTAGGGTGCCCTTGATCAAGGTTCCTACCTGAAGAGTAAGGTTCCCTTGATCAAGGTGCCTACCTAAAGAGTAAGGCACCCTTGATCAAGGTGCCTACCTGAAGATCAAGGAACCTTCCCAATATGCCTTAGATTTATTGAAGTAGAAGTATGCCAGGTCCACGTAGGACCTTGACTTAGTCAAAAGATGATAAAATCAAAAAATATCTACACAAAATACACTTCACACACAAATTAGATAATACACATAATTTTATTAAATAGATACATAATAATTCATAAAAATATACAACTCTTATTATACTGTCACACAAAAATCGTTAGAACTCATACAAAAATATGAGCATTTTTTATGCTCATCATCCCCCCATGCCTAATATGTGCCACACCCTCGTGGCACCTGAAGCTGGTAGTCAACCCCTTCTAGTAGGCCTTATCCTTCTATCTTATTTTCTTATTGGTGACCTTGGCCTTCCCTTTATCCTGGGGTTTCCATTTTTGCTGAGGGGCATTGGTCTATTGTGGCATGTCTTTGAGCTACGCTAGCTTCTGGCTATGCTGGGATGGCTTTCAGCTTTTGATTGTGTTGGCTTCCTACTACGCTAGTTGCACCTCCCTATTCTACTTGGCCCAACACCTATGTTGGGTATCGTAGCCATAATTGTTTCTCCATTCTAGAATGCAGCTTCTGCTTCCTACCAAAGATCGGTATGTTGAGGTCGTAACTCTTCAAATGGAATATCGAAGTCATCCCTCTGTCGTCTGACCACCCTAGCCTTGAATAACTAAGCATATTTAGGGGTGAGGCTAGCATTTTCTTTCGCGATCATCGCTACCTCTACTTCTAGCCTGAATATCCCCTGTCTCTCCATATACCTCCACATTTTGGAGGGTCATCCATGGGACGAACCGTATATCCACTAAAACTAATCTTCTATAGTAGGGTCGATGCAAATGCTAGGCCCTCTTTCAACCTTCTTGGCAGCTTTTCTAGCTACCTTTGCCACCTCAAATTCTTCATAGAGTCTTTCAAATTTCTCCTTCCACTCAATAAAATTCTTCATACCTTCCACCCATTCTTCGTCTAACTAGATGATCAGTTCTACGAATGTAACCTTGGCCTTGCTCTTGGACTTCTTCTATGATGTCCAAGGTGCCTTCCTCTTGGGCCTCTCTAATATTATAGTAGATTATATGGGGATGTCCTCCTTCCCCATGGGAGATGCTTCCCTATCAATATTAGAGGGTTCAGGTATCTACTTCTCTGGCCTTGAATCACCCATAGCTACTTCCCCTATTCTATGCTCGCCAATCGACTATTCTGTAGGCCCTTCCACTATGGGTACTAGTTTCTCCTGAGATTCCTCCTTAGTGTCGGGTTTAGGGCCTTACTGTTGGCTCTAACCTAAGTGGTCTTCATCATCAATAATATCTATAACAAGGGGTTCTGTTTGAAAAATAAAATTCCCATGTTCCTCCACAGTCATCTTGTCGGAAGCAAATGAACTCTCCCCTACCTCCCTGTCTTCATTTTTGGCATCGAACCTGAATTTCCCTAATGAAACTACCCTTTATGGAGAGGTTGGAGAGTTTGTGGGCACTTCAATTGCCCAATCTGTTTGGGTGTAGGTGTCTACTCATTCCACCACCCTAGCCTACAGCTATTGATTCTCTTCCTTGAGCTGCTAAACCAATTATTGTAGCTGAGCTACAATGGCCTCATACCTCTACATTGTCTTGGTAGTCATTTCTTGAAATCCATAAAAAAGCGCTTGCATTTTGAAATACTCACTATGCCAAGTGAGGCCTTCTTCCAGCACTGAGTCAATTTTTTGTCGTAGGTCTGCCGAAGGTTGCAGGTCCCGTGGACTTTGAGTCACCAAAGCTTGCAATGTTTGGGCTGCAAAATTGACCTTCGCATCTTCCTCTTCTTCCTCACTCGATAGAATTAGTTGTCATAGGTACCTCCTACCTCTTATACACTCTGTTCGGTGATTCATTGGTTCTACCGTATAATCGGGTAGATAAATTTGTCCTTCAACTATAGCATCTTGGGAGGTTTGGTTCCATTATCCTTATTCTTTGGATGACCCTCGTAATTTAGCTTCCTACCCTATTTCGATAGCAGACTGCATCTGTACACCAAAATTTTTGGCCCTCTCGATCGATAAGTTCTCTCTGTGTTCCTCGACATAGTTAATCAGGGTTGTAATTAGCCCATGATGGGCTAGGGTAGAGACTACTCCTCTATGATATCGGTAAGCCTCATCCTTCAGAGTGCTTTCTAGGTAGAATGGCACATTGATTTTTCACCCATGCACTAGGTGATTCAAAAATTGCATGTGGTTTGCATTCAGGTGGGAGTATTTTCCCATGCATGTGAAGAACCTTGCTACTTGTTCGAAGAGCTTCCGCAAGGGCTCTAGGAGGCTTTGTTTTGGTAGCCCTACAATGTCGAATCGGATGTTCCTCTACTCTAATAGCAGCTCTATGCATTGACTCGGCACACCCTCCTTGTAAATGCACTCTCCAATGAGGGGGAGGCCGGTAATAATGGAGATATACTCTAGCATGACTAGAATTTCCAGTCCACGTAGCTGAGTGACCTCCCCTCTCACAGAGGTAACAAAATCCTTTTTTGCTTCTAGGTCCTAGTTTTGGTTGACCAAGAGGTAATAATTCATCCACCTAGCCGCCTCAAACCATTCTTGAACTTCATCGCTAATTCCCTCGATACTACTGGGCTCATTCTTCTTGTGTGCATGGTTCTTCGATCGACCTCCCATGGTGAATTCTCAACTCCTTTTTCCCTGATTGGTTTGATGCCCTACTCTCATAGGAAGGCACCTTCTTATAGATCAAGGCACCTACCCAAAAAATTAATTTTGCATTGGGTTTGATAGGGTACACCACCCAAATTGATTTTCGGCATGACGTATTGGACATGGGGGGCCAATACGATTCTTGCGATGACATTATTTTTAGAGAAGTATTTAATCATGAAATATTATGTAAATATTTAACAAAAATCATGCGCATACCTGATTGGTTGTTCGTGCATTGTGGAGCATACTGATTCGGTAATCTATGATAAGGGTGATGGTGTATTCCCCATGTGTTGATTACGTTACCTTGGACACTACAACTCTGGTTTGCTCGAGGTCCCATGCTAAAAATGTGAGGGTCCAGTTGGTTCAGATAATAGGATGCATATCTCCCTTGGGATGTGCAAAAATCCTACCCAATGATTTTACAATATTTTTGGGTGACTTTAGATTTCCATCACATGAAATGATAACATCAGCTTAGACCGCTCCCTCGTGTCATCAAATTAGGTAGGTGCTTTCGATTAGATCAAGGTGCATGTATGATATCGAGGAACCTACTTGAAGAGTAAGGCATCTTTGATCAAGGTACCTACTTGAAGAGTAAGGTGTCATTGATCAAGGCACCTACCTGAAGAGTAAGGCACCATTGATCAAGGCACCTACCTGAAGAGTAAGGCACCCTTGATCAAGGTGCCTACCTAAAGAGTAAGGTGCCCTTGATCAAGGTGCCTACCTGAAGAGTAAGGCACCCTTGATCAAGGAACCTACCTAAAGAGTAAGGCACCCTTGATCAAGGTGCCTACCTAAATAGTAAGATGCCCTTGATTAAGGTGCCTACATGAAGAGTAAGGCACCTTTTGCATCGGTGCCTCATAGTTTTTTTTTTTGGCCATGCATCAAGGGTGCCTTGCCACTTATTCATTTTTTTTTTTGGAATTTTCAATTGAAGTTGAGCACCTCCATTAAAGCACATACCTAAAGAGTAAGGCACCTACTTGTAAAGTAAGGCACCTACATGAAGAGTAAGACACCTACCTCTAGAGTAAGATGCCTACCTGAAGAGTAAGGTGCCTACTTATAGAGTAAGGTACCTCCCAGAATATTAAGGTGCCCTTGTCATGACACCTACTAGAAGATTAAGGCACTCTCTTAATGTTGAAAAGTTAGCAGTAGATGATGCATTCTTTGATGTAGGGTTGATCAGGTCCTCCAAAAAATTTTATCGTGTTGCATCAACATCTACTTTGCCCAAGCACAAGGGTGAGTATTTTTCCTTTGCAGGGAATTAGTGCCCACATCTATGCTTGGATCAGAACTATCTCCTCATAAAAATGTGCAGGTTCATGGATGCTGAGCTAATTTAGGCCTTGTCTCCCAAGATGCCTATTTTTCGTACAATCAAGCCATTTCACCTGCAAAAGAAAATGAAAAAAAAAAAAAGGAAAATGTAGTTAAACGTAATCCATGCCTATTAGGCCCTGGCTCTCAGGATACCTGTAGCTTGCATGTGGGTGCTATCCCTGAAAAACACATTGTAAACTAGAAAGTAGTAAAATGTAGGTTTGGTGCAATCTCCTATTAGGCCCTGGCTCTCAGGATGCCTGCAACTTGCATGTGGGCACCGTACCTGCAACACACAAAAAATAAAAACTAAGAACTAAATTGTTTTCAGTGGACACCCCTGTGTCCACCATGTTACTAAGAAGTTGACATATTTTCAATTGGATGGGGTCTCCCCCATGCCTATTCTGGACTCCACCATTAAATTTTTGGACGTGTGATATGGATGCAGTTGGTGGTCGTTAACTGTCAATATGGTGTTGTTGTCGTCAATTATCTTGACATGCATAACACCATTTTTAATCAGCTCTACCACCTCATATGGTCCCATCCACCTCTGCATCAACTTACCCTTATGTTCCTAGAATCTAGAATCGTACAGTAATACCCAGTCTCCTTCCTTGAACTACTTTAACTTAATGTGGTGGTCATGCCATTATTTCCTTTACCTTTGGATGATTTCCATCTTTTATAGGGTGTCCATTCGATATTCATCCAGCTAATTTAGCTATCGAATCCTCTCCCTCTATGCATCGTCTAGGCTCAGGTTCAATTCTACTATAGTTCTAAGCATTTTAATTTCAAATTCGATGGGCATCATCGCACTCTTCCCGTATACTAGTTGGAATGGGGTAAAGCCTGTGGTTGTTTTCCATGTTGTTCTGTATGCCCATACCACCTTCGGTAGTCTTGCAACCCAATATTTCTTGTGCTATTGCACAATTTTTTTAGGATGTTCTCTAACTCCCTGTTGGTCACTTCTACCTATCCATTCACCTGTATATGGTAGGGGGTGGTTTTGTTATGTCGAACCCTGTATTACTTCATTAGCTCCTAAATTAACTTGGAGGTGAATTGGGGCCCCTAATCCATTGTAATCTCTCTGGGTACCCTAAACCTCATGAAAATTTGAGCAAATAGGAATTCTACCACTGTTCCTTCTTTGGAGTCCCTTAGTGCCTACACTTCGACCCATTTGGTGACGTAGTTAGTGCAGACTAGAATGTATCTCTTTCTAGTTGAAGGTGGGTTGATTGGCCCCACAAATTCCATTCCCCATTTGTCAAAGGGTTCTATGTGCACATGCGGTTGGAGAGGTATTTCATCCCTAGGGGTTGGCCTACCCATCCTTTGGCACTCATCACACTGGCTGGCATATTTGGCTGCATCTTTGAACAATGTAGGCCAATAATACCTAGTCTATAGGACTTTGTACGTAGTCCTCCTTCCTACAAAATATCCTTTGCATGGCTCATTGTGGTAAGCTTTGAGAACATCCAAAAATTCATGCTCAACTACGCACCTCCTCACGATTTGATCAGGCCCTATTTTAAATAGGAGGCCATCAATCCATGAAAAATATGTGCTCTTTTCTATCACCGTCTACTTCTCTCATGGTGAAAGAGTAGGGGATGTTCTATCGATGACCAAGTAATTAGCTATGTTTGTGTACCATGGTGTCTACTCACTGATGACAAAAAGATGCTCATATAGGAACTAGTCTTCCATGACTGCATGATCTAATGGTATTAGTCTGGACAAGAAGTCTGCTACTATGTTGTCTTTTTCAGGTTTATCCATGATGGTAATATCAAAATCCTATAGAAGTAGGAGCCATCTAATGATTCTATCACTAATTGTAGGTTTACTCATTAAATATCGGATAGTCGCATGGTCTGTATGGACAAACACCTTGTAACCCATAATGTAGTGGCAAAACTTGTTGATGGTGTGCACGATCATGAGGAATTCCTTCTCTATCACCATGTAATTGAGCTCGAATCTAGTTAAATTCTTGCTGACATAGTAGATGGCATAGAATTCTTTGCCATCCTTCTATCCCAGGACCACTCCAATTGCATTATTGGATGCATCAAAATAAATGTGGAAAGGGATGGCCCAATTTGGGCCCCATAGGACTGGGGTAGTAATCAGCTTTTCTTTCAATATTTTAAAAGCTTGTTCATAGTCTTCGGTCCATATGAATTCCATGTCCTTGGAGAGCAATGTGTGTAGAGGTTTAGCAATTTTGTTGAAGTCGATGATGAATCACCTATAGTATCCAATGAAGCCAAGAAAACTCCTCACATCCCTCTACATCTTAGGACTAGGCAGGTCCTTTATGACTTTGATTTTCTTTTTGTCCACCTTAATCCCTTCCACTGAGAGGTGGTGTCCCAGCACTATTCCTTCATGCATCATCATGAAGCATTTTTTGTTGTTGAGGGAAAAATTGTTTTCTTCGCATCGCTGGAGTACTCGTTCCAAATTAGTCATTGCTTCATCAAAGGTTTCACCATAGATGGTGAAATCATCCATGTAAACTTCCACTACTTCCCCCATCATGTCTAAGAAGATGCTCAGCATCACTCTCTAAAAGGTGGTTGGTGCGTTGCACAATCTAAAGGGTAGGACTCTGTAGGTGAACATCCCCCATGGGCAGGTAAACATCGTCTTGTCTTGGTCCTCCTCTCCAATATGGATTTGGTTATATCCACTAAACCCATCCAGAAAGGAGAAGTACTTTCTCCCTGATAGCGTATCCAAGACTTGATCAATGAAGGGTAGCAAAAAATGATCTTTCTTGGTTGCCTTGTTCAGTGACCTGTAGTCGACACAAATCCACCATTTCCCATTTTTCTTGGGAACCACCACTAGTGGTGACACCCATTCACTGTTAGATATGGGGTAGATAAATCCTACTGATAGGAGCTTCTGTAACTCTACCTTGATGATATATTTCATGGTAGGGTTCATCCTCCTTTGTGGTTATCTGATTGGAGTCACCTGCTCTTTGAGATAGATTCGATGGGTGCATATTTTTGGGCTGATTCCCTTCATGTTTGAGTAGTCCCAGGCAAAGGCTTGTTGATTCCTGGTTAAAAATTCTTTTAATTCTATTAGTTGTGTGGGTGTCAACCCACTACTAATATTTAATGTTCTACCAGACCCTATTTTGATCTATCTGGTGTGGTGATCTTGGGTGCCGACCAATGGTGATTCGGGAATAATAGGAGGGGACTCTCCATGGAGGAAATTCGTAATGATGTCATCTTCATCAGCTTCCTCCTCCAATTATTTCAGTGCCATCACCAACTGGAGCATTGACAATGACCCATCCTCTTGGTTGTCCCACATGGGCTCTCCCAACGTGTCTACGGACTGTGCAAGGGGAGATATTTTCAACCTTTTGACATTTTAACCATTTGAAATGGTCATTTTTCCATCATGGTAGCTGATGTAGGCATCGACTATTGCTAGCCATGGCCTCCCTAGGATGAGTGGGTAACCACCCAATCTTGATTTGGACTGTAGAACCAAGAAATCTATAGGGTACTCCCATGCATCCACCATCACAATAATATCTTCTAGCATCCCTTTCGATGCTACAATTGACCTATCGACTAGCTATAGCACCATCTTGGTGGGCTTCAAATTTGTGAGCCTCAACTTCTGCATAGTTTCCTTTAGCATAACATTGATGGTTGCACCCAAATAAACCAAAGTGTTAGCCAACAAATGACCACCTATTTTTACAATCAAAATTGGACTGCCTGGATCTACGTATTTAGGGTGGCATGCATTTCCCATCATCAAATCAGCCAACTTCCCTACTACGTTGATGGTCTGGGCCATATTTCATCTTGGCCTCCTCAAACAGAGTTCCTTTATTGCTTTGGTGTAAATAGGAATATCTCTGATAGCTTGAAAGAGTGGGATGGTAACAGTTAAATTCCTCAAGCTTGAAAGGATATCAAACTCAGGTTGTATCGGCTTCTTCTACTCTTGTAACCTTTTGGGAAAAGGAGCTTCTGTTTTCTCAGCAACGTGTTCTTCTTCAACCTCTTCTACAAGAGGTGGTTCTCCTACATTTTCCTCCTCTTATACCAGGGGAGGAACTTCTACTCCTAACCGCCTACCTGATCTAAGTTGAATTGGATTACAACTAATATTATACATTGGATACATCTCTCCTTCCAGTTGGTACATGGGTTGGTTTACCTTGTTATTCGAGTTGATCATTGGCTGTGCTGGTAGCTGTGTAGGTCTCGCTATAGGAAGATCCAATATGCTTTACTATGGTGGAGCCTGTACCATATTCTATGGAGTTGAGTTCCATGAACCATGGTTTCTCCATTACTGCCTAGATTACTGGTATGACATCCATGGGTGTTGGTTGGAAAATGAGGCCCCTGGAGGTGCGTTCATCCATGGTGGTGGTCCCCACCACCCCATATTGGGTGGTTGAACCTACCCTTGTAGCATGTAAGGTCCTCCTCCATATGGTGGCATTCCACCTGGCATATTCCCCATAGGGGGTTGTTGCCAATTCCTTCGATTACCCACGAAATAAGATTCGGTGACTTCAACATCCTCCTTGATATTTGGTAGTTGTGGGTACATTCGAGTCTTATGATTTTTTTGGAAAATAGCACATACTCTAGATTTTTTCTCTGGGTATGCATTCCTTGCATGCTTCCCTATGCATTTTGGGTAGAAGTAGGCTACTGCAGCTTCTTTCTCTTGCTTCTTTTTCTCTAGCAGGAGCATGTCCAACTGCAATGCTAGAGAGGAGAGCATTTCACTCTTCAAATCTTCTAGCATATTGCCTATCTCCATCTTCATGATTGAAGTAGTTTCTTTCATGGTCTTGGAAGTTGGTTTACCTCTTCTTCGTGAGTAGTTCTGACACAATTGTCAGATGTCTTCCATTGGGTGTTGGTAAACATCACCTCTAGAGATTAAGTTGAGTGCTTCGAGTGATTCGTTGTTAAGTCCCCTCAAGAAAATACTCTTGAGGGACTTGTCACCTAGCTTCGTATGAGGGGATATCTATAGATTAAAGTTGAATCTTTCCCAGTATTCCTCCAAGGATTCGTCCTCCTTCTACGTCATGCTCAGAACCTCCTCCCTAGAGTCTCGTGCTCTACCAAAGTCTTGGTACTGCTCTAGGAAGAGATTTTTAATTTCCTCCCAGGTGGTGATCTATTTGTTCCCCAAGTTGATGAACCAGCATAGGCCGAGTCATCCAATGTTGAAGGAAAGAGCTTCAACTTCTGGGCATCTAATTTATAATCTATGGACCTGCACAAGGACATCGAACTTAAATAAAAATAGGTTAGGATCTTCTATTGGGTATCCCCTGAAGGTAGGAATATGGGTAGGGGATATGTTTTTCATTTTGGTATCTCCTGCACCTTCTTCTATCGGGAAGCTAAAACCAGTCAAAGTCTCTTCAACCATTTTTTTAGGAAATGTGGTCTCTAATGCAGATTCTATAGCCTTTCGATCATTTTGAACCTTTTGTACGAGAGCCTCTAAGTCAAATGGTGTTATGGTTTTATCCTCTATGACTTTCCACAACAATTCCTCTTTGGAAGGTGTCCTTTTAAATATAGGATTTTGTATAATCAGCTCTTTTCCTAGTTTGATGGGATGAGGAAGAGCTTTGTGCAAAGATAGGGTGTTCACTCCAGTGCACTACTGATGGTGATTGAGGAGAGTCTAACTCAAATTTAGAATTTTTGGCTGACTTAGATTTTTCCTATGGGCTCTGCTTTATGAAATGATCATCGGGTCCTCTTTTCCTCAATGGACTCATGCAAAGTCAGATGGAAGGTTTAAGGTATTGTAATTAATCTATTAGTGGTGCTTCCCTAGAAATGACACCAAAATATTGGGGCAAAAACACTAGTTAAATATGGTCCTATTTTTGTCACAACCCTCTCATTTAAATTGTCAAACCAGGGAACTCATAAACTTGTGAAGTACCACGTTCAAGGTTAATTACAACACCATTCTGAGATGAGTCCACTAAACCTATTATTGGGGGAGTGTTGTGAAATATCATTGATTCATCCACACCAATTAAATCATGCATAAATAAAAGTACAAGAAAATAAATCACACCACACCATACTTGGAAAATAAAGGAAAGTAGTAAATCACACTTGCAGAAATAAAAGATACATCACACTAAAAATAAATGATCTACTTGTTAGTCAAAAAGTGACTAACTACACAAAAATAGCTGATGCACCTTTTTGCATATTTTCCAAGAAGACCGAAGTAGCCCATATGCTAAAGATCAAAGAAAAAGCAAAATACCGCAAGGAGGTAAAAGTGTCGCGATATCACGACATGTTGCATTTTCGTGGCTAAAAGCAACAAAAAGGAGCAAGGAGGTAAAAGTGTCACGATATCGTGACATGTATTTTCGTGGCTAAGAGCAAAAAAAGGGAGCAAGGGGGCAAAAGTGTCGCGATATCATGACATGTTGCATTTTCGCGGCTAAGAGCAACAAAAAGGAGCAAGGAGGTAAAAGTACGTGACATGTTGCATTTTCGTGGCTAAGAGCAACAAAAAGGAGCAAGGAGGTAAAAGTGTCGCAATATAGCGACATGTTGTATTTTCGCAGAAAAGAGCAACAAAAGGGAGCAAGGGGGAAAAAGTGTCGTGATATTGCGACATGTTGCATTTTCGTGGCTAAGAGCAACAAAAAGGAGCAAGGAGGTAAAAGTGTCGCGATATCGCGACATGTATTTTCGTGGCTAAGAGCAACAAAAAGGAGCAAGGAGGCAAAAGTGTCACGATATCACGACATGTTGTATTTTCGTGGCTAAGAGCAACAAAAGGGAGCAAGGGGGCAAAAGTGTCGTGATATCGTGACATGTTACATTTTCATGTCTAAGAGCAACAAAAGGGAGCAAGGAGGCAAAAGTGTCATGATATCGCGACATGTTGCATTTTCGTAGCTAAGAGCAACAAAAAGGAGCAAGGAGGTAAAAGTGTCACGATATCGCGACATGTATTTTTGTGGCTAAGAGCAACAAAAGGGAGCAAGGAGGAAAAAGTGTCGCGATATCGCGACATGTTACATTTTTGCGGCTAAGAGCAACAAAAGGGAGCAAGGAGGCAAAAGTGTCGCGATATCGCGACATGTATTTTCATGGCTAAGAGCAACAAAAAGGAGCAAGGAGGTAAAAGTGTCGCGATATCACGACATGTATTTTTGCGGCTAAGAGCAACAAAAGGGAGCAAGGAGGCAAAAGTGTCACGATATCGCGACATGTTACATTTTTGCGGCTAAAGAGAAGAGAAAGAGCAAGAAGGAAAAAGTGTCGCGATATCGCGACATGTTGCATTTTCGTGGCCAAAAGTGACAAAAGAGAACAAAGAGGCAGAAGTGTCGTGATTTCACGACATGTCACATTTTCATGATGCAAGAAGAAGAATCAAGCTGAAGACATAGAAATGTCATGATTTCATGACATGTTGCATTTTCGTGACTCAAAAAGGGGAGGCAGGCAGAGAAGCAAGAGTGTCGTGATTTCGCGACATGTCCGGTTTTCGCCAAGGAAACAGAGTATATTTTTGGCAACTGGGACATGCACTAACATCTGGTGCTGATTTCTAAAGAATGGTCAGTTGATTATAACCTGGCAGGTCCACTGGACGATTGCAGAATAATAGGCTCATCTAAATTTAGCCAGAAGGAAATCTATCCAATCTGCGAGAAATCCGTTGTATATTCTTAGAAACTGTAGACAATTACTTGTAATTGATTGAAGAAATTAAATGTACATAGTAGAAGATACTCTTTTTAGGGTATAAATAGGAGTGAGTCGACCATGAAAAAAGGTTGGCTCTTGGACGTTTACAAGCTTGATGTACATGTACTGGATTACAAGCAATAAAAGATTTCTTCTTCTGGCTTCGAAACTTTTGTGTGCAAGTGTATGTATTTGGTGTTTTAACTTTTATTCATTCTAAGCTTTATAATGTATCTGTTCTAAAATTTGGACTGTGCACGTATAAATCTTATTTCTAGAGTTGAACTTTAAAATATATTTACATGCTTTTAGATGAACATCTAAAAGTCATACTCAGGAATTCATGTTTTCTATAAAGAAGATATAAAGAAAACTCTGAAAGTAGTAATCTGCATTATCAATGTTTGTTGTTGTCCAATCTGTACCGTGAGAAAATTTCTAGCTTAGGCTATATTTCCCTTATCTCTTGTTCCCCTTTTCTCTAAAAAACTCAAAGGAACCAGCCTTCTCTAGAGACTAGACAGATGATCTCAAGCAAGATCTGTCTATTCAATGTTGGCAAAGTCTAAGGTGCAACACTATTAACCGAAGGTAGATTTTGTTCCAACAGTTTTTGGCATGCCCGGTGGGACCAGCAATCCCACAGTATTGTATAAGTTTTGGTTTTTTACCTTAAGAGCCTTTTTTTTTGAAAATCTCAAGAAAAACCACCTGGCGACTCCGTTGCAATTTAGACCATAAAAGAAAGACCTTGTCTAGAAACCTTCTGGTTATATAGCCATATGATAACTAGATCTCGAGCTAGAACTCTGAAGAACCTATCGAGTTCTTTGAACTACATCTCGAAAGCCTAAAGGCACACCCTATGCTAGTCGCATGATAAAATCCGCCTGGCACCATTAGCACCTCTTTAACACCCATTGTAGGAGCATCTACAAGCAATCCTATAGTAGTTGTAACTCCTTTAGCAATCATGGCAGCCACCCCTACCCCAGCCCATCTTGTGTGGAATCAAACTAGCCCTTTGAACTTGGGAGCACACCACCAAATTCCATAAGCTGCACTAAAAGCATTACCGACCTTTGACGGAATAGGCAAAATAGCATATGAACACTATTTAGATGTATCATCGCTAGCATCTATTTACAACATCACTCAAGAAGATGTAATGGTCAGATTTTTGGTTATATCTTTGAAAGGAAAGATGCTCTATTGGTATAGAGTGCTTCCCGTTGGATCCATTACTTCTTGGGTGGTACTTTTCGGTCGTCTGGTCGATGAATTTAATATACATGCGGATCCTTTCACATTGCTGAATCAATTCACTGTCATTGAGAGGCATCCACAAGAAGAAATCCAAGATTTCAACATCAAATTTACCAGAACTTGTGATAGAGTACCGCAAGGCCTAAAACCCATGAAATAACAAGCTATATGCTATTATTTAAGGGCTTTTGATTCAGATCTCAGTATGATAATAAGGCAATCCCGTGTAACCACTTTTCCTAGGATCTATCTAGAGGCAGCAAAGGGCGAAGCTGATCTCATCGCTACAAAAAGATATCCATCAAAGAGTCTATTGCCAATTGTACCAGAGCTTTCCCAAGCATCAATTTCTAAACTTCCTGTACTCCCATCAATGTAGGCCCTCCCATCTATAGTCGCACCTCCTACATTCCTTGCATTACCAACCACACCCCTTGCATCAGCTCCCCCCAATGATCAATACACGACCATAATTGATACAATGAAGACATTGTCAAATGAAATGGCGTCCATGAAAAAGAGAGAGGCGGAATGGAATATCCAAGCAAGAATATTTCCATAGATACAAAAGGAAGGTGCTTCAACAAGTGGAAGAGGACAAGATAAAAAAAATGTGGTGTATGCGAATGAGATAGGAGATAATGGAGAACCCACTAATTCTGACTACTGGTGTACCACTTGCAATGATCCTCATGGAGAGGATTCATGCATGATTCATCAACATCATGTGCAAGTGGTTATCAATGAGAGAGTCAAAGAAAATAGCAAGGGACAGGTGAACATAATTAGAGAAGTCCACCACAATTTGGCAATGCCATCCATGGAACAAGTCTCAGTCCTGACAAGGTCGGGAAAAAATTCGTTACAAGTCGACCCTAAGGAACTCCAACCACTAGGTTTTCCTCCTGCCCCCAGGGCAACTCCACAAAAAAACTATTCTAATGAGAAAGGACGTTCTGACCCTCCTCATACTTCTGTGGCTACACCAAGAAAATAATTTCCTCCTAGAAAAGGGAGGGAGGCTCAAGAGCAAGTGAAGGAAAGACTCATATTTCCTTCATTGATAAAAAGGAAAAGAAGAGAAGCCATGTAGGTCTATAGAGATAGATACGACACATCTACTAGTGGAAGGGAAAAGAGTGCTGAGGTATCCCCCACTGCAACCCTTTTGTTCAACATTGCAGAAGAAATGAAGAGGACTCCTTCCAAGATAAGCATGTATGATGCACTACAAATTCCTGGTCAGATTGACCTCCTCCAAGAGTCCCTAAATTTAAAAAATGATGCCTCCTTCTCAAATGTCATACAAGCAAATGTGGTGCCAACCTCTGGGAAAAATAGATCGCCCCCATTCTATCTATCTTTGCAAATGGAGGGGTGGATAGTTCACAATTGCATGATTGATTCAGGGGCCGCAACTACGGTGATGCCGAAAGTCGTATGTGACATAATGGGGATGGAATATACTCGAAGTCATCCTGGTGTGTTGCAATTATATGGTACTCCAGTAAAAACTATTGGGGTGATCAAAGATATCCCTATTCAACTCCACAGAATTCCAGAAGTAGTCATCATACAAGAAGTAGTCATTGTAGACTTAGAACCATATTTCGGTATGTGTTTATCCAGAGAGTTCACAGCCAAACTGGGAGGTTATCTATCACTAGATTATTCACATTTGGAGGTACCTTTCAAAGGTAAAAGAGTCAAGATCTACAATGAAAAACCATCTACTTTCCATGTGGAAATACTGGAGGAAACAACTACCATCAACATGATGTCCGAGGAATTGGAGAATATTGATCTAATGGAAGAAACCATGGAGGAACTCCAATCTGAAGATCAGTTTTTGATGGAGAATTTCAATGCTATGGTAGAGACAGAAATAGGAAGCTATTCCATTGAAAAACCAAAAAAGCTTCCTATTGCTGTCCCTAAAACAGATGATTCAGACAACCAGTTATGGAAATTGTACTTTGATGGGTCAAGGTGCAAAAATGGAGCAGGAGCTAGAATTGTTCTGATTTCACCTACTAGAAAAGAAAAGGTTTTTTCATATAGGTTGACATGGAGTTGCACCAACAATGCGGCTGAATATGAAGCTTTGTGTTTGGGACTTAAGAAAGCTAAAAAATTGGGTGCAAAATAGCTGCTGATCTATGGAGATTCAGATCTGATTGTTAAACAGGTTACTGGTAAATGCATTTGTAAGCAGCATTACCTAAAGGCTTAAAAAAAAAAAGTGTTGGATATATCAGAAAATTTTGAATCACTAAACATAAAATCTATTTCCAGAGAGAAAAACACACATGCAGACCTGTTAGCATCAGTAGGATCAAATTTTTACCCAGTCAGCAATGTTATTCAGAATTCTAAAATAGTTAGACTTATATACAGGCCTTCTATTCCTGACAAGGACATTTTTTGGTAGGTATTTGAAAACGACGAGTAGATCCTAGATTTTTTGATTCATGAGATGAATTGCTCTACAAAAAGAGCGTTACAAGAAGAGGACGAAGAGAGCCTTATTCAACTAAAAAATAATCATATCCCCAAGGGACTGATCACCCTGGAGAGCCTTTTCGACAATAGCGACAGAGCTGTAGGTCGAAGGATCAAGGTATATGAACGCCGATATAAAGAAATAGAACTAGAACCAGGAAAATGGATCAAAGTGGGGACCGATTTTACAGTGGTAGAACTAGAACAAATAAAACAGTTATGTAGAGAATATCTAGATATAATAGCCTGGACTTATAGTGATCTAAAATTGTATAGGAAAGAGGTCATTCAGCATACCATCAAACTAGAGGAAGGAGCTAAACCTTTTAGGCAGAGGCAGAGGCCTGTGAATCCTAAAATTGAAGCCTTAATGAAATAGGAGTTGTTAAAACTCATGCAGGCTAAGATAATATACCCAATCAAGCACTCTACCTGGGTGGCAAATTTAGTTCCAATCCACAAGAAAAATGGAGAAATATGACTATGCATCGATTTCAAAATTTTGAACAGAGCCTCTTTAAAGGATCACTATCCTTTACCCTAGATTGACCCAATCCTTCATACTGTGGCGGGAGCAGAAATTTTTTCTCTATTAGATGACTTTTCTGGTTACAATCAAGTTTGGATGATAAATGAATATCAATACAAGACTGCGTTCACCACTAAGTGGGGGACATTTCCATACCAAAGGATGCCCTTTGGATTATCTAATGCAGGAGCAACTTTCCAAAGAGCCATGGACGTAGCTTTTGGGGAGCTTGCGAATAAAATTATTATCATCTATTTAGATGACATGACTATTTTTTCTCATGACAAAAAGGACCATGCCACTCATCTACGGCAAGTGTTTGAGAAATGTAGGGAATTTGGAATATCACTAAATCCCAAAAAGTCTATTTTTGCTATGGAGGAAGGAATACTCCTTGGGCATGTTATTTCTAAAGCTAGGCTTTCGATTGACCCTAATAGAGTGAAGGCACTCCTTGAGTTGTCACTTCCAGTTAACAAGAAAGGTTTGCAGTCTTTCTTTGGGCAAATAAATTTTGTCAGAAAATTCATTGTAGACTTTGCACAAACGGTTAAACCAATTACTGAATTATTAAAAAAGGATGCTCCTTTCAAATGGATAGAGCCAAGGAAAGAAGCTTTTCAAAAAATTCTAGAAGCCATCGCTCAAGCTCCTGTGCTAGTTAACCCTGACTATTCCCGAAGTTTCATACTATATGCTATCGGAGAACAAAATAGTTATGCTACAGTTCTCACTCAAAAAGGAGCAGATAATGAAGAAAGACCCATAGCCTTCCTGAGTTCCACCATGCACAAACATGAGGAAAGGTACAGCTTCATAGAGAAACAAGTATATGCAATTATGAAATCCTTGAATAAGCTTAAACACTTCTTATCCCAGAGTCAGACAATGGTTTATGTTATTCATCCTGATGTAAGGAATTTTATAATTCAAGGAGAACTGGGTGAAAAAAGAGTTGTATGGGTGACTCGCATCCAATAGTATGATGTAGAAATACATCCTACTAAAATAATTAGACGGAGAGCTTTGTGCCAAGAATTTGCCAAGCAAGCTGCAAGTGGATATGGGGAGAGCCAACTCGTCATGGCGAACATAGAACAACACCAAGACAGAGTAAGTTCAGGTTGGATCGACGACTTTGTGAGGTATTTTCAGACTGGGTCATGTTCTGAAGATATGAACGCTTCCCAGAGAAGGAGATTCAAAACCCAAGCATTGAAATATACCCTTCGAACAGAGGGGTTGTACAGGATTAACATCAATGGTGTATTGTTAAAATGTGTTCTCGATAATGAAAAGCATAAGGTGTTAGATGAATTTCACGGGGGTTTTTCAAGGGGACATTATGTAGGCCAAACTACAGCTTTGAAGCTCCTTAGAGCTGGATGTTATTGGCCTTCCATCTTCTTGGATACGTACAAAGTGACCCAGAGGTGTGAACAGTGTCAGAGGTATGTGGGAAGAAATATGAATGCACCTATGCCCTTAAAAGCTATTCAAGTCGAGGAACCATTCCAACAGTGGGGGTTGGATTTCGTAGGGATAATAGAGCCAAACTCATCATCAGGCCACAAATACATTCTCACTACCACGTACTACTTCACCAAGTGGGTAGAAGCAGTGCCTATGAAGAAAGTTGATTCAGAAGTTGTGATAGAATTTTTCAAAAGTCTAATCACAAGGTTTGGCATACCATATTCTTTGATTACAGACAATGGATCCCATTTCACTAGTGCAAAGATGATCGAATTCGTTAGTAGATATGGAATTTACCTGAAGACTTCCTCTAATTATTACCCACAAGGTAATGGATTAGCTAAGTCTACTAATAAGAATCTTCTAAGAATTCTGAAAAGAACATTAGAGGACAATAAGAAGAACTAGCACTCACTCCCGAATCAAGCCCTGTGGGTCGACATAATCTCAATCAAAAAATCAATCAATACATCGCCATATGCTTTGGTTTATGGCAAAGAAGTTGTTCTGCCGATTCATATGGAGATACCCACACGAAGATGAAGGTCATCCAATGGATGCCTGACTGATGCAACTTTTGCAGCTTGAAGAATCTAGGGAACAGGCCTACGATCATCATCAAAAGCATATGGTAAAAACACCCGGGTGGTTCGATAAGAAAACCACTTTCAGGAAATTTAAAACAGGTGACCTGGTATTAAAATGGAATGTCAAGAAAGCAAATCCAAGACACCATGACAAGTTTGATGCATTCTGGGAGGGGCCATTCGAAATTGTTTCAGAAAAGCAATTCAATGCCTTCTAGTTAAAATATCAATATGGATGGGTTCTACCCATCACGGTGAACGCTTTTCACCTAAAATTGTATTTCTAGTAAAAGCTATAGATCACCATTATATGTACAGTATATTATAAGTTTGAAGTTTTGTAAATATTTCCCTTTTTACGGCCTAATATTTCCAGAGGACAAAAAGAAGAACTGGAACTCACTCCTGGGGAGGAAGTTTCCCTGTTAGAATCCCTCCAAGCGTAGGAAGTGGTCATTCTTCTACTCCTGAAGTGTCCCAGCCACCTGAGAAATCCCAGTAGCCAAAGCTAGGACTAGCTCCTAGAATTGAATTTTTTTGTTCTTCAGACAAAGGTTAAAAACCTAAGTGGTAAAATAAAGGTTCTGATGAAAAACTTAAGCTCGACTAGTTTGGCGGGAAAATTTTTGAGCAGGCGAGAGGCGATGTTCTAGGGTTTCTGGAGCGAAGGAAAATCCAGGGCATCAGGTGGGTTGCCGTAGTGTTTTTCTGGTTACTGTGGATCTGAAGGAAAGTCTGCTGCCCCAGGAGGGTCCAATGGGGACTCCTCCGGATCCTCTCTCTGGGAGAAAGAGCTCTTTCGCTGAATTGCTAAAAGAAAATTCTTCGTCTTCTAATGACGAAGCTCAGAGAAATACTCTTCATACGCTCTTCAAGAACGCTGGAAAGAGCTCAACAGCACATCGAGTCAATGGATGCCTTCCGCAATCCGTCTCAAGACCCAAGATTGTCATCGAGCCAAAGATGGTCGAAGACACAATCATATACAGAGCCAACCATGATCTGATCTGTAAATTCATGGGTATTCGCCCTACCCTGAATTTCTTGCATACCTGGGTCAGACAAAACTGGGAGCCTCATGGTGAGTACTCCTTATGGTTTATTAGCAATGGGTATTTCATTGTTAGTTTTTCTTCTCTAGCCGATAGAAACAGGGCTTTTGAATCGGAAAAGAGGAACCACGGTCCGGCGAGGTTATTTGTTCAACCCTGGAGAGTGGGTTTCGATCCTCGTATTGAACCCACGGCTGTCCCGGTTTGGATCCGGTTGTATGCTCTTCCAATGGAGTTTTGGGGTGAGCAGGTTTTGGAAATGATCGGTAACTCCCTCGGTAGACATTTGGGCGTCTCCAAAGACACCATAGAAGGAAACACAACTATTTTTGCAAGAATTTGTGTGGAAATGGATATTAGCCAGCCTCTACCGATAGAGGTGGAACTTGAACTGGCAGGACTATCTTGGATCCAACAGCTAGATTATGAGGCTCTGCCCTTCAGATGCAGAGTTTGCCACAAACATGGGCATTTGGCCCGATTTTGTCCAAATATTTTGAACACAAAAATGGAGGCCCCGCTTGGAATGCCAAATCACCCTAGGGAGGGTAAGTCAACTCTTACCAAAGAACCAACCAATACTCCTCAGGGTAAAGATGTTCAGAAAGATGGCTTTGAACAGCCCAAAAGAAGGAGAAAGCAAAAGAAAAATGGTAAGGAGCAATCACAACTCAAGCCAGCCAATAGGTATGAAATTTTTAAGACACTAGTGGACCAAGAGGATCAAGTCATGGAAGGAGTGGATGGGAATATTGAAGACAATAACATCCACGCTCATGCTTCTCCTTCATCTCCCACCGTCATAGAACAGGTAATTGAGTACACTGAGTTACCGCAGTCAGAGAATGCAGGGGCATTGATAGTGCACTCCCAAGCGCAGCCAATAATCAAGGATGTCAGCATGGGAATAGCAAAAAAGAATAGAGAAAGGCCAGCCCTAGGGATAACTCAGGTGGAAAAGAGATCAAAAAATAGCAACTCTCAAGGAGCGGGCAGAAAATCAAATAAGGACCTGCTAGCAGTTCAAGGAGACAAACTGATCACTGGAGGATCGGTGAGGACAATTGATTCTTACTGCTCTCAAGGTTTTCAATGATTATTCAATCATGGAATATTAGGGGTTTAAACAGTAGAACCCATCAATCTGCTGTTCAAAGACTCTTAGGAAAATGCAAAACAGATTTTTTGCTTATCCAGGAGACCAAAATGTCGTTAGATCTTATGTGTAAAATAGTTAACAGAATTTGGAGGGGCGCTGGTCATATGGATGTGGCTGCCCAAGGTGCCTCAGGGGGGATTGTCACTCTTTGGAACTCTCTGGAATGGACTGCAATAGAACATATAGCCTGGAGGGGTGTTCTCACATCTCATTTTAGGAATAATGTCACAGTTGAACATGTTTTAATCACAAATTTTTATGGGGCTCAAAACCTTGATGGCCAGAGGCTTCAATGGAAAGTTGTGCATAACATGAGGACCTCAAGGGAAGATTTAGACTGGATTATTGTTGGGGATTTTAATGCTAAATTATCTTCTAGAGATCAGGAAGGAGGAACCCCAATTTTGGACCCAGGGGATCGACTTCTGATTGCCCAAGTCCAGGCTTTTCACCTAGTGGATATTAAAGGCCCTGGATCCAACTTTACTTGGACTAACAAGAGGAGGGAGCCACATAGCAGGAAGGTAAAGCTAGACCATTTTCTGGTTTCAGAGGAGGCATTCGTAAAATGGAATACAAAATTCTAGATTTTGGAGGGCCCGATTTCAGATCACTTTCCCATTTTGTTGGAGGGAGGGATTACGACAGGGCAGCATCACAAACCCTTTAAATTTGAGAATTTTTGGTTACAAAAAGAGGATCTTCGAAAGAAAATTCCACAGTGGTGGGAGGAAGGTCGTCTACCTTTTGGGACAACAATGTTTAGATTCCACAAACAACTTCATTATGTCAAAGCTCAACTGAAACAATGGAGGCAAGCTAACAAGACAGACTTCCAGCTCCAAAGAGCTCCTTTGGTGGCCAGATGGGATGAGGTTCAAAAACACTTTAGGGAAGGAACAATTACAGAGCAGCTCAAAGCCGAGGATGATGCCTTGCGTAAAGCGGTTGAGGACATTGATAACCAAGAGGAGACCTACTGGAAACAGAGAGCAAGAACCACTTGGTTATTGGAAGGTGATAGAAATACCAAATTTTTCCATCGGTCAGCCTGTGCTAGGAGACAGATGAATAACATGGAAGCTCTTCAAGATGAGAATGGACATTCCTTTGATACTCTTCCTGGTATGCATTCCCATTCAATGGATTATTTTTCTAAACTTTTTAAGGAAAGTATGGAGCAAGATGTAGAGGCTCAAAATGAAGTTATTGATGTCATACCCTCTATTATCTCTGAAGAAGAAAATCAGGCCCTTCTTAAACCCATTGGTAGAGAAGAACTGAAGAATGTGGTCTTTGGAATGAGTACCGGCAAAACTCCAGGACCAGATGGCTTTCCAATTGAGTTTTTTAGGCCTTTTGGGATACTTTGGATGAGGATGTTTTGGCTGTCGTAGAGGAGTCCAGAGGTAATAAAAGAATGCTTAAGGCATTAAATCATACCTTCATCACTTTAATTCCAAAAGGGGAGGAGGGGGTTCATATTTCAGATTATAGACCTATTGCCTTATGCAATGTGATTTATAAAATAATCACAAAGGTAATGGCTGAACGGCTAAAACCCCTTTTACATAACATTATCTCCTCAGAGCAAGGGGGTTTTGTAGAGGGTAGGCAGATCTTGGATGGGGTGGTTCTTGCTCAGGAGGCAATCCATACAATGCAAAAATCTGGTAATAAAGGAATGTTCATTAAATTAGATATGTCAAAGGCTTATGATAGGGTGGAGTGGAGTTTCTTGTCAAAGATGATGGCAGCCTTTGGTTTTTCTCAAGACTGGATAGATTGGGTCATGAGTTGTGTATCTACGCCGTCTTATTCAGTGTTAATCAAGGGTCTTCCCTCGCAACCTTTTGGAGCCTCTCGAGGTCTTCGTCAAGGGGATCCTTGCTCTCCCTATCTTTTCCTCATTTTGGCTGAAGGATTAGGTAGACTTTTCTTGAGGAGAAGACATCAAGGTTTGCTAACAGGTATCAAGGTGGGTGAGGAATTTTTGACTCACTTACGGTTTGTGGATGATACGAGATTGGTTGGAGTGGCCGGCTTCGGGGAAGCAAGAGTGATCAGAGATACTCTTAATGTCTACCTTAGGGCTTCAAACCAAGTCATCAATGATAAAAAATCCAAAGTGGTCTTTCTCAATCTTGATCAAAGGCTCCAGGACAGAGTTCTAGAGATCTTGGGATTCACAAGGACTTCTCTTCCAGTGGTTTACTTGGGGGTTCCTTTGCATTTCAAAAAACTAAAAATGGATATCTGGAAGGATCTTTTGGATGGTATCAAAGATAGAATGAATCATTGGTCTCACAAATGGTTAAGCTATGGGGGTAGATTAACTTTTTTACAGTCGGTCATTCAGGCCATGCCAATTTACAAATTCTCTATCCTGGCTGCCCCACATACGATATGGAAAGAGCTGGACAATATGGCTAGAAGATTTTTATGGGAAGGAGTAAAAGGAGAGAGGAAATGGGCCTTAGTTGGTTGGGATAAAGTTACCCAGCCCAAGGTAAAAGGAGGGCTGGGACTGAGAAGATCCAAGTTCAATAATAAAGCTTTGGCTGGAAAGCTGTACTGGAGGTGGATTTCCCAACCAACCTCCTTATTCAGTAGAATCCTAACTAGTAAATATTTGGGTCATGTTAACCCCAATGAGGTGGGTCATTTCCCTTTGGATGGCCCTGGATCCCTAGTGTGGCAGGCTCTCAAGATAGGATCTCAGGTGGTTAAAGATCGATTGTTTTGGAAAGTGGGGAGAGGGGAGAAGGCTCATTTCTGGACAGACTCTTGGGATCAGTACCCACCCATCATTGTTGAATTTCTTGAATTGCAACCAATAAAAACTGCCATAGAAACCAAAGGATGGGTTCACATTGATAGTTATTTCATCACTAGTCAGCTGGGGAAGTATAAGTTTAAGAAGTTTAAGAAGTTGGAGGAGTGGCCAATTTCAATCCCTCCGGAGTTGGCACCCATCATGACTAAAATCTTGTCAGAAATATTTCTCACAGGTAGAGACGAGGAGGATGAATTAGCTTGGGGCTATGGGAGCCTTGGTGTCTATACAGTGAAGGACGGATATGAGAAGATCCTCCCAGAGCCTCCCCCCATTCATTCTCGGTTGAGGATTGGACAAAGATTTGGCACTCCAAGGGCTGGCCGAAAGTAAACTTTTTTGCCTGGCAGTTTATGCACAACGGAATTCTCTCTTTTGACAATCTCAGATGTAGAGGAATCATCGGTCCATCTCAATGTGTTTTATGCTACAAGAACGAGGAAACAGCTGATCACCTGATGTTTGAGTGCCCTTTCACGCGTCAGATTTGGAAGCGTTGGCTTTCTTGCTATAAAATTCAAGTTAATGGTGACTTGAATCGGACTAATATCTGGAAAACATGGAAGAGTGGTAGATTTAAATCTAAAGCTCTTCGAATTGGTTGGGAGCTTGGACTAAACTTCATTTGGTGGCAAGTGTGGTTGGAGAGAAATGCGAGAATTTTTAGAGAAATTTTTTCCTCGTTAGATGGAGTTTGGCAGATCATCTGGAGCAAAGTTACAGAAACTGTTGTTGTCTATGCTATAGAGGAAACTCAGGTTGTTACTGGGCCAATGGAAGAGGGAGTTGAAGAGCAAGAGGGACAGGACAGAGCTAGTTGGAAACCACCACCAGAAGGCTGGATTAAAATTAATACTGATGGAGCTGCAAAGGGCAATCCGGGTAGTGCCGAAATTGGAGTGGTTTGCCGGAATCATGATGGATCAGTGCTATATTGGGAACTGCAAGGCTTGGGAAGAGCCACAAACAATGAAGCAGAAGCCATAGCTATCAAATCCGCTTCTATTTGGGCAGTGAAACAGGGCCACAGGAGGATCATTATTGAATCAGACTCTCAAATAATGGTTGGAGCTCTTGATTGCATGAGAAACTTTGCTTTGAAAGCATGGAGGTTGAGGATTCTTGTCACTCAAATTAAGGAATTATGGAAGGAATTAGATGATGTGATTCCAGTTTATGTGAGTCGAGATTTAAACAACGCGGCCGACTTCCTGGCTAAGATGGGTGTTGAGAAGGAGGCAGGGGTTCAGCTTCACAGTGACATGGCTATTGAGGATGAGGTGATCAAGCAGGGTCTGGAAAGGTCCTTGAACAAATGATCAAAGAAAAAGCAAAGGGAGGGAAGTTGTCGCGATATCGCGACATGTTGCACCGTCACGGTCTCTGGAGGAAAGTTGTCATGATATCGCGACATGTTGCGTCATCGCGGTCTCTTGAGGAAAGTTGTCACGATATCATGACATGTTGCACCATCACGGTCTTGGAGGAAAGTTGTCATGATATCGTGACATGTTGCACCATCACGACCGCTGGAGGAAAGTTGTCATGATATCGCGACATGTTGCATCGTCGCAGCCTTGGAGGAAAGTTGTCATGATATCACGACATGTTGCACCATCGCGATCATTGGAGGAAAGTTGTCATGATATCATGACATGTTGCACCATCACGGTCGTTGGTGGAAAGTTGTCACGATATCGTGACATGTTGCGCCGTTGGAAAGTTGTCACGATTTCGTGACATGTTGCGTTGTCACGATCGCTGGTGGAAAGTTGTCACGATATCGCGACATGTTGCGCCATCGCGATTGTTGGAGGAAAGTTGTCATGATATCATGACATGTTGCACCATCATGATCTTGGAGGAAAGTTGTCATGATATCGTGACATGTTGCACCATCACGATCACTGGAGGAAAGTTGTCATGATATCATGACATGTTGCATCGTCATGGTCACTGGAGGAAAGTTGTCATGATATCACGACATGTTGCATCGTCACGATCGCTGGAGGAAAGTTGTCACGATATCGTGACATGTTGCGTCATCACGATCACTGGAGGAAAGTTGTCATGATTTCATGACATGTTGCGCCATCACGGTCGTTGGTGGAAAGTTGTCGTGATATCGTGACATGTTGTGCCGTCGCGGTCGTTGGAGGAAAGTTGTCGTGATATCGCGACATGTTGCTTTTTTGCGGCCATCGGAGAAAAGGTGTCGCGATATCGCGACATGTTGCTTTTTCGCGGCCAAGAGAGAAAAGGTGTCGCGATATCGCGACATGTTGCTTTTTCGCGGCCAAAGGAGAAAAGGTGTCGCGATATCGCGACATGTCGCGTTTTCGTGACAAGTTGCATCATCTGTCCATGCCGATCCCCTGCTAGCTAGTTATTGATTTAGGAGATTTGGCTCCATTGCAAGTCTTCTTCTTCTATTGTAAGCTTGTGTTCTCTTTGAATTCGGCTGGGAAGAGTCTCTTCCCATATTGTAATTGATCTTTGTTTTAATACAAGTTTTTTCAAATTTTTCAAAAAAAAAAAAAGGTTCTGATAAGGTAAAGATCACTTATATTCCAAAGTGTATTCTTTTTCTTTTATCTTTGTTTTTCCGCTCAAAATTTTATTTTTCACAATTGTGCTGGTGACTCCGCTTCCCAATGGATGAAGGCCTAGTCTCTATTTTTACGAGCAAAAATTCCCTTGAAAGGTGCCAAGAATGTTAGTCAAAAAGTGACTAACTACAGAAAAATAATTGATGCACCTTTTTGCATATTTTCCAAGAAGACCGAAGTGGCCCATATGCTAAAGATCAAAGAAAAATCAAAATACCGTGAGGTAAAAGTGTCGCGATATCACGAAATGTTGCATTTTCATGGCTAAGAGCAACAAAAAGGAGCAAGGAGGTAAAAGTGTCGCGATATCACGACATGTTGTATTTTCACGGCTAAGAGCAACAAAAGGGAGCAAGGAGGCAAAAGTGTCACGATATCGTGACATGTTGCATTTTCGCGGCTAAGAGCAACAAAAAGGAGCAAGGAGGTAAAAGTGTCACGATATCGTGACATGTATTTTCACGGCTAAGAGCAACAAAAGGGAGCAAGGGGGAAAAAGTGTCGTGATATCACGAAATATTGCATTTTCGTGGCTAAGAGCAACAAAAAGGAGCAAGGAGGTAAATGTGTTGCGATATCACGACATGTATTTTCGTGGCTAAGAGCAACAAAAAGGAGCAAGGAAGCAAAAGTGTCACGATATCGTGACATGTATTTTCGCAGCTAAGAGCAACAAAAGGGAGCAAGAGAGCAAAAGTGTCGCGATATCGCGACATGTTACATTTTCACGACTAAGAGCAACAAAAGGGAGCAAGGAGGCAAAAGTGTCGCGATATCGTGACATGTTGCATTTTTGAGGCTAAGAGCAACAAAAAGGAGCAAGGAAGTAAAAGTGTCACGATATCGCGACATGTATTTTCGTGGTTAAGAGCAACAAAAGGAAGCAAGTGGGCAAAAGTGTCACAATATCGTGACATGTTACATTTTTGTGGCTAAGAGCAACAAAAGGGAGCAAGGAGGCAAAAGTGTCGCGATATCGCGACATGTTGCATTTTCACGGCTAAGAGCAACAAAAAGGAGCAAGGAGGTAAAAGTGTTGCGATATCGCGACATGTTGTATTTTCACGGCTAAGAGCAACAAAAAGGAGCAAGGAGGAAAAAGTGTCGTGATATCACGACATGTTACATTTTCCTGGCTAAAGAGAAGAGAAACAGCAAGGAGGAAAAAGTGTCGCGATATCGCAACATGTTGCATTTTTGTGGCCAAAAGCGACAAAAGAGAACAAAGAGGCAGAAGTGTCACGATTTTGCAACATGTCGTATTTTTGCGATGCAAGAAGAAGAATCAAGCTGAAGACATAGAAATGTCATGATTTCATGACATGTTGCATTTTCATGACTCAAAAAGGGGAGGCAGGAAGAGAAGTAAGAGTGTCACGATTTTGTGACATGTCCGATTTTTGCCAAGGAAACAGAGTATATTTTTGGCAACTGGGACATGCACTAACATCTGGTGCTAATTTCTGAAGAATGGTCAGGTGATTATAACCTGGAAGGTCTGCTGGATGATTGCAGAATAACAAGCTCATCTAAATTTAGCCAAAATGAAATCTATCCAATCTACGAGAAATCCGTTGTATATTCTTAGAAACTGTAGACAATTACTTGTAATTGGTTGAAGAAATTATAACATAGTAGAAGATACTCTTTTTAGGGTATAAATAGGAGTTAGTCGACCATGAAAAAATGTCGGCTCTTGGACGTTTACAAGCTTGATGTACATGTATTGGATTACAAGCAATAAAATATTTCTTCTTTTGGCTTTCAAAACTTCTATGTGCAAGTGTATGTATCTGGTGTTTTAACTTTTATTCATTCTAAGTTTTATAATGTATCTGTTCTAAAATCTGGACTGTGCATATATAAATCTTGTTTCTAGAGTTGAACATTAAAAGATATTTACATGCTTTTAGATGAACATCTAAAAGTCACACTCAGGAATTCATGTTTTCTATAACGAAGATATAAAGAAAACTCTGAAAGTAGTAATCTGCATCATCAATGTTTGTTGTCCAATCTGTACCATGAGAAAAGTTCTATCTTAGGCTATATTTCCCTTAGCTCTTGTTCACCTTTTCTCTAAAAAACTTAAAGGAACCAGCATTATCTGGAGACTAGACATATGATCTCAAGCAAGATCTGTCTATTCAATGTTGGCAAAGTCTAAGGCGCAACACTATTAACCAAAGGTAGATTTTGTTCCAACACTACTCTAGAGAGAAAATAGAAAGTAGGGGAAGAATACTAGCTTGGAGTGGGCCCAGGCTCCAGTAGCTTCCATCCAGCTAGTTACGAAGATAAAATGCTACTGGAAAAACTCTCAAGGCCTTTTATTAATATTGCAATACAATACTTGCATACATCAACACTTAGAAAAATTACCTCTTTGTCTTAGAGAAGTCTGTGTATTTATATAACACACACACAACTACCTATTACAGTGTTATTATAATAGAAGGCCTTGTTACAGTGTAAACTAGTATAGTTTAGTTACTGTAATAGGTGTATGATAAAAATAGTTAAACAAATTTTCATATTTTCTTGGAGATAGAATATTCTTAGGTTCGATCTCTGTGTTTTCTATGTTCTGCTTCATCGAGTGGTTATGTGTTTCTTCCAATAAGGCTAGGACATCTCATGCATTCAGTAGTCTACCAAGGATAGTCTGTGTGATGTGTAGTCAAATTTTTACTGTAGTCAGTGGGGCCTTCTTCAGTCACATAGTCAAGGTGCTTATCATCAAGGTGCCTACTTGAATAGTAAGGTGCCCTTGATGTATGACATCAAGGCACCTACCTGAGGATCAATGCACCTACTTAACGTAGGGCATCAAGGCACCTACCTGAAGAGTAAGGTACCCTTGATCAAGGTGCCTACCTTAATAGTAAGGTGCCCTTAATCAAGGCACCTACCTAAAGATTAAGGCAACCTTGATCAAGGCACCTACCTGAATAGTAAGGCACCCTTGATCAAGGAGACTACCTAAAGAGTAAGGCACCCTTGATCAAGGCACCTACCTGAAGAGTAAGGCACCCTTGATCAAGGTGCCTACCTGAAGATCAAGGTACCTACTAGAATATCAAGGTGCCTTTCCAATATGCCTTAGATTTATTGAAGCAGAAGTATGCCAGGTCCACGTAGGATCTTGACTTAGTCAAAAGACGATAAAACCAGCAAATATCTACACAAAACACACTTCTCACACAAATTAGATAATACACATAAGTTTATTAAATAGATACATAATAATATATAAAAATATACAAATATTATAATACTACCACACAAAAATTATTAAAACTCATACAAAAATATGAGCATTTCTGATGCTCATCATCTATATCAGGGCAATCGACAAGGAGGTCAAAGTTGTTTGCAGTATGATTGAAAAGGAAGGTCAATCATATAGTGTCACAATTACCAAGATTGGGGACATTTTATGAATAATTATCCTACTTAAACAAGTGAGGCAACACAAAATATTACCACACATATGTGTTGATGGTGTGGTACAGGCAACCACAAAGTTAATTGTCCTAAGAAGGCAAGTACAAGTAACTCACCAAATATCAACTTTCTTGACATTGATGTACCTCCCATGGGGAGAAGGAAAAAGAAATATATATTGGTCATGACATAGAGTTAGACCAAGAAATATAATTACCAAAACCTACCAAGGATAAAGAGACATGGTAGGATGTGAAAAGAGTAATTGAGAAATAAGCACAAAAGACTAATCAGATAAGGCTAACTAAACAAAAATAATTAATGAAGCTAATCAATTTGGAGGACAAAGTATCAATACAGAGACTAGTAGCACAAGTTTTAAATACAACTATGGAAGTGTATCGCTCCAAATTTTTTGCATCCTTACCTTCAGGCTATAGGATCCATGCCCGGAAGGAGGATGGGAAAAGGATGGCGCAGTACCTCGGACTGAGAGGCCTTGTGAAGGTCCCGCCTCTCGGGGGAGGTGTATTATGGTGATTTTTCGACGGATGGTGGGTTCACCAGGAAACATTTGAATGGCAGTTTCCATGCCTAGGTTGGGAATGTGTTTTATGTGTTCAATTTTATCTTTAAACATTCGAGTCCTAGGTTTGGCCAAATGAATCTAAGTTATACTATTATGAAAATGCAGACTAGATGAAATACAGCAGACAAATATGAACAGAAACAGAGAGAAAGAGCTAAATTATAGAACCATACCTGATTCGAATGTCTGATGGAGATTCTGATTCTTGAGGCAGTCAGGATTGCCTCTGATTTGACAGGATCATCTACTATCAGACAAGATCGTCTGAGATTTGACGAATTCGTCAGACGAATTCATTAGAGACCTGCAATCAGAGAAGTAGACGCAAAATAAAAAAAATGCAACTATTCTAATAGAGGGCAATGATGTAGAATAATAGCAATAACATTAAAATGATGATAATAAGCAAAATATGAGTGCACTACAATGATTTGATGACAATTGGTGACTTAATTATGCATTTAAAGCTACATGGGTGAACTCCAAAATGTAGAATAGCAAAAAATAATAAATAAACTAGCTAATTGCAGAATAAAACAGCAGATAAAAAAGAGGAAAATGCAAACTCTGGGAACTGATTGCCCCCAATGATGATTGTAGTCAAAATCATCTCTGATTTGATAGGATCGTCTCCGATTTGAACAAGATCATCTGCGACGATGTAAGCTTGCTCCGACTGAAAAATGACAAGGTTCCTACAAGAAAATTGGATGCAACAAATGTAGATGGTAATACAGATTATTCTAATGCGTGTGAAGGTTGATTTATAGGAAAATTCAGCCAGGGGAAGGTTAAGGGGAGGGCCTAAGTTTAAATAGGCTTAGGAGGGAGGTTAGGAGGTTGGAGATCATCCTAATTTGGGAGATCTCCAATGAGGAGGGTCTCTAACGGCGCAGACACGCTTCTGCTCGGATTAGAGACGTCGTTGGAACAGAGGCTAATTAAGAAAAATCAATTTTGGGACAAGATCGTCTGGACGTCCTAGTCCAAACGAAATCGTCCGATCTGAGGCGATATCGTCTGATCGGCGACGATATCGTCAAACGGTCAAAACAAACTCTAAAAATGGCGCGAGAAAGGAGGAAACGGATTAAACAACAGTTTGGGAGCGGTTTTGGGGGTTGAAATTTGAATTTGAATATTTACTTAGAGTAATTGTAAGTATTAAGGTTTTACTGCACCAATTTTAGGGTGCTACATTTTGCCCCCTCTTTAGCAAATTTTTCAAAGAAAATGTGTTAAATATGAGTTCTTCTCGATCTATGAGAAAGCAAAAATTATTCCCATTTTTAGGCGATGATTCTAGGTCGAATCGTACGACAGCTTACTATGGTGCCCCCTCCGTGTTTTTACCCAAATCAAACATTTGACGTAAAAACGTGAAAAAGCAAAATTTTTAAATGTTTTTAGTTGTTTTTGAATAAAATTAAGAAAAATAGGGTAAAACCCTAATTCATTGTTACTGTTCATTTTTTAGTTTTCTGGTTTCTGGAGCTCTATAGACAAAATGGTCGAGACAGCGCACAGATCGACAGAGGTCCAGTGTGGGCTATGGGTAAGGAGGTCTTGGAGGCCTTGGAGAGATCATCTAGGGTGGGCCAAGGATGGATAGGAGCTGGCTCGCATCAGGCGAGTCTACTGGCTGAGGATGGAGAGGGGAGAGGTGGAGCTCCACCGATACGATCGAGTTTTGAGGCAGTTCGGTCTATAGCAGGGGATTCCATCTTTGAGAGACTACGAGTTTTCCTGGACTATCCGAGATAACACTACAGTTAGCGGGGCTCCAGATATGCAGCGATTCTGGAGTCAGGACGTAGATGATGCCCCCATTTAGCCAGTGGATGGGGACAATTCTGGGGTAGCTGATGGCTATGATGCCTAGTACACAAGAATTTGCCCTCCTTGAATGATGAGGGCTCAGGGCCCAATCCACGTAGTTGTGCGTCGAATGGGGAGGCGATGCCAAGCGGCCATTGAGGCGGCATAGGGTCATGACGGGAGAGAGCAGAGGAGACCATAGGAGCAGCCGAGGCCGCAACAATGGGAGAGGAGGGAGGAGAGACCCCCTTCTCCATAGAGAGAGAGGCCACCATCACCCGATAAGGGCAAGGGTGTTGACACTGGGGAGAGCAATGAGATAGCGACTCTCTAAGCGGAGATAGTTCATCTCCAGGCATAGGTGTAGACATTGCAGGATGAGGCTACATGCCATCGAGCTGAGGTTACATAGCTCAGAGATGATATTGCACGCCTCAGATCATGGGGCAGAGGAACGACCACGTAGGAGCTGGCACGGTCGATTGCTCAGACTGCATTCTACCAGGGCATCTACTTCCAAATGGTGCCATAGGGTCAGAGGGTACAGCTACCAGTCGGCATTGCTGACCCGATCAGGATTGGGTCATTGAGGACTTCCTCTCGATTGACAACTAGGACTCGTAGTACCACACATACTGCGATGGGGCCACTTCATCCACCTCAGGGCAGGGGAGGAGATCATGTTGAGAGCTCGAGGGGTTCTCGAGGCTAGGCTACTGCACTGTACAGATTGATTGTATGATTTGAGAGGATTGAGTATGCCAAGATGTAGATTGTGGGGTTTAGGTTGAACATTAGGCTCATGATTCCCTTTATTGGGATTTTTCAAAACAAATGGAGTTGATCCATCATTCTGGTTTGGTTCTTGTTGAGAATTTTGAGCCTGTTGTCGGGTAACAACTTTGATGGTACCTACAATGTTATATTGAATACGTTGAACTGGTCTCGGTTGAGCGTTTATGGCTTGTTCGTTAAAGAGGAATTGATTAGAAGAGGGTCGAGTAGTAACTCTTCTAGGAAATGGTTCTTCTAGAACCATAGCATCTGTGATAGGTTGAATAGGATCTGATTCGTTTTCAAAACTATTCGATTGGTTTGAAGTGATGTCTATTTCACTTTCAGTATCTGATTCTACATCACTAGGATCGGGAGTTTGAAAATTATGTAGGGGCCTGGTTGTGACCAGGGATAAGGTTGTGTCAAATATTTAAGGATCCTAAACAGGTAATTGTTTGCTAATAGTCCCTACATATCGGGTAGAAGGGGGAACATTATGATGTTCAATTTGATTGGCCACCTCTTTACCATGTCTTGGTAAAAGATGTTGAAATATGTCTAATGATTGATTAGCATTTTGATTTTGATTTTGGGGAATGGTCTTTTGAGGATTATTAGGAGTATTTTGTTTAGGTTGGAAATCTTTCACTTCCATTTCATTATTATCAATCAAATCTTGTATTTTATGTTTCAACCTTTTACAAGCGATGGTAGAGTGTCCAGGTCCTCTATGAAAATCACAGTGTAAGTCAGCTCTGTATCCGGGTATGGTTGGATCAGGTTCCCGGATAGCTGGTAATTGAATCAAACCTCTTTCAAGTAATTGAGGTAAAATAGTTGATAATGGTTGATTCAATCTAGTAAACTCTCGAGGAGGTTTATCAGGAGGTTTCAATATAATTTTTTCTATTGTCTTTGTTGCATTGATATTAGCAACATTTCTTCTGTCAGTGACTCCGTCACCTATGACTTGTTTGTTTTTATATTGATTTCTGGATGTTTTCTCATCATCCTTCTTCCTAAGTTGGCCTCTCCTAATGAGGGCATCTTCTACTCTTCGAGCTAAATCTATAGCTTGATCGAAGGTAGTTAAAGTAGCAGTTGATAACTCATAAGATATTTGTTCTTGCAAATTATTGATAAAAATGTCCAAAATTTCTCTATAAGGTAGCACAAAGTGCAGTTTTCCTGTCAACTGCCTCCATCTAGCTAAGAAATCAGCAAAACATTCATCCTTGTCTTGTTTTAAGTTGTATAAATCTTTAATGGTGACATGCCTCTCGATGTAGGCACTAAATTGATGGACAAAAGATTCAGTTGTTTCTTTAAAATTTCTCAAAGAATGAGTGGGCAATTGATAGTACCACTCTAATGCCATTCCACCTAAACTTTTTGGGAACATTTTTAGTAATAGCAAGTCATCATGTGATATATCATGACATGCTATCCTAAACATGCGAAGATGCTCTATGGGATCTTCGGTTCCTTTATATATAGGCAGGATGGGCATGGGAAAATGCTTAGGGTACGATTGTGCTACAACTATGGGATCCAAAGGTTGACTACATATCTCTCGATAATTGTACGAGGGACGGTAGGGATCTATCTGGTCCATACGCGAAGCTAACTGTTTCACCATGGCTTCCAGATTACTAGTTTGCCCACCATATTGGTTCGATAGGGCATTGATATGGGATTTGTGAGCATATGATGGAGGGACATGCATATTAGATGCTATATTGCTATTGTGTAAATTGTTGGTATGAAAGGTGTTATGAAGGAATTTTGAAGTTGTATTATGCTATATTCCAGATTGTTGAAAATTGGTGTTTGGCTTCATTTTAGATTTTTGTTTACTTGAAGCATATTGATCAATAGTTTGGCAAAGTAAAGTAGTGAAGGAAGTTTTCTTTTGTGTTGGAATGATTTTAGGCTCAATAATAGGTTCCTTAGGAGGTTGGGTAACCTGTTGTTTTGGCATGTTTTGAATCATAGTGACCATATCTCTATTGAATGGTCCAGCCTTATCACTTTCTTGGTCAATGAATGACAAGGGATTAGTGTGCACATCAAACATATGTTCCATGGCTGCTTGAGTGTCACTAATTTTCCCTTTATCAATACGGACTGCCATATTGAGAGCGCCAATGTTATTATTGAAAAATTTCCATAAATGATCTAAGTTATCAAAAGCAATAGTTCCATCTGGAGCTACTCTAGGGGATGAGGATCCATCCTCTTTAACATTTTCTTCTTGTTCATTGTATTCACCTAGGTCATCTTCTGGTTGATCTAGAGTTTCTCCTTCCGAAATTGGATCCTCAAGAAGGACATTTGGGTTTCTAGTTTTATCTTCTAACCAATCTTCTTCTTCTCCTTCAGTTTGTTTACCATTCCTAAGTTTAGGCATTGTTTAAATTTAGATTTCAGCAAATATATATATATATATATATATATATATATATATATATATATATATATATATATGTGCAACAAGCTTAAGAGGTATATATTAATTATATACCTACTACAATATTTAAAGTGAAATGTTTTGGTTTTTTTTTTTTGTTATGTTTTTGTAATAATATTGTAAAGATAAGAAACACAATAAATGCAAGAAATAATGAAAGCAATGATCTAGTTTTCTATAAATAATTTATAAATGTCATTAATGGGCTCAAGTTCTTCAGGAGTCATGAAGTGTTCTTCTTCAAACTGAAAATTTTCTTTCAAGAATTTAATGAAAAGGGCTATAGTGATATTATTTGTCTCAGATTCTGGTTGATAGAAGTAAAGCTCGTGGCAATACTCTCGATATAACACAGCTCGAGGAACTCTATTCCATCTTTCTCTATCCGTAAGAACGACCTCTTGGTCTTCTATACGACCTAGGAACTGGTGTATAGTGGCTGCGTTCTCGAGGTATTCCTCGAAGGTGAACAATTTTGAAGACACAAGAGCTCTCCTATAAGCTAACCATCTATGGCAGGCTCTCTAAAGTTCATGATAAAAGACAAGTTGATGAGGATCCAGGATTCTATCTAGGACAAGCCTTTTGATTTGTCTAAGTTCGGTTGACCTAGATGAAATGACACCTAGTCTTCTATCAAGTTCGTCCCACAAAAGTTGATTTCTATCTATTTCAGGCACACTAAGCACAGAATTAACTTCTATGGCAGCCAATTGGTTTTCAACATTTATAATAACTGCTAATATTTTCCTAGGAGCTACCATCTAAACATGATATGCAACTTATTATTTTTAAATGATTTTAAATGCATCTATTGTTTTTGGTTGTTTTTTTTTATTGTTTTCAAAAGGTTTTAGTTTCACGTCGGGTTCACCAAAATGTATCGCTCCAAATTTTTCACATCCTTACCTTCAGGCTATAGGATTCGTTCCCGGAAGGAGGATGGGAAAATGATGGCGCGGTACCTCGGACTGAGAGGCCTTGCAAAGGTCCCACCTCTCGGGGGAGGTGTATTATGGTGATTTTTCGACGGATGGTGGGTTCACCAGGAAATGTTTGAATGGCAGTTTCCATGCCTAGGTTGGGAATGTGTTTTATGTGTTCAATTTTATCTTTAAACATTCGAGTCCTAGGTTTGGCCAAATGAATCTAAGTTATACTATTATGAAAATGCAAACTAGATGAAATACAACAGACAAATATGAACAAAAATAGAGAGAAAGAGCTAAATTACAGAACCATACCTGATTCGGATGTATGATGGAGATTCTGATTCTTGAAGCAGTCAATATCGCCTTTGATTTGATAGGATTGTCTGCTATCAGACAAGATCGTCTGAGATTTGACGAATTCGTCAGACAAATTTGTCAGAGACCTGCAATTAGAGAAGTAGACGCAAAATGCAGAAAATGCAACTATTCTAACAGAGGGCAATGATGTATAATAATAGCAATAACATTAAAATGATGATAATAAGCAAAATATGAGTGCACTACAATGATTTTATGACAATTGGTGACTTAATTATGCATTTAAAGCTACATGGGTGAACTCCAAAATGCAGAATAGAAAAAAATAATAAATAAACTAGCTAATTGCAGAATAAAACAGTAGATAAAAAAGAGGAAAATGCAAACTCTGGGCACTGATTGCCCCCAATGATGATTGCAGTCGAAATCGTCTTTGATTTGACAGGATCGTCTCTGATCTGAATAGGATCGTCTGCAACGATGTAAGCTTGCTCCGGCTAAAAAATGACAAGGTTCCTACAAGAAAATTGGATGCAACAAATGTAGATGGTAATACAGATTATTCTAATGTGTGTGAAGGTCAATTTACAGGAAAATTCAGCCAGGGGAAGGTTAAGGGGAGGGCCTAAGTTTAAATAGGCTTAGGAGGGAGGTTAGGAGGTTGGAGATCATCCCAATTTGGGAGATCTCCAACGAGGAGGGTCTTTAATAGCGCAGACACGCTTCTGCCCGGATTAGAGATGTCGTTGGAACAGAGGCTAATTGAGAAAAATTAGTTTTGGGACAAGATCGTCTAGACGTCCTAGTCCAGACGAAATCGTCCGATCTGAGGTGATATCGTCTGATCGGCGACGATATCGTCAAACGGTCAAAACAAACTCTAAAAATGGCGCGAGAAAGGAGGAAACAGATTAAACGATGGTTTGGGAGCGGTTTTGGGGGTTGAAATTTGAATTTGAATATTTACTTAGAGTAATTGTAAGTATTAAGGTTTGACTGCACCAATTTTAGGGTGCTACAGGAAGTTAAAATGAATAGTTTGATAGAAGCCATACCAGCTTTGCATAGGGAAATGGAGGAAGAATTGCAATCTTAAAAGGTAATGGAATTTCAAAGTAAGTTGCTAAAAGAAAAGAAAATATTACTTTATGGATCTAATGATACTAATGATCAACGTTAGAAATAATCCAACATTGTTTCATATGGAGATACTAAAGCACAAGCTAACACAAGTAATTATGGATGGAGGGTCCAATTTTAATGTGTTATGAGAGAAACTTGGAAGGGTATTGGGTCTCCATTTTTATGGGCACCCCATTTTAAGTTGTATGGTGCAAACCAATATGGTATTGAAAGTAAGGTAGTATTGATGGTATGGAAAGTGATAATAGTTGACCAAAATTTCATCTTGGATTTTATTGTGATTACAATGCAAAATCCAACATATGATGCATTACTAGGAAGAGGTTGGCTGAGAATATATAAAGTTAATCACAATTGAGAAAAGGATCATATTACATTCAAGAAGCAGTGGCTTAAATATATGATTAATCTAAAGAATCAAATAATTAGCAAATACATCGCTATGACAGATGAATCAATGAGTTCTTTAGGGTAAGAATAAGAATATGATCCTAATGAGGAGGGAATGTAGTGAGGATTAAGCTTGAACAAAAAGCAAACTTCTCCATTGGAAAATGGAAGAGTACAAGGTGTTTCAGCCCAACTAACTCTGTATTGACACAAAGGAGACTATAGAAGTTCAAGATAAAAATAAGGTTAGTAAGAAATTAAATGAAAAGGAACAAGAAAAATGGACATTCCACAAAAGCTTCACAATGTACACAGTTGACAATTCAGAGATAGACACAAAACTAGAATATCTAGATAATGTGGTAAATTCCAAGATAGAGCCAAAAATATTAAGTATGAATGACCCTGGATAGTGAAAGTGAATTTGAGAACTGATAATGAACCAAGATTGTTCCATTGTGGAGATGATTGGTATCCAGTGTTGAAAATAAAAATTTTCAAAATATTCTTGGAGTTTAAAGATACTTTTTCATGGACATATAAGGATTTGAAAGGGATACCACCAAAACTATACATCCATAAGATTATGTTAATGCTAGGGGCACAACCAGTTAGAAGGAGACCCTATAGAATGAACCTAAAATATGCAACTCTAGTAAATATTGAAATAGAAAATATGTTGGATGCTAACATTATTTTTTTATTTACCATAAGCTAATGGATTTCACCCATTTTGGTTACCTTAAATAATTAGGTGGACAATATTTGTATATGTGTGGACTTTCATAGTCTAAACACGGTGATAATCAAGGATCTCTTTTCGATTCCATTTATAGATTCTATCTTGGAGGAAGTTGCATGACATGAAATATACTCATTTTGGATGGGTTTTCTAGCTACAATCAAAATAGCATAGTAGAAAAGGTATGTTTAAATTGCATTGCATTTAGAGTTGTCCTAATACCTAAGTATCCCTCACAAGTCATGGGTGGATACCCTATCAGGAAAGAATTTATTGATTTATAGATGGTTGGAGGACCTTGGTGTCTATTTTTCATTGAACCTAAAATGTATAATTGATTTAGAAAAATAAGCAAAGGAAAATAATGTTTTGTAAATTTTATTATTGTACAAACTAAAATATTATGTTGCTTCACTTTTGTGCATTATGGTGTTTACATCAACCTTTTATTTGGATAGTATTAAGTGTTATCAATTGTTGTAATTCTTTGTTATATTATTTGCTTTAGTTATGATGCTAAAATACCTATGTTAATAAGATGCATCCTTTAAAGCTTTATGTCAAGCATTTGGGTTAAGCATAATATGGATTTTGTTAAATATGAACTCATGTTTATTTATCATAGCATTCAAATTATATGGATTATGTCTTGATTTAAAGTTTTTTTGATATAATGGAATAAGTGTTGCTCTACTTTAGAATTATGTTTCTAATCCAAAGATATGTTTATGTGATGATTATCTTGGGGTGGTTATAATTCCTCTAGTAAACTGAGTCATAATAAACCCAATCCTAGGAGGATTTGTGTGAATGCAATAACCAGATATATATGAGTCTTAGAAGGAGTTACAAGGATGCAATATCTAAGAACTAATGAACCTGGAAGGAGTTATGTGAATACAATAGCCAAGGTTCTTGATAATCATTGCATATTGAATGAGTAGGATCATGTGTATCCCAACTAGGAGTTGTGAAACCATTCAAAGTGATAGTGGTGATCCCTTGAACGTGTAGGATCAAGCGATCATCTTAATTTACAATGAAGTGGTAATAAAATTAACTAGCCCATGGAGGTATGGTAACTAAGCACCAAGTATTTACACCAATTAACCTATGTGGATGGACTTTGAGTAGGGTTAGGGAATAGAAATTCCCCTTTAATTATTATGGGATTTAAATAATAATACCTACACTATGGTCACATTGTCCTATATCAATGAGGATATGGAAAAGGTGTGGGGACCACTTTTGGAATCCTTCTAAATGAGTAGGTTTAGTAATATGAACCCCATAAACCATGATATTTGGCCACTCGTATCCACAGAGTGTCATCTATAGCAACTTGGAACTCAAATGTGGTGAAACCTTGTAAATTTTGAAAATAATATTGGGATTCCTTTTGTGAACCTACTTGCAAAAAAAATTCTCTCTCTTGGGTTGGTATTTTTGGGTTGTTACACTAACACCATAATGATTCCAAAAATAACAATAAATATAACATACCAAATGCACAAGAAACAGATCTTGGATAAAGATAAAAATCCTCTCTACAAAAGCATTTACAAAGTGCTCTTTTACCAAAACTAAAACTACTAGCATATATCAAGCAAAAAACTTGAGTGGAAAAGCTCAGATCACCATGCAAACCAAAAATGGAATAAGACTTTATATGGATGTCATCTTCAACTAATCTATAAAATCATACAAGGGAGATAAGACTCAAGAAAAATCCCCTACAAGGAGGCACTTCTAGATAACAAGTAACTCCATGATGTCACTCAAGCCAACATAGGACCCACAACACTAAACCAAGGTAGGCACTGCACTATCAAAAATAGAAAAGAAAATAATAAACTGAATAAAAAAACGCAACACTCACGTTTTGACCAATGTCTTCCTAGAAACAAGACCAACATAACAACTAGGCATTTGGAAGAAGACACCAAAATAACTCAAATATACCTCTAGTGATCTGCTTAAGGTAAAATATTTCAAACCTATACCTATAGGTGAAATATTAACTAAGGTGGACCACAACTAAAAGGCATAAAAAAACCAATATAATCCAAAACTACTCACAAAGCATAATTTTGGTAAAGCTACAATGCCACCAAGCTACCTAACATGGAAAAAAAAAAGGCAAACCCAAAAAATAAAGATAAAAGAGAAAGAACTTACATCCAAGAAACTAAAGAATACAACATCATAAGTAAAAGCAGTACTATGATGTAAGCAAAAACTAGAACCTACCTCTTAGCATGAAGCCTCTAACACCAACTTGCATTCTTAAATATTTCTTTTGCTTGTTAAAAATCCTCAAAACAACCCATCAATACTTTCAAATAGCTCCTACAAATATTTGTAACAGGTGGGAGTCCTTTCCCATTCCTTCTTGGATTAATTGGCCACCATTTCCATCATGCTCCAGCAGAATGGTAATGTTCAAAGAGTACCATCAAGACTCATTGAGGTCAAGCTTGGAACTTGTTAATCGTGCAACTTAATGAAGCAAATTTATAATTTTCCAACATTAGGAACCCTTAATTTAATTTATCTTTTATCACTTTTTTATTATTAAGCATGGCTATAAAGGCAACCAAAATAATCAATCCAAGATACTATTGCTTCTAACATAGTGAAAGGATCAATTACTTGCTAATTAATACCATATGTCAATATGAATTATTAACACTGATATTAATATTAAAGCATTAATAGTATTATCCCTATTAATACTTTTAATTGACCAATCACCCAATCCAAAGTCTCCAACACAAGCAATACAAGGGTTTGCAATTCCATATTATACAATATTACTTTATATTTAAGTAGATAGCTTTTTAAGTTTACTACAACATTATCCCCATCATACTAAAGATTACTCTTTCATAAAATCAATCTCCTGGCCCAACGTTGTATTTATCCAACAAGCACAAATGCAATGCATCTACATGAGGGTAATATTTACCCTATATCTATCGATGGATAGGTCATCCATAATTTCCTAATTTTATCTCTCATCTCTAGTGGTTGTCCCCTGCCAATATAGCAATGAGAGTGCCTAGTCCTTGTAATCACCAATTCATCAATAGTACCATATTCTCAAACATAAATGCAATAATCAACGTATAATGGTAATACAAAATTGATATTATGCATTAGACATCCACATATCAGTACATAAGTTACTATCAAGATGAAGTCCTACCAAGGAGGGTTGTTATATACTTCCCCTAGACTAAACATAGTCCTCTATGTTTCCTTGAAAACAATAATTACATAAATTTCATTCAAAAAATATGGGAATTACTTTCTCATTTCTTTAGCCTCTTCCCATGTTGCATAATTTTCAAAATATTGGTCCTATTGGGACTTAAATTAATCTAGGGTTTGTTTCCTCAACATATTTTAATGAAATCCTATAATATTTACTAGCCTCACCTCAATGGTTGAGGGATATACCATCTAAAATTTAGAAACATTACAAATATGAGTAGGATCAATAACATATTTCCTAAGTAGGGATGTATAGAAAGTATCATGCATCTGTGATAGGTTGGGTGGCAATACAAGCCTACAGTCTACTGAACTAATCTTATCAATGATCTCTAAAGGCCCAATATAGTGAAGATCTAACTTAGTTGACTTGATGGCACTTTTCATGGGTATTACTTGCAAGAAAACTCTATCCCCCATAAATAATTATCTGGGTGATCTTTTCAGATCAACATAGTTCTTCTAGTGGTCAATTGCTTCCTTGAGCCTAATTTGAAATTCTCTAAGTTGTTCCTCTATATCTTGGATAATGTCCAGTCTAATCACTACCCGGTCCCCGATATTGTCCCATTATAAAGGAGTTCTACATATTTTTCCATACAAGGCTATAAATGGGGCCATACCCAAAGATGCATGGTACCCATTATTATATGTAAATTCAATAATATGCAAAAATTCTTCCCACTTAGACTTTTGGTCCATGCAATACATGTGAAGCATGTCCTCTAAAACTTGGTTTACCCTCTCTATTTGACCATCTATTTTTGGATGATATGCAAAATTGATATTTAGCTTAGTTCCCACTGCATGATGTAGAGCTTTTTAGAACTCTTATGTGAACCTATAATCCCTATATGATATGATCACCTCAAGAAACCTATGTAACCTAAAAATTTACTTGGCAAACTTATTTTCCACCACCAGTGCACGCACCATCCTTGATGTTCCCTAGTATGAAATATGAAACCTTGGTCAAATTATCAACCACTACCAGGATGGCATCATGTTGGTACTTAGTCTTAGGTAAACCCATAATAAAATCCATATATATTACCTGCCATTTCTATGTAAGTATATCATGTGGGTATAATTTCCCTACTAGGTGTTGATGTTCAGACTTAACCTTTTGGCATTCTAAACCTCTTGCAATGAAACTAGTGATATCTTGCTTCATTTATACTCAATAGAAGGTATTTTTCATGTTTTCCCTCATATTTAAACCCCCTATATGGGAAAAATAAGGAGAACTATGCACCTCTTGCATAACCACTCTCCTTAGTTCACTAGTTTTGGGTAAAACTACCCTAACCTTGAAGTATACAAGTTTATTTTATATATTGAAATGCTTATTCTCTTTAGGATTACTCTCAATTTTATCTTGGATTTCCATACAATATGGATCATGTAGTTGTATTGCTCTAATCTTATCCATTAAGTCTATATGAATCTGAGTCAAATCTATTATGTGCCTTCTCCTACTCAAGGAATCTACAACCTTATTTTCTTTCCCTTTTGTATACTCAATACCAAAGTCATATTTTCATAAGAACTCTATCCATATTTTCTATCTTACATTCAGCATAGGTTGGGTAAAAATGTACCTTAGCCTTTGAAGGTTTATCCTTAGATCAAAAGGTTTTCCCAAAAAATAATGTCTCAAGGACTTCAATGCATGCACAACCATTTCCAATTTTAGATCATGTGTAGCATAATTTATCTCTTGAGTTTTCTAGACTCATATGCTATTGTATCCTCCTCCTAAGATAAAACCCCACCTAAACCTTCTAAGGAAGAATCTATACACATTGTAAATTTTCCAAGAGCATTTAGTATCTTGATAATTGGTGCCATAGTTATCTTATTCTTTAGAGCCTCAAAGGTAGCCTCACACTTATCTATCCATTTGAACTTCTTCCCTTTTCTTTGAATGTTGGTGATTGAATAAGCAATCTTAGAATAATCCTTCACAAAATTTCTATAATAGCCAATGATTCCCATAAAACCCCTGAATTTTGATATATTTTTTGGTGTAGTCCAACTTAATATAGCCTTAATTTTCTTTGTATCTACAACAATTCCTTTTTACAGTATCCTAAATAATGCACTTGTGAGGTATAAAACTCACACTTGGAAAATATTCCATATAGCTGGTTTTTTCTCAACACCTCTAACACTAACCTTAAATGATGGTCATGTTCTTATTTTGTGTGAGAATATATCAAGATATCATTTAAGAATACAAAAACAAATGTATCTAGGTATTACCTCAACACATTGTTCATCAAATTCATAAAATTTGTCATTTCATTCGTCATCCAAAATGACAACACTGTGAACTCATAGTGTCCATATATTATCTTAAAGATCATTTTATGGGTATCCTCCTCTTGGATCTTTAACTAATGATATATAGACCTTATATGTAGTTTTAAAAATATAGTATCATAATTTAATTGATCAAATAGGTCACCAATACTTGGAAAAAGATACTTATTCTTGATGGTTACCTTATTTAGAATCATGTAATCTATGCATAAGCTCAAGTAACCATCCTTCCTTTTCACAAACAACACACTAGGTTTGACTAGACCCTTTTGTAACAAATATTGAAGGTACCTTAAATTCTTGCAACTCAATTGGGGTCATTATATAAGGTATCTTTGTAATGGATTCAGCCCTTGGCATTAAATCAATAGTGAAACAAAATTTTCATCGAGGTGGTAGATCCATGAAATATTTTGGAAATACATCCCTGAATTCATGCAAAATTAAATATTTCTTAAATATTTCCTCATATCCTTTTTCACTAGTCTTACCATGAATCTTAACTACATATAGCATACCCCCTATTTTAATATATTTCTTTAGCAATATTTTTTATAAAAAATGGGGTTGAAAATAACCTTTCTTGCTTTGAACTCTAACTCTCCTCTTATCCTTGTTGGTGTAATCCAATGACCATTCTTGGAATTTGATTAAGGTTCCATGAACCTTCAACCAATCCATCCCTAGAATAATATCGAAGCCATGGAGTGGTACTACTTATAAGTGTCATATTTTAGATCCATTGGGTAAGGTTGTTTAAGCTATAGGTAAACAGTGATCCCCTAAGTAGTTATATCTAGAACCATAATCAACTTTCCACCCTTCTACCAAAACTCTAGGTCTTTTTGACATCTCCCTGATAATCCTAGTGGAAATAAAACTATCTATAATTCCACTATATATTAAAACCTTAAACAAATTGCCATTCAATAGCATAGGTGTTGCTTGTCCATCTAGGATTTGATTCTCAATCATGACATATATTCCGTGTGTCTGATCCTCTTATCTATTACTTAAATCTAACCTTTGGGGACACTTATTGGCATAATGAGGATCCCAACACGTGTAGTAACCTATCATGGATTATTGGGATATCTCTTGCCTTCTATCACTTGTCCTCTCTTTCTATGCTAACTCATTTTACTTTTAAGGATGCAGGTTGGAATTATCTCATTTTTTCATTTCTTCTTATTTTGACCTTGGTTCCCATTGTTCTTGTTATCAAAATTTGGGTTTCCTTTACTCTTCTTGTTTTGTTCCTTATCCTATTTTATAAACCCTACACTCTTTATTTTATTGAGCTCTTACCTCTCTATCTCTATTAGCCATGAATAATTGAAGGACTTTTTAGTTTAGAGATTAGTTTCTTCTTGTCTAGCCAAATCATAAGCCTTTTGTAGAGTTTTAGGTTTGAGGAGATTAATTACTATCCTAATCCTAGGATCTAGCCCCAAGATGAACTTATGCACTTTTATTTTCTCATTTTTCTCATACTTGAGAACATACTTCAAAAGTTTCACATATCTTTAAAAGTATACCTCTATCAACAATGAACCTTGTTGAAGTGTAGAGAATTCCTCAAACTTCTCTACATAAAATTGATCAAAAAAATATTTTCTTAAAAACCTTGATGAAATTGTCCCACTCAAGATCTGTAACTTGGATCTTTTTGTCATTATAAATGTGTTCCACCATTCTAGGGCTACATCATGAAGATGAAGAGTAGCCCACATAGTTTAATTTTTAGAAGAGTAAATTATCATGGAAAAGAAGGTTTTTAACTCATTCAACCATGACTCTACTTAATTTCCTTCTTCCTTCCAATTAAATTTGACTACTCTAACATTATTAAGGTCTTTATATAGTTCAGCCTCTATCCAAGCTCTTCCCTCATGGCTTATTCTAACATGACTCTCTTCCTATCTACCTTCTTAATTTTTTGTACCATTTCCCTATTGATTAGGGTAAAAAAAAAATTTGCTCCATCTATTCCTAAAGAAAATTCACTATAGAAGAGATATATTCCCCTCTCTCATTGGAACCCATTGCTTCTTCAATTTTCTTTCTAGGGCTTTTTGCCCTCCTGGAATTCTTACTAAGATATCTTATTCTCTCAATTTTCTTGTTGGAGTCCATAGTTTATCTAGACTTATTTTGGGTATGCACTATAGTTTCCTCTTATGCAACCAATCTTGCTTTCTTGGATGAACCTCCTCTTAAAGTAGGTTCCATATCCTATTCACACAAAGGAGTTGGGTGAGTTACAATTTTCCTAAATTGTACTTACAATAAGCTTCATTTTACCCATGAACTAACATAGACCATTATTGCTCAATAAATAATGATCATGGTCACACTTGCCTCTACAAGGTGCCATTTCTAATAAGAAACTTTACTCTCCAAGATTTTCAGTCCTTGGTTTGACTATTCCCAATGGTGTGCAATACTTTTTCTATCTAAAATCACGTTAAGATCCCTAATATAGTAAGTCTCCCCAAAGTAACACATCAAGTAAAGGCTCATCCTAGGCACACTGCATGAAAGCTACTAGCCCTACGACCTAGAGCTCTGATACCAATTGTAATAACCCACAAAAAACCAACCTGAGAGATATTTTTTTAAACACAAGTAAGTTTCTCAAGAGACCCAATATATTTTTAACATTCTCAAGGCTTCACCACATTGAGTTCATTGTCGCTGCAGATGACACTTAGTGGATAGGAGTAACCAGCATCTCGTATTTTTAGGGGTTCACCTTAGTAAATATCAATGTTTATAAGGATACTAAAGTGGTCCTCCCACATTTCCTATACCCTCACCAGTATAGAAAAATGTGACCATAACATAGGGATTATTATTTAAGGCCCATCACACTTAAAGAAGATGCTTATTCCCTAACCTTATCATAAGTCCATCTATGTAGGTTATTATGTTGTATAATATTTATGCTTAGTTACCACACCTCTATGGACTAACTAAGGTCATTACCACTCATATAGAAATGAACATGATCACTAAAACCTCCACGTTCAAGGTATCACCACTATTATATTATGAATGATTCCTATAACTTTCTAGATATAGAACACCTGATCCTCATCGTTCAAGGTGTATCACTTCATAAGACTTTGGTTATTGCATCATTGCAACTCCTTCCATATTCATGAGTACCTATATATTGCATCCTCACAACTCTTTATAGGACTCACTTCTACCTAGTTATTGCACCATCACAACTCCTCCTAGGATTGGGTTAATTACTTGACTCAAGGTCTAAAAGAAGTTCTAGATCCAACCCTAGAATTCCTCCCTTAACCCAAGAGCATTTTAATCAACAATAATAATATATATCAACTCTCTCTAGGAATAAATGCTTCAATTTTAAACAACATGCCTAAACTATAGCACAATATTGAATCTTAACTGAAATATTACATCTCAAATTTAGCATAAACTTCAACATAGTGCTACCACTAAAAAACATCTCGACATTTTTACCACCATAGTTAAATTGATCAAGGTACTAAAGTAAAGCTATGTAAAAGAATCTTTCTTCACAAAACAAAAATTAATATTCATAATGCTATGATCATAATTTAATGAATACATAAATATTTCTATCTTAAAATAGATCACAAGATGACATTTATTCTTTTTCAAAAGGAAATATTTTGCAAGATAGATATCACAATCCAAATCATCCCTTGCTTATGCTGCAACAATCAAGCATTCTCCATATTACAAAACTACCATGTTTCTTTTTAGCAAATCTAGAATTTTTATCTAAGTAACACATACCAAACTCTCATTTATATAACAACTTTCCAATCCAAGGTACATTATAGCCATTACACATAAGTGGTCTCTATACTCTCTTCATGTCATGATCATCTTCATGAATGAAATTTTCCCACAACTTGAGGAACACTTAGCGATCAAGATAGCTCTTTATGCAATGTATATTCACATTCTCTAAGTAATATGCAAGCAGCCATGCATACAAACACTGCTAAGATAACAAGGAGAGAATCCCATACTTCTCTCTATAATGGACCTATTACCTACTCAAGTCTCAGGATTCCATTATAATTTCCAACCAAAATTTTAACATGCTCCCAAAATATGATCAAGCATATAGACTATATCAACAAGGAGATAATCCCATACTTCTCTCTATAATGGCTCCTGTTGTGGTTGATCCACAACACACCCCACTTGGTGGGGACCCACCTTTTTGCAGGTTTTCAGGAAGGATCTCAGTGACCCAGATGCCAGAATTGAAGAAAAAGAGAAAATGCACAAGTGTAGAAAGGGGTCGCGAAATCGCGACAGGTAGCAAAATCGCGACATGTCGCGAAATCGCGACCGAAGCCGGAAAGTTGTAGCGAAATCGTGACATGTCGGAAAATCGCGGTCAACGGTCAACGGCAACAAAATAGAAAAAGTGTCACGAAATCGCGACGTGTCGGTGACCAGGATGAAAAGGATGTCACGAAATCGCGACATTCAGCTGAGAAGAAAAGAAAAGGTGTCGCGAAATCGCGACATGCTGTTGAGAAGAAAATAAATGATGTAGCGAAATCGCGACACGCCGTTGGAAAAGGAAGAGAATGGTCGCGATTTCGCGACGAGTTTTGCAGAAACGTACGGATGATGAAAGGTGTCGCGATTTCGCGACGCATTTTGGCAAAGTTGTACGGTACAAGGAAGATGTCGCGAAATCGCGACGGAAATGAAAATCAGGCTCGAAGCAGAGAAGTGTCGCGATTTCGCGACATGTTTTGTTTGAAAAGGTCGCGACGAGGGAGGAAGAAATGGTCACGATTTCGTGACGTGTTTTAACTGTACGGACGGAGAAAATGGTCGCGATTTTCGCGACGGAACGAGAGAAATGGTTCGCGATATCGCGACGGGTTTTGCCAAGGCGTTGGAAATAGAAAAATGGTCACGATTTCACGACGTGTTTCGGGAGGTACGAAAGAAAAGCGATAGCGAAAGAAAGATATCACGAGGTTTTGCCAAGGCGTACGAAAATAAAAGCGGTAGCGATATCGCGACGGTTTGTCGAAAGAAGGCAAGAGAATGATAATGGTCGCGATGTCGCGACGCAAAGTTGCCCAGGAGGTCCGAGAGAAAAGTGGTAGCGATATCGCTACCATTTGAGGAAGAAGGCTCAAAGGGTTAAAAGGGTAGCGATATCGCTACGAGAAGTTGTCGGAGGTAGACAAACGAAAAACGGTCGCGACATCGCTACGGGGAGCTGATGAAGGCGTACGGCCAGGAAACATGTAGCGATATCGTGACATGTCGCGATTTCGTGACATGTCGCCATATCGCGGCTAAGAAGGTGAACGGGCGGACTTGCAGTTTTGTCATTTTTTTTGTAGTAAGCGTTACACAGGACGTAGGAAAAGTAGGACACGTGGCGCACAGGTGTCAAACTTGCAGAGGCGTTACATGCAGAGATGAATTTCGAAGCGTTTTCAAATTTGAGCGTGAATCAAAGCGGGAAAAAGCAAGAATTTGAGGGGTCATGTGCAGGAAGGTGAAATGAAGCGACAGAGAAGATCGAAGAGCCACGTCAAACATTATAAGACCAGAATTGCAAATCGAAGAGGGGGTTGGAAATTGCCGAATACGGAGTTGCAGAGACGAAAGCTTTGTGCTATTCTGGGCCCGTACTTGGGCAATTTCCTTCTTTTTGTTCTGGGATTTTCTTTTACACCTGGAACATTTTTGAATGTAATCGAGATATCATTTAAATACAAATACGGAGAGTTGGCATCTTATTAGATGAGAAAGAAGGAGTAACTTTTGCATGCATGATTTAATGTTTATATTTCCCTTCCAGATTTCTTAGGTTTTTAGGTGAAGTTAATGCAAGATCTCTTGGTTGCTTCATGCGAATGCCTATTTTCTGGAATTACCATAGAAACCCTCGAGACTCGCACCTGGCCTATTTGGATTGTGTGGATGTGCAGGTTCATTAGGTTAGGTTGCATGTAGAAAGCCTCAATATCTTCGGTTTCATCCGATTAATGACAGCTTTCTGACTGTAATCTATTCTTATTGTTACTTTTGTTTACTTTTGTTTTTGCTTTTCAAACCCATATTTTATTTTCAGCAACTTAATTACTGTGTTTGAATAAATCACTGAAAATCCATCAGAATTAAAGGTTAAAACAGATTTTATTCATTTTGAGTCCATTGAAAGTTCAAAATTAATAAACCACAAGTGCCCCTTGTTAACATCCACTTGCAAACCCTAAGGTGTTCTTAGCATTTCATTTTAAGCAGCATTCTTGATAATCAATAATTAGCATAATAAGAACCTTGGAGAAATCGTTTTTCTTTGCAAGCAGAGGATTTAGGACTCGGATCCTACAGGAGAGTGTGTTTTCACAATCGGGTTAAAACACCACTCAACAGATTGGCGCTAGAAGGAGGGCCCGAATCGGTTTATCTATTTCAATTTTTATATCTGAATATTTTGTTTTTGATTTAATTCTGAAATTATTTACGGCTAAACTGCAACACTATTTTTGTGTTTGTTGCAGGTTTTCTTCGAACTAGCCGAGGGTTTCCTCAGGCAGGCTGGACCCACCACGCCGTATTGCGACCAGGTCTCAAACAACCGGAGAAACCATTTTTCACGACCTTACTGGTACTCCCAAGGGTAAAGTCAAGCAAGTCGTAAGCACTCCAGTAGCAAAAGGCCTGTTTTCTCCAGGAACGTCGAGTGGACCTACGCCAGTAATATCCGTTGCCCCTAGTGTGCCTATAGTTTGTAATATTTCTTCTGCTATTGTAGGTCTGTCTACATCAATTCTGAGTCAAATGGCTCAAGCTCCAGCAGCTCCTTGGTATGGAGCTAACAATACTCCTTTGAATATTGTTGGGGATATCCATGAAATCCCCAAGAACATTGAAATATTTCTGCCTAAATACAAGCCAGATGGCCTAAGAACAACCAGAAGAACATATCCAAGCCTATAGAGATGTTTTAATTAGGTCGCAAGTTCAGCATGAAGATGTAGCCTGCAGACTTTTCCCCATGAGCTTGGATCCAATAGCATATGAATGGTATATATGCTTGCCAACTGGTTCAATCACCTCTTGGACACAAATGGAAAATGCATTTGTCAATCAATTTAGGTCGCCCTTAGATCCCGCAACTATTTACAATCAGTTTATTACATGCAAACGGGGCCAAGGGGAACCAATCCGAATGTTTAATCAGAGATTCCAAAAGAACTATAACAGAGCAATTAGACATTTTGCCATCGATCCTCGCAGTAGCTTTGCAGATATATTTTGGGGCATTGGACCCCATGACAGCCATGTTTGCAAGGCGTAATCCTCAGGTCACCACGCTGGCTTTGGCCTATAATGAAGCCATGACTATTGAGCAACAATTGACACCGCAAGGCTACGGGTTTACCTAGATGCCTATGTTGAGACAGGGTGCTCCATATGGTCAAGTTCCCCAGGCAAATCAACTCATGGCACCACAAATGCCAAGTATGAACGCCTTCCCATATCAGCAGTCGTATCCACCAAAGACCCGCATATGGACCCATTCCAATCCAACCAATCACAGACATTCCACCTGTTCCTGCATTTTTGCAGAACAATCAATCAACTACGCAGGAAACTAGTCAAGTCAATCCTCAAGCCATAGTTCCTGTTCCGAATCCAATCCCAATTCAAGGTATCAATCCATATGGGAATCCAATTCCTTAGAACCCCACCCAAATGTGGAATCAAGACCCCATCAATTATGCAAATCCAATGGGGGTTAACAACAATGTGGTTCCACCGAAGGATGTCTTTTCGAAAGTCGAAGAGCTCAAGAAACTAGTGCATAAACTAAGTAATGACAGGGTTCAACAAGTAGAAGCATGAGTCCCGTGCCCCTCACCCAAGTCAGAATTTTAACAATAGAGGGAGGCACTGGAACACTAAGCCAAACAATGGGGGAGTTCCCTCTCCCATTGCTAATCAATTAGATGCTTCTGCAGGCCCTAGCCAATCCAATTCTCTTTTGAATCTTTCAGATTTGGCATGGGAAAGAGGGTGCAAGTTACATAACACAAAAGAACACAATGAGAGGAATTGTCCTGAGATTGCTAGATACACTCATTGTCTTCAGGCACAAGTTGATGATTTGGAACCGGTATCAAATGAGGATCCATCGTATCAGCAAGATGAAAATATTATGGTGATGGAAAAAGTATATCACCAAGAGGGTGAGAGCGAGGAGGAAGAAGACGAAGTTTTGGAACAGGAGGTGCAAGCTTTTCGAGATTTCGGAAAGGGGACTCATGGGTACCATTTGAGGAGTAAGTCTAAAGCCCCTAAAACCTCATCAACACCTCCAAACAGCTTCTATTCTTCCTCCGGATACAAAGGCAAGTAACAACCCTCCCCCTCCACTCAAAAGAGAAATGTCTAATGACATCCATAAGACAGTCAAATTCGAAAAACCAAATTATGACGTAGTGGAGGATATGAAGAAGTCCAAATCTAGCCTTTCATTCCTGGACGCAGCCAAATTGCCTGGTCAAAAGGAGGCGTTGATAAGAGCTTTGAACTCACCTGATCCGATGTGGAAGGAAAAAAGAGCTGAATCCCATTCGATTTTGCGAAAGGAGAGAAGGGATGTCCCGCCATTCTTATTAGCTCTGAGAATTGTGGGTAAGAACTTGCATAACTGTTTGGTAGACACAGGAGCCACGAGCAACCTCATGCCTACGGAGATATGTCAAATGCTGGGTCTACAACCGGTTTCATCCAAATGCACGGTCTTGCAATTGGACCGTTCAGAGGTAAATGTAGTAGGGACCTTATATGATGTCAAGATTCAATTAAATTCTGAACCCAGGGTCCAACAGGTTGTAGACATTTTGGTGGTTAACATCCCAAGTAGGTATGGAATGTTACTTGCGAGAGATTGGATGAAAACGCTGAATGGCTATTTTGCAACAGACTGCTCGCATATGTGGCTGCCATGGAAGGGCATTGCTAACCAAATCAGAGTGGAAAACGAACCGAGGCTTAAGGAGATTATAACGGATTTTAACAAGCCGAATGAGGTTCAGTTTTCTGAGCCAGACCTAGGGGTCTATGCTCTTGATGTTGAGAAAGTTGTTGATGAACTTAAAGAAGAAGTGTGTCATGGTGGTTCTTCTGAGGAAAAGGATTACACGTGGTTGCTCAAGTTTGATGGATCAAAATCTAGACAGGGAGCAGGAGCTGGAGTCGAGCTCACTGGTCCAGGAGGTAAACCATTATTGGCTGCCTACAGATCGCAATTTCCTTGCACAAACAATGTGGCAGAATACGAAGCATTGATCTACGGTTTACGTCTAGCATTGAGCAAACATGTTAAATGCTTGAAGGTTTTGGGAGATTCTGAGTTGGTTGTCAAGCAAATCAAAGGACAATATACATGCCGCGACAAAATACTGAGCCTTTATAGGACTAGGGTTATGGACCTCATGGAGGAGTTTGATGCATTCAACATAGCCCTTATTTCTAGGAGAGGAAATCGAATAGCAGACTCTCTTGCAGTCGCCGCGGGCATGTTAAACCCGATGGATATAAAAAGATGTAAAAAGTTTTCCATTGAGCTGGTTCCTTGTCCATCAATACCTGATAATGTGAAGAATTTCTAGGTTTTTGAGTGTGACAGGCACATCTTCAAGTTTGTCACAAACTCGGGTATTTTTGAAAATCAGGTGATCGATGAGGAACAAAGGTGGCAGGATGAAACAGAAGAAAGTGAAACTGCGTATCAATCCAACAAAATTCCTAAAGACGTGGTTTCATTAGAAAAGATGTTCGACATGGAATGCAAGAACAAGAAAAGAAAAAGAGTCCCGCTCCCCAAAGATGCATGCGATTCAATTAATCTGGGGAGTGCAGACAATCCAAAGGAGGTGTACATAGCAAAGGCATGTACAGAGGAAGAAAGGAGCAATATAATACAGGCTTTGAAGCATTACATAGATTGTATTGCTTGGAACTACAATGAGTTGAAGACTTACAACCAGAACATTATCACGCATACCATCCCTTTGAAGCTAGACTCCAAGCCTTTTAGGCAAAGACAACGAGTTGTTAACCCGCTATTGGAGCCTTTGATCGAAAAGGAGGTTAAAAGATTATTGGAAGCGAAAATCATTTTTCCTGTTAGGCACTCAACCTGGGTGGCCAACCTCGTTCCAATAAGAAAAAAGAGTGGAGAGATTAGGCTGTGCATAGATTTTCGAAATCTTAATAAAGCCTCTCAAAAAGATAATTATCCATTACCATCAATCGATGAAATTCTGCAAATGGTAAATGGATCTGAAATGATGTCCTTTCTCGATGGATATTCGGGGTACAACCAAGTTCTTATACATCCGGATGACAGGATGAAAACAGCCTTCACTACCAAGTGGGGGACATTTGCATATAAGAGAATGTCGTTCGGATTGTTAAACGTTGGTGCAACTTTTCAACGCACCATGGATTACGCATTCAAAGGACTAATAGGCAAATGCATCATCGTGTATGTGGATGATATCCCAGTTTTCTCGAAGAAGAGAGAGGATCATGTTAAAGACTTGAAGAAGGTGCTTCAAAGATGCAGTGGAACATGGTATTTCATTAAATCCCAAGAAATGCATTTTTGGAGTGACAGAAGGGAAACCGCTAGGTCACATTATTTCAAAGGAGGGAATATCCATCGACCCGTAAAGGATACAAGCTATCCAAGACCTACCTCTCCCGAGCAAAGAAAAAGAATTGAGGTCTTTCTTTGGGCAAGTCAATTTTGTGAGGAAGTTCATTTCTAGCTTTGCCGAGATAGCTAAACCTCTAAACCAGATGCTCAAGAAAGATGTGGACGTAAGGTGGAACGAGGAAAGTAGAGTGGCTTTCCAGAATATCAAAGACGCCATTTCCAAAGCCCCGGTCTTGATAAGCCCAGACTATTCCAAGCCTTTTTACATTTATGCTTTTGCATCGGAACACTCCTTTGCGAGTGTCTTAACCCAAAAAGGTGAGGATAGTGCCGAAAAGCCCATTGCATTTTTAAGTGCCCCCCTAAAAGATGCCCAATTAAGGTATTCAATCCTTGATAAGCAAATGTATGCACTTTTTAAAACTGTGAAAAAATTTAGGCACTACATCGTGCACAATGTAATTATCGCCATCGTGCCCGATTCTCGCTTGTCAAGACCATGTTTTTACGTAATGAACTAGGTGAAAAGAGAGGAAAGTGGATTGCAACCATCCAAGAATTTGATCTCGAAATCCAACCAATGAAACTAGTTCGAGGACAAGGACTGGCAAAGGCGATCGCAAAAAATGATCCGCAAATAACAGGTCAATGCTCAAATACATAATACATGGCTAAGGAGGACTGGTATGTTGATATTGTGCAATTTTTATTGACTGGTAAGTGCCCTTCTAATTTGAATTCAACACAGAGGAGAGCTTTAAGGCTTAAATCTGTTAACTATCTGATAAAGTCTGGTGTGCTTTACAGGAAAAATCATGAAGGTATCTACCTGAGATGCTTGAGCAAAGATGAAGCCGCCAGGGTGTTGCAAGAATTTCATGGCAAGCATGGAACTGGTCATGGTGCAGCCAATGCTACAGCACATCAAATCCTGAGAGCAGGATATTACTGGCCTCATATATTCAAAGATGCACATGCTCATGTGCGATCTTGTCACATCTGTCAAGTGGCTGCAAATAGAGAAAGAAATGCAGCCATGCCGTTGCAACCTGTAGTTGAAACGAGACCGTTTGCACAGTGGGGACTGGATTTTATCGGGGTTATTAACCCAAATTCTTCTGACTCTCACAAATTCATTTTGACAGCTACAGACTATTGTACAAGGTGGACAGAGGCGATTCCTACTAAACATGCCACCACAGACGTTGTGATTAAATTTCTTGAGGATCAAATTATAACAAGATTTGGGATGCCCGACTCTATTGTCAGTGACAATGGTAAAGCTTTCATTTCCACACAATTTGCAGAGTGGGCATATGATAATAAAGTGAGCTTGAAATTTGCATCCAATTACTATCCTCAAGGAAATGGGTTGGCCGAGTCTTCAAATAAGAATTTGTTGAATACTATTAAGAAGTTGCTGGAAAAGAACCCTCGGGACTGGCATAGTCAATTAAAGTTTGCCCTTTGGGCAGATAGGACCAGAGTGAAAGAATCTATAGGGAATACTCCCTATCATTTGGTCTATGGGCAAGACCCGATATTTCCAAGCAAATTTGGAGTTGCGAGACCTTACATTTCATACAAGAGTACATGGGGACAAGATGATCAAGTTGAAGCTAGATTGAGCCGGTTATTGCACCTGGATGAAAAGAGAGAAGAAGCCATGAATCACATGAATAAACACCAGGAAGTCATCAAGAGATGGTTTGACAGAAGGGCCAAAGTTAAATCATTCAGAATTTCAGATTTAGTATTACTATGGGACAAAAGACATGAGGAAAAAGGAAACCATCAAAAGTTTGATTGTCTTTGGTTGGGCCCATATCAGATTTCAGAGATCCTTGGGAAGAATACCTTCGTGCTAAAAACCTTAGAAGGGAAAGATTTCATGCTGCCGGTTAATGGGCAGATTCTAAAACATTATTTTAGCCCTTAGGTTGTGAGACTTTCATATCATTCTTTGATTTTGGTGGGATTTTCAGATCTTGTTTCATTGTTTAGGATTTTTAGATTTTGTTTGATTTAGGATTGTTAGCTTAGCTAGGATTTTGGTTGTGGATTTGATTTCAATTGACATGTTGTTAATTTTGAAAAAAAATAAATAAATAAATAAATTGAGATGCCAACTTATGCTTAGGGTTAGGAGAATATGAAATATTGGAATTATCTTGTAAAGGCTCCACCAAGTAACACAAGCATATTAAGTTATATTGTTTGATTTTGTGATACATGAAAGAATCAATTTTGCATGACATATCATTTCATTTGCAAAGATAAGGCATTCATATTCCATCTCACCTCACATACATTTCATTTTAGTTACATATGCATCTTATGTACAAGCCATGAAAGTATGTCAAATTCTCTTAGGGTTATGTTATAACATAAATGTAAGTAGCTCCTAAGGTTGGAAACTGAGTCTTGAGATATCTAGAACCAAGCACGTCTCATGCATTAAAAAGGATCTTGAGCAAAATGATCAAAACCTAACTTGGAGGAAAAGGTTGGGCGAAAGAAGTTATTCATGTCTATCCTATTATGCAACATGATCCTTAAAGCAGTGGTTTTAACCACTTCCATTAAGCCTAAAGCCTAAAATCAGAGTAGTAAGGATAGGGTTAAATCCTCATCGAACTTAGGTTGAGGATCCAATTCCCCAAAGCTTTGATTTGACCCACATGGAGTAGTAAGGATAGGGCATAAATTCTCATCTCGGTTGGTTGAGAATCTGATTCCCCAAAGCTCTTATGTCTCATTTCATGATCAGTCTTGGATTGTAAGGATCGTACTATTTGTCCTCTGCAAGGGATGGGTAGTCATCCCCAAGGTCTAAGTAACAAAATTAATGATTTATATCTAAGGTTTGGATTGTAAGGATCGTACTACTTGTCCCTAACCAGGATGGGTAGTCATCCCCAAGGTCCAAGAAATAAATAAATAAATAAATTTTTCCCATCTCATCTTTATTTTGGATTGTAAGGATCGTACTACTTGTCCTCTCGCAAGGGATGGGTAGTCATCCCCAAGGTCCAAAGAAATGGAGATAAGTTTTGGATTGTGGGGTTAGATATGCCCATGCATGGCATCATGTCTTGCCTAAAAAACAAGACCACTGATTGTCTAGAGGGTTAGACTAGCATGACCATTTCTTCCATAACTGGTTTAATTATTTTGCTTAAAGTGAGGTAATGAACTCTAAATCAGAATAGTAAGGATAAGGTTAAACTCTCATCTCGGTTGGTTGGGAGTCTGATTCCCCAAAGTTCTGATTTCACATTCACTTGCACATGGGTTCTAGATAGTAGGGACTCATAACCAACTTTGGGATACAATAAGATAATGAACTCGTGGATCCTAAGAGGGTTTGGCAATCTTGAATGCTTGTACATAGTATTAGAAGAAGTACCATGCCCTTTATGGAAGCAAATCTCCTTGCACATTCATTAGGGTACACAAATCATTCACCATCCCATATATGCATTCATGCAAAACTGATAATGGAATGTTGATCAATTTCAAACGATAGGGAATGAAAACACATTGCACACACTGAGCTAATACTTGATGATTCTGATGATTCATGTACCTCTGATCTTTGGGCATTTGTTATTTTGCTTATGTGCTAACATGTATTTGCGAGTTTGTGATATGTTTCAGGTTGGGTTCTTACTAAAATGCTCAAGAGCATTTGACAGCAGAGTCGCCATTTGTTGTGGTTGATCCACAACACACCCCACTTGGTGGGGACCCACCTTTTTGCAGGTTTTCAGGAAGGATCTCAGTGACCCAGATGCCAGAATTGAAGAAAAAGAGAAAATGCACAAGTGTAGAAAGGGGTCGCGAAATCGCGACAGGTAGCGAAATCGCGAAATCGCGACCGAAGCCGAAAAGTTGTAGCGAAATCGCGACATGTCGGAAAATCATGGTCAACGCGGTCAACGGCAACAAAACAGAAAAAGTGTCACGAAATCGCGACGTGTCGGTGACCAGGATGAAAAGGATGTCGCGAAATCGTGACATTCAGCTGAGAAGAAAAGAAAAGGTGTCACGAAATCGCGACATGCTGTTGAGAAGAAAATAAATGATGTAGCGAAATCGCGACACGCCGTTGGAAAAGGAAGAGAAATGGTCACGATTTCGTGACGAGTTTTGCAGAAACGTACGGATGATGAAAGGTGTCGCGATTTCGCGACGCATTTTGGCAAAGTTGTACGGTACAAGGAAGATGTCGCGAAATCGCGACGAAAATGAAAATATCGCTCGGAGAGAAGTGTCGCGATTTCGCGACAGTTTTGGCAAACTGTACGGACGGAGAAAATGGTCGCGATTTCGTGACGTGTTTTGGCAAACTATACGGACGGAGAAAATGGTCGCGATTTCGTGACGTGTTTGAACGTACGACGGAGAAAATGGTCGCGATATCGCGAGTTTTGCCAAGGCGTGCGAAAAAAAAATGGTCACGATTTCGCGACGTGTTTCGGGAGGCGTACGAAAAGAAAAAGTGGTAGCGATATCGCGACAAAAAGTTGCATGAAGGTCCGAGGGGGAAAAACGTCGCGATATCGCGACAAGTTTTGCCAAGGCATACTGAAGATAAAAGCGGTAGCGATATCACGACGGTTTGTCGAAAGAAGGCAAGAGAATGATAATGGTCACGATGTCGCGACGCAAAGTTTCCCAGGAGGTCCGAGAGAAAAGTGGTAGCGATATCGCTACCATTCGAGGAAGAAGGCTCAAAGGTTAAAAGGGTAGCGATATCGCTACGAGAATTTGCCAGAGGTAGACAAACGAAAAACGGTCACGACATCGCTATGGGGAGCTGATGAAGGCGTACGACAGGAAAGCAGGTAGCGATATCGCGACATGTCGCGATTTCGCGACATGTCGCCATATCGCGGCTAAGAAGGTGAACAGGCGGACTTGCAGTTTTGTCATTTTTTTCACAGGAAAGCGTTACACAGGACGCAGGAAAAGTAGGACACGTGGCGCACAGGTGTCAAACTTGCAGAGGCGTTACATGCAGAGATGAATTTCGAAGCGTTTTCAAATTTGAGCGTGAATCAAAGCGAGAAAAAGCAAGAATTTGAGGGGTCATGTGCAGGAAGGTGAAATGAAGCGACAGAGAAGATCGAAGAGCCGCGTCAAACATTATAAGACCAGAATTGCAAATCGAAGAGGGGGTTGGAAATTGCCGAATACGGAGTTGCAGAGACGAAAGCTTTGTGCTATTCTCGGGGCCCGTACTTGGGCAATTTCCTTCTTTTTGTTCCCGGGATTTTCTTTTACACCTGGAACATTTTTGAATGTAATCGAGATATCATTTAAATACAAATACGGAGAGTTGGCATCTTATTGGATGAGAAAGAAGGAGTAACTTTTGCATGCATGATTTAATGTTTATATTTCCCTTCCAGATTTCTTAGGTTTTTAGGTGAAGTTAATGCAAGATCTCTTGGTTGCTTCATGCGAATGCCTGTTTTCTGGAATTACCATAGAAACCCTCGAGACTCGCACCTGGCCTATTTGGATTGTGTGGATGTGCAGGTTCATTAGGTTAGGTTGCATGTAGAAAGCCTCAGTATCTTCGGTTTCATCCGATTAATGACAGCTTTCTGACTGTAATCTATTCTTATTGTTACTTTTGTTTACTTTTGTTTTTGCTTTTCAAACCCATATTTTATTTTCAGCAGCTTAATTACTGTGTTTGAATAAATCACTGAAAATCCATCAGAATTAAAGGTTAAAACAGATTTTATTCATTTTGAGTCCATTGAAAGTTCAAAATTAATAAACCACAGTGCCCCTTGTTAACATCCACTTGCAAACCCTAAGGTGTTCTTAGCATTTCATTTTAAGCAGCATTCTTGATAATCAATAATTAGCATAATAAGAACCTTGGAGAAATCGTTTTTCTTTGCAAGCAGAGGATTTAGGACTCGGATCCTACAGAGAGTGTGTTTTCACAATCGGGTTAAAACACCACTCAACAGACTCCCTTACCTACTCAAGTCTCAAGATTCCATTATGATTTCCAACCAAAATTTTAACATATAAGATGCAAGCATACAAACTATATCAACAAGGATAGAATCCCATACTTCTCTCTATAATGATCCCCTTACCTACTCAAGTCTCAAGAGACCACTATGATTTTCAAAATCCAAAGCTCAACCTTCTTAAACAAAATATCCATTTATGTTTTACTTATCTAAGCATAAAACAATAACTATAAAGGCATTAGCTTCTTTCATCAAACAAAGTACTAATCTCTTTAACAAACACACCTATATAAGCATAAATATTTTCTTAGGATTATAAAAGAAATATTATAAGCAACTTCTCTTTTTATTTTCCACCAACCATTATAACTATAGCATATTTTATTTAACCATTATCTTAAAACAATAATGATTCCTAAAGTAACATTATAACTATAACATATTTTAATTTCCATTAACCATTATCCTAACACAATAATGATTTCCAAAAGAACATTATAACTATAACATTTTTTTTCCATTAACCATTATCATAAAACAATAATGATTCAAAAAATAACAATAGATACAGCATACCGAATGCACAATAAACAGATCTTGTATGAAGATAAAAATCCTCTCTACAAAAGCGTTTAACCAAGCGCTCCTTTATACAATTAAAAACTAACAACATGCATCAAGCAATAGAATTGAACTGAAATGCTCATATCACCATGCAAACTAAAAAGGGGATACGACTTCATATGGATATAATATTCAACCAATATATAACATCATACAAGGAGATATAACTCAAGAAAAATTCCCTACAGGGAGGCACTTCTAGATCATAGGTAACTCAATGATGTCACCCAAGCTAATACAGTATCCACAATACTAAACCAATACAAGCATTGTGATATCTAAAACAAAAAGGAAAAGAATAGAATGCAATAAAATAACCCAACACTCAGGAGTTGACCAACTTCTTCCCAAAAATAAGACCAACATAACAACCAGGCATTTGAAAGAGGATACCAAAATAACTCAAATCTACCTCCAACGACCTTCTTACTCAAACCTCTACCTATAGGAAAATATTAACTAAGGTGGCCCACAACTACAAGGTACAAAAAAATACAACATAGTCTAAAACTACTCACAAAGCATAATTTTGATGAATCTATAATGCCACCAAGCTACATAACATAGAAAATAAAAATTAAATCCCAACAAGCAAGACAAAAGAGAAATCACTCACATATAGGCAACTAAAGAATACAACAACCTAAGTAAACTCAGTAATATGATGTAAGCAAAAACCAAAGCCTACCTCTTAGCTGAAGTCTCTATCACCAACTTGCATTCTCTAAGCTTCCTTTTTGCTTCCTTCTACTTGCTATAAACCCTCAAATCAACCCATTGAGCCTTTTAAAGAGCTCCTATGAATCCTTGTAACATATGGGATTCCTTTCCTATTTCTTATTAGATTTGTTTGCCACCATCTCTATCATGCTCTAGCTCGATGGTAATGTTCAAAGAGCACCTTCACTCATTGAGGTCAAGCTTGGAAGTTGTCTTTTATCACCTTTTTATTATCGAGCATGGATATAGAGGAAAATAAAATAATTAATTAAATAATTAGTCCAAGATACTATTTCTTCTAACATAGTGAAAGTATGAATTACTTTCTAAGTAATACCATATGTCAATATGAATTATTAACGCTAATATTAATACTAAAGCATTAATAGTATTATACCTAATAATAATTTTATTGGTCCGACCACCCAACCCAAAGTCTCCAACATAAGAAAGACAAGTATTTGCAATTCCATATTATACAACATTGCTTTACCTTTAAGCAAATGGCTTTTTAAGATAACTAGAACATTATCCCCATCATACTAAAGATGACTTCTTCGCCAAAGTGATCTCCTGGTCCAATGTTGTATTTATTCAACAAGCACAAATGTAATGCATCTAGATGAAGGTAATGTCATCCATCATTTCCCAATTTTCTCTTATCTTTAGTGGTTGTCCCCTGCTAATCCATCGATGAGAGTACCTAGTCCTGCAATCATCAATTCATAAATAGTACCATATTCTCAAGTATAAATGCAATAATCAACATATAATGGTAACACAAAAATGATATTATGCATTAGACATCCACACATCAGTACATAAGTTACTGCCAAGATTAATTCCTACCAAGGAGGGTTGTTACAACACCACAAAGCAATGTTAACCTATCAGACTAGACATATATATTCCTATAGTGTTTGTGGTTGTAGCTAAGCTAAATCATGATTATAATACCAATGAGGTAGGAATATGCATAATTGTAAAGGGTTGGATTGTTTAGTGTATTCTTGTGGCAAGTTGTATGTTTATGCTACACTAGAATGCAAGCAAGAGTTGTTTGACTTACCCCAATTAATTTTTCTAGATCTATTTACATAATATTTACACTTCCATCATTTCTAGTTCACTTTAATCAAATATTTTCTATTAGGTTTAATGTTGTTTGGTATTCCTTTGATATATCTATTAGGGTTAATCTATTTGGGTTTCTTTTGTTAGAGTGATTGTGATGCTAAATTTTATAACATCTAAGGTCAATATATTTTTTGCATAGCATTAATTGTATAGTTTGTTATGCTTTGCTTGTATTGGGTGGCCAATGCTTATGCAACTTAAAGCAATGTTGTTATCTATGATCCAACCATATCTAATTAAATCTCTCCAACCCTTTCCTATTTCTTCCTTTTTATTTTCTCTCTTTAGTTTTTTTTCAATACCAATCTCACAAGGAACTGGTCTTCTCCAAAGGTTGGCTTACAAAAAATTTCAATCCACCTAATCTTGACTTTGATCTAGGGCACACATTCATACCTAGGTAGGTCAAATCATCAACAAGACTATGATGTAATAATGGGTGAATGTTAGGAGTTATTACATCATGTATAATGTGAATATAAGTTGATTAACCACTCAACACATGGTTTGTAAGGTTCACTAGGGGATAAGGGTAGTTGTAGAATATATGCCATATTTTGGCATATTTTGTATTTAAATACCCTTGCACTTCCATAATACAATTACTTTGAAGATTAAGTTCTAACAAACATTATAAGAGGTTCAAAAAGAATTTCTCAAGTATTTCACTTCCATTAACAAAATTCCTCAATAATTATGTGCCCTATAAATTAGTGAAAATCCTAAGGATGCATTTGAGGAATTAAATATTGCTTTGATCACTACTCTAATATTGAAGAACCCAAATTTGAGTAATCCATTTATTGTTTATATATATAAATTTGAAATAGTGCTTGGGATCACTTTGAATTAGTGGGATGATAATGGGTATGATCATCATATCTACTTTAAAAGTAGGCAAATGAGTATTGTAGAGCTAAATTATACAACTATAGAGAAGAAAGTGCTAACCATCATCTTTGATATCAAGATTTTTAGTAACTATGTTCTAGAGAAAAATTTCACTATTGATATAGACTATGCTTCCCTTAAGTATATTGTCAATAATCTCAATCCATCATGATGGATAGCTTGATGGATTCTCAATTTGTAAGAATTTGATTTTGACATTGTTGGTCTATTGGGTAAAAAGCATATCAATGTAGATGCTCTTTTGAAAATATATAAGGGAGTTGTATTTGAATGTGAATATGACGAGTTTCCTAATATAATGTTAATAGTAGTAGAATCCATTCAATAGAAATATACAAAAATTCATTTATACTCAAATTCAGGTTTCTATATGGTGCACAACCAAGAATAAAGTGGAAGATTACTCAATCCAATTGACCATATTCAATAGTGCAAGGGCATTTTGTATCAACTAGGAATAGATTGGAAGTATTGTTGAGTATTTGGACAAAATTAGGGAAAATAGTTGATTACAAAGTACCATGGTGGTGTGTGTGGAGGACACTTCTCTGATATGCTTAAAACAAGAAGGATTTTTAATGTAGGATATCACTATCCAACACTCTTTAAATATTGTATAGATTATTGTAAAACTTATGGTGTGTGCAAACCCTTTGGGAATTTTAGGACAACAATAACCTCTTTATATTTTATCTTTCCTTTTATGCCCTTTGACAAGTGGGTAATTGATATTTTTGGATCCATTTCAATTACAATATCAAGGAAAAGGTACATCATTGTTGCAATAGATTATATAACTAAGTGGGTTGAAGCTCGATTTATGAAGCACAAGATAGAGGAATAAGTTTCATAGTTCACATATGAATAAATTATTAGTAGGTATGGGTGCCTAATGGATACTATCTCTAAACAATATATTGCTAAACAAAGTGGTGGAAGACTTGATGACTTGATTTGCTATCAAGCTAGGAAGGTGATTGCATATAAATTGAGTGCCAATGGGCATGTGGAACAAAGAAAACATGTGTTATGTCATATCCTTGTAAAGGATGTAGCTTTACATGTCAATATATGGGATAAAATAATCCATATAGCATTGTGTTCTTATAGGGCCAAAGTCAAATCAACCATAGGGTATTCTCCATGGTAGTTGATATATGGAATTGATATTGTCCTTCCTTTTGAATATGATATTCCAACCATATGGACAATGATATGACATAGAAATAATGAAAGAAATCTATGAAGGATATGACCTTTAGATCAAATAAAGTTCTAATATATACTCCCTTAGACAAAACCATGGATTCATGTACCATTTTACATCCATGCTCGTTGAATATAGCTTATACACCAATGCCATTCAATTTACTGATAGAAAGTATGTTCCTAACCAAAACTAGAATGTGCATAAGACTACAAAGGTATTTGGTCCTTCCATCCTCAAGTGAGAGCATGACTCTTTCATGACCAACGATTTGAATATATGTGTTATCTCCTAAATACACCTTCTCACCACCAATGGCTTCATAATTTGAAAACCACTCCCAATGGGGAGTCATATGGTAGCAAAATTTTGATTTAATTAACCATGCATATTTAAGTGCATGCATGGCAAATGCTACAACAAAAATATCACAAGTGTATTTATTGCAGGTCCTTGAGTCAAATGTTCATATAATTACTTCTTGGTATTCTTCTTCTTGTACTCCTTAATGTGTCATATCCTACTACAATATCAACATTTCACCTTTGGATCTAGATCTCCCATTAGACTTTGATTGATTTTCCTTCTTCTTCTTATTACATTTTTCCTTTGGAAGGTCCCTATTGGTCAACGCATCCTTGATAGACTTATAACTTTTCCACCACATCTCATCCAATAATAATGCATCCACCACCTTATCAAGATTTAAATTTAAAATGGTGCTACTAATATCCATAAAAAGGTTGTCCCACAATTCACCAAAGAACATAGGAGTGTTATACATTGTTCTTCCTCTTCCATATTTATGTCCATAGATACCAATATGCTTAGAAAGATATTGAATGTGTTCAAATTCTTAGCAATAGAATCACCATCATTCATTCTTAATGAATAGAGCTTCTTCCATAAATATTGTTTATAAGGAACTTAGTTGGTCTTGGGTCCCTAATTTTATCAAAATATCCTTGGTGGTATTTTCTCCTAAAACATTTAGGAGCACTAAATTTGAAAGATAAAGCCTAACAATATTTCTAACCTTCTAATAAATCAATCCAAATCCTTTGTAGATAGACCATAGGATTTTTGGCCATTTTTAATTACATAAAGGTCTCAATTAATAAATATATATTATATCTTGAGCTTCTATTTATCAAAGTTACTCCCATTGGATTTCTCAATCTCTATTCTAGTGCCTAACATAATCATCTCCTAAAAATAATATCAACACTACACAACTCCCATTCATGTAAGGATTATGTATGAAAATAATCCTACTCCTCCCATGTATCTAGAAAGCTATCTAGGCTCTAATACCAAAATAAATGAATTGAAATGCAACACTTTCATACTTCGTCCAATGAGGAAAGTTATGTTATTTAACCATATCTAAAATTATTACAATAGAGTATTAGCACTTAGAAAGAAATTCAGAATATAAAAGAGAACACAAGATATACCCTAGGAAAACCTACAAAGGAGGAAACCCAACAAGAAGAGTGTCTCAATGTATTATTAATGACAAATTGGTTATAATAAAATTTAGAGATTACCACCTCTTAGGATAAATTTAGGCTTCAACACACATGAAATAATCCAACAACATAACAATGCACATGCAATATTCTACACACATGAAGAACCCAACAACTTATATCCAACTCCAACATGTAATTGTCCAAAAATAAGATAACCAAGAATACCCAAACCACTCATCCAAGGATTGTTATATAGGCTAGATAAAAACTTGGAAATCACTCATGATTTCTAAAACCATCATCTATCCCATAGCTATCTCCATGGTATAACACAAATACCAAAGCCCATTTTTTAATCCTACTTCAAGATGTGATAAGGTTGTTGGTTGCACATCCCAACAACCTCCTAAAACATATGAGAACCTCTCTATCTACATATTGAATAACTTACCCAATATAAGGGGGTGGATAAATTTATTTTTATCTAATTTAACCATCGTATTATCACTCCATACAATATGCCTAGTATTTTGAGATTGCTCTATTGAAGTGGGATACCCTTAGGAGTCCTTTTTACACAATTACAAATTACACATTAGGTAAACCAACTAAAAAAATTCACCCTTAATGCCTAGGTAACCACCAGAATAAAATATATTATTTATGCAAAGTGTACAACACCTTCCCAATAGATATTAGTAGATACATATTCCACATAATACTAGGGGAGGTGGTTGGTGATATGATGGAGTTCCATATACTATTTTCTTGGGGAAAATAATCCTAGATCATCTATATTTCTCATTGCACTATGTTTCCTACAAGGGCAATAAGAGCATGATATACTACAAACTTCTCTAGGTTTTGGCGAAGGAACCTATTGTTGTGGCACATCCCCCTCAACTCCTAGGGTAGAATAATGAAAACTGTAGACACCTAAAACACGTCATGTTGAGGAGGCTACTCATGTGGACACCTTTTCAGGCCATATGACTCATCTTGGACCTTCCCAAGACCTAACAATGGTTCTAACCACTCAAATAGGGGCAAACTAGTCCTTTTCAGCCTAGGTCGTTGCTATCCCCTCTAGCGGTGGCCTCATGGTCACTAGACGTGATGATGGCCTTAGAGTGGGTCATTCTGATCGAGGATGGCCTCATCTGTAACAAACTCGGGCTCCCCGAGCTGAGTAAAATCAGTTACAGTGCAACTAATCTTGAACGGTTTTGGTTTGAGAAGCTTCTAGAAGTGACGCCTCACCTTCCTGAGCCTAACTGAATCTTGGTCTTGGCTTCTTCAGCAAGCTAGGATGCCAATTTGGGAGGTCTATATAAGGCGCCCAAAAACTTCACAAAAGAGAGAGAATTGATCCCCAATTGAATGCAACGAAGTGCTACCCTTTTGTGATTAGAGAGTGCAATCTCTCATAAGCATCAAGGTGCTGCTAAAATTGCATCATGAAGCTATCTCTTACATCCATGGAGTGCATTTGGAGAGCTTGAAGGACAAATTACACCACTGTTCATCATCAATTCACCATCAATTTAAGCCAATTCCATGATCCAACTATGTTTCAAGACACAACGAACCTTGAACATCAATTTGACAGTCAAATTGATCATCACCAAGCATCGAGCTCAGAGAATAGAGTCTCTATTTGGTGGTCATTATTCTCGATAATGGCTCGCAGGCATAGCCATAGGACCCGAGGATGGCTAACAGAGCCCACCATTATGATTAATAATGGCCTTGTGGTGACATCTAATTTGCTTGTATTTTCTAGTTAAATTAGTTTTAGTAGCTTTTAATTCTATTTTTAACATACTTTAGCAGTATTTCTTTCAGTATTTCATGCATTATATTACTATTTTCAGCATTTTCTTTCCAGTTTGCATTATCAAGAAATAGGCCTCATATTGAGAGGCTTTACATTTGCTATTGATGCTTTGTAGGTGCTTATATGTGCAGGTTATAGGCCTTATCAAGAGCATATCATCATCAAGATCATCCTTCTTAGCATCATCAAGTGGAGGTCGCTAGGAAAACCCTCCATTATCAGTTTAGGAGAATTTCAGAAGATCTTTTGGAAGACATCTACTCTTGAGATCTTGATGTAATTTTGTATCAATTTGGTGAATCCCTAAGAGGGATCTATTGTAACCCATTGTAAAGACATTTCTTGAATATTAATGAGAATGGCCCATTTATTTCTTTAATTTCTTGTTATGATGGTTACATGAATTTCATTTATCAAGTTGATTTCATTATTACAATTCTATAGATGTTAGATCTTTTGTCAATTCTATAGTGGTGATCACCATGGGACCATTCCCACAATTTCCTAAAATTATCACTAACTTGAGTTTTCTTGCTATTTTAAACTTGTAGGTACCATCATTCTAAGTTGGTGTGGTTCATAGTGGCCATCACCATCGACTCTAACGATTAGCAGGGCCACCACTCTAATCTCTAACGACCTTAAAGCAAAATTAGAAAACCATAATTATGACATCTTCATCAAATGATGGCTACACCTATAAGTGGCTTTATACCTGATTTTACTATGTTTTTCTAGAAAAGATAGAATAATAATTTAAGTAGAAAATTTAGAGAAATTTAAAGGAAAATTTTAAGTTTCAATTTTTCTGCTAGCAACCATTATTGGGAACAATGGCCTCTACTACTAGCCACCCCAGGAGACAGTGACCCACATTTTTTATCGAACTTTATGTCTGATGACCTCTACTATAGACCATTTTTCATAGAGATGGCCCTTGATAAATTGTTTGTTAGGGTTTACTTGCATGTGGCCTACTTAAAGGTTATTCTCATTTAGGTTTGCATTGCTAAATTTTTAAAAATAAAATATTTTTATTCATATTTGGGAATTTGAAATGTCTTTTCATGCATTTAGTGAAAATTCATGGAATGTTCTATTTTACATTTTCCTTTTGCATGAATTTAAAAGGAATCCACACACACATCACATTTCAAATTTAACATCAAGTGAGTTGGAAGTGACATCCAACCACTTGATCAAGACCAACGGTGGCCTTCATCACCACCTATTTGGCTTGTATTGTGGATTTTTTGAACCCCATTCTTGGCCAAGGCCAGCTCCAAGAACCATCGTAGCCATGAAAAATTGCATGCACTCTTCTTCAAAAGGTGTATCATTGATCATGGTGAACTGGGTGAGGACTAGTAGGACCTATGCTCCCTCATCAGATATGGGCTTCATCTCCATATCCTGGTGGGTTTCACAATCTAAACTTCATCACCGGATTAGTGTGTGAGAGCGTACAGGTGAAAACCCTTTAACATTGAGCATTACATCAACTATTTTCAAACTTGAACAAGAGAAAGTCAAGATATTCAATGAATTATAACACACAAGCCAATTTCTAGGAAACATAATTAATTCTTAAATGAGATAATCATTTGTATACATTATTTATTTCCTAATTACATACATAATCAAAACAAAATGGTCACTACATGAAGCCATACCTAGTTACAAATTGAGGCCACTAGAAATGCACGAGAAGGCTCAGAACACCTTAGATATAGCCCACATGACCAACCTTTACCTAAATGATATTCAGGTAGTCTTCACGGAGATAACTCTACCCATGGGGGATCCACTCATCGAGAGACCCCTACTAGGAGGACTCCTATGGGAACTCCTCATGACCATGATGAGGATCCTTCTAGACCTCATTCATCACATGTTGTTTCTAGACAAAATCCACCCAATGAGGGGCCTAACAGAGGGGTTCCACGCATCCATGTACCCCATAGATCTACAAACACTTTAGAGCATGGGGTAGAGTACATGCCCTTGCTTAGTCGAAGTGGGGAGATACTCCTCCTGACCAACCTTGGAAAACTCACAAGTTAAATCATTTAGATAAGTATGGTCCAAATGCAACCCATAGAGCCCCTTCTTCTACACATTCTCATTTCGAGAGTGGGTGTGATGAAGATATAGTTCATCCTATACATGAGCATGGTGAGTGTTCTACGTGAGCATGCCATACACCTGCACCATCAATACATGAGGATAATACACCTAGGGTTGAACATAGAGTGAATGCAACCTCAATTGAATGAGGTAAGAGGGTAGTTATCCCTTCTACAAGAACCAAAATAGCTAAAACCTCTTGCATCAAGGTGAGAAGTCAGTGACCTTACACAGTGGATCACACAGATCGGCTACCTAGACCTAATGCTAACCAGAGAGAGCAATTACTCCAATATCAATTGGAGGATTTGTATAATGAGTGAGAGTGCTTAGACCATGAACATGTAGAGGAATAAAGGTTGCATCACCAATATATGTATGAACATAGATTGCATGAAGAAAGAATCCTTGAGAAAAAGTTACATGAAGAACAATCCCATAGGATAGCTCAAGAAGAAATACCTACTCCTACTACCTATAGGCAACAACACACCATGAGGTGCACTACATTTCATCAGGAGTTGCCTCCTAGGTAGATAGAGACCCATCCTCTTCACACCTCAATGCATAATTCTTGATAAAGATAACACCTAGCACCAAACCCACCAGAATATGAGCCTTATGAAGAGATGAAAGTAGATGAATAGGACCAAACATATCCTAAGCCATCTTGTGAAGACTTGGTGGATGATCAAAATCTACCAACTTAATCAAACTAAAACCTTCCACCTACTGCTCCCAAGAGACCTCTTCGAGAAGATGAGATTATCTCATCATAGGCCTACAAAGTGCTCATAGAGTGAATCCAATCACTCAAGAAACAAGGTGCAATTTACCAAAAACCCACATTGAGCAAGTTATATAACCAACCCCTTAATCCATCAGTGCCTAGTCTAACTTACCCCAAGCATTTTGAGATGCCAAAGTTGGACAAATTTAAGGGGGATGATGATGCCTAGGAGCACATCACAAGTTTCATGAACTTGTGCTTCCAGCTCCAAAATAATGATGCTTTGCTATTGTGCACATTTGTGATAACACTCTTGGGTTCTACCCTAGAGTGGTATAATCAACTACCTAGGCATAACATATCTAGCTTTGAACAGCTAGCTAATGCCTTTCTTGAATGCTTCTCTTTCGAAGTCAAGAAGAAGGCTAATATTTCTGACTTGTCAAATCTATGTCAATATGATGATGAGCCAGTAATGGATTATGAAAATAGATGGTGCAAGATCATGTCAAAATTACCATTTACCATTCCTATTTTTGAATTAACATGGATGTTCACTAAGAGTTACTCTAAGCATATATCATTGTTATTACAATTACAGTAATACCAAACATTTGAAGAAGCTTTGGCTCAAGCCAAAGTGATAGAGGACATTAAAGTCTAGGAGGGAGAGCTAAAACTCTAAAAGAAAGAATGGAATAAAAACACTCATAACAATCATCATCAAGTGAAACCAACACCTATCAATCAGGTTATTCTAAATATTCCAAAAGTGGAGAAGTCCCAATAGTAGCCTAACTATCAGGCTCAACCCCCTCTCACATAATATAATAACCAATGCAACAAGAATCAAGGGAAAGACAAACAACATCACACACCTCACACATACATGCCATTACTTGAGTCTTTGGCATCCTTATTTAATAGATTATGCGAGGCCAAGGTGATAACATTACCAAAAATCAAATTGCTAGATCCAACACACCCAAAGCTGAAAGGGTATAGAGAGGATCAATATTGTTCTTATCATAGACAAAATGGACATGATATCCAAGGGTGCTACGATTTCAAAAACCTAGTACAAAATATGCTTGATAAGAACCAACTACAAATAGATAATCCTCTAGCCCCAGACAACCAACAACTAGGAATATTCAAAGAGCCCTTGCCCAACCATGAGGTTAAGGGAAATCAAATGGGGCATGTCAATGAAATTCACATGGATCCACCCACATAGGGGTTCGTTGGCATGATTAACATAGTAACCCACAATAAGAGGTATAACCAACCTGAGCCACCTGTGGCTCCCATTAGGATACCTACTATGCCCCAACAAGGGCCAGTCCAAAATTAGCTACCAAGTCCACCAGTACAACCAGTGATTACTATTAGAACTAGACTTACTCAAAGTCTACAAATGGCCTCAACCAAGCTTTCAATCTATGAGCTCATTCAACAATCCCCTAGGCATAGGGAGATACTTATGGAGATTCTTAAATCCATTGAGCTCCAGCCCTAGAATCCAAATGCTTTCACCAATTTTGTGGGGCACATCCAAAAATGCAAAGAGCCTATGATCACATTTTATGATCACAAAATCAAATCAATTCCAACTAATGTAGTGGATCCTCCATTACATATCATCACTTGTATAAATCAGATTCCATTCAAGTGAGTGTTAATCGATACAGGCTCATCGATTAACATCATCACGATGAAAGCTTTAGGATATTTGAGTCTTCTAGAGTCACACATAGTGGCATCGACCTTCACATTATGAGCATTCAATGATGCATTATGCTCAATAGTTGGTACCATAGTCTTACCTATTCAGGTGGGACTTAAAACCATATCTATTTTATGCCATGTGCTAGAAGGTGCTATGCAATATAACATCTTACTCGATCATCCTTGGATCCGAGATATGAGATGTGTCCCTTCCATATTACATCAATGCATTAAGTATATTTATGAGGGATAGGTCCATGTCATCCCATCGGATGAAGAACCTTTCAAATATGTTAATCAAGTTAGTAATCCAAGGGAGTTCATCCTTCCATATACACATCTAGATATTAGACCCACATCTCCTATTAAGCATCCAGAGTATAAGTCTAAGGTAGTGCAGGCTGATCCATCCACTTCAGCACCATCATAGTCTCCCAAACTAGTTACCACTTCTGACAAGCCTTCATCATCATCAGATCCAAAGAATAAATAGAAGCTCAAAGCACCTATGGTAGAAGAGCCTAAAGTCATCCCAAACATAGCTACAATAGATATTCTGACTCCCATGGAGGAGGATGATTCACCTAACCTAATGGATGATATACCTCAACCGACATCACCTACTTCATCTACTACATCATCCACACCACAGGTGATAGTTCATCTAGTTAATCTTAAGCTAGCAGAATATTTGGTTCAAAATGTAACCTTTACACCAATAATCAAATCTACACAAGATATGGGGAGACCTCGAGTTCCTCCATTACCCATTGGGATGGTGGTACCTCTAGGGATACCACCTAACCAAACCAATTTTATCTATGGGGGCTTTGACCAAGCCATAAATCATTCTCCTATCAATCATGATGATGAACCTTTTATAGGAAATATCTATTACATGTCAAACCTCGAGTTTGCTCTTAGATATTTTGACCATTGTCATTGGCATGATAATGGATTAGGCTTATATGAGTAGGGTCATAGAACACCCTATCAACCATAATATCAACTACCAATAGATAAATTTGGATTAGGGTACTCTATCCATATGACAAATGAGCTACTAGCTATTTCCTTAGAGTGCCTAAGCTTAGGCTTTAGGGCAGATATTGATTGGAATCCATACACTGACCCCAACCCTTCGCATCTATGGAGGGATCATCATCTAGTCACCATGGTTTCTATAGAACCACCTATAATATATCATGATACCATAGTATATCAAAATTCTATCATATAGAAGAATAAGAATCAGAAGATATTCCTAAAAATGATTGGGTCAATGTAGATGATGAGTATGAGGATGCAACTAAAATTGCATATCTAGGTCCTACTCATCTTCATCATCTCAATAATGATACATAGAAGCCATTGAGCCTGAAATATCCCTTATTGATACAAATGATATCTATCATAGGGCATTTCCCCATCTACCTAACTTAGCATAGTTGCTTCCACTAGAGGACCCAATTGTCCTATCTCCTCCTAGAGTGGATCCTAAAATTCTAATACCTCCTAGTCCAGACTTGGCATATCTAGAGCAACAAACAATTAATAGGTCCTACCCATATAGCCATGGAGATTACCTTCCATCCATTAATATGATCTCCATTGATTTAACCACACCACTCCATAACCCAAGTGACCCTTCAAAGCCATTGTACCTCAACCTTGAGGCCATTGAATTTGATCATATCATCACCCCTATCACCTGAGGATTTCTTCCCCTATGAAGAAATGTTACAACCTTTCCATTTTTCCCTAGGCTGTGCTCATGATGTCTATAATACTGAGGTTGAACCTGACATGGTAGATCACCTAAACCTAGTAGATGACATCCATTTGATCCCTACACCTCACCAACTTGAGGAGGGATCCCACATGTCAATAGAGGAGACTTTCAAAGTGGATATTAGTTCAGATCCTAACCATCCTAAGAAATTCAAGTTTGGAGAAATCTTATCTCCTAAGGAATGAGCCATCCTCATACCTCTATTGATAGATAGACCTAACATTTTTTCTTGGACATACAAAGACATGTCGGGTCTAGATCCAAAATTGGTTACTCATAACCTTTCATTGGACCCTAAGATGAAACCTGTCAAGCAAAATCTTAGGAGGATGCATCCAACCATCACTTTGATGGTAAAAGATGAATTGCAAAAGTTGTTGGATGTAGAGTTCATTCAACCCATCGACTATCTAGAATGGGTATCAAACATGGTACCTATAGGAAAACCTGATGGGAGGATCCATATTTGTATAGACTTTAGAGACCTAAATAAGGCAACACCAAAGGATGCATTCTCATTGCCAAATATTGATGCTCTTGTAGATGCAACCATTGGTCATGAGATGTTATCTCTCATGGATGGTTTCTCTGGCTATAATCAGATTTGGGTCAAACCTGAGGACCAACATAAAACAACCTTTACCACTCCATGGGGTACATTTTGCTACAAAGTTATGCCATTCAGCCTCAAAAATATTGGTGCCACATATCAATGGGCCATGACATACATTTTCCATGACTATATGCATAAAATCCTAGAGGATTATATTGATGATTTTCTTGCCAAGTCATTATTGCATGAAGAGCATGCAGATGTTCTACGAAAAGTCTTTGATCGCTTGATAGAGCATAATGTTAGGTTGAACCCCAAGAAATGTGTTTTTGGTGTTACATCTAGGAAAACTCTTGGGATTCATCATTTCTAAATGAGGGATCGAAGTTGATCCAACAAAGGTCAAAGCTATATTGGAAATGCTTCCCCCAACAAACATCAAAGAACTTCGAAGCCTACAGGGCAAAGTAGCATCCATTAAGTGCTTCATAGCGCAGTTATCAGATAAATGTCGACCCATGAATCGATTGCTACATAAGGGGGTCCCATTCAATTGGGATGAAGACTATCAGAAAGCTTTTGCTGAGATCAAATAATACCTAGTGATCACCACCAGTATTAGCTCCACCTAGACCAGATGTACCTTTTTTACTATATATATCAGCCATGGACTTTGCTTTGGGAACCATGTTAGCCTAGAAGAACAAAGAAGACAAAGAACAGGCTATATATTACATTAGTCAAACCCTGGTCAGCTACGAGCTAAAATATGCATACATCGAAAAGCTCTATTTAGTAGTGGTTTTTGCTACTAAGAAGTTGTGCCACTATATGCTAAGTCATACTACGTATGTCATATCCAAACAAAATCCTTTGTAGTACATGATGAGTCGAACGTATCATAATACATGTACTACAAAGTGGATCATGCTATTGATAGAATTTGATCTAGAATTTATCAGTCAAAATTCCATCAAAGGATAGGTCATAGTTGATCAACTGGTAGAGGCACCTCTTCAGGATGATAGGCCTCTTATCATAGAACTTCCTGATGATGCAATCTTTGCATTATCAGAGTCACCCAAACCCGAAGAACTAGATAACAAAGTAGATATGACTTTGTTCTTCGATGGTTCAAAGTGTGAGCAAGGGGGTGGCATAGGGATCATGTTTTTCATGCCACAAGGAGCTCCAATGCCCTTGTATTTTAAACTTGACTTCCCTTGCACCAACAATAACATTGAATACGAGGCTCTAATCTTGGGTCTCCAAACAACTATCACCATGAAGATTAAAAAGCTAAATATCTTTGGTGACTCCTTGCTCATAGTAAACCAAGTGAAAGGAATTTATCAATGTAGATGTCCCATACTGAAAGCTTACAAAGAGCTTGTGGACACATATCTAGCCCAACTAGATTGGTATGACATCGAGGTATCCTATCTATTTGAATTACATAAAAAAAAAAAAGGGGAAAAAAAAAAAAAAATCCAATTAAAATATTACCTAAAACTTGGTATTATCCCTCAAGGATTATCGCATGCCACAAAAAGAGCATTTAAATAGAAAGTGACTAGATATATCTTGCTAGGAGATATTTTATATCGATGGAGCTATGATGGAGTCCTCCTTCATTATCTCGAGCCCCAAGAATCTGCTTGGGCAATCTTGCAAGCTCATGATGGTACCTACGATGGCCATTTTAGTGACATGGCTATCATTAAGTGCATCCTTAGAATGGGCTATTATTGGCCCACATGATGGAGAAGGATTGTTGCACATATGTCAGGAAATGCATTAAATGTTAGCATCATGCTAATCTTATGCACCTGCCATCTCAGGCCTTGCAATCGATTCAATCGGCTTGGCCTTTTTCTCAGTGGGGATTCAATCTAATTGGGAAGATCTCTCCTCCATCATTGAGCCACCACACATTCATTATAATGGCCATTGAGTACTTTACTAAATGGGTGGAAGCAATCCCTTTGACCTCTATGACTAGACCTCATATTATGGAGTTCATACTCCATAATATTATATGTCATTTTGGTATTCCATCCAAAATCATATCAGATAATGGAACATCATTTAAGAACAAATATGTGTGGGCTTTAACATCCAAATATAATATTTAACATAACTTTGCAACACCATATTATCCACAAGAAAATGGGCAAGTAGAGGCCTCTAACAAAATAGTAGTTGCCATATTAAAGAAAATCATTAAGGATAATCATAAGGATTGGCACCTTCAATTACCTCTAGCTTTATGGGCTTATCACACTAGCATTCGAACACCCACTAGGGCAACCCCATTTTTGCTAGTCTATGGCGTTGAGGCCATTATGCCCTTGGAATTAGAAATTCCATCATTACGAGTCTCATTGAAAGAGTTCATCGATGATGACACTTCACGACAAGCTCGCCTAGATCAATTGACCCTTCTTGATGAACGATGAGTGAATGCTCTTGAGCATCTCCACATTTACCAAGATCATATTAAATGAGCTTACAATACTAAAGTCCATCCAAGAGACTTTAAGGTTGGGGATCTTGTGCTTAAAGAGAACCAACAGAACTCAAACCTACCACCTCATCTGAGAGATAAATTTATGGCCAATTGGTTAGGTCCCTTCATCGTAATAGAGAAGATAGGACCTGGAACTTATCACCTAACTTTGCTAGAAGGTGTTGAAGAGCCTGAACCTCTCAACATTCTTCATTTATGGGAATTTTATACATAAATCATAAAACAATAAAAATCACAAAAACAATAAAAATCATCAAAAATCCAAACAAATCAGAAAACATTAAAACACAAAAACAATTCAAAACATTAAAACACAAAAATATTTGCATTTACATTATGCATTTTCATTATATGCACTCATTAGTTGCATTGCATTAGGCATATTCATCCATTGCACTTGCATTAGGATAGGTTGTGTTTACATTCTTACGAATGACACCATGTTTGTATGTCAATCATGAATCCATCATATCCTTATCATTCACATTTCCATTGTGAGTAACTGTGTTTTTCAACACATCTAATCAGTTGCTATAAGGTGTATACTAGGGTTTTTTGGTCATTCAACCATCCCTAGTTATCTTTTCAGATTTTGTAGAAAGCTATCTTGGCTTTTGGAGGTAAGGTCTAGTTTTGATAGTACCTTGCATATCTCAAAATCCCAACACAATTTTAAACATTAACAATCCTAGTTTGAACAAGGAAGGATGACACTACAAAGTGGTCCTGGTCACCTTAAGCGAAAGGTTTTCCTTGCTCATATTATTATGCGCATGGTCTAGAATGTTGATCATTGACAAAAGGACAAGCTCCCCCCTACCCAAAAAATCCCTTGCTCTTACACAAAATGAGCAAATTCCCAAAGCAAAACAAAATAAATAGTGATTTTCATCACTAAGCAAATCCCTTGCTCAAAAACAAAACAAAAATGCAAAATAAATAGTGATTTTCATCACTAAGCATGAGCAAGTATCCCAAGCAATTAAAATAAAAGAAGGGGGTAACGAGCTTGAATCCCTAGAATCTTCAGTATTCAAAAGCCATGGGGTGATCTCCATTACAACAATGGGTTGAATGAAACCCACCTGGCAATGGAGTAGCCTTATGCATGGTGATATGTCTATCACATTAGTGACCTTATTTTGTACAGACCAATGTCAGCTTATGGATGAGCTAGCTTTAGGTGGCTTGTATTGCCTAGTAGTCTAGTCTAACTGTATCCAAACTTAGGATCATGATGACCATATGGTGATCCTCATTACAATAATGGGTTGAATGAAACCCGCCTAGCAATGAGGTAGTCTTATGCCTCATCTAATATATTCACTTTGCACACACAGGGATAGTGAATATCTGGGTCTTCTTAATAGGCTTGTATCTTTCAAGAGTCTTGTGTAGTCATTATACAACTTTTGATCAATCAACTAGGGTGTTTGAGTCTCATGGAAAACCTCAAAAATTCCCCTAATAGCAACAAATCATCTCATCAAACAATCACAATTTTCCTTATGAACTTTTGTTTATTAAGGGGTGTTCATAGAATAGGATAGATACCAGATGGATATCAACAATGATATTTAGATGGCCACTGACTATTTTATGCATATATTTTAGTTTGCAGAAGCTTATAGGGAAAGCCCCTACATCTCACATCATTTCATCTCACATATGGATGTATAAATGATTAATTCTTATGATAAGAGTTAACATTTTCATTCATGATTTTCATACATTATGTGGTGTCTACCATTAGTTTGTTAAACACATATTAGATTCATTCATTATGTTTTAAGTGATTAAAGCATACAAGTTCATTTGCATTAGACCATCCACATGAAATTAATGCATTACATTCACCATATCATATAAACATAGATTAAATGCATAAACAATTAAACAAATCTAAACATGCATTTAACATTCACTACTGCATCCATATAAGCATACATAGTAGTACATCTACACATCTAGATCACAACATCTAATCATACATTAATCATCTAACTATTGCATGTCATTAATACATCGCATATAGCATAATCACATCATCATATAGGCATTACATACATGCATCCATAACATGAACATAAATCAAAATCATAACACATAATGAGCCATAAAAGAGGATATCATATATATATGTGTGAATAATAAAGTACATAATGGTACAAAAATACTCATAGGCTACAAATATGTAGGTCCTCAGACCTTACACTCTAAAAATGATAGAGCATAAATAGTTCAATCAGGTAAACCCCGCATCACTGCTCTCACCTCCACCCTCATCTCCTCTCTAATGATATTGAGAACCACTATCCTCTGATCTCTATGGAATATTATGGAATAGAGTCACTGGTTGCCTCACTGATGGTTACCCTAACTCAATCCATCTGCTTTGATGAGAATCCCCTAAAAAATATTGCATGGGTAGTATACCTTTGCATCACTCTACCTCATCCTCCAAGATAATAATTTAGGCCTAATCTAACCTGTATCGAGTAGAGTATCGATCCACCTATGCCTGTAATGTGCCCACATCCCCTACATCATGTCCACCTACTATAGCCTACCCTGAGCCTATATGTGTAGCTACTAGCTAAACCATGAGAGCATCCCTCTCCATAGTCCTAGCATCTATCTCAATGGTCTTACCTTCCAGTTACGCATGTAGAGTATCTATCATCATCATGGTCATATCCACTTGAGCCTAGAGAGTAGCTCTCTCCTTAGCATACCCCCACCATAACTACTATCCAACACTCAGCTAACTCTAAATAGTAGCAAGAGATGTATCTCACTCCATAAACTACCTCTAAGAAGTCTATAGTTATACCTATAAACTCTGCACCTATACCCATAGTTATGCTACCTCATCACTCAAGACATCCTCCTCATCCTCCTCCTTATCCTAGGGCTCATCCATCTATCCTAAAACCTACCCCCACTCACCCTCCATCCTATAATGCACTCATCACTCATCCTCATCACCACCCTCCTCCATTACCACCTCTCTAGGTCTACCCATAGGTCTACCACCATACCATAGTCAAGAGACCCACCAAGTATCATACTCAATAGTGGTCCTTGGATCCTCTAAACCTATCTCTACAATTAGAGGGTCCACCTCCTCTAATAACTACTCTACCTAAGGTGGCTCAAACTATATCTTAACATACCTACGATGATAGAGGATTGGCTCCTCTAGCACATCTTAGGCTATGCCAAACTACCTAGTCACCCGAGAGTAATGGAAATACTCTCTCTCCTTCCTATGGTGCCCCATGAGCCATATTCTATACCTCACTCTAGCTAGGTACCTCCCTACCTCAGGCTAATCAAGATAATCTAAGTAGGGCCTCCATATAATATGACCTAGGTTGTAGTCCCTCTAGAGACTCAGTATAGTGTGCTAGCACACCTCCATGTGGTCGACTTTAGCCAGCCTCTACATCTCATGGCCACAATGCTACATAGTCAACTATCATCATCATCTAGGCTATCTAGGGACACTGGTAATCCAATAGGTCGATCTACCTAGATATGCTCCCATCCCTAGATCTAAAGTAGTAGACTACATCCCACTCCCACTCACCCTAATGTTGTATCTCATACAACTCATCATAGAGATATGCTAATAGTGTGCTCCCCCATGCCATAATCACTAGATCCTATAGGTCACACTCCACTAAATCATGTACCATATCTAGGAGGTTCCAAGGGAACCTCACTCCTGATGAGTCTAGTAGTAGCACATTCGAGATGATGTGCATCAACACTACCTAGAACCAAGAGAATATATCCTCATCATACCACATATTGAACTAGGACCCCACCATGATCTATATCCCCTAGTGCCTCATCAGCTCTATCACCAAAAACCTACTCCAAAACTATCTCCTTATCCCGAATGGGAGAAGAAGTGATAGCCAATCCATCGATAGGGATCCTAAAAATATGGTAGATATCCTCCAACATCACCATCATATCACCAATGGGGAGATGGAATGTGTTGGTCCTACTATCCCATCGATGAGCCAGGACCATGAGGTAAGACTGATCCGACATCATAGTCGATAAGTGCACAACCTATTTGAGGCCAATCACCTCAAACCACTTCTAATCATCATCATCTAATAATGGTCATAACTCCAAGAATAGATTAGGCTCCCTAGCCTGAGTTATTAGAGTTGATACCCAAAAATACATAATTCAAAGCAAATAATAATCAATCAATCATCAAAAATCAATCATCTCAATCAATCAAAAAAAATTAAAAAGTCATCAAAAACTTCAAAAAAAAATAAAAAATTACTCAAAATTTTCAAAAATTAGCTTAAGTTTTGCCACCGCTCATGGCGCTGATGGTCGCCATGAATACCACTGACACCCATGATGACCACCACCAATGGTCAATTTTTTGATCATTGGAATTCAAACCTCATTGCCAGCCCTTGTGATGGCCCCCTTTTGGCCAGTCGAGTGTCATTCCTGCCTAGGACGACCCTACAGTGGCCCCCATGTGGGGTCATTTTCCACCCCATAAATACCAAAAAATTAAACCTACCTACCCTTAAGCTAACCTAAGCTAAATCCTAAACTAGGGGTGAGGTTCATTACCTACGATTTAATGTGGTTCATTTAACCCATTAATTAATGAAGTTCATTTTTTAAATTGCATAATTCACGAGGGTTGGATGGAGAGTCTACCTTAGGAGCTCCAGCTCCACCACTCATCGATGCTTCGGGTTGATCCACCATGGTGGGTTTATCTCGATTTTGGTAGTGTTTCATATCAAATTATCTCTCTCCTCCCTTAGAGCTCACTTTTCTCTCACTACCAACTAGTAAAATGACAATAAAAATGCCAAAAAATTCCTTTTATATTTTTCAAAATTGGTAGTCATTCTCTTTGAGGATGGTCACATTTCACTGTGGCCATCGAACCTCATGATGACCCTAAAATTTGTAGATCATCATCATTGTTCCTCAGGATGGCCTCCAACTAGCAATAAATGCACTCATTTTCTCAGTACCATGAGCTTCATATTGGACATTTAATCACATCTACCGGTCCATATTCATCATAAATTCAAAAATTAACAAAAAAATCAAATAAACAAAATCTCAAATGTGCCTCGTACCTAGTTATTTACCCTATACACTTGGTGGTTGCAGTGACTTGCTCTCCATGCAATCCGGTAAGATGAGTAAATTACCATAAGGCCATTTGAACCAAATCATTCATCGATGAATCAAAATGTCTTCACTTCAATCCCCAAGAAGGCCATTGTGGTTGGACTGCTCCATGGGAATGAGGCATTCATTTCATTCTTCTATGAAATTTCATCTAATCATCGAACATAGTGATTCATCACATGCTTTAATTGAATTGCTATCATCTTGATTCCCTAAGAAAGCCATGTGGTTGGACTGCTCCATGGGATAGAGATGTACAATTACTAATAATGGTTGAAATCATAGCTGTAACAGGACTTTCCCTTTACAAAGGTTATCATCTTGCAACATCCAAATCAGTCATCTTGGTCAAGTGACTCATCACTTTCATCACTTGCCATTTTCCTCATCGACTCATCGCTTGAGGGGGTAGTCATAATCAAAGAATTCATAATCAAAATCAATAATTAAACACTTAATCATGCAAATTATGTTCATCCATGAATCATTGCTAACAGCTATCATAAAGCTACCCTTTTTCTAGGGAAAAAGCAAAAATACTAAACTAAACCTTTGTCAGTATGACCTTCATCGTGTAGCTTGACAACGCTACCCGAATGCCTTCAAATTCATCAAAGTTTTACTCAAATTAAGCCTACCCATTTTTTTGGAGGTAATGATTCAGAGATGCATGCTCTTTCCATGATTGGGGTATCTAAAGTTGACCAGATCAATGAACATCAATCAACCTGCAATGTGACGTTAGGTTGTCTATTTTTGCTCAGTGTTGTGTTTTCCCACAATGCATCCCAAAAAGGGGCATCTGTAGACACCTAAAACACATCATGTTGAGGAGGCTACTCATGTGGACACATTTTTAGGCCATATGACTCATCTTGGACCTTTCCAAGACCTAATAGTGGTTCTAACCACTCAAACAGGGGCAAACTAGTCCTTTTTAGCCTGGGTCGTTATCCCCCCTAGCGGTGGCCTCATGGTCGCTAGCGATGATGATGACCGTAGAGTGGGTCATTATGATCGAAGATGGCCTCATCTATAACAAACTCGGGCTCCCCAAGCTGAGTAAAATTAGTTACAAAGCAACTAATCTTGAACGGTTTTGGTTCGAGAAGCTTCCAGAAGTGATCACCTCACCTCCTTGAGCCTAACCGAATCTTGATCTTGGCTTCTTCAGCAAGCTAGGATCCCAATTTGGGAAGTCTATTTAAGGCACCCAAAAACTTGATAAGATAGAGAGAATTGATCCCCAATTGAATGCAATGAAGTGTTGCCCTTTTGTGATTAGAGAGTGCAATCTCTCATAAGCATCACGGTGCTACCGAAATTGTGTTATGAAGTTATCTCTTGCATCCATGGAGCTTTGGAGAGCTTGAAGGACCAATTACACCGTTGTTCATCATCAATTCACCATCAATCCGAGCCAATTCCATGATCCAACTATGTTTCAAGACACAACAAACCTTGAACATCAATTTGGCATTCAAATTGATCATCGCCATGCATCGAGCTCAGAGAACAGAGTCTCTTCTTGGTGGTCATTGTTCTCAATAGTAGCCCATAGGTGCAACCATTGATCCTGAGGACAACTGAACAGAGCCCATCATTCTGATTAATGATGACCTTGTGGTGACATCTAATTTGCTTATCTTTTCTAGTTAAATTAGTCTTAGTTGCTTTTAATTCTATTTTTAATGTTCTTTAGCATTATTTATTTTCAATATTTCATGCATTATATTACTATTTTCAGCATTTGCTTTCTAGTTTGCATTATCAAGAAATAGGCCTCATCTTGAGAGGCTTTCATATGCTATTGATGCTTTGTAGGTGCTTATGTGTGTAGGTTACAGGCCTTATCAGGAGCATATCATCATCAAGATCATCCTTCTTGGCATCATCAAGCGGAGGTCGCTAGGAAAACCCTCCATTATCAGTTTAGGGGATTACAAGAGATCTTTGGAAGACATCTACTCTTGAAATTTATTGTAATTTCGTATCAATTTGGTGAATCCCTAAGAGGGATCTATTGTAACCCATTGTAAAATATTTCTTGAATATTAATGAGAATAGCACTCTTGTTTATTTATTTTCTTGTTATGATGGTTACATGAATTTCATATTATCAAGTTGATTTCATTATTGCAATTTTATAGATGTTAGATATTTTGTTAATTCTACAAACACAATGTGTTGAAAGCCTACACATGGGTCCATACACTCAAGGTTGGATATATCCACTAATGTTGAGGGATCCTAGGGAGAGAACAATGGCTTATTGGTGATCTCTATTGCCAGAAGTTCACATGACAACTCTACGAGGAGCATCAAAGATGTATCAAGTCTGCTTTTTTGATATTAAAATTTTTACAATATATTTGGTTGGTGTAACCATATAATAATTATGATATATTATACTATGGGCATGTGGTTTTCTATCTAGATTGTAGTAGGACATACCTTCTTACCTAATATGGTACCAAAAAGCAATTCAATATTAGGATTTTAAGGTATAACTAGATTTGAAATCTCATGTAGAGCTAGATGTAGATGAGTCTACCATCTATACTCTAGGGTGCATGACCAAAGAGTGATAGATCACTGCTATGAGATGATATCAAATTATTCAACCATAGAGGATGATAGTAGTAAGTCTAAGTATGGAAATATGAGGTTATGGTAAAGGCCAAAGTGGGCACAATAGTATATGCTACCATTGGTGAAGCAATTATGGGAATACCAATAGAGGAAGGAAGCTACAAAAATTGCACCATAGGGGTTGAGGGTAGTGTTGATGATTATGGAATGAGAGGCTAGACCAAGTATTTCACCATCATCAATAATAAAGGCAAAGCAAGATGTATTATCCTAATATGTGGATATTCTATAGGTGATAATGAAAAACATGATTATGAAAAGAGTCATGACTTAACTAGAGGTAATAATACATATCTAGGAGAAAAAGCAATTGGTCTAATAGACATCAATGCTATAATACATAATCCTAACCCTTATGTTAGAGTGAAATGTAGTTGTGGAAAAGGCTATAACTTTGTTTAATATGGTAATAGCTAAGTTGTACAAACATTATTAGATCAAATGGTGGTAATGCAATAGTGACACATGATTGAGTTTTCAAGGGCCTAGGAAGAGGTAACACAACTATGGAAGGATATAATGATAGAGGTTGAGTGGTCCATGCACTATCATACAACCTACCATATTTTTATCTTGGGTGATCAAAAATTTCCCTCTCCTAGTTAAATATAGTCATTGATACATACATATATGGATAAGAACTTGATAATCATAATAGTCCATGATGATGTCACTATGTTAGGAAGGAGAAGGATGAGTTAAAATCCTAGATATTGACTCCCAAAGTTGATCCATGCTACCTCTTAGGTCCAATTTTATTGTTCTATCATGGATGAGGATGTATGTTTTATGGTGTATATATATACATGTAGTAATATGTATGCATGTATGTATATATATGTACGTATGCATTATATGCCTATGGTGTTTAGTTTTTATTGATATTGATTATAACATGGATTATGTTGATGTCTATCATGATATAGATATATTAATATTTTTTTGGTAAATAAAAGTCTTTATTAATTACCGGGTTTTGTAGGTTAACCCAAAACCTATTACAATATCTAGCCTTCTGCTGAGATTGTAGATCCTATTCATCCTTGAAACTTTATTACCAGAGATTGTGTTTAATCCCCTACAAAACCTTACTAACAAAGCACATCCATACCTAAACATAACTGTAAACATTACTTACATTGATAGGAATTGAAGTTTAGAACTTTGCACTTGTGAAACCTATTGCTTGCCCATTTCCTATTCTCTGTCGGAATCTTCCAAGGCTTACACCCTGTTACCTTCATTTCCAATTTGGTATGATTTAGAGGTAAACCCCATAGTTATTACCATCTCCATGGGGAAAGAACACCCATTCATATTTCTCCTTAACGGGTAGGTTTCTTTTCATGACTAATAATATTTTCCACTTCACGTGGCACACCTTGTGTCCATGTCACCAAACTACCAACATCAACACCTATGTTGGCTAATTTTTCAGCTGACCTGTTGGCCTCATGGTACACGTGACGAGCCCTCCTATTCTATCTTGCCACAAAAATGATCCTCACTTCATGGATGACTCCCTCGATTCTCCATGGAGGTTTTTTGCCATTGGTTAATAGGTTGATGATGTTCATAGAATCACCTTCAATCATCAAGTTACCTTGAGTTGCTTGGGCTACTTGCAACCCTCTCCAAAGGGCTCTAGCTTTTGCTTCATTATTAGTTTTGATTCCCAATGGTTTAGCGAAGGCCTTGACCAGATTTCCTTGATGATCCCTGATTATTCCTCCAGCTCCAGCTCTTCCCGGGTTCTCCTTGGCTGCACCATCAAAATTTAGTTTAAACCAACCCTGGGGGGTGGCTTCCAACAAATCCCATTTTTGGGATTGGGCAAAGGAATGGAAGGTTTGTCCTCAATACCTAAGGCCCGATATAATTGTTTTTCTTGGGGAAGAATTGAGTGGTTCTCATCCACTAAGGTTCTAAGGTTTTCTTTCGCAAAGACAATAATCCTGTTGAGGATGGTTTTTGGGTTGTGAATGGTATCCTTAAAGGCTCTATGGTTCCTTTCTAGCAAAATCTTCCAGATAAAATGATGCCAACAAATTTTCCATAGGTACTTAAGTTTTAGACTAACAAAGGGTTGAGGCCATTGGTGGAACACTTCGGATATAAGAGCAAGATTAACCCATGAGATCCTAAAGGCTTGGAAAATTTCATCCAGGAGGGACTCCACTACCGGACACTCTAGAAATAAGTGTTGGGTTGTCTCCCATCCTACCCTGCACATGTAGCAACGGTTAGCAATAACCATACCTTTGGATAACATATTGTCCATAGTGAGGATTTTTCCTTGAATCACCAGCCATGAAAAAAAGGATATTTTAGGAATTAAGCCTTTGATCCAAACCAAACTCGGTTGAAATTGTTGACCTTCCACATTAAGAAGCAAATTATAGGCAGACTTAACTGTGAAGTCACCACTTTCAGTCTCAGCCCAAAAAATGTGATCTTCATCTAGAGGAAATAATTTGCTGAGTTAAAATGTTATAAAGCTCTTCAGACTTCGCTTCAAAACCTTGTACTCTGATGTGTTTCCACCTATTGATATTTATATCCTGCCACATATAATTTGCAACCTTCTTCCCAATATGTTGTTCCATATGCTCTTGGATCCTAGCCAAATGAGGATTTTGGGATAACTCCTCAGCTCTCACCCATTTATCCTTCCAAAAGTCTATTGTTTGCCCATTTCCTAGAATCCATCTAAGACCTTTCTTGACAAGATCCCTGCTCGTGAGGATTGCCTTCCAAAAATCAGACCCCCTACTTTCTAAGTTTTCATCAAGGAAGTTCACACCTTGGAGGTATTTCCTCCTAACTATGGCAGTCAATTCATTATCGACCTTAGTCAATAACCACCATGCTTGTTTGGCTAATGAGCTGTATTGAGATGAGCAACTCTCCTCAATCCTAACCCCCCATCAACTTTAGGTTTGCAAACCTTGTTCCAACCTACTAAATGGATCCTTTTCTTATCCTTAGTCCTTGACCAGAGAAAAAAATTTTGAAGCTGCTCAATTTTGTGATTGAAAAGGATTGAAAATCCAACTAACTTCATATTATTTACAAACTCATTATATAGGCACTAATGGCCCAAAATACATAACCAAACCCATCAAATCATGGATTTGATCCAATATGCTTAACCATAAGCTACAAAAGTGCAAGGGAGAATGCACGTAACTTCTAAGTTAAGAGGAAAGGAATAATGCTAAGTATAAGATCCATTTTAGCTATTTTGAAGTACACATTTCCTACTTTGAGTTCACACTTACTAACTAACACTCTAAATGACAACTAGAAGATAACTAGTGCCCACAAGTTCACACTTCCTACTTTTTCACCAACCTGAAATGGATGAGGAATTCGATGTCGATCCATGGCCTTTTTCTATTGTTGTTGTGTCTTTTGCAAAATCTCAACCACCTTTGATTGTAGATTGTGCAAGTGCTGAATAAATGAGTGTGCTTTGTCTTGCTCCTTCTGAAGATGTGAAGTGATAGGAGAAGGCAAAGACAAAGGCAACTCATAAGGTGCCAAGGGCTGAAATCCCATACAAACTTCAAAGGGTGAATGACCTATAGAAGAATGTAGGGCCCTATTGTAGGCATGTTCAATATGAGTAAGACTCAAGTCCCACTTTTTTGGTGAAGCATGATGATAGATTCGTAAACTTTGCACAAGGGTACGGTTTACCACTTCAGTCTGCCCATCGAACTGCGGATGATAGGCGGTGGAAAATTTAAGGGAAACTCCCAAAATTTTCCACAAAGAATGCCAAAAGTGACCCACAAAGTGTGAATCATGATCCGATATAATGTTGGTAGGTAGACCAAAGGAACACCAAATGCTGTCAAAGAACAATTGGGCTAAGTCTGCTGCAAAACTGGTCTTGTGGCATGGAATAAACTTAGCCATCTTACTGAATCTGTCAACCACCACGAACACACAATCATGTTGTCGCACTATCATAGGAAAACCACTAACAAAATCCATGGAAATGCTTTCCCAAGGACGGGAAGGAATGGTCAAAGGAATGCCTAAGCCAAACTTCCTGTTAGCTGGTTTTGAGCAACAACAAACTGCACACTGTTTGAGAAATCTCAACACATCCCTCTGTATTTTAGGCCAATAGAAAAATCTTTGCAAGTGATGAAGTGTTTTGTGCTTCCCAAAGTGACCACCATAAAGTGTAGAATGAGCTTCCTTAAGAAGTGACACTCTAGGCTCACAAGGAACACAAACCTTGTCCAATTTTTAAAGAAGTCCTTCTTTGATGTAGAAATCTTGGAAAGGATGCAAATTGGAAGAAGAAGGCTTACTCACTTGCTCAAATATTTTCCCAAAATCAGGATCCTGTCAATACTGATTAGGCCAATTCTAAAATCCCAAGTGTGAAGTGGACATAACTTTTAAGGCAAGAGTGGCAGGAGGCCTACTCAAGCAATCAGCAACAGTATTACTCTTCCCCTTTTTGTACTTGATCACCAAATGAAATTGTTAGAGGTAAGAGGCCCACTTCATATGTCTTGATTCTTCAATTTTACTTTGAGATTGTAAAAACTTAAGAGGCATATTATCAGTGTGTACTACTGTATATTTTCCCAAAAGATAGTGTCTCCAGTACTTTATAGATTGAACTAATGCATACAACTCCTTGTCATATGTAGAATAGTTCAACTTAGCAGCAAAAAAAGTTTATGAATGATAAGCAACCGGATGACCATTCTGTTTGAGCACAGCTCCTAAGGCAACTTTAGAGGCATCCGTTTCAATCTCAAAAGGTTGAGAGAGGTCGGGTAAAGTTAACACAGGTGTTGTACAAAGTTTATTTTTGAGTTTCTCAAAGGCAATCTCTTGGCTTTTCTCCCAATGAAATGGAACTTTAGACTTAGTGAGATAATGTAATGGAGCTGCAAGGGTGGAATATTGAGGAATGAACTTGCGATAAAAATTTGCAAGTCCTAGAAAACTCCTTAACTCGGTGAGAGTTGTAGGAGGGGACCACTTAAGTAAAACATCAACTTTGGTGGGATCTACCTGAATTCCACTTTCACTAATCACATAACCAAGGTAAGAAACTGAAGTATTGCCAAAATAACACTTGGAAGAATTGGCATATAATTGATTCTTCGCAAGAATATCAAGTGTATGATGGATATGCCTAAGGTTTTCCTCCCAAGTCTTTGAGAATATCAATATATCATCAAGATATATTATTACAAATTTGTCAAGTACATCATGAAATACATCATTCATCAACCTCATGAAGGTTGCAGGAGCATTAGTAAGACCGAAGGGCATGACCAACCATTCAAAGAGGCCCATATTCATATTAAAAGTTGTCTTCCATGTATCCTTAGCTTGGATACACAGTTGATGATATCCACTTTTGAGATCTATTTTTGAAAAGAACTTAGCTCCTTGGAGCTGATCTAATAAATCATCAATGCGTGGGAGTGGATATCTATTCTTTATAGAAATTCTGTTCAAAGCATGAAAATCAATGCACAATCTCCAAGTGCCATATTTTTTAAGAACCAACAAAATAGGTGAGGCACAAGAAGAAGTACTTACCTTAATGAAACCCTTAGACAACAAATCTTCTATTTGCCTTTTTATTTCTTCATTTTGCAAAATAGATTGTCTATACATGGGAGCATTAGGTAGTGAAGAACCATAAATGATTTCAATGTTGTGATTAATTGTGCGAATTGGAGAAAGAGACTTTGGCTCCTGAAATATGTGTGAGTAACTTTGCAATATTTTATCCATTGAAGAGTGTTGCTTTGGAATGGATGTGGATGTAGAAGTGTTTTGAGAGTGAATGAAAATTAGAGCAACATCACCACCTTTTTTAATTACTCTTTTTGTTTTCTTGGAACTTAGAATGATGTTAGGAGTGTTGGTGCTTTTAATGAGAAAGACCTGACCATATTTTTGAAGTGTGTAGGTTCTTTTGAAAGCATCATAAACAGATCTCCTATCATACTGAAAAGGTTTTCCAAAAAAAATCCCACAACAATCCATAGGAGTCACATCACAAGTGACTTGATCTATGAAATGTGGGCCAAGTGCAAATTTTAATGTGCAAGTGTGAGTGATTTCTGATCCTCTTCCACTATCCTTCCAACCCAAAAAATAAGGTTGAGGATGAGGCTCCATAGGTAACTTCAAACGCTTGACAATGGACCTCGCAATTAGATTTTTCTACGAGCCATTATCCACTATACAATCTGTTGCAAAATTATGGAGCAAATGAGCTCGAGTGATGAACAAAGCATCACGAGTGCTCTCAGATGAACTTACATTCACTAAGGTAACCTCATTGAGCTTACCTCGTAATTCCGTATATACTCTACTTTCTCCTACTGACTCAAGGGGACCTTTGGAAGCATCCTCCTCTTGAGTAGTAATGACTAAACTCTTCTTTTTAAGCTTAAAACAATCAGCTTTTTCATGACCTTTCTTCTTACAATAGTTACAAAACTTTTTAGAAGAAGAAGAAGGTTTGGAAGAAAAAGAAGAAGAAGAGGGAGTAGAAGCAGAAGGGGATGGAGAAGAAGGAGATGGAGAAGAAACATTCTTCTTTTGAGCAAAAATCTTCTTTTGTGAGAAAGAATTATTCCCTTTTGATGAGTTTGCAACCACTTGAGTAGTAGGTGCGCGGAATGCCTGCGAATGCGCCTTAAACTTGTCCTCCGCAAGTTGCGCTTGGTTGAAAACTCGAATCCAATGTGTCCATAGAAACAAACATAATTTCCCTGTACAAATGTTCCAACAAACCACTTTGAAATTTGAGAATCAAAGCTTTAATATCTTCCTCCACATTCACAAGTATCCTATACCTGTTGAATTGAAAGATATATTCCTGCACAGTCATATTAGTACCTTGCCGAAATCGAAACCACTTAATGACCAATTCCTTAGAATAATTGGAAGGATAAAAATTGGTCTTAAGACAATCTACAAGCTCATCCCATGAGGTGAGTTCATCATGACCTCTTTTTCGTTCAACAAGTACTTTAGCTAAACCAAAAAGTTTGAGTTTAGCATATGGAACTAGATCATCATCTGAAAGCTGAGTGTAAGAAAACCAAGAACTCATGTCAAGAATCCAACTATTCAAGACTTCAGGGTTTCGTGATCCATCATAAAGTGGCACTTCACAACGAAATCTTAGGAAAGAATCATGAGCAGAAGTTGAAGCATTATGGAGAGAAATATCATTTACCTTCATTGCAAGGTTACCAAGAACTTTTGCCATGGTAGTATCATTAGCATTATCTGCTAAAGCATTTACAACATGTGCAAGTTCTGCCACTTGGGCAGCCAAGTCAGAATCCATGTGAGACCGGGTATAAGCCAGAAGTAAAAGGGAAAAGCACTTAAAAATCAAGGAAAAATTGAAGGTTCCTTGTTACAATGTTGTGCCCTGAAAATTACCCCTAAGGCTAAAAATTGAAAAATTTAAATTAACCTAAGATTTACAATTTATATTTATTAATTTAAAAATAACTTAATTAAAAATTAAATATAATTAATCAAAGACTAATTAATTTAAGTAAGCTATTAAAAATTAAATTAATAAAAATAAAAAAATTACATGCAACCTTAGAATAGTAAAAAAAAATTACAATTTACCCTCGGTAAAAATGAAACTGCACTTGCCATGTCTAACTGGCAGAACTCTTTGGCATGTTTCCCGAGGTAGCCAATCATGCAAGAATATCTACACCCGGTACTTAAAAATTTTTGTGCCTGGAGAAAAACATGCAGGTGCAGCCTCGGGCTATGTACAGGCTACCGACTGTCGGCTGGTGGAGTGCGGGGACGTTCACGCCTGCTATTTGTGCAGGCGAACAGACTGTCCAGCCGACAATCAGCCGTGGCGGGACTAGCCCAGCACAGCAGCCCTATCAGCACAGCAGGCCTGACAGCCTCGTCAGGCTTGTCAGTCGCAGTGGGACTGACAGCCCGCTGTAGGTCTGTCAGTCGCGATAGGCCGCTGCAGGCCTGTCAGCCGCAATGGGACTGACAGCCCGCTGCAGGTCTATCAGTGATACACCTTCCTGGGAGCTATGAATACTGATAGGAAGTAAACGGGTATACTTTGAAGTGAAGCCATAGTTAAAACTGCTTTGCCTGCTTGAGATAACAGATGTCCTTTCCAACCTGCTAGCTTTTTTTGGATCCTCTCCAGAACTATGTTCCACATTGATCCTTTAGGTTTCCCCGTAAATAGGGGAAGACCTAAATAGGAGGTGGGAAGGGATGCAATATGACATTCCATGATCCTTGCTATGATGTTTTGCCTAGGAATGGGGGTATTGATGAAATAAAGTTTGCTCTTATCAAAATTCACTTTCTGTCCAGCTGCTTCTTCATACATTATGAGAATATTTTTAATCCTTCTTGCCTCAACCACAGAATCCAAAGTCAGTAGCAATGTATCATCAATAAATTGTTGATGTGTCACCGGGGTAGTTAGCGATGTGGCCTTGATACCTGATATGAGTCTAGCTACCGCTGTTGCCTTAATGGTTCTTCCCAAGGCCTCAACTACAATGATGAACAACATAGGACTTATGGGATCTCCTTGTATTAGACCACATTTGCTTTGAAAAAAACCTGCAATAGACCCATTAACCAAAACTAAAAAACAAGGCTTAGAAATACACTCTCTTATTAACTTGACCCATTTCATGTTGAAGCCAAATTTTAATAAAACTGCCTCTAGGAATTCCCAATTTATCCTGTCATAAGCTTTGTTCATGTCTAACTTTAAAGCCATGACTGCTTTTTTGGTCTGAGCGGCTGTATGAAGAGCCTCATGAACAGTAATAACTCCATCTAAGATTGATCTTCCTTGTACATAACTTCCTTGACTTGGATCAATGATAACCGGTAGAACTTTCTTCAAATGGTTGGCTAAAACTTTGGACATAATTTTATAGGATATATTACACAGGCTAACCGACCTAAAGTCAGCCATAGTCTTGGGGTTGGGGCCTTTAGGGATAAAAGCAATGAAAGTTGAATTGAAACCCCTTGGAATATGATTTGAACTTTGGAACTCCTTGATTGCAGCAATAACTTCTGCTCCAACAATATCCCAACAAACTTGGAAAAATCATGGTGAAAACCCATCCGACCCAGGAGCTTTGTCAGGATCCATGTTAAACAAAGCCTCCTTGATCTCTTCATCTAAAAAAGCTGTTGTAAGAGACTCGTTAATAGTTTCATCAATGAGTTGTGGAATGAATTGAAGGATAGAGTCCTTTGCTTGGGCATTACAGGCCCGTTCTTCACCCAATAATGAACTAAAAAATTAACTACCTTCGTCCCTGATCTCCTGAATGTTTTGAGTTGAGGATCCATCCACCTTAGTTAAATTTATAATATTATTGTTGCTTCTATTGCTCAATGTGGTAACATGGAAAATTTTTGAATTAGAGTCCCCTTCCTTTAGCCATAATTGCCTCCAATACATCTCTTCACAAGCTAAAATATTATAAAACTCACAAAGGGTTTCCTTCTCTTCAGTCCTTGTCGCCTCATCATAGGTTCCATTTTGGATTTTACTTTCTATTATTCTTAGTTTTTCCCCCACTGCTCTCTTATTCTCAAAAATATTTCCAAAGACTTATTTATTCCATATTCTAAGGTTGTTTTTCACCATCTTAAGTTTTTGAGATAGTTTGAAGGAAGCACTTCCCTGGATAGGCTACTGCCACCATTCCTCTATTCGTTTCTTGAAGTCCGGATGTTTAACCCACATTGACAGAAATATGAATGGCTTTTTAAAGGAGTTAGCCTGAAATGCCTCCCATAGAATAATATTATGGTCTGAAGCGCATTTAGGAAGGGCTTGTAACGCTGAATCAACAATCATTGTTGTAGCTTCCTTGGATAAAAAAAACTTGTCCAACCTTTCTTGAATCAGCTGACTTCCTATCCTCTTGTTACTCCATGTAAATTTGGCTCCTTTTAGTCTTACATCCATCAATTCATTTGTGTTAATGAATTCATTGAAGTCCTCCATGCTCCTTGAGGGTAACCTAGATCCTCCCTTCTTATTATATGGGTAAATGGGGGTATTGAAATCTCCCCCAATCACCCAAGGAATGTCTTTAAAAACTTGGCTCAAATACCCCAAAAACTCCCACAGTTTAGATCGCCCTTGGACAGAGGTGGGGGCATAAACATTTGACATAATCCAATTCTTATTAGTATCAAAATCATGAAATAATACGCTTAAGACTCTTTCATTTGCTTGAATAATACTTCCTTCTATTTTAATAGGATCCCATAAGATCATGAGGCCCCCAGATGCTCCTCTCGCTTGTTGAAAGGCCACTTCCCCTTGCTTCCAAATCCTTCTAGATATAAGTGCTGATTATGCCGCATCTATTTTGGTTTCTTGAAGAAAAATTATAGTAGGATTCCAATCCTTCCTTATAGACTTCACCATCCTTTGTTTTGGTGGGTCGTTTAGGCCTCTCACATTCCATGAGAGAACCTTCATTTAGACTGTTTGATATTTTTTCCCCGCCCCCTTCCCTGATCCAAAGGGGGTTTGTCAATTTTGCTATTATCCTGGCCAGGAATAGCTTGCTGTAACAATGTTCTTTGCTTTCCGTTTGCAATTTCTTCATTGATTCTCATTCTATAGTGCTCTGATGTAGATATTCTCCTTTCTTTCTTTCACTTCCATAATCTATCGGAGGCTTGGTAGTGCTTCTAGTCTATTTTGGACTGAAATGAGGGGGCATATATTGTGATAGTCTAGGTCTTGAACCTTCTTCCTCATTTTGGGGGTTTTCAATTCCCTCTTCATCCTCAGCCTTGTTTTGGTTCACCTCTCCTATCTGGTTCCTAAACATGGGGCTTTCCTTCAAGGAAACTTTTACCATGGGGCTCGTCTGATAAGGGATAATTTGCTCCACTACCGGATTAGGAGCTACATTCCTAGCTCTTGTTTCCACAACTTCGACTCTTGACTCTATTTTTTCCATGTTTAAACTAAAATGACCTGGCAATTTTTCTTCATTTTGAGCATAGCTTTTGGGGCTTTTTGTCATAGTTGTGGATGGTCCCGATTTGGATGGGGAGTCTAGGGTTTTAGGAAACTTGACACTGATGGTATCATCCTTACTATTTTCTTTTTCAACTTCTAGATTTTCTAGGATATCAAACATGTTCAAGTTGGGATCTTTATTACATACCTTATGATTTTTGCCTCCCTCATTATGTTGCTTTCCTTTCTCCTGGATTTTTGCCAGTTTTGTGTTGGCTTGGTCAGCCTGGTTATTCTTAACTTATCTGTATCCTTCCAAGTTAAGACGCTGTCCTTGAAACTTTGGGATCCCTCTCCCATTAGCTTTCCCCAGAAAACCTTCGCTCGTGGCTTCCTTGTTTGTAGTTATTATCAGACATTGGGCTTGAAGGTGGCCCTGGGTTTTGCACACGCTACAAAATGCCGGCTTGTTCTCATACTCCACAGGCTGAATCCTTAGAAACTCTCCATATGCTAGTTCCACCTGAGAAGGTAGATCAGAATCCAAGTTTGCATTTACACAGATCCTGACATGCGTCAATCTAGTCCTTGCCCGGGTTGAATGGTCTATTGCCACGAGCTCTCCTATCGTCTTTGCTATGCCACTAAGCCAATACTCATTAACAAACTGGGTTGGGAGGTTTGGTAAGTGGACCCAAATGGGTTCTATATTAATGTTTTGCTTCTCAGGGTTGAAATCCTCCCCCCACTTCCTCAGAAAGAGGCTATGCCTTCCTAGAAACCAGGGTCCTCCTGTCAAGATGCACTCTGCATCATCTTTGTTGTTGAGTCTTATCATAAAAAAACCTCTTGACATGGCTACGATTTCTAAGCTTCCTAAAGTTTTCCACTTTGCCGCGACCCATGAGCGAATAGTCTCAATGTCCGACCTTCCTCCCAAAAACTTGCCAACTAAGGATGATGCCTCCATATCCAAGAATCTTTCCATAATCTCCACTGGCGTAGTTAACCTGTTATTGTTTGGTATTAGGGGTGGTAGTTCACTGACTGGCTCCTTCTTTTTCCCTTTTAGCATTTCCAAAAAGGTTGGGCCCTTATTGCCAGCTCTCGAACCCCAGTGGGACCCTTTGTTTGAGGGTTTATCTGGAGGATCTGTACCTTTAGCCTTTTCGAACTGAGCTGATAGGGAATCCTTTTCCTTTCCAGCTACAACATTTTGCCCTGCCTCTAGATCTTCTCCTTCCATTGGTTCAAAATTCCTGCCTATCGTTTTTGCTCCTCCTCCGCTTCCTCCACCACTCCTCATCTCTCCCATGCCATTTTTGCTCCTCCTCCGCTTCCTCCACTAAAAAAAAAGTTACGATGGGGATGACTTATATGGATATATTAATATGGATGATGACTTAGTTATGGTATTTATATTATGATGGTGGTGATTAAGTGATAATGATATAATTATGACATGATTATGGCTTGATGATGTTATCTAGATAATGTGATGATTTCTATAATTGATAATGTTATAGTAATGATGATGTAATTATATTATTAGGATAATGAAATGGTTATAATTTGATTATAATTATGAAGATAAAATTGAATGCTTGGAGGACTTGTAAAAATATGTGTAACTAAGAAAAATATATTTCAAACAACCTTGTCTAAATGTACTTGTGAGATATATCCAAATGATATGTTTGGATAAATTTTGATGTGCCATAGTGGCATTGCTATGATACAAATATGCACAAATATATACAAATTAGATGTACCCAAGGGGATTTTAGATATGTCATAGGGAATTGATATGATACAAAAATGATACAAGATGGATGTGCCCATGGTAAAAAATGTGCCATAAGGTATTTTTTGATTTACCCTAAGACAAATACCATTATGAATATTGCTATACCACAAAGATGGTAGATATTCCATAGGGCATGAGATATGCCATAAATATAAGAGATATTCCGAATGACATTAGATCTACCATAAAGGTGAGAGACATGTCCAATGTAATAATGTGTGACATAAATATGAAATATATTACAAATGGAATTGTATGATCCATAGAGGCAATAGATATGCCAAATGGCATGAGATATGATGTTCACATCATAGTTTTGAATGATAAAGTGATTATTCAAATAGAGAGAATATGAATTCCATCCAATTTATAGGTAGAGGATAAATAAACTTAATTAATATGATATTAATATCCCCCCATATATATATATATATATATATATATATATATATATATATATATATATATATATATATATATATATATATATATATTTTTTTTTTTTTTTTTTTTTTTTTGACCCTACATATGTGGTCAAAACATCCTATTGAAGCCAAATAGAATGAATTTATCTTTATATCTTAGGTGCAAAACAAGTTCAGACAATATATGACTATTTCAAAGAGATTTAAATATTGAAAGATAAAGTTATAAATTTATAATGGTGAGGGTTTACTACCATCAAAACCTACAAAATATAAATTTATTCATCATGCAAAAAAGGATGATGATTATAAGAGATAAAATAATCAATTCATGTGGAGTGAATGATATCAACGTCTCCTAATATTGTTAACCTTGATAATTTTATTTAACAAAAGAATATACATTATATTTATTCTTTTAAATACAAATCAACAAGGTTGACTAGAGTAAGAGGTAAAATAATGTAATATATTATGATATGGACCCATTGGTATTAGATTCCTAGCTAAAAGGAGAACCAAAACAAATCCTAACTAGAATTATCCCTTGCTCAAGAGTTAGTAAACATTGACTAGGGATGGTTTAATTTGTGATTTTGGAAAAAATTATAAGGGTAATTTGATTATTATATTCATATAAGCCTAGCAATCTTATATATTTGGGTCTAAGAGAGGAAATTTTCATTTGAGTTCCTATATTAAGTATAAATTTGTAAGATTGATAGTCTTAAATGATTGAAAATAGTCTAAACTCAATGTCATCATATTCTCGCCAAACAAAAAATAATAAATATATTCCTAACTAGAATAAACCTTTTTGAATGGTAGTAGATAAAATATTGATACAAAGGAATTTTTGAAATAGGACACAACAGAGTTCTCTTGCCTATAAGTCTTGATGATCTATACTTGAATTAAGAAAACTTGATATATGTTTCAAGTACCTTGAATATTGAATCTATTATGAATATATTTGTGAAGGATTGATATTTTTAACAAGTTAGACAATAAACCTTCTAATGGTTTGAATCTTCCCTTAAAGGTTGTAATGTTGAGTTAGCAATTGAGGGGGTGACATGTTAGACATGGTCAGTATATTATTGGGATTCACTTATATTCCTTTTTGAGACATGATGAATCATAGAAGATTTATTGATGTCATGCCAAAGATACACATTTGGAACTTTAGGTATATCTTGTACTTCATTATCCTTTTAAAAGTACATCTAAGATTTCAAATATGATCTTTGTGATTGAGTGATTGACTAAGATTATTTTCAACATAATATTCTATAGTTTTGTGCATCAAATCATGGAATATATAGTCCATCACTTACTAGTAGGTAGACTTTATATTCTTTAGTATGAAGGTCATGATTTAATAGTAAAAGGTTCCCCACTAGGTTGCAAAAGTTTTATGTTGGTTCTCAACAATAATTCTAGTCTAATTGTATCATACGAAGCCATTAATTAATGATAGAATTTCACAACCTATTTTAAAATCAATAATTATGTCAATCCTACAAAAAGGAAATTCATATTTGGGAAAAGCTTTATTTATTTCCTAAAATTATTCACATACTTTGTGATGAGGCCCAGAAATACCTCATTTTTGTCATGTTTTGAACACTTAAATACTGCCTTAAAAACCAAATATGATATTATTTTATGCCAATTATGTGATTAAATGCATTATTTGTTAAGTGTTTGCATGATTTAATGTTTAGGAACACTTACCCCTATTTTGACTGTTTTTCAGCATTTTTACCTTGTTTTTGCATGATTAGTTAGTGAATAATGCATAATAAAATTAGTAGCCAATAAAGTGTGCTGAGGTTTGTGGTTGCATAAGATAATTTAAAATTTTTCTCACTCCAAATACAATTGGTAAATTGATTTGGAACCAAAATCCACCATTCTAGAAAAACATGATAGTTCGCTAGCTGCAATCCCATACAATTTTCAGCCACCTGTCACAATAAAGGGAGGCATGGAAATTATCAATAAAAGCAAAATAAAATTATGGTAATTAGTTGAGGAATACTAGGAAATACCCCTAATCAAGACATAAAGGATAAAATGCAAGATAGTGCACACAACCTCATATAAATTCCAACCACCTATCACAATAAAGGGAGGCATGGAATTTGTTAGAAGTAGCAAATAGGAATGATGGGGAACTATTAAGATAAATTTAAGAAGACTCTTGAGCCACTTGGAACAATTTCCAAGCAGCCCAAATGAAGATAACAAGACATAAAATTGAAACTGTAGATACAGCTGGAAACAACATATAAAAACCATAATTGCACAACTTTGAAGGTCATATACCTGGTAAAGAGGAGCACGTGTAAGTAGTTTCAATATGTCTAAAAAGGCAAAGGAAGACCTTATTCATGTTTGAACACACTCCTATCCAACCAAAAATGATGACAATAGTTAAAATCTATAACTCTACCATACATTCCAGAGCTGCTCCCAAATGAAGGTAAATTTGAACTACTTAGACAAAAAAGGTAGAAATACGTCATTTTTGTAAGGAAGAAGAATCGGGTGAGGAAAGGTTTTCCAAAAATTATTGCACTATTATTGAACCATTCCACCAACTAGAGAGTGCAGACAAAAATGCAACAACAACATATGTTTTAAATTAGACTAGGTCTTTGAAGTAAAATAGGCACATTAAAAGTAGACAACACAAAAGAGGTTATTTTTGTATTTGCAAAATATTCATGTAAGAAGTAGTATATATAGGAGCTCCCTAATTGGTTGAGCTAGATAAAAAATATAGTAATAGTAGAAGAGTAGAGAAATAGGAGTTAATCAAAAATTGATATAAAGTTGTAACAGTTGTTGGTTTTGACAACTTTCAATAAAGTGTAGAGTTCAAATATTTTGATTTAAAATTGTGCATGAGTGATTAGGATCTAGTTCTGGATTGATTTACCTTCCTCTAGAATGGGGAGTAAGGGCCCACTCTCATAATCAGAGGAAGGAAACTAACTTAGCAGGTTTTTGACAATTAATTGTTGTAGCAATTTCTTGTTAAAAATTGTGTAGCAGTATTAACTTTATTTTTATGTATTATTTATTTTTATGTTTTAAGAGTGGTTTGTGTGAGATTTTTGCAGTCAACTGACCCCTATGTTGTGTGTTTTCATTTCCTGCATTTTTCCTGTTTTATTTTAGCAACTTTTTCTAATTTCAACAATATATTTCTGATTTCAACAATAGTTCTTGTAATAGTTTTTAGCATTTTTAATTTAGCATGGTTGAATTTAGTTTGTTTCAATTTAAGCAATTTCCATTTATGTCATTTCAATTTAGCAAGTGTAAATTAGATTTTATTTCAACAATTTCAATTCTGCAATTTAAGTTAATTTCCATTTTACATATTAGGTTTAGTGTGACAGGCTAAACCAACATCTATTGCAAATTAGAAGTAATTTCAATTTTGTAAGTAGTTTTAAATTCTACAATTTAGGATTAGTGTGATCCAAAACCACATGTTTCACCGAACAAATGCTTGTGAACTAATTTCTGAACTGTAACTTGCCAAAACCTTTTATCGTAGATAGCCTTGGACACCGCCCTAATTTGACAAATATTAAAAATAAATTATGACAATAATGACACTCATCATTTTTGGCACCATTGCCAAGGAATATAGATGTTTTTGGAAGGTAAAATAGTTAAACAATTTTTAAGTTGTGAACTGATGGTTGCAATTTTGAAAGTTAGAAACTTAGGCATAACAAGAAATCATAGGAAGAAAACATTCACAATATGAGGTTGAACTATGTCAAAGTTATCTAAATTAGAGATTCTTGAAAACATTGGAACTTTAAAAGAATCACAATCATCTGCTTTAGGAAGTGAAAATCCTTTGAGAAAAAATTCCATGGAGAACAAAGTGTTAGTTCAACACCACTCTCCCCTAAAAAATTTATGCGATCAGGATAATTTAAATGAATTTATAATTAGTTTTTGGAACGTATAATGGTAGGCTTACATGAAAATCCAAGAAAATATAGCAATGTGCTTCATCTTGGTAAAACTAATGTATTTACCAAAAATTGCTAATATCCTATTCAAATAGATCAAAACTCTCCTATGGAAGTCATTTCACCTTCTAAATTACCAACTTTTATGGGAGTGGTATTTGAGGACCCTGACCAGTTTCTATTTAAGTTTAAGATTGTATGCCAAGCTTCTAACTATATCAATGACAATAAAAAACCTAAATTATTTTCTTTTACTCTTAAAGACTCAGTCCTACAATGTTTCATGAACTTAGCATCAAATCCAATCCAAACCTAGGATGAAATGGAAAGCATATTTTTGGAGAAATACCAAAAATACTATCGATTAAATAATCAAAAGGATAAATTGTCTAGGATGAAAAAAGGGGAAATGAAAATTTTGATACATTTTCCCTTGTTAACAAGAAATGTGGAGTAGAACCAAAACTTAAATTCTTGAGAGGATTACCATACAAATCAAGAGATGTATTGAGTCCACCTCAAAAACAACAACAACAACATGGAACACAACCTCCACTATTGGCTCAACCCATGATTGATCTCAATAATGTTAATTAGGTAACCCCTGTCTATATGGTTGAATCAAAAGATACAACCATAATAAATGCCATTGGTTGTGACAACATTCAACTGTGTTCAGGAAAAATACTTCTTGAACATATTCCACCTATCATTGTAGAAATGGGAGTTAAAGGAAATAAACATGAGAACCCATCTACACTAAAAAAATAAGAAAAAGAAAATATGCCTCAAGATGATTTAATAGAGAAGGTACCATATTCTAGACAATTTGATATATCAAAAATGACATCTTCAAAATTAGATTTGGTAAATAAATTAGAACATTTTGATGTTATAGTTTCTTTATTACAAATTGTTAAAGATGTATCTACAAATAACCTGATTGTTCAAGAAATGGGTATTAAGAAACCAAGAAAAAAGAAGAAAGACTATCCTTAAATCATACAAGTAGGTGGAAAATTAGTAGACTTGTTTGCAGGAAAACATACTCCACCTAAGTATTATTATCCAAGAAGCCCACGGTTTCTTGAATCAAATAAAGGAAATCAAAAGAAACATATTTTTCTAATTGAGTTTGAATTTCTAACACTTCATATATCTTTGGAAGATGGCATTGAGTTGTTGCAAGTACATAAGAAAATCCTACATTTGAATGCAATGGATGAACTCTGGTTGGAGACACTTCACCCAATGGAGATCATTCAACAACAACAAGGAATGTGGCATGATAGTCATATTAGAAGTAGCAAAGATGAATTAAAAGTGTTCAAGAGTAAATACATTCAACTTTCTTCAATTGATGATTCGAGGAGGACAGTGGTGGTGAATGGACATTGTTTATGATTGTACCATAAGCCACTATCAAATATGGAATTTGTTCAATATTTCTCATATTCAAACTTACATATGATAGAAGAGGCTTCCTCTTCTAATAGATATTTTGAATGATCATATCTTTGAATCATGAAAAAAAAAAAAGAAAAAAACAAAATAAAAAGAAAAAAATAGACAAAGAGAAAGAGAAAAGAAAAAAGAGAAAAAAAATTGTAGCATAAGGCATGTCCCACAAAATGCAGATGTATGAGAACATGCATCAGTTATAGCAAGAAGAAGGAAAAATGAAGTTCATATTTCATTTTCAGCAATAAGGAGGTAATGATGACATGAGTAGATTCTTATTACTTATATGGAAAAAAAAAGGATGATGCTTCATTATTGTTGTTTTCTTGCAAAAAAATAGAAGTGTTCTTGCAGAATAAGGATTTTTATTATCCAAATAAAAATGAGAGACATTCTATATCATTAAAGCCTCATGAGATACAATCTCTTTCATTGAAGCTCTTGAAAAACAAAGAAAAAAATAGAATTTGGTTGAAAACCAGAAATGGCAGCCTCTTCTGATGAAAAAAAATGAAAAAAATAAAATGAAAAAAAAAGAAAAAAAAAGAGATGAAAAAAATATAAAAAAGAGAATAATTCAATAGTGAAAACCTTTTCGAAGGCACTATTGAATTAAGGCTTACATGAAAATCGGTTTCTAGAATGTTTTCCTTTTTTATCTATCCACCATTATTCCACCATTGTACAAATCTCACCAACTGCACGTGTTTTATTTTTTATTTTAGATGCTCAGTTAACAATCATCAAAAGTAACAATTTGTAAAGTGCATGATAAATTTTTAGGATGGCCAGGTATGTGTTTCTTGTATTTTGTCATAGTAGGCATTTAGCATATGATGTATGATAATTTAGTGTTTGGCATAAATGATATATCAGAATTGGTAAATAAAAATGACACATTTTGTTCAAAATATCAAGAAGCACCCTATCCTACCCTTAGTTGCATAAAAAAATATTTTGGCAACATGAAAACAGAGTTGTAGGCAACATCATAAAACATCAAAGTTGGAATAGATTTTTGTTGATAATAAGCCAGAACAGACAGAGAAAGAAGTTGCAAGTAGGATAGAGACCCCTAAAAAATAGTGTTGATGAAGTTGCAAGTAGGATAGAGATACCTAAAGATAATGCAGATGACAGGGTTACCCCTTCATCTCCCCAAGGTCCACCAACTACCAAGACCAAAGCACAAAGGAAGAGGAAAATTGAGTCTAGACCTACAGAGTAGCCAAAAACCAAAGTCGCATTTTATGAAGTTACAGAAATTGTTGCTCATGCATCTGCATAGTCAAAACTACCAAATTCTATAATAACTAGGTCTTTGGCTGAAGCAGTAGTTTCATCATAGAAAGAACTTAATTCTGAATTTTTAGTAAAGCTTGCAGGAAAAACATCTACAAGAACTGAACAAGCTAAGGGAGCAATAGGTACACAACAATTGAGGAGGTCTTCCAAGTTGCAAGGACACTCTATTACAAAAGAGTGGGTTGAGGAAATAGAGGTTGAAATTCTAACTCAACCACTTTCACCCCCTCCTCTAAGGAGTCTAAGATAGAGAAAATAAAGTACAACTGCAAATAAGGAAATCACTCCTATATCATCAACCAGTCATGAGAAAAGGAGAAAACTAATACTCCAGCAGGATGAGGAAGAAGTGACTGAGGAAAATCCAACCCAACAATAGGAAATTCTATTTCTAGAATCCTTTAATCATGAATAGGAGTCATTTGCAAAGGTTGAAGAGGTTGTAGAGTCACAATCACCACCTGTAGAAATTCAAAAATTAAAAAGAATATTAGCACTATAGGAGGCACTGCTCATAAATTCTTGATTCTAACACAACAATAGCATAAATTTTGTTGAATTTAGCAGGGTAGATTCTATAAGGATAAATGTAAGTTGATACCCCACATCTGCCTCATATATCTTAGGATAATAATCTAGAAAATGCACTTAAATTTCTATTTTAATTACTATTGCAGTATCGCCGGACTGAACGCTTGTCCCTTTCCTGGTGCTTTCAACGGCGTAAAAGGTTTAAAATGATTGTGGCATGGTGGTTATAGGGGCGGACTGCACGAAGATCTGTGTGGCGGCTTTCGGGGCGAACAACGCAAAATACTGTGGTGGCCATAAATGTTGGACAGCCTGCCCGGATTCATGATGGCTACCAATTCCACCATGTAAAAAAAAAAAATACTATTGCAGTAGAACAACAATATACAAAACAAGAAACAACACCTAAACAAAGGGATGGAAAATAGATTATTGGTGCTATGGAAGGCTTACGCACCCTAGATATGGGTCCACAATAGAATATGCAGTTATTTTTTCACAGGAAGCTATTTCGGCACTTTCGGACGTAACTCCAGAACATCTTAGGATAGCTTTGGAATGAACAGTCTCATTCTGGAGCACCTCTAGAATGACCATAAAAGAGCCCGAATTAACAAAAAATGTGCTAGAATACCCTAAAAACCCTCCATAATAGAAAAATAGCAAGGCACATCATATAGTGAGGTCCTTGAAGCTCAGACCACCCCATTGCAAGTAAGTTATCACCTCAGGCAGATCTAAATCAAAGTTTTGATAGTTCTATTTTTAAGGTGCAAACAATAAAACTTGACGAAGTTTGAAGATAACATGGGGTAGAAGAAAAAAATAGAGTCTGATAACTTGGAGGATTTTAGACCACCCTACTGCAAGTAAGTACATTACCTTAGGTAGATGAAAATTAAATTGTTACAAGTTATGTTCAAAAGAAACAAACTACAAAAAAATGATAAATATTATAGAAAACTGCATAAATGACAGAAAGTGCATAAATTTTTTAAACTACTACAGCACAAGAAATAGCACCCCTTGCACCATAAAATGATGAAAAAGAGAAAAAAATAGGTATTAATAGCATCTGGTTCAAATTTTTTTAGGATGCATGAGGGCATGCATCAGGTCAAGTTGGGGGAATGATGAGGCCCAAAAATACCTCATTTTTGTCATGTTTTGAACACTTAAATACTGCCTTAAAAACCAAATATGATATTATTTTATTCCAATTATGTGATTAAATGCATTATTTATTAAGTGTTTGCATGATTTAATTTTTAGGAACACTTACCCCTATTTTGACTATTTTTCAGCATTTTTACCCTATTTTTGCATGATTAGTTAGTGAATAATGCATAATAAAATTAGTAGCCAATAAAGTGTGTTGAGGTTTGTGGTTGCATAATATAATTTGAATGTTTTCTTGCTCCAAATACAATTGGTAAAATTATTTGGCACCAAAATCCACCATTCTAAAAAAATGGGACAATTCACCAACTGCAGTCCCATACAATTTGCAGCCACCTGTCACAATAAAGGGAGGCATAGAAATTGTCAATAAAAGCAAAATAAAATAATGGGAAATAGTTCAGGAAGATATTGAATACCCTTGACCTGTTTGGACACATTCTCATGTGATGCAAATGAGAGCAAAAATACATAAAGGATAAAATGCAGGATAGTGCTCACAACCTCATATAAATTCCAGCCACCTATCACAATAAAGGGAGGCATGGAATTTGTTAGAATAATTCAATAAGAATGATGGGGAATTATCAAGGTACATGTAAGAAAAATCCTGAGCCACTTTGCAGTATTTCCAAGCAGCCCAAATGAAGACAATAGGACATAAAAGTGAAACTGTAGATACAGCTGGAAATAGCATGTAAAAACCAGAATTGCACAACTATGAAGAAGGTCATATACCTAGTCAAGAGGGGCACGTGTAAGTAGTTTCAATATGTCTAAAAGGAAAAGGAAGATAGTTTGCATGTTTTAACATGCTCCTATACAACCTGAATTGATGGCAACAGTTCAAATCTATATCTTTGCCTTATATTCCAAAGCTGCTCCGGAATGAAGGCATATTTGAATTGTTTAGACAAAAAAGGTAGAAATACATCATTTTTAGAAGGAAGAGAGAAGAATCAGGTGAGGACAGGTGTTCCAAATATTCTTGCACTATTCTTGAACCATTCCACCAGTTGGAGAGTGCATACAAAAAGACAACAACAACATGTCTTAAATTACACTAGGTCTTTGAAGTAAAATAGACACATTAAAAGAAAACACAAAAGAGGTTATTTTTGTATTTGCAAAATATTTGTGTAATAAGTAGTATATAAATTATATCCCTAATTGGTTGAGCTATATCAATAATAGAGTAATACTATAAGAGTAGAAAAATATGAGTTAATCAGAAATTGATACGAAGTTGTAACAGTTGCTAGTTTTGATAGCAAATTTCAATAAAGTGCAGAGTTCAAATGTTTTGATTTAAAATTATGCATGAGTGATTAGGATATAGTTCTGGTATAATTTTACCTTCCTCTAGAATGGGGATTAAGGGCCCACTCTCAAAACCAGAGGAAGGAAACTAACTTAGTAGGTTTTTGACAATTAATTATTGTAGCAATTTCTTGTTAAAAACTATGTAGCAGTATTAACTTTGTTTTTATGTATTATTTATTTTGATGTTTTAAGAGTGGTTTGTGTGATATGTTTGTAGTCATCATAACCCTGTGTTGTGTGTTTTCATTTCCTGCATTTCCCCTATTTTATTTCAGCAACATTTTTCTATCAACTTTTTGCAACAATTTTTATAACAGTTTTCAGCATTTTTAATTTAGCATGGTTGAATTTAGTTTATTTCAATTTAAGAAATTTCCATTTATGTCATTTCAATTTAGCAAGCGTAAATTAGATTTTATTTCAGCAATTTCAATTCTACAATTTAAGTTAGTTTTCATTTTACAGATTAGGTTTAGTATGACAGGCTAAACCAACATTTATTGCAAATTAGAAATAATTTCAATTTTGCAAGTTAAGTAGTTTTAAATTATATAATCTAGGATTAGTGTGATCTAAAACCACCTATTTCACCAAACAAATGTTTGTAAACTAATTACCTGAACTGTAACTTGCCAAAACCTTTTATCGTAGACAGCCATAGACACCACCCTTGATTTGACAAATATTAAAAATAAATGATGATAATAATGACACTCATCACTTTGTTTCTTTTAGTTTTCTTGTAAATTGGGATAATGTTGAAAATTTAATCAAAGTAGTCTATAACCTTAATAAATCCAACATCGAGGAGCTTTTGTAGCTCCTATTAGAAAAGAATGATGGCTTTAGGGTGTTTTTTTTATAATGTTTTCCTTATAGTTTTTGCTTTGGCATTGATAATTAAATGGTGGACTACTAAAAAGTGTCTAGAACTTGCATACCCATCTATGACCAAGCAAAAATGTCTCTAAATTCCATCAGTAGCTAGGTTTATTTTTCATATTATATTATGATTAAAATGTTTTATAGCTTAAGGATTTTAAGATCATCATGATTCCCAATATTTACATTTAAGGTCTCTTTAATTATGATATGAGACTCATATTCTAATTTAGTAGGGGTTGTAAGGACACCTAGACTTCTTGGGTTAGTAGAATTTATATGGTGTTGATCATTTTTGATATTTTATGGTATTGTTAAATTGATAATTTGAGGAGAATATCCCCAAAAATAAAATTGATTTGGGTCAAAATAACTTTGACATCTTGATTAGATGACTAGGGAATAATCATAGTCTATGTCTTCTCAATCACAAGATCCTTCATCAACAATTAACTTAGAATACTCTAAGGTTAAGACATTCACTTCAACATGGTGAGTTAATTAAAAGGTATAGGGATTAACATTTACAAGGTATGTGCATTGAAATAAGCATCACTCCAATGAATCCTACTTAAAGAGGTAATTCTAGATAGATAAGCTTGACTATGATTATCTTCATGATGAAGCACTTCCTTCTCATTGAAAGACAACCCAAGATAGGATCCATTATAACCATGAATGCATCATTTGCAAAAATTCCTCAACTAGAATATTGAAAATGTTATCTAACTTATGGCCAAGCTAACATTTGTACAATGTAATCTTGCATAGACCTATGAGAAATCACTATACAATTGTATTTAATTCATTGTTTTATTTTATTATGTGACCCCTATGTACCATGCCTAAAATTGTTATGGTTAAGACCATACCATAGCTTGTAATTAAACTATAAGACGTATTATTATGTTGGCTTAAGTTAAACTCTTTTACATAATTATGGTTGGTATAAATATATCCACCATTCCATCCATCGTATTAGTGATTCTGATGCAGGAGCATCTGGTGAAAGTATGAGCAATCTTGCATCTTTTAATTTTCTTTAAAGTTCTGGTATTTTTGAAGCAATTTGGTTCTTTTCCGGGGAAGGAGATGTCGTAAGACAGAAAAGGAAGTTGTTAAAGGAACTAAGGCAAAAGTTGGTGTGAGGTCGCGAAATCGCGACATGTCACGAAATCGCGACCTCATTTGCTATAGCAAAGGCGGAGCAAGTTTCGTCGCGATATCGCGACGTCGCGATATCGCGACGGTTGGGTTGGCCGAGTCTTAAGTTACGAAGGGGTCGCGATATCGCGGCGTCGCGATATCGCGACCATGTTGAAGCTGTTGCAAGGAGTGGGGGTTGGAGTCACGAAATCACGACGCGTCGCGATATCACGACACGTCACGATTTCGCGACGTCAAAGGCAGAGACAAATGCAGGACGTACTTTTGTCGCGATATCGCGACGTCGCGATATCGCGACTTTGTTTCAAAGCTGAGGGCGGACGTCAGTTGGGTCGCGATATCCGATATCGCGACATGTCACGATATCGCGGCCCAAGAAAAGGTCAAACGGAAGTAAACACGCGGACGGTCGGACAGGGTGAAATAGACACGTGGTTGCCACGTGTCTTAAAGGCAACACGACCAGTGGGGGATAGAGTTAAATTTGACACGTGGAGACACACTTGTAACAGATCATGAGGATGAGGGCCACGTAATCGGAGGAGAGAGATATAGATGTCGACCAAGTTTAAGTATCTTGGAATGTTGTTTACGGAGAAACCGTAGTTACAGGTGAAAGACTTAATGGCGGAGACAACGGTACTTAAAGACAGTCAGATTAAAACGGCGGGTGTAGGGTATGGGAAGCCATGAATGCAGGCTCCGGACGGATCGGACAGTTGCCATTTATGGCGAGAAAACAAAAGGAAAGGAAAATCTTGAAATTTCAACGGAGGGAAGATGAAATTCGAATTGGTCTTTGGGCGGGAGCATTAATTGCAGGGAAGGCCGAGACCACATTAAAACGGGGAAAATTTGTATGGGAAAAGGATGGTGAAGTTCGGGATTGGGGGAGAAGTGGTATACTGGAGAGACTACTGTAAACCGTATTAAGCTATTTTTAATGAAATTACCATGAAATTACTGTGAATGTGTTTGTGTGAATCCCGGCTTGCCATCAAGTGGTATCAGAGCGGGAGCTCCTGAGCGTGTAACAGATCGCCGGAGAGAGGCAGTTGCACCAGGATCTGTGGAAGAATTCTAAAAAAAAAAAATAATAATAATACAGAGAAAATATCATGCCTCCACGAAGGAACCGTGGCGGAGCAGGAAATGTGGTGCCGGCCGAAGACTTTCGGGCCTTGCAAAGACAAGTTCAAGCCTTGCAAGCAGAGTTACGCAGAAGGCGCGAACCCGGAGGGGAAGAGGAAAGTGAAGATGAAGTTGAAGAGGAAGAACAGTCTGAGGAAGAAGCAGAAGCTGTGGATCCAGCTCAGGCCCGGTTGTATAAGGCCATCTCTCAGATTGGAAAACAACCAAAAATGGAGGTATCTACCTACTCGGGAAATCTGAATCCAGAAGAAGTGATTGACTGGATAAATGATTTAGAGGAATATTTCGAGTATGAGGAGATTGAAGACCCTAACCGGGTCAGATTTGCTAAGACCAAGTTAAAGGGTCATGCCAGCATTTGGTGGAGGGGAATGCAGTTGGAGAGAAACAGAAGAGGGAAAGAGAGAATAACAAGATGGGATAGAATGGTGGAGAAGCTTAAAAGACAGTTCATCCCGACAGATTACGAGTTGGATCTGCTAAGAAAAATGCAGAGCTTGAGACAGACAAACAAAACTGTCCAAGAGTACACTGAAGAATTTTACAAAATTTCTATTAGAACAGGGCATTTAGAGGCAAATAAAGAGAAAGTAGCCCGTTACATTAATGGGTTGAGGCTTGGTATCCAGGAAGAACTGAGCCTGGTTCGAGTAAACACCATTGAGGATGCTTATCAATTTGCCTTGAAGGTAGAAGAAAAGCTAAACGGGCGGTTTGAAGGCAAGCAAAGAGGAAGAGGCCGAGGTGGAAGGACTCGGTGGGAGGACCAATGGAGAAAAGTACAAGGATCCGAAGAAGACTGGTGAAGCCAGTAGTAACCAGGACCAAAAAGAAGAAGATGTTTATCAGCCCCGAGATCAGAATAGCTACCCAAGAGGACGGGGTGGATCTGGACGAGGGTTTGGAAGGGGAGTATTTCGTGGAACATGTTTCCACTGTGGTGAAGAAGGACACGGGGCATTTGAATGTCCACAACACCGAGAAAGAACAAACAAGAGGCCTGAGGGCCCGACCCGAGCTCGCTGTGGCGAGAGGAGGATGCTTGAATCCGAGCATTCCGAAGAAGCGGAGAGAGGAGAAACAATGGTTCTAAGAAGAGTCCTGTTGAACGAGGAGAATGACACAGGCCAGAGGAAAAGTTTATTCCGCACTAGATGTAAATGTGCGGGCAAGGTTTGCAATATCATTATTGATAATGGTAGCACGGATAACCTGGTTTATGAGGAAATGGTTACAAAGTTACAGTTAGAAAGGAAGAAACACCCACACCCATACCGGGTCGCATGGTTACAAAAGGACCACGGAGCTTTGGTCAATGAGCAGTGTTCTATTAAATTTAACATTGGGAATTATTGTGATGAGGTCCTGTGTGACATCTTACCCATGGATGTTTGCCACATGTTGCTGGGGAGACCCTGGCAGTTTGACCGGAGTGCAGTACATGATGGCCGTGCCAACACCTACTCATTGACAAAGAATGGTGTACGCCATAAACTAAAGCCCTTGAAGGATACAGATGAAAAGGTATGTAATATTTCCAGAGTCTGTTTAGTTGAGGGGAGAGAGTTTCTGAACGGGTTAAAGCATGAACATTTATGTTATGCAATAATCCCTAGAGTTAGGGGGAAGGAATGTGGGATACCCCAACAGAAGTTCTAAATCTTGCTGGAGGAATTTCCAGACATTGTGTCTGACAATGTGCCTGAGGGCTTACCCCTGTGAGAAAAATTAGCCATCATATAGATTTAGTACCGGGATCAAGCCTCGCCAAATAAAGTCGCACACGGGATGACACCTGTAGAGACTGAGGAGTTAAATAGGTAGGTCCAAGAATTATTAGAAAAGGGATTAATTTGGGAAAGTTTGAGTCCATGCACAGTACCTGCAATGTTGGCGCCAAATAAGGATGGGGAATGGAGGATGTGTATAGATTCACGGGCCATCAACAAAATTACTATTAAGTACAAATTCCCGTTACCAAGAATGGATGATATCATGGACTGTTTAAGTGGAGCTGAGTACTTCACAAAGATTGACCTGAAAAGTGGTTATCATCAGATCCGTATCCGAGAGGGGGATGAATGGAAGACAACCTTCAAGACAAGAGAAGGCCTGTTTGAGTGGTTGGTCATGCCCTTTGGACTGTCCAATGCACCAAGTACCTTCATGCGGTCGATGAATGAAGTACTGAAAGAATTTTTGGGAAAGTTTGTTATTGTTTATTTAGATGATATATTGATATTTAGCCGGACCCTGGAGGAACACCTGATGCATATCAGGAGAGTCTTTGAAAAGCTGCAAGAAGAACAGTTATTAATAAATTTGAAAAAGTGTAATTTTGTCAAGAAGGAATTGGTATACTTGGGGTTTGTAATCTCAATAGAAGGCCTGAAGATGGACCCCGAAAAGGTGAGAGCCATCATTGAATGGCCTACTCCAAGGAGCACAATAGAAGTGAGGTCATTCCATGGTCCGGCCAGTTTTTATAGGAAGTTCATAAAGAACTTCAGCAGTATTTGTGCACCTCTCACAGAGACAATGAGGGGAGATAAAAAGGAGTTCAAATGGACATCAAGGGCTGAAAGGAGCTTTGATACATTGAAGAGAAAAGTTACATAACAACCTGTTTTGGCACTTCCAGACTTCAACAAGGTATTTCAGGTGGACTGTGATGCCAGTGGCAGTGCAATAGGGGCGGTATTGAGTCAAGGAGGCAAGCCAGTTGCTTATTTCAGTGAAAAGTTAAATGATGCTCGGAAAAAGTATTTTGTCTATGATCAAGAATTTTATGCTATAGTTCAGGCCCTAAAAAAGTGGAGACATTATTTATTACCAAAGGAGTTTGTACTGGCTATCGACCATCGGGCTTTGCAATACATTAACGATCGGACAAAACTGAACCAAAGGCACATGAAATGGGTGGAGTTCCTCCAAAGTTATACCTTTGTACTGAAGCACAGAAGTGGGAAGTCAAACAGGGTTGCAGATGCCTTAAGCAGAAGGCAGACTCTGCTGACCAGATTGACAGTGGAAGTAGTGGGGTTTGAAGAACTGAAGGGTCTATACCCTGCAGATCCGGATTTTGCAGAAGCCTGGAAGGCTTGCTCAATACCTCTTACTATGGATAGAACAAAATGGTTGGATTTCTTAATCCAAGACGGGATGTTGTTCAAGGGTAGTAAGTTGTGCATTCCCATAAGTTCCATGCGGGAGAATTTAATCAAAGAAAAGCACAGCGGAGGATTGGCTGGGCATTTTGGTAGGGATAAGACCATTGCCTTGATTGAGGAAAATTACTACTGGCCACAACTTCGGCAAGATGTACGGAAGTTTGTGCAAAGTTGCAGAATATGCCAGATGGCAAAGGGTGTAAAACAAAATACAGGACTGTACCGACCATTACCTGTTCCTGAGAGACCATGGGAGGACATAAGCATGGATTTTGTTCTTGGATTGCCGAGAACACGGAGAGGAAATGATTCAATATTTGTGGTGGTGGACCGGTTCTCCAAAATGGCACATTTTATTCCCTGCCAAAAGACAAGTGATGCAGTTCACATTGCTGGGTTGTTCTTCAAGGAAGTGGTACGACTTCACGGTCTACCAAAGAGCATAGTTTCAGACAGAGATACAAAGTTTGTTGGGTATTTCTGGAGAACTCTGTGGAAGAAATTGAAGACAGACCTAAAATTCAGTTCAGCATACCATCCACAGACAGATGGGCAAACGGAGGTGGTCAATAGAAGCCTGGGTAATTTACTGAGATGTTTGATAGTGGATCAACCCAAGGGTTGGGATTTGGTCTTACCGCAAGCAGAATTTGCATATAACAGCTCAGCCAATAAGAGCACCAATAAGTCTCCTTTCCAGATAGCATATGGACACAGCCCGAGGAATGTGTCTGAACTAAGAAAGTTGGACAGAAAAGAAAAATGTAGTGTCGAAGCAGAAGAATTTGCAGAACATATGAAAAGTCTGCATGAGGAAGTAAGAAGACAAATTACAAAAATGAACAGTCAATATAAGACAAGGGCGGACCAGAAGCGGCGGTTCAAGGAGTTCAAGGTAGGAGATGAGGTCATGGTGCATCTCAGGAAGGAGAGATTTCCTGCCAAGACTTATAATAAATTGAAAATGAAAAGGTTTGGACCATGCAGAATATTGGGAAAGCGAGAGTCAGGAAATGCGTATGAAGTGGAATTGCCAAGTTGGCTTGATATTTCACCAATTTTTAATATCTCAGATTTAGTGGAATATCATGAGGGAGAAGGTACAGAAATGCAAAGTCCAGAGTTATGGCAAATTCCAGCATCTACTCCAAGCACAGATGAAGCCGAGGAAGTATTGGATACTCGTGAAGGCAGAAGCACCAGGAATAAACAAGATATCTGAGTATTTGATCAAGTGGAAAGGCAAGCCTATTGAAGATGCAACTTGGGTATCGGAGGCGGAGGTTGACCGATTGGGTCTTCCCCCAACAAAACAGAAGTGAGGGTCACTTCTAATCTACCCCGGGTGTCTGATGCAGGAGCATCCGGTGAAAGTATGAGCAATCTTGCATCTTTTAATTTTCTTTAAAGTTCTGGTATTTTTGAAGCAATTTGGTTCTTTTCCGGGGAAGGAGATGTCGTAAGACAGAAAAGGAAGTTGTTAAAGGAACTAAGGCAAAAGTTGGTGTGAGGTCGCGAAATCGCGACCTCATTTGCTATAGCAAAGGCGGAGCAAGTTTCGTCGCGATATCGCGACGTCGCGATATCACGACGGTTGGGTTGGCCGAGTCTTAAGTTACGAAGGGGTCGCGATATCGCGACGTCGCGATATCGCGACGTCGCGATATCGTGACCATGTTGAAGCTGTTGCAAGGAGTGGGGGTTGGAGTCACGAAATCGCGACGCGTCGCGATTTCGTGACACGTCGCGATTTCGCGACGTCAAAGGCAGAGACAAATGCAGGACGTACTTTTGTCGCGATATCGCGACGTCGCGATATCGTGACGTTGTTTCAAAGCTGAGGGCGGACGTCAGTTGGGTCGCGATATCGCGACATGTCGCGATATCGCGGCCCAAGAAAAGGTCAAACGAAAGTAAACACGCGGACGGTCGGACAGGGTGAAATAGACACGTGGTTGCCACGTGTCTTAAAGGCAACACGACCAGTGGGGGATAGAGTTAAATTTGACACGTGGAGACACACTTGTAACAGATCATGAGGATGAGGGCCACGTAATCGGAGGAGAGAGATATAGATGTCGACCAAGTTTAAGTATCTTGGAATGTTGTTTCTGGAGAAACCGTAGTTACAAGTGAAAGACTTAATGGCGGAGACAACGGTACTTAAAGAAAGTCAGATTAAAACGGCGGGTGCAGGGTATGGGAAGCCATGAATGAAGGCTCTGGACGGATCGGACAGTTGCCATTTATGGCAGAAAACAAAAGGAAAGGAAAATCTTGAAATTTCAACGGAGGGAAGATGAAATTCGAATTGGTCTTTGGGCGGGAGCATTAATTGCAGGGAAGGCCGAGACCACATTAAAACGGGGAAAATTTGTATGGGAAAAGGATGGTGAAGTTCGGGATTGGGGGAGAAGTGGTATATTGGAGAGACTATTGTAAACCGTATTAAGCTATTTTTAATGAAATTACCATGAAATTACTGTGAATGTGTTTGTGTGAATCCCGGCTTGCCATCAGATTTGATCCTTATCAATGACTAATATAGAGATTATTTATGGTTCCTATGGGTTACTACTATATATTTAAATATTTTATCATTTTTTATGTTTTGGATGGGTATAGAGAAGCATTGTCTAGTCATGCCAAAATTACATTCAGAGACTCTGATTCTTCTTCTAAATACAAGGTCAAATTGCTCCTCAAAGTTTCATGGGTGTCTTCTACATAAGAGGTAGAAAGGAGATTTTAATCCATAAATTACCATTCATTTATTTAAATATTATAGATAATTTGTCTCTTCTCTACATTTTGCTTCATTATTATTGAGGTATACTCATAAATTTAAGTTTATTTTTTCTAAGATCTTCTAGTTGAAATGCTACAAAAGAATTTGAAAAGAGATATGGTGGTAAATTTTTGAATTTAAAATTGCATTTTTTCTATGTATGCCCTCTATAGTTTTGCATTGTTCCTTTACAATGGGTAGGAAGTCCTTGAAGAAGAGGGTGTATGCACAAAAATAGAAAATTCATGTGTCAAGATGGCTAGTAGAGAATTGTTTGGGGATTCTTACTTTTTTATAGTGCAAGTTGAAATCTACACCATGTGTCTTCTACACTTAGGTAGTGTTAGAGAATATATTACATTATTGGGTACATGTCAATGTACCACCTTGGGTGCATTATTATATTAGTAATTTATCTTATCTTAAGTAATTACTTGGGGAAGAAGTAGTAAATGCACAAGTGTTAGAATGTGCAATGATGTAAATGTGCATGTAGTCCACATGTACATGAGTCATAGGAATAGGTAGAGTAAATACCAAGGAACTTATCTTATATATGTACCTTGAGCTATAGGTGTGTGAGAGAGAAATAGAGATAAAGTTACTATAGAGTAGTGAGTAGGTACAATGTAGATCTTCATTATAAAAATATTGGAGTGTTCATTGTCCTCCATTGTATTGCATTGTACTATTTTTGTGAGTCTTCATTAATGGTATTTTACTAAGTTATTGCAGAAGTCTATTCCATTATTTTCATGCATATTTAAGTACCACTATCATATGATTATCATAGCTTACATATATTACATCTTGTGGTTGCATATCCATTAGTATACATCCCCAAAATCTAACAATGGTATCAAAGCACATGGTAGATCAATAGAGGATAGGGAGAGCCACAAGAGATATTGAGAGAAATCCAAAAATCTCATTTACATAATTTTTGAGATTGCATTTGGCTAGAGTCTTTCCACAAGGTTGCAAAAAAACTCGTGAAGACTAGGACTCAACAAGGATTCCACTAGATTGACAAATCAACTAGTGAATATTGATTATCTCTAGATTTAGAGTTTCTTCTATTACAGTTTTAATACTTTGTTGCAAGAAAATGAGATTCACAATGAGTTGGGAAGCTTCCTACAAAAGATCTAGGAAGAATATCTTCTTTAGAATCAATCCAGTACCAAAAATAACAAATGAAAGAACAAATATTTGGAGGCGTGAATAAAAGGTCCCATTACTAGATATTACAGACCTATGAAATGTAGAAGGAGAAAAGGCCATAGAATCCTTGTTATAGATTCAAGGGAAAGAAGAAGACTCTAGTGAAGAGTCCTGGTGAAGATAGGAGATTGGTGATCTCCAATGCAGATTGAAGACTTCACCTTAAATAAATTGAAGAGACTCTTATAAGATCTAATTAAAGAACTCCTAGTTCTAAATTATTGGAGATTGGTGATCTCCAGTGAATATTGAAACCTGTAGATTGTAAAAGAAAATACCACAACAACCTTATAGTAGAATCCAGAGAGAAGAGACTCTAGAGGAAGATTCCAAGATAATATTGGAGATTGGTAATATTCATTGAAGATTGAAGTCTGTAGATTGCAAAATAAGAAAATATCTTAAGAAGATAGAAAAGACCTACAAGAGGTCCCATTGAATAATTTCCAATTTAGGAAGATAGAATACTAAATAAATACTAGAAAAGGTACCATTATAGATTCCAAAAACATTGTATTTAGAGATCCAAGAAGGATATCTCATTGCCAAAACTTCCATAGTAGAAGGTTGAAGGAAAGGTCTCATTTGGAAGACTAGAGAAGCTACGAGAGTGAAGACCCTGGATAAGAGGTCTTAAGGAGAAACAAAGAGAAGGATTGGTGAGCCTCATTGAAGGAGATTCAAATAAGTCCACTAAAGGAGTTCCTAGGAGAACTCATTGGAGAAATTTACCACCAAGGAGAAGTTCCTGATAAAGGAAGATTTTGGAACAATTGTTGCCATCTGAAAACAAGCCCAAACGAAGATAGGTTTGGAAATAAGCTTGTCAAATTTTGGATGAGATTGGTGAAGACCTCAATACTTTAAAATTCTTGATAAGAAGGCCTAGATTGAAGTCAAATTTTAACAAGGAGACTGAAGGATAAAAGAGTCAATATTTACTATCAAAACTGAAAGGTTTGAATATTTCCCTTGAAGGCTAGAAGGCTCATTTAGGGAAATGAGATAGGATTTTACTAAATCTACTGTAGAATACTGAAGAGTTATTGAAGGAAAGTCTTAGATGTGATTTGGAGGAGTTCCCTACCAATTTTTTTAGATTCAAGGACAAAATTTCAGTAGAAATATTGACTGCAAAAGGGAAGCAATTAGGATAGCATTACTAGCTACAAAAGTTCAAATTTCTAGGATACATCCTAAAGAAGAATTGAAGTCACCTACTATAGTTTCAAGGTAGCAAGTTAGAGGGTTTCATAGCTATAAATAGGTGAGCTAAAGAGTTTTTTTAGACAGCCAAGAAGAGCTACAAGTCCATCCAAAAATAGAAGTAATAATGTAAATCTAATCACCTTGCAATCCTTCATCTACAAAGTTTTTTAAGGTAAGCAACTTTGGTGCAATAGGTTCATTACTGAACATTAAGTTACTGATAACATTATTAAGTTGCATTAAGCACCATATCATAGTTAAAGTTGCAAGGAGAATTTTGCATATTAAATTCTTCAAAGGAAGTGCAAAAGAAATTTTATTTTAAGGTTAATACCTGCACATTAAAATATGAGTTAGAAAATATTATCTTCCTATTATCTAGTTACAAAAAGGAAGGCATTACTACTAAGTGAAAGTTACAAATATTATTAGTGCATTTGAGAGTTCTTTAAAAATTACTATTAGTGCATCTTGCAAGTTACTTTGAAGGAACAATGAGGTGTGATTATTGTTGCACTATTTTAGTTATTCTTAACTACATTAAACCCATTTACTCTCAAAATTTATTATGTACATTGGTTGTTAAGTTAGAGTGGAAAACCAAAGAGCACAAGTTAATGTACAATCAAAGTTTCTAGAGATACTATTTGAGCACACAGAACCTACATCTTATTGTGGCATAGAGAAGCCAATAAATAGGGTAATATTCTCCCAAGGAGTGGAGAATAAAGTTGCCATTAAAACAAGTAGAAGGAGCTACAAAAAGAGACTAGGAGAGTCTCATATTTTAGGTGCAACTAAGAAGCATTTTATAGGGTTATACAAGCACCAAAATTTATCTCTATTATTACATCAAAGGGAGACAAAGGTTAAGTGTCCTAAGGACACATTACATAGCCTATCCTCTATGTCTACAAGCGGTTGTCATTAGTAGAAGGAAAGCACACTCAAATTTTCTTAGAGAAGATCCATTAAAAAAATGGGCTCAACATCCACCATTTACAAAGAGTAAGCACTAACAAAGGTGCTTAATAAATGAGCAAATCAAAGGGTTCGATATCCATCATTGACAAAGGAAAATCAAAGCTTATGATTCTTGAGTGAAGAGCCATCCATAGGACTCAACATCCACGTTTTCAAGGTGCTTGAAGAAACCATAGCCCAGTGCTATAGTTGGTCAGGAGCAGCACAGTACAAAAGACATATGTTATAAAATAAAACTAGCAACAAACACAACACAATAAGATAAGCCAAATTTTAATAATATAAGCTAGAGATACAAATAGATGGTAAATACAAGGTGAGTTATCCATATGCTAGAAGAAATAAAAGGGGCATCAATTGACATTGGAAAATGACCATTTCCAAGAAGCGAAGCTAACCTACAAATGGAGTTAGAGAATAGGTGCTCAAGGAAGTAAAGAATCCAAGATAAGCTTCAAGGTTAAAACAAACATTGAAACATTTGATTCCATTCAAAGAAAGTGTATCTATTTATCCCAATGTTACCAAGAATCAAGTGCCACTTGGCACTAGGGAGAGAAAATATTTTGAACTCTCTTATAACATATACACCCAGACATATCAGAACTCAAGACTGATAGAGTGTTACGTTATCATTATTCAACACTCAAATAAGGTTGGAACCACCCTAATAATACCTCCAAGATCATAATGCATCTATTTCTAGCAAGAACTCACCATCTAGCATTTGTTACAAGATAAGAGTAAGGTATTTAATACCTAAAGTCTAGGATGAGTGTAGAAGGAAAATATGCAATGATGAAGGAATTTGAGAAGTGGTCAAAGTGTAATACCATCCACCGAGGAGCATGCCAACAAAGATAATTAATTGCTCAGGTCATATCATACACAGGAGACCAGTGAAACTAGTGCGTAGTCATGAGTAGATTCAATCTAAAGAACCAATCAGAGTGCAACATAATCCATTCAAAGGGAATGTAAATTTTATAATTTCTTTCTTTGAGATTTAGAATTTATAAGGTGGTTTATTATTTAAGTTTGAAACTTATTATTATTTGCTTGAAGATATGCAAATTACAACCTTAGAAATTAGAAAGCAAAAATCAAAAGTGTACTTCCTTGAATGATATTTCAAATTGCACTAAGTTAGAATATACATATCATAATATTTGCAATAGGAGTGATAAGGTTTTATATCTAGGAAAATCAAAGTGAAACTATTTTGCAAATATTATTATTTCTAAAATTCCAAAATTAGGGATTTATAAGGTATACTACATCAAACATAGATTAGTGGAATTTAGAAATATTAAAACTATTGGATATTAAGGGGATAATTTTTTTTTTGATCATTTACTCAAAAGAGTTGAAATTAATTACTTATACTTGTATCATACTCACATTAAAGAGACAAAATAAATCCAACCATAGAGAACTTCATCAAATTGAAAAGTGCATAAGGAGAAAGGAAATTAGGAGTTGAACATTATATCATCAAAACCATTAGGGAGTCAAAAGGGATTCAAATCAAAGTAAACCTAAAAGCTAAGTTTACTATCAATAACTTTATCAAAAACCATAGATTAATTAAATCACTTGGGAGATATAACGAATTCTATAAAACATATGAATTGAAGAATTTTTATCAACCTTGATCATATATTCAATTTCCTTGAGATAGATATAGTATTCTAAAAAAAATCTTAATTAAAATATTAGGGAGGTAAAATAAACACTACATATCAAAACTTACAAGAGCATACTTGAAGGTTAGTAGTTTGATCATAGGGAGTCATAAGGAAGACTACTACAAAAAGATCTATCAAAATATTCTCAAAAGTATTAAAGAGCTAAAAGAGCTCTATTGATTGATCTCAAGATAATGGATAAGATAATAAGAAATGCATTCAATGATGAGGACCAATTTTAGGAGATAGAATTTTACTCACAAAATTTAATAGACACTTTTGAAGGATATAATATTATGTCTACCAGTGAAAAAGAAATATTCTCATTATTTCTCAAAGAAGAAAAAGAAGAAAAATTTGTAACATTAATTGGTTACATTCATGAAGTCCTCTTCAGAGCCTGGTGGAATACACAAAAAATAGTTCTACTTACATATGAAGAATGTTTAATGATATCTATCATTAATTTTTTTTGCACATGCTCAAAACATAAACCAAACTAGAAATCCTAATCAATATTATTGTGATGATAAACTAACTCATCATGAAGCAGATACTTCTCTAATAAAAATGCAAAAACAAAGAAGAAGATGGAAGAAGATAAAGAAAAATAGGATAAAACAAGGCAAAGATAATCATCTAGATATAAATAGAGAATATGATGAAGAGATTACAAAGATAGAATCAAACGAAGAAAATTTTCCAAACCAAGTTGAAGATCATCCAAAAGATAAATACAACATGAAGAACAAAATAAAAAAAGTGAAAGAACCAAATCCAATGAAATAATATTGGAAGGATGAAAATCCATATTGAATACTAAAGTCTTCAATACCCAAATAATGTAATACAAGGGGATGTTAGAGAATATATTACATTATTTGTTACATGTCAATGTACCACCTTGGGTACATTATTAGATTAGGAATTTATCTTATGTTAAGTAGTTACTTGGGGAAGAAGTAATAAATGCACAAGTATTAGAATGTACAATGATGTAAATGTGCATGTAGTCCACATGTACATGAGTCATAGGAATAGGTAGAGTAAATTACAACGAACCTATCTTATATATGTACCTTGAGATATAGGTGTGAGAGAGAGAAATAGAGATAAAATTGCTATAGATTAGTGATTAGGTACGATGTAGATCTTCATTGTAAAAATACTGAAGTGTTCATTGTCCTCCATTATATTGCATTGTACTATTTTTTATTCTTCGTTGATGGTATTTTACTGAGTTATTGTAGAAGTCTATTCCATTATTTTCCTATATATTTAAGTACCATTATCATATACTTACCATATTCTGCATTTTTTACATCTTGTGGTTGCATCTCCATTAGTATACATCACCAAAAGCTAACAGGTAGAAGAAAAATACAAATGTGTGCAAGAATGAATATTGTTTTTCTCACAACATGAATAGATGACAAGTCAGATAAAGGAGTCAATATTAGGGTGTTGAAATTAATTAGGGTGTTGAAATTAAAGGTGACCATATTTGAATCCCATCATCTCCTTTTTTAAAAGATGTATCCTTTTATGGTAATTCAAAATGGTGTTATCTTCAAAAACTTCATCAAAATATATGTTATAACCTACTCCAATTGTTGGTTATACCAAAATGATTAATATGCTTGTGGAAAAATTGGCCCACATTCAAACCCCTTAGGTGATTCCACTTGCACTTTATTATGTTCTAAGATTATGGTATTTTCTGAAATTTAGTAGAATATATATTAGATACCTCAAACATCACAATACCAATATGGATGACACAATATTTTTTGGACAATAGAAATATAGATTCAAATCCCTTTAGTTAATGAGGAATGAATTATGATAGTTATTAATAAACATGGGAGCCATGATGGTACCCTTGTGTTCCACATAATACATATATTATGCTATATACAAACCTTTAATAAGTTAGAGGAAGATATATTTTATAACTACAAACCATGTTCTAATCCAGTGATATCCACATAGTGAAGATTAAGTGGTAGAAACCTACAAATCAATAGATAACTCATGATGGAATGCGATTGGACAATTTTTTCTTAAGAATAAAATTGTGTAAAATAGTAATCAAGGTCTATTTTCCTATTTTTAAAGGGAAAATTTATCATATATTATGTAATTAAAATATTTGGTTTATGTTTTTAGGGTATGTAGTTGGATTTGTGATAGTTGCAGTAATTTTTGAGTCTTTTGGAGGCATACAAGAAAATGACTCAAAATGTGCTTTAGTCAATTCCTCTATATCTTTTAAGCTATTGATTTAACTTATTCATTACAAATAAATATTTTACGATCTCTTCCTTCTTCTATTATTTGTCTAGAAACTTTAGGATGTTTATATTAACATTTAGGTCTCTCCAAAAACTCTTTAGGTGACAAAAATCAAGTGTCCTAAGGGTATGTTGAAGTTTTTAGAAAAAGGTGATGTATGTTGTAAAAGGGAAAGCTATGCCAACAAGTCTTGCCTTATGTAAATATAGCATATTGAGACAATTTTTATTTATAGGTGGTACTCTTGACTTATCTTCCTCATTTAGAGTCCTAGAAAAAGTGCTATTTGGATATATGGAGGAATATATGATAATGGTTTGGATGGATATGGTCTAGCCTAAGGAGATTTTTAAGAAGAGATAATTATATAATAGTAGATTTTAGATGATGAGGGAGATTAGATTATTATTCCTCAAGTGTGAAGGCCCACTACAACATCCATTATAGGGGGAATATATTATTGATACTAATGTCTTCTCTTTCTAACCTCATAGTTTAGATTATAAGGGGTGTTGAATGTGCAACCTAACTTATGGAATTTGCATTAGGTATTAGTTTGTAATGGGTCATTGATGCCTTATTTATGCAAACCTACTTGCTTTTCTTGATATCCCATATTGACTAAAATTTGCTTTAGATTGGGATATGAATTTAACAAAAAGAACAAGGAATATTTTTATTGAGATGAATACTAGTTAGTCCCACTAATATTCTTCTCATTGATAGTACCAATATAATTGAATAAGAAACATCCTATATGCATTATCTTTCTTTTGTTTCTAGGAGGAAATTCTAGGAAATCCTAGTGTCCAATGGGAAGGGAGGAACTTGGCTAGGCCCACAAGTGCAAAGTCTTTATTAATATTAGTGGTGATTATATTTTTATCTTGTTGATTATTTTTTATTGTTGAACATTTCTTGTTAAGATATTTAGATATATGGAATAATTATAGTGCATCGATGACTATATATTTAGAGGATTAAGGATTCATAAATGGATTTAGAGAATCGAGAGAATTTTTCAAAGGAACATACATTTGTATTGGTAACATGGGGATAAATTCTAACCTTTTAGTTTTGAATTTCTATAACTTTATAATATTTGAAAGGTTTAACATTGTTATGAGTACTATAGTTTTGATATTTATATTTATATTTGACACACTATTGAAGGGTGGAAGTGATGAGAATAATTTCATAGATCCAAGGTCTACCTAAAAGGATGTTTTAGGATAAATTACAAGGCATCACATAGAATACATTTTTGAGAGTTTTAGGACCTATTTTGAATGGTAAGACTATTATGCCAATAGCCTTATGCTCCCCATTATCAAAGGCTCAAATTTCCAAATGATATTCCTTGAGGTTATTGACTATTATGCTAGTAGTCTTATACTCCCTATTATCAAAGGCTCAAATTTACAAATGATTTTTCTCAAGGTTATTCTTACATAAGTCAAAGTAGCTAACAACTACTAAGTTGCATATATTTAGTCTAGACCCATTATTGACTATAATTCATTTAACAATTTTATCATCAATTCAGCCCATGATATATATAGAAGGATCCCATATTAGATAAGATTTAGGGATATCATCATCATCATAAAGAGATATGTTGGCGTAGTTTGATCTAATTGTTAAAAAAATTGAAGCAAACTCATTGGGATTCAAATTTTAACAAATAGTATATTCACTCAAAACTATGATGAGGATGTCCTAATGGATGGAAGGGGATTTAAGAATATGAAGAATAAAATATTTGGATAGGTTATTTTTGAGCTATTATATAGATTTATAAGTACCATTTTGTCCCCTTGGGTTATAGTTGAATGACCAAAAGGGGTCTTGTTGATTGGTCAATTATGGATTGTTTAGATAAAGGGACCAAAGGAGGCCTAATGAGTTGGTTTATTGGAAGTTGATCTAAGGGGATATTTCTTTATTGTTGTCTAGTAAAAATGCAAACATGTGAGATATTTTTAATATAAAAATATGAAACAATGTTACTCACCACTCCTTGATTGAAAGGAGGTACATTGTCATAGTTGGTATTGTTTGTTGCATTTTTTTTATTCAAAGTACTAATTTTGTTGATTGAAAGTACTATTATTAGGAAATAAATTATGGAAGATACCTAGATCTTGATTCAATGAGGATTGGTTTTAAAATATATTAACAACAATATAACCATTATGAATAAGGTATTGAACAACAATTTAAGGCCCATACACCTATTACTGGAGTGATCATTAACTCAATGGAAAATAGAGCACTTATTTAGATTCAACTAGTGATCATTTTTCCTTCTAGGTTTGACAAGTTTGATAGGAGGTGGTGCTCAAATTTTAGAATTGAGAAGTTTCTCTAGGATAGTATAAAATGCATCAAAAAACCTAGTGTACTTTCTTTTGAGATTTTTTTGGGTCGAATTCCCAAGGACAGTCTTTTGTAATTTTTTAACATTGACATTATTGGTTTGTTTGGAATTGATGATCCCATCTATAATGTGTTTTTCTTATACTTGATTTTAATATGACAAGAATATTTTTTATAATATTCTTTAACAACCTTGGTTTTTAATTTCCCTTATTTATGATAGAGGTCTCTATCCTCTTAGCCATGTCTATTACACCTTTTAAAGAAAAACATTAAAAATATCTAGATAAAATGATATTTTCTCAACTAGGTTAGAAACATGGATGTCTAGTAGGTCCTTAGGAAGTGGTACAAACTATGTCCCATTGACTAAGACCCTACATATTCTTATAAATTTGGAAACACTTTCATATCTAGACTACTTGATTTGATATAAGTAGTTTTAATGTATACTAAGAATTGCTTCACAAATATTTCAACTAAGTCCCTAAAGCTATTTAAGGAGTGTCTTGGTATTTGGTAATACCACACTTAGTCTAGACAACATATAATATTGAATAATATCTTTAGAATTAATGAATAATAATGTGTGATGTCACTACAATTAGTCATGAAGAAAATAATATGGTTGATTAGGTCTTTGTTATCCTTGTACACATAACTTTTGGGTTTCAAAGTGTAGGGAAAATGGTATATTTCCTACAAAGGGATCTAATAGATGGTTATAAAGGTCATATTAAGAGTAGATTTTAGTGTAGGATGATCCTTGATAATAACCATTTTTTGTTTCAATTTTTCTAATTAGGTTGTGAGACCTTGGATCTATAGATCAATTGGATTAGGATTTGAGAGATAAATAATTGTTGGATTTTAAGATGGAAGGTAAAATTTATTTGTAAAATTGGATGTGAAGAAAAAAATTCATGTTAATATATTTTAGATTATCATTGGGGTACTTGGAGGAATGACATTGAGGTTAACATCAAGTAAGAACTCCTCAAAATCCTAAAAATTACATATTTAGTTTGGTTAAATATTTTTTGAGGGGCTATTGAGATTAGATTAAAAAATAAATTTTTACTTGGATTAGTACATGAATTGAAAGTTAATTAAGTAAACTAGGGTTGATATTGATGTTAAATGTAGTTGGATGAGGATGAAGAGTGAAATATGTTGGATTAATATTTTGATTATACATAGATATTATTGAATAGACATTCGACGAGGAATTTTGGTTACAATATTGATATCTTATCCTCATGTGATATGAGGTTAGGCTAATGTAGATGTGTTGTAAAAAATATTCTAAAATTATCACAAAAGGGCATGTTCCTAATGGAATTTAGGAAATAATTAGGCCTTAAATTTTCATCATTGTTACATTGGTAGGTGAACTTGTATCTACCATGTTTGACATTGATATGTAAAGTCTAGACATAGTGACATTAAGTAAAGCAAATGATTGATCAATTTGATTATAATGAAAAGGAATAGAAATAGGATGTTTGGATCTATCCAACATTGAACTTTCCTCTTCGGATATCTCTTGATATTATTTAGCTTCTCTAAACATGTTTTCTATGGCTTCCTTATACCTATAAAATAAGGGATCCATATGAATGGACCATAAAAAGGCTAGTCTTCTTCTCTTTTTCTAGGCATGGCTAGATGTAGAATGATGGGGTGATTCATTCTCATCCTAATAAAATTTGAATTTTCATAACTAAGGAATTCATCCTAAACCTACTAGTTATTAGTGACATGAGGAATAGGATGGTGGGATATTTCGTAGGTGATGTTGTGAGTTGTATTATGTCTCTTGGTAATGGCTAGAAGGATGGGCATGGATGGGATGCAAATTAATTTTTATGTTTCTAGTGTTGATTAAAGAAGAAAAAGAACATGTTTTAATACATATTCTTCCCTTCATATACCAATTTATCCTATATTCCTCAAATGCCTCCTTATATATAAACGACTCCTAATATATCTAACTCATCTTTATATACTCGTTGATACGTTAAATCAAAGCTATTACCTAGAAGCAACCCCTAAATCCATGGTCAAAACTAATATAATAGGTATAATACACAATTCTTATGGATATCACTATCCCATATTGAAATATTCCCTACTTGACATAAGTATGTGCAAGACCCTATGTAGGTGGCTAGTGGCCTAGAATTTTTATATACCCAATATATCCATATAGTTAATAGATAGTTACTATAGTGAAGGCTCACTATAGTGGGAAAATCCTACTCAGAGAAAAGTTTGACCAAAGCACCTACCTAAAGCCAAATTAATGGTCCCAACATTCCTACCACTTATGATGCAACCAAATATAGAATACCATACAATATTATGTTAAGGAAGAGCCACCAGTATCAACTGATCCTATGCCTAAAGCTCCCTTCACTGCAAGCCTTAGCCCAACCATCAAATTAGAATCAAGCAATAATTCAAAAGCCTTTTCTATGGTGGCTAAAGTAGGTCTCGATAATAATTGGAACCCTTGAGCCATTCTAGTGATAGCTAAATGGGAACCACTTTTACCAAGGCCTTGATTTGACTAAATCTTATGGCCTCTTCTCATATTTAGTGAGAAAAGTCTATGAGACTAGTCCCTTACCTTAACCAGGGAGGCCTCTTAGTCCTAAGTATAATTTCAAATTGATACCACCAGTGGATTATAAGGATTAAGGTCCTTTCCTTGGTCAAAGATAAGGATGATATGAGGGAGCCAAGTGAAGAGGCAACAAGAAAAGACTCCCCCTTTGTCATGGGAGAGCTTTACACCCAAAGGTCAAGGAAGAACATAGTAGCTAAAAAGGCTTTTAGATAAAATGTTCTCCATTAACATTTTTTTCTATCAACTCCACAAAAATCCCTTCATGATACATGGTGGGAGAGAAGTCCCTAAAATTAGAGTATATTAGAAGGTGACAACCATCATATCCACAAGGTGCATTGAAGGATACCTTATCCAAGGGGAATTTCCAAGAGCATGGATGAACCAAGCTTTGATCACCTAAACCTCATACTAACTCAAAGCAACTAGACACAAGGGAAGGGATGATGATCTAGTTTTTATCCTAGCACCCCACAACTATATGTAGTTCCCCATGCAATGGTTGAAGTACTAAAGTGATGATAGATAGGATAGCCCAAGGGGAAACACTTTCTCAAAATATTAATAATGAATGATCATGAATTTCTAATCATAAATATTTTCCAAGCTACAAACCTCAAAAGCCTCCAGATCATTCATTGTTGATTTTGACTAGCCTAAGCAAAATTTGAATTCAAATTTTAAAATATTACATGTATTTTGGAGGGAATTATTTCCCCACATATTATAAATATCTATCATCTTCTCATTGTAAAGTATAAAATATCTTCATCCTTCTAAAGGGTTATTTCTTGCATTCTCCTCTATGTCCTAGCCTAGCTCAAGCATTACACAACCTACCAGGTAGTTTTTAAACCTCTTATTCCTTCATGTATGTAACTAAAATTTCATATTAATAAGAATCTATGACTCTTTGCAAAATATTTATCCTAGTTCTGGCCTGGGTGTTTTGTTTCTACTACATTTTATCGAAGGGACTTGTGTTCCTCATGAATTATAGACCACTATGTATGTGCTCATATAAACCCCTCAAAGCACTAAGGGGTTTTATTATTTTCTTTGGAACATTTCCACCCTTAAATAGGCTAGATAGTTTATGTTTCCCATAATCTAATTTATGTTTTATTTCTTGATTTCATTCTCTTTTACCTTTTCCCTTGAAGCAGCCTAGGATAGGAGTAAATTAGTGAATTGGAAAAGAAATATGAGCATCAAAGAAGACATCCAAAAGCAAGGATATATACTTGGGTAAAAAACCATGAATGTCATCTAATTAATTTCCATCCCATGCCCTCCCAAGCTTCCCAAGATGAGCACACATACATGATATGTAAGGCACTAAATGCACTAGCTCGTTAGAGGTGATGAAGATACCAAAATCATATGTGTAGGGGGTTGTGGAACTTAGCAAAGGCAATGGCATCACAACCAACCCCTAAAAATTAAGAATAGCACACTTTGTGGGACACAAAATTGAATATATCCATCCCCTAATCAAGAATTTAGACCATGTTTTTGATGAAGTTCATTGTCATCAGCTTTCTAAAGCACTTTATATATTCTCTTGTCGACTCTGCTAGTAAAGAAGAACCCAAAATAAGAAGTCGTCATCCCTAGATAAATATTATTATGGGAACCTCCATCTAACCAACAACATCTCCCACCTAATGACTCTACTATAAAGCAAGGATCCAAAGAAGCTATTATTAAGAGGTCAAAGCCTTTTCTCCCTAGTCAACCAATCGAATAAAGGAATCAAGCAAAGGTATGGCTAAATATATTTTTACATGGAATAATTAGAACCCCTTAGTTATCCCATTCCTCCCTCATTCTCAGTATCTCGTTCCCATAGAAGCTCTAGATTCCTTACCAAAATTTATCAAAGAAATTATAGTCATAAAATTGGAGCACTTGAAACACATGGATACACACCATGATATGCACAACATAACAAATTAAAATATAGACCTTAGGCTATTGGTGGCATATTTAAAATGGAAGGCTTGGAGGTGGTACATCTCCCTATCAACATAATCAATAAGGGATTGGGAGTATCTAGCTATCCAATTGTGATCATTTCAAGGAAGGACTCTTACTATTGGATTACTTGATAAACACTAAATAATTTTTTTTGGTGAGACAATGGAGCATTTTAATGCTTGGCTCCATAAAACTTGGCAAAGAATCTTAAGTGAGATCAAATCTTCCCTAGGTATGGCACTCAAATTTTATCTTAAAGCTTTACATCCAAGGATTTCCATAATTATCAAAGCCTAAAGGGAACTCTTTTTGCTCTACCTATTAGATCACCCTTGAAGTAAAATAAGATCTCATTTTGATGGAAAAATGTTCCCCAAACCTCCTAAAAATCCTTTATCTTCTACCTCAATTCTAGCTCCCTTTCCCTCTTTGCATTTAAAGTCTAGTTTCTCCCACTCTCTACTAATTAAATTCTCTTTGAAGAAGACTAGGTGGAGCATTTCTATCAAGTTCTTGAGGCCCACTCTAGACATCAATTCCTAGACAATGAGAAAAAGGAAGAATCACCAAAACAAAGGAAATTAGGTCACTAATAAGAAAATAGAACCTAGACCAATAGAGATCTCTAGGGAAGCAAATCTGTAGACACCTAAAATGCGTCATGTGTAGGGGACTACTCATATGGGGCATGCTAACATACCATATGAATCATCTTGTACAGCTCCAAGGAAAAATCAATGGTTCTAACCACTCAATTTGGGCATTTTTGTCTATCTAGTCTTAGCTGCTTGTGTCACCCATAGCTAGGATTGTTATTTACTTGTGTCACCCATGGCTAGCATTCTAGTCACATTTAACACCCACAGCTAGCCTTGTAACAAACTCGGGTGACCAAAGCCGAGTAAAACTAGTTTTAATAGCCATTTGCAACAGTTTTCAAAGTGGTTAGGGCTTGGAAGCATTCAGAAGCTTCCTCCCAACTGCCAAATCTTGTTCTTGGCTTCTCCATGAAGCTAGACCAAGGATTTTGGGAGTCTACTTAAGACCCTAATTTTAGAGAGCAACCATCTATAGAATGGTTCAATTGCACATAGTGGAGTCCTGTCGGATTGGAGAGCAATTTCATATCCCCTTGAGTAATGAAGTGTTGTCCAATTGACCAATGAAAATTGTACATGCAACAATGGATATCTCAAGAGCTTGAGGAGAAAGCTTGAAAATTGACATACTTCAATTGCCAATTCTAGTGAATTCAACCACCAATATATTCTAGAATATTGAGGTGACCCTTGATCATCAATTCCTTGGAGGATTTGAGATTTTTTTGCCCTAATTTCGAGAGAAATATCACTTTCACCTTAGTTTTGGCTATCAACCACGACTAACAATGCTAACTGTGCCTCAAACCCACAGCTAGGGTTTAATGCTCTCTTTCCTCCATATTAGCATTAGATTTCTATTAGCTTAATCTAGCATAGATCTACATTTTAGCAGATATTTGACCGGTTCAATTTAGGATTTAGAGGTAGATTTGCTTCCATTTTCCTTGCATTTGTCAATTTAGACTAGTTTCATGCTTTCCAAGTTCTTGTGGTTAATTAGGCTTTCTAATTGCTAGATTTCATGATTTCCTTTATATGCTTTGTAGTAATTTGATTATCTTATGCTTATCTTCATAGATTTACATGTTTCTTGTTTTCTATATCATCATGTATACAAGATTCCTCTAAAGGCCTCATCAAGAGAGGATACCTTTTCTTTTAATGTGCTTTTTGTTTTTTCTTGAATGCAGGGTCAATAGGGTCTTGACATTCAAGGCAAAAAATGCCTCTAATCATGGAGAAGAATGTCATAAACACCTTAGAGTTTTTCGTGTTATTCTAAAATGCCTATGGATTACACCTACCCTTGCGATGGATTTCTCATTATTGCAACATTGTATCACATTGAGTATCCCTCAGAGGGATGAATTTGTAATATTGAATTGATGTAAATTTAATAAAAGAAACCTTTATTTATGGTTTATTTCAATTTTGTCAATTCATGTATGCTTTATGTTATTTATCATTGTTACTAGATTAGTGTGTATGCTTTTTAGGATCATATAGAAGGTAATCATGGTGGGCCCCAAAAATTTTGTGATCACTAATGTTTTTCTTTGTGTTTTTGTTGTAGGTGATAACCGTGGTTAATAACCATGGTTAAAATTTGTCCTCATGGCTGACACCCATGGGCAACAGCCACAACCATGCCTGACAGAAGCGTTTAGTAGAGAATAAAAAAAAGCAGACATCAGACACCATCAACAGACTTGGACCTGAGGTAGGGTCATTTTCTTCCTCTATATATTTTTATGTCTATGTTTTTACAAAAGCAAAATGCAATATATGGATGCTAATTAGAAAATATAGCAAAAATTAAAATGGGAAAATTCTAGATACGTTTTTTAGTTTTCTACTAGTCGCTGCTAGAAATAGCGGATCTCTGATTGCAATCCGCCCTAGTCTCCAGCGATTTAGGCCATTGCTTGTTTATAGTTTACATGTATGAGGCCTAGTCAGTGGCCATTTTCATCATAGATAATTGCATTCTCTAAATATCTAGTGTAATCGTGCAATCTCTTAATGTGAAATGTTCATTTTTTTGCATTGCATATAGAATAATCACTTGAATGTTGTATTATGCATCTTTCTTTCATGCAAATTAAAAGGAACCACACACACCACGTTCCAAAGTAAATGCTAGTGAGTTGGAAGTCACATCCAACCACTAGTAGGGTTTCAAATATGGTGGAGGTGATTTCCATCCATTGGCCCAACTCCCACGTACCCTATGTTCTAGACCAATATCGGATCCAAGAACCTTTCGTAGCCTGGAAATTTTCTTATACTCCTCTTCAGAGGGTATGACGTTGACTGGGTGAAAATGGGTGAGGATCTGGGAGGACCTATGCTCCCTAACCATGTGTGGACTTCATTACCACACATTATAGATTGGATTACATGGTCTAGAGTTCATCGTCAGGTTGTCGAGCTGCAAGTATACAGGTGAAAGCCTTAAAATATTGAGCATTACATCAACAATTTCCAACACGATGAGAGTAGTTTAAGTTTTCAATAAATATCAAACACACTAAACCAGTTTTAGGACACACATCTAATCCTTAAAAGAGATAATCATATTTTCTATTTTGTGTGTTCTTATTATTATTTGGGTAATCAACATAAGATCCTTGATCTAGGGCCAAACCCTAACCCTAATATAATAATAAACCTAACCCTAACATAAGATCCTTGATCTAGGTCCAAAAATATAATTTTTGATTCTACATCCAATGGTTCGATAATCATGTAAATTGGATCTCTAACTAAAAATTCATTTTGGTTTTATGATTACTCTATTTTCGAAGCCAAAAATTGGGAAAAACTGCATGAAAACGGTCATAAAATGGTCTATACAACTCCAAAAATTGCCAAATTTGTTTTTTTGTCTTATTTTATCCCTTGTGAACCTCTCACAAAAATTTTGGGTCATAAATCTTCATGGTTTAAAATTTCCCAAAAATTCCTAAAAGTGGTCATTTCACCATGAGCCCCGATTGGCCAAATATTCCAAAAATACTAAAATTTGACCCAAAAATCATATTTTTGAGTTATAGCTCATTGTGATCAGCTTGTCACACTGATAATTTTTATATATAATACTTACAACCTTTTTTGGGAGTCAAAATTCATAAGGTCATGGTCAATGCATGGGGTCATCCCCGGTCTAAGACTGAGATTACACCCAATGCACCACAGGGTCTGGATAACCCTAAAGGCAACACACCTACCCAAAACATACCTGAATGTACTTTAGGTAGTCTCATAAGAGATAATACCACTCACAGTGGATCTCATAAAGGAACCCCGCTCAGGAAAATTAACAGTAGATCTTCTCATGATCTAAACGAGAATACCTCCAGACCTATCACATATCATTACACTGAGAGTTCAAATCAGTATAATGAAGAGTGATATAGAGGTAATATAACCATTCATGTGCCTATTATAATGCCAAATTCTTCTGAACATGAATGATGTCATTTGTCTTACCGTAGTGTTAGCGAGGAAGGTACTCCTCTTGCCCAACCTTGGAAATCCCATCACCTTGACTTCTTAGATCAAGGTGCTGGAAGATACCACCATGGGATGTTTGAGCATGGGAGAATATGTCATGAATGTACCCCTTATGGATTTTCTAGATCTACTAAAGAGTACATCGTGGATGAAGGAACTATCACATAGTTGCATCCTATATGTACCCACAGTGAGTGTTCCCAGCGAACACGCGGCACCCCCACAACATCCTTGCATGAGGATTGTACCCCAAGGGAAGAACATAATATCAGTGCAATCTTGAATCATTGAGAAAAAAGAGTTGCCAACCTTGTTGAGCAGTTTGAAGCAAACAAGAACCCTCACAAGGAGTTGCAAAGTCCTAGACTTAGCACAACAAACCAATCAAATCAGTCACATAGGTCAGATGCAATCTAGAGAGAACAAATATTCTAAGACCAATTGGAGGGTTTGTGTATTGAGCACAAGTTTCTAGAAAATCTAGAACAAGAAAGTGCAAAATAACAATGGTTGCACCTACAACGGTTATATGAACATCGCTTCGAAGAGCAACGTCTCCTCAATTTAAAGGAGCAAGAAAAGTGATCAAATAGATTGGCTCGATCTAAATTACCTCCTCATAGAGAGTACATGCAGCAGCACAATGAGAGACATGCTACTATGCACCTTGAGCTACATAATAGGAGAGTAGATGATTATGTTTGCCATACTTTGCAACATGCTTCTCGGCCATGAGAGCGTTTAGTGCCAAACAGACATGAGCACAGGCAGTATGAAATATTAGAGTCAGACGACCAGGATCAACAATATCCTGAACCATTTTCTGTATACGTGGTCAATGAATACAATTGACCACCTCGTACTCAAAGGAACTTACCTTTTCTTGCACCCCAAATATCCCTTCGAGAGGAAGAGATCATCTCTTCTCAAGCCTACAAGGTTCTTATCGAGAGAGTCAAATCTCTCAAGAAACAAGATGTGGTTGGTCAAAAACCCACTTTAAGCAAGATACACAATCAACCATTGTGTCCATTAGTGCCAAGCCCTACTTATCCTAAGCATTTTGAAATACCTAAATGGGATAAGTTTAAAGGTGATGAAGATGCGCAAGAGCATATAACAAGCTTCATGAATGCATGTTTCCAGCTACAACATGATGATGCCTTGATGTTAAGAACTTTCGTTATGACCCTCTCAGGTGCATTTGCGAATGCTTTCCTTAAGCGCTTCTCATTTGGCACTAAAAATATAGCTAATCTATCTGACTTGGCCAATATATATCAAAATGATGACGAGCCAGTGATGGATTATGGGAATAGGTGGTGAAAATTAATAGCAAAGTTACCATTCTCTATTCCCACTACTGAACTTACCTGAATGTTTACCAAAATTTGTGCCAAGCACATATCATTTTTGCTCCAATTGCAACAATATACAACATTCAAAGAGGCTTTTGCACAATCCAAGGTCATTGAATATATCAAGCTAAAGGAAGGATATCTAAAGCTCTGTAGCGATAAATAATGGAATAAGAGCACCCGATATCAACCACAACAGGTTGAGCCTATGCATGTCAACCAGATTGTGTTAAACATTCCAAAAGAAGCACAGAGCCAACAACAAGAGAACTATCAAGCTCAAACTCCTCTTGCGCATCACAACCAGTGCAATAGGAATCAAGGCAAGGACAAACAGAGACGTCCACCTCGTAAATATATGCCATTACCTAAATCTTTGGTGTCAATTTTCAATCACCTTTGTGAGGATAAGGCCCTAATATCTATTGATGTCCAGTATTATGTTGCATTCAAGAATATAGTGTAGAATATGTTGGATAAGAACAAATTGCAAATAGATAGCCCTTTAGCTATCGATAATAAAAACATCAACATATTTGAAAACCCTCAACACAACCATGAGGTCAAAAAAAATCAAGTTTAGCACGTCAATGAAGTGCACATAGCCTTGCCTGATGAGTTTTTTATCGGTATGATCAATATTATAGCACAAAGTAAGATCTGCCTTGATCATCCCAATATACCAAAAAATTCAACTAAAGTTGATAATCTATCACGGTCCACACTAACAATGAATTTAATTCACTCACCAAAGGACCCTATGATTACCTTTCATAGACATGATATTAAGCCAATCTCTAAGGATGAACCCGATCCTCCACTACACATCATAGCGAGCATCAATCAAATTCCGTATAAGAGATTCTTGATTGACACCGGGTCATCTATCAACATCATCATGGTTGTAGCTTTGAAGCATTTAAATTTTTTGCCTCCACACATTAAGGACTCAACATTCACATTGAGATATTTCAATGATGCCACATCCCCAACAATCGATACAATATTCCTACCTATACATGTTGGGATAAAGACAATTACTATGTTGTGCCATATCCTAGGTGGTTATAGGCAGTATAACATATTTCTAGGTAGACCATGGATGAGGGATATGGAATGTGTTCCTTCCATAGTGCATCAAAACCTAAAATTCATACATGAAGGACAAGTGTATGTGGTCCCCCATGATCCAGAGCCATTCAAATATTACAAAAAATTCGATGAGCTACAAGAAACACTAGTGGCATGCAAGCCTCAAAATATTCATTCGAATAAAATCATCAAACATTCAACTAGGGCTTGCATCAATAAATCACTACCTTATCCCATCACCAAAAATCATGGTATCATGTTACCTGATGAGGAGAAGAAAACATAAATTAGCATGACTGATGCAAAATCATCTTGACTAGTTGATGATTTACTTACAATTGATCTAAAAGCTAAAGCACCTTCTCAAGAGTTCGTGGGAATGGTTAACATTAAGCCAGAGGAACAAGGGACTCTAAAGCAGATAGAACAAGATAGGGGGAAATAAGATGTTGCTTCCACATTGAAAGGGACAGAACCTTTGAAATTAGTCACTCCTCACTCATTGCTCATGGTGCCTCTTCAAGAGAAATAATGGGTGCCTTCCCCACATCAAACTAGAGGTACTCAGGCTTACACAATTCAACAATACAAAGTGAAACAAAAATATGAATTGAGTCATAAACATGAGCATGTGGATGTCGCTATCAAAGTGGACCATAAAGAAGCATCCACATCAACCCAAATAAAGGAAATAAGTGATTTACAATTACCTAATGGATCTCTAGCATCCACTTTTTCATTTCCTTCAATAGACAAAGGTATTTCGAGTCAATCATTGGAAATACACATGAATTCCTTGTCGGTATTGTGATCCATTCTCAGTCGTTTAGATAAAATGGAACATTGAATGGATGAGCAAGATAAGGCATTGCATGTCATCATGAACCAGCTTGAAAACTTGGGATTACAAAGGCAACCCAAATTTGAGGCTGACTCATTTCCTATGCAAGCACAGGAAAAAACTCAGCAAGAGCAAGAGCCAATTCGGCCAACTCAACCATTGGGTCCTCATGACAAACCAATGTGGATCAAGCACCCAAAAAAACTATAGTGCATTTTGACTCCTCTAAACGAGTCCATGTCTGACATATTTCATAAGCTACAAGAAGCTAAGGTCATCACCTTACCTAAAATCAAACCTGTAGATCCAAATCAAGTCAAACCTAAGGGTTACAGAGAGGATCATTATTATCTCTATCATTGAATGGAGGTTCATGGCATTCACGATTGCTATGGATTCAAGCATAAGGTTTAGAACCTCATAGATAGTTGGATTTATCACATAGAGGGTTCACTCAGTGCCCCAACCTACTAAAGAAGAGACCTCATCTTCTCATGCGCAACCCCAAAGTCATCAGTTGCCTCATAGGCCCACCAAACCACCTAAATGAGTATTTTCATTTCAAATGATCGTTACAACTTTATTCAAAAATTTGTATGAGTCAAATGCATTTGTATTTCCTAAGGTCAAACAAAGGAAGCCCAAACATGGGTCCACGGATGAAAGCCTCTTTTGCATTTATCACCGTATACAGGGGCATGACATTTGTGGTTGCTATTCATTTAAGAAGATGGTTCAAAACCTGGTAGAACAAAATGAGATCCGTGAAGACGGTTCTCTTGTTCACCCCCACCAAGACGTAGGCACTCTGTAGAGGTTTATGCCTCAATTAGGAGAGTTGATTTGTGTCACTCTTCCTAAGCAAGATGATTCCATTCCAGTGGATAACATGCATACCAAGGATCTTCAAGGTAGCATTTCTTTCCCATCATCCATGCCAAATTTGATAAAGTAAAGCAAGGATTATAGAGGTATCGCACCTCCCTCACTTTCATCGAGTGGCACACACACTGGGGGTATCTAGGGTAGCGTACCCTCCCAAAAAGGCTCGAAGGGTTCCTAAAACCGCTTGGTCAAGTCAATAAAAAGGATCCAAAGGCATATGTAAGCCCTTTGGTCAATATTTTAAAGGCCCCAAGGGTTTTCTTAGAACCGCTTGGTCATGTCAATCAAAAGGCTCCAAGGGTTTTTACAAAACCGCTTGGTCATCCTAAAAAGCCCCAAAGGTACCCATAAGCCCTTTGGTCAATCCAAAAGGCTCCAAAGGCATCTGTAAGCCTTTTGGTCAACCCTAAAGGCTCCAAAGGTATTTTTAAGCCCTTTGGTCATCCCAGTAAAGGCTCCAAAGGCATTGGTAAGCCCTTTGGTCAAATCAAAATTTTAAAATCCATAAAAAAATTAAAAAGCAATAAAATCCAAAAAAAATGAAAAATATCAAAATTCAAAAACATTTGCATCACTTGCATTTCATTTGCATCATTGCATTACATTATCTGCATGCATTTCATCCTTGCATTGCATTAGGCATATCCATCCGTCGCACTTGTATTAGAACAAATTGTGTTTACAATCTTACAAACGACACCATGTTTGTATCTCAATCATAGATCTATGCACTATCTTTTTCATCAATTTATCACCCTTGTGAGTAATTGTGTTTTTCAACACAACCCATATTGTTGCTATGAAGAATATACTAGGGTTTTCTAGTCATTCAACCATACCTAGAGGTCTTCTCAAGAGTTGATAGAAAGCTTGCTTTGCTTTTGTAGATGAGGTCTAGTTAGTATAGCCCTTAGCATATCAGAATTCTATCACTAATCAAAAAATTAAATAATCCTAATAAGGACTAGGGGAAGATGAAATCCATGAAGTACGATAGAGTATCCTAAGATGAAAATATTTATTCTTGCTTATCCCCCTATGCGGAAGGTTTGGGAAATGTTGGAAATTGGCAAAAGGATAGGTTTATTCCCTACCCATAATCCCTTGCTTACGATACAATGAGCAATATCCCAGAGTGATATCCTAGATCAATCCTCCATATTGATACCCTAGATTGATATCATAGATCAGCATCCTATATTGATATCCCATATTGATATCATAGATCGATATCCTAAAATTGATATCCCAAAAATAGTTCCCCAAAGCAAAATCCCCAAAGGAAGTTTCTAAAGAAAATTATCAAATGTAAATCTCAAAAATTCAAGTCAAATGAAGACAAAATTGTACAAAGAAATTCAAATCAGTATCAAATCCCTTGCTCAAGAAAAAGAAATAAAGAAAGAAAAAAAATAAAATAAAAAGAAAGAAATATAAAAAGAAAAACAAAAGAGTATATACAAAATAAACAATGTTTTTTGTCACTATATATGAGCAAGTATCTCAAAAAATTAAAGAAAATAAGGGAGTGAACCTGAATCCCTGGAATTGTCAGCACTACTGTACCTTACGCATGATGATATATCTGATACATTAGCATGTTGTTTGTGTGCATACTAATGTTTGAATGTGGAAGAGCTAGATTCAATTGTTCTGTATCGCCTAGTGTTCTAGTCCAACTAAAATCTAAACCTAGGATTGGATAGACATATGCAGACCCCCAATATTAGCAATGAGCTGAAAGAATCCCACCTGACATCAAGGTATGCTTATGCCTTATCTTAATATATTCATTTGCACACACATGGATAATGAATAGTTAGGGCCTATCCTAGTGAAAGCCTTATGTTTCAAAAGTCTAGTATGGTCAGTATACAACTTTTGATAAGTCAACTAGGGTGTTTTAGTCTCATGGAAAACCTCAAAAATTCCCAAATAGCAACAAACAATTTTCAATGCAATCATCAAAACATCAATTTATTTTATGAGTTTGTTTATTAGAATTATTCATAATATATGTTAGATATCGAATGGATGTCAGAAATGATATTTAAATGGCCACTGACTATGTTATCCATATTCTTTTAATTTACAAAAGCTCATGAATAGAAACCATATATAATTGCATCTCACATATGGGTGTACTATCTTCATAAAAAGAAAAAGCAACTACAATCCATGATTGTTATACATTTTGTGGTGTCATCCATTAGATTTTCAAACTCATCTTGCATTCATACATTATGTTTTAAGTGATTAAAGCATACATGTCCATTTCAGAAAAGCATTCTCAAAGAAACAAAGAAAATTATGTAGTACATACATGGCATAGATTATTTCATAATAGCATAAATTAAATGCATACAAGTGAAGCAAAGTATACATGCATTTAGCATCAAAATATTGCATTCATATATAGTCATCATAATTAGTATACCTAAACATGTATATCATTACATTCTAAAATCATACAACCATCATCTATCTAGTGCATTTCATCCATACATCACATCATATAGTGTCAAATCAATATAATCATTGCATCCACGTGCATCTCAAAAATGTAAAAATAACAAAAAAATCAAATAACTCAAAAGCCAAATGTGTCTCGTACCTAGTTATTTACCCTATACACTTGGTGGTTGCAGTGACTTGTGCTCCATGCAATCCGGAAAGATGAGTAAATTACCATAAGGACATTTGGGGCAAATTCATCATCGTGGAATTGATATGCTTATGTTCAATCCCTAAGAAGGCCTAGACGGTAGGACTGCTCCATAGGAACAAGATATTCATGTCAATTCTTCTATGATATTTTCAATAGATCATCGATAATATGATTCAACACATGCCTAATCAGAATTGCTTTCATTTTGATTCCTTAAGAAGGCCTTCATGGCTGAACTGCTCCATGGGATAGAAATGGGTAATTATCATTAACAATTGTAAATACAGTTGACTAGGCCTTGCCAAGTATTTCATTGCTAAATATTAAGTTATTCAAGATCATTCATAGTGGTCAAGCGACCTCGTCACTTCATTTAATTTTCATTACCCTCATCGACTCATCGCTTGAGGGGGTAGTCATAATATCAAATCATAATCAAAGTCAACAGAAGATCCCTTGATCATAGATCCCTTGATCTTGTCAAAATTGCATTCGTCTTACGAATCATTGCCAAAAATTATCATAAGCTTACCCTTTGTTGGGGCAAAAATAAAAAATGATGAGTTAAGCCTTTTTCACTCCATCTATCGGTCCTATCCGATTATACCCAAAAATACCAAAGCACCAAATGTAAGCCTTCCATCCATTTGGAAGCAAATGTAAGCCTTCCATATAGTTGGAAGCAAATTTAAGCCTTTCACCCAGTTGAAAGCAATGATTCTAGGATGTGCGTCCTTTTGCAGTACATGGGGCATCTAATGTTGATCAGACTAATGATCATCATTCAACCTATGACATCATTTTAGGAGGTCTATTTTTACTCACACGTTGTGCAAATTCACAATGAATCACAAAAGGGGCATATTTAGAAACCTAAAACGTGTCATGTGTAGGGGACTACTCATATGGGGCATGCTAACAGACCATATGAATGATCTTGGACAACTCCAAGGCAAAAGCAGTGGTTCTAACCACTCAATTTGGGAATTTTTTCCTATCTAGCCTTAGCCTCTTGTGTCACCCATGGCTAGGATTCTTAGTTGCTTATGTCACTCGTGGCTAGTATTCTGGCTATGTTTAAGACCCGTGGCTAGCCTTGTAACAAACTTAGGTGAAACTAGTTGCAATAGCCATTTGTGATGGTTTTCAAAGTGATTTGGGCTTGGAAGCATCCAAAAGCTTCTGCCCAACTACCAAATCTTGTTCTTGGCTTCTACATGAAGCTAGAGAAAGAATTTTGGGAGTCTACTTAAGACCTCAATTTCATAGAGCAACCATCTAGAGAATGGTTCAATTGCACATAACGGAGCCCTGTTGAATTGGAGAGCAATTTCATATCCCCTTGAGGAGTAATGAAGTGTTGTCCAGTTGACCAATGACAACTGTACATGCAACAATGGAGATCTCAAGAGCTTGAGGAGCAAGCCTGAAATTTGACATACTTCCATTGCCAATTCCAGTGAATTCAATCACCAATTTGTTCTAAAACACTGATGTGATCCTTTATCATCAATTCCTTGGAGGATTTGGGAGTTTCTAGCCTTGATTTTGATAGAAAGGTCACTTTCACCTTAGCCATAGCTAACAGTGCTAACTACGCCTCAGAAACATGTCTAGGGTTTGATGCTCTCTTTCATCCATTTTAGGATTAGATTTTCATTTTTAGTCATGCAATTAGCTTAATCTAGCATATATCTACATTTTAGCAGATATTTGACCAGTTCAATTTAGGATTTAGAGGTAGATTTGCTTCTATTTTCCTTGCATTTTTCAATTTATACTAGTTTCATGCTTTCCAAGTTCTTGAGTTAATTAGGCTTTCTAATTGTTAGATTTCATGCTTTCCTTTATATGCTTTGTAGTAATTTGATGATCTTATGCTGATATTCATAGATTTACATGTTTCTTGTTTTCTATATCATCATGTATACAAGATTCCTCTAAAGGCCTCATCAAGAGAGGCTACCTTTGCTTTTAACGTGCTTCTTATTGTTTCTTGAATGCAGGGTCAACAGGGTCTTGAAATTCAAGGCAAAAAATACCTCTAATCATGGAGAAGGTCATTGACACCTTGGAGCAATTCATGTCATTCAAAAAGGCCTGCGTATTACACCTACCCTTGCGAGGGATTTCTCATTATTGTAACATTGTATCACATTGAGTATCCCTAAGAGGTATGAATTTGTAATCTTGAATTTATGGAAATTTAATAAAAGAAACCCTTCTTTATGGTTTATTTCAATTTTGTCAATTTGTGTATGCTTTATGTGATTTATCATTGTTACTATATTAGGGTGTATGCTTTTTAGGATCATACAAAATAAACTAAGGAAGAAGAAGCACCAACTACCACAAAAGCACTGGAAATAAAATTATTAGATCTATTAGACAACCCCAATGCTATCATTCAAGTTTCCATGGTAAGCCTCAAGATGCAACTAGAACCCTTGAGGGAGGAGAACCAATAGTATAAGGGAGGAGAGATAAAAGAACCTACATAGATAGAAATGGATCCTTTCCACCTAACCCTAAGGTACAAAGGGAATCCAATCTAGAGATGCTAGATAGGCACAATTCCTATATCCTCCTCTCCTAGAGCCAGAGTTATGCATAGCGGCTATTTATCACCAAATTGGATAAAGTTAGAATTTTTACAATTTAGGATTGGCTAAAATTTGGGACCCTTGACTAGGGCCCATTAGCCCAAAATATTTGGGTGTAAATTTTATTTAGGCTCGATTTGCCCCAATTTAATAATAATTTGACCATTTTAAGTTTAAATTTCCAACATTGCTCCTAATAATAGTGAACCTTCTACATACGTTTGGACACTATTCACTTGTATTTTGAAACTGATTCACCAAATTTTTATAAATACATTTTAGGGCTGACCCCTTATGCATAACCCTACCTAGAGTAGTGGATTAGGTACTAAATATAGCCTAGTTCTATGCTAGGGAGGAAGCAAGCTAGGTTGGATAGGGACCTAGTTTAGTAATCAATATCCCATTATAGTACCACTATAATTTCCTCTAAAACCCTCAACATACATTAAAAGAAGATCGAAGAGCTAAGCAATCTTTAGAATATCTATAAGCCAAAGGAAAAATGAGGACCTATCCCTAAAAAGTAATAAGCAACAAATATGAAAGGGGTACTACCTCTAAAATTTTGTCAAAGGAATAAAGGACCCAACTTCACGAGAGAAGGCACCCAATTCACAAAAATAAGCATTCAAATATGGAAGCCAAGGAGGCTAATCCGATGATATTTTTTTATCAAGTTGGCATGGGATGAATTATCATTGCGAAGTAAATATCCACCAGCCCCAACGATATATTTTACATTAAAAAATGAAATGATTTTTTGTCTCTTTGTAGACCTACCAAGCTGATATAGGACATGAGCAAATCTAGACATGTAATAAAGGAATTAAAGTCGCACAAACTCAAAGGATAGAGTAGTTGGTATCAAAGCATGTCTAAAAGTCCCTCAAAATTAGTGGAGGCGCTTTTAATTAGTTGAAGGATTATCACCATACCAAAGTGATAGGAAACTTGGAATATGATGACATCCCCAAATCCTAGGAATAAGGGAGTGAGTCTTCACATGACCATCTGATGTTAGCCGATCAAAATAATGAAGATAAGCCTTCATAGTCATCCCAGTGACATGGCCTATAAATCAAGGCATAACTCTTCCTAATATCCATGAAGTCTTGAGCGAAGTGATATCTAATATATTTCTCTTTGAATACATGACACTACCATAGAAGCCTTAGGATTTACCCATATGATACTCCATACCCAATGGATAAGGCACTTTTTTCAAGGTTTTGTAAATCTTGCTAGTAGTAGTTACCCTATGAGTCACCAAAACTATAGTGAAGGCTCACTACAATGGACAAATCCTATGCTTAAAGGTAATTTTGACCAAAGCATATACCTAAAGCCAAATAAAGGGACCCAATGTCCCTATAACTTATGATGCAACCAAGGAAGATCCACTATTATTGATTGATCCTATGCTTATATATCCCTTCATTGCAAGACTTATAACAACCACCAAATTAGAATCAAGCAACAACTCAAAATCCTTTTTGATGGTAGCTAAATTAGGTCTCAATAATACTTGGAACCCTTAAGCCATTATGGTAATGTCTAAAGGGGAAACGCTTTTACTAGGGCTTTGCTTTGATCAAAGCTCATGTCCTCTTCTTGTCTTTAGTGAGAAAAGTCCTTGTGACTAGTCCCTTCCATTAGCCAAGGAGGTCCCTTAGTCCTAGGTATCATTCCAAATTGATGCCACTAGTGGATCATAAGGACTAAGGCACTTTTCTTTGTCAAAAGGAAGGAGGGTCTAATGGAACAAAATGAAGAGGTGGTAAGGCAAGTCTCCATTTTTTTTAATGGAGAGCTTGATACCCAAAGGTTATGGAAGATCAAAGTAGCTCAAAATACATTTAGCTACAACATTCCCTCTTAACCTTATATTCTATCAACTCCATAATAGTCCCTTCATGATACGTGATAGAAGAGGAGTCCCCAAAAGAAAATAAGATTAGAAGGTGAAAACCGTCATCTACATAGGGTGAATTGAATAAAACCTTCACCAAGGAGAATTACCAAGAGCATGGATGAATCAGAACTTGATAATTTTAACTCAAACCAACCTAAAGAAACCATATATGATAGAAGGGATGATGATTTAGTGTTGGTCCTATCACCCCACAACTGAACATAGTTCCCTAGGGAATAGTTGAAGCATTAAAGTAGTGATAGAGAGGATATCCCAATGGGTAATGCATGCTTGAGATATTAATAACAAATTATCATGAAGGTCTAATCATAAATATTTTCTAAGTTATAGACCTCCAATGTCTCCAGATCATTCATTGTTTATATCTACTAAAGTTTGAGATTAAAATTTGAAATATTGAATGTATTTTGGGGGTCTTATTTCCCTACTTATAAATATATCTCTTCTTCTAATTATAAAGTATCAAAATATCTCCATCCTTTTGAGGGGTGCTTTCCTTCATTCTCCTCTATATCTCGGCCTAGATCAAGCCTTGCACAACCTATCGGGAGTTTTTGAACCTCCTCTCTCTACATGTATGTAACTCAAATTTCATGTTAATTAGAATCTATGACTCTTTACAAAATCTCTATTCTAGTTCTAGCATGGGTGTACCATTTCCATTGCATGTTCTTAGAGGGACCTATATTGCTTTTACACTATCAACCATCGTGTATGTGCTCATATAAACCCATTGGGGCATCAGGGGATATTATTCGTTTCTTTTTCACACTACCACATTTAGATAGGCTAGATAGTTTATGTTTCTTACAATTTGCTTTACACTTTGTTTCATGATTTCCTTATCTTTTCCCTTTTTCCCTAAAGCAATATAGCATAGGATTAGACTAGCAAACTAATAAATAAATATAAGAAACAAAGAAGACATCCAAAAGCAAAATTCTAGTCATGGGTAAAAAATATCAAAGGTCAAATAATGGAGCCATGTCCCACATAGACTTCCTAGGACATGTTCCTCTACATGAGGTAGAGGGTATTGGATGCACCCAACTGATAGATGTAATGAAGTCATTGAAATCACAATCGTGGGGGGTCATAGTTCCTAGGGAGTGTAAGTGGGTGACAATCAACCCCCCATAGTTACTCAAATAATATAAATATGAATAGGCACTCGAGTTGTGTTCTTATCATCTTAATTAATATGTATTAATATATGCAAGAAGAAGTTTATGATCTTGTTTTAAGTTTTACCACAATTTTATTAAGTTTTAAGTTGTTTATGATAGATTGCGAAAGAATCGTTGGAATATATATTGTGTTCATATCAAGTTCACCAAAATGCAATGCTATAAAAAGAGAAGAATCAAGAGAGATATTTGGATCCTCTCTCTCTCTATCCCATTTCTCACAAAATATTTAGGATACATATGGGGGGAGGGAAATGATATTTTATTAAGTCTAATAAATTTATTTAAAGAACACCTATGGTTTCATTCTAAGGTTCTATCCTTCTAGAGTATATAAAATAACTACAAACATAAACAATGTTGAGGAAATACAAAATAGATTAAAACACACAAAGATGTAAGCAAATAGGTTTCTAGACTACATGTGCTTTGTTTTGAGATGCAACATAAAAGAAGTATTTTCCTTTTATTTTTGGGGGTAAGGGTTCAAGAGACTTATGTAACAAACAAATCATAGAATATATATGATTGAATTTAATCTTCTAAACTTTAAACTAAAATTTTAATATAAAATAAAACCATGCAATCTAGACTATATGCATTTTTCATTCTTATGGAAAACATATAGATATAGTAACATAGATAAACCAAGACTATAAAATTAAAAATACCACTAGAAAAAATATCTATAGATATAAACTAGGAAAGGAAGGTTGAGAACTAGAACTTATTTTATAGGCAAAATGTTGTTGAGTGCCTTGATCATGCTTCTTAGCCTTTAGATAATTGTTGCATATGAAAGAAACCTACACACACAAAATTTAATTAGATACTAGGATTTTAGAGGTTTGCTTCACCCAAACTATTGTTCTCATGAAATAATGTAAAATGATGGAAATTTGAAAGGTAATGAAGCCATGGATTTCTAATCATACCTATGGAGGTGATACAATAGAATAGAACTATTGGAAGTGCTAATAATAGTGCTACTAAACAATGGCCTATAGTTATTATTGAATAGTACCTCTATTTTAGATCCTACAAAAAAAAATATGTCTTAAGATCCTAGATAGAAATTGGTGCATAGGAATATGATTCTAATTGAATAAAAAATTATAAATAAATTATATGGATATGAAAGAGAATAAAAAAACAAGATCAATTTACATAGAAAACAAAATATGTCAAAATAATAAAAGAGAAATAAGTTTATATGCAAATAAATGAGTTTGGAGATAGTAGCTTAGTTGCCCTTGTGAATCATACAAATATGGACAAGTTTTAAGGATTCTAATTAGACCTACAAATATATCATGGTATAATAGAACTAACAATAGCACTGTTGAATAGTAGTACTATTGTATACAACTATTGTAGAATAATACCTTCAATTGGAAGCCTATGGCTAAGTACTGATGCAAAATCATAGATAGGAATGATGACACAAAAATTGTATTCTAAATATTTTTTAAGAAATGATATAGAGATAAAATAAATTGCATAAATCGTGACCACGCTAGATATATAAATGAAAAATACCAAATCAAAATACAAATGGGTTTAAGAAGAAAATTCAAGCTTGGGCATGAGATACCAACTACCCTTGCAATCATGAAGATATAGATGAGTATTTTTGTGTACAATCATGAAAATATATATAAATGATACAATATAGGGCTTGCAAAATTCTCAAACTCTTTCATATTTATATGTGAGTAGGAATTATTATAGAGATTTTCTAAATAATTCCAAAAGTTTCTTTCTATAATAATTTTTAAAAGTATTTAATCTAACTTAATAATGATGGGTCCCTTACCCTTGAGAAAGTTAAATTTTTTATAAAGATATGGAATATGAAAGATGATTTGAGACATAATATATTGGAAGATTCATTAGATTCAACTAAGAGATGTGTCAAATATTGGAAATTATATAAAAAATAATTGAGTTCAATTGATTTTGAATTGAGAGTTCAACTAGGCTCACTATATTGGATGAGTATTTTACAATATTGATATATAGTTAAGAAGTATGATTGGTAGTTAGATGGATCTTCATGGGATTTGTGTGTAACAAAGGAAACAAGAAATCATGCTAACAATAATCTAATGATATTAAGCTAGTTGTTCTCTTTTTTATTTTATCATGAAACAATAGCATCAAATTTCCAAAGTGTGATAGCCCTAGCAATATCTAGAAATAATATGGAAGATGATTAGTGGTCAATTAATTGTGTAGAAAAAGGATCATGTTTGAATTTTAAGCATTATCATTACCTGTATAACAAAAAGCATTATTGGAGTTATTGTTTTTGAGACACTAAATTATATTATTTAGATACATATTTTTTTAGTTTGGGATTTTTAATTACTTATGATATGTGATTATTTTATAGGATAGAGGTTTCTATGATTGTGTATTTTATAGACTACCAAACATGGGTGTATATGTTAAGTAGTACTATATGAGACAAGCTTATACTACATGAGATAAATTATTAAAGACATGGTTTTAAAATAGCTATTGTTGTTCATATTTTACAATTTTTAAGCCATATCCTATTATAAATGTTATTTTATTTAATTAAAATATATTATCAAATTCTAAGACATGATTACTAGCATCATTTATATTTCTCATTAAGGTTGAGAGTATAATTTCATATGCAATTTTTTTTTTTGATAGGTTAACAAAATATATATTAAAGAGGGCATTTGAAATGCACCCTAACACCTTAGTAAATCAACAAGAAAAAAGGATGCTACATCCTCCAAAACTTTGAGACATCCTTAAAGAACCAAAAATGTAAAACTAACTAGGACCAACCCAAAGCATAAGGATGGGACTAAAATATCCTGACAAGACAGAGACTAAAAACATCAGAAACTTCAGTTGCTTAAGCAGTGACAAGATCCTTGAGGTCTTCCCTCTCGGTATCCTTGGAGACTTCTTTAAATATATCCTTAACAATTTCCACTACATCATCATTAGGTTTGGATTTGGTTGTGTTCTTTGTTAGAGTTTCCTTAGTAAATTTGTCACAAAAGAATAGTAAATTTAGGGTATTCCTGTGCTCTTTCATTTGTGTAGTAGCCGCAAGGATTGTAGTTGCAAAATTCTCTAATTGAGCAATGGTTGTAGTGGAGGATCTTTACTGTAGTATCCTCCAGATCATCCTCGATAGTGCCATACTTATTTCCTTGATCTTGAACAACCTTGTTCTTCAGTCATTGAGAACTTCTTGTTGGAGTGGTCTCAGTCCTATCCTTCTTCTTCGTATAATTCTCAGCATCTTGGTGTCCTACTTCCATCCTCCTCCATTTGGAACCATGGATAGTTGAGGAAGGAGTGAAAGATATTTCTTCCTTCGTAACCTATTTAGAATCTACCTGTTGTTCCTGCAACTGCATATTTCCTTTGGGGAATTTTTCCAAAATATTAACATAAAGAAATTTGAAAATCTCTTGGTGTGATGGCCAAGCTTCCTATTTTTGGAAAAAGTAATCTTAATGGTGTAATTCATGAATAAGAACAAAAATTTAGGAATATTTAGCGGCTTTACCTCCCATTAATGATTCACAAACGCGATGTGGAAGCTTCTCAGCTGGAAAACTGGGTCATCCACAATGATGTAATCCATGACTGGTTTCATCACCTCCTTTCAAGGGGATGGAAGGTCATCACAAAACATGCCTTGTATCACAATCCTCTTCAAGTTCGACTTCGGCTTGAACTCCTTGAGTTTGGTATCCCAATTGTGTTTATCCCATCAAATCATTCTACCCACCAATGTTTTTCTAGTTATTTCTACGAGTATGTGGACGTCCACTTGGAATTCCACACTGTGGATGATAACTATGCCCTATTCCCAGGTAGACGTGAAGGCCATATTGATGTCCCAATATGTCCTGAAGAAGTATTTCAAGAATGGCAAGAAATCTCTAACACTCATGAATGCTTTGGCCACTAGCTCAATCACAAGAGTTTTTGGTTCCACAAAACACATGGTGATCTAGAAAATAATAGGTATGAAAATAGGGGAAACAGAGTGTTTGTTAGGCTTAAATATGCATGTAAATAAAATAAAAAAACCAGTGTCAAGGTAATATTTAAAGACACAGGATAGGTTGGAAATTTTTTGGAAGCATCTATGTCTTTTCCTTGTGGTAAGATATCGCCTAGAGAAGTGAGAGGCCAATATAATTTGAATGATAGAGTTGTGAGCCTTGGAAAAGTGGGAGTTCCAACAGCTTGTATCCCTAAAAAAATTAGAAAGGTGTGCCACCCCTTGGAGATCTTGACCAATCAGGAAATAATAAAAAATAGTAGTACAAAACTCATGGAGGAGAGCAAACCAAAAAGGTATGAGGAATAGGCGAAAGGAAAAAATGGGTGGATGTGAGCGATGGTGGAAGCGAGCCAGGAGGATGAGAGGGGACGGGAGAAAAATATGAGAAGACAAGTGGGAAGACATCAGAAAAATATTTGGTATAAGGTTAAAAATAAGGAAAGGACAACGGTTGGGAATGAACAAAATGGAAAAATTATTAAAAAGAGTGGTGATTGCACCACCCGAGGTAAAAAATGGGGGTTTGGGAAAGGCACAAGGTATGTGTGCCAAAAAATCATGCATGTGCTGGAAGCAACAAGCAATGAAAGCCTCACAAAGGTGAAAATCATCATTGAATTGATAGGATAGCCAGTGAAGATCTTTATGAAGCAAAATCCATTTAAAATATTAAGACCTTGGGAAGAGGAACTTTCCAAGGTAGAAAATTTAAAAAGTGGATTGCTATACATTTTGAATTTCTTTTGACCTTGCAATTTTGGTGACCCTATGAGGAAGGGTGTCAATCCATGTCATCATTACAGGGGTAGAGACTCCAATGTTTTCCAACTTGTCTGCCACGCCATTTTCCTCCCTAAAAATATGTTGAATAATGACCTCATGCTGATAGAGGAGTAAGCTTCTAGCTTCTTCAATTAGGTTCTTAACCTTCCATGTTGGAGTTTTGGAATTTTTTAAATAATTGACTATGTTTAAGGAGTCCCCTTCAATAATGACTTTTCCTGGGAATTGTTTAATCAAGAGTAAACCTCTCCATAGGGACCTATCTTCGGCTATGTGGTTAGATTGATCTCCAAACCTTCAGCAAAGGCAAATATGGAGTTCCATTTGTAATCCTTGGATATTACCCCTACCCCAGATCTACATGGATTTCCTTTAGCTGCCCCATAAAAATTAATTTTGAACCATCCTTGGGGAGGAGGAATCCATTTTATATTAATTCTAGAGATTTGAGAATGATTGGAGTTGAAATTCTCTAGGAAATAGGCTTCAAATCTTGGAATAGGATGAGGATCATTTACGAATATTAGTGTATTTTCTTTAGCAAAAAGGATAATTATGTTGGTAATAGAATCAATGTCCTTAGCCATGCTGTAAAACACTCTTCTATTCCTTTCAAGACAAACTTGCCAGAGAAAGTGATGCAGAAAAAAATTCCATATTCCTTGAAGGCAGGGATTGCGGAAAGGATTAGGCCATTGAGAAAACAAGTCAACGATAGACCGATGCTTGGCCCAGCTGATTTGGAATTTTTGAAGAAGCTTTTTAATAATGGATCATGAAAAATGATAGTTTAGGAATATGTGTCTCGTTGAATCTCAATCAAAAAGACATAAAAAATACCTATTAGGTAGAGGAATACCATGTTTAATGAGATTTTCAACAGTAAGGATCCTATTTTGAATTTCCAACCAATAAAAAAAGGAAACTTTAGGAGTAATGTGTTTTATCCAAACCAAATTAAAATGAATCAGAGTTTTCTCAAGAATCAAAATAAGTTGATAGGCCAACTTGACAGTGAATTCCCCCGACTTAGTAGGTTCCCAAATTGGTTGGTCTTTGGCATTCCTTGGGGTTAAAACAAAGGAAGAGAGTAATGCTTCCAAGGAATTTATTTCTTCTACTAAGTTAGGACATTCTATCATTTTCCAAGAGCGTTAGTTATTGGATACTAATAGGAATTCAGCAACTCTTTGATCAAATAAATGGTCAGTAAAATCCTTTAAGTATCTCAAACCAAGAACTGCTATCAGTGGTTGATATCCTAACCACTTGTCTTTCCAAAAATTAATCATTTTTCCATCACCAACATGCCATATTAATCCCTTCTATAGGAGTTTTTTTGTAATTTTAATTGATTTCCAAAAGGCTAATTCAATAGAAAGTACTAAATCACATAGAAAATTGGATCTCTGCAAGTATTTCCTCTTAACAAGCATGACCTATTCTATTGGGAATGAAATAGATGAGATATTGTATTGATATAAAAGAGTACAATATATAGGCATAAGCCTATATGAGAACATGACAAGTGTCAAGAACACATGTTATAATAGGTAGACAAAGGCATAGTACACATTATAATATTCTAACATTCCCTCTTAATGTGCACTATCCTAACGTTGTTTCTCCTATAGACTGGACTTGGCCATGAAAACTCCCAGAGAAAAAAAATATATATCCATAATCTTAGAATGACCATGATTTGAGAGCGGACTGGTATAGATCTGCATGGCAGGTGACAAATTACCACACCATATTCTATGCATGAAACAAAAACTCACATTCGTGTCCTCACTACCCATCTTCACCCTTATCCTTCCACTCTACAGATCGATCTGCTTGCAAACTGAGGTGGCAACCATACCAACAATGACAGGTTCATGGAGCTTCACAGGAAAGTCATCCCTTGGCATGGGGTGGAACTCCAAGGCCTTATTCTCCTCTACCAATGGGTGCAGAGCTGAACGCAGACATTTGAAAAAAAATGATTGTTGCAACATTTTGAACGCGTGTAAGGGGTTCCAACTCATAAATGGGAGGTCCATTTGCAGGAATGCGTGGTTGCTGTAAAAATATATAATATAGAGATTACTACAACTAACAACAACATGATTTACACATTGTTCGATGCACCAGACCCTGTAAAAAAATACACCATTGCATGAAGTAGATCACTACCTGGAATAGTCACAGCTAACTTGATTTCTATCATGGCCGCCTGCAATGGTAGACCATCAAATTCTTCCTACATCTCCTCTTTAAAATTTGTTGCACACATCAAAAGATCTACAAAAACAATTTAAATTGTAGCTCCTCCAAGGATTATCACAAATCCAGCACATAGTTTGGAACACAACAATAGATCAAAAATTATACCATTTTTTGTTTCTTTGTCAAGAAACTACTTCTACAAATAGATACAAAATAACTAAACCTCCCAGTAAATTATATTTTTTAGCCATTGGTTTTTATTCAAACTTCTAGTTTCTGATCCATCAATGATGGAGAGAATACTCCTTGGTTTGAGAAAAAACATGAGGAAGAAAAATGAGGGAGGGATTTCCATGAGGGAAATCCTCCCTTAAACTCACAAGGGTAAGAGAGTGCCTGGGCTCTGATACCAAATGTTGGGAATTAAATAGATGAGATATTGTATTGATACAAAAGAGTACAATATATAGGCATAAGCCTATATGAAAACATGACAAGTGTCAAGGACACATGTTATAGCATGTAAAAAAAGGCATAGTGCACATAATAATATTCTAAAACATTCAACCTAATCCTCTGACACTAATGTCCAAGCTTACTTTTCCAAAAGGACCATGTTTAAAAGGTTGATTCTTCTCAAACCAATTCCTCCTTGGTCTTTTGGTCTACATACTTTATCCCAATCCACTAGGTGAAATCTATTTATTTTCTCAACACCCATCCATAGGAACTATTTTTGGATTTGCTCAATTTTATGGAGGACCTTGGTTGGAGCCTTTAAAAGTGACAAGAAATAAATAGAAATGCTCTGCAAACAAGCCATGGTTAGAACTGCTTTTCCTACCTAATGGCCTTTCCAACCTGTGATTTTTTTTTGGATTCCTTCGAAAACATTGTTCCACATTTCTTCAGAAGCATTTTCAATGAACAAAGGCATCCCCAAGTAGGTAGCTAGTAAGGATGATATTGCACATCCCAAAATTTTTGTAATTTTTATTTTATGCCTATGAGGAGTGTTAATAAAATATATCTTGCTTTTCTGGTAGTTCACTTTCTATCCAGCAGCTTCCTCACAGAGGAGGAGAATATGCTTTATGAATTTAGATTCTATTATAGAGGCAAAGGTGGACAAATGAGTGTCATCAACAAATTATTGATGGGTAATGGGATTAGTCTGAGAAGTTACTTTAATTCCAAAAATTAGTCTTGAAATTCTAGCTGCATGGATAGATCTTCCAAGTGCCTCAGCAGTAATGATAAAGAGAATGGGGGATAAAGGATCCCCTTGTCTTAAACCTCTCCTGCTAGGAAAATAACCAGATGGTGATCCATTAACAAGGATAGAGAACCAAGATGAAGAAATGCATCCTTTAATCATCTTAACCCACTCCTAATGGAATACAAATTTGGTTAAAAAATCAAATAAGAAGTCCCAGTTCAACCTATCATAAGCTTTATTCATATCCAACTTTAAAAGGAAAGTAGTATTTTTTATTTTACAGGTAGAATGCAGGGTTTCATGAACAGTGATAATCTCATCCATAATAGACCTTCCTTGAATTGAGCTCCCTTGGAAGTGATCAATGATTAGGGGAATAACATCACACATCATGTTGGCTAAAGATTTTGTAAACCACATTGCAAAGGCTCACTAGTATCAAGTCATTAAATAATCTAGCATTTTGGCTTTTATGAATCAAAGCTATAAATGTGGAATTAAAACTGAAGGAATGGTTTTGGAAGGCTGAAATTCCCTAATAGCCTCACAAACATCCGAACCAAAAAAATCCCAAAAATCCTAGAAAAACCTAGGAGGAAATCCAACCAGGCCAGGAGCCTTGTTTGGTTTCATGGAAAAAAGGGCTAGATTAATTTCCTCATCTGAAATAATAGCAATCATCTTGTGGTTGATGTCTTCTAAAATGGAAAGAGGAATATGTTGAAGCAGAGACTCTTTAGCATAATCAGAAATAGAATTAGAACTTGGATTTTCAAGCAACTATATGAAATGAAAAAGAACTTCAGACTTTATTTCCTTTATGTCTGATGTTACACTTCCATCCTGCATGAATAATTCTTTTATTCTAGTGTTGCTCCTATTTCTTAGAGTAGAAATGTGAAATAATTTTGTGTTGGAATATCCATCCTTGAGCTAGATTTCTTGATATTTCTGCCTCCAGAAGGTTTCCTCATAGGCTAGAATATTGTGATATTTTGTTAAGAGGATATTTTCTTCAGCTCTCAACTCAAAATCATCATGTTGACCAGCCAAATTTTCAATTGTTGCCAAATGGTTTTTGATTGTCTTTTTGTTCTCAAAAAGGTTCCCAAAGATGTCTTTGTTCCATATCTTGAGATTTTATTTGACCAATTTTAATTTTTGCCCCAGTCTGAATGATGGAGATCCATGGATATTAGTTTACCACCATTGAACAATTATATCCCTAAAATCTAGATGTTGAATCCACATGGCTTCAAACCTAAAAGGATTTCTAAAGGTATGAGGATTACTTGTTTCTAGAAGTAGTGGACTACGATCTAAACCAATTTTTAGTAATGATTGAAGGTTCGTATCCCCCCACTTTGTAGTAGCCTCTTGATAAAAGAGGACTCTATCTAGTTTAACCTGAATTAGTTGATTACCATTTCTTATATTGGTCCAGGTAAATTGATTGTCTTTCAAGTTGACGTCCATCAAATTATTGGAATTGATAAATTCATGAAAATCTTCCATGCTTTTTGAGATTAATCCATTATCACCTATCGTGTTCAAGGGGTAAAGGGGGCATTAAAATCCCTCTATCAGGGATTGAATTAGGTGCATAAATATTGGTGAGAATCCAAGGGAAATATTTATCTTTATCAAAAAACAAAATGTTATCTGACACATCATTAGAATGAATCAATTTGCCTTCCAACTTCTTTGGATTCCATATGCACATGAGACCTCCTGAAGTACCCTTGGCACTGTAGGAAATAACCTCCCCTTTTTTCCACAATTTTTTGCTAAATTCAAATGTTGAGTTATCTCCTATTTTTATTTCTTGCATCAAAAAGATTGTGGGATTGACTTATTTTCTTAATGACCTAGCTATCCTTTTCTTGGCTATACCATTGAGACCTCTCACATTCTAAGAGAGGATTTTCATTTATATGGTTTGGCATTCATTTTGCCTCCCTTTCCTTGAGGTTGGGGAGGTTTGATACATTTGAAATATTTTTTATTTTGACTTAATCCTGTGGAAAATAGATTTTTTTGGATTCCACTCGCTATCTCCTCAGCTAGACCCTATTTCCATTGATCATTTTCCAAGGTTCTACCCTTTTTCTTGTCACCTCCATAGTTGATATGAGACTTCTTAGAGCTTCTAGCTATAGCTATATACTACGTGCATGAAATACAAGGTCATTTACAAGGTGGGTCCACTAAGTAATAAAGGAACCTAGAGGTAATGAAGAGGTTATCAAATAACATTACAATAAATCTTATTTGAGTTAAATTTTAGAATGATCTCCCCTATTTTTATGTCAAAGCACAATTATTTTCAATTTTATTTAGGCAATCACTTTCCAAGGATGAACAAAATATTTTTAGTGAAAAATACCTTGCAGAAAACCATTATAGATGAAAATCACAAGCATTATTACATAATTGAGAGTGATAAGATCATACAAACACAAATTTCACTATACATTTATTTTGAAATGAGTAAGGATTGCATAGAATATATCAAATATGCTTGGAATATTAATAATTGATTATTTTTATTTTGTTAGAGTTCATATCCATATGAAGTCAGTAAATCAAGTGGTCAAGGGCATGCAAATGTTGTGTATATTGAGCCAATAGATATGTGGAAAGTCTTTTATACCTTTATAGAGTGCCTACCATACTAGCTAACATTCTTGAACAAATAACATCATTAGAAATATTATCTAAAATAGACTATTATGCACTACTAAATTTGGAACAATTGGAATATAGGATTGTAATAAAACCATATGTAGGCATGCCCATTAAAAAATTATGGAGGCATTAGCATGAATCCTATAAATCTATATTTTATAGATTTATTTTGAACACATGCATGGGTTTTAAATATCAATCCTTATCCTACATGCAAAAAGGACAAAGGATGAAAATGTAAATGCAAACAACAATGTGTGACAAGTCCTAGATCTACATGCCCTTTTTCTTTCAAATTTTTTGTAAAAATTAAATATGTTTTATTTTTCATTCTTTTGGAAATAAAAGGATCAAGAGAATGCTCACATAGGTCAACCAAACCTGACTACAACTATGTGCATGTTTTATTTCATACCTAATATGTGAGATAGGAAATGGAATTTGTCCTCTATTGCCATTTTACAAAATCACTTAATTTGTAAATCTTACTTTACAAAATTAGTTATGAAACTAAATAAAGGATTTAAACTAAGAAGGTCAACCTACAAACTTAATTATTAAGACTTAAATTATAGGTATGATATAGTATTTATAACATAAGTATACTTCTATTGCAATTTTATAAACAAAATAATCAAGACCATAATTTTACAAAACTTCACAAAACTACCTAAACTGATTGAAAAATAGAGCAAAATTTTTAGATCTACTAACCTAATATGAGAAATAAAGTAAAGGTAAAAAATCTAGACCTAATATAATGTCTACATGGAACTATTATATGCAATAGAAACATCATAGTGCATAAGTTCTACATGGTTTCTAACCCATATAAGATGTAGATATACAACCAAAAACAAAAATAATGGCTAAAATGCATAAAAATCAAATACGTGTTGATTTCAATATTCCAAAGAAAGATGAAAGAGATGAGGAAAGAATTCACAAAATTGGTATGTTGAATTTACATCTTGCGATGCTTGTAGAAGATGCATGTCAAAGGTCCTGGATGATGCCCCTCAACACCTCAATTTGTACCTCATAAATGGTCCCAAAAATTAAAGGAAGATGCCTCAAAATACTATTAGTGTGTGGATGGAGGAAATTTTCTTTTGCTAATGATTTTGACAACACATAATTACCTATGTGTTCCTCCATTTTTGGTTTCCTCCAAGGGTGATTTTATATAACATGCAAGCCCTTTTAAGGATTTTTTTCATATGCAAACATGGAGGGATGAGCTTTCCAACGGCGGCCTTCCATTCTGTAGCGATATCGCGACCTTTTTTCTCTCCAACAGCGGTCTTCCATTTTTTTTGTGATATCGCGATGCTTTTTCTCTCTCCAATGGCGGCCTCCCATTCTGTCGCGATATCGCGACATTTTTTCTCTCCAATGGCGGTCTTCCATTTTTGTAGCGATATCGTGACCTTTTTTCCCTCCAACGGTGGCCTTCCTTTTTTTCGCGATATCGCGACATTTTTTCTCTCCAACGGCGGTCTTCATTTTTTGTCGCGATATCGCGACATCTTTTCTCTCCAACGGCGGTCTTCCTTCTTGTCGCGATTTCACGACTCTTTTCCTCCTAGGCTGTGGATCTTTAGATTGTCACGATTTCGCTGCACTTTTTGTCCTCGGCTGTGGTCCTCCAGATTGTCGCGATTTCGTAACACTTTTTCGTCTTTGCAGCGGTCTCCTAATTTGTCGTGATATCACGACAATTTTCCTCTTTGACAGTGGTCTTCATTCTTGTCACGATTTCACGACACTTTCTCTTCTCGGCAGCAAGCTTCCACTTTCGTCGTGATTTCGCGACTCATTTTCCATTTCGGCTACGGTCTTCATTCTTGTCGTGATTTCGTGACTCTTCTTCTCATCCAGCTCCAACCTAGCAACTTTTTTCGATATCGTGACACCTTTCAACATGTCGCAATATCGCGACATCACCATTTTGGTCGCGATTTCGCGACACCTTCCCTAGTGCGAAGGTTTGCCAACTCTCTATTACTTTCTTCTTGGACCACCTCGGTCATTATGGATTTCTTGTAATCTCTCTTGTACAAGGTTCAGGGACCTTTCAACACCCTTTCTACCAATAAAAAAAAAAATTATAGGAAGAGGTGGTATCATGGTTCAATACAATTGTCCATATGCACAAGTCCTTGCAATTCAAGCCAGACTATGATTTTGTTGTAATTATGCTACATTTTTGCTAAGGCAAGAGCTTAGAAGTATGATCAAGAGTATCATATTTGCATAGGTAGGTTATAAGAGACCCAAATAGATTAATACAATGCTAAATTTCAAAGTGGATAAGTCTTTCTAGAAGAGCCAAGACTATGTAAAATTGGTTGTAAAAAAGGATCTAGTAATGCAATCTTGGACTTTTCAAGTGATGACATCAGTTGAACCTTAAAAAACATATAATATCATGAAACATGGGCAAGGTAAATCCTAGGATTTTCTAATGATGACCTCATCAAGAGTCTACTCAAATCTTAGGCCTAAAAAACATGAACCCATGATTTTCAAGTAATTACATTACACCAAGCCTAAAAAAGTTTTGGAAAGCATAAGTCTAGAAAAGCAAATCAAATCCTAGGAGGACTTCAGACCATATTTTTTAAGCAATGAAATCATCCAAACTCTTTAAAAATATTGGCCTTGCCTTTAATACCCTTGATGTAGCTAAAATAGCCCAACAACACTTTAGAACCCTGGTAATGAATGGAGAGCTCCTGAACCTATCCTTTTTTATAGAAATCATGTCATGTCAGAAGCTACAACCTCCCATTCACTTCTTGGACACTCAAATAAAAACCATTAAGATAAATTTGGCATCTATTATAGGTCATTACAATGGCTAGGCATGGTTGCAAAAAATGATATCCAAGGATCCATGGATCTACAAAGGATACATGAATGCAAATATTCAAGAAGAGATCTAGACTAACCAAAATAGCACAATAGAATCCAAGCAATTGAGCTACACCAATTGATACAAAGCAAGAAAGTGACATCCATGCCGCATGAGAGTACTAGCCAGGTTGTCCCTAATAGACATATAACAAATTGGACACGGTGATTGGGCTACAAAATTCATTGTAAACTTATAAATAGCTTGATTCACCTTAGAATGAAGGTTGAATCTTTAGCAATTTTCTATACTATGATGTAAAAATTACTCTATAATCAATATAGCATTTTATATTTTTATGAGTATGAATTGTGTAGCTTTATTCATTTTTATTAATGCTTTATGGTTGATTAATTTTATTAAGAAAATTTTGTTGTAATTGGATTTTTGTATGGATTATTTCCCTTGGATTTTTTGGAATGTTAAAGATCCATAATCTGAGATTAATAAATTTTGTGATGATTTTTTTAATGGTTGTTCTATTAGGTATTGTCTTAGCTTGAGTGTAAAGGGATGTTTCTAGTGTTTGTTAAACTATATTTTGGGCATATTTTAATTAATTTCTAAACCCATTTTCCATTCCCTAACCCTTGTATTTTTTAATTTAATCTTAAACCCCATTCCTTTATTTTCTTTAGCATTACAAGGAATTAAAATTTTCCAGAGGTTGAACTTAAAATAAATTCTAGTCATCTAATCTTGGCATAGTCTAGGGCAAATTTTCCACATTAAGTAGATTGACATCCAAGAGTTTTTGGCACACCCAGTGGGACACAAATATTACGTCCCTAATTAGAATTGAAATCCATATTTTGATTGAGTAGAGCCTTGGTGAAGCTCTACTTTCTAAGATCATCTTATGTTATCATATGGAAACTCTATTGAAAATAATTTCTCAATAAATACCTATTTTCCATTCAATTCAAAGGATTATGATCATAATATTAGTTGCTAAAATGATTAGAAAACATTGTAATTTCTTGAGCTACCTGCCTAAATATCCAAATGAAATAGATCTCTCCTATTTTGTCTTCCCCTATAGAAAGTGTTTATTCTTCACAAACCTATTCTTAGGAGTTTTATAATAACCTTAGCTCAAAATTCATGGCTAGACAAAACTTTCCTAGCTAGAATAATCCTATACCACTTCAATTAGCAAATCTCAATGAAATTCCCTAGGTAACGCTCAAAGCTTTTTAACCTATGATGGTACTAAAAAAAAACCTATGAACACTATCAAGATGTGGCTACTTTGGCCACTATTCATGATGAATATGTCATGGTGAGACTCATTGTGCTATAATTCAAGGGGAATATATTGCACTAGTATATGACTCTTAAAGATAGAATCATTCACTCATGGGATCAAATCACTTTAACAAATTCATAGACTTTTTTTCATTGCTTACTAGGTTTACTGCTATTTAGATGCATCCTCAAGAAGCTATCACAAACTTAAATATCAAGTCTAATAGAAATTTGAGATTAATACCCCAATAAACTAGGTCATTAGGTCCTCAAACATACACATATTACTTCTATGTCTTTACTCTGAACTTAGGTCTATAGATCTAGCAAACAAATATAATGAGATTCCCATAAATCTACTAGGCTACAATAGCTATGGAGAATGACTTAATCTCTATGGGAAAACTTCCTCCTATGTTTGTGAAGCCATGTTTCCCAAAAATTGTCTAACCCTTATAGAGAAAGGAGCTTCTGGTCACATCTACACCTTCATTAGCCCTAATTCCTTCACCCAATGCTATGCCTCTATCTTTGGTACTAACCCTTCTTGTATTGCCTACTTCTAAACCTAAAAAATACTAAAAAAAATCTATAGTTACTAATAATAGTTAAGAATTTGAGCAATGATGTAGCTACCATAAAAAGGCAAGGTGTAAAGAGAATATTTGATGGTTACTAGCCCAGGATATTCCCTTATGTTGCAAAATATTAGGAGGACTCTAGAATTAATGTTGTTGGGAAACCCAATAATGTATATAGTAACTAGGAGGAAGGGCCATCTACTTCATCAAAATAAATATATTGGTGATTGGCCTACAATGATCCACATGATGTAGACAAATGCATGATCTATCAACATCAAGTTCAATTAGCAACTACAAAAATATCTAAGAAAACACATAAATGTGAGATAAACATGTTATGGAATAAATACCAAATTATGATAATACAAGATCCCTTAGAATATGAATTTATATTAGTCTTGACAAGGTTTGATAAGAATCCTTTGCAGGTCAACCCACAAAAAGTGTAACCTTTGAAAATACTCGCTTAACCATAGAAGAAGCTAGATAAAGAGCAAATTCAGCCAGAATCGAAGAAAGAGTAAAAAAAACTAGAGCAAGAAAATTAAGCAAAGAAGACAAAAAAATCCCAAAGAAAAATCTTGAAACAAGCTCTGATTGTTGGATTTTTTAAGCCTTAATACCATAAAATATCACATTCCCTCAATATAAAAACCACAATATTAAAGGTCAAAATATTAATAATGTAGAGTAGAATTGTATATGAGAAAATTCATATGTATATCAAGGCCTATATAACACTGAAAATAAAATTCATGTATCTAATAAATATGAATATAAATGGCCTAGATCATTCATGTACTATGCATGAAGAAAAACTTACAATTTTAATTGGTAAAAATATGTATACAAGCTTTATTCACTTCCTTCCACTTACAAACATATAATCATATATTTGGATATTGGATATTTCTTCATGGATGTTTGTCTCCATAATATAGATATAGAATATGAATCTTCATGTACTTGAATATTGCTCTCCATATGACAAGTCCCATGACCTTTGGCTTATCATCTTGCCACTTGCATACAAGAATCTTCACTTTCTTTTTACATGGACACTTGAATCTATGACACTTGTAAAATTCTGCACCTACTCTAAGACACTTGTGCACATCCTCACATTACATATTCGTACACTTACATACATGAAATTTATGGACATTCTCTCAATACACACTTGCACTCTAACTTACATGACACTTGTGAATTTCTTGCATATTGACACTTACATAAAAGGGAAATATAAATCACACTCCTAAAATATAGACTCAACCCTAATATATTACATATTTATAATTGTACCATGAAGGTAACATTGGGTTACATTACCATGTACCAAATAATGTAATCTTCCTCAACACCCCCCTTATTACACTATTAGGTTATTGAAGACTTTAGTCTTCAATCTTGGTCTTCAATATTTAAGTGACCTTGCATTGTTCATGAACCTCTATTTAAGATCTATTAGGTTCATGTTCATTCTTGATTTTTGCTTTGAGCTCTCCTTCATATTCATTATTTAGATCTGCTTTATATTTATTATTTGATTCATCAACTGCTTGAGTTTCTTTCTTGATTTCAAATTCACGTGCATGGATGGCTGAAATTTTTACTTTATTTTCTTCCTTTGAATAATATTTTTCTTTCTTGCATTTTTTATATTGTATTGTAACTTATAAATATTCACGTAGAGTATCAAAATAATTCCCTAAATTAGATGAACTTGGAATTTCAATATTGCAAGAAGAATGAAACACTATTTTTAGTGATGATTCACTTGTATCAATCTCTACTTTCCTTTTTAGAGTTTCAATCAACTTCTTTTGTTTTAGATTTTCATTTTTATGAAGTTCAAGTGAGATCAATGCCATATACATTATGCTACCTATATCAAGAGGTATCATAATATCATCCTTTGAATTATCAATTACTTCAACAAGTTTTGAGTGTAAATAGTATTCAAATATCTCAAAACTTTCATCCATGGCCTCTTTGTAGATAAATTGTATTGTCATATCTAGCTTACCTTTATATTTTTCAATCAATTTTCCAATGCCATATTTTATAACTTCTAATCTTTGCTTTCTAATTATAGACTCCATATTTCTTTCCATAATGATCAAAATTCAATTTTGTTAAAAAAACTTATAACTCCCAAATACTGAAATTTGCAAATTTTAAATTTTCTAACCTTTGATGTAGAAATTCTTTTAACTCCCTAATAAATAAATTTGCAAAATTTTAATTTTTCAAAAATTCAGATTTTTTGAAGTTTTTCAATATTTTCTAAAAATTCTTTAAGAACTTTCAAACCCTTAAAAATTAACTTCAATTAACTTCAAATCTTAAAATCTTAAAAACTTAAAATCATTTACTCATTATAACTCCTTCACTTTCTAATCATTTTAATAAATGTCATTTTTTTTCAAAAATCCTTGAGTATACCTTATTACTTCAAATTTCAAATATAGTCCAATATTTCAAACAAATAAAGTGCATAAACCTTATAACTCCAAATTGGAAAGCTATTCAAACTTATTTCATTCCCACAAAAAATAGCATGCACTTAAATTGTAACATATTTTCGTTACTTGAGAATGCATTGACAAGATAATAGTTGCTCAACTCCTAATTCAATGCTTCAATTCTTCTTGCAATGTTAGGTGAAATATTTGAAACATTATTTAAAATTTTTTATTCCACCTTACCCTAACATCATTCCAAATTGTTGCTACTTCTCAGTTCATGTTTTGCATCACTTGAGATGAGCATTTCTTTGCTCCTGGTGGCAACCTCAAATGTCTCAACTTCAAGTGGCTCATCTACTATTGTATATTCTTTAGTGGCTAGAAATCAAATAGCCTATGGATTGATATATATTTTAATATTAGGTATATTTCTTCCTTATAGATTAGTGATACATTTATTGTAAGCTTGGATTATTATACATTCATTGTGACTCAACTTGCTTTCTAATGAGAGAACATTCTCTAGATTTCTTGATATTAGCATATTATCTAGCTTAGCTCTTGAAAGAAAAACATTTTTTGGAGGCTCGGTTTGTTTTTGACTTGCATTTAGCACTTTTTAAGTGCCTACTATTCTTCTCTAGTGGCTTATGTGCTTCTCCCTTAATGTTTGATGTGCTTTTCTCTTAGCATTGTATATTCTTTTCTCCTAGCTCCTTATGCACTTTCCTCTAGTGCCTTATGAGCTCTTATCTTAGCACCTTATGTGCTTTTCGTATAATGTCTATCAAATACCTATTGTAGCACCTTATAAATTTTTTTCCATAGTTCTTTACAATCTCTTTGTGAGTGATTTGTTGTAGTGCCTTATGATATCTTTGTTAGTGCTCTTTTGTAGTGCCTTATGAGAGATTTATGAGTGCTTTGTTGTAGTTCCTTATGAGTGCTTTGTGAGTTCTTACATTTACACCTTATGAGTGCATGTTGATCCATATATAGCACCTTAAAAAATATTTATGTTCTATGTAGACCCTTCTAAGCACTTTGATTGTCTATATAATATTTATCCTATTGTAAATAGATATACTGCTATGAACTCTATTTGCAATATTTGTACACAATATCTTTCAAATATTGGCCTCTATAGAATAGCCTATGATGATATTCTATCCTTGGTAGCTAAGAATTATTCTCTATCTCTATTTGAAGATATGTATTCTCTAGTAGCTATAATGATCCTCTATCTATCTAAAATATTTAATGTCTTAGGTTACACCTAAGAACCTAATATGATTCTCCTCCTTGCTAGAGAATCCAATATCAATTTTGGGGTGATTTTGAATGCCCCCGAATGATTAAATTTCTCATGAGTTGGTTCTTCTTCAATATTCAATAGTGGTTCTCCACTTTCTCTATAGAATCCAAAAATATGATCAGGGTGACTTTGTATGTCCTCAAATTTCCAACTATCTCTTGAGTTAGTTTCCAATCAATGTCCAACTTTTTTGAGTGGGCCCTTTCTATCAATATAGCTAAGTCCTATTCATCACTATTTTTTCTTAAACCAAGTGGAAATACCCTAGAATTAAAATCAAGGTTTCTTATCCCCCCAATATTCTATTGAATCATACCTTAAAAAATAGAGTCCAAGTCTTCACTGCCTTCAAAGTGGACAGAATCTAAATTAACTTTATCAAAAATTGATAAATTTAAATATTAATAATGGTGGCTTAATGAACTCTATCAAAATAGATAAATTTAGGTGGTATATCTAATACCATTGTTGGCTTTTTAAGCCTTACTACCACAAAATATCATAGGTCCCTCAATATAAAAGCCACAATATTAAAGGTCAAAATATAAATAATGTAGAGTAGAATTATATATGAGCAAATTAATATGTATATCAAGGCCTATATAATACTGAAAATAACATTAATTTATATAATCAAATATGAATGTAAATGGCCTAAATAATTCATGTACTATGCATGAATAAAAAATTACAATATTAATTGGTAAAAATATGTATACAAGCTTTATTCACTTTCTTCTACTTACAAATAAATAATCTAATATTTGGAGATTGGATATCTCTTCATGGGGATTTGTCTCCATAATATAGATATAGAATATGACTCTTCATGTGATTGACTATTGCTTTGCATATGATACATCCCATGATCTTTGGATTATTATTTTTCCACTAGTATACTAGACTCTTCACTTTCTTTTGACATGCACACTTGACTCTATGACACTTGCACACTTCTACACCTACTCTAAGATACTTGTGCACATCCTCACATTACATATTTGTACACTTACATACATGACACTTGTGCACATTATCTCAATACACACTTGCACTCTAACTTACATGACACTTGTGCATTTCTTGCAATTTGACACATAAAAGAGAAATATAAATCACACTCCTAAACTATAGACTCAACCCTAATCTGTTACATATTTATAATTTTACCATGAAGGTACCATGGGAGAACATTAGTAGGTACCAAATAATATAATATTCCTCAATATTGACATCCCTCTATGACAAAACAACAAATACTAGAGGTAACCCAAGCCTACCAAAAAAGGTTTGATGAGCCTCGCAAGAAGGAAAAGAAACATCTAGAATCATTAGGATTCAATATTGTTGAGTAATTAAAGAATACCCCTTCAAAATCAAGCATGCATGAGGCTTTACTAATTCACAAACAAATTGACCTACTAAGGGCCTTATTGAATAATTTTCATACTAAAGTTGTACCATGCCCAAATATTAATGTGGATTAAAGTCAAACTATTTCTAGAATGGGTAAGAATTTACCACCAACCTTATATATGTCTCTCTATATGGAATATGGATTGTGCATAATTTCATGGTGAACTATGGAATAGCAACTACTATCATGCTAAAGGTAATATTTCAAGCTATTGAAATGGAGTATACTTGATCATGTCCCAGAGTCTTGCAACTGGATGGCATACCAATAAATATAGTTGGTGTGAATATATACCAATGGTTCCATATAAAGTGTCATAGGTGATAGTCATACAAGAAGTGATGGTAGTTGATCTTGAACCATATTTTGGTCTTTGCATTTCAATTTATTTTATAGCCAAGTTGAGTGGCTACCTATATTTAGACTATTCACATGTGGTTATCCCTCATAAAGGTAAGAATAACATTAAAATAATTGAGAAGGACTATGTCAATTTGATAATTGACAAACTATATTTCCTAGAGATAATCATAAAATATCTATAGGTAGAGGATGAGTTCTTCATTATAAATTTTAATGCTATGATTAAACTTGGACTAGGCACTTGCTACATAACAAAGTGAGAAAGATAAAAAAATCATCCCTATCAAATCAAGTACTCTAAAAAATAGAAATTTGGAAGCTCTACTTTGATAGATCTAGATGCTAAAATGGAGCTAGAGCCAAGGTAGTGCTGATTTTCCCTTTTTAAGGGATGAAAAATTTCTCATATAAACTAACATGGAGTTGCACTAACAATGCAAAAAAACATGAAGCTCTATTTTTTGGCCCAATAAAATATAAAGATATAGTAATTAAAATTTTGTCTATCTTACGTGACTCAAAGGTAGTATTTAATGAGGTAACAAAAAAATGTAATAGTAAGCATCACTACTTGAAGCCTTACTAAAACAATGTATGAGACCTAATGGGAATCTTTAAGCATTGAACATAAAAGCAATACCTAGGAGTTAGAATGCAATTATTGATGCATTTCCCTCATGGGGGGAAATTTTGATCCAATTTTTTGTTATTATAAAAAATCAATTATAGTCAAAATGGTTTTTAGACCATCCATCTTGGACAAATAAACCTTGTGGTAGGTATTTGATAGTGATTAACAAATTATTGATTTATTAACTAAATAAGTTGTGTGTGTAGCATAATCAAAGGAAATATTACATCATATTGACCATGAAGAGGTACTTCAGCTTAAAAATATTCATATTCCTAAAGGGCTAATTACCTAGAAATTCTATTTGAAAATAGTGGTTGATAAATGCGAAAAAATAAAATAAAAATAGATGAACAAGCATTCAAGGAAGTTCAAGTTGATCCCAAGAAGAATCTAAAGGTTAGAGTATGTTGCTCTATGAAGAATATAGACAAGATTATTTCATTGTGCAAATAATATTGAGATATAATAGCATGGAGCTATGATGATCTTATAGTTTATAGTAAGGATGTAAAGCAACATACTATAGAATTACTACCTAATGTCAAGTTGTTTAGGGAAAAATAGAGGTCAAGAAACCCAAATATCAAGACCTTGATGAAGTAATAACTCCAAAAGCTACTCAATGCCAAGATCATCTATCCTCTTAGACATTCTACATGGGTGGTGAATCTGGTCCCAAAAAGAAATAATAATGAGGATATATACCTCTATGTAGATTTCTACAACTTAAACAATGCATCTTTGAAGGATCATTATCCTCTACCCCAAATTTATCAAAACTTACAAACAATGATTGAAGTTGAAATATTTTCTCTAGTTTATGTTTTGCTAGTTATAATTAAATTTGGGTGAGAGATGAATATTAGTACAAGATAACATTCACAACCAAATATGGCATTTGTGCATATCAAAGTATACCCTTTGGCCTATCCAATGCTAGAACAACCTTTCAAAGGGCTATGGACCTTGCCTTTGAGGAGTTGGTCAATAAGGTTGTTCTAGTTTATCTCAATGATATGACAATATTTTCTCATGATAAGGAGTAGCATTTAGATCACTTTAGGATGATTCTTCAAAAATACCAAGAATTTAGAGCTTCACTTCATCCCAAAAAGTTAGTATGCATTGCGCATAATGGAATACTAGTAGGACATGTTGTATCCAAGAAAGGATTAGCTATTGATCTATAAAGGGCAAAGAAATTTTGTTACTTCCTATTTTATAGAACAAGAAGGCCCTATAATCCTTATTTGAACAAATCAACTTTTATTGGAAGTTTATTTCTAATTTTGCTCAAATAGTCAAACCTACGACTAAGCTTTTGAATAAGGATACAACATTTTGTGGACCCTAGAAAGAAAAAAATTGAGCAAATCAAGCAAGCAATGACACAAGCACCTATCTTTGTCAACCCAAACTATAGAAAATATTTCATTCTATATGTTAAAAGTTTGAGGATATTTTTGTTGTTGTCTTGACATGGAAGGACAATAATCAAGAGGAACATTCGATATCCTTCTTAATCAAAACACTTCATGCTTGTCAAAATAGTTACATATTCATAGAGAGGTAGGTGTATACTCTCATGAAAACTCTTAGGAAGCTTAGGCATTATGTATCTTTGAGAAAAAACTTGTTTTATGTAGTGCACCCATATGTCAGAAACTTTTTCCTACAAGAAAAATTAGGAGAAAAAAGAGTTGAGTGGATTACAAAGATCGAGGAATATGACATTGATATCCAGCCAACTAATATGGTAAGAGGGAGAGATCTATGTAAATATTTATCTTGCCCAACAAAATTAGAACACAATTTATGCTTAAGGGATATCTTAGGATATGACCATGATAAGAATAAGATGTATAGACACCCAAATCCATGTGATTTTAGACTTTAGGATTAAGAAATAAAAAGCATCCTTTCTCCCTTGAAAATTGTACTGTTGATTATACCAAATCCGTATTCATTTAAACCTATGTTAAATAGACCATCTACCCAAAACTACATAGTCTATATCATGGACTAGTCTCTAAGGAATAGACTATTGTTTAAGGCTTGGAGAAGCCTTTGAGGCTCCAAAACCCTCAAAAAATAGATTCTTGTCATGAAACCTACCTAGGACAGAAAACATCCATTTTCTTTGCAACATGTTAGCATAATTAAGCATGGTAAAAATTAATGAGTTAGCTATCATCTTTATCTTCCAACATGTCCCATAACACCATGTCTCCATCTCATATCCTCTAGATCGATATGCAATAGGATAAAATTTAAAATCTATACCAATGAAGGATGACCACATTTATGAACCAGTGTAGTCATAAATTAATGATCCTCAAACCCATGAAAGCATTTAAAATTAAAATGTCAACAAAGATCCTCTCACCCAATTAATTTAGGAAATCAAATTTTTTTCTTGATATTCCTGGTGGCATACTTATTCCCCTGTTCATTTCTTTATAGCTTGTTGTTGTTATTATCTTGTATTATTCTCTCTATATATTTAATTATATATTATCATTTTATTATACTAATTGTTTTACTATTCCTCATCATACCCATAAACCTATGCAATACCTATATAGTGTAAATATAGTGTACAGGTTAAGGAAGCTGACTAAAGAAAAGACTAGTGTCTAAATTGAGAATATTTTATCATTACATTTTGGTGAACCTAACATGAACACCTCTACAAGTAATTCATTAACCTATTAATCCATTTTACTTGACTACCCTAACTTACCCTATTTAAATAAAACCTCTATTAGAATCTATAGCCATGATTGATCATGGCTATTTTTTGCTATAAATGTTTAAGAAGAAGAGGATCCTTTTAAGAATCCTACTTATAATGAAGATGAAAAAGAGACCCAAACTCTCTCTAATGAGGTTATTCTTAATAGAATGATTTCCCTTCAATAGACCACCTACATGTGTTCATGAATATGAATTGATATGTCTTCATGGATATCATTCAAGATGAGGGAGCTGACCAAAATGTATCCTAGGAGTAAGCCTAGTCATAGACATCCAATAATGTCATTGTCAAACTTTTAGAGTGATATAGTGATGATCATAACCCTTTTAGTGAATTTGTAAACCAAGTTGCCATTTTTAGACCTAGTACGGTTGTTTCAATACATAGACTCTACCACATCTTCCATAGTGGCTTTAGTCCTTAATTGGGCCCAGTCCATCCCCTTTTATCATTCTTATAGCAATCCAACAAGCCATTTTGACATCTTGTTTCCTAAAATTACCTCACCTACATCATATCCTAATGTTCCTCAATTGCATCTTCCTATAGCTCCACCATGTAGCTCCAATTTTAGTCAAAACTCACCTTTGTTTATCTTGTTGGTCATTTCAACTAATCCCTTTATTCCTTCAAGACAACACATTGATTTTGTTCCTCTCATTATCTTAGTCCCTCAACTTCCTCTAAACTGTCCTTCATATTCCCAACCCATTATTTCAACCCCTCTAGTCCCTTTGATCTATCCTTCATATTCTTAGCCTACTCTGAATGTGCTTTCTCAAGAACCATACCCATCTAACCTAAGAGTTGATGCCAAACTAAATCAAATAAATAAATAGCTTACTAATATTCAAGGTACTATGCTAAGTTAATAGTACTTCTTTTATGAGTTCTCTAATGAACCTTTAGACCCATCTATCACTAGTCAACCCCTCCCTAAGCATTTTGAAGCACCCTAGTTTTAGCTATATACGGTACTATATGGTTCCCCAAGTCACCTTAGGAGTTTTAAGTTAGCCTATGCTACTATTACCCATTATGAATCTATTTTCTTATCCATGTTCTCTACCAACCTTGGAAAAATGACCCAAAAATGGAAATTTTCCTTACATTAGCATTCCATAAAAAAAATCCAATTAGCATAATAGTTTACCCTGTACTTCATTGTCTATATCAAGGAATATGTCTCTATTTATGACCTTTACTAGATTAAGCAAGCCAAATAAAAGCCCTTCATAGAATTTTTAGCTCTATGGCATCTCATTGTAGGGAAACTTTATTATATGCATATTTCCAAAGATCTTATTAAGGTCTTTATCTAGAGTTTAAATGAGCAAATAGGCTATCATATGGAAACTATGTCTATTAACACCTTTGAGGCTATCATATATATTTCTAGATAAGTAGAAGTTATCCTTATTCATAAAGGTCAACTAAAACTCTAGAAATAAGAAGAAAGGTCCAAAATCCCATATAAGAATAAACATGTTGTGGTAAATAGGGTCACTAATGCTCATAAGACAAATAATGTAAATGTAACTACCCTTTTAGACCCAAATATAACCTTAGCTAAGCAACCAAATACTAATAGGAAGGTCACTAAGTTAGCCTTGTATTATGTAGCCATCCTCGTCCAACTCCTTAATGCCAAACTTATAAATATTCCCTAACCAAGACCAATTGACTTATCATAAAACACACCTAATTGGTATAATCTTAATGAATGTTGTGATTTTAATTGGATGGTGGGTTACAATATATATAGGTATAATACTTTGTGTAATATTTTCTATAATTTGATTGACAAAGAAAATATTTTCATCAATGAGTCTAATACCCAACTTTCCACCTTCGATCAAGATCTTGGAATTTTTTAAAATACCTTACCTGATCATAATTGTATGGTTGCTAATAATGTGATATATCAGAATATGGTGGTATTATTTTTATGCACATCATCACTCAATTACAATAGAAATATCATCCTTTTGAAATTCTTATTGTACTTCAAAAGAAAGGTAAGAACTTTGTGTCAAATAAAATACCCATTTCTATCCTAGTTATTCCTATTACCTCCTTAAATATCTAAAACTAGCTAGAGGACATACCTACAAAAATTTCCCTCTTAGAGTTGCTCAAGACATCCCTTGCTCATCATGATATGCTCCTCCAAATCCTTAGTGAATGTGTGATCCCTCAAGATTTGTCCCCTAACAACATAACTAATGTAGTGGGTACCTTAGGATATCATCATCTTATCTCCTTCTAAGAAACTAATATCCCTCAATAAACTCTCCTTGGTGACTCCCCTCTATATATCACTTGTCATATTGGTGATGGATATATCAAACATGTATTTTTAGATAATGGATTTGGTTTTAATATATGTAACCTAGACTTTATTCATCACATTCACCTCCCTTGATGTGACTTGCAAAAAAAAAAAATTGATCAATCATGCTTTTTATGGTGGAGAGCATAGATCTTGTGGTACCTCAACCAACGATGACCCTGCCTCACATTGTACAATGGTATTTTAGTAAACCTTTACTAATGATTTTAGGAGGTGTCCCTTTTTAATAGTACTTTTCCACTTCAAATTTTTTTGATGAGGTCATCCCACTAAATTCATTATTCAAAGCATGACCTTGTGCTAACTTCATTGGGGATAAGTTCATTTTCTCTTGCATACTTTTGAAATAATCATTTGAGTGAGCATACTTCTAAAACACTTTTTTAGGTGAGCACACTTTTAAAACACCCGTTTAGGTGAGCATACTTCTAAAACACCCATTTGGGTGAGCATACTTTTGAAACAACCATTTAGTTAAGCATGCTTTTGAAACACCCATTTAGGTGAGCATGCTTTGAAACACCCCTTTGGGTAAGCATAAAATTTTACATGATGCATTATTTTCACAATAAGTTTCTTATATCCTTTCCAAATATTTTATTTTATAAAAATTTTTTTCCAGGTTTATCAATCACATAGGCACTAATATACCATTAATATGTATTTCTCATATTTCATCAAAAAAACATGTATAACATTTTCTTTAGTCAACATGGTATTTACACTCATTTCATATTATATTACATATCCCCCCTTCTTTCCCTTCTATAATTTTTTTCCCAATGTTGCACTACCCAGTGGATAAAATTATAAGCTTCCATTTTTGTCACATCCTTCATTGTGTAGTATCCAAAGAACATCATCTCAATCCCAAATCAATCCTTCAGTTCCTCTATATCTTCCACAAATATTTTTTAATAATGTTGAGCAAGGTGCAGCAAAAGTATTGTCATTGTTGTCAACACAGACATACAGATCAGTTGAAGCAGTGGACAGGAGTTCGGAGGTCAGTCAGATCATGTTCAGTGAAATTCTAAGAAAATAGAAGTGACCCAAATTCAAAAAATCAAAGAAAAAGACAAGTAAGAAAACTGTCGCGATATCGCGATAGGCTGAGAAGAAAGAAGGCAGAAATAAAAACGTCGCGATTTCGTGACATGGACAAGGAGAGAGAAGGCGCAAGCAAAATTGTCATGATTTCGTGACATGGATGAGGAGAGAGAAGGCACAAACAACACTGTCGCGATTTTGCGACATGTTGGAAGCAAAGAAGGCAAGTAAGAAAACTGTCACGATTTCACGACATGTTCGGAGAAGAAGCGCTTGCAAGGAAAACTGTCACGATTTCGTGACATGTTCGGAGAAGAAGCGCTTGCAAGGAAAACTATCACGATTTCATGACATGTTTGGAGAAGAAGCGCTTGCAAGGAAAATTGTCACGATTTCGTGACATGTTCGAAGAGAAGCGCTAGGGATGAAAAGTGTCACGATTTCGTGACAGGTTCGAATAGAAAGCGCCAAGGATGAAAAGTGTCACGATTTCATGACAGGTTCGAAGAGAAAGCGCCAAGGATGAAAAGTGTCACGATTTTGTGACATGTTCCAGTTTTGCGAGCCAAAGAAAAAAAATGCATAAGGCAAGAGAAGTGTCACGATTTCATGACATGTTCTATTTTTGCGGGCCAAAGATAGAAAAGGAATAACGCAAGAGAAGTGTCGCAATTTTGCGACATGTTCAGTTTTTGCGAGCCAAAGACAGAAAAGGCATAAGGCAAGAGAAGTGTCACGATTTAGTGCCATGTTCAGTTTTCACGGGCCAAATACAGAAAAGAGACAAGGTAGCGAAGATATCGCGATTTCATGACATGTTCCGATTTCACGGGTGAACGGCAGAAAAGGCACAAGGCAGAGAAAGATGTCGTAATTTCGTGACATGTTTTGTTTTCGCTAGAGCAAGCCAAGAAGAGTAGCGAGAGGGAAAATGTGTCACGATTTCGTGACATGTCTGGTTTTCGCGGGTGCAAGCGAAGAAGTGAACAAGGAGGCCGAGAATGTCACGATTTGGTGACATGTCTGGTTTTCGCGGGTGCAAGCGAAGAAGTGAACAAGGAGGCCGAGAATGTCATGATTTCGTGACATGCTATATTTTTGTGGGTAAAAGGCGAGAAGGGCAGAAAGAGACAGAAGTGTCACGATTTCACGATAGGTCGCAACAGCATGCTTACTGATAGTCAACTAAAAGCAGAATGACAGTTACAGGGGCAGTTGCAGAGAAAAATCATGCAGTGAAAATAAGTAGAGTTAACTGAAGTTAGTGTGGCAGTTATAGATAGAAATCATGCAGCTTTTTAGTAAAGTCAAAAAAGGAGAAATCTAACAGTCATATAAATAGAATCGAATATGCATGCATGAACAAAAAAGAACATGAACAGTCATGATCTAGAGGACGAACAATCATGGAAGAGGTATATGTTGCATGTAACGTATTTAATGAAATGCCCTCTCTAAATATGCAAAAGGAGTTACATTAAGAAATAGTTACGGGTTGCATGCATAAAAATGGAAGTTAAAAATAGAGAATAATATGTTATAAAAATAGGTCTATGTGAAGAATAATGTTGCTGCTGAATATGTGAAAGTGCTACCGAAAGAGGGTGAGAAGAGTGCTGTAAGAGAGCGATAGGATGAACAGTGAGTATTTATTGTATTTTGATAAATTGGAGACTAGTCAGGGTCTTGAAAAAGTGAATGCATTTTTATGTCAGTAATATATCTTTCAAAATAGGGATCCAAGTAGGTGCTTGGATAGGGGTTGGTGCTCCTTTCTATTGGTGCAGATAAATCAGGGGTTGGTGCTCCTTCCAGGTGGGTCTTTGGTAAACAGATTGTAAAATCGATGTTTTGTAAAGGCTATATTTGGACCGTAGTCCAAGCTGTCATTCTTGAGGAGTAGCCAAATTGGTGAACCTCGTTACATTGTGTGTTGTGGTGTGCTCTCTTGTGTTTATTGTTTTATCTATTTTCAAGTTTTGGTTGTTTCAGTTTTAAGAGTTGTAGATTAGATTTTTAGCAACACTAATTCACCCCCCCTCTCAGTGTCATTGTGAGAATATCAATTGGTATCAGAGCAAGGTTCCTAAACAAGCTTAATCAGCTAAGGTGATCTTGGAAGGAACACAATGGCGGGTAGTGAAGGATTTTCATCAAAAAAAGCTCCTTTTTTCAATGGAACTAATTACTCATTCTGGAGACTCAGGATGCAGACATATTTGAGTGCTATAGGATACGACATTTGGAAGTCAGTAGAAAGTGGATACACATTACCCACTACTCCTCCAACAGATGTTGCCAATAAGAAACTGTCTTAGAATAACTCCAAAGCAAAGAATGCAATAATGTGTGGGCTAGTATACAGTGAACTGATAAGGGTCATGAGTTGTAAATCAGCAAAAGACATATGGGACAAACTGAAAAGCATTCATGAAGGAGATAGCAAGATCAAGGAAGCCAAACTGCAAACTCATCGAGCTCAGTTCGAGGAATTACAAATGAATGATGAAGAGAACATAGAGACCTATATTCTAAGAGTCAATGGAGTCATTAATGCAATCAGAGGACTCGACGAAGAGATCAAATATGCAGTTGTCATGAAAAATGTACTAAGAACTCTTCACAAAAGATTTAATTCTAAAGTTTTTGCAATAGAAGAGGCTAAAGATCTAAACAATTTTAGCATGGACGAGATGCATGGTTCCTTTACTGCATACGAAATTAGAATAGGACAAACTAAGCCCATAGACAAAGAAGCTACTTTTAAAGCACACAAGAATACAAAAGCTGAACAAGAATCTGAGGCTGAAGAGACATCGGATGAAACGGAAGCCAACTTTGTTCAGAAACTTACAAAGGAAAAATGAAAATATAGAGGAAAGTTGTCGTTTAAGTGTTTCAATTATGGAGGGGTTGGTCACTTTGCAGCTAAGTGTCCAATGAATGAGAAAACCAAAAGTGATGAAGGGTCACACCAAGAAAGAAGTGACTGGAAGAAGAAACCAAATTTTAGAAAAAGCAATTTCAAAAAGAAAAGTTTCATATCCAAGAATGTCAACTCTTCTGAAGATAGCTCAGGTGAAGATTCTGAAGAAGAAATAGGTGAAGCTCTGTTCATGGCATTTGAAGAAGCAAAAATAGAAGAAAAACAGGAAGGTGATACAAAAAATAAGGATGAGGTTGAAGTTTATTTGGAAGGTGAGTTGGTTGCTGCACTTAAAGAGTTGAAGTCAAAAAGGAAAAATAATAATAAGGTCTCAAGAAAGCTTGAGGATGCGAATGACATTATAAATAGTTTGAAAGTACAGACAAAAGAATTTAAAAAAATGTCTGAAGAACTTGAAGTATAGTTAACCATGAGAATAGATGAGTGCAGCAAACTAGAAGAAGATATTATTGTTTTAAGAATGCGGCTAGAAGAAAAGAATCAAAAATTGAGCTGCTATCACAAACTTGAAGGAAGTTCTACAAAGCTTGAAAAGATTATAAATAGTCAGAGGACTACAGGCATCAAGTTTGGGTTGGGGTTTGTCAAAGGAGAATCATCAAGTGAATCAAAGGTCATAATTGTAGAACCAGTAAAGAAAGAGGATAAAATCAAGGTTGATCAAAGAAAAATGAATCTTGCAAAAGAAAGCAACAATGCCAGGCACGAGAAGACTATTGACAATGAGGGATTCACAAAAGTCATACATCAAAGGAGAATAAAATTTTTGGCTCCTACTACAAATTGGCAAAGACCAACTCCCAGGTTCAATCATTCCTTTTCTGGTTATTGTTTTAAATGCAATACTTACGGTCATAAGATTTTAGATTGCATTTATAATATAGGACAAAGAAATTTTACCAATAGAAATGTCTTTGCACCTTTGATGGATTATGCAGTAGAATGTTATAACTGTCATAACTTTGGTCACATTGCAAGAAATTGTAGAAGCACATATGCAGCAAATAAATATCAGGGAAGAAGAACTCAAACAAACATTTTAAGGCAAAATAGAAAATTCCCAGATAAACATGCACAGGCCACTGACAAAGAAAAGTCTAAACAAGTGACCAAAACTATAGTCAAATCAGAATGGAAAGAAAAAGAGCAACTCAAAGAAGAAAAGGAATCATTGATTGTATAGACAACATTCAAAGCACATAACAAATCTGCACCATGGATATTGGATAGTGGATGCTCCAGTCACATGACAAGAGATAAACAAAAATTTGAAAAGCTTTAGAAATATGAAGGAGGCTCAGTAAAGTTTGGAAATAATGATGGATCCAAGATAGTTGGCAAAGGATAAGTCAAGATAAATTATGGAAAGATCAGTTCCAAAGAAGTTCTGTTTGTGATTGGTTTGAAACACAACTTACTGAGTGTAAGTCAAATCTGTGACAGAGGTCATGAAGTCACTTTTAAGAAGCAGGGTTGTGAAGTCAAAAAAACACACAATGGAAAGCTAATAGCCACTGGATCGAGGACTTCTAGAAATCTATATACTCTCTCAAAAACTTCAGAAGGATCATGCTTGATTGGATAGGAAGATGAAAATTGGTTGTGGCACAAGAGGCTCGATCATATTAGCTTTGACAATCTGGTAAAAATAAGTTCAAAAAGAGCAGTAAGAGATATACCTACCATTGGCAAACCAGTAAATAACATCTGTGCTTCATGCCAAAAAGGGAAGCAAACCAGATCCACATTTAAAGCAAAGGAATATTTCACCAGCAAACCGTTAGAGCTGATACATACTGATTTATGTGGACCCATGAGAACACAAAGCATAAATGGTGACAAATATTTTATGTTGTTCATAGATGACTACTCCAGAATGACATGGGTATTATTTTTAAAGCTTAAATCAAATGCCTTTGAGATGTTCAAGATTTTTAAAAAGCAGGTTGAGAATCAGATTGGAAAAAGAATTAAATGCCTAAGATCAGACAGAGGAGGAGAGTTTATCTCAGAGGAGTTTGTAGAATACTGTCAAAAATATGGGATTAGAAGACAGTTTTCAACAACAAGGATACCTCAGCAGAATGGTGTTGTTGAAAGGAAGAACAGGACTGTACAATAAATGGCACGGACAATGTTGGTTGAGAACAAAATAGCTGACAGATTCTGGAAAGAGGCAGTACATACTATAGTTTACATTCAAAATAGGTGCATGCTAAGAACACATGAAAGCAAAACATCGTATGAACTGTGGTTCGGCAAGAAAGCAACAACAAGATACTTCAAAGTGTTTGGCAGCAAGTGTTATATCAAATGAACTGAAGATAATCTCGGTAAGTTTGAAGATAGAGCTGACGAAGGTATTTTTCTTGGTTACTCAACTAAAAGCAAAGCCTACACATGTTACAACAAGCGGCTAAAGAAAATTATTGAGAGTGCTAATGTTAAAGTTGATGAAGGTAGAGAAAGAGAAGCTACGTATCAAGAAAACTACCCCATTTATGAAGAAGTCATTGAAGGAGATGAAGAAATAAGAACAGAAGAAAATTAGAAAATTGACTTAGCTGATTTAAGAATTGATTCAGAAGAAGAAGAGAACAAGAAATTCAAAACAGGCAGCTGGCAAAAAAATCATCCCAAAGAACAGATTATTGGGGACCCAACTATTGGTATTCAGACAAGAAGAGCAGTAATAAGGAACTACTCTTTATTATCCAGCATTGAACCCAAAAATATTGCTGAAGCCAGCACAGATGAAAGTTGGATGAAGGCAATTAATGAAGAACTAGATTATATTGAGAAAAACAAAACCTGGGAATTAGTACCATGACCAGCAAATAAAAACATAATCGGTACTAAATGGATTTTTTGAAATAAATTAAATGAAGACGGACAGGTTGTCAGAAATAAGGCAAGATTGGTCTGTAAAGGCTATGCTCAGGTTGAAGGCATTGATTTTGAGGAAACATTTGCACCAGTAGCCAGACTAGAAGCAATCAAAATGTTTCTCGGCTTTAGCAGTCCATAAAAACTTCAAAGTATATCAAATGGACGTAAAATCAGCATTTTTGAATGGAAATCTGGAAGAAGAGGTTTACATTGAACAGCTAGATGGCTTTCAACTCGGTGACAATCCCGATTTTGTTTGTAGGTTAAAGAAAGCGTTGTATGGTCTAAAATAGGCACCCAGAGCATGGTATGCAAGGTTGGATAACTATCTTATTAAACAAGGGTTCAAGAAAGGTTTGGTGGACAGCAATCTGTATGTTAAAATAGAAAATGGCAATCTTATTGTCCTTGTTGTTTATGTAGATGATATCATTTTTAGCAGAAGTCATGATAAATCTTGTAGAGACAGCAAATAAAATGAAGACTAAATTTGAGATGTCAATGATTGGTGAACTTTCTTATTTCCTCGAGCTACAAGTCAATCAAAGTGAAAAGGGCATTTTTATCTCTCAAGTTAAATATGTGAAAGAAATGCTAAAAAAGTTCACAATGGATGATAGTAAACCTGTTAGCACTCCCATGACAACAGGTTGCAAGTTGAGCAAGGATGAAAAATCTCCAGATGTAGATCAAACCATGTACAAGTCTATGATTGGAAGCCTCATTGTATTTGACGACCACTAGACTAGATATATTACGGGCGGTATGCATGGTAGCAAGATTTCGGGCTAGTCCCAAAGAGACTCATGTGACAAGCTGTAAAGAGGATTTTTAGGTACCTCAAGGGTACTATGGAATATGGGTTGTGGTACCCAAAAGGTAAGGACTTCACTCTTATTGCATATTCTGATGTAGATTGGGCAGGATGTATTGATGACAGAAAGAGTACTAGTGGAGGAGCATTTTATCTTGGAGACAGACTGGTAGCATGGCACAGAAAGAAACAAGAATCAGTCTCTTTATCCACAACAGAGGCAGAATATATTGCAGCAACAACATGTTGTACACAGATATTATGGATGAGACAAACACTAAAAGATCTTGGTATTCACTTCAAAGAGCCAATTTCAATAAAATGTGATAACATCAGTGCTATAAACATAGCAAAGAATCCGGTTATGCATTCTCGAACCAAACATATTGCAATCTGGTATCACTTCTTGAAGGATAAAGTTGTAGAAGGTGAGGTCAAATTAGAATTTGTTTCGACTACAGAGCAAGTAGCAGATATATTCACAAAACCGTTACCAAAGGAAGTTTTTGAGTATCTTCGGAGTAAGTTGGGAGTAGTCACATTTCACAAGAACTGACTATAAACTGGGATCACATTCTCAGGGGGAGTATTTATACCTATGTTTATAGTTTTGCTTATATTCATGATTTTTGCTAACTATAACAATGTGTATCTGAGAATGTTGTGTATAGACTTAGGGGGAGTCTGCAGCAGCCCTTTGGTATTATTGTCAAAGGGGGAGAAGAATTATAGAAGAGTGCATGAGTGTTGCCAACAATTCCAAAGGGGGAGATTGTTGAGCAAGGTGCAGCAAAAGTATTGTCATTATTGTCAACACAGACAGACAGATCAGTTGAAGTAGTGGATAGGAGTTCAGAGGTCAGTCAGATCATGTTCAGTGAAATTCTAGGAAAACAAAAGTGACCCAGATTCAGAAAATCAAAGAAAAAGACAAGAAAATTGTCGCGATATCATGACATGTTTTCTGTTGCGATATCGTGACAGGTTCAGAAGAAAGAAGGCAGAAAGAAAAACGTTGTGATTTTGTGACATGGACGAGGAGAGATAAGGCACAAGCAAAATTGTCACGATTTCACGACATGGACAAGGAGATAGAAGGCGCAAACAACACTGTCGTGATTTTGTGACATGTTGGAAGCAAAGAAGGCAAGTAAGAAAATTGTCATGATTTCACGACATGTTCGGAGAAGAAGTTCTTGCAAGGAAAACTGTCACGATTTTGTGACATGTTCGGAGAAGAAGCGCTTGCAAGGAAAACTATCGTGATTTCATGACATGTTTGGAGAAGAAGCGCTTGCAAGGAAAATTGTCGCGATTTCGCGACATGTTCGGAGAAGAAGCGCTAAGGATGAAAAGTGTTGCGATTTCATGACAGGTTCGAAGAGAAAGCGCCAAGGATGAAAAGTGTCACGATTTTACGATAGGTTCGAAGAGAAAGCGCCAAGGATGAAAAGTGTCACGATTTCATGACATGTTTCGATTTCGTGGGCCAAAGATAGAAAAGGCATAAGGCAAGAGAAGTGTCACGATTTTGTGACATGTTCCGTTTTCATGGGCCAAAGATAGAAAAGGCATAAGGCAAGAGAAGTGTCGCGATTTCGTGACATGTTCCGTTTTCACGGGCCAAAGACAGAAAAGGCATAAGGCAAGAGAAGTGTCACGATTTTGTGACATGTTCAGTTTTTGCGAGCCAAAGACAGAAAAGAGACAAGGCAGCGAAGATGTCATGATTTTGTGACATGTTCTGGTTTCGCGGGCAAACGGCAGAAAAGGCACAAGGCAGAGAAATATGTCGTGATTTCACGACATGTTTTGTTTTCGCTAGAGCAATCCAAGAAGAGTAGCGAGATGGCGAATGTGTAACAATTTCGTGACATGTCTGGTTTTCGCGGTTGCAAGCGAAGAAGTGAACAAGGAGGTCGAGAATGTCACAATTTCGTGACATGTCTGGTTTTCGCGGGTGCAAGCGAAGAACTGAACACGGAGGCCGATAATGTCACGATTTTGTGACATGCTGTATTTTCACGGGTAAAAGGCGAGAAGGGCAGAAAGAGACATAATGTCACGATTTCATGACAGGTCGCAACAACACACTTACTGACAGTCAACTTAAAGCAAAACGATAGTTACAGGGGCAGTTGCAGAGAAAAATCATGCAGTGAAAATAAGTAGAGTTAACTGAAGTTAGTGCGGTAGTTATAGATAGAAATCATGCAGCTTTTTAGTAAAGTCGAAATAGGGATCCAAGTAGGTGCTTGGATAGGGGTTGGTGCTCCTTTCTATTGGTGCAAATAAATCAGGGGTTGGTGCTCCTTCCAGTGGGTGCTGGTAAATAGATTTTAAAATCGATGTTTTGTAAATGCTATATTTGGACCGTAGTCCAAGCTGTCATTCTTGAGGAGTAGCCAAATTGGTGAACCTCGTTACATTGTGTGTTGTGGTGTGCTCTCTTGTGTTTATTGTTTTATCTATTTTCAAGTTTTGGTTGTTTCAGTTTTAAGAGTTGTAGATCAAATTTTTAGCAACACTAATTCACCCCCCCTCTCAGTGTCATTGTGAGAATATCAATTAGTATCAGAGCAAGGTTCCTAAACAAGCTTAATCAGCTAAGGTGATCTTGGAAGGAACACAATGGCGGGTAGTGAATGATTTTCATCAAACAAAGCTCCTTTGTTCAATGGAACTAATTACTCATTCTAGAGACTCAGGATGCAGACATATCTGAGTGCTATAGGATATGACATTTGGAAGTCAGTAGAAAGTGGATACACAGCACCCACTACTCCTCCAACAGATGTTGCCAATAAGAAATTGTCTGAGAATAACTCCAAAGCAAAGAATGCAATAATGTGTGGGCTAGTATACAGTGAATTGATAAGGGTCATGAGTTGTAAATCAACAAAAGACATATGGGACAAACTGAAAAGCATGCATGAAGGAGATAGCAAGATCAAGGAAGCCAAACTGTAAACTCATCGAGCTCAGTTCAAGGCATTACAAATGAATGACGAAGAGAACATAGAGACCTATATGCTAAGATTCAATGGAGTCATTAATGCAATCATAGGACTCGACGAAGAGATCAAAGATGCGATTGTCATGAAAAAGGTACTTAGAACTCTTCACAAAAGATTTAATTCTAAAGTTTCTGCAATAGAAGAGGCTAAAGATCTAAACAATTTTAGCATGGACGAGATGCATGGTTCCTTGACTGCATACGAAATTAGAATAGGACAAACTAAGCCCATAGACAAAGAAGATGCTTTTAAAGCACACAAGAATACAAAAGCTGAACAAGAATCTGAGGCTGAAGAGACATCGGATGAAACAGAAGCCAACTTTGCTCATAAACTTACAAAGGAAAAATGAAAATATAGAGGAAAGTTGTCGTTTAAGTGTTTCAATTATGGAGGGGTCGGTCACTTTGCAGCTAAGTGTCCAATGAATGAGAAAACCAAAAGTGATGAAGGTTCACACCAAGAAAGAATTGACTGGAAGAAGAAACCAAATTTTAGAAAAAACAATTTCAAAAAGAAAAGTTTCATATCCAAGAATGTCAGCTCTTCTGAAGATAGCTCAGGTGAAGATTTTGAAGAAGAAATAGGTGAAGCTCTGTTCATGGCATTTGAAGAAGCAAAAATAGAAGAAAAACAGGAAGGTGATACAAAAAATAAGGATGAGGTTGAAGTTTATTTGGAAGGTGAGTTGGTTGCTGCACTTAAAGAGTTGAAGTCAAAAAGGAAAAATAATAATAAGGTCTCAAGAAAGCTTGAGGATGCGAATGACATTATAAATAGTTTGAAAGTACAGACAAAAGAATTTAAGAAAATGTCTGAAGAACTTGAATTATAGTTAACCATGAGAATAGATGAGTGCAGCAAACTAGAAGAAGATATTATTGTTTTAAGAATGCGGCTAGAAGAAAAGAATCAAAAATTGAGCTGCTATCACAAACTTGAAGGAAGTTCTGCAAAGCTTGAAAAGATTATAAATAGTCAGAGGACTACAGACATCAAGTTTGGGTTGGGGTTTGTCAAAGGAGAATCATCAAGTGAATCAAAGGTCATAATTGTAGAACCAGTAAAGAAAGAGGATAAAATCAAGGTTGATCAAAGAAAAATGAATCTTGCAAAAGAAAGCAACAATGCCAGGCACGAGAATACTGTTGACAATGAGGGATTCACAAAAGTCATACATCAAAGGAGAAGAAAATTTGTGGCTCCTACTACAAATTGGCAAAGACCAACTCCCAGGTTCAATCATTCCTTTTCTGGTTATTGTTTTAAATGCAATACTTACGGTCATAAGATTTTAGACTGCATTTATAATATAGGACAAAGAAATTTTACCAGTAGAAATGTCTTTGCACCTTTGATGGATTATGCAGTAGAATGTTATAACTGTCATAACTTTGGTCACATTGCAAAAAACTATAGAAGCACATATGCAGCAAATAAATATCAAGGAAGAACTCAACCAAACAGTTTAAGGCAAAATAGAAAATTCCCAGATAAACATGCACAGGCCACTGACAAAGAAAATTCTAAACAAGTTACCAAAACTATAGTCAAATCAGAATGGAAAGAAAAAGAGCAACTCAAAGAAGAAAAGGAATCATTGATTATACAGACAGCATTCAAAGTACATAACAAATCTGCACCATGGATATTGGATAGTGGATGCTCTAGTCACATGACAAGAGATAAACCAAAATTTGAAAAGCTTTAGAAATATGAAGGGGGCTCAGTAAAGTTTGGAAATAATGATGGAGCCAAGATAGTTGGCAAAGGATCAGTCAAGATAAATTATGGAAAGATCAGTTCCAAAGAAGTTTTGTTTGTGATTGGTTTGAAACACAACTTACTGAGTGTAAGTCAAATCTGTGACAGAGGTCATGAAGTCACTTTTAAGAAGCAGGGTTGTGAAGTCAAAAAAGCACACAGTGGAAAGCTAATAGCCACTGGATCGAGGACTTCTAGAAATCTATATACTCTCTCAAAAACTTCAAAAGGATCATGCTTGATTGGATAGGAAGATGAAAATTGGTTGTGGCACAAGAGGCTCGATCATATTAGCTTTGACAATATGGTAAAAATAAGTTCAAAAAGAGCAGTAAGAGATATACCTACCATTGGCAAACCAGTAAATAGCATATGTGCTTCATGCCAAAAAGGGAAGCAAACCAGATCCACATTTAAAGCAAAGAAATATTTCACCAGCAAACCGTTAGAGCTGATACATACTTATTTATGTGGACCCATGAGAACACAAAGCATAAATGGTGACAAATATTTTATGCTATTCATAGATGACTACTCCAGAATGACATGGGTATTATTTTTAAAGCTTAAATCAAATGCCTTTGAGATGTTCAAGATTTTTAAAAATTAGGTTGAGAATCAGATTGGAAAAAGAATTAAATGCCTAAGATCAGACAGAGGAGGAGAGTTTATCTCAGAGGAGTTTGCAGAATACTGTCAAAAATATGGGATTAGAAGACAGTTTTCAACAACAAGGACACCTCAGCAGAATGGTGTTGTTGAAAGGAAGAACAAGACTGTGCAATAAATGGCACGGACAATGTTGGTTGAGAACAAAATAGCCGACAGATTCTGGAAAGAGGCAGTACATACTACAGTTTACATTCAAAATAGGTGCATGCTAAGAACACATGAAAGCAAAACATCGTATGAACTGTGGTTCGGCAGGAAAGCAACAACAAGATACTTCAAAGTGTTTGGCAGCAAGTGTTATATCAAACGAACTGAAGATAATCTCGGTAAGTTTGAAGATAGAGCTGACGAAGGTATTTTTCTCGGTTACTCAACTAAAAGCAAAGCCTACACATGTTACAACAAGCGGCTAAAGAAAATTATTGAGAGTGCTAATGTTAAAGTTGATGAAGGTAGAGAAAGAGAAGCTACGTATTAAGAAAACTACCCCATTTATGAATAAGTCATTGAAGGAGATGAAGAAATAAGAACAAAAGAAAATTAGAAAATTGACTCAGCTGATTTAAGAATTGATTCAAAAGAAGAAGAGAACAAGAAATTCAAAACAGGCAGCTGGTAGAAAAATCATCCCAAAGAACAGATTATTGGGGACCCAACTATTGGTATTCAGACAAGAAGAGCAGTAATAAGGAACTACTCTTTATTATCCAGCATTGAACCCAAAAATATTGTTGAAGCCGGCACAGATGAAAGTTAGATGAAGGCAATTAATGAAGAACTAGATTAGATTGAGAAAAACAAAACCTGGGAATTAGTACCACGACCAACAAATAAAAACATAATCGGTACTAAATGGATTTTTTGAAATAAATTAAATGAAGACGGACAGGTTGTCAGAAATAAGGCAAGATTGGTCTGTAAAGTCTATGCTCAAGTTGAAGGCATTGATTTTGAGGAAACATTTGCACCAGTTGCCAGACTAGAAGCAATCAAAATGTTTCTGGCTTTAGCAGTCCATAAAAACTTCAAAGTATATTAAATGGACGTAAAATCAGCATTTCTGAATGAAAATCTGGAAGAAGAGGTTTACATTGAACAGCTAGATGGCTTTCAACTCGGTGACAATCCTGATTTTGTTTGCAGGTTAAAGAAAGCGTTGTATGGTCTAAAGCAGGCACCCAGAGCATTGTATGCAAGGCTGGATAACTATCTTATTAAACAAGGGTTCAAGAAAGGTTTGGTGGACAACAATCTGTATGTTAAAATAGAAAATGGCAATCTTATTGTTCTTGTTGTTTATGTGGATGATATCATTTTTAGCAGAAGTCATGATAAATCTTGTAGAGACAGCAAATAAAATGAAGACTAAATTTGAGATGTCAATGATTGGTGAACTTTCTTATTTCCTCGGACTGCAAGTCAATCAAAGTGAAAAGGGCATTTTTATCTCTCAAGTTAAATATGTGAAAGAAATGCTAAAAAAGTTCACAATGGATAATAGTAAACCTGTTAGCACTCCCATGACAACAGGTTGCAAGTTGAGCAAGGATGAAAAATCTCCAGATGTAGATCAAACCATGTACAAGTCTATGATTGGAAGCCTACTGTATTTGACAGCCACTAGACCAGATATATTACAGGCAATATGCATGGTAGCAAGATTTCAAGCTAGTCCCAAAGAGACTCATGTGACAAGCTATAAAGAGGATTTTTAGGTACCTCAAGGGTACTATGGAATATGGGTTGTGGTACCCAAAAGGTAAGGACTTCACTCTTATTGCATATTCTGATGCAAATTGGGCAGGATGTATTGATGACAGAAAGAGTACTAGTGGAGGAGCATTTTATCTTGGAGACAGACTGGTAGCATGGCACATCAAGAAACAAGAATCAGTCTCTTTATCCATAGCAGAGGCAGAATATATTGCAGCAAAAACATGTCGTACACAGATATTATGGATGAGACAAACACTGAAAGATCTTGGTATTCACTTCAAAGAGCCAATTTCAGTAAAATGTGATAACATCAGTGCTATAAACATAGCAAAGAATCCGGTTATGCATTCTCGAACCAGACATATTGCAATCTGGTATCACTTCTTGAAGGATAAAGTTGTAGAAGGTGAGGTCAAATTAGACTTTGTTCCGACTACAGAGAAAGTAGCAGATATATTCACAAAACCGTTACCAAAGGAAGTTTTTGAGTATCTTCGGAGTAAGTTGGGAGTAGTCACATTTCACAAGAACTGACTATAAACTGGGATCACATTCTCAGGGGGAGTATTTATACCTATGTTTATAGTTTTGCTTATATTCATGATTTTTGCTAACTATAACAATGTTTACCTGAGAATGTTGTGTATAGACTCAAGGGGAGTCTGCAGCAGCCCTTTGGTATTATTGTCAAAGGGGGAGAAGAATTACAGAAGAGTGCATGAGTGTTGCCAACAATTCCAAAGGGGGAGATTGTTGAGCAAGGTGCAACAAAAGTATTGTCATTATTGTCAACACAGACAGACAGATCAGTTGAAGTAGTGGATAGGAGTTCAGAGGTCAGTCAGATCATGTTCAGTGAAATTCTAGGAAAACAAAAGTGACCCAGATTCAGAAAATCAAAGAAAAAGACAAGTAAGAAAACTGTCGCGATATCACGACATGTTTTCTGTCGCGATATCGTGATAGGTTGAGAAGAAAGAAGGCAAAAAGAAAAACGTCGTGATTTTGTGACATGGACGAGGAGAGAGAAGGCACAAGCAAAATTGTCACGATTTCGTGACATGGACAAGGAGAGAGAAGGCGCAAACAACACTGTCGTGATTTCGTGACATGTTGGAAGAAAAGAAGGCAAGTAAGAAAATTGTCATGATTTCACGACATGTTCGGAGAAGAAGTGCTTGCAAGGAAAACTGTCGCAATTTTGTGACATGTTCGGAGAAGAAGCGCTTGCAAGGAAAACTGTCGTGATTTCATGACATGTTTGGAGAAGAAGCGCTTGCAAGGAAAATTGTCGCGATTTCATGACATGTTCGAAGAAGAAGCGCTAAGGATGAAAAGTGTTGCGATTTCATGACAGGTTCGAAGAGAAAGCGCCAAGGATGAAAAGTGTCACGATTTTACGATAGGTTCGAAGAGAAAGCGCCAAGGATGAAAAGTGTCACGATTTCACGACATGTTTCGATTTCGTGGGCCAAAGATAGAAAAGGCATAAGGCAAGAGAAGTGTCATGATTTTGTGACATGTTCTGTTTTCATGGGCCAAATATAGAAAAGGCATAAGGCAAGAGAAGTGTCGCAATTTCGCAACATGTTCAGTTTTCACGGGCCAAAGACAGAAAAGGCATAAGGCAAGAGAAGTGTCACGATTTCGTGACATGTTCAGTTTTTGCGGGCCAAAGACAGAAAAGAGACAAGGTAGCGAAGATGTCATGATTTTGTGACATGTTCCGGTTTCGCGGGCAAACGGCAGAAAAGGCACAAGGCAGAGAAATATGTCATGATTTCACGACATGTTTTGTTTTCGCTAGAGCAATCCAAGAAGAGTAGCGATATGGCGAATGTGTAACAATTTCATGACATGTCTGGTTTTCGTAGTTGCAAGCGAAGAAGTGAACAAGGAGGTCGAGAATGTCACAATTTCGTGACATGTCTGGTTTTCGCGGGTGCAAGCGAAGAACTGAACATGGAGGCCGAGAATGTCGCAATTTTGTGACATGTTGTATTTTCACGGGTAAAAGACGAGAAGGGCAGAAAGAGACAGAATGTCACGATTTCACGACAGGTCGCAACAACACGCTTACTGACAGTCAACTGAAAGCAAAACGATAGTTACAGGGGCAGTTGCAGAGAAAAATCATGCAGTGAAAATAAGTAGAGTTAACTGAAGTTAGTGCGGTAGTTATAGATAGAAATCATGCAGATTTTTAGTTATAGATAGAATCGAATATGCATGCATGAACAGAAAAGAACATGAACAGTCATGACCGAGAGGACGAATAGTCATGGAAGAGGTATATGTTGCATGTAATGTATTTAATGAAATGCCCTCTCTAAATACGCAAAAGGAGTTACATTAAGAAATAGTTACGGGTTGCATGCGTAAAAATGGAAGTTAAAAATAGAGAATAATATGTTATAAAAATAGGTCTGCGTGAAGAATAATGTTGCTACTGAATATGTGAAAGTGCTACTGAAAGAGGGTGAGAAGAGTGTTGTAAGAGAGCGACAGGCTGAGCAGTGAGTATTTACTGTATTTTGATAAATTGGAGACCAGTCAGGGTCTTGAAAAAGTGAAGGCATTTGTATGTCAGTAATATATCTTTCAAAACAGGGATCCAAGTAGGTGCTTGGATAGGGGTTGGTGCTCCTTTCTGTTGGTGCAGATAAATCAGGGGTTGGTGCTCCTTCCAATGGGTGCTGGTAAACGGATTGTAAAATTGGTGTTTTGCAAAGGCTAGATTTGGACCGTAGTCCAAGCAGTCATTCTTGAGGAGTAGCCAAATTGGTGAACCTCGTTACATTGTGTGTTGTGGTGTGCTCTCTTGTGTTTATTGTTTTATCTGTTTTCAAGTTCTAGTTGTTTCAGTTTTAAGAGTTGCAGATTAGATTTTTAGCAACACTGATTCACCCCCCCTCTCATTGTTATTGTGAGAATATCAAATAATCTAGAACTAGGTGCCATAACAATGGAAACTAAGATTTTATCTCTATCCATACCACCAATTTTTCCCATGGGCTTTCTACCAACCATGATGTCATTATCTACATTGCTACCTACTTTGGGACTAAAATTGGTTGCCTTCATCATATTACCACTAAAAACTCATCAAAACTCTTTGTGCTCCCCTTCAAGACTTATCCTATCTTGATAGTCACCACTCACAGTTGTTGCAAATGTTGTTAGATCACTTCTTCCATGTGTTTTCTACAATTATCATCCCTCACAATAACATTACAATATTTTAATATATCCTTTGGATTATGGTGCTCCACTTGTATCAATAATCCCTCTATTCTCTCATGCATTGTATAGATCTCTACAAGTCTTGCCCTGCTCACCTCCATTTGCATTACTGATAGGAATGCTCATAGCTTTACATCCCCCACCCTAGGGTTTGGCATCTAGTTTGTCTTCCTTGACATTGCATAATTATGCAAATACAACTCACATAGTAGGTCTTGCTATTGTGAAGTACTCAAGTAATATACATATCAAAATTCTTTTGGATTTTCTCACTTCCATGGCATCCTAGAGATGAGTGTACTTATTTTATATAAGATATATTATTCCTGCAACACCAAACAATATAGTTGTGTCAGTCACCTACATTCCAACACATCAAATATCAAATCTCCCATGATCATAATCCACTCTTGCATTTCCTTCAAGCTTGTTTGTAGACCTTTTACCTCTTGTTTTTTTCCTTACCTTTCTTCATCAACTCTCTTTGTTCTATTCACAACTATAATATATGTTCTTTTTGTTCCCACCAATGATTTTTCCATATCATCTCTTTTAGTTTTAGTATCTCCTTATGTTGTTCCTATGTTATCCATGTTTTTCCAATCACTTCCCCCATCCTCTCTCCACTTTTTCATGTCTTTATGGGATCTATATTTATATTCTTCCCTTCATATTTTATGCTTATCAAATTTTCTTCATATTCTTCATCTGATAGGATGGTATCACCACTCAAGGAAAAATGGATGACTCACTACATAAATAGTCCACCAAGATCTATTTTCCCCTTATTCCATATTTGGTCCATTTAATTCATTCCTTACCCTCTTCTCCCTTCTTCTCTAATTCTTCCCTCTCTTTCATCATCTCTTTTGACCTCTCTGGCATACCTATGACCTCATCTATCCTCGTTATGCTTTGTTCATTATTACTCATCTCCATCATATGCAATATTTGATTCACCTTTGTACTCTATTCCATATCTTAGAGTGATAGGAGAATCTCTACTTTTCATATTATGTCATATTCTCCTAATGCTTATACTTCTTCCATTTCTTGTATCCCTTCAACATCACACACCATCATAATTGGTTCCACCCTTTGACCTTGATCTATTGTTCATATTTTTGGGTCCATATTTAATATTTCTCTTTGCACCAACTTTGATTGCTTGGACCCTGTTTCATCCTCTAAGGCATCGAAACATTTTTTGAACTCTAAGCTATCGGACACCTTTTCACTTTTTATGCTCTAAAATCCATCACTTACCTCATTAGCCCCCCTCTAACCTCCCATGGCTTAGAGTTTCCACCCATATTTCCAAAAATTCCATTGAACTATCTTACACCTCTCTCTTTGGCTCTCTTACTCCAACATTCCTTCATTCCATCTCTAGACTTATTTTCAACAATGTGTTCATTATCTCTTCATGCCTTCCCTTGACCATTCTTCTTAGCTAGTACACTTCCTTTTCTTTCCTCTTTTCCACTTTTATTTATAGCTTTACCACCTACACCCATATTCCTACCACATATTCTTCTAATGCTCCAAGTTGTTGATGATGTGCTTACCATTCTTGTTGCATTTTTCTCGTTGCCATTATTAACTCATTCTACTCCTTTTCTATCACCCTTTCTATTATTCTAACCGTCTACTTTGTTTCATGTATGACTCTTCTTCTAACCTCATTGAATTCCTTCTCTTGCTTGTATTGTCTTGATATAGGTGATCACTCCATTATCATTTTCATGATGGGCTACTCATTAACACTTGTAGACCTCCTCTTCATTGCCCTAAATCTACTCTTGCATCTGCATACAATAATACCATTAGCCTGTGATGTGCTAGTCCTCTATTGTCATTGTAGCATTAATATTTCTCACACATAGATTCCAAATACCATGTTATGTAATACAAGATACTCATAATATACCCATTGCTTTCCCTCCCCTTATTAAAATGCATCAACAATCTTAAATGGTGCCCTACCAACACCAAAAATTTATTGATATTTGCCAACAACTTTAGAAAAAAGATGACTACAACATTGTAAGGGTATGGTATAGATACCCTATAGATCCCTCCATATACCATGCAGATGTTTTGTACCTACACACCAAACAAAATTTCTAACCCCTACACTAGGTTTAGTGGTGGCTCCCAAAAATGTTCTTCCCCACCTTCTAGTAACACTGAAACCTTAGCAACCACTTCTTGCTTTACAATGATTTTTACTCGTTAAACCCTAATACACCTATTTTTTAGATTTGTTGTAAATTATTTTGCAGTACAATTTTGATATTGCCTAAGCCTCTAGTAGAACTCCCAAAAACCCTCCAATTCAAATATCCTTTGCACCTTTGAATATTTTTCTAGCTCTATTATATTATTTGGTTCCTATCAATGGGTTTTCTTCCCTTGGGTTTTTATAATTACTGGTTCTTCATGCATTTCCTTACTTTAGTCTCTTGCCTCTAAGAACCCCATGCTCCTCATTATCTTTCCTCTTGTCATCATCTCTTACTACCTTCATTGTCTTCCCTTAGGAATTTTTCTCCCCTCTTCCCCTATTTATTCTCCTTTTAAAATACCTCATAACCCCACTCTCTCTCTTGATCCTCATGTCACTCTCCTACTCGCTTGATGATCATAACCATCCATATATCTTTTGATTTGTCCTATCTACTTGCCTCTTTAGACTTTGTGTTACTCCTAATCCCAAACCTAATTGCACTCCATCTTAACCATTAATAATTACTCCAATATATTCTTATTTTTCATAATGATTTGCCCTTTTAATTTTTATTTTTTTATCCCCTTTTATCTATATTCCCTCCCACTACTAATATGTTTCTCTTCATACACCTAGTTTTTAATTTTTCATTACCCATACATTCATTATTCCTAATTTCCAAAAAATTTACATAGCATCCCATAACATTAAACATCCTTTTCTAATTAAACTAATAAACAAACCAAAACATCACACCTTTCACATATTAGTGATTCCATATCACTTTTCAATACATACTACCAAAAAGCACATGTTTACATCTTTCACATCAATATTGTTCCATTACACTGACTAGTACTTGTCTTTTACCCATTCATTAAAGTCATACAAAAGTCCCTATCCCACCTTGTCCCTCCCCAAAAAAATAATTTTATCCTATAAAGTAGTCAAAATTATCCCTAATTTCCTATTCTATCACCACCAATTGTCCTCGATAATCACATATTAGATACCACAACAATGAATATAAAAATCTTAATTCAATAAAATTGGTTTTATGATCCCTTAGCCATTGGACCAACCACCATATATTAGTTATGGCTAACATTGGCTCCCATAAAAGTGGCATCCATAGATTCCAAATACACCTCACCCACCTTCCATCTAGTGCACCTTGTTCAAAATTTCCTATTACCTCTTCATCTCTTTGCACACAACTACCATACCTCCAAAATTTTCTCTTGGCATTACTTACTTACCTATAAATCCTTTAAATTAACTCGTATCACCTTTGGATACATTTTTTCTGCCCACACCATGAGTCCAAAACTATCTTTTTTCTATTAATACTCATTTCTTTGGCATCCTACCTCTACCTCTACAACTATTATTTATAAAAATCCTCTCAGTTAGAAATCACCTACATATGAATTGGTGTTCCATTCCATATCATTGGGGACTACCATGCTATGCACATACATCTTGCATAGGAGATCCTAGTGCTCGAACACACTATTGAAAAACAACCCACATAATTGTTTGGGTGTATCCACATTGTAACTAGAATCTGATACCACCTTTGGATATTTTTGTATATTTGGAAACCTCACAAACACATAGTGGAGGGTATTCATTGGAACCCCTACTTCCACACTTTGATATCCTCTTTCCAAAGGAGACCCCAAAGATATGTAAATATTCAACACAAGTAGGTTCTACTTCATGCACTATATCAAGGTGTCTAAGTGTGTTACTAATGTTATGCATAATGGTGTTTAATGATTTTATTTAACAAACACCTACAATTTTAGATTGGTAATATAACTCTTTATCGAGCCTTAATCAAGATAAAAGTTGTTCAAAATTAGGTTAAATATCATCTAAAATGTATGCTAAGTATAAACAAATAAAATTAAAGAATACAAGAAATGCCCTAGTATGATTTTGAGTTCGAATGATGAACTATGCTAAAGGAGTGAAGCCTTCTCCTCCTATTTTATCCTTGATATGAATATTAATATTCTAGGTTCCTTAGCTCAATCGGTGCACATGTACCTAAAACATTTTTTTAATTGAAAAGGAAATAAGAGAGTGGCCCCGAAATCTTGTGATATTTTTTTAAACCACTGCTAACTTGTGAATGGTTCCTCAACTCCTATTTGAGTTACACCTTATCCTACTAATTCAAGGTGTAAGGATTCACAAGATACTTGGCTATTCTATTCACACAACTTCTTCCAGGTTTATGAGATATTAGTTATTGCATCCTTGCAACTCCTTCTAAGGCTCATATTTACTTGGTTATTGCATCCACACAACTCCTTCTAGAATTAGGGTTTTATTAAGTTTTTTATTTACAAGAATAATACTAAGCATCATTTTCAAGGTAATCAAGAGATAATGCATAAAACAATTTAGCCTAAAATAAAATTATATGATTTTGATTTCTTGCCTAAGTGTTTGTAAAAAATAAAGGATTTAGACTACTCAAAGATTATTTTATTTTTGTCCAAGATAGATGTGATTTAAAAGAAGAATTTGAGCTAATCTAATATTCTTTTATTGACCAAAATAAGTGTGAATTTAGGCAAACAAACTTTGAAACTAGAGATAAAAAAGTAGAAATGTAAGAAAAATATGGATCAGGGAGATGCCAAGTGGTAAGGTTACATTTTTTGGAGCCTGAGCAAATTTTCCACTTTGTCAAATTTGCCACTGGAAAATTTGCTACTAACTAGAGATTTTGAAAACCTATAAAATACACACAAAAAAATTAGGTTTATCTCATTTGGGAGATTTTTTTGAGTGTTGTGAGTTGATTTTCTATATTCCTAACTGATCAGACCCCTTGTTAATGCAAAAATGAATATGAATGAGCCTCCTTATGGAATGGATGTAGGGCCTATAAAATTCACAAATGAGTGTAAAATTTGATAGAGTAGAAAATTTACTCTATGTATTCCAAAGAATCAAATTCACCAGTCATTGTAGGGAATGACAAATTTGTCTTCAAATAGGGTTGAATGAGTCTCGAGTTGGATTTTGGGACTATTTTTTATCAATTTCAAGGTGCAATGTGGGGGGAAATATGGAGTGGAATATTTCCAAGTATATCACCTACAAATTTCTAAAATGAAGCTATGCAAATACTAATTTGAGAAGGTAAATTAAATGTACATGGAAGAAGACGGACGGTCCCTAAAAATGACTAAGATTAGATTTTCTAGGAACATGAATGATCTAGAAATATATGAAAAAGGATAAGTAAGGGATTGCAAAATCCTATTCAATATTAAGCTAAAGCAACACAATGTAAACGTAATGAAGATACTAAATGAAAATGTATATGTTGCTACTATAAACTTTAAGAAAATCTACAACAGGGAAAAGGGAAAGAGCATGAAAATGATGAAATGCTTATGGTAGGATGAGCAAGACAATTCTAGTCTTATATCAATACCAAAGGAAGATCAAGGAAGGATTCCTTGATATTAAAATGAAGTCAATATAAAATGCATGGAAGAAGATGAGATTAGAAAAGTAAATTATGCATATAATCTTGCATGTAATGAAAAGACAATATGAAATATACTACAAGTGAAGTAATGCTTATAAATAGTGATGGATTAGAAATCAAAGTGCATGAAAAGATAAGGAAATATAGTTATTATGCTTTTCATGAAGAGAAATATGCTTATGAATAAAATAAACTATAACAAATGAAGAAACATGGAAGTAAATGGCATAAAAGTATATGTTAGAATATATTAATGACTGTAAATGAAAGAGACAAATGCAAATAAACTTGAAATGACCTACAAAGAAGATGTTAGAAGCATGAGATGAAATAGAAAAAATGACTATATGTGGAAATAAATAAGTTAGCAAGGCCTAGAAAGAGAAGAGAGCATGCATGAAAGAGAATAAGAATATGAAAGGAAAGAGGAGATAGGAATGATACAACCTAACAAGAACTCCTCCTTATACCAAAGACACTCTCCTTGCCTTGCTTGACTTACCTCCAAGATAGCTTGATGAAGATGCCAAAATGAGAAGATGAAGAATGCAAATGAAGAGAAATGACAAGAGAATTTTTACAAAGTATTCCTAGCTCAAAATTGCTTATTAGAATACTTGTCGCAAGGGTTGCATTTATAAATTTTTGGAGGAGGGATTGAGAGAAAAAAATTGTTGGGATGCCCTTAGTGTTTTTTGAATTTGTAGGTTTGGTTTGTTTCTAAAGCATGCAAGCTAAAAGGAGATAGTGAGGCAAAGGAATTCATGTGCTCCTAGATTGTGCCAAAATAATCTAGCCATTTTGCAAATTTTCCACTAATGATCAAATTCACCAATGGAAAATTTACCACTGATTGGAAAATTTGACCAATGGCTAGTTTGACTGGCCTAGGTTTGAAAAATGATCATGTTGTAAATTTAACCATTAATATCAAATGTGCCACTAGAAAATTTTACAATGAGTAGCGAATATGACAAGGGCTAAAAATGATGCCCAAATTTTTGGGTTTGGGATGATTGAGTGTCTTTTGATGCTTGATGTCTTGTTTGATGTCTTTTGCTTTGAGGGTGCATCAAAATTGGGTGTCTATATATTTCCCTAGTTTTGACATGGTTTCTATGAAATTACATTAAAAGTGGTAGGACTCCAATTTTGACATTGTGATGCATGTTGTTTTCTTGAGATGTGTTGGAGAAATGATTGTGATTATGATTGTTTTTATTTCTTAATGTCAATGTTGCATGTATGGCTCATTTTTTATGATGTATACTTTTTCGGTATCTAACAAATTATGCCCTCTATGCCTATATGCCCTATGGGTGCCCCCTTAAGAATTTTTTCCAAAATGTGTATGAGGAGAATTCTTGATTTGATGGGTGGATTTGAGAAAAATGGTTGTGGCAAAAAGTGCATGTAGGGTGGGTTGAGTAGGTTAAAAGGGGAAGGGGGTGAAAATGATTGTCATTTTCACTTAGCCTATTTAGAAATTTTGAGACCTTGGTAAAAGAGAGTTTAGTATTAATGGTGGAAAACAAGAGATTTGCACATCAGGATGACATGGTTCAAGGGACATTACATGTTTCAGAGTGCATCCTAAAGGTATTCTAAAGAATCAAGGTCAAAGTTTGCATTTTAAGATTAGTTTTTCATGTGTTCAATGTTAGTGGGGAATTTTCCACTTGTGGCAAATCTACTAGTGGAATTTTTACCACTAGTAGAAAATTTATCAGTGGAATTTTTGCCATTGATGACAAATTTACCACATGCCAAAAATATTCTTAAAAACTTATTGATGTTATTTGGGATGCACTTTTTGGAAGGAAATGAAGGTTTTAGTGAGTTGGGAGCACCATCCAAAGGTGATGCATAGCATTATGGCATATTATTTGAATGATTATTTTGGTGTGCTAGTGGCTACTAAGCTATAGCATGTGGCATATATGCCCAAGCTAGAGTTTGATCGAACACTTTTGATAGCTTTGGCCAAGAGATGGTATCCTTCAACCAACACCTTTAGGATACCTGTTGGGGTTTGAATTGAAATAAATATGAACTCAAACTATGACTATCATCTACAATGGTTTTTTGGAAGGTGAACACCTACTAATAACAACCCTAACCCCGATATTGGATGGGTTAAAATTTCTTTTAACCCAACCTCCAGAGTAGGTTGGTATACCTTGTCAACTTATTGAATATTGACTTATTTAAGCTTAGTTAAATGTATAAATATAGGGATATAAACGGAAAATTTTTAGAAACTAGTAGATCAATAGTGGATGGATGAAGCTAACAACATAAGCATCTATAGAGAAATTTTAACAACTTTTGACAATTCAATCTCCAAAAAACAACACTTATAATTTAAAAATATTCAAAACTCAATAATCTTCAACATTTAAGAACATATGCACACTTCAAGGATTATTCCAAGCATCTAGGGTATCAATAATTCAAATTAGAAAATTTATATTGACACTCTGACTAACAAAAATATAATCCTTTCCAAGCCTACATTTAGAAATGAAGCATTTCAATTTTCTCTAAGATAGCAATCCAAATTAGCATAAAATACTAACCATAGCAGCAGTAGCAGAAATGACTTCAAAGGTTGATAATCCACAAGAAAAGAAGATACAAGTCTAAGGTAAACATCCAAGTAATGCTCCTTCTATTAATTTGTAAAAAGTGTACAATAGTAGGGCAAGCAAACACTTTAGATCTGACCCTTTAAAATGAGGGTTCAACCTCTATTTATAGTTTTGTAGTAAATTTAAAAGATTTGAAAGAATTAGGAACATTACAAGGAATTTGGAGTGCTAGATTAGCAAGATGCTAAGGTGGTGGCCTCCTATTTGATTCAATAAATAATAGAACTATGTGCTCCATAATTCTTCTGTAAGTTGTTTGGCTTTCATGGCTTCCAACTATATATCTAGTCAAGAAGAAATCGAGACCATATCTATTTTTTGGTAAGTTAAAAAATTGTATTAACCAAAGAGGGCATTTGAAAGGTGCCCTAACACCTTGTACAACAATAAGACAAGAAGATAAACCCTATAAGAGAATATAAAGGAGCACAAAATATATGCATTAAGCCTATTACAATAAAAAGGAACCAACCTTGAATAGAAAGGAACAAAAATAAACAGTCTTGAAGCCTACAGGACACAGCTAGACTAAATCCTTCAGACCGAAGGAACAAAATAGAACCAGCAATAGGTGAAACCCCATCCTCACTTAGAGAGGAACGTCAGTAAGCATCGAAGAAGTGGCTACGGTTTCCAGCATGGTAGCCTTTGCATCATCCTTCGAAGTGTCCTTCGATGCGTCCTTAGGAATATTTTTTAGAACATCAAGACATGCCTCCTTGGCAATCTCCACCACGTCCTCATATTTGTCATCGGCCTTGGCATCAGAAGGACCCTCATCAATAGAAAAGGTAGGGATATCCTCAAATGAATCACAAAAGAACAATAGACTGAGAGCTTGACGTTGATCCTTTAACCTAGAAATTGCTTTACCTAAGGCCACATGGGTTGTTTCCAGGTGATCAATAGTGGCAGAGGATGCTTGGACTGCAAGTTTATGAAGGTATTTCTCCATAATGTCAGGTGAATTAGAAGGATCCTTTGAGGGTTTAACAGATGTGGAAGGAGGGGTTTCAGATATTTCTTTGAGCTTGAGCTTCTGGGAGCATCGTACAGGCGTGCCCTCACCCTTGACCTTTTTTTTGACATTGAATTCAGGAAGAGGTTTACCACATTTTTCTTTCCTCTTGGATCTGGAAGTTCTAGGACTGGGAGTTGAGGACAAATTATCTTCATCAGAATCTGGGACTGGAATGTTACCTTTAGGGAATTTCAAGAGGAGAAACCTATATAGAACTTTGAAAAGCCCTTGGTGATAGGGCAAACCCTCCTTTTTCTGGGAGGAGGTAATGGTGTAATCAATGGACCAGAAGAGGGCTACGGGAATATTCATTAGTTTGGCATCATGGAAATGATTTACGAAAGCTAAATGGAAACAACAGAGTTGGGCTTCAGGATTATCATAAGTAAGGTATTGCATGATAGGCTTCAGGATTTCTTTCCAGGGAGTGGAAATATGGTTACGATATAGACCCTCAAGGATATGCATAAGGGGTTGGACTCAAAATGTACTTGTAAAAAAATGGTGAATCATAATCAAAATAAAAGTGAATCATGGTGAATCCAAAGTAAATCAAATCAATCATTTTCACACTAAAATTTGGGGTATTTTAAGCCTTAAAAATTAAGGTCATATTTGGGATAACTTTTGACCTATTAAATTACCTTATAACTTCATAAAAGCACCACCATTAGATCAAGCTCGAAAAGATCTTTCCAATGAATACAAATATGCCTATGTTTGGATATATATTTTGGTGAATTGACCCTAAGAAAAAACTTGGTCCTAAAATTTTAGGCGAAGGGGCCGACATTGAGGGTCCTCATATTTGCCAATTTTCAATTTTAAAAATCCTAATATTCGCCCAATTGATGAATATTTGCCACTATGAATAACCCTGCAGACCCTTCTTGACCATTTTGTGAATTGTTGAGGATTTCTCAAAATGTGTCAACTCCGCTTCCTAGTTGTGCTTGTTCCTTCTGATCACCTTGCCTTCCAAAGGTTGCCCTGTCAGGTCCACCAATAGCTCGATGCTAATTTGAAATTCAACATCGTGGATAGTAATCAGGCCTTTGTTCCAGGATGCAGCGAAGGCTTTTGTCACCTCTTCATCAACTCCTAAAAACATCTAGAAAAATTCAATTAGTGCTCCTTTGTCCTTCCACATGTCTCTGACTATGGATTCAAGCTCAAAAACTTTAGGCTCAATGAAAACAGGCTTTCCTTCTTTCATGGTTGCAAACGAAAAATAGCAAGGAGGAAAGCAAAGGAAATGGCAGAGGATAAACAAAATATGCAAAGGATGGGCACACTGATAGGTGAGCAATGCATGCAAAGTGTTATAGAAAAGGAAAACGTTGTTGCTATTCTAAATTTTGTAGGAAATCCAAAGGAGATGCTTTGAAAAAGGAAAAAACTGCCTGAAGGAACAAGATTGGCTAGGGCAGGTGACAAGGTGGATTTCTAGGCATCGACTGTTGTGGCATATGGTTGGGAGAACCAACATCAAAAGGAAAAATTGACCATCGAGGATGTTCAAAAAAAAAATCCAAAAAGATAGTCTGGCACGAGGAACATGAAGGATTGGGATGTTCACACCAAAATATCTTGGGACAATGGAATTGGTCAGGCAGTGGGAGAAGATTCTCGAAGAAGCAAGGTTGCGAGTATCAAGATACATAGGAGAATTATGATTAAACAACATGTTGGACATTGTCTTGGGATGCCAAAAGAAGTCGGTTATCAAGAAATAGGTGCATGCGCAAATGGGTAATTTGAAATCAAAACACAAAGGATTGTTGGTCCAGATTTCAAAGTAGGGCATATTCCTTGGGAGATGGAATAACAAAAAATTTTGATTATGAATTCGATGCTTCACATGGAAGGCAGAGTGCAATGAAATGAAATTTTCAAGGTTCAACATGATTATCATTATTTTGATCTTTTCTGACAAGCTCTGCCACCTCAAGAGGAAGAGTATCAGTCCACATCAACATACCTTGGACGTTAGCTCCAATATTAGCCAATCTATCAACAACTGAGTTGGCCTCTATGAAGGCATGCTGGACAATGGTATTATGCTGCTGACCAAGGATTTGTTTGCTTTCTTCCATAATTTTTCTAATCCTCCAGCTGTTGGGTTTTGAAGTTTTTAAATAATTGATGACATTTAAAGAATCTCCTTCCACAATAATGTTCCCTAGAATATTTTTGATGAATTGGAGGCCTCTCCAAATAACTTTGTATTTAGTGGAGTGATTTGAAAGGAAGCCTAAAGGTTTAGCAAAAGCAAAAATAGAATTACCAAAATGATCATGTAGGATTCCTCCAGCACCAGCATTGCTAGGATTTCCTTTAGCTGCACCATCAAAATTAAGTTTGACCCAACCAACCGAGGGGGGATTCCATTTAATATTGGTCCTCAAGGAAGAAGGATTAGCAGGTCTTGACGTATCAAGGACAATGTTGCAATAATTGAGAATGGCTTTCTCAAAATGATAATAAGGAAAAGGATCAAAATCAACAACCTAAACATTTTCCTTGGCATAAAGGATGACTTTGTGGGCAATAATTTCAGCATGTAAGGCTTTTTGTTCAAAAATTCTTCTATTGCGTTCAAGACATATTTTCCAAAGGTAGTGTTGAAGGAAAAATTTCCAAAGTCCTTTGAGCACAGGGTTCTTGAAAGGATTGGGCCACTGATGGAAAAGCTCGACTATGGAGGGTGGTTGAGCCCAGACCAACTGGAAATTGAGAAAAAGCTTATTTATCACCATTCTTGAGAAAGGACAAAACAAGAAAAGGTGAGAAGTATATTCCCAATCAAAAAGGTAAAGATAACACCTGTTAGGAAGAGGAATACCCCTTTTGATTAGGTTTTTTGTAGTTAGGATGCGATCTTGGATGCACAACCAAGAAAAGGAGGCAATTTTGGGAATTAAGTGTTTGGTCCAAACCAGCTTAAAAGGAATAGGAGTTTCAATGTTGTTAAGTGAAAGCAAATAAGATGATTTGATAGAAAATTCTCCAGAATCATTAGGTTCTCAAATAGGTTGATCCTTGAGATCTCCATCTGGGATTTTAATGGAAGATAGATGAGCTTGCAAACATGAGATTTCTTCTTCATGGTTCAGGATATCAAAAATCGAGACCATATCTTGTTCTTGCTGTGATTGCCCTATTGTAGATCTAAAATTGAATTGGCTCATGGAACTTGATTTTATATCGCTTCATATTCTTGCTTCCTCAACTTTATCTTGGAAACAACTCAGACAAAAACTTGCAATATTATGTCGCATTGAATCTTGCATTTATACATGAATCAAGCCAAAATTAATGTAGATCATTGATCTAATTTTAGATGGCTAAGATTGGAGCTTTTAAAAGCATGGAACACTTTTACTATTCATGGTATTATGACCTAGTTTGTAGCATGGATCATATCACGGCCTAGATAATATCACGACCTGTGACATCTTTGCTTTTAAATCTCTTCATCTTTCATGATGTATAACATGCTCTAATCCAATGCTTGAATATCTAACTTGAGTTGTTTGACTCCTTTGACCATGGTTGGGGAAAAGAATGTTTTGATCTAGGGATATGCTTGTGAAATTCTATTTTGGACCACATGACATAGAACCATGTTCTGAGCTAGGATTTAGATTATAGAGATAGCAACTTTGACTATGTTGACCACGACGTAGAACCATGCACTGAAGTGCACTATGGAGAAATATTTTTTAAGCCACACGGTGAGGAACCATGTTCTGAGATGCTTTTCAGATTATCCCACTTGAGGCTTTGACAGTTTTGATCGTGGCATAGAGTGAAGATGTGTTAAGCTAAAATTGTGTTACAATCTTGCTCTACTTCGCACGATGTAGAACTATGTTCTAGGCCAAGAATTGAGATGTCTCTCAAGTTCATTGACCAAACTTGATTGTGATGTAGATCCAATTGAAGTGCATAGTTTAGAACCATACACTGAGCTATGTAGTGGGGAACTATGTTCTAGGCTATGATTTAAATATCATCATGCCATATTTGACTATGTTGGCCGTGGTGTAGAACCATATTTTGGGTCGTGTAGTATGAAACCTTTGTTCTGAGCTGGGATATCTTTTTCCACTCTAAGCCATGATTTTAAATGCACAAAGGGATTTTTTGACCATATTGATAGTGGCCTAGGACATGTTGCATTGAGACACTATCACAATCTAGAGCACCTCTTTGGAATTAGAGAATTTTTTGGAATTTTTTGCAAAATTTTCTAAGTATGTGGTCTTTTGGACCTACATTATAGTGCCTCTCGAAGAAATTTTCTAGCAAAGTTTGATAACTCAAAGTCTTATGCTTTGATCAACTTGAGTTAAAATCTAAATGAATAGGTATTATGAAATGATTATATGGATGAATGGATATAGTGAGTAAAAAATGGTAGGATGAAGTGGGATGAGTGAAGGAATGGGTGTATGAATAAAATAATGGGATAAGGTGTTGGAAATTTTGAGCAAGTTGTGTTGTCATTGATGTCAAAAGGTTTGATATTAAAAGGTTAAAGGTCAAAAGGTTGATGTCAAAGAGCACCTTGTATGGAAGGAATATTCTTCTATGGTTGATATGGTTAAAATTGATCAAGGCAAAGTTAATTCCAAAAGCAAAGCAAATTGGTTGGAAAGAAGAAGCCATGGTTTAAAAGGAAATACAAATATTATTATAATATTTTTCAATATTATAATAATTGGGTCCAAGAAATTGTTAAAAAAGAAATATCATGGACAAAGTTTATTGAGCCTTTATAAAAGGTTGCAAAGGTTTATTTTAAATTATTTAAATTAAAATATTTTAACAAATGTTAAAATTTTAATTTAAAAACATTTATGGTACCAAAAGTTTCAAATCCAATTTGAATTTAAAGCAAGAGATGGCCAATGTATTTAAAACCAATGGAAAGAATATTTAAGGGAAATGATTTTTTTCCTAGGTCTAATGAATTTGAATGCCCAAGTAATAAGAAAATTGTGCGCTCAAATATCGAAAGGGAGAAGACATTCATGAGTTTTTAAAGCAAGAGAAGCAAAGCTGTGTTGAAATCCACCTGGTGTAAAAGAAATATTCCATAGCATTGGGTAGTGTAGGTGGTAGGAAGAATGTGGCTAAGGTGCTTGCAAAGGGAAGGTTTCAGTTTCGAATCCCACCGAGTTGTTTTGCAAGAGGATAAAGCATTTTTTATTTTCAGTGAAGGCGATTTCAAAAGAGAAAACATGGATGTTTGTTTTTATGCGGGTGTGTAGCCCAAGCTGCAGCCTAGCCTTGGGCTAGGGCATTGTTGTGGCTTAGGTCACGAGTTCAAGCTTGGGCACTGGTCATTGAGACTTGTGCAATATATTTTTCATAGGTAGAATATTAAGGTATATTTTTTAATTAATTTGCTCCTATGGCCTTGGAATACGTGATTTGATTTTTAGACTTTGAAATTGTGAAAGGAAAATAAGTGAAATTGATTAGGGAGTCATAAGGGGTGTTAATTAATTTTTATTTTATGGTGCTTAGAAATTAAACCAAGTATTGGAGATTATAAGGTGTAAACAAAGGAACTTTATTGTTGATGTGTGTTGAATATTATTTTCAATGAGAAGGATATTATAAGGTGTGAAAAAAAAAATTATTGTTGTTATATGTTGAATATTATTTTGAAAGTGGAGTGATAAGGTGTATTTGTGACTTGATGTTTTATTGTATTTCTTGTATGGTAAAATATTTGATGAGGTAAATATTCATTTTGAGGTTTTGAGATAGACCATTGTTATCTAACCTTGAAAGTGAAACAAAAAGAAATTGGTTATGAGTAAAATAGGTTTTGAAGACATATCTCCATCACAACAAAAAGGTATGAGCACATTATCCTTTGTTTAGAGTGATTGAATGAATGTTGTGAAATATAAGGTGGAGTGAAAAGGATTGTTTGATAAGCATTGTTGGAAATATTTGAGTGAGTTTTATATGCTTCATGGGTGAATGTTAGAGAAAATTTGAGATAGAGATTGAAGATTATTTGAGTTAGGTTTTGAGACCTACATTGTGCCTTTGTTTGAAGAAGTATGAAAACACTTGGTTAGGGTTTGTAAGCAAGTTGTGTTTCATTGGTTGAATTATTGAGTGAAATTCTTGAGCATATTTTGTGAGCTATTTTGGGCAAGTGTTTGAGAAGATTTGAACAAGTTCTTGAGAGGACTTGAAGGTAGATTTGAGGAAAGTCTTGGTGAAGACTTGAGTGCAGATTGAGAAATTTCTTGAGAGGACTTGAAATCCAATTTGAGGTAAGACTTGGTGAATACTTGAGAGCAGATTGGGTAAGTTCTTGAGAGGACTTAAAAATAAATTTGAGGTAAGTCTTGGTGAAGACTTGAGAGCAGATTGAGCAAGTTTTAGAGAAGACTTGAAAGCAGATTTGAGGTAAGTATTTTTGAATACTTGGGAGCAGAGTTGATTGATTGATTTGTTCAAGCTTTGTGTAAGTCTTGGGGAAAATCTAAGAAGATTTTATTGATTTATTTGCTCAAGCTTTGTGTTAAGGCTTGGGATAAATCTAAGTAGAGTTGATTGATTGATTTTTCAAGCTTTTTGTTAAGGCTTGAGGTAAATCTAAGAAAAGTTGATTTGTGATTCGATCAATCTTTGTTTTAAGGCTTGAGAATAGATTTGAGGATAGAGTTTGGTATAGATTTGTGAGAAGATTTGTGCTAGACCTAAGATAGAGTTAGAGAAGATCCGTACTACACTTGGGATAGAGATTGGTGAAGATCTAAGATAAATTTGAGATCAATATTTGGAGGTGATAGAGCAGAGGATAGTAGTCTCTAGTGGATAGGGATCCATTAGCCAGGGTACAGAGGACAAAGGTCTTCTGTGGAGAGAGATCCATAAGCCAAAGTAGTGGGGGCAAAAGTCTTATATAAAATCATCAACCAAATCAAAGGAGAAATAGTTCTTCTATGGATAGAGATCCATGAACCAAAGTAAGGGGAAATAATTCTCCTATGGAGTATGATCCATGAACCATCTGGGAAGATAGATTTCTTCTATGGAAAGAGATCCATGAACCAATTGAGGAGAAAGGAGTTCTCCTAGATCAAGTTCCACAAACCAAATAAAAGTGGAAAGAGTTATCCTATGGAGAGTGATCCACAAACCAGAGCATTAGGGTATTGGTGTCTCCTTTGGATAGAGGTCTATAAACATTGTAATAGGGAAGTAATTCCCAAGAGATTTGTTGAGAAAATTTAGTGGAAATATTTTCTCTGTGGAGTAGCCCACATTGGGTGAACCACATTAAATTGGTGTCTCTATTGTGTGTGATTATTTGTGCATTGCTTTGATTACTGCTATTGATATTGCCATTGATAATATTGGATAATATTATTTGGGAAAGAAAAGTGAAAGTTGGTCTTATATTGTTTACCCCCCTCTTAGTATAAGCTTGTGTTCTTCATAAGGAAGTGGAAATGAATATGGATGGAGGGAAATGAAAGATAGAATAGACTCTAGCTAGCTACAAATTATGTCTCAAAGAATAACTTCCCTATGACCATCACTCTCTTGAACATTTATGAAGATATTCAAAGAGTAACGGTTCACATAGAAGCAATGCAAGAGGTAAATATGTGTGTCTCATCAACAAGGTTGCTCCTCCTTTTGAAGGCTCAATGGCATGAATTTCTCATGATAGCTGCATGTTCATGCTTTTATTGCTACCTCTAACACTTGTCAGGATCAAAACATTTGCAAAGCATGTTTTCGAGGCCCTTTTGATAGTTGTGGTGCTCAAAAATGTTTTAGATTTCTTAGTAGGAGATCCTCATTCTTTTTGCGCTTCTTCCTACTGAGTTTGTTTCTCTGCTTCTTGCTCTTGCACTTTCTTAGTATCTTCAATATTGTTTTCTTTGTTACTCTTCTTCTTTATTCTCTTCTTCTTCACTCTCTTCTTCTTCTTCTTCACTAGTCTCCTGCTCTATTTCTTCTCCAAACAATTGAATCATATGATCCAATGTTTTTAAGGCTTGATCCTAGGTTGCTTGAGTGGGATTAGCTATCTCCATCAGCTATTGGTGAACAAACTATAGCTTGGTAGTTTTTTCATAGGATATGGAATGTCCCCTATCTACCAGATCTTCCATTAAATCTTTGAGCCTGGTTAAATATTTTATCAATTGAGTGACTTGATCTTGATTAATCGGGTCCTTCCAGGCATCTATTTTAGACTCATCCTGCATAATTGATGTCAAGTTGGTCTGAAGGTCTTCTTCTATTAGAAGGATGTTCTCCTTATTCCAAAATCCTTTGAAACCATATTGCATCATTTCTTTATTGGCATCAACAATCTCTTGGAGCTTACCTTCGATTTTATCCATTAATAGCCACCCCTTTTGGATCAACTTGTTCTTCCTGAGGATGTTTTTGGCTATTAATCTTGTAGTAGTCCATGCTTTACTTGGGATGGGCTTAGTAGCAACATTGAATCTATTTTTAGACAACTTATATATTCTTTCTACTTGTAACACCATTGGTTGTAGCTCTTCAGTAGCCTTCTCAAAATCTTCCTTGGTTTCTTGCAACAAATGGCTAGCCTCATCCATGAAATCAATCACAGGCTGGATCTCTAAACATTTCTCCATAATCTCAGACCATATTTGTTTTCTAATCTACTTTACTTTATCTTTGGAGAAACTTGCAACTCTAGTCTTCTCAACCTGAAGCTATTATTTTAGAGCTTGTATCTATTTGACATAGGTCTCATTCTTTTTCTTCAGCTCTTCAGCTTGCTCTTTGAATTTGATAGCCTCTTGGTACTTGTTCTACCAGTTCTTAGCTTCATTTCTTACAACTTTCTCCACATTCTTTTATTATTGATTGTTTTTTCCAACTTTTCAACCTTTTCCTCTAATTTCTCATATTTCTCCTTGCAAATATCACTTTGCACATAAATGGTCTCAAGATGAGCCCTAGCTATAACCAATTCATCTTCCATGGGCAATTGAGAAATATCTTCAGTGTGCTCCTCTAGCTGATAATATTCTGTAGTCATGTCCTCCTCTAGTTTACTAACAAGAGGGGTGAGGGAGATTCTTGTTCTTTGCCTAGCAATAGGATCAACAATCATAGTATTCCTTAGTCGAGCAACTTTTTTTGAAGGTTGGGCTAATTTCTTGCTCCAAAAATTTTGAGTCTTCAATGAGACATTCTTGACCTTCTACAAAGAAGTTATTGTAGGATGATTTGTAGGGGTGGAAGTAGTGATGAGTGAAGGGAAAAATGGAACTAGCATAGATGGAAGAGGTGTAGTAGTAATGATGGTGGAATCTATGCTTATAGCAGGGGTTGTAACAGGTGTTGAAATGGCAATAAATGTTACAACTATGGAAGATGGTGGAGAAGATGGAAGTGTTTGTTCCTCTCTATATGAGTGGTGATGATCTTGGAGGTGAAGGGGTGTGAATGGGAGATGATGATATTGGAATTTCTACTGAATGAGGTGGAGATGGAATGGAGTGAGATGATGGAGGAATTGGTGGAGATGATGGGGAATTATGAGGTGGAGATGATATCCTTTGTTCCTTTTGCTCTTGTGAATGGGAGGGAGAATTCTTTGGGGAAGGAGAAGGAGAAGGAGAAGAAGGGATAGAAATCATACCTTCACCTACCAAAGTAGACTATTGAAAGATGTCATCAACACTTTGTTGTTGTACTTGTTGAACTGGTTGCTCTATAGTTGTGACCTAGGTCTATTCAACTGCTTGTGTTTGATCTAGTTTTTTCTTTTTACTAACTTCCTTCTTAGCCTCCCCCACTAAATCCTTTGCCTTTCTTTTGAATACAATAGGCATTGAAGGCTTAACCTTTTGAGTATCATCTTGTTGTTGTGAAGTTGGTAGTGCAACCTCTAGAACAAGGGGACTTGAGGGCTTGGGGGGCTACAATAGTAAATTTAATAGGAGAAAATGCTAAGCTATCACTTGCTTCATCTCCCATTAGATCTTGTGAAGAAGCTTCTACCCCAAGGCCAAATATTTTGACCTTTGTTCCACCTAAATATTTTCTATATTTCTTATTTCATATTTCCCAAGACCACCACCAAGATATCCCATATTTTTCATCATTACAACCCCCATAATGTATTGCTACAATTGTTCTTATGAAGGTTCAAAAATAGATTGTGCTTCCTTAGTCACTAGTGGTGAAGTTATTATAGTGTCATCCTATTGCTGAGATGGTGAGGAGGGAGAAGTTAGAGGTGTTTGATATTTCTTCTACTTTTTTCCTCTTGACCTTTTTCCTTTAGCCTTACCTTTCTCTACTTTCCCTATCTTAGCCTTTTTGAAGCTCAATGCTAAGATTTTACCATTCTTGGCCATCCAAGTCTTAATGTGTTTATCATATCTCTCAGAGAAATTCATATCTTATTGGTGGCCAAACCTAGGGGCTATAGTGTTTGTCTCCACTCTCATTTTCCACCATTCCAAAACCTTGCCCTCATCCCAACCAACCTTTTCCTGAATCGCTTGGATTTTGGATTCCTTCAGTTGGTGGGTTTTCTTACTTTCAAGGTCATACTCAACCAATTGCTCATAAAAGTCTCTCCAAGGGGGAAGTGGTTCCATATTTCTAACATTCCATTCTAATGGAGAGCTCTCCCTATTATTTTTGTGCTTTTCAATTTGTAGCCTCAAAGTCCTTTCAAACTTGGGAGCCTTATCACCATTGAGAGTAGTTAGCTTCTCCAAAAATATATTGGTTGGGTCATACCTCCATCTCTATGGAAGATGAATAAGACCTAGTTTCTCCAAGTTTTGAGTAATCTGCTCATACTAACCCTTCCTTGTTACTATAATATCTTCCACATTATGAGGGTAAATCATCATCCCTTTTCTCCTTATCCTAGTGCCAAAAGTGACATTAATGTAGTCAACTTGTCTACAATATTCCAATGCCAACATTCTACTAGTGATAAAGTGTGGAAGCAAGAATGGTTTCCTAATGAAGCCATAAAGTCTAATGATTATGCCCTCAATCAAAATATACCAGTCTCCTTCCTCAACTTGCTTTATTTGCAATAGTTCTTTAGCTAGAGGAGGAATTCTAGGACATTGCCCATACATAATTTTTAGGGTTGGCCCCAAAAATTCTCTATTGAAGTTATAATAGGATTTAATCTTGCTCAGAACCCTAGTCCATGTATAGACTGGTATGGGATTTCCATTATCATATTTGTCTATTACTGCTATCCAAGGCATATCTTGCCTTGTAGCACTGAGAAACATCCAAGCCAAATTAGAATAGTGCCTGAAAGAGGGAGCTTCAAAATATTTCTTCATTGCAACCAATTGCTCATGCATTCTCTTGGCAAGAAATGTAGGCCAGTCAAAGTAAATTGATCTATTATTGCCATCTCCCATAGGTATTTTATACATATTTTCATTAGAAATGCAATAAACTATAGCTATCTACCAATCTCTCACATATTGGTTAGAATCCAACCCAACCAATGTTGCTAGCATAGAAAAGAGTTCTAGGTAGGTGAATTGCTTGGTGGTAATTGGGGTACTAGGCAAAGTGTTCCTAGTCCTTATGGTTTTGAACTAGCTATACACCCATTTCCTAAAATGGTCACCATTCTATGGATGCCCCTTCAATGAGTAATACCTAGCTTGCTCTTATGGGTCGAAAGACTTAGGACTTACAGGTGACACTCTACCCATGGCAAAAAGGTCACAACAAGCTTGTGAAATTATATTGAAAAGGGTTTTACCCTAAGCTATTTTTACTACTTTAGCCTTAGGGTCATAGAATTTTACTATGGCAAAAATTAATTCTGGCCATTGATGAACGAAATCACAGATATAGAAAGACAAAAGAGAGCAGACAACACAAGTACCTTGAACTAAAATTGGTAGTCCTTGCAAAATCTATAATCAATATCTTTCCTGAGTTTATCTCTTATTCTCCATATCATTTTCATATCAACTACTACTAATGCTTTGTCAATGTAGTATATAACCTCACTACTTTTTGGTTGAGTAGCTTGCTCTACAACTTTTGATACCATTTCTAAAAAACCTCTAAAATTGCTCTTCTAATGCTCTACAATTTCGTTCAACCTCACTATCACCACTCTTGAAAGCTTAGCACTATTTGCAAAATGAAATTTAGTCAAATTTTAGCTTTAAATAACATGCATGCATGCCTTCCACCATTAATGTGGTAGATGAGCTACCACTTAGATGCACGATTCAAAATTTCAAATTGGTAAAAAAATAGCATGACTTGTAAGTGAAGTCTCATTTGTTGATTGGTCATAGCCTAGAACCTATCATGGCTCACAACCAATATTTTATTCATTTTTTTGGGTGTAACATAGAACACGTAGTGGAATAGCACACTTTCCTTAGATTTTGACTCTTTTGAATTCCGATTGGGAACATGTTGTGGGTCATAACCTCTATTTTTCTTTTTTCTCTATACTAAAAAGCTAAAAGAAAAGATAATATAATACAAATATGTACATATATTACATAGGAAAGGATTTCTTACTCAAAGTACAACTTAAGATGATATCCATTAACCAAGATTGGTTATAAATTCCCATCCTGATCTTGGAGTTGGAAAGCATTGTTCTTCTTGACCTCAAATACCTTGAATGGACCATCCTAGAAGGAGTCAAATTTTTGGTGGTTGCCTAGTTTGGATTTTTCTTCATTCCATCTTAGGACTGAATCACCAACCTTAAATTTTTTGAATCTAGCCTTCTTATCAAACCATTCTTTAGTATCCATGGAGTGCCTCTAAAAACTCTCATATGCTTTGGTCCTCTATTCTTCCAACTATAAAAGATGCATCAATCTAGCCTCTACTAGATTTTGATCTGATTCATAATCTTGGCTAGCCAATCTTAGAGTTGGTATCTCAATATGAGTGGGTAGAATAGCTTCTTTCCCATACACTAATGCATAAGGGGATGTTTTGATTGACTTCTTGATAGTAATCCTATCTACCCACAAGGCCTATTCTAAGAGAATATGCCAACTTCTTTTGTTATCTTTCAGTGCTCTTTTTAGAATTTTGAGTAGATTTTTGTTAGTGGACTCTGCTAGTCCATTCCCTTGAGGGTAATAGTTAGAAGAATTATTTAAACATATGCCATATTGACTTGCAAATTCAATGTACTTTGCACCTATGAAATATGGACCATTATCACTTACTAGAGCTTTAAGGAGACCAAACCTTGTGATTAGGCCTTCAATAAATTTGATCACTACATCCTGATATGATATCTGGGTTGGAATTGCTTCAACCCATCTGGTGAAATAGTCTATGGTAGTCAAAATGTATTTGTGACCTACTAAAGAGTTGGGATTTATTACTCCAATAAAATCTAGCCCCCACTACTAGAAAGGTTCTTCTACTTGGATAGGCTTAAGGGGGAATGAAGCATTCATATTCCTCCCTACATATCTCTAGCACTTATCACATGTTCTTGTTACTTTGAAAGTGTCAAAAAATATAGTAGGCCAATAGTAACCTACTCTTATTATTTTCATAGTAGTAACTCTTCCTAAAAAATATCCCCCTGATAATCCTTCATGAAACTCTTCAATGACCTTCTATTTCTGATTATCTTTCAAACATTTTAGAAGAACTCCATCAAGGTTCTTTTTATATATTCCCTCAGGTAAAAGGATATATTTCAAATCTTGAAGTCTATACCTTCTTCTTTGTGAAGCATTAAGATCTTGAGGGCATACTCCTATTTGGAAATAACTTGTCAACTGATCAACCCAATATAACCCTTCTAAAGAACTATCTTCCCTCTATCTAGATCCTGATGGCTGACAAGATGATATCTGATCTGAGCCTACTTTTGCTACCATTTCCTAACATAATGCTCTACCTCTGACTAACTTTGTAGGATGGATTTCTACATCATATTATTGAATTTTGGTAATCCAACCAGCTCTTTTATCACCCAACTCTCCTTGTAAGATGAAACTCCTAACATCTGGATGTACCACATAAACCAAAGTCTTACTTTGAGCCAAGTATTATCTAAATTTCTTCAATGATTTCATGACTACAAATACTTATCTCTCAATAAAATTATATTTAGTCTAGTACTCATGAAGAGTTTGACTCCAAAAAATATAGGGTGTTCTTCTCCAACATCATTATTTTGTGTCAGTACTACTGCATAACTCTCCTTAACTCCATAGGCATATAAGATGAAATATTTGCTAAAATAAAGGTTTACCAATACTGGGGTAGTAGCAATGGCTTACTTAATTACCTCAAAAGCTTACTTCCTTGTCTTAGTCCATTTAAACTCCATATTCTTTTTTAGAAGCTCTAAAATAGGTTTAACAACTTGAGCAAAGTCTAAAATGAACTTCCTTACAAAATTGATCTGTCCAAAGAAGGATTGCAAGGCTTTCTTATTCATGGGGAGAGGAAGAGCCAGTATTGATTTTACTCTATCAGGATCAATTGACATTCCCTCTTTAGAGACTACATGCCCTAATAATTTGCCCTCATGGACTACAAAAAATGATTTCTTTGGATTTAGGGAGATGCCAAACTCTTTATATTTCTGAAAAACTTGTTCTAAGTGTTCCAAGTGAGCTTTTTTTTATGGGAAAATATAGTCATATCATCAAGATAGATGAGAATGACTTTATTGATCAACTCCCCAAAAGCATAGTCCATGGCTCTCTAAAAAGTAGCCCCTACATTAGATAAACCAAAAGGTATTCTTTAATAAGCAAAGGTACCCCACTTAGTAGTAAAGGTTATTTTGAATTGATCTTCATCCTTCACCCAAATCTAGTTATACCCTAAGAAACCATCTAATAGAGAAAACCTCTCAACCCCTACAACAATCTACAAAATCTGATCAATCTAAGGAAGAGGATAGTGATATTTTAGTGATGCCTTATTTAGATTTCTAAAATCAACACATAGGTGGATGTCTCCATTATTTTTCCTGATAGGTACCAAGTTAGCAACCCATGTAGAATGTTTGATAGGGTAGATAATATTTGCTTTCAATAATTTGAGCAATTCCTATCTCATTATAGATTCAATCTTGGGATTCACAGGCCTCTACTTCTACCTAAAAGGTTTTGCATCAAATTCTAGCTCAATAGTGTGTTGAATAATATTTTTATCATATACCTTAAGATCTTCATATGACTAGGCTATAATATCTTGGTATTTAAAGCATATGGCCTTAAGTTCCTCCACTTATTTTGGAGAACATTGAATGCCAATATTAAGCTTTTTATCCTTTTCTATTTCAATCTCTTTATAAATTTCATCATCAATTTTCATGGCTCTTGATTTCTTTCCATCTTCATTATCAAAAAGGCTTTCTAGTGTGATCAAACCCTTAGGGATATGATTATTTTTTAATTGTATGATATCTTGTTGATCCATTTATTGAGGGAAATCCTCCTACAAATTAGACAAGCAAGCCTCTCTAACTAGAAAGTCAATGATCTGATCATCATTCTCAAAAACCTACCAAAAAATATATCTATCTAGTACTACAGGTCTAAAGACTAATTTGACTCTTTTATCCTTTGTTGATCCAAGATCTGAAGAAGGGCTGAAATTAGAACCTTTAATAACTAAAGCATCAACCAAAATATTCTATTTTCTAGGAATAGAGTGGATGTTTAAAGCATCAAAATATTCCATCAAATCCCATACTCTATTCCTATATGATTTTAAGTAATGGTGCTTGTTGTTGCATTTCTCTATGACTTGATTAACTACTAGCTCTGAATCACCATATATATCTAACATTTTGATTCCCATATTCTCTGCTTGCATTAATCCTAAGCATAGAGCCTCATATTCTATAACATTATTGGTACAAGACCAAGTCAATCTATAAGCAAAACTTTTATACCTTCTGAAGGGGATTTCAAAATTATGCCAGCACCAACCCCATTTTTGCATCTTGCCCCATCAAAATGCATTGTCCAAATTTTTGACCCTCTTAATGACTGATTAGATATGGTAGGGGTATTTTTCTCAGCCTCAGAAGAAATGTTATAAGTGCCCATTCCTATCCCAAATAGACTATAATCTTCTCTAAATGGTAACTCATCTTCCACTTCTAAATCTTCAAGATTCTCTACCAGTTTAGTTTCTTCCAACACTGAGAGGTTACACATGTCTTCCTCTATTTTTTCAATATGATAAGCCATAGGATTTTTAGGGGTTATCCTTATTCTCTTACCTTTGTATGGAATCATCATGCCAGAGTAATCCAAATACATGTAACCTCCTAGCTTGGCAGTGAATTCCTTAGAAAGACATAAACCAAAGTAAGGTTCTAGGTCTACTACTACAATTTCTTACACAATAGTAACCTCTAGAGCCCTATGTAATCTCATCAACACATATTTTACAACTCCAATGGTCTTAACTAGTGTACCATCCAACTACAACACTCCTAGACAAGAATGAGTATACTCCATTCCCATTTCATCATAGACTACTTTAGGCATGACTATAGTTGAAGCCCCTAAATCTATCATACAGTTATGGATAATCCAACCTTCCATTCTCAAAGAAATATAAAAGGGAGGGGGTTTGTTTTTCAAGGCTACAGGAGTCATATTTTCTTGGCCATGAGACATGTTAAAAATTGTGGTAGTCTATTTTTCCTAAGAATTCTTGTTTAAAGAAGCCTTGAGTAGATCAATATGACCAAGGATGAAGAGAGTGTCATAAATACTTGCTCTAGAAGGAGTCCTCTTTAGCTCTTCCACAATATTAAACTTAGACTTTTCTAGAGGAGATTTCTCATACTTCCTCTTTGGTTCACCATACTTTCTCTTGTATTGTTGGGTAGCTTCTATTCTCTGTCTCTTGGTGATGGAAGGAAATTTTAGCTTCTCTTGTGCTTCATCTTTAGAACCTACTTGTTCTTTATTCTTTTCCTTCTCATACTACCTTGGGGTGCTCATCTCTTTTCCTTGGCCCCTAGGAACTATATCCCTCTTCTCAACTACCTATGGAACCGAGAACTTATCATTATTTTGTAGGGGTGGTTCCTTTTTCTTCTAAGAGGGAACCTAGAATTGACCCATTTTTTATGGATCTACCTACAATATTTTCTTTCTAGATCTAGTCATGATAGAAACTAACTCTTCTTCAAAGGGATCTTGTCCAGCCATAACTTGTTTTAGCTGCCATAACATATTGACTCTTCCCTTTTGGGTTCTCTCAGCTTTCTCTATGGCTTGTTGTACATGGTGTTGGTACATTACACAAGTGTCAGAATCATGAGGGTCATTACAGACTAGACACCAAACATTCACCAAACTGGTCTCAAGGGCTAATTCTTGATCTTCTTGATTTGCATTAACCCTAGGCCCTATATTACTACTAGTACTAGGCTTCTGATCCCTATTAACATATGGGAATATTCTCTACTGAGACCTTTCCATTTCTCTCTTTTCCATTGTATTCACCTTGTTATTGATTATCTTCAAGGTATTCTGAATATCAAGCAATAGAGTTGATTCTTGGGAATTCTAATATGGGAGTGGAGGAAAAGGAATTGAGGTAGATGTTATTTTGGGAGGAGGAATTGGAGTCATTTGGGGAAATGATGATGATAGGGGTGGAGGATCCATATATGAGGGTGTTGATGTTCTAACTTGAGGTGTAAACTGAGGGATCTCAGAACAATAAGGCATGACCATATTTGGGGGAAGCCTTCCTACAATAATTAGAATATTCTCTACTTGTACAACTACATGGTAAACTTGTGGGAAGGTATTTATACCTGACTATTAAGTTTGTAACCCTAGGTCTGACCCAAGGGCTCTAATATAATACATAAAAGCAAGGGGAGCAGTTGGTCTAGATTCAGGAGGAATTCTTTTCCATGTCCTACTAAACCTCAAATTAAAATTAGAGACTAACTCTTGCTGATATTTTTGCATAGCTATGAATTGGTTTAGGAGGGAGAAAGGATCAAATGACTCATTAAAATCTTCCACAAAAGGACCAACTAATGCAGCCCATGAACTGATGTTATTATCTTCTAAGGTTCTAAACTAATGAAGGATTTTTCCTCTAAAGGATAGGGCTAGAAGCCTAACAATGACATCTTCATTTCTAATATTGTGGATAGCTGCTAGATTTAATATATCTTGATAATGCTCATAAGTAGTCTTACCTAAACCATCATATGTAGGTATAGATTTGGATACAGCCTAAGGGATATCATGCATAAGGGTGAGTCCTAAAGGACCAAAGGTATCCCAACTAGGGTAATTCTATGGAGGTTAATTATGGTTTATATTATAATGTTAAGCCATGTTTACTAGGTTTTTAATGGGGTTGGCCTTGAGGAAAATATATTTCCAATTGTAATAAAAATTTCTAAAAAGGTGAATCTAGGGAAAATTCTTCTTGTATACATATATTTAAAATATTAAAAAAAAAAAAGAATTCTTTATTCTATTCCTAGAGATGACAAAAAAAAAAAAAAAAAAAAAAAAAAAAAAGGTTTTTAGGTTTTTGATTTTAAGGAGTCACCAAGTGAATTTACTTCCATTGCTTGGTGAATTCAAGACAACTCACTAAATCTTGATTCCTCTAGGAAAATGAAAAATAATATCTAGTGGGCAAATGAACATTCTATAAATAGGGTCCCACCAAGCATGCCAAAAATTTTGGGGTCTGAATTGACATCAAGGTGAACTTGAACTATGACTATCATATACAATGGTTTTTTGGAAGGTGAACACCTACTAATCATAGCCCAAACCCAACATTGGATGGGTCAAAATTGCTTTTAACCCAACCTCCAGAGTAGGTTAGTATACCTTGTCAACTTATTGAATGTTGACTCATTTAAGCTCAGTTAAATGTATAAAGATAGGGATAGAAAGGGGAAAGGGTTTAGAAAGTAATAGATCAATAGTGGATAGATAAAGCTAACAACATAGGCATCTACAGAGAACTTCTGACAAATCAATTTCTAGAAAACAACACTTGTGATTAACAACATTCAAAACTTAATAATCTTCAACATTTAAGAACATATGCATACTTCAAGGATTATTCCAAACATCTAGGGTATCAATAATCCAAATTAGAAGAATTAGATTGATACTCTGACTAACAGAAATAGAATCCTTTCCAAGCATACATTTAGAAATGAAGCATTTCAATTAGCAGAATAGACTAACCATAGCAGTAGTAACAGAAATGACTTCAAAGGTTGATAATCCATAAGAAAAGAAGATACAAGTCTGAGGTAAACATCCAAGTAATACTCCTATTAATTTTAAAAATAGTGCAAGAAAACACTTTAGAGCTGACCCTTTAAAATGAGGGTTCAACCTCTATTTATAGTTTTGTAGTAAATTTGAAATATTTGAAAGAATTAGGAATATTACAAGGAAGTTGGAGTGCTAGATCAACAAGATGCTGAGGTGGTAGCCTCCTATTTGATTCAAGAAAGAAGGGAACTATGTGCTCCATCGATCTTCTACAACTTGGCTTCTACAAGTTGTTTGACTTTCATGGCTTCCAAGTTGTAGATCTAGTCAAGAAGAAATCAAGACCATCTCTTGTTCTTGTTGTGGCTGCCCTACCATAGATCTGAAACTGAATCGACTCATGGATCTTGATTTTCCATCACTTCATCTTCTTGCTTCTTCAACTTCAGCTTGGAAATAGCTCAGATAGAAACTTGCAACCTTATGCCATGTTGAATCTTGCATTTATACGTGATTCAAGCTAAATTTGATGTAGATCATTGATCTACTTTTGGATGGCTAAGATTAGAGCTTTTAAAAGCTTGGTGTGCTTTTACTATTCATGGTCTAAAACATCTCATGGCTTGGAGCCTATCGTAGCCTATGACATCTTTGCTTTTAACTCTTTTCATCCTTCATGGCGTAGAACATGCTCTAATCTGATGCTTGAATCTCTAACTTGAGTCATTTGACTACTTTGACCATGGCCTGGGACAAGAGTGTTCTAATCCAGGGATATGCTCGTGAAATTTTATTTTGGGCCATGCAAGGTAGAACCATGTTCTGAGCTAGGATTTAAATTGTCGAGATAGCAACTTTGACTATGTTGACCATGGCGTAGAACCATGCGCTGAAGTGCATGGTGTAGAACCATGTGCTGAGCCATGCGGTGGGGAACCATGTTTTGAGTTGCTTTTCAGATTATCCAACTTGGGACTTTGACCGTGTTGATCGTGACATAGAGCAAAGGTATGTTAAGCTAAAATCATGTTACAAAAACCTTGCTCTAGTTTGTATGGTGTAGAACCATGTTCTGGGCCAGGAATTGAGATGTCTCCCAAGTGCTTTGACCAAAATTGACCATGGTGTGGAACCAAGTGCTAAGTGCACAGTGTAGAACCATGTGGTGAGATGCTCAATGGAGAAATATCACCATGCCATATTTGACTACACTGACCATGGTGTAGAACCATGTTCTGGGCCACACGATATAAAACCTTTATCCTAAGCTAGGATCTCCTTTTTTACTCTGAGCCATGATTTGAAATGCATGAAGGGCTTGTTTGACCATATTTACCATGAACTTGGACATGTTGCACTCATCCACTATCGTGGTCTGGAGAACCTCTTTGGAATTAGAAAAATTTTGGGAATTTTTTGCAAAATTTTTTATGTGGTCTTTTGGGCCTACATAGCCTTGGTGCTTAGTTACCATACCTCTATGGGCTAAGGTTATTGTCACTCTGATAACAACTAACATGATCTCCTCAACATGCATGGAGGATTGCCCATTGTAACATCCAAGAAGGCTTTATGTAAAATATGTTCGTCACCATTATCACCCTTAGGGTGGTGCACTCCTTAATGAGCCACCAACATGCTTAAAAAACCATTTACCTCTTGATTTAATTTAAAGGATTTATTTCTCCTTAAATCCTTAACATTAGTAGGCTATACAATACGTTTTCTTACCTAAACTATTAAATCCATCAATTGAGCAAATTAATTAAACCAAATTATAGGAATACCAAACAAAGCTTAATAAAACTTGAATAAAATATGGACAAACATAGGAATGCACTCATCAATTCTTCCCACCATTGTTTTATCCTTAATGGATGATCTCCTTTAAGATAGACTAATGTTGTTATCAATCCATTTAAAGGAGGCTCGTTGCAAGCAACTTCCTAGTGCAATGGTGTGAATCATAAGAACAAATAAAATACAATTATCTATATGAAGAGTAGTTTTTCTTATTATCCTAAGCTATCGATAAAAAATCCATCATCATAATTTCTCTAGGTATCCTTCATGGTAGGTGGTTTATCCATATCTCCACAAAATAAAAGGTATCTAATCCCGCACCCACATATACATTATCAGTACCATGTTCCATGCTTAAAGAAAATAATCATTCTATTATTAAATCATCTTGAAAGAACTATTATATTACATAAACACATCAATACATAGTTAATTTTACACAAAAAAAATTCCAAGGGTGTCACAACACCTCCTCTACCCTTTTGATGACCAGAAAAATAATGGGCAACCAACATCTTGGACAAATACCTATATGAATAAGTTGACCTAATACATGCAAATAACCTCTTTGTCTACAAGGATGGAGGGACATTAAAAGGCTCAACCAATGAATGGGAACCTCACTTTAGTGGTTCCAAATCCAAATAAAACATCCTCATTGGCACCTACCTATATCTTCTAAGGAGACTACTCTAAAGTCTTGCTCTTCCAAGCGTAATAATTTTTCACCCAAGAAACTAGAAAAAAAAAAGGAAGAAGAAAGGACTTGAGCAACTAGTGGGGGGAATTTTTGAATCCATGCCTAAAGGATAAAGACTACTCACTTAAATATTTGTACATATATAATATAATAGTGATCTCAATTTTATGAGATAGGAAAAACCCCAACCATTTGTAGAGTTTCAAATATGTGGCTTGATCATTGAAAACTTTTTCTTTCAAGGGATATTTTTCCTAACTCCATGCCCAATGGATGAAGGAACTAATTTTTTTGTATTCCTTATCTTTAACAGGTTAAATATCCTTTAAAACCTTCTAAAACTATAGTGATGACTTACTATACCTTTTGCTTTGCAAGAAAAGGTGAAATTTTGAGTCACAAACAAGCACAAAAGAAACCCTTGATAAAAAGATCCAATAATCATAGGTTAGGTCTCAAGAGTGAAGGTTGTCCAACAAGTCAAAATTTTATTAGTCCCAATCAAAAGACAAGGAGAAAAAGTTCTAACATGAAGGTACTTGAGACAATAAGTCTTGAAGTTGCAATGATAGGCAGTCCTGATCTCAAGTGATAAGAAAAATTCTAAAGACAAGCATCAATACCCCAAAATTTAGAAGTGATGAACTGCATAGTCTTTGAGGAGTATCATCCTTCCTACAAAATTGGTGGAGAACAGATCTAGCACAAGACAGGAAACAAGAATAACAAGAGCCAAATTCCTTATTCAGTAGCTTCAAAAATATTTACAGAGAATATACAGCAATCTGCCATTTTGCCAACCCCTTCTCCTTACAATTCTTGGGTTTTTATCGAGGTCCCGACCCTCTGTGTTTTCAAACTTCCCACGATCTGCAATTGCCACCTGGAACAATACTAGAAAGTTGCATTGATGAGACTCTGGGTGAGGTGCGCGACTGGCTGCCATAACCACCGGGATCTTCTTCTGGAACTGCTGCTTCGTTGCTAGTTGCTATAAATGCGTCTCTAGATATCATGCGCGAGTGGCCAACATGCTTGTTGGAATCTTCCTCTGAAACTGTTGCTTCACTACCGCTAGCTTGTCGTGCACGAAGGGACGCATTTATGAAAGCTTGGAGTGCGTGTTTTTCTGTTTGGTCGCGATATCGTGACATGTCGCGATATCGTGACAATTTCCTTTTTGTGCTTTCTTTCTCCTGCTCTCGTCGCGATATCGTGACATGTCGCGATATCGTGACATTTCTTCCTTCATGCCTTCTCGCTTTCGCTTTGGTCGTGATATCGTGACATGTCACGATATCGCGACGTTTTTCTATTGTGCCTCCGTTCTTCAGTTTTGGTCATGAAATCGTGACATGTCACGATTTCGTGACCTTCCATCCTCCGTGCCTTTGCTCCCTGCTCTGGTCATGATTTCGTGACCTTCCGTCCTTCGTGCCTTTGTTCCTTGCTTTGGTCATGATTTCGCGACATGTCACGATTGTGACATGTCATGATTTCACGACCTTCTGTCCTCCGCGCCTTTGTTCCCTGCTTTGGTCATGATTTCGTGACATTCTGTCCGTCGCTTCTCTATCTCCTATTTTGGTCGCGATATCGCGACACTTTTTGTGTCGCGATATCGTGACACATATTTTTCTTTGCAAAACACTTAGAAAAATTTGGTTGATGCAAGATTGCTCTGCTGCCCTCGGATGCTCCTGCATCAGACACCCGGGGTGGATTGAGAAGTGATCCTCACTTCTGATCTTTGAGAGGAAGACCCAGGTGGTCAACCTCTGTCTTTGACAACCAAGTTGCATCTTCTACAGGTCTGCCCTTCCACTTGATCAAATATTCAGAATACTGTTTGTTCCTGGTGCTTCTGCCTTCACGAGTATCTAATATTTCCTCGATCTCATCGGTGGTTGGGTTAGACGCTGGAATGCTCCATAACTCTGTACTTGGTGCCTCTGTACTGTCTCCCTCATGGTATTCCACTAAATCTGATATGTTAAAAATAGGCGAAATGTCAAGCCCATTTGGCAATTCCACTTCATATGCATTGCCTGAATCCCATTTTTCCAGTATTCTGCATGGCCCAAACTTCTTCATCTTCAACTTGTTATAAGTTTTGGCTGGAAATATTTCTTTTCTGAGATGGACCATGACTTCATCTCCCACTTCGAACTCTTTGAACCGCCGCTTTTGGTCTGCTCTTTTCTTATACTGAGTATTCATTTTTGTAATTTGTTTCTTCACTTCTTCATGCAGGCTTTTCATCTGTTTCGCAAATTCCTCAGCCTCGGCACTGCACTTTTCCCCTTTCTCTAATTTCCTCAGCTCAAAAACATTTCTTGGGCTGTTTCCATATATGACTTGGAATGGGGATTTGTTTGTACTCTTGTTGATAGAATTGTTGTATGCAAATTCTGCCTATGGCAAAACCAAATCCCATCCCTTGGGTTTATCTCGCTATCAAGCATCTTAATAAATTACCCAGACTTCTATTTACCACCTCTGTCTATCCATCGATCTGTGGGTGGTATGCAGAACTGAACTTCAGATCTGTCTTCAACTTCTTCCACAATGTTCTCCAGAAATAACCAACAAACTTTGTATCTCTGTCAGAAACTATGCTTTTTGGTAGACCGTGAAGTCGTACCACTTCCTTGAAAAATAACCCTGCAATGTGAACCGCGTCACTTGTTTTCTGGCAGGGAATAAAATGTGCCATCTTGGAGAATCTATCAACCACCACAAATACGGAGTCATTTCCCCTCTGTGTTCTCGGTAATCCAAGAATGAAATCCATGCTGATGTCCTCCCATGGCCTCTCAGGTACAGGTAACGGCTGATATAATCCTGTGTTCTGCTTCACGCCTTTCGCCATCTGGCATATTCTGCAACATTGCACAAACCTTTTCACATCTTGCTGTAGTTGCGGCCAGTAGTAGTTCTCACTCACCAGGGCAATGGTCTTATCCCGACCAAAATGTCCAGCCAGTCCCCCACTGTGCTTCTCCTTGACTAAGTTTTCCCGCATGGAACTCCTTGGAATGCATAATTTACTTCCCCTGAACAACATTCCATCTTGGATTAGAAAATCCAACCACTTTGTCCCGTCCACGATAATAGGTGTCAAGCAAGCCGTCCAGGCTTCTGCAAAATCAGGATCTTCAGGGTACAAACCTTTCAGTTCTTCAAATCCTACCACTTCCACTGTCATTTTAATCAGCAAATTCTGCCTTCTACTTAAGGCGTCTGCAACTCTGTTTGACTTTCCACTTCTATGCTTCAACACAAAGGTATAACTTTGGAGAAACTCAACCCACTTCAAGTGCCTCTGATTCAGTTTTGTTTGGCTGTTAATGTACTGTAATGCCTGATGATCAGTAAATAGAACAAACTCTTTTGGCAACAAATAATGCCTCCACTTCTTTAGAGCCTGAACTATTGCATAAAACTCCTGATCATAAACTGAATACTTTTTTCGAGCATCATTGAGTTTCTCACTAAAGTAAGCAACAGGCCTGCCTTCCTGACTCAGTACAACTCCTATTGCACTACCACTGGCATCACAATCTACCTGAAATACCTTGTTAAAGTCTGGGAGTGCCAAAACAGGTTGTTCTGTGACCTTCTTCTTCAACAGATCAAAGCTCCTATCTGCTCCTAAGGTCCACTTAAATTCCTTCTTATCCCCTCTCATTGTTTTTGTGAGGGGTGCACAAATGCTGCTGAAATTTCTAATGAATTTTTTGTAAAAGCTGGCTAGACCATGAAATGATCTTACCTCTGTTGTGCTTCTCGGAGTAGGCCATTCGATGATAGCTCTCACCTTTTCTGGGTCCATTTTTAGACCTTCTACTGAGATTACAAATCCTAGGTATACTAACTCCTTCTTTACAAAATTACACTTTTTTAGATTAATTAATAATCGCTCCTCCCGTGGCTTCTCAAAAACCCTTCTGATATGCATCAGGTGCTCCTCCAGGGTTTTGCTAAATATTAATATATCATCTAAATAGACAATGACAAATTTTCCTAAAAACTCTTTCAGTACCTCATTCATCAGCCGCATGAAGGTACTTGGTGCATTGGACAGCCCAAATGGCATGACCAACCACTCATACAAACCCTCTCTGGTCTTGAAGGTTGTCTTCCACTCATCTCCTTCTCTGACATGGATCTGATGGTAACCACTCTTGAGATCAATCTTGGTGAAGTACTTGGCTCCACTCAAACAGTCCATTATGTCATCCATTCTTGGCAATGGAAATCTATATTTTATTGTGATCTTGTTGATGGCTCGAGAGTCTGTACACATTCTCCACTCTCCATATTTCTTTGGCGCTAGCACTGTAGGCACTATGCATGGACTCAGGCTTTCCCGAATCACTCCCTTCTCCAGCAACTCCTGGACCTGCCTGTTTAGCTCCTCAGTTTCTACAGGCGTCATTCTATGTGCAGCTTTATTGGGCAAGCTTGATCCTGGCACCAAATCGATATGGTGACTGATCTTCCTTATTGGGGGTAAACCCTCAGGCACATTATCAGATATAATATCTAGAAATTCCTCCAACAGATCTAGGACTTCTACCGGGGTATCTTTGCATTCTTTCTCCCTGACTCTAGGAATTAATGCATAACACATATGTTCATGCTTCAAATCATCTAAAAATTTTCTCCCGTCAACCAAGCAAATTCTGGCACTGCCACATACCTTTTCTTCCACCTCCTTCAGGGGTTTCAGCTTATGATGCATTCCATTCTTTGTCACGGAGTAGGTGTTGGCACGGCCATCATGAACCGTGCACCTATCAAACTGCCATGGCCTTCCCAACAGCAAATGGCATGCATCCATGGGCAGGATGTCGCATAGGACCTCATCACGGTAATTCCCAATACTAAATTTTACCAGGCATTGTTCACTGACCAACACCTTATGGTCTTTCTGCAACCACGCGATCCGATATGGATGCGGGTGTCTCTTCCTCTCCAGTTGTAGCTTTGTAACCATTCCTTCTGAAACTAGGTTATCCGTGCTACCGTTGTCAATAATAATATTGCAAATCTTACCCGCGCATTTACACCTTGTGCGGAATAAGCTTTTCCTCTGATCTGTGGCCCCCTCTTCATTCAGCAGGACTCTCCTCGTGATCATTACTTCTCCTCTCTCTGCTTCTTTAGAATGCTCAGATCCAACATCTTCATCAGTGACCGCGGCTCTGGCATTTCCTTTCGGCCTCCTATTATTCCTTTCTCATTGTTGTGGACACTCGTATTGGTGATGTCCCTCTTCTCCACACTGGAAACAAGTTCCATGGAATCTTCCTCTTCCCTGGCCACGTCCAGCTCTGCCCCTTCCCCCTCGGTAATCATTATTCTGATTACGGGGGCGGTAGGTATTTTCTCTCCTTTGTTCCTGATTATTGCTACCTTCTCCATTCTTCTGAGGATCTTCATTTCTTCTTCCACTGGTCCTACCGCTGGTTCTTCCGCCATGACCTCTTCCTCTTTGCTTATTCTCAAACCTCCTATTGAGCTTTTCTTCAACCTTTAGGGCAAATTGGTAAGCGTCCTCTATGGTGGTCATCCGGACCAGACTTAATTCTTCTTGAATACTTGCTCGTAACCCATTAATGTAACGGGCTACCTTCTCCTTGTTGGCCTCTGAGTGGCCTGTTCGATCATAATTTTATGAAACTCTTCTGTGTATTCTTTTACGGACTTACTTGATTGCCTCAACCCTTGCATTTTCTTTAGCAGGTCTAACTCATAATCACCAGGGATGAACTGCCTCTTCAGCTTTTCTGCCATCCATTCCCATTTTGTTATTCTCTCTTTTCCTCTTTTATTTCGCTCCAACTGCACTCCCTTCCACCAAATGCTGGCATGACCTTTCAGTTTGGTCTTAGCGAATCTGACCCTATCAAGATCCTCAACCTCCTCGTACTCAAAGTACTCTTCCAGATCGTTGATCCAGTCGATCAATTCCTCTGGATCAAGGTTCCTAGAATACGTGGAAACCTCCATCTTCGGCCTCTTCCCAATCTGGGATATGGCTTTGTATAGTCTGGCTTGAGCAGGATCTACTGCTTCTTCTTCTTCCTCAGGCTGGCCTTCTTCTTCATCATCTTCCTCTTCACTACCTTCATCTCTTCTTGGCTCCAATCTTCTACGCATCTCTTCTTGCAGGGCTTGCATTTGCCGCTGCAAAGCTCGGACATCTTCCGCTGCCGCCATGCCTCTCCCACCAACAGGGTTTCTTCTTGGAGGCATTCTGCTCACTCAATCACAAGCCCTCCCATAGATCCTGGTGTAACTGCCTCACGTCCGGTGATCTGTTACACACTCAGGAACTTCCGGCTCTGATACCACTTGGTGGAGAATAGATCTAGCACAAGACAGGAAACAAGAATAACAAGAGCCAAATTCCTTATTCAGTAGCTTCAAAAAGATTTACAGAGAATATACAACAATCTACCATTTTGCCAACCCCTTCTCATTACAATTCTTGGGTTTTTATCGAGGTCTCGACCCTCTATGTTTTCAAACTTCCCACGATCTGCAATTGCCACCTGGAACAATACTGGAAAGTTGCATTGATGAGACTCTGGGTGAGGTGCGCGACTGGCTGCCATAACCACCGAGATCTTCTTCTAGAACTGCTGCTTCGTTGCTAGTTGCTATAAATGCATCTCTAGATATCATGCACGAGTGGCCAACATGCTTGTTGGAATCTTCCTCTGAAACTGTTGCTTCACTACCGCTAGCTTGCCGTGCACGAAGGGACGCATTTATGAAAGCTTGGAGTGCATGTTTTTCTGTTTGGTCACGATATCGTGACATGTCATGATATCGTGACAATTTCCTTTCTATGCTTTCTTTCTCCTGCTTCGATCATGATATCACGACATGTCACGATATCATGACATTTCTTCCTTCATGCCTTCTCGCTTCCGCTTTGGTCGCGATATCGTGACATGTCACGATATCGCGACGTTTTTCTATTGCACCTCCGTTCTTCAGTTTCGGTCATGAAATCATGACATGTCACGATTTCGTGACCTTCCGTCCTCCGCGCCTTTGCTCCCTGCTCTGGTCATGATTTCGTGACCTTCTGTCCTCCGCGCCTTTGCTCCCTGCTTTGGTCGTGATTTCGTGACATGTCACATCGTGACATGTCATGATTTCGTGACCTTCGGTCCTCCGCGCCTTTGCTTCCCTGCTTTGGTCGTGATTTTGCGACATGTCATGAAATCATGACATGTCACGATTTCGCGACATTCTGTCCGTCGCTTCTCTATCTCCTATTTTGGTCGCGATATCGTGACACTTTTTGTGTCGCGATATCGCGACACATATTTTTCTTTGCAAAACACTTAGAAAAATTTGGTTGATGCAAGATTGCTCTGCTGCCCTCGGATGCTCCTGCATCAAAAATAATATCTCATATCTCTGTGAAAGGATAGTAGCAGCATGGGAACCATGAAAAAAGTAGCTCAAATATCTAGAACATTAAATAAAGAGATATTTTACGCCTAGATGATGGAAATTTTTAGAAATGGGTAGATGACAATAAAGATGGTAGTTGCTCATCCAAAAGGTTAGTACCATTTGATATTCATGACTTCATATCCAAAGAACCTCATAGGATCCGATAGTTCAAACAAGACATGATCTGATATCAAAAGTAGTAACCACCTTGAAATATTTGTATGAGTTTTTGAGGGAAACCCTCCCCTTTTTAATCTATAAATAGGAATGGTATTATATTTGTAAAGGATCAAGTTTACAATTGTATCCTCTTGTAGGATTTCCTTTTGTTTATTTTTGTAAAAATAGTTGGATCCCTGCTTCTAGCATAATCTTTGTAAATATTTGCTTGCATATATATATATATATATACACTAAATCCTACACTAATTTTTGGTTTAGCAATCTATGTCTCCCTATGAACCCATTTATTTGTGTATGTGTGTGTCTATAATATTTTACCTACTTTAGGTTTTATCAATATATGTGTGTGTGAGGGGACCACATCTATTTTTGGATTAGCCATATATGGCTCTCCTACGAAACCCACCTCTTAATGCATGTCTATGTTGATGACTCTCATATGTGCTTAATTGCATTGGAGAGAGGAAGTATTCACCACTCATGCACAACATTTAGGCCTATTTTTGTAGGAATATCTTAGTGGATCATTTGGTATATTTCCACCATTTTTTATTGAGTTATTTATCTTTTATCTCTTACACCTCCCTTTTCCCCTTTTTTATTTTAAGTGCACCTAAAATATCACATCTTAACAAGGAAACAACCTTGTAAAAAACTCTTCTAGAGGCCCCCAATTGAGTCAAACCTTATGCTCTCAGCCATGGTCCTATTGTGTCACTCCCAACAAGGCATGATTGCTCTACTAGGGATAATTAGGGATAAAAACACTACATTTTTTATTCCACCATCATGACATAATATCAAATCTATGTGGAGGCATGGGATAGCATGATTACTCTCTAAACATACTTACAGAAAGGAAGTGGGTAGTGTATTTTATTTACTCACAGAATAGACTTACAAAAAGTAGACAACACATTTACTCCTTGAATGGATTGGTAGAATGGGGGAAGAAAACCATAAACCATAAGCTAAGAATGGGAATAACATACAAGGAGACATAACCAAGAAAAAAAAAAGTAAAACATATAATTCAAATCATACCATGACCTTTTTGCTAACAAAAATATATGCAACCTAAGAAAAATAAAAATTAATGTACTCTCACTAATTAACCTCTTGCAACTAATAAGAAAAAGAAATTAATAAATTCATTGGATAAATTTTTATAATGCTTTCCTTAAAAAAGAATCTCTATTGCATGTAAATTGGTTTCATATAGTGGTTTATGTTATTTCCTAAATCTATAAGTTGCACTATGTGGTTTATTGTTATTTTCATAACCCAAAATTTTATATGAGGTGGCTTATTATTACAATTGGAATCCAATACTCTATATTATATGGTTTATTGTTGTTTTCTAAACCAATATGCTTATGATTGGTGGTCCATTTTTATTTTCAAAACTAGAGGTTTATGTGGGTGGTATATGTTTGTATTCTAGCCAAAAACTATTTGCATGATCTTTCACACTTGTATTCTAATACACTGGGTTGTTGTATGTAATTTGATTTTGAGCTTGAAAATTGGTTTTATTGTTGTACCAACCCAAAGAGTTTTCATTGTTTGCATGATTTTATAAATATGTAAATACATATTAGTTTTAGTGATGGGGACAATTTTAAGGATATCTTAATTTCAACATCAAGAAAAGAGTATCTTCTCTGTGTCAGATTCCATAGGAGAGGATTGGGAGAATCCTCTTACTAAATTGATTATTCAAGAATAAAAATTCTCTCTAAGGTCAGTTAAGGAAGTATTTATATTGGAGCAAAATTTTGAATATGGGCATATACCATATATTCTAATTTTATTGGAACCTACAAGGAGATATAACCAAGAAGGAAAAAAAGTAAAACATATAACTCAAATCATACTAGGACCTTTTTGCTAACCAAAATATATGCAACCTAAGAAAAATAAAAATTAACGTAAACTCTCACTAATTAACCTCTTGCATCTAATAAGAAAAATAAATTGATTAATTAATTGAGTAAATTTTTATAATGTTTTCCTTAACAAATAATCTCTATTGCATGAAAATTAGTTTCATAGAGTGGTTTATGCTCTTTTCTAAATCTATAAGTTGCACTATGTGGTTTATTGTTATTTTCATAACCCAAAATTTTATACGAGGTGGCTTATTATAACTTTTGGAATCCAATACTCTATACTATATGGTTTATAGTTGTTTTCTAAACCAATATTGTTACGATTGGTGGTCCATGTTTTTTTTTCAAAACTAGAGGTTTATGTCGGTGGTATATGTTTGTATTCTAGCCAAAAACTATTTGCATGGTGTTTCACACTTGTATTTGGGTTGTTGTATGTAATTTGATTTTAAGCTTGAAAAATGGTTCTATTGTTGTACCAACCCTAAGAGTTCTCATTGTTTGCATGGTTTTATAAATATATAAATACATATTAGTTTTAGTCATGGGGATAAATTTAAGGATATCCTGATATCAATATCAAGCAAAGAGTATCTTCTCTGTGTCAGATTCCATAGGAGAGCAGTAGGGGAAGCCTCTTGATGAGGCCCAAAAATGCCTCATTATTGCACAATGTTTGACTACCATATGATAAGTTAATTGCCAAATAGTTGACTAAAATATACTATTTGTTAAGTGTTTGCATGATTTTATGTTAGGAATACTATATCTCTGTTTTTGACTATTTTCAGCATTTTGTGACTGATTTTGCTTGATTAAGTAGCAAGTAAAAACATGCATTTCAATTAACCAAATGTGGTATGCTGATATCCATTAACTTCTCAATGGTTTTTGAATGTTTTCCTGCCCTTCAACTTGTTTCAAATCCACATTGAAGCCAAAATTTTAGGACTGTCATAAATCTGAAAATCTGAAAAAAACAGCCATATAAAAATCAGCAAGTTGTCACTTTATAGGAACACCTTGAAGTTGTCAAGCAAAGCATGAGGATATGGATGGAATGAGTTCAGAAGGACTACAGAAGACATATGACCTATTTAGAAGCATTCCCACATGGTCTAAATAGGCAGCAACAGGGTATAACAGAGCAGGGACAATTGTGCAGCATTGTTGCACTATTTCAGCATGGTTACTTGGTGAATGAAGTGTATAAATTCAGTAGCAACTTGATGTACTCCTTCATGTTGATATTTGAATAATTTTTCCATGTTCTAATTTGTTTGAATTTGCAAGAAATGCCAATATTTTACAACTGTGCAGCAGAGTTGGAAAATGCAGTAATTTACCATGTAAATTCCAGCAAGCTACCAATGAATGGCAAGGCATGGAATTCACACATGGAGAGGAATGAAGGCTATTGCAATATGATCCTGAGGGCTAATCCACCTGAGAAATGCAGCTAAAATCACTTGAAGAGCACACAGTTGGTCATTTCGAAGATCTTCGGATTGAACAGGTATCTTAGATTGAGAAATATAGTCTCTTCGGATTGAGAAATACAATCTCTTCGGATTGAGCCACTTAGCTTCGGATTGAGAACAGAAAGTGCTTTTTGAATTTTTGACTATTTTTTGATGATGGAAAAAGGGAAATAAGGTTGAGAAGGTTAAGGGAAAATATCCCCCAATTGTCTTTGTCGTCCTTGCCGTCCAAAGCCACCATTCATGGAAAAAGATCAATTGATCCTCTTCTAGGATAAACCCAGAAATAACTGCAACATAATAGGAAGTTGTTTGCAAGATAGAAATGGCATATTCTGAAGTGGAGAAATATGTGTGAGATATTTCTAGACTCCTCCCACGTACTCCCACCACTTGAAGATGCTTTCTAAGGGCCAATGACTACTACTGCAACACAAACTGTCCAGATTTGCATTTATTTTAGATCCAGAATTATTGGCAAATCACTGTAAAGTAGCACATAGGCTGATTTGAGCATGGGATATGTTGTAAATATTTATATAAATAACATAGCTCCCTCCTTGGTTGAGCCAGTTAGGAATTAGAATAGAGGAGAGTTTTCAATAGCAGCAATTAGGACTGTACAGTAATTTTTTGTAACAATTTTCAGCATGTTTTGTCATCAATAAAAGTGTAGTTATTTTATCATTTTCTGTTCTGAGTGTTAATTAGTTAAGGAGTGCTTTTCACCTCCTTCTAGATCAGGAAGTATGGGCCCACTTTCAGATCTAGAAGGAGGATTTTTATGGCAGGTTTTAATCTATAATTTTGTCTGTAGCGAAATTAACAAATTACTTTTCAAGTTTACTTTTCTTGTTTTAAGTTTGTATAATGTTCTTTATGTTTTCTATTATGTTTGTGTACAACATTTGTGTGTGTGTCAGCTGAAAAATTATATTAAGCATTTTTCCTTTGCTTTCCATGTTTTCCCTGCTTTTCTATTTTAGCAACTTTCCATTTTCAGCATATTTCATTTTGTTGTCAATTCCTATAGCAGAAGCTTGACGACCTTTTGTGGTAGGACATTGACAGGTGTTTTTAGCATAAGTTTCATTTACAAGCATCATTTCAATTATGCAAGAGTAACTAGGTTTCAATTCTACAAATGTAACTTAGGATTTCATTTCAGCAACATTTAAATTCAACAATTTAAATTCTATTATTTTAATTCTGCAAAAGTAGATTAGACTTTCAATTTAGCAATTCCAATTCCTGCAATTGTAGTTAGATTTCAATTCCTGCAACTTAGAATTAGTTTTTAGTTCCTGCAAGTTTCCATTCTACAGATTAGGTTTAGTGTGACACCAAAAGGCTAAACCAAATCTGTCTCACCCAATAAATGCTTGAAATCTGAATGCCTGAATTGTACTCTGCCCTAGCCTTCTATCATAGACAGCCTTGGACACCACCCCGGATTGATAAGATCTTTGAGATTTAATGATGTGCTTAATGACAACGCATCATTTTGGCATCGTTTTTGGGGAACACGGTGTTGTTAGAGGGTAAAAGTAGCCCAATAATTGTTAATTATACTAAATTGTGAACTTCAGAGTAAAATCTGGATAAATGATTGGTATTAGTAATAGTTTTTGGTAAATTGCATTTCAGTCCATTTAGAAAACAAGCAACCACAGGGAGGTGATCTTCACACCTAGGGGTTAAATTGCTTATGTTTGAAATTCTTGATAAAAATTGAAAGAATTCATCATCCTCATTATCAAGAAACATAAGATCTCTTAGAGGAGCCATCTGCTAGTACTACCATTTTTATATCCATATCATCAGGGTAGTATAAACAAATTTGTACTAGGTGTTGGGAAGACATCATGGCAGATATACAAGACTATCCCTTGAACAAAACAATCATATCAACTACTTGTAGCATTTGTTCACAAGGACATATCACTGATAAATACCATTTACTTCCACAACTCAGAGATGCAAAATTTGTTGCCTAGTCTAAATTCTTCTCAAGGGAGATCCCAACAACAACAAACAAAGCAAGTAAAACCACTACCTCCAGCCCAACCTATGGTCAATCTGAATAATACAGGACAGGTAACCCCTGTCTATGTAAGCTGAGTCAGTTAAAAAAAAATCACAAAACTTTTGCACAATCAAAATAGAAGTTTACAACTTAACAGTGATCCTAGAGTTTTGCCATTATTGCTTAAATATTGTTAGGGTTTTACCATGCTAAACCGCAACCTAACAATTCTTAGCCTACATCGACAATAGTTGATCTCATTAGAGGTGATCCTACCTGACAAGTAGTTGATCTGCTAAAGTTGTACACTTCTTGTCTTATTGTGCAAACCAAAAATACATCTTTTTCAGCCCAACCTATGATCAATCTGAATAATACAGGATAGGCAACCCCTGTCTATGTAGCTGAATCTAGTAAAAAAAAACTACAGGAAATGTTATTGATTGCAGCAACATCCAACTGTGCTCAAACAAGAACTTACCTGAGCTTGAAGAGACAAAAATCAATGGAGATACACAGAAAACCTTTAGTCCAAACACACAGAAATTAGCCTTGGATAAAGGAGAAAAACTAGAAAAAGCGCACATAGAAAATTTACTTCCATTGAACTCCTTAGTAAGAAATTACAAAGGGGTAAATTTTGTCCTCCTAGGAATGAAACAAATTGAAGTGCAGCCAAGAAAATTCTTGAACATTATTAGTTGGATGACTTATAAACAAAAAGCAAAATTGTTGCTATTTTGAAACAATATTTCAATCCCTTTACATGGAATTACAAGGGTATATCAAGATTTTATCTTGATGTAAGCACTTAACATCTTTTGGGAATTGGTATTTAATTGTTTCAAGTACAGATTGACAAGATTTTGCAGACTAGGAGGCATGGACAACACTTGATTGAAGAAGTTTTCAGATATGGAGCAGTGCTTCTTTCTCCCATTGGTAATTCATGGAGGATGTTAGTGGTGAATGGACATTGCCTTTGGGTATACCATGCACCATTAACTAAGGAGGAGTTCTTGAAGGAGATTCCATTGGATGTACACATAATGGAAGAGAATTTCTCTTCAATATCAGATTCAGAGTGATGATAAAAAGTTTGACAAAAAGAAAAAAAAATACAAGAAAAGCAAAAAGAAGAATAGTCTTGTTTGTGAACTTCCTTCTTGGGTACAAGCAAGACAAGAAAAATTGAAAAAAAAAAAGAGAGAAAAAAAAATTTGCAGCAAAGGCATGTCCCACAAAATGGGGATACATGAGGACAAGCATCAATTTCAGCAAGGAAGAGGAACAATGGAGCCAATACTTCATTTCCAGCAATAAGGAGGCAATTATGATGTAAGAAGATTCTTACTGCTCATCTAGAAAGGAAGGTTGCATCAATGTTGCAGGTTTCAACAGAAAGAGATGGTGTTTTCATACAACAATTGACATGTTTTTGTAGAATAAGGATTGGTCTTATCCAAATAAGAGTGAGAGATGTTCTCTCTCATTGAAGCACTTGAAAAAAAAAGGGACAGAAGTTGGTTGAAAACCAGAAATGGCAACCTCTTTTGATGAAAAAAATGAAAAAAAAAGAGATGAAAAAATGAAAAAAAAGAAAGAAAAAAAATGATGAAAAAAAAATGAATAATTCAATAGTGAAAACCTTCTTGGAGGTGCTATTGAGTTGGCTTGCATGAAAACCGATTTTTCAGCATGCATTGCCTTGTTGATCTACCCATCATTGTTCCACCATTGTACAAATCTCACACTGCACATGTGTTATGTTTATGTTTTCAGATAGCCTGCTAACAATCATCAAAAGCAACTTGTAAGGTGCATGACCAATTTTTAGGACAATAAGGTATGTGTTTCTTGCATTTAATTCATAGTAAACATTTAGCATTTAGTGTATGATAATCGGTATTTGGCATAAACTATTCATACAATATTGGCAAGTTGAAAATGGAACATGTTCAAGATGTCAAGAAACACCCCCTTATGCCCTTAATTGCATGGAAATTCCAAAACTGTGCAAAAACCTGATTTTGGGACAGACATGGCAGCAATTCTATTTCAATTTGTAGGGCAAGTTTCAGAAGGAGAACTGCAAGTTTATATCTCACAATTGTCTGATAAATTGAAGGAGGATAATCAACAAAATGCACCTGAAGGTTCTATTTTAGTACTACTAGAATAAAATAGCAACATACAAAACAAAGAATAACATCTAAACAAAAGGATGAAGAAGGGATTTTTGATGTTATGGAAGGCTTATACACTCTAGAGATGGGCCCACAATAGAATCTGTAGCTAAATTTTGCATAGGAGGTCATTTCTGCATTTTTTGATGCATCTTCGAAATGAACAGTCATATCTTCGAAATGAACAGGCATATCTTCGGAATGAGCAGGATATCTTCGAAATGAGCAAAAACTGTACCAAAATTGCTGAAAATGCTACAGAATAGCAAAAAGAGTAGGGTACATCAAATATTGAGGTTCATAAGGCTCTACCACAAGTAAGTACATCCCTCAAGCATTTCAAATCCAAAAATTTTATCAATTTTGTTCAAAAGGTGCAAACAATAGAAATAAGCATTCAGGCTGAAATGTTGTTAAGAACAGAAAATTCCATCAGTAGTAGTGCATCTACCAAATACGGTTCCACAATAAGACTATTGCAAGATGAATCACATGATATCAAGCCTTTAAGAGGTACCTTGCAGCACTAAAACTTGTAGAAAGACAGAAAAAGAGTCATACATGTGCTTAATTGCAAAATACTTGATATAGTGCAGCAAGGAGGAATTTCTCAGTTAGCAGGTAGCAAAGGATGTTGTTCACAAGAATAAAACCTGCATATTACTATGGCCTACTAAGATGCATGAGGGCATGCATCGGTTCAAGTTTGGGGGGATGATGAGGCCCAAAAATACCTCATTATTGCACAATGTTTGACTACCATATGATAAGTTAATTGCCAAATAGTTGACTAAAATATACTATTTGTTAAGTGTTTGCATGATTTTATGTTAGGAATACTATATCTCTGTTTTTGACTATTTTCAGCATTTTGTGACTGATTTTGCTTGATTAAGTAGCAAGTAAAAACATGCATTTCAATTAACCAAATGTGGTATGCTGATATCCATTAACTTCTCAATGGTTTTTGAATGTTTTCCTGCCCTTCAACTTGTTTCAAATCCACATTGAAGCCAAAATTTTAGGACTATCATAAATCTGAAAATCTAAAAAAAATAGCCATATAAAAATCAGCAAGTTGTCACTTTATAGGAACACCTTGAAGTTGTCAAGAAAAGCATGAGGATATGGATGGAATGAGTTCAGAAGGACTACAGAAGACATCTGACCTATTTAGAAGCATTCCCACATGGTCTAAATAGGCAACAACGAGGTATAACAGAGCGGGGACAATTGTGCGAGCACTATTGCACTATTTCAGCATGGTTACTTGGTGAATGAAGTGTATAAATTTAGTAGCAACTTGATGTACTCCTTCATGTTGATATTTGAATAATTTTTCCATGTTCTAATTTGTTTGAATTTGCAAGAAATGCCAATATTTTACAACTGTGCAGTAGAGTTGGAAAATGCAGTAATTTACCATGTAAATTCTAGCAAGCTACCAATGAATGGCAAGGCATGGAATTCACACATGGAGAGGAATGAAGGCTATTGCAATCTGATCCTGAGGGCTAATCCACCTGAGAAATGCAGCTAAAATCACTTGAAGAGCACACAGTTGGTCATTCCGAAGATCTTCGGATTGAGAAATACAGTCTCTTCGGATTGAGAAATACAGTCTCTTCGGATTGAGCCACTTAGCTCCGGATTGAGAACAGAAAGTGCTTTTTGAATTTTTGACTATTTTTTGATGGTGGAAAAAGGGAAATAAGGTTGAGAAGGTTAAGGGAAAATATCCCCCAGTTGTCTTTGTCGTCCTTGCCATCCAAAGCCACCATTCATGGAAAAAGATCAATTGATCCTCTTCTAGGATAAACCCAGAAATAACTACAACATAATAGGAAGTTGTTTGCAAGATAGAAATGGCATATTCTGAAGTGGAGAAATATGTGTGAGATATTTCTAGACTCCTCCCATGTACTCCCACCATTGAAGATGCTTTCTAAGGGCCAATGACTACTACTGCAACACAAACTGTCCAGATTTGCATTTATTTCAGATCCAGAATTATTGGCAAATCACTGTAAAGTAGCACATAGGCTGATTTGAGCATGGGATATGTTGTAAATATTTATATAAATAACACAGCTCCCTCCTTGGTTGAGCCAGTTAGGAATTAGAATAGAGGAGAGTTTTCAATAGCAGCAATTAGGACTGTACAATAATTTTTTGTAATAGTTTTCAGCATGTTTTGTCATCAATAAAAGTGCAGTTATTTTATCATTTTATGTTCTGAGTGTTAATTAGTTAAGGAGTGCTTTTCACCTCCTTCTAGATCAGGAAGTATGGGCCCACTTTCAGATCTAGAAGGAGGATTTTTATGGCAGGTTTTAATCTGTAATTTTGTTGCAGTAGAATTAACAGATTACTTGTCAAGTTTACTTTTCTTGTTTTAAGTTTGTATAATGTTCTTTATGTTTTCTATTATGTTTGTGTACAACATTTGTGTGTGTGTCAGCTGAAAAATTATATTAAGCATTTTTCCTTTGCTTTCCATGTTTTCCTTGCTTTTCTATTTTAGCAACTTTCCATTTTTAGCATATTTCATTTTGTTGTCAATTCCTGTAGCAGAAGCTTGATGACCTTTTGTGGCAGGACATTGACAGGTGTTTTTAGCATAAGTTTCATTTACAAGCATCATTTCAATTATGCAAGAGTAACTAGGTTTCAATTCTACAAATGTAACTTAGGATTTCATTTCAGCAACATTTAAATTCAGCAATTTAAATTCTGTTATTTTAATTCTGCAAAAGTAGATTAGACTTTCAATTTAGCAATTCCAATTCCTGCAATTGTAGTTAGATTTCAATTCCTGGTGCAGGGGCTGAATTTCAAAATCCAATCTCCTACTTTCTTCATGGATTAATCTTTCATTTCATTAAACTGATACCACTTGGTGCAGGGGCCAAATTTTGAAATCCAATCTCCTACTTTCTTCACCGATCAAGCTTTCATTTCATTAAAATTTCAAAAGAAAATTTACAATACTAGCCCACAGGCTTAGTTTCCTTTTTTTTTTCTAATGCAAGCTGCCTCACGTTCGGCGATCTTCCTGTGCTCCCAGGAAGAATACAATCTCCCCAATCCCAAAACTTGGCTCCTCCACCTCGTGACTGTAACCTTCACCTCTTTTTATCCTAACTTGCAACTACCACCGAGTCAACCATGGAAAACATGCATTGATGAGCCATCTGAACATCTTTGACCTCTGGGCATAGCAGTCGAGTGGCCGCCATGCTCAACAAACTTATCGGGCAAGAAATCTTGCATTGATGAGGCATTTGACCACCTTGGGAAGCACCGTCTAGGAACGCGTGCCTTTTCGGGTCGTGAACCTGCAGTATGTCGCGATATCATGACATGTCACGATATCATGACATTTTTCTTCCTCGCTACATTTCCTCTTCGTTGGGTCGTGATATCGTGACATGTCACGATATCGCAACATTTTTCTTCCTTGCAACATTTCTTTCCTTCGGGTCGCGCTATCGCGACATGTCACGATATCATGACATTTTCTTTTCTTGCAGCCTTCCCCTCCTTTAGGTCGTGATGTCGCGACATGTCATGATATCATGACATATTTCTTTCTCGCTATCTTCCTCTTCTGCAGGTCACGATATCACAACATGTCACGATATCGTGACATCTTCCTTTCTCGTTATCTTCTTCTCCTTCGGGTCGCGATATCGCGACAGTTTCCCTTCCGGCTCTTCTTTCTTTCTTCTGGTCGTGAAATCGTGACATGTCGTCATATCATGACATCTGCCTTCTGCTTCCTCCTCATATTTTTGGGTCACAAAATCGTGACGTGTCGCAATATCATGATGTGTCGCGATATCGCGACATCTTTGCCCTCTGCTCTCTCTTCGCTTCTTGGGTTGCGAAATCATGACATGTCGTGATATCGCGACAGTTTCCTTCCTTGCCTCCTTTCTGCTTCTTTGGTCGTGATTTCGTGACATGTCATGATTTCACGACATGTCACAAAATCATGACATTTTCTCCTCTGTCCCTTCCTATTTTCTTTCGGTCGCAATTTCACGACATGTCACAAAATCGTGAAATTTTCTCCTCTGGCACTTCCTGCTTGCTTTCGGTCGTGATTTCACGACATATCATGAAATCATGACATTCTCTCCTGTGGCCCTTCCTGCTTGCTTTCGGTTGCAATTTCATGATGTGACATTTTCTCCTCTGGCCCTTCCTGCTTGCTTTTGAATTTCACGACATGTCATGAAATCGTGACATTTTCTTCGAACGCCCTCTCTCTCCTGATTTGGTCACGATTTTGTGACATGTCACGAAATCGTGACATTTTCTACTCCACACCTTCTCTATCCTTCTTGAGTCCCAAAAATGTGACATGTCGTGATATCACGACACTTTTTCTGTTGCGATATCGCAACATCGAGGCAAACACTTAGAATTTTTTTGGTTGATGCAAGATTGCTCTGCTGCCATCGGATGCTCCTACATCAGACAACCGAGGTGGATTGAGAAGTGACCTTCACTTATGTACTATTCTGTCACCTTCTCACAACTTGTAAAATCTTCAACCTCTTCAACCTCCACTCTCATTGTTGTTAGAAACCTCTTTTCATCCATCCCCTTCAAAAAACAGATTCTATTGCTTCTACATACCTTTTCTTTCACCTCCTTCAAGGGCTTCAGCTTATGGCGCACTCCATTCTTCATCACTGAGTAGGTTTTGGCATGGCCATCATGCATTGCACACCAATCAAACTACCATGGCCTTCCCAATAGCAAATGGCAAGCATCCATAGGAAGTATGTCACATAGGACCTCATCACAGTAATTCCCAATATTAAATTTCATCGCACATTACTCACTGACCAAAGTCCTATGGTCCTTCTGTAACCACGCTATCCGGTATGGATGCGGGTGTCTCCTCCTCTTTAACCGTAACTTAGTAACCATTTCTTCAGATACCAAGTTATCAGTACTACCATTATCTATAATAACATTGCAGACCTTACCCAAACTTCTGCACCTTGTGCAAAATAGGCTCCTCCTCTGGTCTGATTCCTTCTCTTCATTCAACAAGGTTCTCCTTGTGAACATCACTTCTCCTCTCTTTGCCTCCTCAGAATGTTTTGATTTAGCACCTTCATCTGCTATAGCAGCTCTTACAGGACCCTCAGGTCTCTTATCCATCTTTTCTCGATGTTGTGGACACTCGAATGCTCGATGTCCTTCTTCACCATAGTGGAAACAGGTTCCATGAAATCCTCCTCTTCCATACCCACGTCTAGATCTACCTCTTCCTCTTTGGTAGTTGTTCTGACCATGGGATCTGCAATCATTATCTCCCTTCTGATCCTGACTGTAGCTAGCTTCTTCTTTCTTCTCATCTTGTCCTCCATCTATTCTTCCACCATGACCTCTTCCTCTTTGCTTGCTCTCAAACCTTCTGTTCAACTTCTCTTCAACCCTCAAGGCAAACTGGTAAGCATCCTCTATGGTGCTAATCCTAACCAGACTCAACTCCTCTTGAATACTTGCTTGTAACCCATTAATATAACGGGCTACCTTCTCCTTGTTGGCCTCTGAATGGCCTGTTCTGATTATAATCTTATAAAACTCCTCTGTGTATTCTTTAACAGACTTGTTTGCTTGCTTTAAACCTTGCACTTTCTTTAGCAGATCCATCTCATTGTCAGCTGGTATGAACTGCCTCTTCAACTTCTCCACCATTCTATCCCATATGGTTATTCTCTCCTTTCCTCTTCTATTTCTTTCCAGTTGTACTCCCTTCCACCAGATGCTGGCATGACCCTTCAGCTTGGTCTTAGCGAATCTGACCCGATCAGGATCTTCGACCTCCTCATACTCAAAGTATTCCTCTAGGTCATTGATCCAGTCAATCAACTCCTCTGGATCTAGATTTCTAGAGTACACAGAAACCTCCATATTTGGTTTCTTTCCAATCTAGGATATGGCTCTATATAACCTAGCTTGTGTAGGATCTACAACCTCTTCTTCTTCCTCAAACTGGTCCTCTTCTTCATCAACTTCATCTTCACTTCCTTCTTCTCTCCTGGGCTCAAGCCCTCTGCGCAACTCCTCTTGTAGGGCCTGAACTTGCCTCTACAAAGCTCTAAAAATTTTTGCTGGCACCATATTTCTTCCACCACCACGGTTTCTTCATGGAGGCATTCTACTTGTTTCTCTTACAAGCTCTTCCACATATCCTGGTGTAAATTGCCTCACATTCGGTGATCTTTTTACACACTCAGGAACTCCCATTCTAATACCACTTGGTGTAGGGGTCGAATTTTGAAATCCAATCTCCTACTTTCTTCATCGATCAATATTTCATTTCATTAAACTGATACCACTTGGTGCATGGGCCAAATTTTGAAATCCAATCTTCTACTTTCTTCATCGATCAAGCTTTCATTTCATTAAACTTTCAAAATAAAATTTACAATACTAGCCCGTAGGCTTAGTTTTCTTTTTTTTTCTAATGCAAGCTACCTCACATTCGGTGATCTGCCTGTGCTCCTAGGAAGAATACAATCTCCCCAATCCCAAAACTTGGCTCCTCCACCTTGTGACTGTAACCTTCACCTCTTTTTATCCTAACCTACAACTGCCATCGGGTCAACCATGGAAAACATGCATTGATGAGCCATCTGAACATCTCTGACCTCTGGGCACAGCAGTCGAGTGGCCGCCATGCTCAGCAAACTTATCGGGCAAGAAATCCTGCATTGATGAGGCATTTGACCACCTCGGGAAGCACCATCTAGGAACACATACCTTTTTGGGTCGTGAACCTGTAGTATGTCACGATATCATGACATGTCATGATATCACGACATTTTTCTTCCTCGCTGCCTTTCCTCTTCGTCGGGTCGCGATATCGTGACATGTCACGATATCACGACATTTTTCTTCCTTGCAACATTTCTTTCCTTTGGGTCGCGCTATCATGACATGTCGTGATATCGCGACATTTTCTTTCCTTGCAGCCTTCCCCTCCTTCAGGTCGCGATGTCGTGACATGTCACGATATCGTGACATCTTTCTTTCTCGATGTCTTCCTCTTCTGCGGGTCACGATATCGTGACATGTTGTGATATCATGACATCTTCCTTTCTCATTGTCTTCTTCTCCTTCGGGTCGTGATATTGCAACATGTCGCGATATCACGACAGTTTCTCTTTTGGCTCTTCTTTCTTTCTTTTGGTCACAAAATCATGACATGTCGCGATATCGCGACATCTGCCTTCTACTTCCTCCTCGCCTTTTTGGGTCGCAAAATTGTGATGTGTCATGATATCGTGACATCTTTGCCCTCTGCTCTCTCTTTGCTTCTTGGGTCGCGAAATCACGACATGTCATGATATTGCGACAGTTTCCTTCCTTGCCTCCTTTATGCTTCTTTGGTCGTGATTTCGTGACATGTCGCGAAATTGCGATATTTTCTCCTTCGTCCCTTCCTATTTTCTTTCGATCGTGATTTCGTGACATGTCGCAAAATTGTGACATTTTCTCCTCTAGCACTTCTCGCTTGCTTTCGATCGTGATTTTGTGACATGTCACAAAATCACGACATTCTCTCCTCTGGCCCTTCCCGCTTGCTTTCGATCGCGATTTCGTGACATGTCACAAAATCGTGACATTTTCTCCTCTGGCCCTTCCTGCTTGCTTTCGGTCATGATTTCACGACATGTCGTGAAATCATGACATTTTCTTCGAACGCCCTCTCTCTCCTGATTCGGTCGCGATTTCGTGACATGTCATGAAATTGCGACATTTTTTTCTCTGCGCCTTCTCTCTCTTTCTTGAGTCACGAAAACATGACATGTCGCGATATCGCGACACTTTTTCTGTCGCGATATCGTGACATCGAGGCAAAAACTTAGAATTTTTTTGGTTGATGCAAGGTTGCTCTGCTGCCACCGGATGCTCCTGCATCAATTCCTACAACTTAGAATTATTTTTTAGTTCCTGCAAGTTTCCATTTTACAGATTAGGTTTAGTGTGACACCAAAAGGCTAAACCAAATCTGTCTCACCCAATAAATGCTTGAAATCTAAATGTTTGAATTATACTCTGCCCTAGCCTTCTATCATAGAAAGCCTTGGACACCACCCTAGATTGATAATATCTTTGAGATTTAATGATGTGCTTAACGACAACGCATCACCTCTTACTAAATTTATTATGCAAGAATAACAAATTTCACTAAGGTTAGATAAAGAAGTATTTATATTGGAACAAAATTTTGAAGATGGGCATATACCATATATTCTAATTTTATTGGATTATATCTTCAAAGATGAGTATATCCCATATATTCCAATTATAGTAGAGTGGATCTCTAAATATGGACATAATCCATATATTCCAACCTAGCATATTGAGGTTGTTTGGAGATAAAATGTATGTGAAACTGTATTGTATGCATCTCTATTTCTTCTCAGTGCTCATTCTATATATTATGTTGAAGCAAGTGTGACTTCTCCAATGAGGTATTTGATCCATAGATCTAGAAATCATCAAAGTATGGTGGGTACCTCCAAATATGGATGTGATCTATATATGAAAATTTAGTTATGATAATGGCTAAACATAAATGTGGGTGTCCATGTTTACATATGCTTATATTATAGTTACATGATGGTTTTCATGTGCTAATGCTACTTCATTGTTATTTTTCATGTGCTTTTATTATCATGTTGAGGCCTTCAGGTTTCTACATTGTGGAATGGTAAGATGGTGGTCCACATATGCCAATCCTACTATGAGGGTGATTAAATATAGGTATTCATAAGTTCCTACATTGTTACACTATGGTTCTCATATATTTATGTCACTACATGAGGCCTTCATGTGACTATGGTGGATAGAGACCTTATATTGTCCTATTTTTAGAATACTTGAGTGGATTGGAGGAAGGCATAGTGGTAAATGTTTACCTTAATTTTGGCTGCCCACAAGATGTCTAAAGTCATTGGAGGATTCATTCAACCCCATGATCATACAATAAGAATTCCCTTGTATGATGATGCAAGAAGGGTCTAAATTTTCTAGTGTAAAGAATATGATTGAAATATTGTAAGACTATTTACTAATTAGTTCAATCCATTTGACTATAAGTTCAATTTTATTTAGAATCATTTGCATAAATATCGATATTAGAAATTTATATGATATATTCCTTTAGAATATATAATTATGAGTCATTATTCTACAATAGACTTGAATTTATTTATGTGGTATATGAAACAGTTGATTGAATGGATCATATAGTTATATTATATGTTTTAGTAGAGTGCCTTTGAAAATGGTATTTAATAATTAGTTTGAATCAATGAATGGAATAAAGATGATTGAGTTTATTTTCATATTTAAAATGTATAAAGATGAAGAATTGCACTTGAATTTAGAATCTAGCCTAACCCAATAGCTATCCTTTTATATTGATGCTAATAATTTCATGTTGTAATTCTTAAGAATGTGGATATAGCCTAGAATAAATGTTAACTAGAAAGTAGAATGAAATAGGCATGTTCCTAATTCATAATAAAAGTTAATACTTTTTAATTGAGAACTAGACACATCTCATAATCTTGAACCTAGATGGGAACCCTATTCCAATCATATTTGTAGATGAATAATACATATCCTATAGGATTCCATATTTAGCCATGGATTTATGTCATTAGGTTAAATATTTTAATTTTCATTTAGTTTGAAGCTTTCCTTGTTGAAGCATTTAAAGGTGAATTTAGTTATGGTGGGTTTGATCCCCCTTCCTCTATTGGGATTCATAATATTAATTATATTTGTAATGAGCACACAAAAAATTGTCTAAATACCACACCAAATTTGATAGCTTTGGTACCATTTGAGAGAACTTGTCACCTAAACCTCTAAAATTTAAAATTCATCTTTACCCTTTGTCCTTTTGCACTTCAATCCCTGGACATCAATGTATAGATGATGACAATGATGAAGGTTGCCTACAGAGTTAAATTTGATACCTAACTCTAAAAATTGGATATTATTTGAGTAATCTATAACTTAGAGATCCAAATTTCAATTGTTAACTTAGAGTTTAGAGAATTAATTAAATAAATATTAATAATTTTTAACTTGGCTAAATCCCATACCCAAATTTTAAATATGGGTATTTTTTTAATGAGCATTCAACTTAGGATTCTAGGTTTTGGACTTCTACCATTTCCTTTTTACCTTTTTTTTATGTTTGAAATTTATTTTTGGATGACCATACAAATATTTAATGGGAGTTAGTAACGTGTGAACTATAAATTTAATATTGTATTCATTTAGGGATTAATAATTAGCATGATTTAAACAAATGATAAGCTAAGCCTATGGGAAGATCCATCCATGTTGGTGTATAGGCCCCATTGGAAATACTTTGGGATTTCAAACATCAAACTTTGGGTCCCAAGTGATAGATATATAATATGATGTAGTTGGATCAAGTTTGGGTACTTAAATTTCAAACATGGGTAACATTGTGCCTAACATATGTACAACATTAGCTACTTTAGGTGCCCAAGCTCAAAATTTGGGTAGCATTGTGTCTAACACATATATCCTTTTAGTTAGTTTAAATGGTCAAGCTTGGAGCTTGGTAATGATGATTCTAATACATATCTACTTGTGGACAAGAAAATATACCATTTCATTAACTTAAAATATGTTACAAAAATAGCTTTTACAAATTCCCCGTGGGCTACAATGAGGGTCTTCCAATGATGAATCCTCTTTTACAATGCAATGCTTTGACACTTCTTTATCTCCTTGACCACATCAATAGGGGTGAGTTTATGCTTGTGCATAACCACTAGACACCTACATAACCAATACAAATATTGGTAGCACCTCTTGGGTCCACCTAAGTTGAACGCAATATTATGAAAGGAGCAAAAAAATATGATACAAATTAATGTAGTAGATAAAGTTTAAAATAAGCTAAAAATACATTATACCTTCTTACTTACATCTATAATTGATCTACTATGATGTGGCTAACTGAAACTGATTCGATGGGAACCATCCTAGTCAAAATAATTTTGATTGTAAACCATCCCTATTTGGAAATTTTCTACTGTAGTGACCTAGGAAAATTTCCTTTGGAGAGAACCTTATATAGGTTGTCATGTGTCTATCCTTTGAGTTTGGTGACTATTGAATCTTTGACCTTGTAGCAATTTATAAAATAAATAAAAAATGTAAGGAGAGGCACACAATGTTATCCATGGTTATCACTCTTAACCAAGAAAACTTCTCTCAAATGCAAACAAGAAAATCCTAAAGTAATTTTAGTAGATTTTCCCTAAGTATATCTCACACATATCAAAATGAAGGAAATGAAAGTCTATATATAGATTTTATCAAGGGTGAGGGAGTGGTGAAGTGGATATGAGGTGGATATGACATAGCATACAAGTGGATTGAGTGAGAGGAGGGAAATCAGGATTTCCATACCTCATTAATATTTTTGGGTGGAGGGAGTCCTCACCCCACCCAACGTGGGATGTGTTCACCATGCCTCATTAATTTTTTTGGGTGAAGAGAGTCCTCGCCCAACCTATATGTATTAATGAGCATAGTCGGTTGTGTGGATGCATGGGAATATGGAGAGTAGAGGTATCGTAGACTATAGTGCTAGGGTAGACTAGGGTGATGTGCACATAGGCTATGGGAATGGGATAGTCACATGGTGACCATGGACTAGGAGTAGGATGGGGCTTAATGGGTCAAAGGTGATAAGATGAGGTATAGTAATGTTTCCAAGGTTATAATTCTAAGTATTTGAATATTTGGATCAATTGTGAAATAATTAAATGTTAATCTTAGACAAGAGGAAATATGACATTTTTAGATGTCTACATTTTTCTCTTTTTGTACTATGGTGTTTGACATGACATAGGATGGGTGGTTGACTAAAATAAGGATGCATTAATGATTTATGAAAATGGTTGATCATGGATTTAAGCATACTACAATGATAGTTGAGGGAGGATACATAAACTTATCTCAAATCATAAACAATGTAAGATGTCCCATCTATGGAAGAGATGAATATCCTTGAATATTTGCCTTTGATATAATGTTGATCTTGGTTGAGTAAGCTAACCATCTATTGGTATGTAGCCTCATGATGCTTTGATCGATTGTAAGTGAGCTTAGGTTTCCATGATGATAAAGTAAGTGCGTGAGTGACCATACAGCATTGGCATGGAGCGTACTAAATTTGAATTGGATTATAATTTAAATTGAAAGAAGGAGAATAAATTTCTACCTTTGCACTAGTAAATAAGAGTTAGTGATAGTTTTAGTTAAGGTTTTTGGACAAAAATAATTCCAAGATTGAGTGTTTGAATAATGGATTTATTTAAGGTGGCATTGATGGGTAATATCTACCCCCTCAAGCGGTGAGTTGATGGGCGAAGAAGTGAAACATAATAACAAGGCATTTGATGAAAGGTCCTTGGGAAACCAAGGATTGGAAATCATGGGAATAATGAAATGATGAATAGGAATGAAAATTAGACAATAGAAATAGAAATCATTTGGTTGATCATAAATCACATGACCAATAGGAGATTATCCAAATGATCATCGATAGTACAACTGGTCATTGTTTGGGTGCAATAAAAAGGGCATGCAAGGGCCACATGAAGGATCATTTACATCACACAATTTGGAGGAAGAGAGTAAGAGTGATAAGTGAGGTTGATATTTTGACATGGAATGCTACTATACTGGACACACAAAGGGATATGATGGTGAATAGTAGTGTAGGACTAAGTAGTGAAGGGAGTGTAGTGCAGGTTAGTGGATTTTAACCCTTGTTTATGATTTTTTAGAATAAAATAAACCATAGAACTTATTAATTATGAAATAAAATCATAGAAGTGTAAGAGAGCTTAGAAATGGTAAATGTATATTAGGGTGTGTGTTTAGGATTGTGGGTTTTGAGTATTTTTGTATTTCTTTTGGTGGGATTTCCAAAAAAATATGTGAAACATGAATCATTCTTATCATGATGTTTTTCATGTCTGTACGCTATATGAAATATATGGCCATATGGATGGTTATATAAATTATTCATACCCATAAGGGAAATGACATTAACCTTGGAGTACATGCACTAGATATACTAGTTACCTATGGAGGGATGTACATTCATTGTGGTAGAGACTTCACAGTAGGAGAAAATGATGAGGTGGTTTTTTGAAACAAAGTGGGACCAAGTGGACATTTAGAGTGAGGGGATATTGTATGACATATATTATTCAGATGGTATATTTTCATGCAAGTAGACATTAGTTATGCTTTTGATATCGAGTTTTGTGTTGCTAAACTCCTCAGGTGCATGGTTCCTATGGAACCTTTTAGGCATTTTTTGGACTTTGGTGGAGGTGTCAACTAGTGTATGCATGGGAACCAACTTTGCTAGCACAGACCTACAGAGAGTTGTAAAGTGTGAGTAGGGGTGATCATATAGGTCTAATTTATAGCTTAATGATATAGTTGTAGAAATAGGATAATGTGATGGTTGAGATGCCAGGAGAGATTCCATACGATGCACATAGATTGATGGAGGAGGATTGTCCATATGCCTTTATATGGTAGAGTGATAGGGAGGTATGTGGGAGGAGGGTCCATGAGGGACATGGGGTTTTCTATTAATAGATATGGGCTAGCTTGAGGCCATAGGATATTGTATGGTGACCATGGATGGGTGGTCTAATATGGGTAGATACGATTAAGAAACTACGTCGGGTGTGATAGGATAGGTGGTTTATTAGTTGCAAGGCCAATCAGGTGGATTACTTCCACTTCACTTGAGTTTTATGGAAATTCAAGCTTACATAGGGAGTATCATACCCACCTGTTATATATCAAAGGAGTGGGGAGGATAGGTCAACACTGCATGTAGTGCCTCTAGGAGAGCATGTAGATGAGGTGGTGGTGGTGCCTAATATCTATGTTGTAGGGACAATAGAAAAGTATGATAGATTTTGGGCCACATAGAAATGGCATGGAGGTATATTTGTGAAGGATGAGGCAGTAGATAGGATGGATGGAGATGATGGTGAGGCTATTATAGGGTAAGTAATGGATGAGGATCCATTTAGGCAATGATTACACCATTGAGGAGATAAGGGAGTAGACCCATTCAAGGTTGTAGGTGTGGAGGCACCAACAGTAGATGTTGGAGGTGGAGGGACACCTAATTTTAATGATATGATGGATATCAATGGATTAGCCTTAGTGGTTTGAGAGACAAATATGTTGAGGAAGTGGGTGCAGTAATTAGAGGTCCAATTATCAGGATAATAGGCACCATGGTCTTTAGAGAGGATAGGTATGGAGGTATGTCTTGATGCATTGGCCACAAAGAGGGATAGTATGTAGGGATGACTTGAGGTAGTGACTATAGAGAGAGATAGAATCCAATAGTAGGTTGAGGATTTATCTTAGTAGCTACATTGGTTGAGGATACAACCACCAACAACAAAGGACATGGGATATATGGTGGATTTTTGAGTTGAGATTACATAGCTACAATGAGCTAAGGATGATTTTAGATATAGCTAGATGAGTGAGTGAGAGAGTTATATTCTATGAGGAGAGGATGATACTCTAGGGTATGGTGATTCCATCATTCCTAGATTTCTAATCTTGATGGATTTATAGGAGCACACCATTAGTGGCCTTGATAGTGCCCATTTTATAGATCTAACAACATCACATGCAACATAGCCAGTGACTTTATAGGTTAGTGGGAGGCCTCAGAATAGAAGGAAGGAGAAGTAAGATGGACAAGATGAGAATGGAGAGACTCTAGGGGATCATTAACACTGAGTCTATTTTTGGATGTGGTAGATTGGCCATGATTTTATAGTATTTTTTATGGGATGAGGATGATGTTATTATGGCATGTATATGTAGGGATGTATGATGTTATATCCTTAAGGGAAAATTTGATGTAGCCCTATGGACATTGATCATTATGTATGTATATGGATATTTGATGTACTTCATAGAATGCACTTGATTCTTTTAGGATATACACATTATTCTTATTCTATGATGGTTGATATGATAAGATGCAATGGATATATGATGTGATACATATGTTTATGTTATTTTTATTTTTGTGATTGATGGATGCATGTGATTAGATAGTCATGATATGTTAGATGATATGGATGCAATATGATGATGTGATGGATGATGTGATGTAGATGTATTTGCATGAGTGGGATTCACATGTGTTAATTTAACGGTCACAAGAAACATATTAAAATTACATAAGACAAGACAACAACCAATGAACAAGAGGAGTGTATTTGACCCACTTGGTGAAGTATTCAGTAGTTGTTATTATGAATTTATGCTTTTCAAATGAATTTGGGTAGATATTTTTGATGAGGTCAAGACCCCATTGAGAAAAGGGCCACAACAAATAGATATATTGCAAGGATTGTGAGGACACATGGTTATATTATCATGATGTTGGCATTTGATGCATTTCTTAACATATGTAAAACAATCACGTTCCATGGTGGGCCAATAATAACCCTTGAACAAAGTGCACTTTGTGATGGAAATTCTACTAAAATGGCCACCACAAGTACCATCATGAGTTGTATATATGACCTAGTTGGCTTCATGTGATTCAAGACAATGGATAAGAATACCATAATAACTTCGTTGATAGAGGATATCCCCCAAGAGGGTGTACATGGTTTTCTGCTTAAAATTTTACTTCCTAGCATGAGGAAAATCATGGGGAAAAACACCAAGTTTAAGATAATCCTTTACTTGAGTAAACCAAGCATTATAGGGCTCTTCTTGGATAAATTGGACATCCACTTCATCGAAGGAAGTATTTTTAAAAATAGTCGATTGGTGAAGAGTGGTTGCATGTACATGGGTGACTTTGTCATGCAAGTTTTGGAGAATGAGGGAGCCAAGAGAGGCCATCATTTTAGAAAAATTATTTGAAGACCTTGGAGAGGCTCTGATATCATACCACTAAAATTATCATAACTCTTCTACAACTTGCTTGTAAGCCTTCAAGACTTGGCATTTACATTGTTAGATGTCCTTCACTTTATTGACAATGAGAAGAGAATCACCAATGATTTTGCTTCATTTGATGCTCATAGAAATTGTAATTTTGAGGTCGAGGATGAGGGCTTCATATTTGGTATTGTTTTTGGTTTAGGGGAAGTCAATTTTGAATAATAAGGGGATGGGATTCCTTTGTAGCATGAATAAAACAACTCCAACATATCTCCCTTTTTTATACTTGGAACCATAAAAAAATAACGTAAGGTCAGCTTGGTCTTTAGGTTTGACATATTATTTGAGTTTAGTAACATTAAAGACAGAGTCATCAGGAATATATATGATAAGAGGTTTATCATTTACAAATGAAGCTTCCACAAGTTGGTCAATGATAACTTGATATTTTATGGATTTTTGGCTAATGAATTCAAGGTTGAATTTTTTTAAAAGCATAAGCTATTTTGCAGTTTGGTTATTATTATAGGATTGACCCATCATGTATCGTAGGGGGTTTTCCTTAGCAATAACATAGGTGGTATTATTAAGCATGTAATGGTAAACTTTCCTAGTGGAAAAAACCACTACTAGGAATAAATTCTATAAATAGGCATATTGGATTTCATAGCTCACCAGACTACAAGCCTGCTCTTGATTTTTCTCATTATTTTGGGCCAACATGGTCCCTAAGGAAAATTTAGTTGCATAAATGTACAAGTGAAATAGGAAACCTAGCCTAGGTAGGGCCAAAATTGGTGGGGATGTGAGGTACTCCTTTATAGCCTCAAAATCATCCTAATATTCTTGGATCTAGTTAAATGCAACCCCCTTTTGCAAAAGGTGATTGAATGGCTTGCATTTGTTGGATAGTTGTCTAATGAAGTGATGGATTGCTTGAATGTTACCTTACAAGCTATGTAATTACTTAAAATTAATAGGGGAGCCATTTAAGTTATGGACTTCACTTTATTTAGATCCACTTCAATACCCACTTAAGATATAAAAAACCCTATAAGTTTACCTAAGGTAACATCAAAGATGCACTTCTTAGGATTAATTCTAACATTATGCTCAAGAAGTCGATCAGAGACTTTGTGAAAAATATTGACATGTTGATCACGTATTTTAGATTTAGTAAATAGATCATCCATATAATCCTTCATAATGTCATGCCTATACTTGTGAAAAATTTAGGTCATAGCACATTGATATATAGAATCTATTTTTTTAAGATCAAAGGACATGACCTTGTACCAAAACATTCCTCATGGCATGGTGAAAGATGTTTTATGTTGATTATCAATATTAACTCATATTTGATTGTATCCTAATAAACCATCCATTAGAGAGAGCATTTCGTAACCTATTGTGGAGTCAATGAGAGTGTTAATGTTAGGAAGAGAAAATTTATCTTTGGGACATGCTTTGTTTAGATCTCAAAAGTCCATGTATATGTATATTCCTCCTTTTAGCTTTTAGATAGGTACCATGTTGGATAACCACTCTAGATAGTTGATGGGTTGAATGAATCTCATGTCGAAGAGTTTTTGCAACTCTTCTTTAACCATTAATACAATGGTGGGATGCTCTTCCTTAACTTTATCTTTACCAAATTGGCATTGCTATCGAGGGTAAGGTTGTGGACCATGAAGTTAGGATTGAGGATAGATGTGTCATTATATGACCATGCAAAAACTTTAGGATTGAGGATAGATGTGTCATTATATGACCATGCAAAAACTTTCTTGTATTCTATAAGGCGTATTGGGAAGTGCTCTTTCACCTCATTAGATATGTTCTTTCCAAGTTGGATGATTTAGGGATTAGTGGGATTGGTGCTTAGGTTGACATCAATGGTTTCTTCCACAAGCATGTGGGATCCATACTCTAGCTATGGGGGAGTGGGAATGATATCTAGATCATCTATTATACTTTGAATAAAGACTTTATTATTACTAGTGAATTTATCTTGGAACACAAAATAAGGATGAGAATGAAATGGAGGAAGATATATGTTTTATTGGTGGATCAATTGTTCCATTAGGAGGAAATAAATATAAGGATTAGAAATAATTTTCTCGAAGTAAATAGAATTTGAATCAATGTTGAGAAGGCAATTAGGATTAGTCACATAGCAAAGAGGAGTGAAAATATCAATAGAGATCATATTGACTATGGGTGGATCATGGGATGGATGGATAGGTGTGCTAGAGGGTTTGACATCATGGGATCATGTGGATGAGGGAGGATTTGTCAAAGTATAGGTGGATGGGTATGAGGTTTAGGCTAGGGCCACTGAGGTAGGATGAGAGGGGGATGTAGGATGGGTTGACTATTAGGATGCTCTTACAAGAGGAGTTCAATAAGGATAGGGGTTGGAAGTGGAAATAGGTGAATGTAACCATAACCATAATTGGGTTGCTTAGTTATGGTAGTGATACAAGATGACACATGTTTAAAGCTATCAAAATAAATTGATAATTTTTTAAATTGCTCATCAATGTCATCCTCCAAAGTGTCGGGTGGGAAAACATGAATCATAAAAACTTAGAAGAAGTCTACAAGGATATCTACCATATAATGTGGGGAGAGAGGCTTGACTAGCAAGGCATACTCAAGGTAAATATACTCATCAAAATTTTCCTCCTCAAGGTCAACATTAAGACAGTTAAAATATTCCTTAAGGAGGGCGACTATGTGATCCATGCAATAGCCTAATATTGATTTATCTTTAGGTAACTTGTAAGGTGGATCAATGATATATAATAGACCCTCCTTATAGCACCCTATGCTAGATCCTTTCCATTGAAAGCATTTAAAATATCAAATAGCAAAATAAGGTTTAGACATGTAATTGATGTTTCCATAAAATTGTGCCTTAGGCTACTTAGGTTTAGGTTTCTCAAAAGAGGTGTCAACTCCCCATATACAAAATTTGTTTGGTTGGACAATGATACAATGGGAACAATAGCATATATGGTTAGGGGTATGTCTCAAGGATGACCAAAACCCCTAATAGAATCTATGTTAGGAGGGGATAAATTAATATTATGTACAATGTACTCTGTTGGACTAGGACTAGACAACCATATAGACACATGGGGTGACCCATGATTTTCTTTTCAGGTGGGAGACCCTAGACCTTATATATTTATAAGGGAAGAAGGAATGATCAAATAATATTAAGGAGGGGATGAAGATGATGGAATAGAAGGAGAATAGGAGGGTGGTGGTGGGGGAGACATAGTAGTTTTTCCAATGGGAGAGGAAGAGGTAGAGGGATAGGGATCCATGAGTTGGTAATCCAAAACAATATTTCACTACTCCTAAGAGTGAAACTCTTGAGGAGTAGGCAAGGGAATAGATGAAGTAAGTAGAGGGTACAAGGTATGAGTATAAAGGAGGTAAGTTGTGATAGGACAAGGACTAGCCAAGTGAGGGATGGAAGGTAGGTGAGGCAAAACATATAGAGGATTAGGAAGAAGGGGGGAATAGGAAAAAAATCATGGACATGTGTTATGTGAGAAGGAGAAATCAAGAAAAAATATGAGAGGATGATGGGGTAGGAGGTTGAATATAAGGGATGGATGGAGGATGCATGGACAAATAAGTATAGCTATATGGGGGCATATAGAACATAGGTCATATATGATTGGTTTGTTGGAATAGAGGATGCATAGGAAAAATAGGAGGATGGTTAGCCACCATGGTAACTAGTGGGACCAGAGGTGGGGGTGTTGGTTGGATAGGGGGAGTTGATTGTAGTTGGGTAGAAGGAATATGGGTGGATGGGAGAGTTGGACCTTCTGATAGATTGACCATATTGTAGTACTTTAAAGGTTCTATATTATCAGGGATGTAATGCACCTATCTCTTATCTCTTATAGACATACTTCAAGTATTGGTGGAGAGTAGAGGAGACACACTACATTATTTAGATCCATGGTCACCCAAGGAGAAAATTATATTGCATATTTCCCTTAATGACATGACAAAGAGTAGGTATGGTCTTCACATCAACCTCAATAGGAATGATAATCATACCAAGGGTTGAACACAAAATGTCATTGAAGGCCTAAAAAATAAGGGTGGGGGTGGATGTATGGCTAGAAGGGAGGTTGAGGTGGCTTAGGGAAACATTGGAAATGATGTTTATTTATGAGATATTATCAATTAGGATACACTTAAATATAATACCATTGATGCATGCCATGATGTGCATAGGGGTATTGTACCCCATAACGCCCTCTTGAGCCTTGATCTCATATCATAAAATACAATGCAAGGTGACATGCAAGTCCTCACACTACCTATAAATTTGGCAAGGGTAGTTGGATCTTGGGTTTATAGATCTATAGACCATAATATGGCATTCAAAGCCTCTTGATGAGGTTGAGATTGTTGGATTAGGTTATAAATCAAGATCTTAGTCGATTTCATCTTCAATTTATGGGTAAGGTGACTCCTTAATGTGACAATAGGTCATGAAGGAGGAGTAAATCCTTGCACGGGAGGAGTATTTAATGATGCAAGTGTAGTTGGAGGGTCATATTTTTGGATGGTCAACCTAGATATCATTGATTTTTGGTAACAATATTAATCATACCCACAAAACCTTGGTGTGATAGGATGTTATTGACATGGTTAATCTATTTAGGCACATTTGAAGATGTTGAGGTGTCTCTTTGTTATTTTTGCATCAAATTCTATGTTAAGGGATTCAGATAGATACCAAGGTGTTGGTTGGGGTGTCTAAGGGGTTATCAAATGTTACCTCTCCTCGATCAATCAAATATTGTACCAAATGCTTTAGATGTCAATATTAATTGATATTATGATCTCTCTTGTGATTGTAGATGTAATACTAATGCTCCTTATACCATTTGGGTTTCTCTGTATTGGGGTGCTCTGGACAAAATTTAGGCAAGGTGAATACTTTTACATCATACAAATTTTGAAAGATGTTTGATAATGGCCTAAAGAGGGGAGTCCAATTGTGATGTGGACAAGGAGGGCACTAGGGTTTCTTAGAAGGTTGGTGAGAATAATATAGGGTTGTTGATTACATAGGATCTTATTAAGGTTTGAAATTCTACCATTGAGGTTGAGTACTCTATGGTTGGGAAGTTGTTGTGGTACTCAACATGACATGGCTCACTTGGGGGGCCTTGTTTTGGTTGTTTTTGTTGTTGTTTTTGCTCTTTTTGAACTTATTGGGGTAATTTTTTTTTCATATATTGACATACCCTTCTTGAATTTTAATTTCTTCAATGACCTTAGCTTGAGCAATAGCTTCCTCAAAATAGTAGTGTTATTAAGCAAGGTAATTGAGATATGTTTGGCACAACTCCTAGCAAACATTTTCATCAACTCGGTAGAAGGGATAGATAATGTTACCTTGTTAATAACCCCTTGTCACCTAGGGACATAACCATTTATTATCTCATCATCAAATTGGTGAAGACTATACAGATCAAATAGTGAAATATTCTTCTTGATGTTGATGAAAAAGCACTCTAGGAAGAGTTTAGCCAATTGCTCAAAGGAAAAGAGGCTATGTTGGGGTAAATTTTTATACTAGTGCAAGGCTTTTACCCAAAGGGACATAGGGAATATATTAATAATAAAGGGATTACTTCCACTAATAATGTAATAGGAATACTTGAAGTTTTGTAGATGTTCTTTGGGATCCTCTTTACCCTTGAATTTCTCAAATTTAGGCAACTCAAACCAATAAGGGTATTGGTGTACTAAAATTGATGGGTGGATAAGCTCATTACAAATTTGACTATAGGATGGCTTAGGATACCCATATCCACTCCTTTGCAACTCTAGGATATCCATCACTTTTATGAGGGGCTTGAGGTACCTATGCTAGGTCAATAGGAACAATGAAATGGGAAGGATCATGATGGTAGGGATATGGATAGGAGTAATAATAGGGGGCAGGAGGAGGATAGGATGATGGAGAGGCTATGGAACATAGGTTTTGTGGGCCATATTGTATGAAGAAGGATGTGGGTTATGATATGGAGGATATGGAGATGAGATAGGATGAGAAGATAGAGGGGGTTGGTAAAGTTGTGACATAATTATCAAACTGGTTTGGATAGGGGGAGGTTGACTTTGGATATGGATGGTTTGACTCAGAATTTGTGAATGTGATGGAAACCACTGATACAAGGTGGATGGAGGAGGTTGTTGTGGAGGAGCGGTAGGTGGAGTAGAAGTCCACAAAGGAGGCTAGGTGAAAAAGTAATGTGGATTAGAAGGGAAATGAGGAAGAAGTGAAACAAATGGGGGTGGTTGAGAAGGTGGGTTTGGTGCAATTTAAAAAGTAATACAAGGATGTAGCTAATAATTTCTAGGCTATGCATGATATGAATAAAATTAAGCTTAAGAATGTTGTATATGAGTAGTAGCTTGAAGAGGAAGAGAAGAATAAGGATAAGAAGAAGGTTGAAGAAAATAAGTAGAAGGAGGAAAAAGAGGTTGAAAGAGAGAAGAAGAAGCATCATGCATACCAACTAAAGGAGGATTGGTGAATGTAGAAAAATACACAAAAGGATTTGGATTGTAAGGAGTAGACTCTTAAGGCAAAGTGGGGATATGGAAGGTGATTTTTGGAATGTAAGAAGTAGGATGGGAAGCAACAATTATTCTTAGATAAAAAATAGATGAGGATAGGTAAAAGTAGATGAATATGGGTTTGAAAAAGAGGGATGATACTAATAATAAGAAATAAAGGTGATGGACATAGTTCCCATAGCTTAGAATATGAGATGAGGAGGAGTAATGGATTGGATATGGGCATTGTGATGATCATCTTGGATATGGGAAAAGTGGGGAAAGAATGGCTAGGACCTCAAAGTAGGCTCAAAGAGAATCAAGCCAAGTCATCCTAAGTAGGATAATACAAGAGAGGTTAACTTGAATAATGAGAAGAAAGGAGAAAATTTTTGGTGACAAAGGTAAAATATGGTCAAAAATTGCTAGGTTCAAAGTATAGAATGTTTGGGTGTGAGGAGGATGAAGGGGTCTCCTCATTAGAGGTCTTAGGTAGAACAATATGGGTGGCTTGGTTTATTAGGACCTATCATAAGATGAGGTTCCATGATGGTCCACATCACTCATATATGGTATGTGATATATAGTGGATAGGCTATTAGGAAGGGTGAAATGTGCCTCCTCTAGGTGGGTTGGAGGGGTCATCTCAAATGGGTCCATGGGATGGTTCACCTATACTCTAGCTTGACATTTGGTTATGACCATAAGGGGGTATAGAGATAAAGAGGTATATAAAAGGATAGGTGGGTTTAATAAGAACCTAACTAAGCAAGCAAGCATACAATAAAAATTAAAGTGAAGAATTTTCATGTAATTTAGATTTTTTTGTTTGGTGTTGCTTGGGTTTTTTTTATGATTTTTTTTTTGTTTTTTGGAATTACCTATCCCTAAAATCTATAATAGGTGGATGTGTGATATCTAAGGGTGTTCCTATGCAATCTCCTTGATATACCCAAGAGTAAATGGAGATAGAAAAAATGCATAAACGGTAAAATATTACCTAAGGCAGGATGGCCCAAGGTATCTAAAAGGAAAAAATACCTCAAATACCCATTTAGAGGATGATAAGAGGTAACATTGTCTAAACCTATGTTGGACTAGATGTCCTTCACTTCACCCTCAGTGAGCTCTATAAAAAATGATAGTTGCACACTCACTGTTTCTATAGTCTAGTGAGAAGGGGCATATAACTTGGACTACCCTGAGCTAATCCCAAGGGTAGTCAGTTTCTTAGTGATGAAGTCTAGGAAACTATGTGTACTAGCTAAGGTGTCTAAAGGGGCAATAAATGGTTGGTGATGAAATCCAACATTGTCTGTTGTTTTTAACAATGTTGTGCAAGTGTGATGTAAACTGTGTGATTTTGTTTTTTAGTTTGTTTTAAAGTGACCAAAATAAATCTAGCTACAATGCACAAACAAGAGCTAACCTAGGAATGCAAATGTAATTTTTTCTTAAACTAAATGTATGAGATAAAATCCTAAACTAGGAATGTCATTATCCTACCTAGAATGCAAGGAAATATATTATATCTTATGAAATGAAAATGAAAATATTCTTTAAGAAAATGATAAGAAATGAACCTATACTAGGAAAGTAAAATATGATTTCACTAACTTATACTAACCAAACAAGTGCTACTTTGGAAAGAAAACCTAATCTAGGAATGCAATTGAAAAGTTCCTAAGCTAATCAAATGAGCAAGCAAACCTATATCTACTATAGGAAAAGAAAGTAAAATTATATGCTAACATATAATAAGCAAAGTATATCTAAAAGAAAACATGTGATACAGGAAAATAAACTAATCTAATGAAAGGAAATTGCAAGATATTAAATTAAAGCTACACTAAATGAAAGCAGATAACAAGATAGGAAAAAATATTTGCTCTAATGAAATAAATGTGCAAAATAGTAAGGTGAATGACTAGAAAGTAAAGCTATGCTAAGGTAACCTACGAAAACAAGGAAACTACACAAAATGAAATCTATCCTATGAAAGCAAGGAAAGTGCATGAAATGAAATATATTCTACGAAAGCAAGGAAACTGCACAAAATGAAAACTAATCTATGAAAGCAATTAAATTATGGGGTTATTTAATTTGAGGTGAGTTACCCACTTTTAATTCCCAAGATCACTTGAAGCATAAGGGAATAGCATACATATTATAAGTGCCCTTGTAATGTGTGGTGGTGTGGATTGTGTGTTGTTCTTTGACCTAGAATAAGTGACCCACTTTTGATCTCCAATATAACCCTAAGGTGCAAGGAGAGAGCACATGTGAATCAAATCTCCTATTTAGTGTGAAGTATGAAAATGTGGCAAGTGCAATGCAATGTAAATACCTAAATAGTGAATAAAATGTTTTAAACGCAAAATTTATTACCACCTTTAAAATCCTCAAGGTAACTTTTTAGTGTGAGAGGAGAGCATACAAGTGGCAAGGGACCTTTTGCTTAATGTGAACTACAATATGAAAGCAATTTGTTCACACAAAATAAAATCCTAGATTAAATGTGAATATGAAATTAGACATAGAAATGCAATTAAGAGCACCTACCTAAAGTCCAATGCTCTTTAGAAATTATCTAGGATTGGGGAATAGGCTTTATTTTCCTAGAAATGTCACTACGATAGAAATCATCAAGGTTCTAATGATTCTCAATAGAAATCATTAGGGTTTTGATGATTTATAGTAGAAACCATCCAGATAGGGACAATTTCTATTGGGAGAGACCTATGGTCTCTCTCTTTGTTGGGGTTTGTCTATATACAATAGAGGACTGATTTTGATGATTTTTCCTACAAAAATTAGAGAATAAAATGTTATAATTTGCTTTTTGGACTAAAAAAGAATACAAAAAAAACAAATAAGCCTAGCTAGTTAAGCTCTAAAATCAATTTGAAGCAGCTACTCTAACTTAAACCAAAATTGAATTAATAAAATATCAATCCTGCAAGCAAAGTGAGCTAAATGGACTGTGTTTGTGGAGGAATGATAGAAACACATCCAAGAGTGATAATTTGGCCAGAAGGTACTTAGTTATACCATGAACAAATGACTAGGAAGCAAAGGATCTTATCTTATACTTAGTTGAACTACTATGATTTGTTGTGTGAAACTGGTAACCTGATAGGGTGGGTCTGAGTTATGAGCTCAACAATAATTGTAAGTTGTCTAGGTCTTGATGATTTTTGGAAATCATCATAGTTTTGATAGTTTTCACTATAAATCGCCCTAGTTTGGACTATTCAAGCCAGTGGAATTTATTTTTGGGATAGCTTAGATGTGTTCCATTTTGGATGTGTTGTGACCTTTTTTAGATCTATAAACATAGGCAAAAAACATAAAAAGTGAGGAAGATTGATAAAATCCAACAAAAACACACAAGGCAAAATATGAGATAAATGGTGATAAAACTAAAATTTTACACCCTATAAAATATGTTTACCTATATTTGGTTAGCGATTAAAATGGTCCCACCATGATTGCTACAATATGGACAATAAAACATGCCATTTCATTAACTTAAAAGATGTTACAACAATAGATTTTACAAATGCCCCTTAGGCTACAATGAGGGTCTTCCAATGATGAATCCTATTTTACAATGCAATGTTTTGGCACTTCTTTGTCTCCTTGACCACCTCAAGAGAGTTGGATTTATGCTTTTTCACCACCCCTAGTTGGGTAGAGTCTCCACACCTACAAAACCAAGACAAATATTAGTAGCACCTCTTGGGTCCATATAAGTTGGATCCAAGCTTATGAAAGGAGAAAACTAATATGATTCAAATTAATGCAATAAATAGAGCTTAAAATAAGATAAAAACACATTATACCTTCTTAGTCACCACTATAATGGATCTACTATGATGTGGCTAACTAAAACTAACTAGTGATGAGAACTATCCTGATTGAGATAGTTTTGACTATAAATAATCCATGTATGGATGGTTTCTGTTGTAGTGACCTAGGAAAAATTTCCTTCAAAGGGAACCTTTTGTAGGTTGTAAAGTGTTTGTTCTATGAGTTTGGTGATTGTTGAATCTTTGACCTTCAAGCAGTTTACAAAACAAAAACATGCAAGGAGAGGCACATAATGTTATCCATGGTTATCACTCTTAAGCAAGAAAACTTCTCTCAAATGCAAACAAGCAAACCCTAGAGCAATGTTGGCAGAGTTTCTTTAAGTATATCTCAGTCACATCAAAATGAAAAGGAATGGATGCCTATTTATAGATTTTCTCAAGGGTGAGGAGGTGTTGAAGTGGAGATTATATGGAGATGACATGGCATACAAGTAGGTTGAGTGAGGGAAGGAAAACTTTGGGTTTCCATACCCCATTAATGTTTTTGGGTAGAGGGAGTCTTCACCCCACCCAAAGGGAGTTGTGTGCATCATATCTCATTAATGTTTTTGGGTGGAGAGAGTCTTCACCCCATACATATGTATTAATGAGCATAGGTGGTTGTGTGGGTGCATGGGGATATGGAGAGTAGGGGCAGGGTAGACTATAGTGCTAGGGTAGACTAGGGTGATGTGCACATAGGCTACGGGAATGGAAAAGTCACACTGGTGACCATGGGCTAAGAGTAGGATAGGGATTAATGGGTAAAAGGGATAATATGAGGGAATAGTAATGTTTCTATTGTTATAATTCTAAGTATTTGGATATTTGGAGCAATTGTGCATAGTTAAATGTTAACCTTAGACAAGAGAAAATATGATATTTTTTAGGTGTCTACACTACCCTTTTTTTTATACATGGCCTTGAACTCATAGGTTATTTTTGTGAAGTTTATTTAATTCAATTATTCTAAATTCAAAAATCCAAATGTTACAAGTCTTTAGTTGGTAACAATAAACTAATCCTTACTTGTAATCAATTTTTAATTACCCTAAAAGAGAAAGCAAAATAGGAACCTATCAACATCATGTTCTCATTACTAAATTTAAATAAATAAGCTATTTTCTAAGTAGAATTAGACTCATTAGATAACTTTACCTTTTATTTAGCTCTAGACTTGAATGTTTTAGTACCTAGATTCTAGATTTGGGTAGCATTTGACTGAATGTTCCTATGGATACTTTCCATGGTTTAGCTTTGTTAATGCTTTCCTGATTTAGCTTTGCTAATGTAACTATAATAGTATGGATGCTTTTGGTAACCATGTACAAAAATTTGGTAGGATCTATACGATGATTTTTATATGCTTTAATAATCCTCAATAGAATAATCATTATCCATTATAACCTTAGGGTAAATAAGTTTCCTCATGACATTGACAATTTGATAAGAGACAAGGAAAACATTTCTCAAGAAAATGTCAAATTCGCATGAGTGAACCTTGATATTATGGAGTTTGAATCTCATCCAATTCATCCCTACAATTGTCCAAGGTGTGCATCAAGTCTATATGTTTTCCACGTAATATAAATTTTAGGAATAGGTAATTATAGAGGACTTTCCATGGTTGTTGGCTTCATTGGATATTATGAATGTAGGCACTCCATTAATTCTAGTTTTGTATATTTTTTTATAAGTGTGTGACTACTAGTATTACCTTCCATAATTAAAATTTGGTAAATGTAAGTTAGCTCTTCTTGAAATATACTTAATATATTATGGTTTTATATATATATATATATATATATATATATATATATATCCATGATGGTGTAACACACATGCAAACATGGTAGAACTATTAAAAATAAAAATATTAATTTTGTTTTGTTGTGCCTTGGAAAGGGCATTTCAACCACCTTTGATTCAATCACTCTAAAATAGATATGAGTGTGAAACATTTATAATATAAAAAAGTGTATATTGTTAAAAAAATGCTATATCCAAATTCCATCCTTAGTATTTCCATAATTGCACATTAAAAGTTACATTAAAATTATTCAAGTAATTATAAAGTACATGATCCATGATCCCTTTTATAATAGGTATTTTATTAACGTCCATTTATTATTTCCTCTTATATTTTGTCTAAGATATATAAGATATATATTCTAATGTATTTGACTATATGAATTCTCTTGTAAATAGCTAATATCACATCATTTGGAAACTGATTTTAATGAACCATTTAAGACTTCCATAGGTAATATCTAGCAATGAAAATACTTGTACAAAATATATCCCTAGACAAATTGATATGGGGATTGACTCTTTGATTTTCTTTTGATGTACATTTATCATATATGACTAATTAACAAAGTTTAAATATCCAAACCCTACCAACAAGAATAACTATATGAGTATTATAATTAAGATTAATTCTTGAGAAGAACCTTCTAGGACTTTTGGGACACACAACAACTCTCACAAACCATTTAAAAAAATATTAACCCTCAATGATAAATTTTAATGATCTCATTCCTCCATGGTATTATAAAAAGTAATAGAGGTATCATACTACTCTACAAAATCCTATGTACTATACATCTATACTCCATAAAAACACCTCATGAAAACTTGGATATCGTATCATAGGCATGTTTATAGGGGTTCTATTAGAAATAATAGTTAGCATGCAAAACTACCATGACTATAAGTCAAGTTTGAAAATTTCCTAGGAAAAAAGAGTTTTGTTGTCACCTAGAGATTTTTGTTTTGTTTTTTGTTTAGATATATTTCTACAAAAGAATTGTAGGAAAATACTTAAAAAATAGAATTCCTAAATAATGAAACATTACATTATTGTATTATTTTTCAAGTATAATTAGCAATTCATTATGGTAAGGAAAGGGATTATATTTGTGAGAATGTGTTTTTGTCCATTACTTCTCAATCTAGATGTCTCACTAAAAATTCCAAGGATTTGTAAGGTCATAGCAATAAATTAATAATCATCATTAATGGTAAGAAAAAATTCATACACAAATTACATATTTAAGTGATTTGATTGACCTCCAAATAATATTATGCTTTAAATTAACTTCAAGGATACACTTAGAGAGTAAAATAATGAAATCCATTGTATCAAGAATATAAATATATTATCAAGTGGCATTAGATCAACTAGTTAGATTCCTCAACATTTCAAGGAGGAGACCCAGATTCAAGTCTTACCAAATGGTACATGGGTAATATCCAAGCTTTGTTGTAATACCACTATGTGGTAATGATGTAATATGGGTGGGGTCTATTTCAATCCCATATAACCCATTAAAAAAATAATATAAATATATGGGAACAACTAGCAAGCATCCTTAATGGTTAGGGAAATATTAAGCATCTAAATTCAATCAATGCATAGGAAATATTTGGATGCCTAATTCTTAGATCTTCTAACATGATGAGAATGAAGGGTTATTAAATACTATTATAAGTCTTCTCAAAAGAAATTACAATGAATGAAATTTGCTTTTATGAACCTTAGGGATCCCATTTTATGTCTATGTAAACTATAGCAAGGTTAGGGTCAAAGATAACAAGTCATAACAAACTAAATTTTTACATGGGCATGATAATTACTAGAAGGAGCAAATTCTCTAAGTTCAAAAATTTAGCTAAAACTTTATACCAGGCATTGAGACATGAATTATTGAATTTCAATTATTAATAATATTAAAGGATCCTTACACTTATAGATAAATTTTTAATTACCTTTGTTAATTATGTTATCTAAAACTTGACAATCTAAAATACTTTATATTAAATTGCTTTTATGTATATTAAGCTAATTTGATCCACCAAAGTCCCAACTTGTGTTCACTTATTTATAGGCTTAAGACATTAGGTCTTATAGAATTAGTGATATCATTTGTTTTTCATAATATGGATGAAAGAGTTTTGAAAGGAGCTCCAAACCTTATACAAAAAGGATCTAGTCAATCTTCCTAGACAAACAAGGAAGGTGATAACGCAAAATGAAATCAGGTTGACAAACCTGGATACAAACTAGCTTCGAGTAGCAGCAAGCAACCAATCTAGAAAGGATATAAGAGAAATAGATTCAAACAACAAAATAACTAGGAATCCCACGTAGAGGAAGAGAATAAACTAGATATTATAGAGGTAAACAAAATTCCCACACAAGGGAAGAGACCTAAGAACAAAAAACAAAATCAGTCTTTGGTTTAGCTGGGTCCAATACCATTATCCTCTTTATGCTCCTTCTTCTTCCATTTCTCCCATCCCATGAGAAATAAAATTTCCTCTGCATAGGATATCATGGTCTTCATAAAGTCAATCAGGGATCTTTACAACTTCATCAACATTCGTTTAAGCAGTTTAGGGGCTAATACCATATCCTGGTTCCTAGGGTCCAAATTTTTTGTACTACCTACTCCAAGGATGAGTTTAGATTTCTTTGGAGGAAGCATAAATTCTTTAGACTCAAAATTCTTAATATTTAGAGGATCCTTCCTCATGTTGGCCAACTTGGTGACCAAGCGCTTGCATAGTTTGGTTTTCTCTTCACTTCCCTCTAACCCTTTTGAGGGAGACTTCATCACCCTGGCCACAGCTCTAAAAAAATGAATTACATTAATGGCATCTTGGCTAATTGATTTAGAATCCTCATAATTGGAATAATTAGGGTAGTCCACAATGGGAGTAGGCACTCTATTAAGGTAATTCAGAATGCCCTCCCCATCCAAAACTCTGGATTTAAACACATAGTCAAAACATCTTTATGATACCCTGATGAATTGGGTCTAGGGCCACTCCTTTATTAACCCTACTAATCGACCTAGCCAAGGATTAGAACAAGAAGGAAGGAATGTTCATCAATATTTTATGGTGAAGATGGTTGAGAAACATGAAGTGGAAGCTTCTTAGAATTTCTTGATTTTTGTCAAGAGTGAAATACTACATTATGACTAAGGCCACTCTATCCCAAGGAGCTTTCAACAAATTTTTCTTGAAACCATTTTGGATTCTAACCAATTCTTCTTCCTCACCCAAGAAAATTTGAGTTTTTTTTGCAAGAGAGTGTTTTTCTCTATTGTGTACGAACCCGTTTGCTACAAAACCCATCACCTTTGCAATCAAGGGAATTTTAATTTTGAATTCAAAAATACCAATCCTAACCATATCATTTTGCTAAGAATATTTCAAGTTTTTATCCATTTCATTGTGGTGTTCAAAGAAATTCAACAAACGTTGGAGGATGATACCCTTCTTTAAAATATTTCTCACATCTTTGTTGATAGTCAGAGATATTTTCTCCAAGATAAGGGTGGCCATTTTGATAGAAGCTATATTTATGACCACTTCACTCAGAGAATCACCTTGGATCCCCATGACCACACCACCACTTGAAATAGCTAACCCTCCACCTTGAGTCACGGGAACACTCATAAATAAAATTAGGAATAGACATTCCTATTACCTGGTTGCCTTAAATACTTGTGATCAATCATGAGAATTGGAGAAGGTGGAGCAAATTCTAATTCACACTACCAATTGGGATGGTAGGGCCTTCTAAAATTAATAGAGTGAACAACATAGTCATCACCTTCATGTCAGCTCACATAGTGGGAGTTGCAGTAGGGAAAAAACTCCCTATTTGCCTTACCAAGAGATCTCAAGATGTTTCTATGTTGAGGAACGATGATTCTAGAGATTGGATACCTCAAACTAAGCTATAGGGTGGTGATAACCATAATACGTTGAAGCAACACTTTGCACATGCTTGAAGGCCTCCACTATTGGGCAATAACTATACTTGTGTAATACCTCTAGCTCAAACTACCCAAAGTAGATGTGGGCTTATACCAGATGACCAGGCCAATGAGGTTATGTCAAATCTTGTTGAAACTACACTTGTCTATCCTCTTGGCGGGATCCATACCCTAGGGTAAACTAGTCTAGATCATATTCATATCCATCTTCCAATGCCTCTTCGAGACATGATCTTTGACATAGCTTATGTCGTGTGTGCTAGCATCAAAACTCTACATATTAATATTATATGTAATAGAGACCCATTTAAACCAATTAAAATCATATTTATCATGCTTTATAAAATTTCTAGTGCAATAATTATGAATATTACTGACCACTAGAGGATGCCACCTTGGGAACTTCCACCTCAACCTTGAGTATTTCTCCCTGGCAACAATGAATAAGTCTAAAAACAAGATCATTTTAAGGAACCAAGGTGGACAACTAGGAAACTATATTTTGAAACCCTTTTTCTATAAGTGTTGCTTTTGCCCCTTATGAATCCTACCCAAATTATTGATGGCATGAATCATGGTCACATTTAAAGTAAAAAATTGGTTGTTCTTTGGATTCAAATTATTGTAATAGACTTCCACACCAGCAAAGTCTTGACTACCAAAATCAACAAGTGTGTTGGAGAAAGGGCTATCATTGTTTGATTTCATTATCTAAATAATTTAGACCAACTAGGAAACTTTCCCACCAAATGAAAATGTTTTCCTGGAAAAGGCCCAAGTTGGACAAGAAGCCCATAGATCTATTTCCTTCCCTATAAGTGTGCTTCATTTTTAATATTTTGATTCATTCTTTGAACTTCAGTTAGAAATTTTGAAATGGTCTAGGTGGGATTCTAAATACCTTTGAGCATATTTATGATATTGAGAGAGTCACCTTCTATGATTACCTTCCTGCAATCCAATGACTCCAATTGAGAAACCCCTTGGAAGAGTGCTCTTGCTTCCATAAAATGATTGGTCCAACAACCTAGATTTTCTATAAAAGCTATTATAATCTCCCTCCTAAAATATCTAATGACACCCCTGGCACCAGCTAGTTCGAGGTTACCTTTAGAGGCTCCATCAAAACTCAACTTCAACCATTTCAAAGGGAGATTCCTACACAATTTTAGATCTAATAGAAGGTTCAGAATAAGTCATGGGAGGCTGGTGGACTCTAAAACCAAGGGAAGATTCCAATTTTTCTCTTTTTCTAAGGTGACTCTATCCAAATTGAGATTCTTCATATTCTCAATAGTGGCCACCATAGTTTACAATGCAACAACTCAGTCGGGTGCGATAGGTTTTTGAAAGCCTGAGAATTTCTCTCCTTCCAAACGTACCACCATAAATGAGGTAAACCCAAGGTCCAAAAGCTATGAATTTGGTGGGATGAGAAGGGAGAACTCCATTATTCCACAAGAATTTTCAAGTTGTTGGGAAACACCCATTCAACACCTATAGACCGAAGGAAGAGGTAGAAGACTTCTCGAGTGAAGGGACAAATTGACAAGAGTTATTTCAGGGATTCTTCCACACTTCCACATAGATAGCATATATTAGGAAGGACCATAACCCTATTTTGGATATTATCTAGTGTAAGGAATTTACCTTGGATCACTAACCAAAAGAAAATATTGATCTTATGAATGAGGTCCTATAACCAAATTCCACTAGCTAGGAATTAAGGGTCAATATTAGCTAGGAATTAAGGAAGTATGTATACCTGAATGAGAAATATTCATCATTCTCTAATCCCCACACTAGTTTATATAGAGTATACCTCCTAGGAATGGCATACTAGTTAAGGATATTGAACAAGGCTTTAAAAGTATTCTTCTCTTCCTACGACAATCCTGGGAGAGTAAAGGATTTCTAGTAATTCTTACCATTAACAGGTTCTATAAAATCACAAACCTTTGGACCAAAGATGTGGTTTGTAATTGTATCTACCAAGGATAATTTTGGGTAAGATTATAGCAAATATTCAGCGACCCACAAATCCCTCTAGAAATAAATGCTTTAATTATTTCCCAATAGCCATATTCCTCCCTTCTGAATATCAAAGTGACTTTTAACAATGCTTGACCAAAAAGTAGAGATATAAGATGGGATATAATCAGAAATAAAATGGCTACCATTACGCAAGTATTTGGCTTTCAATATTTGGACCCAAATAATATTATCATTTTGATCCATCCTCCATCCTTGTTTGGCAATAAGAGCTTTACTTATAACTTTCAACCTTATCAAGCCCAGACCCCCCATTTTTTTTTGCTACACACCTTACCCAAGCCACTAAATAGAATTTCTTCTTCTTTTTAGCTCCAGAAAAAAGAAAGGAACATTGGATTTGCTCAATTTTTTTAAGGATCTTTCTTGGTATCCAAAAGAGAGATATGAAGTACACCGAGAAACTTTAGAGACTAGACTTAACCAGCATGGATTTTCTATCTTGGCTCAACAAAATATCTTTCTATTTGGAAAGCTTTATTGAACTCTTTCTACCACTAGATCCCACAAATATGCCTTAATACCTTCCTTACACATAGGTATTCCCAAATATAGTAAGGGAATGGATGCAATATCATAGCCCAAAATATCAACAATTCTCCTCTACTGTCAAGGGGGTATTGAAGATTTTTTTTTTCTTTTTCTCATATTTAATTTTTGTCCTGTTGATTTCTCAAAATCTAACAATATATCTTTGATAGCATTGGCTTGTGAAATCAATGCAAAAAATGACAACAGGGTGTCATCAACAAATTGGTGGTGAGAAACTAGGTCATAAGCAAGGGTAGGTTTAATCCCTGCTATGGTAGGATCATCTTTGAGAGATCTACCCAAAAAATTAGCCATCAAGATAAGGGGATAGAGGATCACCCTAATGAATTACCCTATAGCTTCAAAAGTAACCAACCAAATATCCATTAATAATTACTAGGAACATTACAGAAGAAATACATGTTCTAATCAACTTCAATCAGTTCTACCTGAAACTAAATTAATAAGGACCTTAAGAAGAAAATCCAAATATATTTTGTCATATGCCTTGTTCATATCAAGTTTGAGGAGGATCCCTAGTCTATCACTCTTATCAACTAAGTGAATTATCTCGTTCACTACAATGATCCCATCAAGGATTTGTCTCCCCATCACAAAACTGCTCTAATATTAATCAATAATTGTTGAGAGAAGAACTTTAAGTCTATTGACCACTGATTTTACCAAGATTTAAAAAATAGTATTGTAGAGGATAATGGGCCTAAAATCATTGAATTATCTGGAACCCATGGATTTGGGAATGAGGACTAAGAAGGTTGAGTTTACATCAGACAAAATGAAATTTTATCTCTATATTTCTCTCAATGCCACACAAATATCTTCTCCCACAATGTGCTAGAAATTTTGGAAAAATATAGGAGGAAATTCATCTAGAACTAGAGCTTTAAGGCCATCCATTAAGAAAATTGTATTTTTGACCTCTTCATATCTAAAAGGGCTACATAGAGCCCTATTCATATCTTCTAAGACTAGGGGAAATTTGGAGAAGGAGATTATCTTCGGCTTGTAGGTCTCTACCATCTCTCGAGCAAAGGAGAGACTTAAAGTACTCAATTATTTCTTCTTTGATTTCATCTAAATCCTCTATGATATATCCATTAGATTTAATAATTTTCTAATTCTTTTATTACTTTAATATCTTAAGGTAGAGGTATGGAAGAATTTTGTGTTTCTATCTCCCTTCCTAAGCAAGATATTTCTTGATTTTTGTTGCCACATAATTTCTTCTTTAGCAAGGACATTGTGCAAATCAGTTAACAATTTTCTTTCTCTGATACTCCTCTCCCAAACCAACCCATTAGTTTCTAGATAATATTCAAGCTCTTAATTGCTCGCATAATTCATTTTTTCTCAATTTTACATTCCCAAAAATATATTTATTCCATACCTTGAGATTAGCCTTGATGAATCTCCACTTGGAGGCCACTTGAGAGATATGAGGGCATAAAAAGCTACCAACCACCACTCCTTGATTTTGGCTTCTAAATATGGATGTTTCAGCCACATTGCCTCAAACCTAAATGGTCTAGGATAAATGCTAGAATTATGCACCTTCTCAAGCACAAGTAGATTATAATTAGAGGTCACTTTTGGGAGAGAACAAATAATCGTGTCTCTGAAGAAAGGGAGTCCTTCCTTGGAAACTAGGACTCTATCTAGCCTTATCCTAAATATTTTGATCACCTAAACGCTTGTTATTCCAAGTGAATTTGGTACCCTTTAAGTCTATATCCATCAATTCTTGGTTATTGACAAATGATGCAAAATCCTCAATGCTTCTAGAAATAAAGTTACTACCTCTGTTCTTGTTAGAAGGATAAAGAGGAGCGTTAGAATCCCCTGCTAGAATCCAAGCTTTACCTTCAAAAAATTCTCTCATTGAACTTAGAGAATTCTAAAGGATAGATCTATTAGGGCTAGAATTAGGGGCATAGATATTGGATGTAATCCACTTATATCCTATTTCTTTGCAATAAAATAAAATATTTATAACTCTATCAGAGATTAGAAGAGCTGAACCATTTATCTTATTAGGGTCCCACATGCAAAGTAGCCCCCCAAAAGCATCGTTGGAAAAATTCACCACAAAACCAGCCTCCTTCCATACCATTTCTTTAACTACCTCTACATTATTACTATCCATATTAGTTTTCAAAATAAGAATAAAATTTCGCCTAACGTATTTCCTACTAAAAGCAAAAAATTGTTGCTTGGAAGGCCCTTTGAGGCCTCTAATGTTCCATGAAAGCAACTTCATTTACGAGCTTTGAAATATTTTCCCCCATTCTGAGATTGGAGGGAGCAGCAATATATATCCAACTTTAGTTGTTTACCTTTGAAATCCTTTTCCTTCTCAAACTTCAGTTGCGTTTGGATTTCGTCATCAACTTCTAATTCTACCTATCGAATCCTTAAGGCTTTGTTATAAAGCTTTCCTACCTTGTGATTTGCCTCGATGTCAACTTGACCTTTTTGAAGGCTCCTTGTTTATGTCTTGAATTTGCTACCCCATAAGGATCCTCACCAAGGCATGAGGATCCCTTCACAAGGACTTCTTGGGATATCCTATCTCTTCCAAAATCATTTCCTGGGAATTCAAATACAGAGAGGAGTTTTTATGAAACTCCAAAGGAATATGAGTTTTAGTAATTAAATCTATGGGGTACACCTAAGGAATTCCTCTATATGATTTAGGACTCTTTTTTTTGTAATTAAGGGTCATTTCATTAATACCGGGTTTTAAAGGTTAACCCAAAACCTATTACAAAATACAACCTTAAGATGATATGGATCCTTGCCTTGTTAAGGACTATCTATCCTTTAGTATTCCTTGCCTTTATAATACCTAGAAATAAGTGGGTTTGATACCCCTTACCCATACTAATAGCCCAACCATCAAGCTGACAACATACCATAAGAACACTATAGACCCCTAGACATATTTCAAGACAATCAACAAAGCTATTAAGAGTGATATCCCCATGAAGGACCCTTTCCTCAGTATAGATAGAAAATTAAAATTTGTAATGGATTAGAACAGAACAGGGCTGATAAGGCTGACAGAATATGGGTGACAAGGCTAACAGAACAGGGCTGATAACATTGATAGAATAGGGCAGATTAGAACATAATATGACTGACAAGGCTGATAGAACAGGGCTGACAAGGTGGATAGAACAGGGCGGATTAGAACAAAACAGGGCTAACAAGCCAAAATTCCTCTGTATCAGGTGACTGGATGGAGGAAGCTAAGTTTCCTCCTCATCATCATCCTCGAGCTCCTCAACGTCCTCATCCTCCTCTTCTTCATCCAATTCTTGGATAAGTTTAGTCGTCTTTCCACCTTGATATCCTTCATTAAAAAATAGATTGGTGAGGGCTCCATGGAGCTCATTCATGTGCTGAATTATATTGCCCATAGTGTCCCCACCTCATACTTCATTGGTAGTCATTTTGCATTACTTCTTCCACATAATTGGGGACCCCTTGCTCCCACATGAAAATTCCATCAGCGTCCACCCCTAAGTTGGCCAGCTTATCTGTCATTTTATTGCCTTCCCGAAACACGTGTTGTGCCAGCCTGTCATTCCTAGCTTCAAAAAGGATCCTTGCCTCTTCTATGACTGATTTGATCTGCCACTGAGGTTTTTTCCCATTGGTTAGGAGGTTTATAATGTTCATTGAATCCCCTTCAACTATTAGTTTACCTTCATTTTCCTAGGACATCTACAACCCTCTCCATAGGGCTCTTGCTTTCGCATCATTTTTTGTCCTTCTTCCAAGCCATTCAGAAAATGCCAACACCAAGTTTACTTGGTGGTCATGAACCACTCCTCTAGCACCTGCTCTTCCAAGATTTTCCTTACCTACGTTGTCTAAATTGAGCTTGAACCACCCAACTGGGGGCGCGGTCCACTTCACACCTATTTTGGGATTGGGCGTAATGACCAAGGGTTCCTCTTCCAAGGTAATATGTAGGAATTGAGCAAGCTATTTTTCCCAGGGATGGTTATACTAAGCTTCATAGGGGATGATAATGACATTTTCATGAGAAAATGCAAGGATCTTTTTGGTAATGGTTACGGGATCATGACTAGAACCCTTAAAGGCTCTCTGGTTTCTTTCTAACCAGACCTACCACAGGAAATGGTGAAGGGAAATCTTCCACATGAACCTGAGCCTAAGGTTAGTAAAGGGGTTAGGCCATTGCTGGAAGAGGTCAATAATGGAGGCCGGTCTGACCCACAAAATGCTAAAAGCTTGGAAAACCCCACCTAGAATATCATCTACAACCGAACATTCAAGGAAGATATGGAGGGTGGATTCCTAGTTAGCCATGCACAGATAAAAATGATTAGAAATTATCATACCTTTCCTTAACATATTATCAATGGTGAGTATCCTCCCTTGGATCACCAGCCATGAAAAAATGAGATTTTGGGGATGAGATTTTTGACCCACACCAATTGGGTCTAGAGGATGGGATCCTCAGGATCAATCATAAGCTTATAGGCATATTTGATAGTGAAATACCCACTCTCGATTGCAGCCCATGTTACATGGTCCTCTCCACTTCTCATGGGAATTAATTATTGGTGTAGGATATTTTGGATATCTTTTGACTCGGCTTCAAATTCCGCTATCCTGATTTGTTTCCATCTAAACCTTCCCCTATTATGCATCATAAAATTAGCCACTTTCCTTTCGATGAACTGATCAGTATAATCCTTGACCCTGGCTAGGTGTGGCAATTGAGAGAGAGCCTCCTCCCTAGCCCACCTATCATCCCAAAAGTTAATCTTTTATTAATTCTCTAAGATCCATCTTAGCCCTTTATTGATGACATTTCTACTGGTCAATATTGCCTTCCAAAAAGCTGATCCTCTATTTAGGATACTGTCCTTTAGAAATTTAATGTCTTAGAGGTATTTTCTTTTAATAATGATAGTCAATTGGTTCTCCTTGTTTGTTATGATATGTCATGCTTTCTCAGCTAGCAGTGCTATGTTCAAATGAGATACTCTTGTTAGGCCTAACCCCCTATTCCCTTTAGATCTGCATACCTTACTCCACCCAACTAGGTGTATTCTCTATTTTTCCTCGGACCCTGACTAGAGGAAGTTCTTTTGGAGTTGTTTAATATTTTGGTATACCTTATTTGGGGCCTTAAAAATTAATAAAAAATACACGGGGATGCTCTAAAGTGAGGCCATAATGAGGGTATCTTTACCTTCCTAAGATAGAAAGAGCCCTTTCCAACCATCCAGTTTCTTTTAAATTATTTCTACCACATTGTCCCACATTAATTTTCCTGGGGAGCTTGTAAACAGGGGAAGACCTAGGTAAGAAGTAGGGAGAGCAGCAATTGAACATCCCAAAATCCTAGCTATCCTGACCTGCCTTGGAATGGGGGTGTTGAGGAATTAAATTTTGCTCTTGAAGAAGTTCACCTTCTGCCTAGCCGCCTCCTCATAAAGCTTTAGAATGTGGTTTATCCATCTAGCTTCAACTACTGATGCCTGGATCAATATAAGGATATCATCAACAAATTATTGGTGGGTTACCAGATTGGTAAGGAAGGTGGCTTTAATCCTAGAGATCAGACCTACATTGTAGTCCACTTTGATAGTTCTTCCTAAAGCCTCCACCACAATAATAAAAAGCATTGGACTAATCGGATCCCCTTGTCTAAGGCCTCTAAGGCTTTGGAAATACCCTTCTGTTGTACCATTTACAAGGACAAAGAACCAAGGCTTGAGAATACATCCTTTGATACGTCTTACCCACTGAGGATGGAAACCAAATTTTAGAAGAACTACAGTTAAAAATTCCTAGTTGATGCGGTCAAAGGCTTTATTCATGTCAAGCTTTAGATCAAAGGTTGTCTTATTGGTTTGGCTTGCAGTGTGAAGAGCTTCAACGACTGTAATCACCCCATAAAGAATCGATCTTCCTTGAACCAAGCTCCCTTGACAAGGATCAATCATAAGGGGTAAGATTCCTTTCATCCTATTAGCTATGGTTTTAGTAAGGATTTTGTAGGACACATTGCATAGATTGATTGGTCTAAAATATGCCATAGTTTTGGGGGTCGATCCCTTAGGAAGAAATGCAATAAAAGTAGAATTAAACCCTCTAGGGATGTTTTTTGAAGCCTGTAAATCCTTGACCATCGAGATTACATCCTCCCCAACAATATCCTAGAAAACTTGGTAGAAACGAGGAGGAAATCCATCAGGACCTGGGGCCTTATCAGGTTCCATGCTGAACAAAGCATTTTTTATTTCCTCCTCTATGAAGGGAGCTAGAAGTTTGGCATTGGTGGCCCTATCTATAACACTAGGTATGAATTGGAGGAGAGTCTCCTTGGCTTCCTCTTGGCATTGGGTTTCATCCCCGATGAGGGAGCTAAAATAACTAACAACTTCTTCTTTGATATCAATTAAGTCCTACGTTTTGGATCCATTAGCTCTAGTCAGCTCTCTGATCGTATTATTACTTCTATTTCTCAAGGTAGTGATATGAAAAAATTTGAATTCGAGTCGCCATCCTTCAACCATAAAGCCCTGGATTTATGCCTCCAATAGGTTTCCTCACAAGCCATAATATTATGATATTCTGAAAGCTTAATTTGCTCTTCTATTCTTATTGTTTCATCATAAATACCATTTTGAATCCTATTTTCAATAGCCTTCAGACTTTCTCCCACTTGTTTCTTATTCTCAAATAGGTTCCCAAAAACATCCTTATTCCATATTCTCAGGTTTTCCTTCACTGATTTCAACTTTTGGGCTAACCTAAAAGTTACGCTTCCTTGGATGAGTTGTTACCACTAGCTTTTGATTCTTTCCTTCAGTTCTGGATGTTTTATCCACCTTGAATGAAAGCAAAAGGGTTTCTTAAATGAGTTAGCTTGCAGGACCTCCAATAAAATAGGGTTATGATCTGACGCAATTTTAGGAAGAGCTTACAAAGTGGAGTCTCCAAATACTATGATAGCTTCTTTTGGAAGAAAGAACCTGTCTAACATTTCTTGAATAAGTTGGCTTCCTATCCTACAGTTGCTCCAAGTAAACTTATCCCCTCTTAGCCTCACATCCATCATCTCGTTAGAATTGACAAACTCATTAAATTATTCCATGCTCCTTGTTAGAAGCCCAACCCCACCCTTTTTTTCTGAAGGGTATAAGGGATTATTGAAATCTCCTACTACCATCCAAGTAATATCATGAAATATTGTGTTCAAGTGGCTCAGATATTCCCACAATGAGGTTCTTCCTTGAACTGAATTGGGTGCATACACATTTGACATATTCCACAATCTATTCTTGTCAATGTCATGAAAAAACACACTTAACACTCTGTCATCATCCTGAATAATATTACCTTCCACACTCCTAGAATCCCATAGCACCATGATTCCTCCTAAATCTCCTCTTGCTTGCTTGAAAACCAAATCTCCTTGACTCCATTTTTTTTGCTGTTATTTTTGACTGGGCTTCATCTGTTTTTGTTTCTTGTAAGAGAATAATGGTTGGGTTGTATTGTCTTCTTATTGAACTAACTACCCTGTGGGTCGGTGTGCCATTTAGACCTCTCACATTCCATGAGAGTACCTTCATTTATATTGTTTGGTATTTTTTCCCCTCCCCCTTCCTTGGGGAGGTTTTCCTAATTTGTTATCATCTTGACCTGGGATAACATGTTGTATCAATGTTTTTTATTTTCCACTTGCCACTTCGTTGTTAGTCCTCAATATATTATGTTCAACATTAGACATATTTTCCATCTTTTTCTCACTACTGTAATCAATTAGGGATTTAGTTGTGCTTCTGGTCTGTTTTGGGTTAAAATGAGGAGGTACAATTTGTTGAAGTATTGGACTAGAACACTCTTCTGGCCTATTTTTTCCTACCATTTCAATCCTTGATTCTAACTCTTTCGTCCTTATCCTATATTCTCCACAATTATACTGTGAACCTTCCTAAAATTTTGTAGGACTTGTTGTGGCTGATCCACAACACACCCCAAAATTGGGGACCCACCTTTTTTGCATGCTTTCAAAGAAAACTGCAGTAGCCCAGATGCTAAAAAAATCAAGAAAAAAGCAAAAATTTCACTAAGGAGAAAAAGTGTCGCGATATCGCGACATGTCGCTCTGTCGCGGCCGAAAGTTGTCGCGATATCGCGACATGTCGCTCCGTCGCTGGCAAAAATGAAAAAGTGTCGCGATATCGCGACATGTCGCTCCGTCGCTGGCAAAAATGAAAAAGTGTCGCGATATCGCGACATGTCGCTCCGTCGCTGGCAAAAATGAAAAAGTGTCGCGATATCGCGACATGTTGCTCCGTCGCTGGCAAAAATGAAAAAGTGTCGCGATATCGCGACGTGTTGTGAAATCGCGGTCCAGAGAGGAGAGAGAAAGACAGAATGGAAACTGGTAGCGAAATCGCGACATGTCACAAAATCACGGTCAAACAAGTCAAAGGGGCCCGAAGCGAAAAAGCGTCGCGATTTCGCGACAGGAAACAGCAAAGGGGCCCGAAGCGGAAAAGCGTCGCGATTTCGCGACAGGAAATAGCAAAGGGGCCCGAAGCGAAAAAGCGTAGCGATTTCGCGACGGAAAGCCGGCAAAGTGTACGGAACAGAAAGGTGTCGCGATTTCGTGACATGTCGCGTTTTCGCGGCTAAGTGCAGCAAAACCCAGCGATAGAGAAAAACGTCACGATTTCACGACAGAAAGCAACGAGACAGCCCGAAAGAGAAAAGCGTCACGATTTCGCGACAGGTTGCATCCACGCGGCCCGAAGCAGAAAAATGTCGCGATATCGCGACATGTATCATTTTCGCGATGCATGAGGAGAAACAAAGCTGTTGGCAGAAAAACGTCGCGATATCGCGACATGTCTCATTTTCGCTGCGCATGAAGGCGGACAAGGCTGTTGGCAGGAAAATGTCGCGATATCGCGACATGTCGCGTTTTCGCGATGAAAGTGAAGGAGCAAAGCTACATGCTATTTTTGGTCACGATTTACATGGGGCCGTTACAGAACATGCAAAAAAGTGCGAAACACGTGGCGTACATGTGTGAGGGCTGCAGAGGCGTTTCAGTTCACAGAGAAGATCTCGAGCACAAAAATCAAAAGCAATGGAAAGGCGGGGAAGGTGAAACGAAGCAATCTGGAAGACGAAACGAACCGTCGTGGAAGGAGAAGCAGTTTGCCAGCAAGTATAAAACATAGAGGCGCAGATTGATACGGGGTCGAAAACCGCTGCGAGTAGTGTTGCAGAGTTGATGGTGATTAGCCGTTCTGGGCCTGCTATGGAGTGCTTTTCTTCCACTTTTGCTGGTTTTGAGAAAAACCAGAGATTCTGCCATTGTAACAAGACATATTTATTTAATGCAGAATTGTTCAAAAATTTGCATTTTATGGGCAAGAAAGGATGAGAAATTTTTTGCATGCTTCATTTTAACTGTTCTATTTTTCTCTTTTCAGATTTCAGATTTATAAATGAAATACATGCCATTGTTTTGGGTTATTTCATGTGAATGTCTGCAATCTGGAAATTATTTTAAACCCTTGGAGCTAGCACCTAGTTTACTTTGATTGTGTTTGTTTTGCAGGTCAAATAGGCTAGGTTGCATGTACGAAACTCTCACGTATTCGGTTTTTCCGGAATAGGATAGCATCAGACTGAACGTGTTCAATGTTTAATTTTCTGTATTTCTATTTCATTTTTATTTTATTTTCCAGAAGGTTCGACTTAGTTAAAACAAATATTTAAAATTTATAAAATCTAAAAAAAAATGAACAATCACTAAAGTTTATGATGAAATAAATCTACATTGCCCCTTGTTTACAGTTACTTGCAATCACTAAGGTGTTCCAAGCATTTAAATTGATTATATTTATCTGAGATTACTAATACACAGTTGCAAATGCTAATACAGACGGAGACCTTGGAGAAGTTGGTTGTTTAACTTCTTTGCAAGAGGGGATTTGGAACCCAAATCCTAAGGAAGAGTGTAATTTCACAAGTGTGTGAAAATACCACTCAACATTTTGGCGCTAGAAGGAGGGCTTGAACCGGTTTATTTCAGATTGATTTAAATGCTATAGGGATTTAAATTTTGAATATTTCATGCCCTATTAGTTATTATCTTTAGCCCTCTTTTAATATTACAACTTTGTACTGTTAAAAGGAGGACATGAATTGCTATGCACTGTTCTAACGCTTTGATTGTTCATACAGGAATAATGTGATTTAATTTAATTTAAAAAATAAAATAAATAAATAAATAAAAAATAAAATATTTGGGTATTAAAGTTATATTCTTTAAAATTTACTAATGGCTATGTTTTCACCGTGGATGACAGGTAGCCCATTGAACATACCAGGAGTTCAACATTATTTTCCCGTTGGTTTTGAGAGATGTCTTCCTCGATTTTTGTCTAACGGGACAAATATTGCAGGAGAACACATTCAAGCATTCAAATTTGTTGTGAATCACTTAACAATTTGGCATGATGATGTTGTTTGTAAAATGTTCCCTTACACCTTGGACAAAGTGGCATTTGATTGGTTTACAAGTCTGCCCTTAGGGTCTATCACTTCTTGGGCTCAACTAGAGGCAGCATTTCTTAATCAATTCAACAAAAAGCAAGTTGACCCAATCCGCATGTATGAGCAGTTTTTCACTATTAAAAAAGGACCAAGTGAAAATGTGAAGTCATTTTCTGAAAGGTTCTTTGGATTATATGCTCAATTAGTGACATTTTATGCTCTTCAAGAAGAAATGGCTCTCCAAATATATGTAAATGCTCTTGACCCACTCATTTCCACATATTTGCGAGGGATGCCTCAAATCACATCTTTGTCACAAGCCTATACTCAAGCAATGGCAATTGAGCAACAATTGAGTTGTCAAAATTATGGTGGGGGTTTTGGATCGTATAATCTTCAATCATTTAATACCTCCTTTACCCATCCAATGATTTATCCACCTCAACCAAATTCAAGTGTAAATCAATTTCAGAATCAACAATCATTCCCAAGCTTCAATCAATTTCAAAATCCTCAACCTACTATGCAAGATCAATCATCTTTCTTAAGTATGAATCAACTTCAAAATACTCATCTTGATTCAAAGGATATTTCTAAAATCAATTTTAATGATTTTCATAAGAATATGATTTTAGGCAAGGGAGGAGTACTAGATCCAACTAGTATTGAAACATGTGACAAATTGGAAACCCTTGACTCACCAAAAGATGAATTCTATGAGGATGAATCTATTTCGGATGACATTGTTGAAAATGATGACCAAGAGGATCCACACCTTCCAAATCGTGATAAAATTGAATCATGGGTTACACATGTGGATTATGATAGCCTTATCAATTTGAATACAAGCAATAACCCAATTTTGGAAGTAATTGAACCATCTAAGGAAGGTGAAGATAAATTTGATGAGAAACATGTTGATGAATTAAAAGATGAAGAAGAAATAATTGAGCATCACAATTTGATTTTGAAAGATGATCATTATGATTCTTGGGAAGAGTATGCTCACTCCAAAACTTCTAATGAAATTTGTGTGCCTATTGATATGCAGGATGATACAATTGCCCTTTCACATGAGGATATTACAAGTCCTGTGCAATCTGAGAATGTTTTGGAAGAAGGATTGGAATCTCATCAAAGGTTTGAGAAGGATATTGATTTTACTACCATGGATGAAGAAGGAGAATCAATTGTTTTTGTTCCCCTTGAGGGGCAAGAAATCAAAAATCTTGATCCACCTATTGTTTCTACAATGTCTACGCCATCTCAAAATGATGAAATTACAAAGCCTAAGTGGTGTGGGTTTGATACTATTGATGATCCTAATGAAAATATGGATTTTGAGGCAACTCAAGCCATTGATCATGGAAAGGTGTCACGTGACACATGTCTTGAAAAACTAGACTCTTGTTTTGAAAGAGATGGATGCATGTTTGATTGGGTGCCTAACTTTGGTGTTTTTGAACAGGTGTTGGATGATGAAGAAGACAATGAAGAAAAAGAAAAAGCTACTAACACTCATCAAGTTGTGATAAATTTTAATCATGATGGGTTGAGTATGGGTGACAAGGTGAAATCTTTACCTTTGGTAGTAGCCACAAAGATTTTAAGTGATGGGTTACATGATGTCCCTTTGGAGGCTAAGGTCATTGATGATGAAATGTCAAGTCTTGGTCAAGCTTTGATTGATTTTGATTGCTTTAAAATCTTGAAAAATAATTTGAATTCAAGACTTTTAGAAATAGGCTCTTGTTGGCAATATCTCACATTTGAAAAGGAAAGCCTACTTCTAAATCATGAGTGGAATGATGAAACTTGCATTTTAAAGAATAGACATGATAAAATTGAATATCAACCATTGTCTAATCAATTTGATTTGAATCTCACCTATGATGTTGCTAATAGAACTAAATCAAATTGGTATGGTGAGCATGGCAAGTTGAAATTTGTTACATTGTTTGGTCTAGTCTTGTTATTGTTGGATGCCCACAACATTTGGCATGTGTATTGTGACATATGTCTTTTGAAATGTTCTAATCATGTTTGGGATCCAGGAAAGTAATAGTCCAAGCCTGGCATCATCTTGTACTATATTGTATATAAATTTTGATTTTGGTTTGAGTCTGTGTTTTCAAGTTTCATTTTGGGATTGCTATTTGGATTAGGATTTAAGTTGTGTGTTTGATTTCATTTGACATGTTTGGTTTGTTTTGATAAAAAAAAAAAAGAAGAAGAAAATTTGAGATGTCAACTTATGCCTAAAATCAGGAGAATATGAAACATTGGAATTATGTTGTAGAAAGCTCCACAAGTAACACAAACATTTAAATAATATCGTTTGAATCTTGTGATGCATGAAGTTGTCAGTTTTGCACATTATGGTAAATTAGATGATATATTCCAAAAGAAGCAATGCATTCATATCTCATGTCATATTCCACATTGCATATACATGTCATCTCAGTTACATTTTCATTCCATGGGCAATTATTGAGAAGGTGTTGAATCCTCTTAGGATTATTACATAACATATATTAAAAGGATCCTAAGGTTGGGAACTGTTGCCCAAACTATCTTGAACCAAGCACATTCCATGCACATAAAAAGGAATCTTGAGCAAAATGGTCAAAACCATACTTGGATGAAAAGGTGAGGTGAAAAGAATATTTCATGTCTGTCCTATCATGTAACATAATCCTTAAAACAGTGGTTTTTACCATTTCCATCAAGCTTAAAGCCTAAAATCAAAGTAGTAAGGATAGGGTTAAATCCTCATCTCGCTTAGGTTGAGGATCCAATTCCCCAAAGCTCTGATTTGACCTACATGGAGTAGTAAGGATAGGACTTAATTCTCATCTCGCTTAGGTTGAGAATCCGATTCCCCAAAGCTTCCATTTTTCCCATTTCATCATAAGGCTTGGATTGGAAGGATCGTACTACATGTCCTCTAGCAAGGATGGGTAGTCATCCCAAAGGTCCAAGCAATAAAAGTAAAACTAATTTTTTCCATTTCATCTCAATCTTGGATTGAAAGGATTGTACTACGTGTCCTCTACAAAGGATGGGTAGTCATCCCCAAGGTCCAAGAGATAAAAAATTAATATTTTCCATTTCATCTTAATATTGGATTGGAGGGATCGTACTACATGTCCCTAGCAAGGATGGGTAGTCATCCCAAAGGTCCAAAGAAAAAAGAGAGAGAAAAGAATGAATGAAAGCCAAGTCATGGATTATGGGGTTAAGTATGCTCATGCGTGGCAACATGTCTTGTCTAAAAGCAAGACCACTGATTGCTCATATGGATAGACTAGCCTCACCATTTCATCCATAACAGGTTAAATTATTTTGTTCAAGATGAGGTAATGAACTCCAAATCAGAATAGTAAGGATAGGGTTAAATTCCCATCTCGCTTAGGTTGGGAATCCTATTCCCCAAGGTTCTGATTTCACTCACACTTGCACATGGGTTCAAGATGGTAGTGACACATGACCAACTTTGGGATCTAGTAAATTAATTCAAGATACATTATTTTTGGTCCTAAGAGGGTTTGACATTTTTAATATGTTTGTCCATGATATAAGAAGGTTTGAGCATTTATAAAGCAGGTTGTTACATCTCTAGCATCTTCATCATGCATCAAATCCTGCACAAATCATTCATAGCCTTGCATACAAATCATAAGTGAAACTGACAATGGAATGTCGAACAAGTTCGAATGATAGGTGATGAAACACATTGCACACACCGAGCTGATACTTAATGATTCTGATGTTTCATGTATTTTTGATCTGTCGGTATTTGTTTATCTTCTATGTGTTGACGCCTGTATCTAAGCTTGTATGTTTCAGGTTGGGTTCTCACCAAAATGCTCAAGAGCATTTGACAATAGAGTCGCCATTTGTTGTGGCTGATCCACAACACACCCCAAAATTGGGGACCCACCTTTTTTGCATGCTTTCAAAGAAAACTGCAGTAGCCCAGATGCTAAAAAATCAAGAAAAAAGCAAAAATTTCACTAAGGAGAAAAAGTGTCGCGATATCGCGACATGTCGCTCTGTCACGGCCGAAAGTTGTCGCGATATCGCGACATGTCGCTCCATCGCTGGCAAAAATGAAAAAGTGTCACGATATCGTGACATGTCGCTCCGTCGCTGGCAAAAATGAAAAAGTGTCGCGATATCGCGACATGTTGCTCCGTCGCTGGCAAAAATGAAAAAGTGTCGCGATATCGCGACGTGTTGTGAAATCGCGGTCCAAAGAGGAGAGAGAAAGACAGAATGGAAACTGGTCGCGAAATCGTGACATGTCACAAAATCGTGGTCAAACAAGTCAAAGGGGCCCGAAGCGAAAAGCGTCGCGATTTCGCGACAGGAAACAACAAAGGGGCCCGAAGCGAAAAAGCGTCGCGATTTCGCGACAGGAAATAGCAAAGGGGCCCGAAGCAGAAAAGCGTAGCGATTTCACGACGGAAAGCCGGCAAAGTGTACGGAACAGAAAGGTGTCGCGATTTCGTGACATGTCGCGTTTTCGCGGCTAAGTGCAGCAAAACCCAACGATAGAGAAAAACGTCACGATTTCACGACAGAAAGCAGCGAGACAGCCCGAAAGAGAAAAGCGTCGCGATTTCGCGACAGGTTGCATCCACGCGGCCCGAAGCAGAAAAATGTCGCGATATCGCGACATGTATCATTTTCGCGATGCATGAGGAGAAACAAAGCTGTTGGCAGAAAAACGTCGCGATATCGCGACATGTCTCATTTTCGCTGCGCATGAAGGCGGACAAGGCTGTTGGCAGGAAAATGTCGCGATATCGCGACATGTCGCGTTTTCGCGATGAAAGTGAAGGAGCAAAGCTACATGCTATTTTTGGTCACGATTTACATGGGGCCATTACAGAACATGCAAAAAAGTGCGGAACACGTGGCGTACATGTGTGAGGGCTGCAGAGGCGTTTCAGTTCACAGAGAAGATCTCGAGCACAAAAATCAAAAGCAATGGAAAGGCGGGGAAGGTGAAACGAAGCAATCTGGAAGACGAAACGAACCGTCGTGGAAGGAGAAGCAGTTTGCCAGCAAGTATAAAACGTAGAGGCACAGATTGATACGGGGTCGAAAACCGCTACGAGCAGTGTTGCAGAGTTGATGGTGATTAGCCGTTCTGGGCCTGCTGTGGAGTGCTTTTCTTCCACTTTTGCTGGTTTTGAGAAAAACCAGAGATTCTGCCATTGTAACAGGACATATTTATTTTATGCAGAATTGTTCAAAAATTTGCATTTTATGGGCAAGAAAGGATGAGAAATTTTTTGCATGCTTCATTTTAACTGTTCTATTTTTCTCTTTTCAGATTTCAGATTTATAAATGAAATACATGCCATTGTTTTGGGTTATTTCATGTGAATGTCTCGCAATCTGGAAATTATTTTAAACCCTTGGAGCTAGCACCTAGTTTACTTTGATTGTGTTTGTTTTGCAGGTCAAATAGGCTAGGTTGCATGTACGAAACTCTCACGTATTCGGTTTTGTCGGAATAGGATAGCATCAGACTGAACGTGTTCAATGTTTAATTTTCTCGTATTTCTATTTCATTTTTATTTTATTTTCCAGAAGGTTCGACTTAGTTAAAACAAATATTTAAAATTTATAAAATCTAAAAAAAAATGAACAATCACTAAAGTTTATGATGAAATAAATCTACATTGCCCCTTGTTTACAGTTACTTGCAATCACTAAGGTGTTCCAAGCATTTAAATTGATTATCTTTATCTGAGATTACTAATACACAGTTGCAAATGCTAATACAGCGGAGACCTTGGAGAAGTTGGTTGTTTAACTTCTTTGCAAGAGGGGATTTGGAACCCAAATCCTAAGGAAGAGTGTAATTTCACAAGTGTGTGAAAATACCACTCAACAGACTTTTGGTTATGATATTGGAAGGACCCAATTCCTTTGATCCTATCTCCTCCATACTTTTCCTATATTCCTCATGGGTGTGCTTTAATCCTTCCTAATGGTTTGGGAGTCTTTTAGTTTTGATGTTGGAAGGATCTATTATGGACGAGGATTCTAAAGTTTTTGGTAATTCAACTTTAAGGATTTTGTCCTCGCCCATCTCCCCTTCTACTGTCAAGTCAGCAAGAACTTTAAACTTATTTAGACTCAAGATTCTAGGGCTTACCTAATTTTCCTTCTCGTTGGTGATTTGTTGCTTTCCTTTCTCCTTGGGTTGAATCTGGTTGTCCTGCTCCTGGTAAATATTGTTTTTCTTGGCTGACCTAAACCCTCCTCTGCCTACTGGTCATCTCGTGGATTGGTTCCTGGGGAATGCTTTGCCATTTGTTCTTTTACCTTATGTCCTCTGAGATTCTCTACTAGTTGCTAGACTTGGACATTTATTTCGTAGGTGACCTTGATTTTTGCATTCTATGCAAAATGATGGCATATTTTCATATTCCATCAACTATTTTCTCATATAATATCCATAGCCCAGTTCTACGAAGGTTGGTAGTTCATAATCTAAGTCTGCGTTGACACAGATCCTTGCATGCGCCATCCTTGTCCTTGCTAGGGTTGAATGGTCAATGGAAACCAACTCCCCAATGGCTCTGGAAATCCCTTGCAACCAGTACTCATTAAAAAATTGAGTGGGAAGGTTTTGCAGGTGAACCCAGATGGGAGTTATATTAATATTTTGTTTTTTGGGGTCAAAGTCCTCCCCCCATTTTCTGAGAAACAAGCTACTTTTTCCTAAAAACCATGGTTTGCCTGTTAGAATGCAATTTGCATCCTCCTTGTTATTGAATCTTAAGATGAAAAATCCCCTGGACAAAGCAAAAATCTCTAGGTTCCTAGTTGTTCTCCATTTGGATAGTGCCCAGGAGCGCATAATTTCTATATCCGGCCTTCCTCCCAGAAACTTGCCTACTAGTGAAAACTCCTCCAGGGATACAAACAGACCCATAGCATTCGCAGGTGCCATAATTTAGTTGTTCTCAGGTATGAGGGGTGGGACTAAATGAAAATCACTCGTTTTGCCTTTTAGGGTTTCTACAAAGGATAGACCTCTTCTCAGACTCGCAGTACTCTATTGGGTCCATTTTTTTGGGTCTTTGTCAGGGGGTTCGGGTCCTCGTACCTTGTCAACTTGCTTGTGGATGGGCCCCTATCCCCTTCTAGAGATAGTCGACCTACCTACCTCTAGATCCTCACCTACCACCTTCTCAAGGTTCCCTCCCGAAACCTTCGAACCTCCTTCTATGCCTTCATTGATCCCATTGCTCCCTTGGTATTCCTATATAGGAGTTAGGACTTGCTGAGGCTTGAACCACCACCATTCTAGAGCTACTAATATCCACCACAAAAATTTGCTCTATAATCCTTTCCCTTTCAAAAAAAATTGGCTAGTGATAGAGGGCTTTTGATTAGAAGTCAGAAGTTTAGGCTAGTCCACCTTGGTCGACACATTCCACTCATGTTCTTGAACCTTGCTTGATTTCTAGTCCAGTTATTTTTTGGGGATCCAATCCCAAGGAATTTACAAGGGCACATACCTGAAGAGTGATCAAACTTCTTATAGTTCAATCATAGAATAAGCATGTTCTCATAAATAATGGGATGGATCCAAGTCTACTACCTAGAAATGACTTGAATATATCGTGACAAATCAACCTTTGAGTCTACCATTACACACACTCTGGTAAAAATCATCTTGGTATTGGATTTTATTATCGAATCAATCAAAACAAGGTCCCTAATCACCTTAGTGATACCTCTCAAAATATCTTCGTGCCACATATAATAAGGTAGGTCTAGGAGTCTTACTCAAAGAGGGACTATATTCATTTTTTGAGTCCTAGGATTGAATTCGGATCCCATTTTTGTAGAAATAGGTCCATTTTTCTATAGAACCAGGGTCCTCCATCCAGAATGAGCTTTGAGTAGAAATTGCAACAATATCGAGAGCCCAATAGTTTCTATTTGATTAACACCCATCTCTGAATGGAGTCAAGGTTCAACCTTCCACCTTAGAACTTACCGATTAGGTTCCATAACCCCTCCATAATAACATCTAGGAGCTCATCCAAAATAACTAGTTTATTGCAAACATGAAATAGGTTAAAAGGATATTTGGAGCTACATGAACCCGAGCCTATGGTGATCACCACAGTAAAGGAAAACCCACATAGGTTATAGATGTCCTAACCTCGGGGACCCACCCATGGGCTCAACAGATGGAACCTCGTGATCATCGAGTTGGGAAGATTCATCTTCTTTTGCTGCCTTCTTAGGGACCGATCCCTTGAGAAATAATCCTAGTTGTGTAACACTAGAACCCCCACCATCCTGAGGCTTATCACCATACTCTACACTATCTAACAAACTACCATCCACCTTACCTGCAAATGCATGCTCATCTTGACTTTGCACCCTCCTAATTCTGCTCATTTTTAAAAACCCTTTGTATTCCATAAATTGATATTACTTGTTCACTTGAATAATAACCTACATATAAAATTAAGTGATACCATTTGTTATGACACTATAAGAATCAATTATTAGCATAGTACATATGTGTCGATGAGATAGAAGGAATGCAAAGCAACATTTGGTTTAAATAGGGATGTCTGCTTTTCCTTACACTATTTAATCTCTACATATATGAGCCTAAGAAAATCAAGTAAAGTGGTCTATGCACAAATTATTACTTAGGATATAAAGTATGGATTATTCTTCTTCTATTTAAATACAATGTCATTTTGATGTGTCGCTTAGAGAAAACTCTTTAGACACAACCACATACCTTAATATCTTCTTGTGATGCACATGGTCTTCAAATAAATCTTGATAAAAACAAAAGTTGTAGTCTTTAAAATTTCAAATAGAAGGTAAAAAAAATTGTTTTCTGATAAAGGTTAGAGGATTGAAATTATGTTCTCATTTAAGTATCTAGGAGGTCATTTTTCCTACATTCTACTTTAGTCTATTACCGACTATAAAATTTAGATTAAATAAATTATATGAAGCATCATTTCCTTTGAGAAACAATGTATATTACTTAAGTTTAAAGATATATAAAAATATTTACATGCTTCACTCACTTATTATACATGATTTCTTATACGATGATGATACTTTAGCTCCTTAACTTAGTAAGATGGATCACATCAAATAGAAAGAATGATTACCTCAATATTGTGGAAATTGTCCTCATGGAATACCTATATGGTTAGGGCTTTGGAATTTCTTTTAGGAGATCCAAGTTCAAACCACCGTGGGGTGTGGTGTGTGTGTGTGTGAGCGAGCTTGTGTAAAAAAAAATGTTGTGGAAATATTTCCATGTCAAAAAATTAGTTCAAAAAACATCTCCCTTACTATGTTTGGCATAGCCCCACTCATTACAATAATGATCTTTCAGGTACTAAATATGATATATAGGATTACACAAAAGGGTAAATCTTTGATTGTTGCTTCATGTACCTATATCAAGCATTCAAAGCTTTTATGTAACTAGCACATCGGTGAACCTAATATAAATGATATGCCAAGGCCTTTGCACTTCTAGGATTGGTAGTATTATATGTTTATATATACATCTTTCATATATATATATATATATAAACTAGGGCTATCTAAAAATGAGACTAACAAAGTATATTAACACAATTCTTTTTTCTTTTCATAGATTCACATAAAATTCTTTAGATCATTATACCATATAAGGATCAAAGATATTTGGTTGTTCACGTTTGATAAGTGTTTGATTTTTGTCAATACTTAGTTAAAGACTCAATTTTCACATTTCTCTACAAGAGAACTACTTCATTTACCATGTTTCTTCTTCAATATTCAGGAAAAATAACCTCAATATAAAATTATAGATATAACAAACAAATTTATAAGACATCAATATAAATAACTTATTTTTACTAATTTATTAATTATATAAATTTATTTTATCTTAAAATTATAAAATTTTACTTACAATCCCTACATTTTAATTTACATTATACCTCTTTCCAATACCATAAATAAACATTACTATTATTATCATTATCTCATAAAAATAGTAAGGAAATCTATCAAACCCTAAATAGATGTCAATATCGATTCCCATGTCTCTATGTGGGTCAGAGGTCCTCTTAGTTTAACACTATAGATAAACTTTGACACAAAACTTAAAGAAAATATTTTTTCTTTTGAAAAAGTGTAATAATTATAGTTATATTGCTTTAGAAAAAAAGAGTATACTAGTTTTTTAAAAAAATAACATACTTTATTTATTTTTATTTTTATTTTTTTATTGGAACCAACAATTATATTAAATAAATAAAAGAGGTTACAATAAAAAATGATATGGAGAGATCACATCTTGGGACCCAAGGCCACCCACACGATCAAAACCAAAAAATAGCTAGAGAAACCAAAATACAAATACAAAACCAACCCTTAAAAGGGTGAACAAACAACATAACTAAGGAAGATCATTCTTTATCCTAAAAGAATGAAGATAAGGAAGATCATTATTTGTCCTAAAAGAACCTAAACCATGAGGATTGTCTATAGGTGGGTTGATAGACCAAGAGTTATCAAGAGAAACAATGTTCATAAAAGGAATCATAATACCCAAACTAGGGGAGTAGAATTGATAAAAGTTGAAGACGGAAATGGAGTAGAATGAGTAGGAGCAGGAGGAGAAGTAATAGTCTGAGGAGATGGTGTAGGACTTAAACCAATACCATTATCAATCAAGAGATACATAGGACTTCAACCATATTGTAGAGAGTGTGAACACGAATGATGCCTGCTATGAGAACTAGGAGGAGATCAAGCTCTACTATGAGCATTGGTAGAATGGATTGAGGTTGAAGAATGTCAGTTCCTCTATGTACTATGTTGAGTCCTCAAAGAACTTAAGGGACCTTGATGTAGAGGGAGGTTCGGTAGAGCCTAGCTGATAGTGCATGGAGCCTCGCACCAATACTCGATAAGATTCATCAAATGTGCCAACTCATGTGCCACCTTGGAAGCCTACAAATGGATCTAAGAGGTAACAATGAAAAGCATCATAATATTTTTATTTGTAGAAAATTGAAAGGAAATTAAATCTCCAAAATAGATGGTAGCATTCCTAGCTTTCCATAGCTAAAACAAAATTATAGAACAAAATACATACCATAGAGCAACAATATAAGTAGGCCAACAACTATTATCATCAAAAAACATCATCTTCCATCTAAAGATCTTAGGATGAAAAGGTTTAAACAATGATTGAATCCAAGCCCAGACATATTGAGCATGAGGGTAGAACCAAAATAGATGCTTAAATATTTCAAAACAACCACAAGAAGGACACTTAGGATTAGGAATACCAACCCTACTAAGCCTCTCTCCCATAGGAATACCTTTATAAATAAGAGACCAGAGAAAAAATGTGATCTTAGGTTTAATATTAAAATACTAAATACAGTTTAAATGAGAAATCCAAGTATAGGAGGTAGAGTGGGTCAGCCATCTCTCATTAAGCTTGTCAATACCAAAGGAATAGGGATGAAGAAGCTGATAAAGCAAGGAAGAAGAGTAATTCTTGAAAGGAGTATCTACATTCCAATGTCAATCCCTCCACCAGGAACTCAAGGGCTAAAGGTTGAGCTTATACAGCATGACATCAGGCACAAGCTCTTGGATCATAAGAATATAAGGAAGATCTAGGTTGTAAATATTAAATTTATGCTTGAGGGTAAGCTAAGGAATACAATCCTAAAAATGCACTAATATTTAGTAAAGTAAATATCTTTGTGAAATAGCCTCAAAGCTTTAACCCCTGAAGAGATACAATGGTGAATTAAAACCTTCTATGATTTAGGGCCTTCAATAGCTTTAACCACCCACTTAGCACATAATAAAATGCTCTGCCTATAGATATCAATGATATCCATCTTGCCCTTATCAGTAGATGTGCAACAAATATCCCAAGCAACCCAGTGAAAACCACACAAATTCTTCCCCTTGGACCAAAGAAAATCCCTAAGGACTTTGGCCAACTTATTATAAGAATTCTTAGAAGGGGCCCAACAAGAGGAATAATAAACATGGGTGGCAGCAAGAATCTTAGTGCAAACCTAAAATTTACCAGCAAGAGAAAGGGGATGCAAAGCCCAATAGGAAATCTTATTTTCAATTTTATCAATAATATATTGTCATAGTTCGAAGGACGAGCATCAAAAGCAAAGGGAATTCTTAAGAACTTAAAATGCTCACCCCTTTGAAGCCAATGCCACGAGAAATATCTAAGCTAAGCAGGTAGACGAGAAGAAGTGAGGCAGAAACAAAGAGACTTGGACCATTGGATGTTGGAACCAAAGGCCTTACGAGAAGTATCCAGACAAACCAAAGTAGTCAAAATAGAAACCTCATCCTCACGGATAGTGAGAAAAGAATCATTTGCAAAATTCCCATTAATAAGATGAGTGGACATATCATGCAAAAGAATATCTTTGATCAACCCCTTAGATGTTTGACTAGCAAGAAGATAACCAAAAACTTCAACTGCAATGATGTAAAGCGAAGGGGCCAAAGGACAACCCTATTGAATATAATGAAAAAAACCAAAATCCTTTGACTTATACCCATTAATAGTAAGACAGGCTGAAGCATCAAAAAACAACATATTGACGACCTTAATAAAAAGGTCCTAAACCCAAGAGCTTTGAGCATGGAAAGAATAAAAGGCCACTCAATATGATTATAAGCTTTCTCAAAGTTGAGCTTAAGGAAAAGTGACTTTTGGCTAGAGATACATGCCCATTCTAAACCTTCCTAGACATCAATAAGATTATCCAAGATATAAATCCCTTTAATGAAACTCGTCTGCTCTAGTCTAATAATCATAGGAAGACTATTTCGAATACGAAGAGCTAAAGCCTTGGCCAATATCTTATAAGAAATATTAAGCAAATTAATATGTCTCCAACTAGTGATAAGCTCAGGATTGCTCACTTTGGGAATGAACTTAATATTTTCATGATCGATAATACTACCCAGAGAATTATTGGCTAATGCTTCATTATAGACATTGAGCAAATCAGGCCTAGTAAAATTCCAAGTGGTTTATAAAACTCATAGGGAAAGCCATAAAGACTAGGGGACTTATCATATGACATAGTCATAAGAGCATGATGAAGCTCAGCAAGCGAAAGAGGAGCCTCACATAGATGTCTATTATAAGTAGACAACTTAGCAGGAACAACATCAAGACATTTTTGGAGTGTCATCTGATGTTCCATAGAATCTTGTTATATTTAAAATATAAACTTATAATGATCTATATAGGCCAATGTGATATCAGGAAGAGAAGTCATCCTATCATGAGAGACTTGAATAGACTTGATATGGATTCTATCCTACTTGGAATGAAGAGATTTGAAAAAGGCTTTGGCCAACTTTATCTTCAGCATGCTCAACCATATTAAAGTCGCCACAAATAAGCCAATATGCCATAGATAAGTGATCAATCAGGTACCACCAAAGGGCAGAATGATTGAACCCATCATTAGATGTATAAATGTTGGAAATGCCCAAGGTTTTCCCACTAATATTCAAAAAAATCCAAAGCATATGATGAGAGGGATCCTTGCCAAACCCTAGTAGATATTCCTCAAATTTGGAGGAGATTGTGATAGAAGCACCACCCCGACCATCTTAATGGTGAGTAGTCAAGTGCACAAATAATCTTACAATATGGTTGAGAGAAACATCTAATAAAAAACTAGAGATTTTAACTTCTTGTAAGCAAATAATATCAACATGGCTAATACTTTGTAAAGTAGATTTAATAGAAAATGTTCTTGAGGATTCTATAAGTCCCCAAACATTCTATGAAATGAAATTCATTGAAAAAGAATATCCATGGAGCCACCTCCCAAAGGACTACCCGTATTGTCAGCTAGCATCAAGAAACAATTAAATAGAGAGGTCTAAGAAGGGTTAAATAAATCACCAACAATCGAAGGATGATGCTTAGCCTCCTGATATCCCCTAGGTGACAGTGAGCCATCCCGATATAGACTACGCAAATGCTTGGAGGGTGGAGGTACTATCTATGATTTCCCTTCCTTTATTACGCTCTAGAGGTTTCTCAGTAGGAGGATCTTGAGGAGCCAAGATAAGATGCATGGGAATAATAGAAGGCTGAGATGGTGGTTGTATAACCCTATCTTTGCTATAAAGCATTGATTAGGGTTGAACATCCCCCTCTTATTAGATACCGTGATTCAATCACCCTCAATAGAGGGTTTGGTAGGTGCAGACGCAGCAAGAGGAGTAGGGGCAACTAGCGAAGGTTTTCGAGCAACCAACAGATAGTCCTTGATACAATGTGAATTAGATTGACATCGAAAGTAAGTATTAAGCAAATTAAAGTAAATATTTTTTTGCATAAAATGCTCTGTCCCAACCTAAATATCCACAAATATTTTGATATCTTATGTAAGGTCAACGTCAACACAAATTATCTTACTAGGTCATGCTGAGAAAAAATGTTCTTCTTCCTAATAGATCACCCGATCAATGGGTTTGACAATATCAACAATAAACACCCATAAGGGCAGCAAAAGACCAAGGAGTTCAATCCAGATCAGGACTTTCAAGGTAATTTGTTTCGAAACTTGAAAAGAAAGAGTCCAAGGAGAAATGATCATCAAAGTATTGCAAATAAACCAACAACTAGACTTAGCAACCACAATTTGCACTTACGATGGTTATTTAAAGGAAAGCAAAAAAAACCTTTGCTAAAATTGTGAATACTTGCAACCACAACACCATGAGCTTCCTAGTGAGTTTTAAACCACTTTTGAAGATATTCTTGCGGTGGGATTCCACCAACAAAATAAGCAATAAAACAATTACTCCTATACCATTTTACAATTGAAAAAATACCATCAAGAAAGAGTACAACATCTGGAGAAGACTCATTACCTCGTTCGCTACTTTTGGAACAAACTTTGAAGCTTGTTTCGGCACCATGAAGACCACTATTTGTAGCAATCATCTGTAGATAGCAAAGCCATTAAAAAGAGATAAGCCGCCTAACTGACCACAGTATCAGTATTCAATACTAAAGCAACCGAATTTACAAATGGCAGCAGACCCAAACCCTAACAGAGTATAATTAATTAAAAATTTTAGCATAAGTTTCCTTAACCAATAACATTATAAATAATAAATAAAATTATTTATTATAAAGAATCTCTCTATATTAAACTAGGCCGTTCATACCAATCTGACAGCATTCTTTCAAAAGCATGTGATACATAAAAGCTCACGAGTATTAGAAATTATGTAACGTTTTTTGACATACACAATTACCCTACTACATCTTGGTGGTGGCAAACGATGAATCAACGTACATCGAGTAGCCAATTTCCAAACAAAGACATCAATGAAAACAACACAGCTGCTTCGTAATAAATATCACAGGAGAATCTGCAAGGGTAATAAGTAGCCGCTGCCATTAGAAATAGGCCCAAGCCTGTTACCATTAACACAAACGGGATTGAAGTGAACACAGCCGAATCTAGTCCGGCCAAAACGGTGAGCCATCAATCTCCGCCAAAATGAAATGTGACTTCCTTAAATTTACATCGGTGAGAGATCGAGCCAAGCCACAGTGGAACGAAATGGGCCCTCATCTTGCACTATATAAACAACAACAAGCCCATGTTCAATCCACCACGCCTTCCTTCCTCACAAACAATGGATTATCACATTCGTCCAGTGGCGCTCTTACTTGTGGCACTTCCTTGCTTGATGGCTTTTGTTACTGCGCCTCACGCCCACGCACATTTCTTTGGCAAATCCTTTCCTTCGCCTCGACGTTTGGGTCCTCCACCCTTCAATTACCCATATCCTTCCCCTCCAATTCCTCCATATAACTATAAATCCCCTTCTCCTCCACCGCCATATGTCTCCCAATCCCCATCTCCCACTCCTGTGTACAACTATGAATCTGCCCCTCCACCTCTATACATATCCCCTCCACCTCGAGTTTACAAATCCCCTCCTCGCCCTCCATACCTCTACAAATCGCCTCCGCCTCCCTCTCCTGTCTACAAATCGCCACCTCCTCCTCCAGTCTACGAGTACAATTCTCCTCCTCCGCCTATTTACTGAAGGGTTGACAATCAATAAGGTGAGAAAAAAAAAAAAAGGATCTGTCATAGATGTAGTTTATTTTTTTGTAGGTTGCAGTAGATGAACTTAGATTTAAAATAAATTTCTGCATCAGCTTTAGTATAAACAAGTCTTCTATTTCTGATTGGATTGATATAGTTGAGTTTTCATATACATGCAGCCTCAGATTGTGATGTTGGGGCAGCTAGTATATGTGTTTATTTGTTTTGCAGTAAACTTAATGTAGCGGGAGCGTTTTGATATATTTCTAATCCAGAACGAAAGCATTTACCATCTGACTGAATTTGCACGGTTTGAGCATACTATGTGCGGAATTATTTGAACTGGCGATTACTGTGGTGGGACGTGCTATGTTGTATGTAATAAGACACTGAGATCTACAAGATTTCGGTTTAGAGAATGATGTATTGCGTTCTCTCTTTTAACGTGACTACATAATTAACTGTGTTAAGTGTACCCTCTGTTATGTGCTTTGCATTAGACAGATAACCACAATTTTCATGTCACATGCAAAAACACAGTATGACATTTAATACATATGGGTTGGCAAAGTACTAATTAATTGTATTATCTGGGCAAAAAGTTTTCACAATCAATTTTCCATCTTAAATGTTTAATATTATTTTTAGTAAAAGATAAAATCTTACTAGTGTAGGCCTTTTGTAAGATTTAAGTTTCCCAAAAAAATATATATATATCAAAAATTGGTAAAATTATCTATCTTATTTTCTTTTCTATAGATATACTTTTAAAAATAGTTTTCAAGAAAATGCTTTCAACAATAGTTGATAAATATAAAAAGTAAAGATATTTTCTATCCAATCCTACCTTTATTTTCTTGATAGCATTAAGAATAATGTGTGAATGTCATTCATTGAAATATGTTTTTATTCTTTTTGAATGGCTATTTTCATCCATGTAAGAAGTGCCCTAGCCTTTACATAGTTGTTAGTTGAAGTTTCATATAATTTTAAGTGAGGAGAATTTTCTTTTTTCATTATTTTGAAAACCTTAGCTTTGTTAGCTTTTCTTGAATTTCCTCTTAAGCACCATTGAAGTTAATTTTAATGAACTTAACTTCCAAACATTTTCATCTTACCATAAATTGATGAAGATCTTTGTATTAAATCCATTGCCATAGATAATCCTTTGCATATATGTTCAAATCTTATAACCAAGAGACTTACACCTCCTTTTCTACACCTGAGGCTTCCCATGATGAGAACTATGGGAATAAACATTTTGGAAGAAAGACAATATATTTTGAGATTATATTTTTTTTTTTAAATGTTATTCCTTTCAAGCCATATTTTTCAACAAATAATGATAGACTAATAGTCCACATAATGCATAGTGCTTAGCTTTAAAATAATAATACAACATTTTGTCACCTCTATCAATGTTGATGGAGATATCCAAATATATTCTATTTGAAAAAAATAGCCCTTGTAAGCAAAGGGATAGTGAAGAAGTAAATTATCTAATATTTCCAAGTGCTTCTTACATAATAAACACCTAAAAGGTCCATGATATCCTCTTCTTTTCAAACACTTGCCTATAATAATCTTGCTTTTGGTTTCTAACCAGAGAATATTGAGGCCTTAGTGAAGGCCTCAAGTGACCAAAAATTCCTCCAAGGGAAATCTTTGGGGCTAAAAGGTTTAGATTTCCCTAAAGCCTTATATCCCAACTTTATAGACTATTCACCGTTTTTAATATATTCTAAACTAACTCGTCCTTCTACTTAAAAGTAGAAAAATGAAAAACTTAAAGCCTCCTTTTAAAGATCCTCTATTATTTTTTTGAGGCCCTCTCCTTAAACTAGGTTGCTAATATAAATCCATGATTTAATATTATTGCTCAAAGTAATATAGTTTTGACCTTAAATATTTATAAGATAAATATTCCCAAGGAAGCGATTAACTTTTTTAAGTATAAATCACAGGATAAAGCTTCAACCAAGCATTAAACCAAAAATTTATAGAATCTATCTCATTAAATGACCACCTAATAGGTTTCTTAATAAATTACAAACTACCTATTATGAAGTTCCATGTTGGTAAGCTTCTAGCAAGAGTTAGCTTCTCAAAACTTTTAATGCATCAATAGAAGCTATATATTTTAAAATTATTTTCACTTGACTCTTTTCTTGATGTTTGAATAATCTCCAACAAATTTTTTCCCTAATACCAAACTCATACGTCTACAATTTCACAAGATTACCCCTCTAATATTCTTTCCTTTGTAAATATTATCCCACTTACAAAGAGAAAATCTAAATTTTCTCTTGCATTCCTTATAAATAAATATTTTTAAATTCTATCAAATTCAAATGCTATATCTACCACCAATCTTGGATGTCACATGATATATGTAGAAATATATTACTTTATATTCTTTATAAGATGTGCCTTTCTAGCCATAGTTAGAAACTTGCCTTTCCAAACTAACAAAAAATATATTATTCTTGTTTAGTTGAATTCTAATTGATCTAGACATGTGACCTTTTTGGGTCATGGAATTATAACCAAAAATGCTTGAAAATCTATTGTTTAGATCCTAACCATACAATTAGCAACATAACTTTATACTCAAGAATCTATTTTGATACATTCAAAAAGCATTGAAAAGATCAAAGAAATAACAATAATTTCACTAGGCAACTCTATCATAGATAATTGTCAATGCATTTATAAAAAAATGCTCGAGGTCCTCAAAAATGTAAAACAAAATATTTACTAAAAATAGTAATTTTTGTTTTTAGATTTTTATAGTCAAAATGTATCTCTAGTCATATTACCATATTAGTAAAATATAAGACACAACATAAAAAGTCATATGTATTTAAGTTTTAATTATATGTACTTTGTAACTCATGGAAGGTCAAAGACCACATTTTCAAATGGGTGACCTTCTAACTCATGAAAGGTGAGCCACCACATTTCCATATGGGTGATCTTCTATATTCAATACAATGGATTTCCACAACATAATTCTTGTATAAAGAGAGATGCATCCTAACTATAAAAATAATGAGTAGTGGATGCAATGTTGTAGTATTGCAGATCTTCTTAGAGATTGCTTGCATTGTACTTCCTTTTTTTAGCAATAAAACCATTCTGCTATTTTGGTTATATATTCTAGTGTTCTAGTAAGTTATACTCTATTGTTTTAGAATTATATTCTTTCTTGATCCAATCTCATGTTTATTTTTTTGATAGCATTAAGAATAATGTGTGAATTTCCATTGAAATATGTTTCCATTCTTTTTTAATGGCTATTTTAATTCATGTAATAAGTGTGATAGCCTTTAAATAGTTGTTAGTTGAAGTTTCATATGATTCTAAGTGGGGAGAATTTGTTTTTTCATTATTTTGAAAACCCTAACTTTGTTAACTTTTCTCGAATTTCCTCTTAAGCACCATTGAAGTTAATTTGAATGAATTTAACTTCCAAATATTTTCAGCTTACCATAAAGTGATGAAGATCTTTGTGTTATCCATAGATAATCCTTTGCATATATGTTCAAATATTATAACCAAGAGACTTACACCTCCTTTTCTACACTTGAGGCTTCCCATGATGAGAACTATGGGAGTAAACATTTTGGAAGAAAGGCAATATATTTTGAGATTTTATTTTTTTTTTTAAATGTTATTCCTTTCAAGCCATATTTTTCAACAAATAATGATATACCAATACTCCACATAATGCATAGTGCTTAGCTTTGAAAAATAATCCAAAATTTTCTCACCTCTATCAATGCTGATGGAGCTATTCAAATATATTATGTTTGAAAAAAATGGCCCCAAAATTTGTACGCAAAGGGATAGTGAAGAAGTAAATTATCTAATGTTTCCAAGTGCTTCTTACATAATAAACACATAAAAGGTCCATGATATCCTCTTCTTTCCAAACACTTGCCTGTAATAATCTTGCTTTTGGTTTCTAACCAAAGAATGTTGAGGCCTTAGTGAAGGCCTCAAGTGACCAAACATTCCTCCAAGGGAAATCTTTGGGACTTAAAGGTTTAGATTTCCCTAAAGCCTTATATCCCAGCTTTATCGATTATTCACCGTTTTTAATATACTCTAAACTAACTCATCCTTCTACTTAAAAGTGCAAAAATGAAAAACTTAAAGCCTCCTTTTAAAGATCCTCTATTATTTGTTTGAGGTCCTCTCCTTAAACTAGGTTGCTAATAGAAATCCATGATTTAATATTATTGCTCAAAGTAATATAGTTTTGACCTTAAATATTTATAAGATAAATATTCCCAAGGAAGCGATTAACTTTTTTAAGTATAAATCACAGGATAAAGCTTCAACCAAGCATTAAACCAAAAATTTATAGAATCTATTTCATTTAATCACCACCTAATAGGTTTCTTAATCAATTACAAACTACCTATTATGAAGTTCCTTGTTGGTAAGCTTCTAGCAAGAGTGAGCTTCTCAAAACTTGTAATGCATCAATAGAAGCTATATATTTTAATAGTGTTTTCACTCAACTCTTTCCTTGATGTTTGAATAATATCCAATAATTTTGTATCCCTAAACCAAACTCATACATCTACAATTTCACAAGCTTACCCCTCTAATATTCTTTCCTTTGTAAATATTATCCCACTTACAAAGAGAAAATCTAAATTTTCTCTTGCATTCCTTATAAAGAAAAAAATTTAAATTTTATCAAATTCAAATGCTATATCTACCACCAATCTTGGATGTCACATGATATATGTAGAAATATATTACTTTATATTCTTTATAATATGTACCCTTCTAGACATGGTTAGAAACTTACCTTTCCAAACTAACAAAAAATATATTATTCTTGTTTAGTTGAATTCTAATTGATCTAGACATGTGACATTTTTGGATCGTGGAATTATAACCAAAATGCTTGAAAATCTATTGTTTAGATCCTAACCATACAATTAGCAACATAAATTTATACTCAAGAATCTATTTTGATACATTCAAAAAGCATTGAAAAGATCAAATAAAGAACAACAATTTCATTAGGCAACTCTATAATAGACAATTGTCAATGCATTTATAAAAAAATGCTCGAGGTCCTCCAAAATGTAATAGTAATTTTTATTTTTAGATTTTCATAGTCAAAATGTATCTCTAGTCATATTACCATATTAGTAGAAGATAATACACAACATGAAAATTCATATGTATTTAAGTTTCAATTATATGCACTTTGTAGCTCATGGAAGGTCAAACACCACATTTTCAAATGGGTGACCTTCTAACTCATGAAAGGTGAGCCACCACATTTCCATATGGGTGATCTTCTATATTCAATACAATGGATTTCCACAACATAATTCTTGTATAAAGAGAGATGCATCCTAACTATAAAAATAATGAGTAGTGGATGCAATGTTGTAGCCTTGCACATCTTCTTAGAGATTGCTTGCATTGTACTTTCTTTTTTGAGCAATAAAACCATTCTGCTATTTTGGTTATATACTCTAGTGTTCTAGTTTTTTATACTCTATTATTTTAGAATTATATTCTTTCTTGATCTTCCTTAAGTTAAAATTTTAAGTTAAGAAATATCAAGAAATAATGCAATTCAAAAATTATAGAGTATACTAAATCAAAAAAAGAGTATAAAAGCAAAATAGCAACATGATTTTACTACTCAAAAAATAGACTACAATGCAAGCAGTATCTGAGAAGAGATATGAAGCTATAACATTACATCAATTACTCATGTTTTTTATAGTCATGGGTGCATCTCTCTTCATACAATAATTGGTATGTTGGAAATCCACCATATTGAATATGGAAGGTCACCCATAAGGAAATGTGGTGGTTCACCCCCATGATATAAAAGGTCACCCATATGGAAATATGGTGATTCACCTTCCCTGAGTTACAAAGAGAATTTAATTGAAGATTACATACATATCACTTGTCCTTTTTTGATTTATTTTCTACTAATTTGTCAACATGGCTAGAGATGTTTTTTGGCTATGAAAATATAAAAATAGAAAATTATTATTTTTGGGAACTTTTTTTATATTTTTGAGGTCCTTTGGAGCATTTTTTCATAAACATGTTTATAACTTGTCTACGAAAGAGTTTCCTACTAGAATTTTTATTCTATATTTGATCTTTTGAAAGCTTCTTGAATTGGTCAAAATAGAGTCCTAATACAAAGTTATGCCCCTAACAGTGTACTTAGGAATAAAAAATAGTTTTCAGATATTTTTTTCCATAAAACCATGACCCAAGAAGGTCACATGCCATAATAATTCATGTCCTTTGAAAATTAATGATCTGCTTTGCACCAACTTCTGATATTAGGTGCAAAAATTATTTCTTTATCTAAGTTTTGGTGAGAAATTCCCCTTGGTGACTAAGTTTTCCTACCTTAACCACTCTACACATCAGAATAGACTAACTTCTAGTGTTCTTATTTCATGTTTCAATAATCCAATTCTTTTCTACTTATAAACTCTTTGGATTGGTTTCTTTAATATCCAACTATTATACTACTATTAAAATATCCAACGAAGATGGATGATAGGGCCTAAGAAGTTCAATGTTGAATATTGGATGCAAATAAGGATAAGATGGAACATTCAATTCAAGTGCATTTTCTCCCACCTTTTTATGATGTTGTATGGTCCATAGTAAAGAGGTCTAATCTCCCTATGGGGTTCTATAAGTCTCTCTTTCTAAATATATAACCATGCCTTATATTCAACCTTGAATTGATGTGGAAATTGATGTTAGTCATGGAGATGATTATATTCTTTATTTATATTTTGAAGAGATCATAGACCTGTTTCTAGATGTGTTAAATTTGTTCCATAAACTATGTTGCTTTTTTTCTTCCTTTTATCCATAAGGTGAGTACTCCATGGGTTGCATATGAAGAGCTACATCAATGGATGCCAAAGTTTGGAATGTAGAACATACATTAAATGGGTTATGTTTGGTATATTTATGTATATATCAATTATACCCATGTTGAAAGTAGGGTAGGCTCTCATCCCATATGCATGAATATTTTGAATTATACAATCAATCAATTCACAACTTCTATCAATTCATAACTTCTATTTGGCCATCAATCTAAAGATTGAAGGCTATGGACATGGTCAACTTGGTGTCCATTAAGGTCCATAGGATGAACAAAAAACACTTAAGAATATGTTATCCTTGTTAGATACAATATACCGTGGTAAGCCAAAGTTGAGCTACATATGACTAAAATAATGTTTAGTAGTATCCTCAACAAAAATGGATTTCTTACAAGGAATCATGATAGTCATTTTTGGAAAATAATAAACAACTACAAAAGTACAATCATTGCCATGTTTAGATGTAGGAAAACCTAAGAGGAAATCCATAGAGACAAATTTCCAAGGCTTGGAGGGCATTGGCAATGGTGTATATAGTCTTTGTTTCTTGTTGGTTGGTTTTGGAAACAATGTAGGGGGTACACAAATTGTTGTATCTCTATACATGATTTCTCATCTTGGACCAATAGAAGTAATTATGAAGTACTACCAATATTTTTTCTCCCCAAAGTAACCTATGACTTTGTTGAGACATGCTTCATAATTCATCTTTGAGCACTCATTGGTTGGAATATAAATGTTCCATGTGGTAGAGGAGGTTATATTGCAAATAAAAATTAAAAATATTCTTACCCACATGAAGAGCTTGGTATGCATTTGTAAAATCAAAATATACTTCATATAAGGTGAACCAATTAGAAGTATCATACCCACAAGAATCAAGAATGGTGGTGATTACTATAATTAGAGTTTGACTCAAACAATTTATTGTTGAATTGACACACCCTATCTTATTCTTGATGATCAAGTAATATTGTTATATATATGTGGTTTACTTTTGATTTATCTTATTCTTAGCTTACTCTATATTTGAATGAAATCTAGAGGTTTATGATCTATGTGGATAATGGTTTCCTTCTCCAAAATATTGTGCTTCCATTTTTGACATGCTTGGACAATGGCATAGAGATACTTGTCATATGTGGGGTATTTTTTAACTACTTCATTGAATATTTCATTGTGATTGATAATTCAATGCCCATGCTATAAGAGGATAGTTTCTAATGCATACTCTAATGATTAGTCATTATCTCAAAAGGTTGATGCAAATCAAGTAGGAAAAGTGTAGGAGCTAAACACAATTGGTATTCCAACCTATCAAATGCCCTCTATTGTGCATATCCCCAATGGATCCTAGACATGAAACCTCATTTATCTATTTGATGTAGTGGCCAAGCAATATTTAAGAACTCCAATATGAATCTTTCATAGAAATTGGAAAGACCCAAAAACTATGAAGACCTATCAAAGTCTTTGAGGTAGGTAAATCTCTAATCACCTAAATCTTCTTAGGATCAACATAGAATCCCTCTTTTTCAATAATACACTTGAAGTACTAAATCTTTATTATGTCAAATAAACACTTCTCTAAATAAGCATATAGTTTGTGTATTTAGTAATTTTGAAGTACTTATTGAGAATATCATCTATGTAGACAACCATAAATGATCTAGTATATAGACATTTTATTTCATTTGTCATCCTCATGAATGTGGAAAGTACAATTATCAGGCCAAAAGGTATAACCAACCACTCAAATATATCCTTCCTAGATTTGAATGTAGTCTTCCATACATCAGTGGGCTCTATGGGTATTTTATGATAGTTGGATTTGAGATCACTTTTGATGAAAAATTTACACCATGAAGTTGATCTAGCAAGTCATCTATCCAATGAAGTTGTTAGCAGTTCTTTACAAGTATATTATTTAAAGCTTTATAATCAATGCAATCTCTACATTTCATTCTTCTTTGAAGCCAAGATAATTGGACTATCATATGATGAGGCTCTTAATCTAATGTGTCACTTTTGAATCAATTCTTGGATCTACCTCCTAATTTCATTATATTCAAGGATTTATTTGTGATAAGTAGGCACATTAGGAAATGGAGAATTGGGAACTAAATCTATGAATTGGAAACTAAAACTATGAATTTATTAAAAAATAGTTTTCAGATATTTTTTATCATAAGACCATCACCCAAGAAGGTCACATGTCAGATTCATTCATGTCCTTTGAAAATTAATGATCTACTTTGCATCATCTTTTGATATTAGGTGCAAAAATTATTTTTTTATCTAATTTTGGTGAGAAATTTCCCTTAGTGACTAAGTTGTCCTACCTTAGCCACTCTACACATCAGAATAGACTAACTTCTATTGTTCTTATTTCATGTGTCAATAATCCAATTCTCTTTTACTTGTAAACTCTTTGGATTGGGTTCTTTAATGTCCAACTATTATACTACTATTAAAATATCCAACGAAGATGGATGATAGGGCTTAAGAAGTTCAATATTGAAGATTGGATGCAAACCAAGATAAGATGGAACATTCAATTCAGATGCATTTTCTCCCACCTTTTTATGATGGTGTATGGTCCATAGTAAATAGATCTAATCTTCCTATGGGGTTCTACAAGTCTCTATTTCTAAAGATATAACCATACCCTATATTCAACCTTGAATTGATGTGGAAATCGATGTTAGTCATAGAGATGATTATATTCTTTATTTATATTTTGAAGAGATCATAGACCTGTTGCTAGATGTGTTAAATTTGTTTCATAAACTATGTTGTCTTTTTAGTTCCTTTTTTCCACAAGGTGAGTACTCCATGGGTTGCACATGCAGAGCTACATCAATGGATGCCAAGGGTTGGAACGTAGAACATACATGAAATGGGCTATATTTGGTATATTTATGCATAGATCAATTGTACCCATGTTGAAAGTAGGGGAGGGTCTCATTCCATATGCATGAATAGTTTGAATTATACATTTGAAAAATATATACAATTAATCAATTCACAACTTCTATTTGAACATCAATCTAAGGATTGAAGGTTATGGACATGGTCAACTTGGTGTCCATTAAGGTCCATAGGATGAACTAAAAAATGCTTAAGAATATGTTTTCTTTGTTAGATATAATAGACTGTGGTAAGCCAAATTTGAGCCACATATGACTAAAATAATGTTTAGTAGTATCCTCAACTAAAATGGATTTCTTACATAGAATCATGATAGTCATTTTTGAAAAATAATAAACAATTATAAAATTACAATCATTGCCATGTTTAGATGTAGGAAAACCTAAGAGGAAATCCATAGAGACAAATTTCTAAGGCTTGGAGGGCATTGGCAATGGTGTATATAGTCTTTGCTTCTTGTTAGTTGGTTTTTAAAACAATGAAGGGGGTACACAAATTGTTGCATATCTCTACATGATTTCTCATCTTGGACCAATAGAAGTAATTATGAAGTACTACCAATGTTTTTTCTTCCCAAAGTAACCTATGACTTTGTTGAGACATATTTCATAATTTATCTTTGAGAACTCATTGGTTGGAATATAAATGTTCCATGTGTTAGAGTTAAAGTAAAGTGCACTATGCCTTCCTTGACACTTGTCAGTTTCTCTTGACAAGTGTCATGTGTTGAATATAGGCTTAGCCTATATTCAACACATGACACTTGTCAAGAGAAACTGACAAGTGTCAAGGAAGGCATAGTGCACTTTACTTTAACTCTAACACCATGTGGTAGGGGAGGTTTTATTGCAAATTAAAATTAAAAATATTCTTACCCACATGAAGAGGTTGTTATGCATTTGCAAAATCAAAATATACTTCATATAAGGTGAACCAATTAGAATATCATACCCACAGGAATCAATAATGGTGGTGATTACTATAATTAGAGTTTGACTCAAACAATTTATTGTTGAATTGACACACCCTATCTTATTCTTGATGATCAAGTAATATTGTTACATATATGTGGTTCACTTTTGATTTATCTTATTCTTAGCTTACTCTATGTTTGAATGAACTCTAGAGGTTTATGATCTATATGGATAATGGTTTCCTTTTCCAAAATATTGTGTTTCCATTGTTGTAATGCTTGGACAATGGCATAGATCTCCTTGTCATATGTGGGGTATTTTTTAACTACTTCATTGAATGTTTCATTGTGATTGATAATTCAATGCCCATGCTATAAGAGGATAGTTTCTAATGCATACTATAATGACTAGTCATTATCTCAAAAGGTTGATGCAAATCAAGTAGGAAAAGTGTAGGAGCTAAACACAATTGGTCCTTCAACCTATCATGTACCCTCTATTGTACATATCCCCAATGGATCCTGGACTTGGAACCTCCTTTTTACATTTGATGTAGTGGCCAAGCGATATTTAAGAACCCCATTATGAATCTTTCATAGAAATTGGAAAGACCTAAAAAACTATGAAGACCTATCAGTCTTTGAGGTAGGTCAATCTCTAATCACCTAAATCTTCTTAGGATCAACATGGAATCCCTCTTTGTCAAAAAAACACTTAAAGTACTAAATCTTTATTATATCAAGTAAACACTTCTCTAAATAAGCATGTAGTTTGTGTCTTTAGTGATTTTGAAGTACCTATTGAGAATATCATCTATGTAGATAACCATAAATGATCTAGTATATAGACATTTTATTTCATTCGTCATCCTCATGAATATGGAAAGTACATTTATCGAGCCAAAAGGTATAACCAACCACTCAAATATACCCTTCCTACATTTGAATGTAGTCTTCCATACATCAATGGGATCTATGGATATTTGATGATAGTTGGATTTGAGATCACTTTTGATGAAAAATTTACACCATGAAGTTGATCTAGCAATCCAATAAAGTTGTTAGTAGTTCTTTACAAGTATATTATTTAAAGTTTTATAATCAATGTAGTCTCCACATTCCATTTTTCTTTGAAGCCAAGATAATTGGACTATCATATGATGAGGCTCTTAGTCTAATATGCCACTTTTGAATCAATTCTTGGATCTACCTCCTAATTTCATTATATTCAAGGATCGATTTGTGATAACTAGGATAATGTAGTTTGTTGAAACACCATGATGATACAATAAAATGGATGGGGAACATTTCAACCCCATATAACCTATGTAAAAGAATATATCATCAAGCGGGTGCTTGATTCAAGGTTTGAATACTTGATATGGTTTACATGGGCCTAGGATTTTGTTGAGTTTGTTGACTCTAACTTATGGGCCTCATCATTGTGCTAAGATGTTGATCAAATTGTTATTTAAAGAGTGTGCTTTATTTGTACCTAACACATGTACCCAAACACTTAGTATAGTAGACTTTGACAAAATCTATGGATTCATTAGGTCATAAATAGACAAATTCTCACTTTGTTAATCATGAAGTTGGAGCTTTGACTCACAAACGTTAGTGACATGTATTCAAAATATTTATCCTTAAATTGGATATTAAAACTATTAGTACCTTGATTGCAATTTGAAATTGTTGCATCCAAAGTTAAACCTGATTCCCATGACCATATACCTTACATGAGTGTATCCTTTCACCAACTTATATGCATTTTTTGTTTTGGATATGGCATCAAGAGTTGTTAATATGAAATCCAAAGTTGACATAACTAGATTTGGTAACTAAGTTTCTTGACCAAGATAATTATGTTCTTGTACCCAAGACTATTCATAATAATTGTTCCTCTTGTTTGTCTAGATGTATTTCAATGATCTTCAACTTACAAGGACAATTTAGATCTACTTAGATGTCACATAATAAGAGTTGCACCTTTTGCTCTTTTTTCAATTTTAAAAAATGGATTATGTTTTTCATGAAGATTGTGATTATAGATATCTCAATTGTTGTATTTGGATATATCACAATCACGCAAAAGATGAAAATTGGATTAGCCTATAGGTCAAGGTTATTCTACTTGACATACAATGGACATATAGAAATGAGATGATGGTTACATTGAGTTGTTATAGCCATTATATAGCTACTAGTTCTTTAGAATTTTATATTGAATACCTTTGGTAGGTCCTAGGATTAGAGTTATATTTTGATGTTCCAAGCCTTTAAGTTGGTTCTTCATGATTCATGGTTTCATTCAAGTTTGTACAAGTCATAAAATTGTCTCATTTAAACACACAAAAGAACATATATGCTTACACAATTTTTTAAATGCTCCAATATTTGCTAGTTGGTCCATCATAAGTCAAAGAACCTTTGGTTGGATTGGTCAATACAATTGGACTTACAAGTTCTTTTGATGCTCTAGTATTTGGTAGTTAGTTCAAATTGGCCAATACAATAGTTCTTCCAAGAAGTCTTTAATGCATTGATAACTTCTTGGATTACATGTTCACATTGTAGTCAATAGATTATTTGGGATCATCTTCTAATAACAAGATGATCATTTACTTAAGGTTGTCCAACTAATGCACAAGGAAATATTGATTTTCCTCAAAATGGACATTGGATTACTCTTTCAAAGGATAACTTGATCATCCAAATTATTAAAGCATCAATTGTAAGCTTTTCAGAAACAATTATAATATTTTAGATTATTAGACGTGTAACACACATGATTCAAAGTATTTATGATTTTATTGTTTTATAATGTATAGACTTTGATAGTCTCATGCAATTGGTAATGGACCTTCAACCTTCCTTTGAATAAGGTAAAAGGGTAAGTGATGGTTTTGTAATTTTCTCTTTGTTTGATTTTTTTTTGGTGGACTTTGACATTTTATTATATCAAAGGGTTAATAAACAAGACACACCTTTTTGTTATAATATTTCATATGTTTAGTGATTCAAAGTATTTATGATTTTATTGTTTTATAATGTATAAGACTTTGATAGTCTCATGCAATTGGTAATGGACCTTCAACCTTCCTTTGAATAAGGTAAAAGGCTAAGTCATGGTTTTGTAAATTTCTCTTTGTTTGATTTTTTTTTTGTGGACTTTGGCATTTTATTATATCAAAGAGTTAATAAACAAGACACACCTTTTTGTTATAATATTTCATATGTTTAGTTAGCTAAAATCCTAATAATTTCCACAAATTACCTCATTTTTACTTTCAACAAAACCCTTTAATTAAGGAACATAAACAATTGCCCTTTGCTTGCATGCTATTCCATTGTGAATTAAAGAAAAAAATTTAAACTTATTACCTTATTTTTACTTTCAACAAAACCCTTTAATTAAGGAACATAAACAGTTGCCCTTTGCTTGCATGTTATTCCATTGTGAATTATAGAAAATATTTAAAACTTATTGCTCTCAACAAAACCCTTTAATTAAGGAACATAACAATTGCCCTTTGCTTGCATGTTATTCCATTGTGAATTATAGAAAATATTTAAAACTTATTGCTCCTGAATTTCAACTAAAGCTTAAATTTGACAAACTTTTCAATATAAACCCATCTTATTATTTAATGAATGTCAAGACACACTTGTTACCAAATATGCAAAATTAGTCATTATTCAAACATCACTATTAACATCTTTTAATTGCTATCATGCCTTCCACTCTCTCGTTCAAAAAAATTATAATGTTTTTTTATAAGCATACAACCTTCACATACTCCTTGTTCACCACAAGTGGAAAAGCTACCATTTCCAACCTTGTCATCAAGTTTAGGCTTGTATAAAATAATGTCCAAGTCTTTTGTGTCATTATTTGCACATATCTTAAACTCTAAATGTAAGTGCAAAGGCTCTTTTTTTTAATTTCCAAATTTTAAAATTATGCATTTTGTCCCTTGATTCAAGTATGCCCAAAGCCACCACAAAACCCATGTTCCTAATATCCTCGATTATAAGTTTGTCAAACGAAAATTCCACCTTGTGGCTTGAGATACACATCAAAATATGATACAATCAGGAAACATGCTAGGCTTCCTTACTAGCCTCATTTCTAAACCCTTATATCAAGAATTCACTCTTTTATATATATATATATATATATATATATATATATATAGTGCTTTATCAAATAAAAATAATATTGTTCCATCCTGGCCATATGATGTAGGCATCTAGAATCAACAATCCATACCTTTCTATAGGTATAAACATGAAGAGCGATAGTAACAAAAAAGGGTTTTACCCTCTACAATAACTTCTTCACATTTTCACCTAAATTCCTCGTGATGTGTCTAGTTTTTCCACGATACGAAGACCCTTTTTTTCCAAAAAAAAAAAAAGAAAAACATCCTAGATAAACCTATATCATCGTGTAATTTTCCTAATATGTTGCTTCTAGAAGCGTGTTCTCTTGAATAAATAGACCCATTGTTTCTTTTATGATCATAAAAGATCTTGTTCCTTTAGGATGTACTTGCTTCCCAATGGGCCATTTCTACTTATTTAACTGTGATAAGCTTGCAAATCTCCTCCAATGGTATCGACCTAGAACATCATTTCCTCTCAATTTCCTTGACTGTCTCAAGTAAATGGGATTCCACCTTGGCAAAAGTCTTGCCTATACTCCTTTAATTTGCCTTGTTTCTCATTTATACAAACCAAAATGAACTTCCATCTAACCAAATAATCCAAGAAATAATGGCATCAGCTCCACTAAAAGGACAATCCTTGTCAAGTAGATCTTGTAGCTTGTACAAAATCACCTTTGTGTGAAAAAATCACTGATGTAAAATTGGAGTTTCATAGGCACATGTTGAGTTATAGTTCTTAACAATATATTTGCTTAAGCATTATATTTCTCATTTTCATTTTTGTCAATATGAACTTCTACATTTCTTGTTACGATCTCCAAAGGTAACTAGCCTTGATTCAACCCTTAAATCTTCTGCTCAATTTTAACAATCATATTAATGAAGTATTTTAAGTGTTTGAACCATCAAAAGCACCCTAATCTAATGCCATATTTGTCTTAGTTCCAATGAGTTCAACATGTTACATCCCTCATATTTGATATCCTTGTATCAAGTTCTCCCCAAAATTAGGCTTCCTTTAAATCTAGCATCCATGAATTTCATGTCCCAAGAATGCTAGCATAGACCATCCCAATCTCTATTCATCAAACTTGTATTTCATTCTTGCTTCTAGCTTATGCTGTTCATACAAAGATCCAAAGCAAAAAGTGCACACTTCATGCTTTGATGCCATGTTGAAGTTTTAGCATATTCTAATATATGAATTGAAAATGAACTCCAAAATGAAGCAAGTGAAAGATATAAGCATCACATACATATGAGGCAATGTTAAGAGAATAATTTTTGATATCACATAGTACTGATCAAGAGTACAAAGTTTGATTACAAGGATGGGTGCATAAGAGTGTTTATACACTACAAATCAAAAGATGTCTCAGAGACACAAGTCGGTGATTCACTAAGATCCCATACTATGACATGGATCAACCTGATGACCCATAAGAAAAACATTGAAGTGCCTCGAAAGTCAAGTTTACCAAAAACACATTCTAACAAAAGTGCAATTTTGTCAACCAAACTTTAGAAATTTAAGTTTTTGGAAGACTCATTAGCAAATATACCCAAAAAGGTGAAAAAAAAAAAAAAAACACACTGCAACAAGTTAGTTTTCTGAATAAAGATAATCTTTACTCAAATTCATTATTTGTTATGTCACAGTTTCCTGCATTGTTCATTCCACTCCTCTCTGACCTCCTAGGTGCACTTGATACTAAATCCAAAAGTGTCCCTAGAGGGTGAGAAGGGCCACCTATCTTGATGTGAGTTATGTCCAGACACTTGTGGACTACATAAACATGGGCAATGAGGATGCATTGCTCTAACAACAGAGAATTTGCTTAATATGTGGATACTTGTAGTTTTAGGAAAGATGGACCGAGTATTTGTTGGGTATCTCTTATCATGAGCAGAATGTTAGTATAGCTGCTTCAGCATGAATTCATTATTTGTACCTGCTCTGATACAATGTTGTGTATAGATGTATAAAACAAGAGTGACAATGAGACAAAATGAAGTGCAAGAAAACACATAGATACCAAACAAAAATGTCTCTGACCATTTCCATTAAATGAAAATTGATTTTATATACAAGATTTGGCAACTGCAATTTTAACTGAACGGGCTTCCCATTTGAGTGTCTCCCATCAAGGCTTAATTAATAGACTGATCTAGGAACTAAGCTCTAGCACCATACAATAGTTATTGCCCCCATCAAGTGTAGCAAGCACATTTGAATGAAGGATGCAAGCAAATGCGCTATAAGCGGAGGACAATTTCCTATATCAAAAAATATAACACATGAATCATCCTGTTAACACAAATAAACCCACCAAACAAGTAGAAAACCAAATAACAAATATACAGTAGTTTGAGAGGAAAAAAGACATACCTCATAGTGTATTTACATAAATACTTAAGATCACCGTGTGAAGATGCTGTGAAAGAAAACAGCATAAGAATGGTGTGAGCACATCCTCAGCCCATGATGCCATGATAAACAATAAACATAGCGTGTATATATATATATATATATATATATATATATATATATATATATACAAGCGCAGCATAGATGATGATGAGTATATATTACACAAGAAGGAAGCCAATTTTGCCACATGAATTGAGAAGGCTTCAAGAACTGCAGAGATTTTGCAGAACACGAATAGATGTTAAATTCTGTTCATGGCATACTTCTAGAGCTTAAATAATACCTACTTCTTAGAGAAATCTGCAGCAAGCCACTCGAAGTAGACCATCTAAGGTATTCTTGCTCGTATTATTGGCCAAAAAAACAAATCACTGCACAATCCCTGTAAATCATTTACAGGAGGGGGGGAACAAGCATGTATACTGGGAATACAGGAGATCTAAAACCTCTAGAAAGCTCTGAGGTAATGATACCAAACCTCAGAACCTTCCAAGCCGCAAAACTGTTTTAACATTGAGATCCAAAAGGTCGGGGTGAAATATGCAGCAAGATTACTCCTGAAAAGGAAAAATAATTTACAAGTTAGAAATTCCATTTCAAGGATCTACCAAATGAACACGTACAGAAATTAAAAAGAACATCAGCACATGGTCAAATCATTCACCTCAACAACCCTTGTGGAATGAACAGGAAATAGAAAGCAATCACTTCAAAAGTAATTTAGCATCCAACACAAACACAGGCAATATCCTGAGAAGCTGGGATTATTACATCTGTCCAGAGAAAGCAAAATAGATTCTATAAACTAACCTCGTTGCTTCGATTTCAATTATGACTAAATTTATTTAAGGCAATGACAGTAACATATACCAAGAACTATGAAACAGGACATACAAGCATACTGTTATAAACTAAAGATTGAATGATTAACATGAATCTTCAAGTCTGATGTGGATGTTCAAGTTTCCGTTTAGAAAGAAACCCAAATTAGGTCTGCAGTCTGACCTTTGCTCAACTGAATAGCAACCAGTCCCTTTAATTATGGCTAATGCATTCCATATGCTCCAGATTTCCCAACTTAAACATATCTTGCATGTAATATTCCCTCTTTACAGACTCGAGTATTTTAATTGATGAGTTGTGTAGTCATTGATATTAATCTTAAGAAATGTTACAAAATGTTAATTGCAAAGGAGATGGCACATTATAATTAAACGAGGTATATTTAAATCATTTGAAAAAAAAAATGCATTAATTAAAAGAAAAAACACAACATATTAATGCAATGCAGTTTAAGACATGTTAAGACAAAACAACCGATTTGCGACCGCACAAAAAAGATACAATCCACTTGTTTATATGGATTGCAATAAGTTGAGACAAAACAACTGAGTTCAGCTCATTGTTTCTTAATTGAAAAAATTACTAACTTCAGAGCTTTTCCATGTTGGTTAAATTTCCATCCATAGCTAATAGTGATAAAGATACCCTTTACCTCTTATTCACTCATTTAGAACTCCGCTCCTATATAACAGTCAGAAAGATTCCCCTTACTCATGGTACAAGGAGCTCAAGTCCAAAAAAGACAACAAAATAACATGCAAATTATGTTATAAGGGCTAGAATGGCATTTGTACAAATGTGGAGGCCCATTTGAAAAACGAGTGAATGATAAAGTGGACGCTCACACTGATGATGAAGATATAAGGTTGCAATTTGTGTAAGTCTCAGGCCCTAGTTTGCAAAGCTACAGTTCTGACGGCTTAAAATCAGACAAGCACATATGTTCCAAACTGACCTTGAGTACATGCATTCCACGCACTCACACTGGCAAATACGACTACATTATAAAAGTTAAACAAGAAAAATTCAAATGTTTGTATACAATCATCACCAACTGGAAACTATTTATTACAAATTTGCAAAGGACTTGCCAACACCTGCAGACACAGAAATTGCTTTTTATCTTGATCTTCATTACCTTTTAGAGGAAAAAGGAGTATAATATCCCATCATACCAAGTGATATGTATGCATGATACAGGCAATCATCATCAAATATTACAATTGAGGTGGGATAAGGAGATCCTTGATGAGTGAGTGCTTCTATATTGATATAAAGTTTGTTCTTCGTCTCATCAAATATGTTTGGAAGATGATCCAATTTACAAATACGCACAAAAAGGATCAAATCAACCATAAACAGAAGGGATATTCTTTATGCCCAATGCAAAGGCTAAAAAATATAAAAGATGCAACAATTTAAACACCATTCTCCAGATGACTTCTTATGTCTCAATCCAAACTGGAATGATATTAAAACACAATAGAGAAAACCTCTCTCCCTAGAGAGATCATGAAGGGATTCTTCACTGTACTTAAGTAAAAGGTATGGTGCTAGCAAGAAGTCATCTAATCTCAAAATCAATTTGCATAATTCTATACAGAAGATTATTCTTGTACAACAGAAGTATTTGATATGATATTGAAAAGGCCTCAATAGACTTGATGTATACCAGTGCTCAGATGGATTGGCAAGACTTTTGATTTAGCAAAAGCTTGACTAAAAGGTCAAAATCCAAAGAGGTACACTATCAAATTAATAGCATAAGGGAAGATAAAGCAAAACCTTTCTCTTTCCCACACAAGGGGGGTGTCTCATATGCTCAACTGGCATGGTGGCTTTACCATGTCATAAAAAAACATTTACCTTTTATTAGAGGAAGGCAACCGTCTTGTGTGAGATAAATTTAAGCACTTAAAGCATTCTTCATTTACGTGAAAAGTAAACTATTCAGTCAAAGAAGGCATTGAACAATGCATCCATGAACTATTATCTTCAATTTTGTTTCAAAGAGATCAAAGTTACATGGAAGGAAATTTAAACAAATGGGACCAGTTCACAGATGACCCAAAGATGAGTCAGGACCTGATAGCTATGAGTACTTAGAGGGTATTATGACAAAGGACAAGGATGTAATCAACAGGGATTATGAACTCCATGACATCAGTGACTAGTTTTGGTTCTTGATTCTGAAGATAACTTAGAAAATCTTTTAAATGTCAAATTCTCAGCGCACACGATCTACTAGTGGATAAAATATAAATTGCATACTTTGGTGATGTGACCCAGGTTCAATCCCCATGGTGGATGTGTATAAGAAGTATTACTCAAAAAAAAAAAATTGCATACTTTTAGAAATATATATAGATATGCATTTATGTTTAGTTCTCATTTTAGGACCCTTAAGAGTATATCCTCTAGCATTTTTGCATTTGTTAAAATTTATGGATAGAATATAAATTGCATACTTTTAGAAATATATATAACTATGCATTTATGTTTAGTTCTTATTTTAGGACTCTTAAGAGTATATCCTCTAGCATTCTTGCATTTGTTAAAATTTGTCATCTAGCTGCCAACTCATGTTAATTGATGAAATGTGATATAATTGTCAAGTGTCTATCTTCATTTTGAATTTTGAAATTTGCTTAGTTTGAGCATAGATAGAGACAAATCTCGTGCCCACGTGGAAGTACAAATATTTAAACCCATAGTCCTACCAATACAAATGTAGCTGTTCATTATAAAACGGGGATTGTCTGTTTTCACAGCTGCCTTTTGGGATAACTAATATACTTCTTGGTTTTAAAAGTGTAATGTTGAATCATTTCTAAAAGTCAAATAGAAGGAATATGAACATCAGTTGCTAAATTATCACATAGCTCAAGTCCATAAAATGTTGATCTGCAGAGAGTGGATTGTGTTTCAGAAATCACTGATATTATTTCATTGTTAAACTTGGCAAAAACTTGAGACATATTTTAACCTGAAGATGGCTTTGACTTTAAGGTTCAACTGCCTCCAAATGTTATGTAGCACTCTAGCATTCACAATGTATAATAAGAAATTGATTTTGGAATATTCCTAAATGCAAAGGCCTATCATTATAAACGTTACAATTCATAAATTTACTGGAATCTGAAATGTAACTAATATCGATATGTCTAACCAGTTTGAGAGCAGCATACACAATCCCTGCAAAACTCTTAAAATAAAGTTAGATAACTTCAACTTTAAAACTTGTTTTTTAGTGTAAAGTGTTTACAAGTTAATTGTTAGATGATGATTCAAATGAATATAGACAGCCAGAATTAAGTTCTATCAAAAGGTCAGATTGAGTTATATTGCCACTGATATTAAATTATGAAAAGCCACCAAGATTTTCTGTGAACTTATTTGTGTTGAATCAGTTAACCTTATCTAATGAAATAATACAAGTCCACGTCTGATGGTCCCCTCTTGCTCTAGAGAGACTAATCCATGTCAGAAAAATGTTTCTAAAGGCCATGGAGGAAGCAAAACTTATGGTACACTCTTCCACCCATCCTCATGGTTTGCCCTTGCAGGTTTGATGTATGCATTCAAGTTCTGCAAAGTGTTAAGGCAAATATGGCCCTCCCACAAAAACATAACTTGTTTGATAAACAACTAAAATACAATATATTTTGTTTAGAATATACATTCAATTTGGGATTTTCTTTTCTTTGTTTTCATTTTCCTCTTCCATGGGAGAAAAAAAAGTGAAATTTCATTCTGACAATAAATAATTAGAGATTAGAGAGCTGAATGAAATATCACGGGTTCTAAGGTTTATACACATAAGAACACTCAGCTCCATTTTCATGGTAGGGTTCACCAGCAAAATTCAATTTTATATAATTATATGCAAAAGAATAAAAGAATTGTTGCAAAAAACATGGTGCAATATAAATAGCCTAAACCATGGCTTGAAAGCAAGAGGGATGACCATAACCAAATGCAATTGACATCAATATATATTTGCACATTATAAATCATAAGAGGTAATTTTAATTTTCCTTAATTACCTGCATTAAATAAGAGTGTTTATGTGCCACCCCACTCGCAAAAGCAGGAGATTGCAAAGGTACTTGGGAAGCAGAATGGACACGTACTAAATTCACACTGCCTGCAAAGCTTTGAGATGGCTTTAAGATATCTTGATGCAGATCTTGATGCCTAGTTGATATTCCACGAGCTGAGCCCTGACTTTCCTGAGGAAAATCTCCTGAAATGGATTTCGTTCTTCTCTCTGAGTTGCTTCTTGCATTTGATCTCCTTCCATGCAATCTTACTGAGCTGTCATCAGACACAGGAGATCCTTTGGTATGTAATGCAACACTGCCATGGAAGTTTCCTGCACAATCGGGTGTCCTCTTACTCTTAGATGACCTTATTCTAAATTCATTAGTTTTCAGAAGATCTAGATATGGCTTTTTCCTTCTGACTCCTCCTTGCTTCTGACTAGTTTCCTCTCCAGGTTCTGGACTCTGGTGAGTGCCAGCAGGCTCAATAGGCTTAGTGGAACAGCTTGCGGCTTCTTCCTTTATACACACGTCTAACTTGTCCTCTTCATATCTAGAATTCTCTTCTTCAATGACTACAGCAACTGTTTCAGCCAGTTTTTCCAAATTACCAACTTCTGGTTCCACAGGCTGACTATAATTACAGACTCCAAGCTCTTTCAAAACCCTACCAGCATCAGATGCCTTTTCATCGTAGCCAGCAGAAGATACCTGGGCCTTTCCACCATTGTTTGAGCCTCTCATCTTAGCTTCTGCAATTGGCTTATGAACCGAAGGATCCTGATTCAGAGCAAGAAGACCCACAGATGATTCAGTTTCCGAGTGATCCAGAGTTTGCAAGAGCTTGTCTATAGGGCTACCTCCAAATTTCCCGCATGCACTCTGACTTCCAGGCTCCGTCTTGTGAGCAACCTTTCCCCAGTTGACACTCTCTGACTTATTTTGTAGTTTCTCTTCCTGCTTCTTCAAAAAAGGAGATCTCAGGCGAGTTTGCTGCTTAGACAAACCCGGCCGCTGAGAATGTGCCCTAGAAAGATCAGGCTCTTTGAGCTTCTCGGGGGCTGTCTCACCCAAACCAACTGTGTTTCTTGAAATTCTGGGAGAACTGTTGATCGCACGATGCAATCGTCGAGCCAGCTCTTCGTCGTCGACCACAGAGGCCGTCAACGCTGCAGCGACCCCTCTCTTTGCTTCTGCCTCCTCAATTTTGCTTTGTCTATCAGCAACCTTATTTATCGACTGCTTAGACAACAAACATTTTTTCCGAATAACTGCTTTGTTCTCCTTCTTCTTCTCTTCCTGGTCAGCATCGGCAACTATTTTCAAAGCCTCCTTTGCCACAGCAGCTAACTCGAATGCCTCTGCAGTTTTTCTAGAAGCCACCTCCTTGGCCAAACCCACAGCTTCCGTTGTTCTGCGCACGGCAGCCTCGGCCTTTTCCACAAGCTCCTTGGGAGAAAGCTGCGACTTAAGCAAAAGCTCAAACTTTCTGAAAACAGAATTCCCATTTCCCTCCCTGGATCCATCCACAGCCCTCGAGTCCGTAGTGCTGCAGCAGGCCTCGAGAGGCTTGCAGACGTCTGTCAATGGTTTCTTCCCTAACAACTTATGTACAGAAGAGTCCAACCCCAAAGTTTTATCTACAGAAAATACAACGCTATCAGCGGCGGCACAAACCGATGATGCGCATGCTCCGCCATCCGAATTGCATCCAGCTGCTAACCCTAACCCTAACCCATCCTTATCCCGGCCGTCAAACCCTAACCCTAACCCCGGTGCCTCGGCCCTGCGGCGATTGGCTGCATCGGAGGGCAACCTACTGAGGCTAGAATCCATACACACAAAGCATGTCGTATCAAAGGAAACGTTACCGGGATTGTTATTATTATTAACACTATTATTTTGCTTATGAATGCAATCGTAGTGCGCGCGATGCCCGCATTGGCAGCACGACAAAACCACGGACGTGTCCATGTCATTCGAAATTCTCCGGAAACAATAACAGCAAATTTCACCTGAATTAAGCGAAACAGAGCATAACTTGCAGAGGGAAACGAACCTGGTGCCGCTCTTCACCTTGACGGAATCCTCTTCCTCCTTCGCGCCGCATGTCGTACAACGCTCGGAATCCTCACAATCCCGATTTTCATCTCCGTTCGCCTTGAAAGACTTTTCCCCTGAAGAAAACCACCCGTTCTGCTTCAACCCCGCCAGCAGCCTCTTGCGGGGAGGCAACGCCGCCCCGCCGTTCGATCGGCTGCTTTCCATCTCAAAGAACGGCACTCAATTCTCCTCACACAACCATCCCTGTTCCCCAAACCCTACCAAAATCCATAAAATTTCCTACGCTACCAAATCACGCTAAGACCAAAAGAAACCCCACCCCACCGGCACAATTCCCCGCCTGTCGCCTGAAAACAACCATCTGTAGCATCCTGAAGCGATCCGCTACACACAAAACCGCCCGTCTCGCCTGCGAAGCGCAGCGCTTCGTCATCTGCCGTCCTCCAACCCACTTCTTAGATCCTCCTCCGCAATTTCTTCAATTCTGGGGTTTTTACTTGTCCCGACGCAAAACCTCGCTCTGCAACACGTTCTGCGCTGAGTACTTCCCCCTGTAAACCTTCTCTCCCGCTGTTCCCCCCGTAAACCTTCTCTCCCGCTGTTCCCACACTCGTACGCCAAATTCAAGTTTAACCGCGGGGTATCATTCTCGTGGTAAAAACAAAAAATGACATTTACAATTTACTAACATATACCATGGTAGCTTAAAGTCCAGCCCATCGCCCTCGTACAACGAACGTCTGATTGCGGTGCCACGTGGCGGAAGATAGCAGGCTAACACTTTTCAAAACACATTTCCAAGGCTCGAGGTTCGAGGCTCTCCTTAAAACCATTCGTGCGCTGACAGGCGTCTCCAACGTAATCTTTGGGGTTATAAATATGGATTTCTCTTACTGGTATCTCTCCTAAATTAGAAATTCTATCCTCATCTTTTGGGTGGCCAATGGCGTAATGGAGGATACACCAGAAAAACAATACGTCACCCTCGTGGTCCCAACTCTCACTGTCGCTAATTCAGCCTTTGAAAAATAATTTTTAGGAAAGATGTTTTTTATTTTAGTATATAATTATTTAATTACATATTAATTATAAAAAATGTAATTTATAATTTTAATTTTCAAAATTCAAACCTTTAATAAAATTTAAATTTAGTTTTGTATATTGATGTATGTAGATGGCCACAGTGGCCCATAGGAGTAAGAAAGCTAATTATTAGGACATTGAATGTTGAGATTAATTGCTTTCAAGAATGGGGAGAGGCAAAGTTAATGTTTAGTTGGAGGATCATGATGTATAAATTTTCACCGATCTTTTATCTAAAGGAATGTGAGAGTGAGTTTTTTTTTTAATATATTAACAGTCTAAGGATATAGTTGGTTGGTGGTGTAATTTAAGAATTTTTTTTTTAAGTTTTTTTTAAATATATTAACAATTGAAGTATATTTTGTTTACCGATAGGAGATCTAGGTTCCAATCTCAGGGCGTGTTCATGCATAGCCAGTAGCCCGTTCCGACTTTTCTACGTGTTGTACCTGATTGATGACGGTGATCTATTTCCTGCTTGTCCAATGGTCCCCTTCATGTCACGTGTTGGACCACACTGACAAAGACGGTGCAAATCTTGTTGGACCACACTGACAAAGACGGTGCAAATCTTGTGTGTCTGACAGTCCCCAACTCACGCCGAGTTACCACTAAGAAGACGATGGATGTGTTCGAAGCTTTCACTATACTAACAATTACTAAAAATTGTGATTGTAACCCATTCATCTATATAAAAAATAATAATTTAAGTTAAAATTTCCGAAATTTTAACTTAAATTTTTATAATCTTAACTTATACTAATAAGTTGTCTTGACAAAGACAATTCAAAGTTTTATCTTTGAAAAAAATTGTATTGTTTCAAAATGCACCACTCAATGTGAATTTTCTTTTGGACTCAACGTGAATATTCTTCTTTATGAAGTGTAGAATGACGTTGAGCAAAGGGACAAATGGTTAGAATATAGGTTTTTGAAGTTAGCAAACAAGTCTCACGTTAAAAGCCCTTGTCTCTTGTTGTAATGAAGAAACATTATATAAAATAGGTAAGTGAATATAAATGTAGTATACTATGTGATGGAGATAGCACTTCTTTGTAAACTAAATAAGAGACACTTTATCATGGAAAACTAATATGTTCTTTAGGAAGCAACTACCTTACTATTCATTGTCATATAGGTGAAGGTTTATAACTTATTATATAGATATTTTATTAAGTTTAGGTATAATGTCAGTTTTGAGTAATGTGAAGTAAAATATTAGTATAATTGGAAGGTTACATTTTTTATGGATATAGTAATAGGAGGTCTCTCTTTATGTGATTCAAATTCAAATTGAGGTTATCGATATGAAACACCAACCAACGATATATCAATATATCGTTGAGGTATGAATGCAAGAGCATGATTATTTATGAAAATTGAAGTAATGTGTAAGTTGAATTTGTATAGTTTATAAGGATTGTATACATTAGACTATTTTATCTTGCATCGTTTAAGCTCGTTATTATGTATAAAAAGGAGGTAATTACGTTGTATTATTTATTATAAAAGGGGTATTTATATTGCATTATCTATTTAAGAAATATATATATTATATTTTTTTTAATTTGAATTTTAGGTCTTTTATTTAGAGTTTTTAATTTTTTTTTTTTTTAAGTTTATGATACAAAATTCTTATCAATTCCTAAGGGTAAAATCAGAATATATGATCTAGTCGTTATCTAAGCTAAGCTCTCTATTGATCTAGACTATCCTACACCCACTGAAATAAGTAACATATGTAATATATATTAGTATTAAAAAAATTGAATCTCCTTATCCACACATAATACATAACATTAATTATATAAAAAAATCATAACATCAATGATGTGTAGCACCACTAATGTGTAGCACCCCTAACATGCAACACTAGTGATGTGTAGCATCAATGATGTGTGGTACCAATGATGTGTAGCACCAGTGACATGTAGCCCCATTGAAATGTAGCACCAGTAAAATAGTTTCAATCATATGCATCACTAACATCTGTCACACATTTCTTTGTCACTCTTGTACTATTTTGTAGCTCATTGAATCACGTTGCTCCTTTACTAGTAAATCATTTTTTGGCAATGTCAAAATATCTTGTTTTGGTCTTTACTTGTTTCGTTTGAACTCCTTCATTAACAAGTTGATCAACTTTTTTGTTAAAGTTTCTTATCACATGTATAAAACTTATGGATTTGAAATGGTTGCATATTTCTTGATTCTCCTATAGAATCACATCTAGCATTAGATTTGATATTTCCACCTTTCTACTCATTGCTTCAATGACCAATTGTAATGTCCCCTCTTCTAGGCAGTCAGTGTACTGGGGAGATTAGCCTATACACGAGCTCTCGTAGGCTAATTCAGTTGTTGGGGAGCCATCTGGAGAGGTTATTATCTTCATCAACTTACAGAGAGCTCATGTTTGTCGATCGTTTGGGCTTATTTGGAGATCATTTGATTGGACTTGCTATTTTTAGCAGTGTTCGTTTTTAGGGTTTCGGATGACGACTTCAACACAATATTATTCTTCGATGAAATGGGTATCCGGAACCATTCACGGATTGTTGCTTTGAGGAGCAGAGGTCCAATATTTTAATGGGTGAAGTTATATTCCATTAAAGTGATTTATTATTTAATGACTTTATATTATGAAATCACTTTATGGATGTGAAAGGGGCCACTTTATAATATAATGTTATAACGTTAAGTTATAACTTAAAAAACAACTTAAAGTGGTATGCCTAGGCCAAGGGGGGGGACGTGGCCCTCTTTATGATGTAAAGGGACATAAATTAAAGATATAAAAAAAAAAAAAAAAATAAAAATATATATAAAAATAAGTATGTGCAACCCTAATTAGGGCACCCAAACCCTAATTGCACCTTTATATTTTGGAGTTGGGCCTCATTTGGGATATAAAAAAAAGAAGATATTGTTTTGGATTTTGGTCTCTGAGGAGAATTTGGGAGTTTCGACATACCGGCTCTTTGGGTTGTTGGGGGACAGAAACCTCCTTCATATTTGAGCATTTTCGGGTGTGAAAGATCACCCCTAGATGTTTATACAGTTGGCTTCATTTCAGAAGTTAGGATTGTGCTTCATTATTTGGAACTCTGGAGTTGGGGTTTCCACACGAGTTATTGAGCTTCATATTGGGATTCTGACATACCACATCGAATTCCATTTTTCAAAAGGGTTGAGCCTTCAATCAATTATTGTATTGAGTTTTTGTAGGGATTTTATTGTTGAAGAAGACATCATTGTTGTTTCATTTTCATCCCTAGTTGTTGCACAAATCATCAAATATTATCTTAGGGTTTGGAGATATTTTTATGGGCATTGTTGAGTTGAAATCCTTTGCCCTAAGCGACCCTTGAAGGGTGTTTTTGAGATTTAAAAGAGTTGGGGATTATTTTATATGTGTGTCATACATTTTTTGTTGTACAAGTGTGTCGTACCATGTTTTTGATCATAACACTTGGAGCAATCAACAATTGGTTTTGGGTTTTCTCTGAGAAACTTTTGCATATAGGACAATGATGTTTGAGTCCTTTGGTGAATGCTTGTTGTAGGGATTAATTTTATAACAATAGCCATAGTTCTAGGCACATGAGGGTTTGATTTTCAGTTATGGGCATGACTTTTCTCACTACTACAGGTTATTATGTGATGAGAACGATATTATTTCATTGAAATAAATCAAAGGGGAAGTTCCAGTGGTCAGTGGTTGATCATATTTGGGAAGGGTTTGAATATCATATGAGATTCGACAAGCCCATGAGAGGACTGAGACAAGGAGCTTGTTGCCCAGTTGCTTCAGTACCCAAAACATTCATACTCTTTTCTGCAACAAAATTTTCTCTTGGTGTTCCAAGGTATTTTATGCTTGATATTTCATTGGAATCTCAAATGAATGTTGTTCTATGTTGAAACCATTACGTGAGTGGTTTGCTACAACAGTCCATTATTTGATAGAAACAATAACAGATTTAATAATGTCATTGCTTGTTTATGCAATTGTTAAAGGCCTCTTGATCTAGTCACATATTGTCATAATTGTTTAGTTGAAACTGGCTATCAAACGTTATAACTTTTGTCCATGATACAAACTTGCATTATCTATTGATATCAAACATTGCCAGTATTGAAAAAAATATAATGCTCCTACACATCTAGAATTCCAAACTAGGGGTGTACATTATAGTGGTATCAGAGCTCAAGTTCAGCCCTGCCAGCCTGTTCGGGTATTGAACTATGGCTCTAGTCAGTGTCAAAAAAGAATGGCACAGGAAACTATGGTTTGTAGGTAAAAAATTTGAACAGTTACTACCGTCAGATGATGATGCTATTGTCATCCTGAATGAAATAGAGGAATGTTTGGCCATGGTGGAACAACAACCTTCAATGGAGTGGCAAGTTGCCATACTTCCTACACTGGATACCTTGAGCCAGGATAAATGGATGACACATTCAGATGACAGGATAAGACTCACTGTTACTTGTTGTTTAAGTGAACTCACACGGATCACAGCTCCAGAGGCACCATATGAGGATACAAAAATAAAGGAAATTATGCATACGATTGTTGATAGCTTCCAAGGATTGAGTGATATCAGAAGCCCATTGTTTGGTAAGAAGGTAAAGAATTTAGAGTTGATGGCCAGTCTTCATTCTAGTAATCTGTTGATTGACTTGGGTTGTGATAGTGATATCTTTCGTATGTGTTATTATTTCATATCTTCTATTGGTGAGGAACATGACGAGTTCGTTTGTTGTGACATGGAGGACATCATGTCCTTAATCATTGATGAATATGACTCCATTATGTAGTCTCTGTTAACCTTGTTATTAGCCATTTGGAGGTAGGACAAGGTTTATTCTTCTACAACACATAGATTGGTTGACATTGTTGTAAGAAGGTGTAAGAAGAAGCTGAGAGTCTACCTGGACAACGAGGAGAGTTGGGAAGAAGAAGAGCCAGAATCAAAAAATTCACATGAGGTAGATGTGGAAAATTCATAGGTTGATCTAGTAGACAGGGCTGCACATACAGATGATGAGATTGTACTTCATGAGGACACCAGATCAACACCAGCTGACATTCACCCATCACATCTTGGTGATGGTAGTACAGGTGAACACGGGTTGTATTCTCAAACCCAACCCATTATGATGTATGCACCCGAGAGATACATATTCTTGGGTGATCCACAAAGTGATTTGTAGTTAGGATCAAACAGGCATAATGCACATGATGGTGATGTTACAGGTTTCATAGCAACCTTTTTCGATGAGCCTATACTTGATTTTTCCAATCATAACATAGTTGAGTTTGCTGCTGATCATAGATCAGATTATCATGATGGTTCACCTCATCAGGACAACCAAGAAGACTTGATGAATGATGGGTCTAACGTTGATTGTAGTTCATCTTCAGATTGTGTGAATGATGAGTTTGATGAGGATGGACACAGGGAGGCACATGAAGCTTGGAAAAGCTTGGAAGACACTGCTGAAATTCATGAGGTTAGTTCTGATTTTTGTCTGAATTGTAGTAGCAGTCAACATAATATTTATGACCATGACAATTTGGATAAGAATTGGAAGAACCAACTCACAGTGTCTGCTGAAGACGAAGTGCACGTGTTGTCCACCACTAATGACACTAAGAGGATGCTCGAGGACATCATTCATAAGGCCCCTAGGAACCAATATGAACAGGTGGTTTCCCTCACTGATTTGAAACACATCAAAGGTGCACTGGAGGAAATCAAATCAACGTACTTGCAGGTAATACATGACAGGGATACAACTATCAAAGCTGTAGATGTCACCTTGGATGCTTTCCATGAGAAAGAGGATGAGGTGGATAGACTATGTTTGGATCTCAGTTTGGCTCACTATTCATTGTTCCAAGCTGAGAATTAGTATTCAGAGGTAGCCATAGATAGGGGGCAGGTAGCAGAGGTGAGATGCATAGAGATTCAGCAGTTGGTGGAGGGCATTGAGGAACTCCATGAGGACTCTTTGTTGGGGCCTAGAGATTCATGCTACCCTCAGATTGAGCATGATGACTATGAGTTTGGCCTTGTGGATACATCGCAGGGAGAGGAGACATTGGGTGGCTCAGCAGAGGCTGAGGTGGAGTGGTCGTGTGTTATACGGACATGCATTCCTGACTTCTATCTAGTTGATGTTCAGACCATTTGTGGTCGGGTGCAGTTTCAGGGTGATAGGGCCACTTTGGAGTTGAGTTCACTCACCTAGGATCATATGCTTGTATCTATGAGCTTCGAGGATGATGGTAGGACCATGTTTTGGGTGAGGGTTGATTACGGGTTGGAGTGGTATGTTGTCGTTCACTCCTTGAGCAGCCATGATATTTATCCATTTGTGCTTATACAAGTGGATTGGAGAGAGGTACTGAGCCTAGCTTGGAGACTGGTGGACTTGTTGATGTTTGGGGAGCACTGGTACTCATGGGATGTCCTATTTGACTCAGGGAGTCAGAGTATCACTATGGATTATTCAGTTTCTTATGGTCGATACATTTTTTGGGTGGCCAGTTACAGTTCTACCCTTGCTATCTTTGACCCTATCGATTGCATAGCAAATATTGGTCACCATTTGGGTTGGCATTATCCGATGAGATTCATTGAGTATCCTGCTTCTGTATTGAGCATAATGTTTTCTCAGGGGCTCAGTTCTATTATGATCAATGGGAGTGCAGGAGTGGACTGGATTGAGTCACTCGTGCCGGAGATGTCACCTAGGGTAGAGCTCAGACTTTATGGGCATACCAGTTTAGTCTATGAGGCTGAGTTTCTTGTTGAGTTGCAGGAGTGGGATGTGGATGATTCTTCGGATGTCATACAGATTAGTTTACACCCAACTTGGTTGAGTTTGATGATGGATGACATCTTCCCCGAGGGTGTTTGGTCTACTGTAGTTGATTGGGTGGCATGGGATCATCCAGGTCACTTATGGAGTACGTGTGTTGAGTTGAGATGGGTAGGTGATGGTTATGGAGGCGCTCCTAGTGTTGGTTTGGTAGTGGCACGTGATGTTGATCTCTTGGTTATGTTGTGGTATGAGATATTTCGATCCAGTTTAGTCAGGCATGTTGGTGCCAAACTCGAGAGAGATTACATCAGGCTATTGTAGTTGGGACTTCTGCAATTCCATCTTGTTAGAGGAGCAGTGTGGTGCAGTGTCAGCTCGATGGGTACTTTTTGAGGTTGTTATGGGATCCAGGTATTCTATGCGGCCTCATCTAGGATGCAGACCATTGGATGGGTTATGTTTGGGCATTGCTTGAGGACAAGCAATATTTGGGAAGGGCGGACTGTAATGTCCCCTCTTCTAGGCAGTTAGTGTACCGGGGATATTAGCCTATACACGAGCTCTCGTAGGCTAAGTCAATTGTTGGGGAGCCATCTAGAGAGGTTATTATCTTCATCAGCTTACAAAGAGCTCATGTTTACCGGTCGTTTGGGCTTATTTGGAGATCATTTGACTGGACTTGCTATTTTTAGCAGTGTCCATTTTTAGGGTTTCGGATGACGACTTCAGCACAGTATTATTCTTCGATGAAATGGGTATCCGAAACCATTCACGGATTGTTGCTTTGAGGAGTAGAGGTCCAATATTTTAATGGGTGAAGTTATATTCCATTAAAGTGATTTATTATTTAATGACTTTATATTATGAAATCACTTTATGGATGTGAAAGGGGCCACTTTATAATATAATGTTATAACATTAAGTTATAACTTAAAAAACAACTTAAAGTGGTATGCCTAGGCCAAGGGGGGGGATGTGGCCCTCTTTATGATGTAAAGGGACATAAATTAAAGATATTAAAAATAAAAATAAAAATAAGTATGTGCAACCCTAATTAGGGCACCCAAACCCTAATTGCACCTTTATATTTTGGAGTTGGGCCTCATTTGGGATAAAAAAAGAAGATATTGTTTTGGATTTTGGTCTCTGAGGAGAATTTGGGAGTTTCGGCATACCGGCTCTTTAGGTTGTTGGGGGACATAAACCTCCTTCATATTTGAGCATTTTCGGGTGTGAAAGATCACCCCTAGATGTTTATACAACTGGCTTCATTTCAGAAGTTAGGATTGTGCTTCATTATTCAGAACTCTAGAGCTGGGGTTTCCACACAGAGTTATTGAGCTTCATATTGGGATTCCGGCATACCACATCGAATTCCATTTTTTAGAAGGGTTGAGCCTTCAATCAATTATTGTATTGAGTTTTTGCAGGGATTTTATTGTTGAAGAAGACATCATTGTTGTTTCATTTTCATCCCTAGCTGCCGCACAAATCATCAAATATTATCTTAGGGTTTGGAGATATTTTTATGGGCATTTTTGAGTTGAAATCCTTTGCCCTAAGCGACCCTTGAAGGGTGTTTTTGAGATTTAAAAGAGTTGGGGATTATTTTATATGTGTGTCGTACATTTTTTGTTGTACAAGTGTGTCGTACCATGTTTTTGATCATAACACTTGGAGCAATCAGCAATTGGTTTTGGGTTTTCTCTGAGAAACTTTTGCATATAGGACAATGATGTTTGAGTCCTTTGGTGAATGCTTGTTGTAGGGATTAATTTTATAACAACAACCATAGTTCTGGGTACATGAGGGTTTGATTTTCAAATTTCTGGGCATGACTTTTCTCACTGTTGCAGGTTATTATGTGATGAGAACGATATTATTTCATTGAAATAAATCAAAGGGGAAGTTCTAGTGGTCAGTGGTTGATCAGATTTGGGAAGGGTTTGAATATCATATGAGATTCGGCAAGCCCATGAGAGGACTGAGACAAGGAGCTTGTTGCCCAGTTGCTTCAGTACCCAAAACATTCATACTCTTTTTTGCAACAAAATTTTCTCTTGGTGTTCCAAGGTATTTTATGCTTGATATTTCATTGGAATCTCAAATGAATGTTGTTCTATGTTGAAACCATTACGTGAGTGGTTTGCTACAACAGTCCATTATTTGATAGAAACAATAACATATTTAATAATGTCATTGCTTGTTTATGCAATTGTTAAAGGCCTCTTGATCTAGTCACATATTGTCATAATTGTTTAGTTGAAACTGGCTATCAAACGTTATAACTTCTGTCCATGATACAAACTTGCATTATCTATTGATATCAAACATTGCCAGTATTGGAAAAAATTACAGTGCTCCTACACATCTAGAATTCCAAACTAGGGGTGTACATTATACCAATTTCAAATCTTCATATACTATCAGTTATGACCACTCTTTTTGCCTAGCAATTTTTAATCCTCTATTCAAAGTCAACAAATTTGTAAAATTGTTCAAATTTGGTCCTAATCCTTTAGCAAATTCTATCAATACTCTCCATCCCTCCCATTCCCACTGATCTCATATTCTTATTCGATGCACCATAAAAAAAAAATGGTATGCTCAAGTACTAAATCTTGGGGGCTCATCTTTCTTACTTACCTACTTGGTTACAAACGGTATTTCCAGAAGCTGAATTGTTATTTTCAACTTTCATCACCGAGTCTTCATTTGCAATCCTGCTTCTACTATATTTAGTTAAGAGCTTTAGGATTGTTATGCTACATGAATATTCCCCTAAAGGATACATTTTTGTCTCGAAAGATTACTATATTTTGAGCTTTCCATATCTGCCATAATAAAATTCGTGGTAGTACTTCTCAAATTAACTTTATTGCTAATTTTCCATCTTTGAAAAAAAGATAATTAGTGCCCCATCTCGTTAAAAATTTCTCACATTCCTTAATTTTGAAATGGATGTCAAATCTGAAACCCAATGCTTGCCACATGAAGTTTCAAACTTGGTTTGAGACTTCACATTGAATGAACAAGTGTTCAATATTTTCTTCTTGCTTCTTACATAACATACATACTGACGACCCATGTATACCCCTTCTACTTAGATTTCTAGTAGTAAGAATCACCATGAGTTAATATCCACATAAAATGATCAAGTTTTGGAATGGATCTTACACTCCATAATTTTGTCAAACTCCTGCTATTTGGAATTAAGTGGTCATATTTATCAGTCATTAGCCAGTCGTATCCTTGTTTGACATGATATTTTCCTATTTTATTTATTGGTCGTCATATTATTTGGTTCAATTAATCTCTAACTCTAACATTTCTTTATCTGAAGAACTTGGCAAGTTTTTGATATTCATTCTTCAAGTCTATTGATTCAATCTTCCATTCCCCTAGTCTTTGATTATGGATTCTGGACATTCGCTTTGAGAATTATCAAATTTTTAAAATAATTGAAATTTTTTCGTATTTTTGCTTCTAAAACAATATCTTAGCTAGAGTATTTCTAGATATCATCCTATTGATGGCATGATATTGATTTCATCTATCCATATATCTACTTTTTCCCATCACTCATGAGCCACAAACAACCTTAATTCTAAAATGGATAACACTACATACAGATTTGACCATGTAGTATGTCCTTGATATGAAGTTACATTCATTATTAGTACATGTTTTAGTGGGTTGCCTCCAAGATACTTGTTCACCATGATCTTGCTCCATAGTGAGTTGTTTTTCTTGATTAATATCCATATTAGTTTAGCTCCATACACCTTTGGCAATAAGGAAAAATACTTTATTCCTAATCCACCTCATTTTTTGGGTAAGCATACAATATCCCACTTAACCAAATGGAACTTCTTTATTTCTTATTCTTTGGCACCTTTCCATAGAAATATCCTTATTATATTCTCAAAGTTCTTAATTACCCCCACTGATGCATGAATAAATGACATTAAATATATCAGGATGGCAAATAAAACTGATTTGATTAGAATCATTCTTCTAGCTAGATTCAACCATCTATGGGACCACATATTCAATATTTGTATTACTTTATTGAGGATATTCACCCATTGCTTTATTTTCTACTATCTTAGTTTTTTGGATAAATGTTATATTAGGACCAAATTCTTTAATCTTTCTCTTTAAAATTTTTTTGTTGAGGTAGAATCCATACCTTTTATATTACAAGAAAATATAATTATTTTCTCAAGTTGCATAGTACAACCTTCTTACTTTTTCCTCCTTCCCCACTTAGGGGATAGAATTATGCTATCTTGTACTATATACTAATTTGCTTTTGAGGTCCCTCCTCAATGGTTTTTTTATGAATATATTTGCAATGCCTCCAACCTTGTGGGTCTTCCTATCTTATTCTTGGTTCTTGTCCCATAGTCTACTTGTGATTCTATTTGATTTAGGGATAGTATACCACCCTACATTGTCACCTCACCATCCACTTTGTCACCTTCTATTCCTTGTTCTTCTTCTCGATTTTTTGTTTTTTCCTCTTCTCCTTTTTAAACTTCTTTAATCAGTTCAAACTCCTCATTGTTAGTTTCAATCCTTCATTGTTAATCCCACTCATGATATATTAATATTAATATTAACATGATAAATTTTAATAATATGATTCAAGAAAAAATTAAATTTAATTAGAGTATCCAAGTTGTTTTTTTATAAATTGAATTTTAATGGCATATAAAAAAGGAACCTTAAAAATACAAGTGAAAGGGGTTGTTTCAAGATTGCCAATAGAACCCCATAAGGGGACGGAGGTCCAAGGTTCAAATCTCGGGCCTCGTCGGACTAAACGCTTCTCAATTTCTTGGTGCTTTCAGCGGTGTAAAAGGTTTAAAATGATTATGGCATGGCGGTTATAGGGGCGGACTACGTGAAGATCTATGTGGCGGCTTCAGGGCGGACATCGCATAATATTGTGATGACCATAAAATCTGGACAGCCTACCTGGATTCGTGGCGGCTACTGATTCCACCATGTTAAAAAAAAAAAGAAGATTGCCAATAGGTATAATATAATATAATATAATATCTAAATTTCAATAGGTATAATATAATATTTGAATTACCCAGGTGTTGTAGGTGAGTTGGAGAGGAGAGGGCAATCCTCCAAGGGAGGTCCCAAGTTCAAATCTCCACCCTACCAAAAAGCTGAATTGGGTACCCAAAATCCAATTGATAATGTTGGTGCGGGTAGGGTCAGGTGCGACTCCGGGTGACTTTGACGGTATAGAACCCCCTGTTCATGGTCTCTCAGACCAAGGCGGCCCCATAAGGGGTTTTTCGCTTAATATATATATATATATAATATTTGAATTATCATGCATTTTTGTAACATAAATAATCATACAATCGCTTCATAAAGGATTAGGGTATTATCTAAAAATATCTTATTTTTTAGGAGTCATATCTTTGTGAAGGGTTATTCGATTTAGATGATTCTTGGACCAACTTGTGTGGGATTTGAATAGATTTAAAATGAGTGGTCATATGAAAGAATCCAAGCAATATTGAGAGAGATACAACCTTGTGAAGTCAACCATTTAGAACAAGGGCAGTGACAATTTTTCAAGTCACAAAAAATAAAATTGCAAATGTTTATGAGCTAGGGTCTAGATCATGGGAAGAACAATTAATGCGTAGGACTTTAGTGAGGCAAGACATTCTATTTTGGACATAATTTTTCAGCTACATTTTTTTTCCTTCTTTATCATAGAAATTTTGCATGCAAATTATTTTAAAGTTTTTATCAAATATTATATTTGCTATAGGACATTCTGATAAATTTCAATAGATTTTAAATTTTGGTTTCCTTTCCATGGACTGATTTATAGTTAAATTCTTAGAATCATCTTTAGTGGTAGAGGTTAGTAAGCACATCTTAGAGAGATCCTCATTGCTCCAAGATAGGGTGGTTTTTAGTAAATTTAATGGGTATTGGCCAGGGGCTTCAACCTTGAGAAAATAGATTGATAAAAGTTGGAAGTCTCTAGGAGTGATTATATCATTTTTTCCTAAAGATTTTTTTCTAACAATTTTTGTTCTAGGGAAAAAAGAGAAAAATCCTAAAAGGGGATCCTTGGTTCATGGGAAGAGCAAGACCCTTCCTTACCCATTGGTATGAAGGCTTTTCACCTAAAAATGTAAATCTATCCCTAGTACCAATTTGGGTTAGGATGTTTAGTTTATCCATTAAGTTTTGGGAAATAGACTTCTTCAAGGAAATAGACAACACTCTGGGAGAATTCCTTGAGATTTTATATACTAGAAAAGATGGATTCTTGGTTATTTATGCTTGGATGTTGGTCATGATTGATATAAGTAAAACTTTACCAAAATCAATCATTCTTTAGTATGGGTATATGATGTGGACCCAAACTAGAGATTATGAAAACATATATTTTAGATGTAGAAGATGTCATGACTGTTAGCGTACTAATATTATTTGTACGTATTGCATTATTAGGCTACTGTTACAACTACGTAACAGAGTTCTGTTTACCTGTTTCATCCGGTGTGCTATTCCCGGAGTTGTAACCTTATTTAAACGTCTCCTGAATAATACATCTAAGTTCATGTTTTCTACATGGCATCAGAGCCAGTTCTGTGATTTCCCTGGGCAGAGGAATTTTTGATTGCTGAGATTTTTCTTCTTGGTCGCGCAGCTACGGAAGGGAGAAGATTTAAAAAAAAAAAAATTTCCAGGTCTGCGCTCAACGCAGAACCTCCGTCTCCGCGACGCAGAGGAGGGCCCCCTGTTGACTCCGTGCGCAGAGTCGCGACGCGTGCAGACCGACGTCCGCGCGCAGAGTGGCGACGCTCGCGCACAGAACGTCGTCGCAGATCGACGTCCGCGCGCAGAACGTCGTTCGCGCGGTCTGCGACGCATGCAGACCGTCTACACGTCGCGCGCAGAGGAGGAGGGACAGTGCCCCCCCGGACGACGCCACGCAGACGTGACGTCCTGCGTCATCTGCGCAGGGCGCAGACGTACTGTCTGCGCTGCGTCATCGCGTAGACGGGAAGGAGGAGCGCAACCCCCCGTTGAGCCTGCGTCATCTGCACAGACAGGAAGGAGGAGCGCAACCCCCCCCCGATGGAATAATAAAAAAAAAAAAATCATGCCCCCCCCCGGAGCGGGAAATTAAAATTTCAAATTCTGCCCGAGTATAAACCCCCCCCCCAAACGCGAAACGTTTTTGAAAAAAATAAAAACTAGAGCGCCAGGCGGGAACGCTGAAGTTTTTTTTTGAAAAAAAACCAGAGCGTCGGGAAGCCGCGTAGCAGTCGGAGGCTGCTGCAGAGGGTGTTGAAAAGGGAGGAGGCTCATTGATCCCTTCGGATCAGCCCGCTAGCTCACGTGGTCGTGAGCCGTGCGGTAAGGCTCAGGGAGCCTGCAGGTCGGGGGTTCAAATCCCGCCGACTCCCCCAAGGTATAAATTTTTTTTTCAAAGTTTTTTTTAATTATTATTTTTTAATTAAAATTTTTAATTTTAATTTTTTTAATATAGTTTTTAAACTTTATAAATTAAAATTTTAATTTTAATTTATTTTTTTATAAGTTTTAAAACTATATAAATTAAAATTATTTATTTTAATTTTAAATATATAATAATTATTAAAATGCTTTGTTAAAGAAAGCCTTTTAAGGGGGGATATTTTTTCAAAAAATCAAAGGGGGATAGTGAGTAATTTTTCGAAAAATAGCAATTTGGCAAATTGTAAAAGGTGCATTTTAGGCTGTGACCGACACCTTGTGGGTTATTCTTGTGGGCGATTTTTTATGTTGTATGTTGCATATTTCATTTTTGCACTATAACATTAAAAACTTAAAATCAAAACACTCCCTAAGTCCCCGGAATATAAAACCCATCCGTGCAATTTTATTGCACTGCAGCGTTCGGTATTTGTGATACCTCTGGCCAGCACTTACAGGTAAAGTTGTCGTGATTTGGCTACTGTATCCGCCGCCTAATATAGCTGCTACAACGACGTCTGAGCTTGTTCTCTATAAATCGTCGGGGAGGAATAAGTACGCCATTTTTGCATTTTTTTACTCCATCCACTACCCTTTATCGCACTTGTGTTTAGGCGTAAATCCTGACGAAGTATTCTTCATAGTGTTTAGGGGAAGTTACGCCCCACGCATGAGAAGAATCTTCTATGGTAGGTGCCATCAACAAGGCGATTCCCTTTCAGTACCGCTTATGTTCCACGTATCGTATGATCTCTAAAACTCACCTATAGTCTCCCTCACGTAAGGGCGGGTGATTTTTGTTGATCTTTCTAAATACCTATAGTTTCCCTCACGTAAGGGCGGGTATTTTGTACGGTATATTGGCCTAGCAAAAGGTATATCGAAAGGGGGACCAATTGGTGATATAAGGAACCTTCACTATGGCCGTTGTTGCAAAGTTGATGACTGATCCGCATCAGTTATTGAAAGGTCCAAATTATACACCATGGAAACATAAGATGAAGGCTATTCTCCAAATGGAAGATTTGTGGGATATTATTACTGGAGTAGCAACTAGGCCTTCACCAACGAGCGGGATCCACGGGTCCTTCGACGAGATCAGATAGCTTTTGACAAGAAAGACAGTAGAGCAAAGGTGCTCATTTTGTTTGTTGTTTCAGATGAAGTGCAACCTCATATAGCTGACAAAGCAAGTGGTAAAGAGGCATGGGATGCCCTTAGAACCATCTATGAGGGGAAGAATGAATCCACCATTCTTCATCTTCAACAACAACTTCATAACTTGAGTTTGAGGCAGGGTGAAACGGTTGAACTCTTTCTGTGCAGAGTGTCTGAGTTGAAAGAGAAATTGAGTTCTCTGGGAGATACTGTGGACGAAAAGCTTCTCATTTCACTTGTGATGAGAGCTTTACCTTCTTCATTTGATATGTTGATAACCTCCATCCGGGTGTCTCAACGACAAATTACCTACATCGAGTTGGTCAATCTGCTTCAACAACAGGAGGCACGCCAACTTCACAAGGATGATTCTTCCAATACAGCCCTATACACCAACGAGGCGGGGTTCTAGGAAGAAAGGTAATGGGCAAAAAGGAGGCAACTTTCAGAAAGGAGGAAATTCTCAACAGGATACGAAAGGAAAAGGCAAACAACCTCAACAGAAGAAGAGGTGGTGCAAGATGTGTGAGAAAGACAACCATGACACCAACGGGTGTTGGCATAAGAACAAGCAGAAAGGCCAAAACAAACCACAAAATAAAAACAAGCAACCCCCGGGTGAATGTTGTTGTTGAAGAATCGACTCGGATTACGAATGGGCACACAAGGTGCTCATGACTACCACAGATTCCACACAGAGGGATCCTGTTTGGTATGTCGATTACGGAGCTAGCAAACATATGACTGGCGACAGATCGTGGTTTGAATCATTTGTGGCCAAGGAGGGCAAACCTGTCACCATTGCTGATGATAAAACCTACAGGGTTCAGGGAGAGGGTACAGTTTCAGTCACTCTTCCTGATGGCAAGTGTCAGATTGACAAAGTCCTCTATGTTTCGGGATTGGCCAACAATTTGTTGTCAGTGACACAAATCCTGGACAGAAATATGGTTGTCAACTTTCGTGTTGAGAATGGAAAGAAGTGTTGTACCATTACCAGGAAGGGTAAGCGGTTGCAACGACTTCATATAAGCATGGCTTATTTGCACTAGATGCTATCTCTACTCCACATGTTGCCATGATTGTCTCTACCAAGGAGGCAACTTCCCTATGGCACAAGAGATATGGGCATCTTAGTTACGGCTACTTACTTGAGCTCGGCAAGTATGAGATGGTAAAGGGTCTTCCTTCCCTTTACGCCACATTGCCGGTGTGCTCGGCGCTAGCGGGAAAGCGGCATAGAGTACCATTTGAGAAGAGCTCTACAAGAGCACGAAAACCTCTGGAGTTAATTCACACCGATCTGTGCGGTCCTTTCACACCCAACGGTTGTGGAGGGAAGAGGTACTTTCAGTTATTCGTAGATGACTACTCACGAAAGATGTGGGTTTTCTTTCTCCAACTGAAATTTGAAGCTTTCGCATTCTTCCGGCGAGTTCAAGAAATCCGTTGAGAAGGAGTCGGGAGCTTCTATTAAAACCCTCCGCTCAGATCGAGGGGAGAGTTTACCTCTAATGAATTTTTTGCATTCCTAGATAAGCATGGGATCAAGAGACAGTTAACAACTGCCTATACTCCTCAGCAAAATGGAGTTGTTGAGAGAAGGAACCGTTCTATCATGGAAATGGTTCGTTGTATGCTCACAGGAGCTACTCTTGGGCAACAATATTGGGCAGAAGCTGTCACCACTGCAGTGTATCTGTTGAATAGGGCACCCACAAAGGCCCTAAAAGGAATGACTCCACAGGAAGCATGGAGTGGTCGAAAACCCTCCATATCTCATCTACGTATTTTTGGATGTCAAGCTTTCATGCACATACCGAAAGAGAAAAGGAAGAAGCTAGATGAGAAAACACTGAGATGTATTTTTCTTGGTTATTCTGAGCACTCTAAAGGATATCGGTTGATAGATCCTTTGACCAAGAAAATTCATATCAGCAAGGATGTTGTCTTTGATGAAGCTTTCACATCACAGAGCACATCTAAAGTACACCAAGATATTGTGGAAACTAAGGAAGAGAAGATTCCTTCGTCAACACGAGACAGGGAGGTCCTTCTACATCTTCTTCAACTCCACCGAAGAAGAATCCTAAATGGTGTACAAATACAATCAGAGATGCAAATTTATCCACTCCTCCCAATTTGAATTTGGATAGACCTCGTACACGCAGTATGGCTCAAAAGGAAAGAGAAGCCAAAGAAACTGGTGAGGTTGATGATCTTTGTCAATCTTTTGAGGAACTTTCTGTGACTCCAAGTACAGAAGTAGAGGATATGGATATTGATGATGACAGGGCATTCATGTCTACCATAGATAGTCTTGAACCTGCATCAGTGCAAGATGCTCTCAGTGAGCCTCAGTGGAAGGCCGCTATGGATACAGAGTATGAGTCTATGATGAAGAATAAAACTTGGAAGCTTGTTGATCTGCCGCATGGAAAGAAACCCATTGGCTGCAAATGGGTATATAAAGTCAAGTACAAGGCGGATGGAACAATTGATAAGCATAAGGCCCGTCTTGTTGCAAAGGGCTATGCTCAAAAGGAAGGCATTGACTACGAGGAAACTTTTGCACCTACTGCTCGGATGACCACAATTCGGGTTATGTGTGCTATGGCAGCACAATATGGGTGGAAAGTTCACCAGATGGATGTCAAAAGTGCCTTTCTAAATGGTGATCTCCAAGAAGAAGTCTATATGACTCGGCCTGAAGGATTTGAAGTGGAAGGCCAACAGCAGAAAGTTTGCAAATTGGTCAAATCCTTGTATGGTCCGAAACAAGCTCCTCGAGCTTGGTATATAAAAATGGACAATCACCTTATGCGGCATGGATTTAAGAGATGTCCGTCAGATGCAAACCTCTATTTCAAGAAACAGGGTTACGAGATAGTGTTGCTTGTACTCTATGTGGATGATCTGCTCATTACAGGGAGTTCAGAAACTATGATCTCTATTGTCAAAAGAAACTTGTGCAAATCTTTTGAGATGACAGATCTCGAACTTCTCCATTCTTGTCTTGGTGCGGAATTCAGCCGGAAGGAGCACTCCATCAAAGTGTCTCGAGAAAAATATGCCAAGACATTCCTTAGATAAATATCGCATGATTGATTGCAAGCCAATGGCAACTCCAATGGAGAATGGACTTAAGTTATCGCGATATGATGACTCACCTCGGGTAGATGGTACTCTCTATTGACGAGTTGATTGGGAGTCTCATATATCCGACCAATACTAGGCCGAGATCTCGTATTTCTTTGTCAACTATCTTTCGAGGTTCATGCGGGAGCCTAAGACCACTCATTGGAAAGCGACAAAACGTGTTCTTCACTATGTCCGTGGTACTATGGAATATGGCCTAGAATACAAGAGGAACAACAAATTCTTCTTGCAAGGATACACGGACTCCGACTATGCCGGATCATTTGATGATCGCAAGTCAACTTCTGGATACATTTTTCATCCGGGATCCGGTCCTGTCTCTTGGCACGACAAGAAGCAACAGGTGGTTGCTATTTCATCAACGAGAGGCAGAATATCGCGCCGCACGTGAAGCTGTGTGCGAAGTGATATGGTTACGTCGCATTCTGACAAGTATGGGCCATCCATCAAAATCTCCAATACACTTGTTTTGCGACAATCAGGGTGTTATGAACCTCGTCAAGAATCCAGTCCATCATGAAAGAACAAAGCACATTGACACACAATGTCATTTCATTCGAGATGAAGTTCCAAAGCACCGAATTCAGCTTCGCACATTCCCACCGATGCTCAAGTTGCAGACATTTTCACTAAGGCACTTGGACGTGTCAAATTTGAATTGTTTCGCAGCTCACTTTGTATTGCAAAATGATGTAAGGGGATGTTAGTAGTCTAGTATAGCTATTAGTTATTACATTACCCAAATAATGTAATAAAGGGGGATGTTAGCGTACTAATATTATTTGTCTGTATTACATTATTAGGCTACTGTTACAACTACGTAACAGAGTTCTGTTTCTCTGTTTCATCCGGTGTGCTATTCCCGGAGTTGTAACCTTATTTAAACGCCTCCTGAATAATACATCTAAGTTCGCTGGTTTTCTACAATGACATGGGGCATATTGAGATATCATGCCCTAAGAAGAGCCCAACAAAATATTATATAGAAAATGACAAGATAAACTTACAAATGGTTATGGATGAAGATGGTTTTCAACTTATAAAAAATAGATCTAGAAAAATGAAAGAAAATAAACAATGGATACTAGTAAGGAAGGATATTGAAAGAAATACCAAATATTTTGAGTCTTTAGCCTATGAAGAAAAAGTAGATCAAAACATAGAGGACACGACACAACAGTTTCAATGTATTAACAAGAAATTGTCTATTCAGTATGATCCTAATTTAAGGAAGAACATTCTAGATGAATCTAAGGAATGTGTCTCATCATATTTTGAAGACTCTCTTGAAGTACCATGCACCATTTAGGAGAAAAATTTGGTAAATAAAATACAATTTTAGAAATTAATATCTCTAGCATTAATAAGGAAATACTAGAAAATGAGCAAGACAAGTCAAAATATTTTGTAGTAGAGCCAAGAGAGGATAAATATTATGAAAAATAAAATTGTGAAAGAATATTGAGGAATATAATAATAAGACCTACTCCTGATATAGGCAAGGCAAAAAGAGAAAATCCCTCAAATTATCAAGCAAGATCTAGGGAAGCAAGAGCAAACATAGAGAAAGGAACACAAACTAAGTTGGTTGAACTTATCTTTACCAAACAATAAAATGATATTGGTAATACATAGGTGGGTCCAAAAGCCCCTAATGATACATGATTATCATCTCATAGAATATAAGGAGTGCTAATGCCTTCTCAAAGCAGAGGTGTATGAGGGACCTATGTGTAAGTAATAAGTCTTATATTCTTTGTATCTAGGAAACTGAAATGACAAAAGAAAAAGTTTCAAAAACTATGAAAGCAGTATGGTCAAGATGTGAATGGGAATTTATGGATTCTAAAGGAGTGGTTGGGGGGATTCTAACTTGTTGAAATCCTTCTAGAACCTCTTGTGTAACCATTCTTAAAACTAGGCATTGGATAGCCTCTTTAGTCACTTACTACTTTGTAGATATTCATTTCATCCTTATCAATGTCTATGGAACTACAACTCAATCAAGTAGATTAGAATTTTGGAGTGGGATTGAAGCCTTTATGAGAAGTAAAGACCAAGAAACTTGATTCATGATCATAGAATATTTTAATGCCATAACAAAGATGGATGAAAAATTTGGGGGAACTAGAAAATTAACCCAAAGTATGAGAATTTTTTTAGCTTTTATTCAAAACAATAATCTATGGGAGGTTGATTTTGAAGAAGACAACTATACTTGGACCAACAACAGGAGAGGACAGGATCTAATAACAAAATAATTAGATAGATGCATTCTCTCAGATCATTAGCTAGATGAAGGAACTTGTGCTATTTTTAGTACCTTAACTATGATTGGTTCAGATCATTGACCAATAAGAGTTAAAATGGTGGTAAGTGAAATCAAAAAAAGATCATATTTTAAATATGAGTAGATGTGGGAAGACCATCCTCAATTTGTTGATATGATAGCTCAAACATGGAATTATTCAAGTAATGGTGGGTTGTATGCTCTTCCAAATCAAATTAAATATATGACATCTAGATTAAAAGAATGGAACAAGAACATTTTTAGAAATATTTTTGAGAAGAAAGAAGAACTAAAAGATAAACTTTCTAAATTCTAAAAAGGTGATCATAATAATCCAAGCTCGGAGGAAAGGGAGTCACTTAGTGAATATCATAATATTTTGAGTAAGGAAGAGAAATTATGGAGATTAAAATCAAGACATACTTAGTTAAAAGGAGATAAAAATACAATATTTTTTCATAGGATGGCTATAGTACAAATATCAACATCCAAAATTAGTAGAATTAAATAAATAGAAGGGGTTTGGATTGAAGATCAGAGTGAAATTAGAAAAGAGTTTTAGTTTTTTTTATTAGAATATTCTAGGATCAGAGGAGACTAAAATTCTTAATGATAAACTTCTTCAAGATGTTCTTTCAATTATAATGAATGAAGACTATAGGAAACTGATTGAGCCTATTACTCTAGAATAAGTTCATTTAGCTATTTTCTCTTTTAATAAGGATAAATCCCTAGGTCCATATGGGCTCTCTATAATGTTTTACCAACATAATTGGGATATAGTAAAGGATTCTTTATTGGTAGCAATGGAACAGTCTAGGGTAAAACAATACATACCTTATAAAATAAATGCAACATATCTAACTCTAATCCCAAAAAAAAAAGATGTTGAATTGTTTGATTCTTTTAGACCCTAAGACTTTGTAATATGGCATATAAGATTTTCTTCAAAGTGATGGCGAATCAATTAAGGCCATTGTTAGATAATTAATTTCAAAGAGCAAGGAGGATTTGTGAAAGGGAGACAAATTCTGGATGGCATCATAGTAGCTCATGAAGTTATTCATTCAACAACTTCAAGTAAAGAGAAATCAATGATCTTAAAACTTGATATGAGTAAAGCGTATGATAGGGTTAAATAGGATTTTCTTTTTGCAATTTTAGAAAAGTTTGGATTCAGGGAGAAATTTTCTTTTTGCAATTTTAGAAAAGTTTGGATTCGGGAAGAAATGGGTTAGATGGATTAAAGCTTGCATCTCTACAATTTCTTATTCAATGTTGGTCAATGGGTTAGTAACAAAATATTTTAAATCCAAGAGAGGCCTTAGACAAGGAGATCCTATATCTCCTTATTTGTTCATTATTATGGCAAAGGTTTTGAGTAGGAACTTAAAGAAGGCTTACAAACATGGGCTTATAAGTGGACTTAAGGTTAGTAATAACATCGACAACATCACCCAACATCGACAACATTACCCATCAACAATTTGTAGATGATACAACCCTTTTTGGAAGGGCAAGAACAAATGAGGCGAGAGCTTTGAATAACTTTTTAAAAGAATATGAAAGAGCATCAAGACAAAAGGTTAATAAGACAAAATCCAAAATTTACTTCCTTAACACTCCAACTAATATCAAAGCAAGAATTTGCAAGTTACTTCAAATGGAGGAGGCAAATTTACCAATAAATTATATATGGATGCCTTTATTTGAGGGGAGAATGAGGGTATAATTATGGAATCTAGTTATTAATAAAGTTTATAATAAACTTCCAACTTGGAAAGATAGATGGTTATCATTAGTAGGAAGAGTGCAATTAATTAAGTTAGTCTTACAAGCCATTCCAACATATTATATGTCATTGTATTCTATGCCAAAATCAGTTGAAAAAAATTTAATCTATATTATATGATCCTTTTTATGGGCAGGTTTACGTGATAAAAGGAAAATTTCTTTGGTGAAATGGAGCAAGGTGTGTGATGATAAAACTAGGGGGGTCTTGGTTTAAGAGTTTTACAAATGCAAACTCAGTTATGAGGGGAAAAGTAATATGGAGATTGTACAAAGAGAGTCAAAGTGTAGCAACGGAAAAATGGTGCATCCCAACTGAAGCAACAAAATTTGTAAATGCATATTAAGTCCTATGCAAGTAAAATATGAAGCATGCAAAGTAAATGACAATGTATGACAAGCAATAAAGTGAAATGGGGCGTTCTCCTTATCAAATAACATTAAATTCAATTAAAATGTCTCCCTTTAAGGACTTGAATCACTTGATACAATCTGTTACAAAAATAGTGCCAAGAGATATCAATCTCTCAAAGAACATGGTGCACATCCACTGTTCTTTCGCATGCCCACACTCGAGGTGGACGGGCTCAATGTCGCCGCCACTTACGTCAATGTGATCCTTGTCCTCTATTGTCTCCTATCACGTTTTGGCACCTAAATATATGCATAGGAAAGCAAAAGAGAATAAAAAACATCTATGTGTGATATTAAAACATGCAATCCCCACAGCCTGAGAAGGCGCATGTGAGATAGACATATAAAATGAATTCCAAACGAAGCAAAACTCAAGATTTATATAAAAGATATGATTTTGGGATGATATCACCTGTTTTTGTAAAATTTGGATGTCCAACCGCTGTGTTCGATCCCATCGCACTTTATGAACCTACAAAATGCAAGCGATCAATTATTCTATCTAGACATGTCAGAAACCTACAATATTTGGTGAGTAAGCATAAAATTACATTCTAAGAAGACCCATGTGATCATATTCTAGAGATCCTACTCAAATTATCCTGCATGCAAAAGTGGGACCCGCATACATACAAATCATAAAATAGCGATATCTCAACCGATATAAGTCAGAAAGTAGTGGAACTGTAACATCCTAGAGACATATGAAAAATATATAATAAAAATAGTCCTAATATTATGCATGAATTTCTATTCATTCGGGGGTGGGACGAATTCGACTGTCACAAATTGGGGGGCGCTCGGGTGTGGGACGCCAAAATCTCCCAAATTTTCACACCAATCCAAGGCATATTGATGCAAAACTAGAGGAAAAGTATTTTAGGCAAATTATATGTGGGTATTCAAACAATCGATTCTGGTTTTGGAGTCAAATTGCACCTTATTTTTCCACCCGATAACCTCTCTCGCAAAGGAGAAATTATGGATGAAAAAAGCGCAATAGTGGTGAGGTAATAACTCGGTAGCACTTCGTCGCGATTCCTAGCAATAAAATCCTTTTTTGGATGAGAATGCCATCCAATTTATACACCTAGGAGGTCAAATGTGCAAAAGGCATGCAAGGCCAAAGGGGCCATTTGTCCATCAGGGCGACATGCATAAGTGGGGGAAGAGAATCTCCCCAAAATGGCATCATTTATGGGGGCTGCCATAGGCATGCCCTGGCTTCTGACCTGCATGCCTCGAGGAGCACGGCAAGTGGCAAATTTTGGTGGCCACTTGTCCAGATTTGACTTTTTGCCAGTCAAACCTACTATTCGCTCCACCCTGGGATGAATGTTGTGTTCTCTCCGAAGTGGGGCAAATAGAAACTGCTATTCGTCCCGGGGTGGGATGAATAGGAACTAAGCCTCAAAAAGTCCCCAATTGTACTAGGAACCTTCCAAAACTATTTTTGGAGTGGTTAGAACCACTGCTTGACCTTTGAGGGCTGCCCTAAGGGCTTTGTGCATCACTTTTGTCAATGCCTTGGTAGCATAATCGGATTGGCGCTGTTTTGGTGTCTATAGATGCCCCTTTTTGAGAAGCACTATGTGCAGCATAGTGCTGAGCAAAAATAGATGACCAAAGTGCTCAATGATTAAAGTTATTCAATAACCTAACCAACTTTAGATGCCCCAATCATGGAAAGAACATGTGTTCCTAGAATTCTTGCTTTTGATGAGCTAAGGAAATTGATCTTGGTTTCTCTTCAGCTTGTGGGTATGCTCAAAGGACTTATAACCCTAGGTGTTTAGAGAATACCAAGTATTTTGGTAAACAGGTAGGACCATCTGCTCTGTTGTGTTTCTTAATTGATATTTTTGCTTGTTTACTACCCCAAGCAAGAGCATGATTGTCTTTGTGAAAGATTCGTTGGACGAACGCAATTTGCATGATTGAGTGTTTAATTGTTGATTATGATTATGAGTATGACTACCCCTCAAGTGACTAGTCGATGAGGAAAGTACTTAGCGAGAAAAGCAATGAGTCGCCTGACCTAGATGACTTTTGTTGGGTTGCCTTTAGGTGTACTCATGAAGATTATGGCAATTTTGGAAGGATATTGTCGATCCGATAGATGTCTTATGGAGGAGAGAGAGTCACAAACTTCGTTCCCATGGAGTGGTCCAACCATCAAGGCTTTCTTAGGTATTAAAGGAGTGGTTCTCACACTTCCATGGTGCTATTGAATTCTACCTTGAGTTCGAATGAATCGCATCAAATTTGACCTATTTTTGGTGGGTTTTAAACCATTTTTGCCGCATTTTGGAGTAAGAGGGAGAGAAAATCCTTGTTCCCGTGGATCGGTCCGCTATACTAGCCTTCTTGGGGAGTAAAGTAGAGTCTCTCTATGAACCTAGTGGTAGTTTATTATACCATTATGCTTTTGTGCAAAATCAACCAAGTTTTAGGCAGCCGATCGGAGAGATCTCAACAATCGCATACTGCAGGTGGTAGTACTAGTCGCAGCACCAATCCTGCGTGATCATGGTGGCCGATATGGATAGGGCCTTATTTTTGGTATGGGTGAGGTCGGAGGACCCACTTTGTTGTAGCCTTCGGGTATTTTGGAAACTATGATGTACTATTTTTACCCCATATATATATATATATGAGATTTTGTTGTTGTCATCATGTGTTTCGCTTATTGTTTTATTGTATGAATGCAATGTGTGTATGGATTTATTGATGATGTGTTAGGTGTTTGATATGGATGCATATGGATGTAATGAGATGGTGATGGATAGATGTTATGTATGCATGTGTATTTGCTTGTATTTTTTTTGCAGCTAAGCTATCTATATGCATGGGTGCATGGTGAGATGAACTATTTGGATGGTTGATAAAAATGAGTGTGATTGATGATTTGACATACTCTGTTAGCACCATAGACTGTTCAACATATTGATGCGCTTTTGTTTTTGTTGCTTTTGCTTTGTTTTTGTAATAGAAATGTGAAACCATTATTGTAATGTGGTGAAATGGAGTAAATGAACTGACATGTTTAAAGAATGCAGGTGAGATTTTTATGAGACTCAAACATTCTAGCTGGTGTGATCAAAGGTTGTATACTAACTATGCAAGAATTTTTTGACAACGTATGAATTTGCTAGGATGACCAAGGTACATCATATCCTTGTGTGTGCAAGTAAGTTCCTTCCTGTGATATGCATAAGGATACCACCAGTGCCAAGCAGGCTCTCAACCAAACCTGTATTGAGGATCACCAAATGAATGCCAACATATTGGATTTTGTACTAAGTATAACTAGACCACTAGGCAATCTAGGTTACCAAAGCTAGCTCGTCCACATGCAATATTGGTATGCACACACACCAAAGCTAATGTGACAGACATATCATCATGTGTAAGGATACCGCCAGTGCCAAGTAGGCTATCAACCAAACCTGTACTGAGGATCACCTTATGGTTTTCCAAATGCTGAGAGTTCTAGGGATTCAAGTTCAACTCCCTACTTTCTTTGATTTATTGGGATACTTGCTCTCATATATAGTGATAAAAATCACTATTTATTTTTTTTCTATTTTAGTGACAATAATCACTGTTTATTTTGAGTTTTTTTCTTTTTCTCTTGAGCAAGGGATTGGAATTTTGAGTGATGGGGATCATTGTTTCTTGTGCTTTTTGATGTGTGCACTTTTTATATTTTTATATTTTTGTACTTTGAATTTTTTCTTTGTGGGGGTTTGGAAATTTAGATTGTTGCAAACATGTGACAATGTGGGATTTTGATGACAAAAAATGGGAAAAACCACTTATTATTGTGGGGGAATTGGGTAGGGGAGAACTTGTCCTTTTTCCAACTCTCAGCATTTATGAACCATTCGCACAGGGGGATGAGCACGGTGAAATTTTAACGTAAGGTAACCTAGACCACTTCATGGATTTCATCTGTCTTTGTGCAAAACTTTGATGTTTAAATGTGTAAATGTGTTTGGGATATGATGTACGCAAGGCATAATCTAGGCAGGACTCTACCTCCTAAAAATCAAGATAGCTTTCTACCAAACTTGAAGAGAAGCTAGAAATGGTTGAGTGACCAAAAATCCTAATGACTATAACTTTGAACTATGATTGCTTTCACAACATTAATTTTGAATAAAAACAAGTATATCGTCTTGGTGCTAGACATGTATGAGCAACTCTAAAAATGTAAAATTCTAATGATTGTGCCTAAATGCAAGCGATGATCGAATGCAGTGGGATGCAATGTGATGAGACGTGACTTGTTTTTGTATTTTAATGTTTTGATGATATTTTTGAAATTTTGATTGATATATGTGTACGTACATGTGACCAACGGGCTTATTCGGGGTCATTGGGGCTTTTTGGGGTGACCAAAGGGCTTATGGGTGCCTTTGGGGCTTTTTGGGGTGACCAAAGGGTTTGTGGGTACCTTTGGGGCTTTTTGGTTGACCTAGACGGTTCTGGACCATCGAGGAGCATTTTGGGTGACCTAGATGGTTCTATACCACCTAGGAGCGTTTTGGTTGATCAAGCGGGTTAAGGCACCCTTGGAGCATTTTGGGGTGACCTAGACGGTTTTAGACCGCCTAGTTGACCAAGCGGGTTAAGGTACCCTTGGAGCATTTTAGGGTGACCTAGACGGTTTTAGACCGCCTAGGAGCATTTTTGTTGACCAAATGGGTTAAGGCACCCTTGGAACATTTTGGGGTGACCTAGACGGTTCTAGACCCCCTAGGAGCATTTTGGGTTGACCAAGCGGGATATAGGCACCCTTGGAGCATTTAGGGGCACTATGGTGCTCTAGGCATGGAAAAAACTCAAATGGATGATGTTCAAGGGCTCAGGATCTTCGACTCCTTCAAGAGAGGCGAGTCAATATGTTTCGGGTCCTATCTGACTGGTGATGATGAAAGTTCCTAACCACTTTGCCGCAAAATTATCCCTCATGTGGGATGGCAAATTAGAGTTTTACTAGTTCTTTTTCAGGACGAGGTCACCAACCTGAAAGTCCCTTGGATGGACTTTCATATTGTAGGCTCTCTTTAGTCGCTCCTGATAAATGTGCAAATGTTCCAGGGCATAAATGCGTCGTTCATCAAGCAACATATGTTTGTCTAATCGAGCCTATCGTGCAGTATCATCATCAATGAATTATTGCATGGATATGCACAGTAAGGGGATTTCTAGATCTAGAGGCATTACTACCTCTGTACCATACACTAGTGAAAACGAGGTTGCCCCAGTGGGTATCCGAATACTAGTGCGATAAGCCCATAGGGCAAGAGGGATTTGTGTGTGCCAATCCTTATGACTTCCATTGACTATATTTTTAAGGATGGCAATTAATGTCTTGTTTGAGGCCTCTGCTTGCCCATTTTCTTATGGATAGTACGGTGTCAAAAAGCTATGTTTGATTTTGTACTTATTCATTAAAGCACACACAACCTTGTTTTTGAACGACACCCCATTATCCGAAATGATTTTGGATGGAATACCAAAATGACAAATGATGTGATTCGTTATGAACTCCACTATGTGGGGTTTAGTCATTGAGGTAAGGGGAATTACTTCCACCAATTTGGTGAAGTACTTGGTTATCGTGATGATGAACGTGTGACGACTCGAGGATGCGGGGGAGATATTCCCGATTAGATCGAGTCCCCATTGTGAGAACCTATCATGAGATGGTTCAATTTGAATCATATGGATGCCTGGCATGGCTTCAGAGCTCTCGTGCTTCATCACAGGTTGTGATAGTGTTTTAACATGAATGGTGGTGATGTCATCTGAAGGGTTCTGTGGGATGAGTGACCCCAAGAAGGCCATAGTATCTGCAAAATGATTCAATGATCGAGAGATTGCCTCGATATCGTACCATTCAAACTTTGCTAGGAAAACATCCACAAGGGATTTATAAGCTTGCATTACTGGACATTTGCACTTAAAATCCCTTTGACCTGGTTAACAATTAGCAGGGAGTCACCGAAAATGTTAAGCTTTTTGATTTTCATGGCAACAACTACTTGAAGACCTATGAGCAAAGCTTCGTATTATGTGTTGTTGTTCATGCATAAGAAATCAAGTTTAAATGACAAGGGCAATGGAGCTCCCTGTTATGTAAAGAACACGACTCCCGCACCACCCCCTCGCTCGCATTTGGAGCCATCAAAGAATAGGGTCAGATCTCAGGCTCATCAGAATCTGGTGATTTTGATATATGGAAGACCCCGTCATCGGGTAGCTCCATGTTAAGAGGTTGATTGTCCTCAAGAGGGGCCTCCGCAAGCTGATCGGAGATGACCTGACCTTTGATATATTTTTGTTCGATGAATTCTAGGTCAAACTCCATCAACAACATGATCCATTTCATCGTGCGACTACTATGATAAGTGTGACTCATCATGTATCACAATGGATTCTCTTTCGACACAACATGCGTGGTATGCCCTAGCATATAATGGTGTAGCTTCCTAGTGGAAAAAACCACTACTAAGCACAACTTCTCGATATATGCGTATCGAACCTCGTAACTGACCAGGGTGCGGCTAAGATAGTAAGTATCCTGCTCTTTGAACAACTCATCCTTCTAGGCTAGCATGGCCCCCAGTGCGATCTTAGTGGTGGAGATGTATAAGTAGAACGATACTCCCAGTCGAGGAGGTTCCAAGACTGGTGGCAAAACTAGGTATTGCTTTATCTCATCAAAGGCTTCTTGGCATTCGTCATTTTAGTGGAATGCAACTCCCTTATGCAATAATCTATTCATCGGTTGACACTTATCTGACAATTGCACTATGAAGCACTTGATAGATACGATTTTGCCTTGTAGGCTTTGCACTTGCTTGACGGTAGTCAGGGGAGGCATTTCTAAGATAGCCTTGACTTTGTTAGGGTCCACCTCGATGCCTCGCTTAGAGACTATGAAACCTAAGAGCTTTCCAGATGTGGTGCCGAAGACGCACTTCTTGGGGTTTAGCCTGACATTGTGCTCAATGAGGCGATTGAGGACTTTGTGTAAGACATCAGGATGCTCATGATGTAATAGAGACTTAGCCAATAAGTCATCCATGTAATCTTCCAAAATCTTGTGCATGTAATCATGGAAGATGTATGTCATGGCTCGCTGATAGGTGGCACCAGTGTTCTTGAGGCCGAAGGGCATGACCCTATAACAAAATCTTCCCCAAGGCATTGTAAATGTCATTTTGATCTAGTATTCTGGGTTGATATGGATATTATTGTACCCAGAGAAACCATTCATGAGGGAAAGAATTTTGTGGCTTGCTGTGGCATCTACTAGCGCATCGATATTAGGCAAAGGAAAATCATCCTTAGGACTCGCCTTGTTTAGATCTTAAAAGTCTATGCATATGGGAATCGTACCGTCAGTCTTCTTGATAGGAACCATGTTAGACAACCATGGCGGATAGTCTATGGGGATAATGAATCAGGCTTCCAAGAGTTTTTTTATCTTGTCTTTCACCATCAAGGCTACTGTTGGATGCATTTTTTGTAACTTTTGCCTTACTGGTTTGACTACATGGTTGAGTGTTAAATTATACATGACCAAATTTGGGTCTAGTCTTGGCATATCCTTGTATGACCATGCAAAATCTTGCTTTATCTCCATGAGAATATGGATGTACATGGTGATGAGTGTCGTTTAGTTCATCATTTAATCATTATTTATCAATCCGGGCAGGTGTCCTAAGGCTGTTTACGATAGTTAGTTCAAGAAGATGTAAGACATTCTATTCAAAAAATGGCTTTATTGGTAGAACAATTAGTGTTTGTTGGGGGTTCTTCTGTCACTCTAAACCCTATGAACTGAAAGGAAACTAGATTACGCTTGCTAAAATAAAATTGCAGAAATAAAATAACTGTCAAAGAAACCTATTTACTTTTGCTAAATCTGAAAATGCATTCAAAAACTGAATTAAACTTACTGAAATGAAAGTTGTAGGAAATTCAGAATTGCATAAAGTAAACTAACTTTGCAAAATAAAAGAAAAAAACTGAAAATAAACTTAGAAATGATAACTCAGAAATAATAATGAAACTACAAACTCTGAAACTGGAAATGATTTCAGCAAAATAAAGAAATGCAGGAAAAATGACAGGTTTCCTATTTATTCTGCTGCAGACAGATTTAAACAAGAAAACCTGGTGAAAAACCTTCTTCTGCTCCTGGAAGTGGCCCTTGCTCCCTGGTTCAGAAGAAGGTGAAGAAGTAGCTCTGGTTTACTACTTAATCACTCCTTCAATCATAAAGCAAAACTGATAAAAACTACACTTTTTATTGAATCAAAAACATGTAGAAAAATTCTGCATGTTACTGCTACAGAAATCTGATTTCTCACAATATTCAAAATTATCCTAATTGCAATCCTAATTCTCCTTAGCTCAACCCAGATGGGAGCTGGTTATTTATATTAAAAATATGCTAAATCAGGTGTGGAATGATTCTAATTTTAGGCATTTTAGGAATGTTGTTGAAACTGCATTCCTAAAATGCAGAATATGGTTACATGAATGAAATCTATTTGTTGCACATTTGTTGGAGGTCTTTTGCATTGAAAAAGGTGCACAACAGATTTACATAACTGTATTTAACACTTTCCTACAATTTTGCTGCCTTTCTTGAGCTGTTCTAGTCAAAACTGTGCTTTTTCGATTATTTCGGAGCAGTCTCTGTTATTCCGGAGCAGTATCTCTATTGTTCCGGAGCAGCGCCAGAATACCTATTTTCAACACAGTTTGCGATTATTTTACCGAGCATTTGGTGGATCAGACTTGGAAGTCTTTCAACAACATATTCACACGCTCTTTTAAGTGGAAGTCTGGCTAGAATTTGTCCAAGTTAAAATAGTCAAAATACAGTTTTGCACAGCTTGCAGTTTTGTCCTATTTTTAGTGCTATTTTTTGCATTTGACAACTTCAGAGAGCATGATATGAATGTTATATGTCCCACACGTGATTGCACTAACACATTTCACAATAAATCATTATTTATCAACAAAACTTATGCAAAAAATACAAAAAATTAGTAAAAATAGAATATTATGCTTCTAAATAGTCAAACATGTAAATAGTAGTAAATATTGTATTTCATCAATAGAATTAACATCAAAACATGTCAAAAAGGTCTATTAAGGATGTCTAAAATAATCAATAATGAGGCAATTTTTGGCCTCATCATTCCCCCCAACTTATTCTGATGCATGTCCTCATGCATTCTATGAGGCTACAATAGAGCAGAGATCTTTGTCCAAGACTCTCTCTTGGTAGCTGAACTTTGGACCGAGAATCCTGTAAAAACCTCTGATTTCCTTTATCTCGCTTAAGCCATGCCTCGAAACCGATCATCTAGTCGAGGGTCATCATCAAAAAACCATGGAACATGGGTGATTACAATGGGCAATCTGTATCTTAATCCTATCCACTGATGTTGCAACTGTTGAATAACTTGCATGATACCTTCGACTCTTCTTTTGACCACTGCAAGTTATTGGGGGAGATAGGTTCTTTCTTCTGCAAAGAAATAGATAACTCTCCCCAAAAATTTTTACAGGCTGCTAAAGCACTATTAAAATTTTGGTGAGTAAAATTCTGAAAATTGACTAAGCATTCCTGAAGATTGGTTTCATAAAATTTTCTCACCTTTTCTTCCCTCATCATAGTAAAATGTTGATTGGCTGCAGTATTGTAATTACAGTGAATTGGCCTCAGATATAGTGCTGAATTTGCCTCATTTTCCTTAGTCATCTACTTCTGCTGTTCCCAATATTCTTGATTTTGTAGAGTGGACATGAAGGCTCTCAACTGAATATCCCCTGTAAAAATGTGAGGTAGGAATGTGTCATCACCAGGCACAAAGAAGTTATGTAAGAATAACTCACACAACAGATTTTTCTATTCTGTTGGGCTGTGCAGGTAGGCATCCAAAAATTCTTTAGGGTCTTCCAATTTGTATGGCAAATTAGAGTGGATTCTCATAATTTGCCAACGGATAAACCTTTCTCTGAGGATTAAGGTATAAAACCTTGCAGGTCTTCTGCATTGGACTAAACACTCTGCATTCTGACAGAGATCCTGCACCTGGTTCTTCAATTTGGTTATTTCTGCCTCTTTAGCCTCACATTTTTCTTCCAAAGGTTTCAAAGCTAAAACCTTTTCTTCCAACCTTTGGCATTTCATCATCCACTTTGATAAATCTGTATTATATTCCTCAAGTGGAACCATAAGGGGATTACGGACAGGTTGTTGCATTTGAGGAACAATATTAACCTGCACCTCTTTGTCAGTCATGTCAACCTTGACAGAATCTGTTTGTGTCTCCTTTTCTTCTGTTTTTGCCAAAGGCAAGTTGACCTATACTCCTTGTTCCTCTGTTTCTGTCATAGGTAATTCAGTTTGAATTCCTATGTCCTGTGTTACTATGAGGGGTACATATGGTTCAATAGCTGCAGCAGGAATTGAGGAGATATGAAATTGTTCCTATCCCTGTTCTCCTTCAATATCAATTACAGGTTCCTCCCTGATTGGTGAGTCTGCTGCATGTGCAACTGTTGCTAATTCTAACAAAATGTTAGCCGTTTGAGTGTCATGCATAGTTTCATCAGGTTGTGGCTCTAAAGATGCAATTTTAGCTTTTAAACTTGCCACTTCCTACTGCAAAATTGCAATCATTTGATCTTTTTCTAAAATAGAAGCTTGACACTTTTCTATCCAACCTGTTTGTGTTTTCACCACACTTCTTGCCGCAAATAGTTGTAGTTGGATATCTTCTTTTTCCTCTTCCTCTTCTTCTGCCTCTGACTCCTCCTTAGAATCAGAATCTGTATAATCCACTAAGGCTACTTCAGGGCTGGATGTTGGTTCTGTTATGTTTGTGGTTGCAGGTTCTGCTGATTCTGCTAGGTCTGTCTCTGTTGCTACTGCTTCTTGACCTCCTTGGTCAGATGATGTTTCACCCAATTGAAGTCTTGCAGACCTTCGTAATCTTTGAACAAGAGTCTTTCTTTTTCCTGTTTTGGGCATTTCTTGAGCAGATTCTCCTGGTTCTGCTTCATCAGAGCTATTGGACTGCACAATAGTCACATCTGCTAAAAATGACACCCTTCTGCATTTTTCAGCAGAGTCTATTCCAGCATGCCTTTCTTTTTGTCTTCTAGTCCTAGAAGAGGGAGGTCCCTGTGGAGAGGATGGACCCTCTTCTTGGACAGACTCTGTCTCAACCACTGGCTCAGGTATTTCTATTTCCTCCTCTTCAATGCCAGGGTTTCCAATTTGTTCTGCAGATCTAGGGCTTTCAATTTGTTCTGCAGATCTAGGGCTTTCAATATCTTCTTCTGCTCCAGCTGCAACTACAGGGTTTCTAGTTTCATCCCACCGAGCAAAGAATCTGCCAAAGCTCGCAAATTACCCCTAAAGTGATGTTTGCAGATTATTTTAATCAAACCATGATGCCTAGGGGTTCCTTTTCCTTCCTGATATTTCTTGGCCATAGATTTTAAATTTTCATAAAAGTATAGGGGAAAATTAACTTTGAATTCAGGGTTTGTGTGGCCATATCTCAAATGAGTTAGAATTCTCATATGGTGCCCTGACAAAACAACATACTGGCCTTCACAAGTAATAAACCTAATCATCCATTCGGCTACTATATCCCAGGGAGATTCCAGACTTGCCCTTTTAACTCCTTTACAAATATTTTTATTCATGACATACTCAATAGGTTTATCATTTTCTACCCTAAATTGGTTGGCCAATTCATTTAGGGTATTCCTAGCTATTTTTCCAAGATTAATTCCTTGCAAAGGAAATTTAGTAATTTGGCTCAAAACATATGGAGTTACCTGGATTATCATGCTGCTGATGTTGATCTTGTTATTCTTGAAGGTCCGTGCAAATTCTGTGGCCAATCCCTCGGAGTTCCCATCAAATTTCTACAAAAATGGCATAAACCCTCCATCGGTGAAAATTTGCAGCAGCGCAGGATTTTCCAGTATGAAGCTGGCATTTTCTGGTTCACTTTTGTTCTTCCTGCTGCCCATTTTCTTCTGCTCTACTCGCGAATATTTTTCTGAAACGCTGGAATGACAGTTCTAGGGCACATGCACTAGAATGACGGTTCTTGCGCCGAAACAAAACATGTCAAATCAACTTATTGATTCATTTTTTTTTAAAACCGACGGAATATGCTGAAAACGAGGAAAAATTAGTTCCAATGCAAATTACACGATCACGATTTGCTGAGTTGGCATCAATTAATTTGTTGTGAATTTTTCAATGTTCTTTGATGCGTGTGCCATGATTACACGAATCGCAAAATCATGATATCTAAATATCCATGGATTTCAGAAATCACGTGTTCCATAATCACTTGCCACATGTTCATGCCTGAATTTTTTTAAGAAACGTCAACATATTCCGAAGCCCTGATATTCCGAAGCAAATGTCGTTATTTATTCGTTTCGGAGCATATCTGTCAATACTCATTCCGGAGCACAACTGTCATTACCCATTTCGGAGCACAACTGTCATTACCCATTCCGGAGCACAACTGTTACGGAGCTTTTGATGTTCCGGAGCAGTGGTTATTCGAAAGCAAATTTTATTCCGAAGCATATGTCATTCCAGAGCATATGTCATTCCCCCTTTCGTTGACTAATTTAGACATCCCCAATTTTAACCTTATGAATGCTTTAAATGCTAATCAAGTGAATCTATACACTACATACCTTAACTATTTACAATATTTAAAATGTAAAGAAACACATACCTGTATTGACTACCTTTCTATATTTTGTACAATTGATTAGTTTTGCTGATCTTTTTCTTCTGACAAGTGCAGTACTGTAATTCTGAAAAACACAAACAATGTGGGTGATGGTAATGACAATGGTGGTGAATGACAATGGCGAAAAAATGATAATGCTAAGGAATGGATGGTGATGAAATGAATGGCGATGGAATGGTGTAGACACCAAAACAGCACCATTTCGATTAAGTGATTACAAACATTGATCACATTGATATCACAGCTTTTAGGGCAGCCCTTAGAGGTCAAATAGTGGTCTTAACCACTCACACAACAGTTCGGAAGATCAAAAAATGAGCAGAGCAAAGTCGGTCGTTCTAGAGCCTTTAACAAACTTCAAAGCCTTTATCCGCGCCAAGCCTTTTGTCAAAAACCAAGCGGGCCCAAAGCGTCGCGATATCGCGACACTTTGGGCCCCGACCCAAAGCCGGCCCAAAGCGTCGCGATATCGCGACACTTTGGGCCCCGACCCAAAGCCGGCCCAAAGCGTCGCGATATCGCGACACTTTGGGCCTCAAGCCGACACGTCACCAAAGTCAAAACCATGCATTCAACCATCCAAGGAACGACCGCCACGTGGCACCTCTACGTGTCCCTTCTCGAAGAGACCCCATGGCTCTGTAAAACGGCGGATTAAACGACGAACATTAATGAGACAAGCGGTTTTAAAAAATATCCGATCCGAGGCCACGCCTCATAACTGCGATCTGTCAGTGCGAGCCATGTCCCATAATGGCCCGATAAGGATCAAATTTGAGCGGCGCTCACGGACTTAGGGTTTTGGCATTAATGTTCCCAGAGGCCGAACCCTCTATAAAAAGCCGGCTCGATACGTAATAAAAGGACTGCGAAGCATTTTTTTAAGACAACGAAGTGCTGCTCATTTGGATATCCGACTGTATCAATCTAAGTTCACCTTCTTTACATCTGGAATCTCTCACAAATAGAGGTTGTTGGGTGATTCTTAGAAGAGTGAACCGGACTTTCACACCCGACAGTGGATCATTGCATTCCACTAATTCGACGACAACACACAGCCTTAGATCTCGAGCCCATTCCTAGTGGATTGGCGTCGAGACTAAGTGTAAACCAGGGGTGGCCCGCTTGGGCAGCCCATGAACGTTTCTAATTAATGCAATATATGTTGTTCTCTTTTGAAATATATTGCGAAAACTAACAGTATATCGAAATAGATTATTCTTTACGTGTTCCAAAACGATACGTTTTTAGAATATATCGTGTCATACGTTATATGCTCGAATGCGTCTTGCAATACGTTTTATCGAATATTGTCATGCAACACAATGAAGTGCTAACTTGCGGGCAACAACATTAGAATCGGTTGATTATTTTAATGACTCGTCCATGTCTCATGTATTGTGTTGTCTTCAAGTAGAATAAAAATAACAGTTTACGTTTTACATCCTCGGATATATGCCATTTCGAATGTATACTCGTTCTCTCGTTCTCGGCAAAAGTTGCGGTTTCACGAAGAGTTGTTTTATTCATGCATCTGATCAATCCTCATATGTATGCTAAAGTCAAAGGTTCTGCCCTCTTGTTACAGGTGCTACTAACGTTCTTCTCGTGTTTTTGAATGCAGGGTAAGCGGCTGAACGCAAGATAAGCAACGGCTAACAAGACTCATTAAACATCAAGCGGCGGCAACACTACAGCCCGCCCATTTTACATGTGGGCATGCGGAAAGAAATTACTGTTCATTTGTTGTAATAAAAAAATCAGACTATTGTAACCGAGTTGGAATTAATATAAAAAGGCGGTGCTCTTACCTTTTGATATGATTACATCCGTGTTATTACATGCATTAAACTAGTTCTGTTTTTATTGCATCTCGGTGTTTTATTTCCGAAATCTCATGCTTTCAGTGGCGATCACGGTGGGACCGGTTCCCATATTTTTAAAAATCACAGAAGTTAATTAAACTTGTTGTGTCTTGTGCTTAACAGGTACTTCTTTTTAGCCGGAGGTCAGAAACAGCAATTTCGGGCAGAAAGGAGGTAACGATTCTAGCCGTCCATATCATTTTCTGTTGCGAAGTTTCGGGTTATTTCATTTACTGACATTTTAATTTCTTTTAATTATTACAGTAAGGTAGAAAAGTTTTTCTTAAAAATTTTTCTTGCTTTATTTAATTATGTAGTTATTCATCTAATAATTAAAAAAAAAAAAAAAAATTTTTTTAAAGAAAGGTAGAAAATTTCTTTGCAATTTTTACTTGCTGTTTTCAGTTAGTATTATCTGTCTGGCATAGGGAAAGATTTCTTTTTCGGTTGCTTGTTTCAAATTTGCAAAGTAAAATGAATCCCACACACCACGTGGTACTTTAAACCAAGGCGTTGGTCGTAAAACCCCAACCCTTGAGCAAGACCAAAGGTGGATTCCATTATCACTTTGGCTTGAGATATTGCATCCATTACCTCGATCGCGATCGTTGCTAGACGTAAATCCCGACGAAAGCCGACCGAGTGTTGTCGGGGTGATTCCCATGCACGCGAGGATAAGTCTTCTATGGTAGGTGTCATAAACAGAGCGATTCCCCTTCCGTACCGCCTATGTTCCACGTACCATCTCGCTCTCACGTACCTATAGTCTCCCTCACGTAAGGGCGGGTATATAGAGAGGTTGGTATATCGGTCCGACAATGGTATATTGAAGGGGCGACCATTTATGGGAGTCATATGAGCCAACATTATGCATTTAAACGTTCTTCCAAAATTGCAAACACAAAACGAAACATCAAAATGCACTAAACCAGTTTAGGACACACTATCAATCCTTAAAAGAGATAATCACGGTTTTGCGTATGTGTGTGTTCATTTCGGCTTAGTGTGCACAAAAAGACAAATCATCATAAACGAGATAAAATCTGCTTAGATAGTAGAGAAGCAACACAATGGTGTACACCCGTAGCCAAGCCCAATCAAGGGCGGACGCTGTAGAAGGTGCACAGAGGGAGGGCGCCAGTCGCCTTCGCTTTAACCCCAAGGATTTGGTCATACCACCTTGGCGGCCTGACACACAAGGCGGTCCCCTCCACACCTTAACAGATAAGGACTATGGGGGTACCCCTTCTAGGAGCACTCCTGTTCAGCATAGCACTCAACACACATCCTCCCATGAGGGGTACATCCATAGGAGAGCTACCTTAGATGCTCGTTATGAGCGGTCACCGCGCGATGAAGCGCTGAGTCAACCTAGGGTTCGACGAGAGGAACCACATGGTTACACTATCCCTCTTTCAACCCCTCCAGTTGTCAGGACTACAAGGACAAATTCAGAGCACAAGGCTCCTCAAGCAGGCCAAGCCAACTCCGTCCGCCAAATCGTGCTCACTTATGAAAGAGAGCATGAGGAAGATTCCTACCTTCCTCAAAAACAATACACATCGCGGGAGCAATACGCCTTCGCACCTGCTAGATATCATGGTCACACTCGAGGCCGGCGCCTCGGATAAATGCCGCTACCCCCATCGGAGAGAGATGGCCTCTAGAGATCTTGGATCACTACGACCAAGATAGATATGTCGGAGAGGCATCTAGGCCTTCTACACATGAGGCGACAAGACCAACTATCTTAGAGCCTCGTCAAGCATTTCGCACGTCGGGTGCAACTCACGCAACGTGAGCGAGACCGACTATCGTTAGCGAAACCGTACCATATTAACGAAGAGCGCCTTCAGCTGCGGAAGGATGAGTTGTTCCAACACACTATGCGAGAAAGGACTCCAACCCCTCACACACATAAGACAAAACATTATGAGAGGCACAAATCCGAACCTCTTGAGCAAAATAGGGTAGACCACATCGACCCGACAGCCGCTAAAAAGTCATCCGCCAAGCTCAAATAACGCAGGTTGAACAAGGTCGCCAGGAGTTAGAAAACTTATACATGCAGCGCAAAGTGGATAAGTTGCGCTATAAACTACCTGAGAAGGCACCAACCCCTTGCATCCAAAGAGCACAACCCCCAGGTGCGAGATGAGTCTCTGCGACCTTATCAAGCATCACCCCCAATGCCTCCTAGACATGAGCAGGAGGCTACTCCTATAAACAATGACGAGTGCCTTCCTCAAGAACCCACTCAGGTTTATGGGCCACCCTTAGAAAGTCACCAAGAAGCCTCTGAGGAATCGGAGCAAAGAGAAGAGCCGGATGAACTGCCCTACCAAGACATGGGGGTGCTATTCAACTACCCCTCCATAGGTCCCCGTTTCTCAACACGAACCAATCAAAGCGGAGGAGCTCAAATCTCCCGATCTATGCAAAGAGCTAGAGCACTTAGAGTTGGTGGAGACCAAGATTTTGGAGCTCCCAAGGCCCAACTTACATGAGGCTCTTTTCGAAGAGGATCAACCTCTAACCGTACTCACCGATGATGCAGTCCTCCATATCTCGGAATCTCCGGATCCCGATGAGCTATACACATTGTTCGAAGCTTCGAGGAATCGGAACAAGGAGAAGAGCGGGATGAACAGCCCCACCAAGACATGGGGGTGCTATTCAGCTACCCCTCCATGAACCCCAAGTTCCTCAACAAGAACAAACCAAAGAGGAGGAGCTCAAATCCCCTGATACATGCAAAACATTGGAGCACTTAGAGTCGCTAGAGACCAAGATTTTGGAGCTCCCAATGCCCAACTTACATGAGGCTCTTTTCGAAGAGGATCAACCCTTGGTTGTAGGGCTACCTGATGATGCAGTCCTCCATATCTCAGAATCTCCAGATTCTGATGAGCTATACACATTGTCCGAAGGTGAGGATGAAACAGAGATAGCCCACAACAATCACATACGACAACATCGACACCCCATAAATATCGATGAAGCATGTCAAATGATAAACATAATACTAGGGCATGAGTGGCGCATAGACCCAGCCCACCAGCATCACATGTCGATCCCACTCCTTGGGGAAGGTCGCGAGCAACTTCCACCCGGAGATATCATAGCACCATCGGTGTCGAAGGCGGACCCTATCCTCCTATTCGTGCATAAGGCCGATCCATTCGTGCCAATTCCTACAGAGCCAGATCCGGTGCACAAAGATTGTCAAGCTGGGGGTACCTCTATTCCCTGAAGAGCAAGTGGATTACACCAAATGCTCCAAAGGTGTTCATAAACCCTTTGGTCAAGCCCAAAAGCTCCAAGGATTATCGTAATCTCTTGGTCACCCCAAAAGCTCCAAGGATTATCGCAATCTCTTGGTCACCCCAAAAGCTCCAAGGATTATCGCAATCTCTTGGTCACCCCAAAAGCTCCAAGGATTATCGCAATCGCTTGGTCACCCCAAAAGCTCCAAGGATTATCACCTGGTCAAACTCAAGGCCCAAAAGCTCCAAGGATTATCGCAATCGCTTGGTCACCCCAAAAGCTCCAAGGATTATCACAATCGCTTGGTCACCCCAAAAGCTCCAAGGATTATCGCAATCGCTTGGTCAATCCCAAAGGCTCCAAGGATTCTAACAATCGCTTGGTCAATCCCAAAGGCTCCAAGGATTATCACAATCGCTTGGTCAATCCCAAAGGCTCCAAGGATTCTTGCAATCGCTTGGTCAATCCCCAAAATGCTCCAAGGATTATCACAATCGCTTGGTCACCCCAAAAGCTCCAAGGATTCTTGCAATCGCTTGGTCAAACCAAAATGCTCCAAGGATTATCGCAATCGCTTGGTCAATCCCAAAACGCTCCAAGGATTTCCACAATCACTTGGTCAAAAATCATGAAAATTCAAAAACAACAAAAATCACCAAAAACAACAAAAATTTGCATCTCATTTCTAGGCATATTCAAATTCATCAAATAGAGAGTTCTTCTCGCAATTCATCTTCATATTCACCACAATCAATCCATCAAAAATACAAAAATACATAGCTGCATCCAAGCATTGCATCCATACATTGCATATTCATGGTCGTATGAGTCAACGGCACCATAGGCTATCATGGTTCTACTAGTCCATCTTGTTCCACACTGTTCCATTTTTACAAAAACAAGCAAAAACACCATGCACTTTACCACACTAGAGTCGGTGGTCTCTTAATGTATCAAGAGTTTTTCGTGATCCAGTCATCATTTTGCTCTTTAGCAATGAAATGTATCAAGTCAAACAGATTTTACGAAGGTAGAGTTACACTTGCAATACACCTTGTTACGTAACATCCCAACACAAATTAAAACACATAAAAATTCCCGAGTTGTGTGAACGAAGGATGAAACCCGCACAAGTAATCCAGGTTACCATAAGCGAAACGGTTATCTTGCTCATCCCCCGTGCGAATGACCCCAAGAATGCCGAGAGTTGGCAAAAGGACAAGCATCCTCCCTACCCAATTCCCTAAGAATCCCAAAGTTGCAAAACGTCAAAAATTTGCAAAATGTCAAAACTTCAAAATTTAACACCCTACAGTGCACATCTCAAAAAGCACAAAGAATAGTGATTATCGTCACTCCATATCCCTTGCTCAAGAGAAAAGAAAAACAAATCAAAATAAACAATGATTATTATCACTATAACGAGCAAGTATCCCAATACAATTGAAAAAAAGAAGGGAGTTGACCTTGAATCCCTGGAACTCTCAGCATTCTGACAGGTCATGAGGCAAGCCTCAGTATCGGTTTGGTTGATAGCCTATCGGTCACTGGCGGTAAACTTCTCGCATGACGATATATCTATCACATTAACTTGTGTATAGATCAATGTTTGCATGTGGATGAGCTAGCTTATGGTATCCTGGAGAACACCGCAGATTAATCTAACTACATACAACAAAGGAGTTAGTGGAGCTAATTAGGTGATCCTCAGTACAGGTTCGGTTGAAAGCCCATCTGGCACTGGCGGTATCCTGACAAATACCACATAAATGAACTCAATTGCACACACAGGGATGTGAAATAGCTTGGTCAAAAACAAGTCCGATTCATACCTTGTTCAAAAGTCTTGTAAGATAAAGTACAGTCATGGCTAGTGAGTTAAAACTGTCTGAGTCTCAGAAAACCTTAGCTACATTTCTAAACCAACTGCGCTACTTTTCATCCTTGCAATACCATCAAAAAATACAAAAAGAAGAAACACCACATTTGTACATAGCAAAATAATGGAGATCTAAAACAGTCTATGGTGCCATAACCAACTCTCACCAAGTCCATACATCCATTTCATTTCTGCATATCACATGCATTTGCATTCATCATGCATCCATCAAACTAAATCAACATACAACATTGGTAATTATCATACCATATGCATCCATCCATATCAAGTAGCATGCACCCATCAACATCAATCATTGTGCATAAAATCATGACATATACGCAAAGAAAGAAAATCAAAACAACAAAAACATCACAAAAATGCAACACAAAAAGAAGCAATAAGCATTGCCGGACACGAGTGCTCTTGCACTCAACCTCTTGGCATAGAAAATCGATGTCGGGGCTCAAATTCTCATTCTCCTACTTCCCTAAGAAGGCTATCATAGCTGGACCGCTCCACGGGAAGACGGGTTTTTGATGATTTCACCCCATTATGGCATCACCAAAAGGGTTAACACCCACCAAAAATAGGTCCAAATGTCGGGAAATTGCACGTGCTCAAATGGAAAAACATCTAAAGCCACCCTAACCTAAGTCATCTTGGGTCAAGCGACTCGTCGCTTTTCTCACGAAGGTCATTCCCTCATCGATTCGTCGCTTGAGGGGGTAGTCACACTTAGTCACCAATCAACAAGCACACACCCAATCAAGGCAATGACATGCATTCAAAGAATCATTGACAAAGACAATCACGCTCCCGCTTGGGGCAGCAAACAAGCAATTATCACAATCTGATCAAATACTTGGCATTCCCGAAGCATGAACACAAGGTTCCCCTGTGGATAAAAGGTTACGCCCTTTGCCTAATCATGACTGATCAATGTCCAAGCTCAAGTCACACCTCACCAAAACAGGTTAACACTTGAAATCAAATTCCTTAGCTCGTCAGAAGCAAGGATTCAAGAATGCATGCCCTTTCCATACTTGGGGCATTAAAAGTTGGTTAGGTTACCAAGAAACCCTAATCATTAGTGCTTTGGTCGTATATTTTTGCTCAGCATTGCGTCACCCGCAGTGCTTCCCAAAAAGGGGCATCTGTAGACACCAAAATAGCACCATTTCGATTAAGTGATTACAAACATTGATCACATTGATATCACAGCTTTTAGGGCAGCCCTTAGAGGTCAAATAGTGGTCTTAACCACTCACACAGCAGTTCGGAAGATCGGAAAATGAGCAGAGCAAAGTCGGTCGTTCTAGAGCCTTTAACAAACTTCAAAGCCTTTATCCGCGCCAAGCCTTTTGTCAAAAACCAAGCCGGCCCAAAGCGTCGCGATATCGCGACACTTTGGGCCCCGACCCAAAGCGGGCCCAAAGCGTCGCGATATCGCGACACTTTGGGCCCCCGACCCAAAGCCGGCCCAAAGCGTCGCGATATCGCGACACTTTGGGCCCCAAGCCGACACGTCACCAAAGTCAAAACCATGCATTCAACCATCCAAGGAACGACCGCCACGTGGCACCTCTACGTGTCCCTTCTCGAAGAGACCCCATGGCTCTGTAAAACGGTGGATTAAACGGCGAACATTAATGAGACAAGCGGTTTTAAAAAATATCCGATCCGAGGCCACGCCTCATAACTGCGATCTGTCAGTGCGAGCCATGTCCCATAATGGCCCGATAAGGATCAAATTTGAGCGGCGCCTGCGGACTTAGGGTTTTGGCATTAATGTTCCCAGAGGCCGAACCCTCTATAAAAATCCGGCTCGATACGTAATAAAAGGACTGCGAAGCATTTTGTTAAGACAACGAAGTGCTGCTCATTTGGATATCCGACTGTATCAATCTAAGTTCACCTTCTTTACATCTGGAATCTCTCACAAATAGAGGTTGTTGGGTGATTCTTAGAAGAGTGAACCGGACTTTCACACCCGAAAGTGGATCATTACATTCCACTAATTCGACGACAACACACAACCTTAGATCTCGAGCCCATTCCTAGTGGATTGGCGTCGAGACTAAGTGTAAACCAGGGGTGGCCCGCTTGGGCAGCCCATGAACGTTTCTAATTAATGCAATATATGCTGTTCTCTTTTGAAATATATTGCAAAAACTAACAGTATCGAAATAGATTATTCTTTACGCTGTTCAAGTAAACTTTACGTTAGAATATATCGTGTCATACGTTATATGCTCGAATGCGTCTTGCAATACGTTTTATCGAATATTGTCATGCAACACAATGAAGTGCTAACTTGCAGGCAACAACATTAGAATCGGTTGATTATTTTAATGACTGTCCATGTCTCATGTATTGTGCTGTCTTCAAGTAGAATAAAAATAACAGTTTTACGTTTTACATCCTCGGATATATGCCATTTCGAATGTATACTCGTTCTCTCGTTCTCGGCAAAAGTTGCGTTTCACGAAGAGTTGTTTTATTCATGCATCTGATTTATCTTCATATGTATGCCAAAGTCAGAAGGTTCTGCCCTCTTGTTACAGGTGCTACTAACGTTCTTCTCGTGTTTTTGAATGCAGGGTAAGCGGCTGAACGCAAGATAAGCAACGGCTAACAAGACTCATTAAACATCAAGCGGCGGCAACACTACAGACCCGCCCATTTTACATGTGGGCATGCGGAAAGAAATTACTGTTCATCTGTTGTAATAAAAAAATCAGACTATTGTAACCGAGTTGGAATTAATATAAAAAGGCGGTGCTCTTACCTTTTGATATGATTACATCCGTGTTATTACATGCATTAAACTAGTTCTGTTTTTATTGCATCTCGGTGTTTTATTTCCGGAATCTCATGCTTTCAAATGGATGGTGATGGAATGAGTGTTGATGGAATGGAACTCAGTAAACATGCCAGATAACTGGTTTTCATGTAAGCCAATTTTTTTTTTTTTTTTTGATAAAGACTATACTGCTGCTGCTTCAGTGGAAGAAGAGAATTCTTCCATTATGTGCACATCCAAGTGCTCTATTTGTTTTAAAAATTCATTTTTAGTTAGTGGCTTATGGTAAATCCGGATACGATGTCCATTAACCACTAACTTCCTTTGCGAATCATCAATTGGTGAGAGACGAACTGCTCCATTTGAGAAAACCTCTTCAATCTGATATGGTCCAAGCCATCTTGTCTGCAACTTCCCAGGAAAATCTTCATAGCGGGAGTCAAACAGTAATGCCCAATCCCCTTGCTGGAATTTCCATTCTTGGATATGGCTATCATGCCAGACTTTACGTTGTGCTTGGATCATCTCATTCTGATGCAAAGCGTCTCTCCGTATTTCATCCAGTGCATTGAGTTGCAGGATCCGGTCCGTTTGTGCTTGTGACAAATCAATACCAACTTCCAAAGCAGTTCGAAGAGTTAGTAATTCAATTTCAATGGGTAAAAGGGGTTTTTTTACCATAAACCAATTCAAAAGGGGTAAATCCCGTAGTGGATTTCCAAGTAGTGTTATAAGTCCAAATTGCTTCAGGTAACTTTTCTACCCAATTCCTTCTATGATCTGCTACAGTTTTGGTTAATATTTTCTTTAATTCCCTATTTGTCACTTCAACTTGACCATTGGCCTGTGGATGATAAGGAGAGGACTTCCTGTGCTTGATTTCATATAATTTTACAAAGGCTTCAACAACCTTTGAAATAAACTAAGGTCCTTGATCAGAAGTAATAGACTGTGGGGCTCCAAATCGCAGAAAAATATGTGAATATAGAAAATCAACAACTTTGTCTTCTCGAGAATTCTTGAAGGCACGGGCTTCTGCCCATTTGGTTACATAGTCAACACATACCAGGATGTGCACCTTCCCTTGGGAGGGTGGATCAATAGGTCCTACAAAATCTAACCCCCACCTCTCAAATGGTTCTACACCTAATTGAGGTTGTAAAGGCATTTCATTTATGAAAGTAGGCTTACCCATTCTTTGACATGCATCACAATTTCTGATATACCTTTTTACATCTTTATGCAATGATGGCCAGTAGTAACCAAAGACCCAAAATCTTTCGAATGGTAGGTTTTACTCGAATAATGCCCTCTCGAAGGTTCACCATGACAGAGCTCTCAAGATGTCATATATCTCATCCTTATGAACACACCTGCGTAAAACATGATCAGGACTGCATTTAAACAATATTCCTTTTATCCATTCAAAAGAAGAACTTTGCTTGATTAACTGTTTTTTTCTGTTTTGAGGTAAAATGAAGAGGAATCTTCCCTGTAGCTAAATAATTAGCTATATATGCAAACCATGGAGTTTGAACAGAGACAACAAACAGTTTTTCATCAGGGAATGCGTCTTCAACTAGTTCTTCGCTTCTGCATTTGGCAATCTTGACAAAAAATCTGCCACTACATTAGCCTTTCCTCGTCTATTTACTATAGTAATATCAAATTCCCCGTAGTAAAATCAACCAACGAATAATTCGTGCACTAACCAAAGGCTTATTCATCAAATATTTGATAGCAAAGATGATCTCGTATGGATGAATACAGGATAACCCGTGATATAGTGTCGAAACTTGTTAATGGCATATACTATAGCTAAGAATTCCTTCTCGGTTGTAGTGTAATTCTTTTCAGCTCCTGTCAAGTTTTTGCTAATATAATAAATGGCATAGTGTTGTCCATTTTCAATCTACCCTAGTGCGGCTCCAATAGCAGTATTGGAGGCATCAGTCTGAATATGAAAGGGCAGCTCCCAGTTAGGGCCTCTCAGTACTGGCAGACTGGTTAGCTTTTCTTTCAAAGCTTCGAAGGACTTGTGGCAATCATCAGACCATACAAATTCAGAATCTTTCATTAACAATGCAAACATTGGATTAGCAATGGTACTGAAATCAGTAATAAATCTGCGATAAAAGCCAATATGTCCTAAGAAACTACGGACATCAGTTTGAGATTTCGGAGGAGGAAGACTCTTGATGACCTCTACTTTCTTAGGATCAACCTTAATACCTTGAGCAGAGATATGATGTCCTAAAACAATTCCTTCCTCCATCATCAAGAAAATTTTTTCAAGATTAAGAGATAAATGATATGCTTCACAGTGTATTAGAACCTTTTCAAGTTGCTCTAATGTATATTCAAATGTGTCACCAAACACTGTGAAATCATCCATGTAAATCTCTACACTCTCGTTGGTTAAATAAAAAAAAATGGCCAAGACAGCTCTTTGAAATGTTGCTGGTGCATTACATAATCCAAAGGGTAATACTCTATAAGCAAATGTCCCCCAAGGACATGTGAAGGTTGTTTTTTCCTGGTCTTCTGGTGCCACTTGGATCTCGGTTATACCCACTAAAACCATCCGGAAAACAGAAAAATTTCTTACCAAAGAAGAGTGTCCAAAGACTTGGTCTATAAATGGTAATGGAAAGTGGTCCTTGTGTGTGACTTTGTTTAATTCCCTATAATCCACACACACTCTCATATTTCCATTATTCTTAGGCACAATAACTAATGGGGAAACCCATTGACTGTCTGAAATCGGATAAATGAATCCTACTTCCAACAATTTTTCAATTTCTTCTTTAACAATGTCTTTCAAAGCAGGATTCAGACGTCTCTGCGGTTGTCTAACTGGTTTGACATCCTCAGTGTATATCCTATGTGTGCATACATCAGGGTGGATTCCAACCATATCCGTATAATTCCAAGCAAAAGCTTGAACATGTTTTTGCAAAACAACAAATAGTTTGGCTTCTTGATCGTCAGTCAACCAACTGTTAATATTTACAGGTTTTCCTGGCTGAATTTCAATTTGCTTGACTCCAGGATAAATAGAGTCAACATGTTCATATTTGTTGATCAAAGCATTTAAAGGACAATGATGTGGTTGCAGATTATGAAATACTCTTGATTCTGTATTAAATGCAATACCTGATGGAAGCATTGGCATAGGACAAGTGAAAGAAGTCAAAATATGATGATGCCATCCATGTGGCAATGTAAAGGAACTTTCTTGAAGTGGAATAGATGGTAAATGTTCAACAATTTGTTCATCATCTTTCCATAATAGGTGATTGACCAGAACTTGATCATCCCTGAGGCCTTCTTCATGCGATGTATTCACCAAGACTGTTTCATGTTCAAAAATTTCTTTTTCTGGTGAATTCAGTTCTTCAATGTGTTCCTGTACTACAATGGTGGCAAGGGTAACAAGAGGCTCCCTGTTCTTCATCAGACTCAGGATACCATAACTGTCCAGAAAATTTAGATGATGGTTGAGCAGGTGGATACAAAGAAATTTTCTTAAGATCTACTCCATTTGAAATAGTCATTTCCCTTGATCTACAGTCTATGAAAGCAACTGCAGTGGCAAGCCATGGTCGTCCTAGGATGATAGGATAGCCATTAGCTGTACTCCTAGGTTGCAACACTAGGAAATCTACAGGGTATTCCCAAGAAGATACTTTAATGGGAACATCCTCCAAAAGTCCTTCCGGTTTGGCAACTGACCTATCCGCCATTTCCAAAACTGTAGTCGTAGGACTCAAATCGATGAGCTGCAATTTCTGCATAATATCTTTGGTCATGACACTAATTGCAGCTCCTAAATCAATAAGCACATTTGGAATTTGAACCAATCCTACAGTAATGGTGATTACTGGACTTCCTGGATCACCATATTTGGGAGGTACTAATTTCCTAGAGAGAATATCAGCCAACTTTCCATCTACTTGTACAGTTTGTGGAAAGGCTTTCTTCTTCCCCGCCAGTGTTTCCTTATGCATAAATCCTGAATGGTTTTCTTAATCAATGGTACATCCTTGATTGCCTGCAATAGAGGAAGTGAAATTGACATTTTCTTCAATTCTGTGATTAACTCTGATTCAGGGGTAGTGATGGTGTGATCAAACCTTTCAGGAAATGGTAAATCTAATGTGACACGTTCAGATTTTCTTTGTAAGTTTTTTGCGTTTTCTTCCTTTTGCTCTGATTGTATTTTTTTTGGACTTGAAATTTCTAGAATTTCTTCAATTGTAGGTGGAGCAGGGTCAGGTAAGACCTTCCCTGAGCGTAATTGGATGTTACCACAGTCAAGTACATGAACTGCAGTAGTATCTTCAGACTCAGCCTCATAAATAGGGGCTATTTGTCTGACATTATTGGGGTTAGTCATAGGCTGAGCTGGGAGTGGAGGTTGTTTTACTGGTTGTGCTTGTTGATGTTGTATTCTTCCCTAAAAATTTGAATTAGGGGCAGGCAACAAGTTTTGAGCTTGCCCCTGATACCTTTGTTGTCCTTGATATGATGGATATTGCTGTGGTGGAAATGGCTATCCCTGATATTGCTGTCCCCATATTTGTCCTTGTTGTGTCCATTGTGGAGGCATGGTATGCCAAGGTGGGTTCATCCATCCATATTGTGACCAATCTGGAGGAGCTATCCAAGGTTGATTCCAAGGTTGTGCAAACTTCTGCCCGTCCCCATGGCATATTCATATTCCAAGGAGATTGTCCCCAATTTGGAAATCTAGGAGCATTAGGATATTGTGCATAACCACCACTAGATCTCTGCCCAATAGCATTGAGTTCTTCTGTTTGGGTGCCCAAAACAGATTTTAGATGAGGCAACAAAGGGCATTTATCTCGTTGAATGTTCCTTGGAACAAATTCCACAAATAGAAGTTTTGTTTAGGGGGCAGTCTTGCAAGGCATGCTTACTCCTACACCTTGGGCAATAAATTGCTAAAGGTGGTGTAGAATTAGATCTTGTGTTTTTCTCACCTAATGCAGTATTAAGTTGAACAAGGATATCGATTTTTAAATTGGCCATTTCCTCCATCAACTCTTTTATACCATTATTGCCAGAATTCCTTTTCTTTCTTCGGTGGTGAGTGCGGGAATAGTTTTTACATAACTCCACAATATCTTCAAGGTCAAGTTGATCTATGTCTCCTTTTCCCATTAAATCTAACACTTCCCTAGATTCATCCTGTAATCCTCTTAAGAAGATAGGCTTTAAGAAATCGGGTTCTACAGCACCACACCTCTTTTGGACAAAGGCAAAGCGATCAAGATAATCTTCTAGACTCTCATCTTCCTCTTTCTTTATCCTAAATAACTCATCTTTCCTGTTTCTTACTCTATAATAATCTTGATATTTATTTAAGAATGCAGTCTCCATTTCATCCTGTGTATCGATTGAGTTAGGTTCAAGATTGCTCATGAACCATCGGAGAGCAAAGCGTCCTTAAGTGTGGAAGGAAACAATTTCAATTTCTGATTATCATTTATGTAGTCATAAGTCTGACATAACACTTTGAATTCAAACAGAAATTGATCAGGATCTTCTGAAACAGTTCCCCTAAAAATTGGCAATATGGATGGGGAGATTGTTTTCATGGGGGCATCTAGAAGTGGATCCAACCAAATGGGATATTCAAAAGTTTTAGGAGGATCATCAAGATTATCATATCCACCTGGAGGTGCTGCTACTGTAGCCATAGTTGTTTTCCTTCTAAAGGATGATGGGAATAGTCTAGTCAGAGGGGAGTGTTTAGCAGCTAGTGCTTCAAAAAGCTCTTTTTCTAATTTTTCCAAAAATGCATCTGATGAAGAAGGTATGTCTGGCTTATCTTCCCCAAGGATTTCAAATTCTTCATCTGACCGAGAAGGTCACTTTGGTGGTTCAAAACCACTTTGGATAAACCTCCCTCTTTCGTCTCTCAGCCTATGCATTCATGCACATTTACTAAACAGACTGTAAAATTTGCAAGAACTATTTTCTGTATCCAGCCTACAGTTCTTGACCTACTTAAATTTGACTAACAACACCATTGTTCCTCGACAACGGTGCAAAAAATGATGAGTGTCGTTTAGTTCATCATTTAATCATTATTTATCAATCCGGGCAGGTGTCCTAAGGCTGTTTACGATAGTCAATTCAAGCAGATGTAAGACATTCTATTCAGAAAATGGCTTTATTGGCAGTAACAGCTTAGTGTTTTTTGGGGGTTCTTCTGTCACTCTAAACCCTATGAACTGAAAGGAAACTAGATTACGCTTGCTGAAATAAAATTGCAAAAATAAAATAACTGTCAAAGAAACCTATTTACTTTTGCTAAATCTGAAAATGCATTCAAAAACTGAATTAAACTTGCTGAAATGAAAGTTGCAGGAAATTCAGAATTGCAGAAAGTAAACTAACTAACTTTGCAAAATAAAAGAACAGAACTAAAAATAAACTTAGAAATGATAACTCAAAAATAATAATGAAACTACAAACTCTGAAACTGGAAATGATTTCAGCAAAATAAAGAAATGCAGGAAAAATGACAGGTTTCCTATTTATTCTCTCGTAGCATGATTTAAACAAGAAAACCTCGTGAAAAACCTTCTTCTGCTCCTGGAAGTGGCCCTTGCTCCCTGGTTCAAAAGAAGGTGAAGAAGTAGCTCTGGTTTACTACTTAATCACTCCTTCAATCATAAAGCAAAACTGATAAAAACTGCACTTTTTATTGAATCAAAAACATGCAGAAAAATTTTGCATGTTACTGCTACAAAAATCTGATTTCTCACAATATTCAAAATTATCCTAATTGCAATCCTAATTCTCCTTAGCTCAACCCAGATGGGAGCTGGTTATTTATATTAAAAACATGCTAAATCAGGTGTGGAATGATTCTAATTTTAGGCATTTTAGGAATGTTGTTGAAACTGCATTCCTAAAATGCAGAATATGGTTACATGAATGAAATCTGTTTGTTGCACATTTGCTGGAGGTCTTTTGCGTTGAAAAAGGTGCACAAAAGATTCACATAACTGTCCTTAACACTCTCCTACAATTTTGCCGCCTTTCCTGAGCTGTTCTGGTCAAAACTGTGCTTTTTCGATTATTCCGGAGCAGTCCTGTTATTCCGGAGCAGTATCTCTGTTGTTCCGGAGCAGCGCCAGAATACCTGTTTTCAACATAGTTTGTGGTTCTTTTGTCGAGAATTTGGTGGATCAGACTTGGAAGTCTTTCAACAACCTATTCACACGCTCTTTTAAGTTGAATTTGACCAAATTCCAAGCCATGCACATCTGGCTAGAATTTGTCCAAGTTAAAATAGTCAAAATACAGTTTTGCACAGCTTGCAGTTTTGTCCTGTTTTTAGTGCTATTTTTTGCATTTGACAACTTCAGAGAGCATGATATGAATGTTATATGTCCCACACGTGATTGCACTAACACATTTCACAATAAATCATTATTTATCAACAAAACTTATGCAAAAAATACAGAAAATTAGTAAAAACATAATATTATGCTTCTAAACAGTCAAACATGTAAATAGTAGTAAATATTGTATTTCATCAGCAGAATTAACATCAAAACATGTCAAAAAGGTCTATTAAGGATGTCTAAAATAATCAATAATGAGGCAATTTTTGGCCTCATCACATGGCTTGCTCTTCAGGGGATAAGCCTTCCCCTAGCTTGATAAACTATGGATTATTTGGATCTGAGCCTATGTCTCGATCAATCGTTGGCTCGACTGACATATGTGATCCGTCCTCCAACTGATGTGGAGTAGGGATCAGGTGGATGTCGTCTACTGAATTAAGATCATCGATGGGAACGTCAGGTTCCTCTTCAGCATGAAAGACATCCTAAGTAGGTTTTGGGGTGAAATGAAACATCTCACCACATGGCCAATACTCAGAAGGTGATGGGGTGAATCAGCGCGATCCCAGTCGATAGCATCTAGATCAAGATGCAATGACTTGGAAGGATCGACTGGATTGTGGAGCGGTGTGGTCAAATCAATGGAGATCATGTTGATGGAATGAATTTGCTCTCTAGGACCACGGGTGAAGGACTCATTATCAGTATCACTTCCTACCCCCAAGTGTGGCGGTGGGGGAATAGGGATCACCGGATCCTATCTATGAATAGACTGTAGGATGGGATCATTGGGCTCGAGGAGCTCCATGTATGTCGATGGGTCTGGAAAGACCTCATGATAGATTCGATCCAGATTGATTGGTCTTGCCCTTAAGCATGGGCCAACGTGCAGCTGACGATACACCTCATCTATGTCGATGGGCTCGTGATGATGATGCAAATAATGAGGACCAAGATAGGCCCTCTCCATCTCATCTTCATCATCACTATCGTATATTAGTCCCTCACCTCTACCCATAGGAATTGGGTGATCCGGCTGATGAGGTCCCATATATGCTCGCTCCTCATAATCATCATCATGGATGAGGACTTCTTCACTCTCATCTTGTGGTGCCACTGGCATGCGGGGATTGAGTAGTTCAAGCAAATGGATGGTGTCCTCACCAGGCGGTCTGACTTCTTGAGGGTGGACCGACTCTTTAGGTGGTAGGAGCTATTGCCAGATAGGGTCATCTATGGGGAACATGCGCATGAAGTCCTCCTGCTCATCATCAATGGGGATGATCTACGAATGATAATTGTCTAACTCAAACGTGTCATACGGTGCTACCTCGTAATTAGAGTCATCGCCCGAGGTCCACTCATAAGAGGATCCTTCATCACAAATGTGAGGACACGCTTGCGAGCTCTCGCCTCTCTCAAAATGTAAGAGAATGTCACTAAAGATCATAGGGCTCCCATCCGATATCGGGAAATAGTCCCCCAATGAGTAGATGGTGTGCGGGTTGGCATAGGGGTCCCTAGCCAACTCATCTCTCTGACCTATGCATAGGCGATCGATGCCATCCATGAGGACATCCAGGGGCAATGGGTTGTTATGCCCTAATCTATACTTGTCATATGCCATTTGATATTTTGGCTGAAAAGGGACCCGCATGCCCTGCTCATATCTGCCTAACCCAAAACCCTGCCAGTTGCATAGGTCAAAATACTTCAGCGCGAAGTCTGGGTTAGACAAGTAATCAATGTATTCCCCAAAAGGCTCCTCGTCTTCCTCCTCCTACTGGTAGGGCTCTATGCCATAATTGAGGCCCCCATACATGAAGTTTGTCTGATTAGGAGGGAGGCCTAAAGGCACGAGGGTGCCTCTCAGAAGGAGAGGTCTGCCCATGTCCTGTACGGACTCAACTGCAGGTGTAGCCATGATATTTCGAACCATGTACTCCCCTAGACCTATACTAGCCATCTCAACTATGATCAATGATCATGGTGATGGGGGAAATGAGAGTGCCTCTTGGGCCCATTCCATGATGGGCTCATCGACCACCCATTCCTCCATCATGCCAGGCACTTCTTCAGAGGAGATGGTGGAAACTATTGGGGGGATCTCTTCAATGGGTCTCTTCCCTGTGTCCTTCGACAACGGGGTCATAGATGATGGTGATGCCTGTGAAGGAGCTGAAGATGAACATGGGATGGACTATGATGAAGGTAGCTCTATGGGAGGGGGTGATGCCAGAATCGGATCCAAATGAGACTTGTTCAACTAAAAGTCCAAATGAGGTGATGGTAGGGTCAATTCGGGCAACTGCTGCACCAGGTTGCAGTATTTGAAGGGCTTGAGGTCTACCAAAATGACATGAACCTATCCTTCATACATGTATTTTAGACACTGGTGCATGATTGATGGGACACACTTCATGTTCCTAATCTAGGGTCTGCCTAGTAGGATGTTATACGCCATCTCACCCTCTATTATGTGACACAACATCAAAATCATCTTTTGCCCAACTTGAATGGGCAGGACAATTGTGCCAACTGTCGAGCATATAGCATCGTTGAATGCTCGGAGGGTGTAGGTGGATGCAACAATGTGTGATACCGATAGTTTGAGATGCTCTAGTGCCATTGTGGTAATGATATTACTGGATGAACCAGTGTCTATCAGAACTCTCTTGAATGGGGTTCCATTCACACATGCGATGATGTGCAAAGGTGGATCCACCATGTCGATGGGAATAGGCCTTAGCTCATATTCCCTGAACGTGATGACTGGCTTGGTGCATTGGCATACATGCCCCATGAAATTGTTGAAAGAATTAGCTTCCTGGGGCTGTAGCTCAATGGCTTTTAAAATCTCCATTAGGGCCTCCCTGTGAGGCTGTGATTGTTGGATTAGCTCATAGATGGAGAGCCTAGCCGATGTGGTCCTCAAAATCTGAGTGAGTTTGGTCTAGATCATGGCCACAGGCCTAGGCGAGGGAGTCTATACTATTGGTGGTGTAGCTCGTGAAGTCGATGGAACGTCGCTTGGAGCCGTAGGAGCTGTGGCTGGACTAGGATACTTCTTGTTCCATGTCACAATGCTCACCATGCCCACAAATCCCTGCTTGGGATAGGCCTGATGGACCTCATTTACTTGTGTTGTGGGCTTAGCCTGCCCTCCATGGGCTGGAAAGGGGTCTTTGTAGACCTCCATATGTTGGTTGTTTGGTGCCACGGGGTTGTCTACCGTGAGAGCTTTGTTGTCGATCAGGTCCTGCACCAAGTTTTTGAACTTGTAGCATCCGAAGATGTCATGACCCTTCTGTCGGTGGTACTTGCAATACAAGTCTTCCCGGTAGCCTTTGGGCTTTGGTGCATTAGGATCCATAGGTCTACTCTCAGGTAGGTGGACCAAACTGGCCACGTAAAGGCGGTCAAACAAGGAATCCATAGATTTTGTTATGGGCGTAAACTGCCGCTTGGGGCGGCGTTGTTGATTCTGCCCCTGTTTCTTATTTTCTTTCTCATAGTTCACAGGGGGCGTGGCATGATACTCTACCTTTTGAGGCTATTGTGCTTGTGCCAGCCCTGGAACACTAATGGCAACCTGATTGACCGTGGTGGGTTTCGGTTGTGCTATGTTGGTCTTGGTCCACTCCTTGCGAGGTTTTGCAATCTCGCCATCTTGGATCTTGATTTCTTCGATGGTCCTGGCTTGCACAGGGCATCCTCAAGAGTGGCATATTGCTGGAGTTGCAGAAGCAAGGATATGGGTCTCAGGCAGCTCTTAGTAAACATTTGGGTCAACTCCGATGTAGGGAGTAGATAGGGCACCTTTGAAAGCATAGCCCTCCATCTGTTTCCATAGTTGTTAACTGACTCATCGTCATATTGCTTGAGACCGACCAAGTCAGCAAGTGTTGCCTTCCTCTTGGTATTGAAGGTGAAACATTCTAGGAACGCATCCATGAGCTGGTCCAAGTTGTGGATGTTGTGCTTTGGGAGCTGTGTAAACCAATCGAAGGCAGGGCCTATGAGGGTGGTCACAAAAGTCCTTAGAAGCAAGGCATCATGGTCCTGAATACCAAAACATTGGCTTAGGAAATGGGTGACATGCTCCTGCGCATCCTCTTCCCCCTTGAATGTAGCCAACTGAGGCATCTTGAATTGTTCGGGGTAGGGAGGCATAGGAACCGATGGATGCACAGGGTGACTACGGAGCTGACGTAACGTAGGCTTTTGGGGCCCAGAGGTTCTATTCTTGACTGACTCGAGACGCTCTAGCAGTGCCTTGTAGGCATCGAAGGACTTGATCTCCTCTTATTTATCTTATTCCAGTGGTGGGTTGCGAGGAACATGAGACCTATTACGGGGTAGTTGCGGAATAACCCCCTACCTTGATATGGCATTTATGCATGCTCTTCTTCCAGCTCATATCCATCATACTCTTCGTAAGGCATCTCTAGAGCTGGTCTATAAACCTGTGTGGCTACCCACGGAGGGTGCCCTGCATCAATCCTGGGAGTCAAATCTCGATCGGACCTGGGAGGTCTAGGAGGCAATCCTCTATAAGGTCTAGGTGACCTCTCTCGGAATGGGGGTTGTTGCCTCCTATAGGTCTCTACCCTATGAGTGCTTGGGGTCAAAACCCGCTCATGTAGGGTCTTTTGGAACAACTCATTGGTTTGACGTTGAATACGTTCCTTCTTGAGCTGATGCAGGTGGTCTAGTTGCTCTTTATCACGTCGAAGTTGTTTGAATTGAGCTTGGCATTCTGCATATATGGCAACCGCCTGTTGGACTTGTTCTGCTATTCGGGGTCTAGGTGGCCTAGATGGTTCCCCTCGATCTCTTTCTCGGTCATGGTGATCCGAGACCTCTATAACGTGCTTCCCTCTATCGAGGTTGGTAGTGTTGACCCGTGGCTCTAGGCGAGGTAGGTGCTCCTGATACTCAGCTGGTGTGGAGGTGCAATGCCCCCACACAGTAACTTGCTCTTCAGGAATATCATGGACTTCCTCATACCTTCCCTCATGAACGAGGAAAGGCAGGGCTGAATTAGCTCACCCTGTATGATGAGCCTCATACTCATCCTGATATCTAGGCTCCCTAGCCCTAATTGGGCGGCACGGAGGTAAGATGTGATCATCATGCCCCACCCAATGATCATTGTGGGGATCTGGCCCTTGAGTGGGTGCCTCTACTCTAACAGGCATGCGAATGCATGGTACTACCCTATCTCTATGTGCCTCTTCATGCACTAGCCAATCATCATCAAAATGAGTGTTTGACGTGTCCATATAACGGGAGCAATCTCCCTGGGTTGGCTCTTGGCGCACGGGGGTATCCCATCTAGGGGTCTCTTGGAGACCCTGCTCTGTCCTAGTTGTCCTAGTGGTCCATGGACTGGGGTGAGTGTCAGCCCTCCAAGGTGGTATGACCAGATCTCGGGGGCTATAATGGAGGCGACTTGTGTCTCCATGTACACTCTCTGCAACGTCCGCCCTTGATTGGGCTTGGCTGTGGGTGAAAACCATTGTAAGAATGTCTATCAAACGTTTTAATGTTTATCTTCCTTACAAATTTTATGAAACATTATACCAAAAGGGAAACACACAATCAAATAGATGTTTATCTTTGTTAATGTATTAAATGTGTATCCTAAAAACTGGTTTTAGTGTGTTTCAAGTTTGTTGTAAAGAGACCTTGTGTCACGTGTTTGATAATTGTTGCATGATATTCTCAAGTTAAAATGGATTTCACCTGTATACTCGCAACTCGACAACCTAGCTATGAACTCCAGGTTGCGTTATCCCGCCTATGATGTGTGGTAATGAAGCCCACACATGGCCAGGGAGCATAGGTCCTACCAGTTCCTCACCCAGTTCACCCGCAGTCTACGATACACCTCCCCAAAGGGTGATGCGTGCTATAACCCATGGGCTATGATGGATCTTGGAACCGGCCTTGGCAAGATGGATTGGGTTCATGGGATTTGAGCCAAGTGGATGGAGATGAAACCCACCGTCACTTGCACTCTACCAACGGTTGGGGATGAAGTCCAACTCGTTAGTGTTTAAGTGGATCATGGTGTGTGTGATTCCTTTTAATTCAAAAGAAAGTAAACAAGAGAGCATTCAATGATTTTCAACTAAATGCAAGCTTTAAAGCGACGTTTTACTTTTAGAATATGGAAATATGAGATATGGAAGTCACTACACTAAACATAGGAAAGCAACCCTAAATGAAGACTCACCAATGGGTGAGCACCAAGCAATCAGGCCAAAGAAGATGCAATCCTAATCAAGATTTTCTACTCTATGCATGTTTTTGTAATTTTGCATTTTTTAGAAAGAAATTGCGATAGTTTTCTACCTTTCCTACTTAAGCACATAAAGCGAAAACAAACAGAAAATAGAGTTCTGTAAATGCAAAACAGGAAGAAAGTGGTTCAGATCCTACCTCTTCTCTGCCATTGTCTACTGGTTCTAAAATCTAGCTCAAAAAACCTACTATTTTCTATTTGCTCTAGGGTGGGATGAATTGTAGGTCTACATTCATCCCAGGGAGGGACGGATTTGAATCCATCCCAGGGCGACACGAATAGCAGTACCAAGTTCGCCTGGGTCTGGAGCGACTAAAACCTGCAACAAAAAAAGGTGAAAATTGAGTTAAAATATCACCTAAAGAAAAAAGGGACTAGGTCCCACCATGATCACCACTATAGCAATGGAAAAATGGTGCACCCCAACCAAAGCAACATAATTTTTAAATGCGTATTAAGTCCTATGAAAGTAAAAGACGAAGCATGCAAAGTAAATGACAATGTATGACAAGCAATAAAGTGAAATGGGGCGTTCTCCTTATAAAATAACGTTAAATTCAATTACAATGCCTCCCTTTGAGGACTTGAATCACTTGATACAATCTGTTACAAAAATAGTGCCAAGAGATATCAATCTCTCAAAGAACGTGGTGCACATCCATTGTTCTTCCGCATGCCCACACTCGAGGTGGGCGGGCTCAATGTCACCACCACTTACGTCAATGTGATACTTGTCCTCCACTATCTCCTATCATGTTTTGGCACCTAAATATGCACACAAGAAAGCAAAAGAGAATCAAAAGCATCTATGTGTGATATTAAAACATGCAATCCCCACAGCCTGAGAAGGCGCATGTGAGATAGAGATATCAAATGAATTCCAAATGAAGAAAAACTCAAGAGTGATATAAAATATATGATTTTGGGATGATATCACCTAGTTTTGTAAAATTTGGATGTCCGATCGCTGCGTTCGATCCCATCGCACTTTATGAACCTACAAAAGGCAAGCGAGCAATTATTCTACCTAGACATGTCAGAAACCTGCAATATTTGGTGAGTAAGCATAAAATGACATTCTAAGAAGACCCATGTGATCATATTCTAGATATCCTACTCAAATTCTCCTGCATGCAAAAGTGGGACCCGCATACATACAAATCATAAAATAGCGATATCTCGACCGATATAAGTCAAAAAGTAGTGAAATTTGAACTGTAACATCCTAGAGACATGAAAAATAGCTAATAAAAAATAGTCCTAATATTATGCATGAATTTCTATTCATATGGGGGTGGGACGAATTCGACTGTCACAAATTGGGGGCGCCTGGGGTGGGACGCCCGCCAAAATCTCCCAAATTTTCACACCAATCCAAGGTATATTGATGCAAAACTAGAGGGGAAGTATTTTAGGCAAATTATATGTGGGTATTCAAACAATCGATTCTGGTTTTGGAGTCAAATTGCACCTTCTTTTGCCACCCGATAACCTCTCTCGCTAAGGAGAAATTATGGATGAAAAAGGCGCAATAGGGGTGAGGTAATAACTCGGTAGCACTTCGTCATGATTCCTAGCAATAACCTCCTTTTATTGGATGAGAATGCCATCCAATTTATAGACCTAGGAGGTCAAATGTGCAAAAGGCATGCAAGGGCATGCAAGGCCAAAGGGGCCATTTGTCCATCAGGGCGACATGCATAGGTGGGGGAAGAGAATCTCCCCAAAATGGCCTCATTGATGGGGGCTGCCATAGGCATGCCCTGGGTTCTGACCTGCATGCCTCGAGGAGCAGGGAAAGTGGCAATTTATGGTGGCCACTTGTCCAGATTTGACTTTTTTCCAGTCAAACTTGCTATTCGCTCCACCTCGGGACGAATGTTGTATTCACTCCGAGGTGGGACGAATAGAAACTGCTATTCATCCCGGGGTGGGACGAATAGGAACTGAGCCTCAAAAAGTCCCCAATTGGCCTAGGAACCTTCCAAAACTATTTTGGGAGTGGTTAGAACCATTGCTTGACCTCTGAGGGCTGCCCTAAGGGCTTTGTGCATCACTTTTGTCAATGCCTTGGTAGCATAATCGGATTGGCATTGTTTTGGTGTCTACACAAAGACAATGAGAAAGAATTCTTTTAGGTAAGTATATTGAGCCCAATGACCCAAGTTTAATATTTACTATATCCACTCTACCAAATGTTTCAAATATTTGAAATAGTTTTAAAAAATCCATTGATCTAATGATTAAAGGTTTAATATGGGTGGTGGGAACTGGAGAAAAAGTTTCTATTTGGATGGATACTTGGTGTGATAAAAACCACTCAATTTAGATTCAATTTTGAAACCTTGGATGAGATTGCTTCATGAGAAATATGGTGATAGGGTTTCAAACATTTTGTACAAGGATCAAGAAGGAATATACAATTGGAAAGAACATTTTTTTACAAGTATACAAGACATTAATGCTAGGAGGCAATTGAGTAGAAAGATAACAACTATGATTATTCTAAGGGGAGCCAAGGATAAATTTATTTAGGAGTTGAATAACTAAGGAGAATACACAACAATAAGTGGATATAATGTACAACACCAACAAAATAATAATATCACTAGAATTTGGAGAGATATTTGGGATAGCCCAAGCATTCCTAAAGTTAAAATGTTTGTTTGGCTAGTAGGTCATAGAAGAATTTTATCCTAGGATAACCTTATAAAAAGTGGTTTTCATGACCCCTCTCAATGTGTTCTTTGTAAAAAGAAGGAGAGTATAGATCATATATTGGGAAATTGCTCAATTGTTTGGAAACTAAGGCAATGAATTCTTAATATGTTTGGTAATGATGTGATCTACCGACAAGGATGCCACTTGCATTATCGGTGATGTGAACCAGGTTCAATCACCATGGCGGATATGTATATGTATAAGAAGTATTTACTCAATAAAAAAAAATATGTTTGGTAAATGCATGGTGATGAATAGAAGAATTGAAGATTGGTTAAAGTAATGGAAGAGCACTTATAAAGTGAGGCTTTATAGATAATATGAGATATATCAAAAGATACATTACTTTGGACTATATGGCTAGAAAGGAATAGAAGAGAATTTTAAAGGAAAGGAAAACAATTTATAGGTAATGAAAATGGAGATATGTTTAGCCATAGAGGAGTCTAAACCAACCCTATTAACTCACCCAGTCCCTAATATGGAAGTAGAGAGCCCTGATAGATGGAGTCAAGTCATTAAATGGAATTATGATGTTGGGTACAAGAGAAGCAAAAAGAAGGCAAAGAATATAAAGTGAAAACCACCAGATGTGGAGTGGATTAAATTGAATTTTTATGGAGAATCTAAAAAAATCTTGGACCAGCAGGAGGAGGAATAATTAGAAATTATAGAGGAGAGATTTTATCTCATTACACTTTCGAGTAGTGGATTTAAGACAAATAATGAAGTTGAAGCTTGGGCGACTTTGGAAGGGTCAAAATATGCAAAAAAATAAAATAGAACAAAGTATGGATGGAAGGTGATTCTCTCATAGTAATACATGTAATTTTGAGGAAAGGAAAGACTCCATGGAACATTCAAGAGATAATTATGGAAATTCAAGATCTTGCTAAAGAGTTTGAAGAAATCAAGTTTACACATACTTTAATGGAAGGAAAAAAATGTGCAGATAGGCTAAGAAATAAAGGGGTTTTGATTGAGGATCATGAAGTTAAATTCTCCTTTCCATGGTTAGAGGAAGTAGAAAGTTTAGTTGAAGCTGACAAGAAAATATTGATTGCTTGAATCAAATAATGATTAAGATTTACTTTAATTTTTTCCATTGGTAATATCTACTTTTTTTTGTAATAATAATGTATTTTCATTTAGACTATTAATTATAATTATTATGGTTGCACTTATGTTTTAGGAAGGAAACTAGCAATCCTAATTTCGTAAAGTGGACTATGATAGTGCGATATTTTAAAAATATTACTCTACTAAGATGCAATGCATAAATAGTAGAGGTGACGTTTTTTGGTATTGTGAAGGCTGCTCTAGAATAGTGTTAAGAAGGATGCTGAATTCTGAAATATTTGTATTCATAAAAAAAATTGAAAGGATCCATAAAATGAAAATCAAGAATTCAAACATTTTATGTAAAATGATGTAGGTTTCTAGCTATAGCATCTCAATTGAGATGAGAAGTGTATCTATTTTTAAACTCTCAAGCTCTAAAGAAGAGAGTTGTAATTTGTCAAGGGCGGGGGACCCAAGTACAACCCTTTATTATTCAACCAAAAAATATAATATTTGAATTTCATAAAATTCAAAGAAATTTTCTTAGGAGCGGATGTGAGAATTAATTTTTAGGTTAAAGTGGGACAAGGTTTTCCAAAGGAAAGAATATTAGAGGAGCAAGCTTGTGAGAATTTCAACTTATGAGTTTGGAATTAGGAAAAAAATTTGGCTAGAGATTATTCAAATATCAAGGAAAGAGTTGGGAAAATATATTACTTCATAACATTTAAAGTTCTGTTGATGTAACGTAATAAAATAGTTCAAGAAATAAACTTTAACTATAGGCTTAATATCATGGAACTTCATGTCATATAGTTTATAACAAAATATGTTAGATGGCCAGTCAATAATGAGAGATGTTCTATAATTTTTTTTTTGATGATTGGTTGAAGCCTTATCCTCTTATTTCTAATAAAAAATAATTATTGTTAGCCTAAGCATGTTTAGCTTGTAAAGGTTGAAAGGTAAAAAAGTATATTAATATGAGAAACAATTTTAGATCATGGATTTTATTAACTATATTAAAAGAGAGGACCTCAAACAAATAGAGGATGAGCTTCAAAAGATGCTTCAAGAGTTCTATTTACCTATTTTAGGTAAAACAATGAGTTGGTTTACAATCTATCAAAATATGGTCGATACTCATTCAAGTTGGAGTATAAATATTTATAACCAAAAATTTTACTCCTACTAATTTCCTTTAAAATAATGTTTATCACTTGAGGCCCTCCATAAGGCCTCAATATTCTTAAAGGTAAGACTCCATAAAGAAGAGGTTAGTGTAGACCTTTAAAGTGTTCCTTATGTAAGAAGGATTTAGAAACATTAGATCACCATAAGCTTTTTCAAAAACATGAGAATATTATAGAAAATAATACAGTTGCAGTATCATGAAATACGAAGCACTTCTCATTAATTCATGTGTTGGTTATATACAAGATTAAAGTGTTTCGATTGGTTGAACCACCTGAATTGGTTGGTTAACCACCCCATGAATTGGAGAGCGCTATGAGAGCGCTATTTTAAATATATGCCACATGATGTAATATAACCTATGCAAAACTTTATACTAACATCCCCCCTTATTGAACATCTAGTAACTCTGGGGCGGGAAAATGAGCTCTGGCAATTTTTTCCTCTGAACTAGGGTTTTTGGAACTTCAAAAAAATCTTGGGCATCAGCTGGATTGCAGAAGTGCCTTCAGGGTACCGTGGTTCTGAAGGCTAGATCGGTGCCCTAGGAGGGTCCAATGGGGACTTCTCCGGCTCCTTTTCCAGGGAGTAGCAGCTCTTATGCATATTTGTTTAAAGAAAATTCTCCTTCAAAGAACGTCGAAACTCAAAAAATGGCATATAAAATGCTCTTCACGGCTACTGGCAATAGGTCGGCAGCACCTCGTGTGAATGGATGTCTGTCGCAGGCCGAAACCAGGCCAAAAATTGTCATCGAGCCAAGTATGGTTGAAGAATCAATCATTTACAGAGCTAATCACGATCTAATCTACACGTTCATGGGTATACGTCCTTCCCTAAATTTTTTGCACTCTTGGATCCACCAAAACTGGGAGCCTCACGGTGAGTATTCATTGTGGTTTATTAGCAATGGATATTTTATTGTTAGTTTTTCATCTTTGGCCGATAGAAATAAGGCTTTCGAGTTAGAGAAGAAAAGTCATGGCCCGAAAGGGCTATTTGTTCAGCCATGGAGAGTGGGATTTGATCCCCGAGTTGAACCTACTGCTGTCCCAGTATGGATCCGACTATATGCTCTCCCAATGGAATTTTGGAGTGAGCAGGTGTTGGCAAGGATTGTCAATTCTATTGGGAGACATCTGGGTGTTTCTATAGACACACTTGAAGGGAGCATGGCGGTGTATGCAAGAATATGTGTGGAGATGGATCTCAGCCAACCTTTGTCGGCAGAGATGGAAATTGAATTGGTAGGTCTCTCCTGGATTCAACAACTAGACTATGAGGCCCTACCCTTTAGATGTAGGGTTTGTCACAAACATGGAAATTTGGCCCGTTTCTGCCCTAATAATATGAATGCTAAAATGGAGGCCCATTTAGGAATGCCAAACCTACCTAAAGAGGATAAGGCAACACTTAATAAAGATTCTAATAGCACTGTTCAGGGCCAGGAAGCTCAGAGAGAGGGTTTTGAATAGCCCAGAAGAAAAAGACGGACAAAGAAAAAATAGGGAAAGGAGCAATCCCATTTCAGACCTGCCAATAGGTATGAGATATTTAAGTCACTAGTTGATGAAGAGGAAAAATTTATGGAGGGCATGGAGGGTATTAAGAAAACTTCTAATATTCTCGGGAAACTCCCTCTCTCTTCTCCTCCCGTCATACAACAGGTAGTTGAAATCTGTGAGGTATCACAGCCAGTGTGTTCAGGTGCTTTAGTAGTGCATAACCAGGAGCAGATAGTATCTCAGGATGTCAGCATGGGAATACCAAAGAAAAACAGGGAAAGGCCAACTTTGGGGATAACCCAGGTAGAAAAAAGATCAAAAAACAACAATTCTCAGGGAGTAGGTAGAAGATCCAATAAGGAGTTGCTAGCAGCCCAAGGAGACAAATTGATCACGGGAGGATCGGTGAGGACAATAGACTCTTATTGCTCCCCGGGGTAACCAATGATTATACAATCATGGAATGTGAGGGGTTTAAACAACAAAACCCATCAATCTACTGTTCAAAGACTTTTAGAGAATTGTAATACTGATTTTTTGCTTTTACAAGAGACTAAGATGTCATTAGATCTTATGTCCAAAATAGTCAACAAAATTTGGAGGGGTGCTGGTCATATGGATGTGGCTGCCCAAGGTGCCTTAGGGGGGATTGTTACTCTATGGAACTCTCTTGAATTGTCTGCAATAGAACATCTTGCCTGGAGGGGGGTTCTCACTTCTCTTTTTAGGAATAATGTCACTGCGAAACACGTTCTAATCACAAAATTTTATGGGTCTCAAAACCTAGATGGTCAGATGCGACAGTGGAAGGCTGTGCATAACATGCGAACCTCAAGTGAAGATTTAGACTGGATTATAACGGGGTACTTTAACGCTAAATTATCTTCTAGAGACCAGGAAGGGGGAACACCATTTTTGGACCCAGGGGATCGTTTCATGATTGCCCAAGTCCAGGCTTTGCACTTAGTGGACATTAAATGTCTTGGCATTAACTACACTTGGACTACTAAAATGCCAGAGCCACATAGCAGGAAGGTTAAGCTAGATCATTTTCTAGTTTCAGAGGAGGCGTTTGTAAAATGGAATATAAATTTTTAGATTTTAGAAGGCCCAGTTTCAGATCATTGTCCCATTCTGTTGGAAGGCGGGACTAGGATGGGGCGACATCACAAACCTTTCGGATTTGAGAATTTTTGGCTTCAGAAAGAAGAACTTCGGGAGAAAATTCCATAGTGGTGGGAAGAAGGCCACCCAGCTTATGGGAGAGCAATATTCAGAATCCACAAACAACTACAATATGTCAAAGCTCAGTTGAAGTGTTGGAGGCGTGCTAATAAAATAGACTTCCAGGCCCAAAGAGCTCCATTGGTGGCCAGATGGGATGAGGTCCAAAAATAGTTCAGAGGAGTAATTACATACCATCTCAAAGCTGAGGATGATGCCTTGCGTCATCGCGGTTGAGGACATTGACAACCGGGAGGAGACCTATTGGAAGCAGAGAGCAAGAACCACCTGGTTATTAGAAGGGGACAAAAATACAAAATTCTTTCATCGGATCGCTTGTGCTCGAAGACAGATGAATAAGATGGAGGCCCTTCAAGATGAGAACGGTCATTCCTTTGACACACTTCCAGGTATACATTTCCATGCTATGGATTATTTTTCTAAGCTTTTTAAGGAAAGTGTGGTACAAGATGTTGAGGCCCAAAATGAAGTTATTTTTGTCATACCTGCTGTTATTTCCGAGGATGAAAATCAGGGCCCTCCTCAATCCCATTGATAGAGACGAATTGAAAACTGTGGTCTTTGGAATGAGCACCGGTAAAACTCCGAGTCCGGACGGCTTCCCAATTGAGTTTTTTCAGGCTTTCTGGGACTACTTAGAGGAAGATGTAAGGGCTGTTGTAGAAGAGTCCAGAGAAAATAAGAGAATGCTTAAAGCTATAAACCACACTTTCATTACCTTAATTCCAAAAGGGGAGGAGGAGGTTCATATTTTAAATTATAGGACTATTGCCTTATGTAATGTGCTGTACAAAATAATCACAAAGGTAATGGCTGAGCACCTAAAACCTCTTCTTCACAACATTGTCTCCTCTGAGCAAGGGGGTTTTGTTGAGGGACGACAGATTCTGGATGGGGTGGTTGTGGCCCAGGAAGCAATCCATTCAATGCACACTTATGGTAATAAAGGGATGTTCATAAAACTGGATATGTCAAAGGCTTATGACAGGTTTGAATGGAGTTTCCTGGCTAAAATGATGGCAGCCTTTGGTTTCTCTCAGGATTGGATAGAGTGGGTCATGAGTTGTGTCTCTACCCCGACTTACTCGTACTAATCAAGGGCCTTCCTTTGTAACCATTTGGAGCTACTCGGGTACTGCACCAGGGGTATCCATGTTCTCATTATCTTTTTCTCATTTTGGTTGAAGGTCTTGGTAGACTTTTCTTGAGGAGAAGACAGAAAGGTAGATTATTGGGTATCAGGGTGGGTGACGAAGTTTTAATGCACCTACGGTTTATGGATGACACTGGTTTGGTGGGAGTGGCTAGCTTTAGGGAAGCAAGAATGATTAGGGATACTCTTAATGTCTATCTCAGAGCTACTCAATAGGTCATTAATGACAAGAAATCCAAAGTGTTTTTTTTAATCTGGAGCAAAGGCTTTAGAACAGATTTTTAGAAATCTTGGGATTCACTAGGAATTCTCTCCCAGTGGTTTACTTGGGGGTCCCCTTGCACTTTAAGAAGCTAAAATTAGACACATGGAGGAATCTACTGGAGTGTATTAAGGACATAATTAATCACTGGTCTCACAAGTGGTTAAGTTATGGTGGCAGATTAATGTTCTTACAATCAGTCATTCAAGCCATGCCGATTTACAAATTCTCTATCCTGGCTGCCCCATTTACAATATGGAAAGAGTTGGACAAGATGGCTAGAAAGTTTTTGTGGGAAGGAGCAAAGGGAGAGAGAAAGTGGGCCTTAGTGGACTGGGACAAAGTTACCCGACCCCAAGGTTAAAGGAGGTCCGGGTTTGAGAAAATCTAAGTCGAATAATAAAGCTTTGGTCGGAAAGTCAGATCGGAGATGGATCTCCCAACCCACCTCCCTTTTCAGTAGAATCCTCACTAGAAAATACCTGGGATAGGCCAACCCAATTGATGTTGCTCGCATCCCCTTGGATGGTACTGGGTCCCTAGTTTGGCAGGATCTCAAGTTAGGGTCTCAGATTGTTAAAGACCACTTATTTTGGAAAGTGGGAAGAGGGGAGAAGGCTCATTTTTGGACAGATTCTTGGGATCAGTTCCCACCCATCATTGCTAAATTTCTAGAATTACTACCAATAAAAGCAACCATTGAAGCCAAGGGATGGATCCGTATTGAAATTTATTTCACAACTACTCAGCTGGGGGAGTTTAAGTTTAAGCAGTTCAAGAAGTTGGATGAGTGGCCCATTTCAATCCCTCCAGATTTGTCGTCTATCATGACTAAAATTCTGACAGAAATATTTCTTACAGGGGGAGACGTGGAGGATGAATTAGCCTCGGGGCTTTGGGAGTCTTGGCATCTATACGATGAAAGGATGGATATGACAACATTCTCCCGGAGCCCCCCCTCACACTTTTCGGGTTAAGGACTGGAGGAAAATCGGCACTCTAAAGGTCGGCCGAAAGTTAACTTTTTTGCCTGGCAGTGCATGCACAATGGAATCCTTACTTTTGATAATCTTAGATCAAAAGGTATCATCGGACCTTCTCAATGTGTACTTTGCTACAAGAGCGAGGAAACTGTTGACCATTTGCTATTTGGTTGCCCTTTCACCCGACAGATTTGGCTGCGTTGGTTTGCTTACTTTAAAATTCAAGTAAGTGGTGACATGAATCAGATGAATATTTGGGCAAAATGGCAGAAAGGTAGATTCAAATCTAAAGCTCTTCATTTTGGTTGGGAGCTCAGTTTAAGCTTTATCTGGTGGCAAGTATGGCTGGAAAGAAATGCCAAAATTTTTAGAGAATCTTTTACTGCTCTAGACGGGGTTTGGCAGACCATTTGGAGCAAGGTTACCAAAACTGTGGTTGTTCATGCTGAGGAGGAAGCTCAAATTGGCTTTGGAGCTTTGGAAGAATGCCCTGAACTGCAAGAGGGACAGGACAAAAATTGTTGGAAACCTCCCCCTGAAGGTTGGATTAAAATCAATATTGATGGAGCTATAAAAGGCAATCCGGGTAGAGCCAGAATTGGAGTGGTGTGCCGAAACCATGCTGGGACTGTGCTCTATTGGGAATTGCAAGGCCTGGGAAGATCCACTAACAATGAAGCCGAAGCCATTGCCATCAAGTCTGCTTCTCTTTGGGCAGTGAAACATGGCCATCGTAGGATTATTCTTGAATCAGACTCACAAATAATGGTTGGAGCTCTAGACTGCATGCGGAACTTTGATCTGAAATCTTGGAGGTTGAGGGCTCTTGTTACCCAAATTAAAGAATTATGGAAGGAATTGGAGGACGTGATCCCAGTTTATGCGAGTAGAGATTTGAACAAAGCGGCTGAATTTTTGGCTAAGATGGGTGCGGAAAAGGAGGTTGGAGTTCAGTTGCATAGTGACATGGATATTGAGGATGAGGTGATTAGACAGGGTCTGGTAAGGTCCTTGAGCCAATGATCAAAGATAAAGCAAAGGGAGGAAATTTGTCGTGATATCGTGACATGTTGCACCGTCGCGGTCGCTGGAGGAAAGTTGTCACGATATCGTGACATGTTGCGTCGTCGCGGTCGCTAGAGGAAAGTTGTCGCGATATCGTGACATGTTGCGTCGTCGCGGTCGCTGGAGGAAAGTTTTCACGATATCGTGACATGTTGCGCTGTCATGGTCGTTGGTGGAAAGTTGTCACAATATTGCGACATGTTGCACCGTCGTAGTCGCTGGAGGAAAGTTTTCGCGATATCGTGACATGTTGCACCGTCACGGTCGTTGGAGGAAAGTTGTCATGATATCACGACATGTTGCGCCCTCGCGGTCGCTGGAGGAAAGTTGTTGCGATATCGTGACATGTTGCGCCATCACAGTCTTGGCCAAAAAGTTGTCACAATATCGCCACATGTCGCTTCGTCACGACCAAGGGAGGAAAGGTGTCGCGATATCGCGACATGTTGCTTTGTCGCGACCTAGGGAGGAAAGGTGTCGCGATATCGTGACATGTTGTTTTTTCACGGCTAAAGGAGAAAAGGTGTCGTGATATCACGACATGTTGCTTTTTCACGGCCAAGGGAGAAAAGGTGTTGCGATATCGCGACATGTTGCTTTTTCACGGCCAAAGGAGAAAAGGTGTCGCGATTTCGCGACATGTTGCATTTTCATGACCAAAGGAGAAATGGTGTCGCAATTTCGTGACATGTTTCTTTTTCACGGCCAAAGGAGAAAAGGTGTCGCGATATCGCGACATGTTGCTTCATCACGGCCGAGAGAGAAAAAGTGTCATGATATTGCGACATGTTGCACTTTCGTGCCCAAAGGAGAAAAGTGTCACGATATCGCGACTTGTTGAATTTTCATGGCCAAAGGAGGAAAATGTCGCGATATCGCGACATGTTGCTTTTTATGGCCAAAGGGGAAAGGTGTTGCGATATCGCGACATGTTGCATGTTTGCGGCCTAAGGAGAAGAATAGTGTCACGATTTCATGACACGCTGCATCAACTGTCCATGTCGACCCCCTGCTAGCTAGTTTATGGTTCAGGAGATTTGGCTCCATTGCAAATCTTCAACTACTATTGTAAGCTTGTGTTCTCTCTGAATTCGGCTGGGAAGAGTCTCTTCCCATATTATAATTGATCTTTGTTTTAATACAAGTTTTTTCAAAATTTTCAAAAAAAAACATCCCCCCTTATTACATTATTGGAAAATACCAAGGGTATTGTGAAACAATTCAAATTTGACACGTGCAAGTGCCTTGGTGAAAATATCTGCAACTTGCGCATCAGTGGGAATGTAGTGGAGCTGAATATTGTGCTTTGGAACTTCATCGCGAATAAAATGACAGCGAGTGTCAATGTGTTTGGTGCGATCATGGAAGATTGGATTCTTGACAAGATTTAAAACACCTTGATTGTCGCAAAACAAATGAAGTGGAAGATTCTTTGGAAGACCCATATTTGTAAGAATGCGACGTAACCATATTATCTCATAGACTGCTCCACTAGCTGCATGATATTCTGCCTCTGTAGAAGAGATAGCAACCACCTGCTGCTTTTTGCTATGCCAAGAGACAGGACTAGACCCAAGATGAAATATGTATCCAGAAGTTGACTTTCGATCATCAATGGATCCAACATAGTCGGAGTCCGTGTATCCTTGTAGATAGAACTTGTTATTCTTTTTGTATTCCAAGCCAAAATCTGTTGTACCATAGACATAATGTAAAACTCTTTTTGTTGCTTTCCAATGACTTACCTTGGGTTCCTGCATGAACCATGAAAGATAACCCACAACAAAACTAAGATCAGGCCTGGTGTTGGTTAGATATAGGAGACTCCCAATCAACTGGTGATAGAGAGTACCATCTACCTGAGGTGATTCATCATATCGTGATAACTTAAGTCCTTGTTCCATTGGAGTTGTTTTAGACTTACAATTAGTCATCCGATATTTTTTGACTAATGTCTTGGCATACTTCTTTTGTGTAACTCTGATATGGTGCTTTTTTTGAGTCACTTCCAAACCAAGACAATAGTGAAGAAGTCCTAGATCTGTCATTTCAAAATATTGTTTCAAATCATATTTTACTGCATCAATCATTTTCTTTGAACTTCTTGTTATGATCAGATCATCTACATATAACACCAGAATCACTATATCAGAACCATTATTCTTAATATAGAGATTCACATCTGAAGGACTTCTTTTGAATCCATGTTGCACTAGGTGACTATCTATCTTGATATACCAAGCTCGAGGAGCTTGTTTGAGCCCATACAAGGATTTGATCAATTTGCAAACTTTATGTTCTTGCCCTTCAACTACAAATCCTTTTGGTTGGGTCATGTATACTTCTTCTTGTAAGTCACCATTCAAGAAGGCACTTTTCACATCCATCTGATGTAACTTCCACCCAAATTGTGTTGCCATGGCACAAAGTACTCGAATGGTGGTCATATTTGCAGTAGGGGAAAAAGTCTCTTCATAGTCTATGCCTTATTTTTTAGCATAGCCCTTTGCAACAAGATGGGCCTTATGCTTGTCAATAGTACCATCTACTTTATACTTTACTTTGAACACCCATTTGCAGCCAATGGGCTTCTTTCCTGTAGGCAGATTGACTAGCTTCCATGTATTATTCTTCATGAGAGATGTGTGTTCTGCTTCCATAGCAACCTTCCATTGAGGCTCACTAAGTGCATCTTGAACTATTACAGGCTCATTTTCATCCAATGTTGTCATATAAACCTGTTCATTATCCATATATGTGTCTTTGTCTTCCTCTGCATCTACAGATAGATCATCAAACTGTTGGTAAAGCTCATCAACCTTTGAAGATGATGCCTCTGCTCTTCTCTGTTGTGTCATACTCCGAGTGCATGGTCGATCTTGAGTTAGATCTGGAAGTGTATTCAGTTTAGAATCTCTCAATGTACTAGTATACCATTTTGGAACCTTCTTCTTTGGAGATGAGCTTTCTTTCTTAGGTTCTTCTTCTTCTTCAAGGTATACATTTGTAGATGTGATATCTGATGTGGAAGCTTCATCAAATACTACATCTCTACTTATATGTGTTTTCTTGGTTATAGGATCTATCAAGCGATATCCCTTTGAAAACTCATCATAACCAAGAAAAATACATTGTAGGGTCTTCTCATCTAACTTCTTCCTTTTCTGTTTTGGGATGTGCATGAATGCCTTACATCCAAAAACCCTTAGATGAGAAATGGAGGGTTTCTTACCACTCCAAGCTTCTTGTGGTGTTTTTCCTTGTAGAGCTTTGGTGGGTGCTCTATTTAGAAGGTATGATGTTGTGTTTACTACTTCTGCCCAATATTGATCCTCAAGATGTGCTCCCTTTAGCATACATCAAACCATTTCCACAATGGAACGATTTCTCCTCTCTGCAACTCCATTCTACTGAGGTGTATAGGTTGTAGTCAGTTGTCTCTTAATCCCATGTTCTTTCAAAAATGATGAAAATTCTTCAGAGGTGTATTCCCCCCCTCGATCTGAGTGGAGGGTTTTGATGAAACATCCCGACTCCTTCTCAACAAGTTTCTTGAATTTTTGAAAGTACGAAAAAGCCTCTGATTTCAACTGAAGGAAGAAAACCCACATCTTCCATGAGTAATCATCAAAAAACAATTGAAAATACTTCTTTCCACCATAGTTGGTTGGCATAGGACCACACAGATCGGTGTGTACCAACTCTAAAGGTTTCTTAGCTCTGGAAGAGCTAGCTTCAAAAGGTACTCGATGTTGCTTCCATGCTAAGCAATCCGAGCAAACTGGTAAGACATAGGAGAGGTGAGGAAGTCCTCTCACCATCTCATATTTGTGCAATTCAAGAAAATATCCTGAACTGAGATGCCCATAACGTCTATGCCAGAGAGAAGTGGCCTCCTTTGTAGTTGCAGCTAGAGCAACATGAGGCATTGAAAGAGCATCTAGAATGAACAAGCCATGCTTGTAGGATCCGATTGCGACATGTTTACCTTTGTGGGTTATAAAACATCTCTTCTTGCCTTTCACAACTCGAAACACAACATCCATATTTCTATCCAACATTTGTGGAACATACAACAGATTATTGGCTAATCCAGGGACATAGAGGACCTTCTCTATCTGAAATTTACCATCTGGAAGAGAGACAGAAACATCCCCTTCACCCTTCACTTGGTAGACTTGATTGTCAGCAATTGTGACTGGCTTACCTTCTTTCTCCTCAAAAGTTTCAAACCATGATTTGTCCCCAGTCATGTGCTTACTAGCTCCTGAATCAATATACCATACAACATCTATCTAGGAAGATGAAGTATGGGTCATGAGCACCTTGTGTGCTCTTTCAGAGTCAAAATCTGAATCGGACCCAGGGGAATCTGAGTCTGAGTTGGAGTCAGCATAAGCAACATGGCCCTTAGGTTGCTTATGTTTCTTTTTATATTTCTGCTTCTCTTTGCCTTTCTTCTTAGGAGGTTGGTCGTTTTGTTGCTTGTTTTTGAACCAACACCTGTTGGTGTCATGGTTATTCATATCACAAATCTTGCAATATTGTTTATCCTTTTGTTGATTTTGCTTCCCTTTTCCCTTGGAAGAAGAACCCCCTTTTTGAAACTGACCTTGTTTCTTACCCTTTTGTTGGGTGGAAAGGGCATTATCTAGCACCTCATATTTCTGAACCTGATTTGCCTCCTCAGTTTGAAGCAAATTTACCAACTCCACAAATGTTACTTGTCTACCAGAAACATTGAGGGAAGTGATCAACATCTTGTAGGAATATGGCAATGCTCTCAAGATGATAGAGTTCAAGATATCATCATCCACTGGTTTTCCCATAGCATTCAATTTGGATTTCAAGTCAGCCACTCTACAAAGGAATAGATCAACTGTCTCCCCAGAATTCATACTAAGGGTATGTAGTTGAGTTTGAAGGTGTAGAATAGTGGACTGATTCTTTCCTTCATACATAGTAATCAAAGCATCCCAAGCTTCCTTACTGGTTTTGGCATCACATATATGAGGTTGGACCTCATCTGTAGTAGCAAGCAGGAGAAACATGAGACCTCTTTTGTCCTTATTATCCCAAGCTTCTTGATCTGTTCCTGTTGTTTGAGGGCGTTTTGTAGTGCCAGTCACTACATCCCATAAATATTCCACCTGAAGAATGGCTCTCATCTTTGTCTTCCATGGAACAAAGTTAGGACCTTTCAACAACTGTGAATCTGAGAGATACTTGTGAACACTGGCCATTATGAAGGTTCCTTATATCACCAATTGGTCTCCCTTTCTTTATACCTATCAGATCTATGTATCGTAACCACTCAATATATACCCACCCTTACGTGAGGGAGACTGTAGGTATATATGAACAACATACCACTCAATATGTACCCGCCCTTACGTGAGGGAGACTATAAGTACATATGAGAAGCATGATATATTGAACTTAGGCGATACTGAAAGGGCATCATGTTGTTAATGACACCTACCATAGAAATTTTATTCCTCATGCATGGGGCGTAACTTCCCCTAAACACTTCGGAAAAACCTTCGTCAGGATTTACGCCTAACAAAAATCATGATGTGGGTATGAAATGGAGTGAATAATAGAACTGGTTTGCCTTATTTCTCCTCGAATATTGATAGAGAACAAGCTCAGACGTCATTTTTGTAGCTATATTAGGTGGTGGATACAGTAGCCCAAAGCACGACAACATTACCTGTAAGTGTGAGCCAGAGGTATCTCAAATATCGAATGCTACTGTGCAATAAATTGCACAAATAGGTGTATAAATTTGGGGTCTTTTTTTTTGTTATGTGATTATTATTTGCAAGAAAGCAAGAAAGTTAAGTGTAAAAATAAAAAATACCCACAAATTTTTGGAACTACTTGAGGTGTCGATTTCCACCAAAAATACACCTATTACAATACCATTTTTTTATATTCCCCCCTTTATCTTATCATTTTGCAAGAAGAAGAATGCTCAAAGTATCCCCCATTTCAGTGGTAAAATGAACAATGGGAAAAAAATTAACCTTTCCAAATCCAGAAGACATAAACTTATTGCTCCGAGAAAAAAAACTGTATGGAAAGGAAAAAAAATGGAAGTATGGTGAAGAATACCTCAAAATATAGCATTTTCGAGTGTGTTGATAGCACAAAAATGTCCAAAAAGTCCATCGGTGCACAAAAAATTGCCTAAGGAGCAAAAAAAATTTTGGCAAGCAATATTTAGCAACTTTAGCAATTTTCGAGCAATATGTAGAAACTTTTCGAGCAATATTTCAGCAACTTTCGGGTGTCAACAAAAAAATGTTCCACTCAGCGTCGGTGGGGTTGGAACCCCTGACCTCACCCTTCTACAATGGAATTTGAACCACGATGGCTACAGTAGATGTTGAAACAAGAAAGGCATACTATACCTATTATCATATGCAGGCGAGAGCGCAGGAAAAAAATTAAACCTTGACAGCCGCCACTACTAAGAATCGAACCTAGGATCTGTGCGAGGTGGAAAGTCTTGCAATAGTCACAGGTGCCAACTGGTCTACAACACTTTGTGAGAGAGGAAAGACAACCACTACTATTTGGCTTGACGAGCGTTGCGAGAAGAAAAGTTAAAAAAAATTCTTTTTATCCCATATGCAAGTAAAAAACAAATAGAAGCTATTGAAAAACTAAGGCACTCGCATTAGCTTTCGATTACCTTAGGGAAATCAAGCCTTGCCCTTTTGCCTCCATGACATCCAACCACCTTGTGCCACATAACCTCCTCCACGAAGTCAGATGTCCAGTCAGCATTACTCTTGTTTGGTCCATGTGTTGCCTCCCTTAGTCTACGTGTCTACCACGTGTGACTCATCTGGGTTACTTTGTATGGTCCACGTGTCACTTTCCTCGATCTACGTGTCTGCTCTATCTGCCAAGTCATCGATCTAGTTAGTAGTCGAGTGTCTATGTTCTATGTCCTTGAATCTCGTGCCAAGCCAGTAACCAGGGTCTCGAGCTTCGTGTGAGCTTGCTCGAGCCGCATGCTCTAGTCTTCTAACCATAATCCTCGGGCCTCATGCGGGCCTCGTTCTGCCTAGTATCCATGCTTCTGTTGCGCAACCTCCAGGGTCTTCGGGCCTCGTTCTACCTAGTCTCCACCTAGCTCCGGTACCATATGGAAAATAATATAGTTGCAGTATCATGAAATACGAAGCACTTCTCATTGATTCATGTGTTGGTTATATACAAGATAAAAGTGGTTCGGTTGGTTGAACCACCTGCATTGGTTGGTTAACCACCCCACGAATTTGGAGAGTGCTATGACAACGCTATTTTAAATATATGCCACATGATGTAATATAACCTATGCAAAACATTATGCTAACAAATATATCAAGTAACTCCATCAACCTTGAAAGAGTTGATGAAATGTTAGATTTATTATGTCAAAAGTTAAAGCTTTAGGTATTCTATGGAGGATTTATCTTGTCATTATTATTATAATTTATGGCTTGAAAGGAATAATAGAATTTTAAAAACACTTATGAGAATCACGCTTAAGTTTGAAATTGTATTATTCTCTCTCTTGTAAAATATTTACAACCATGGTGCTCATCATGGGAAGTCTTAAAGTGTAGAAAAATATGTACTAGTATCTTGGTTACGTGATTTAAATATACATGTAAAGGGGTCAAATTGATAATGGAGTTAACACAAAGGACCCACATCATCAATTTAGATAAAATAAAAAAATTAAAAAGTTGGGTTCATCAAAATTAATTTGGATAATACCTCTAAAGAAAATTTGGAAAAAGCAACAAAGTTGACACTTTTTGAAATAATGAAGGCAAAATTCTCCTCACTTACTTAAAATCTCATAGAATCTCATAGAAATTTTAACAACTATGTAGAGGATAGGGCATTTCTTACAAAGGTAAAAATTACCATTAGAAAAGGAGGGAAATATATTTCAATCGAGGGGATCCACATATTATTATTAATGATATCAATAAAAATGGATATAGGTATTAGATAGAAATTAACATTATTTATTATGTTGATCAACTATTATTGGAGGCATTGTATTGGACATATTAGCATATTTATAGAAAAGGAAAACCAAGTAGTAGGCAATTTATCCAATTACAATGTTAATCTTCATCCTGGAGAAATTCAAAATTTAGAAGTTAACTGGTCAAGTGAGACATTATATAATAAAAAATTATGTCAAGGAGTTGATTATGACAATATGACAATTTTATAAATATGAAGAATATCTTTGATAGAAAGTTAGATGAAGAATATCTTCGATAATTATAATGGATCAATATACATATTAAATGGTTAGTCAATGAGGGGAATAATGTAAATTTTATATTTGATGCTTGGTTGAAGCCTTATACTCTTATATTTTATTCAAAATAACAACCATTGGATCAGATATATCTAGCTTGTAAAGGTCCAAAGGTCAAAGATTATAATAATGTGAGCAACAACTCTATATCAAGGTTTTCTACTAGTGACCTGGTTGAAGGATAGGAAAAACAAATTGCAAATTAGCTTCAAAAGATTATTCAAGAGTTTTATTTGTCTATTTTTATGCAAAAGGATGAGTTGGTTTGGAATCTAGCAAAAGATGGTGGATTCTTGGTCAAGTTGGGATATGAAGATCTAAAGCAATTGAAATTTTCATCTCCCAAAGATTGCCCCAAAAAGAATATTTGGTTACTAGAGGCTCGCTCCAAGGTCTCAACATTCCTTTGGTTAGTAGTTCAAAGTAAGATCTTATAGGAGAGAATATATAAAGAAGAGGGTATTATAGGCTTTTCTTATATGCCTTGCGTAAGAAGAATTTAGAAATATTAGACCATTTACTTCTTCATTTTCCCTTTGCTCACACCATTTGGGGTTACTTTTTTAAAGATATGAGAATATATTGGGTAGCTCCATCAAAAATTAAATAATTGATGAAATATTGGATTAATCAATTCAAAGCTAAAGCATTATGTATTCTATAGAGGATTGGTCTTGCCATTATATGTTGGAATTTATGGCTTGAAAGGAATAATAGATTTTTTAAAAATAAATCTTGAAATAATGCCCAAGTTTGGAACTATATTTTTGCCTCTGTTACAAAATGTTTATATATGGTGCTCATCATGGGAATTCTAAAGTGTAGAAAAAGAGGCGCTAGCTAATTGGTTACAACATGTGAATATGCATGGAAGAGTCATCTGCAACTATAGCATTAAAAGAAGGATCTACTTAGATCTATGGTAAAATAAAGATGTCTAAAAGTTGGGTTTATTAAAAATAATTTGGATGGATCTTCCAAAGGAAATATGGAAAAATATAGTGGAGGTGGTGTTTTTTGAAATAATGAAGCAAAAATTCTCCTCACTCAAAATCATATGTAACTTCAACTAACAAGTATGTAAAGGCTAGGGAACTTCTTGCAAGGATAAAAAATGCAATTGAAAAAGGATGGAAATATATTAAATTGAGGGGGATTCGCAAATTATCATTAATGCTATCAACAAAGTTGGATGTTGGAATTAGATTAAAAATAATATTATTAGTAATGTTCATCGTTTGTTATTGGAGGCAATCTCTTGGAAATGTAAGCATATAGAGAGAAGGAAATTGGATGGCAAATAATTTAACCAAACATGGTGTTGATCTTTATCTTGGTGAAATTCAAATTTTAGAAGGCAAGTAGCCAAGTGAGATATTATCTCTTGATGCAAATGATGTTAAGGATTCAATTAAAAAATATAGTACATTGAGGAAGATGAAGAATATATTTGATAGAAAAGGAAATAAAAAATATATTTGATTAAAGGGCAATTTGAATATGGTTTAATTGACCTAACAACAATCATAATATTTTGGTATGGACTGACCCCAATAGAAGCCACATGTAGCTTATATTTATGATAAAAAGACAAGTTGGATATCACAACAATGTAATATTTTGTTTTTTTCATGGGAGTAGTTCCAATAAAGGCTACACATAGCTTATCAAAAAAAGTTGAATAAATTTTATGGTCCATTAGCATTGAATAAATCAAATCACCTCATACTCATTTGGTTTCATTATGTGTGGGAGGGGGTACTCATTCTTTGCTATCCACTTATACGACATACATACCCTATCCCACTTAGGATTCAAGACATGTACCTTCCATTTGGAGTTACTTAAGCCTTCATCATTAGGGCCACTTAGAATGTATTAATATTAATATTAGTATTAACACAATGGATGTTAAATAATATGATTTAAGAAAATATTGTAAGTCTTAGATTAATTTGAAATATCAAAGTCATTTTTATATAAGTTTAATTTTTAATGGCATATCAAAAGAGAACATCAAAAAGACAAGTGAGGGGGGTTGTTTCAAGATCACTTTCATCCTTTATGGAGTTGTATGGATTTGTTACAATAATTTATTGAAATTCAATGCTCTTTGTAGTCTCAAATTTGTTATGGAAAAGGATTGAAAATGTTTGAGAATCAAAGGTGTTTCCCTTATTATTATAGATGTGATTAAGAAAGAAAGCTACAAGAACTAGATTAGTAATAACATCATCCTAGATAATAGTTAATTACTAGAAGGATTTTGTTCATGGTAATGCAAACATATGTATAAGGAGGGATATAAGATGATGAACAACAGATGGTTAGTATTTATGTTCATATATTCTCATAAATCAGTTATTGACACTAGTTAATCATTAATATATTGACATAATAGCCTTGTGTGATCATGGTATTAGGTGGAACAAGCAAACCTAAAATAAATTTTAAATATATTTACTATCTATGCCTTACAAGAAAACCTTCACAATGCCAAAACTTCATCTCTACTATATATGCCTTACATCTTAGTAGAGTAATATTTCTAAAACATCGCACTATCATAGTCTGCTTTACCAAATCTAGATTGCTAGTTTCCTTCCTGAAACACAAGTGCAACCACAAAAATTATAATAAATAGTCTAAATGAAAACACATTAATGTTACAAAATAAAGCAAATATTACCAATAGAAAATATTAAAGTAAATCTTAATCATTTATTGATTTAGGCAATCAACATTTTTTGTCAGCTTCAACTAAACTTTCTACTTCCTCTAACCATGGAAAGGAGAATTTAACTTCATGATCCTCAATCAAAACCCCTCTATTGGCTAGCTTATTTGTACATTTGTTTCCTTCTCTTAATATATGTGTAAACTTGATTTCTTCAAACTCTTTAGCAAGATCTTGAATTTCCACAATTATCTCTTGTATGTTCCATGGAGCCTTTACTTTCCTCAAAATTGCATTTATTACTATGAGAGAATCACTTTTCATCCATACTCTATTACATTTCATTTGTTTACATATTTTTAACCCTTCTAAAGCTACCAAGCTTCAACTTCATTATTTGTCTTAAATCCACTATTGAAAGCATAAGGAGACAAAATATCTCCTCTATTATTTCCAATTATTCCTCCTCCTGCTGGTCCTAGATTTACTTTAGATGCTCTATAAAAATTCAATTTAACCCACACCACATCTGGTGGTTTCCACTTTATATATTTTACCTTCTTTTTACTTCTCTTGTACCCAACATCATAATACCATTTAATGACTTGACTCCATCTATCAAGACTCTCTGCTTCCAAATTAGGGACTGGGTGAGTTAATAAGGTTGGTTTAGACTCTTCGATGGCTAAACTGATATTCTTTTTCATTACCTCTAAACTGCTTTCCTTTCCTTTAAATATTATTCTATTATTTCTATCCATATAGTCCAAAGTATTGTATATTTTGATATATTCCATATTATTTGTAAAGCCTCACTTTTATAAGTGCTCTACCATTTATTTAACCAATCTTCAATTCTACTATTCATCACCATGCATTTACCAAACATATAAAGAATCCATTGCCATAGATTCTAGACTATTTAGCAATATACCAAGATATGGTCTATACTCTTCTCCTCCTTATTACTAAAAACACATTGATAGGGGCCATGAAAACTTCTTTTCATAAGGTTATCCCAGGATAACATTTTTCTATGAACTACTAACCAAACACATATTTTGACTTTAGGAATTTTTGGAATCCAAATTGACATCAAGAAAAAGCTCAAAATTGTGACTATTATATTCTAGTTCTCTGATTAGGCATGCACCCGCTAATCATAGTTCATACCTCAACATTGGATGGATTAAAGATTGCTCTCCAACATCCAAAGTAGGCTGGTATTCCTTGTCAACTATTAATATGTTGACTCATTTAAGCTCAATTAAATATTTAAAATATAGGAATAGGAATGAGTTTAGGGTTAAGAAATAGTAATAAAATAGTGGTCAGATAGATCTAAGAGCATAGGCATCCATAGGAAAACCCCTATGACAAAACAATTTCTAGTGTCCCACACTTGAGATTAACAACATTCGAAACAAGTAATCTTCATCATTATAAGATGAAAAAAGATATACTTCAAGAAGCTATTTCAATATCAAGATACTAATAATCCAAATTAGAAAAATAATATCAGTATCAAGATTTAACAAAAAAGAACCTCTCACAAGCACATATTCAATTATGAAAAAATTTTAAATGCTCTAAGGTAGCAATCCAATATTAGCAGAATAGACTAACCATAACAACAATAGCAGAAAAGTAATTCACAGCTTGAATCTCTCAAATTATTACATAAGACACAAGTCTGAGGCAAACATCCAAGCAATGTTCCTTCTATATTGATTTGTAAAAAATATTACATAGCAGGGCAAGCAAACACTCTAGAGCCGACCCTAAAAAACAAGGGTTCGATCTCCTTTTATAATTTTTACATGATTGAAAAGAAATGGAACATTACAAGGAAAATGAAATGCCAGATCAGCCAGATGCTGAGGTGGCAACCTCTTTTTTGCTTTTGAGACCAAAATAAAATGTGTGATCTTATGCTTCTTTGCAGCTCGACCCCTACAACTTGTTGGTATTTCATGGTGGTTTAGCTCCAAGCTGTCAAAACTCTAATCTAGACCATCCATCATTCTTGTAAGCATCATCCAGTCGTAAATCAACAACTGATTGTAATCCTTGGTTCTTGGTCTCATTGATGCTTCACTTGCTGGTTTGTTTCAATCAACTAATTCATGTCATAGAGGTTCTTCTTTTATATGCTTGAAGGTCATTGAAATGAGTCAACCATCAATCTGCTTATGAACGACCAAGGTTAAAAATTGAAAGTCATTGATAGATCCATGATGTAGAACATGTCATAGCCTACTTCTATTAATAGCTTATCACATTCTTTGATCATCTTGACCACGGGCTAGAGCACATGAGATGCTAATGCAAAAATATACTTCGAGCTATGCGGGATGGAACATTGCATTGGTCTGCTCGACTTATCTTTCAATTTATTTAAAACTTACTTCACATCCACGGTGTAGAACCAAATCTAAAATGTGTTGTAGCCCATGCCTTGAAACTCGTGCATCCAAGTTTGACTATGGCTGATCGTAGGGTAGAGCATTGCTTTGGTCCACATGGGATATAACACAAAACTTGTCATATAAAATCTTGCACTGGCCCGCGACTTCATTTTTCATCTTTGCAATATTGACCGTGGGTTGGAGCACATGTGTTACGCTGCTAAAAAATACACTCAAACTTATGCGGGGTAGAACAAACTTAAAAATAGTCTTTAACTTGCTCAATCTAGAATAATATGCTTTGTGTCACGATTCAAAAAACAATGACATCACCTTTGACTAATGTTGACCGTAGGCTGGAATCAAGTTCTATGTTGTGCAGGCTGGAGCATGCTACATACTACTGAGCTTTAGACAAAACCAAAAAAAAATTGTGGCTCACGATTCAAAAATTGTTAAGTGTAAACTTTGACCTCTTTGATAATGGGGTAGAGCACCTTGCGCTGCGCCGTTGGGAAATACAGTAGAGCTTCCGCAGGGTAGAACATGCTCTTCATGCCTTATAAAACTTTACAAAAAATTTCTTAGGATGTGGTCATTTTGGGCCTACATTTTGGCACCTCCTAGGGGGTTTTGCTCACAAAGCCTGAGAACTCAGAGTCTTATCCATTGGGCATCAGGAGTCAAAAAATATGAAATTAGTAGACCATGATTCAAAGAATAATTTCTATGTGACTATCATTCTTTAGAATATTGGTGAGGATACTCAGAGAATAATAGTTCACATGGAGATCATGCTAGAAATAATAAACTTCAAAACTCTTCCCATGAGCACAACCTCAATCTAGCAATATGAAACTATGTTTCCTTTTATGCCCCAACTAGTTTGAACAAAATATCTTCATGGTATTTTCATGTTTGCTACAGACTTCATGCTTTACAATTGTTCTGATAGTGTCAGGATCAAAACAATATACAAAAATATACACATGAATATAAAAATGATCAAGTCCGCTTCTTCTACCATAAGGTTGATTCACTCTTGTTCATTCTCTCCTTGATTTATTACCTTGAGTTGTTCATCTTGTACCTCTTTGCTATCCTCATCATTCCTTTCAAATTGTTTTTCTTCTTGATATTCTTTAGGTTCTTCTTCACCTTTAGAAAACTCATGCTTATCTTTAGGGTTTAGATCAACTCTAAACAATTGGACCATCTATTTTAAAGTTTGCAATGCTAGGATACAGACTGACTCAATAGGATTAGTTGTTTCTTTGAATCACTTATGGACATACTCCAACTTAGAGGTCTCCTCATAAGTCATAGAGCTGCCTTTATTCACTAGGTCCTCCATCAGATCTTTGAGCCTGGTTAAGTCTTTGATAATTTGAGAGACATGTTCTTGATCGATCGGATCTTCTCAAGAATCTCTCTCAAATTCATTTTGGATGGTTGAGACTATACTATTTTTTATCTCTACTTATGAAAACAAGGTGTTGCTTTCGATCCATAGTATCCCAATACCATACTGTGTCATTTAATTATTGATATCCATAATGTCTTGAATTGTATCTTCAATATTATCTGATAATAACCAACCCTTATAGAGCAACCTATTCTTCTCAATCATAATTCTAGTAGTTAGTCTATAAGTGCTCCATGCCTTATTGGGGATAGGCTTTACAAATTCATTGAATATGATTTCAGATAGATTGAAAATATGTTCAACTGGTATTACCATCGGTTGTAGCTCCTTAGTGAATTTGTCCAAGTCTTCCTTGGTATTTTGCAATAAATGACTGGCATCATCCATGTAGTCAATTACAAGTTGGATTCCTAACACTTATCAAGGATTTCAGACCATAGCTCCTTCCTAACCTTCTTTACTCCTTTTGAGAAGCCTAGAGATTTGGCCTTCTTGATCTGTAGCTGGTGTTTTAGAACTTGTATCTCTTTGGCTTGAACTTCATTCTTTCTTTTCTGCTCATCCACTTGATCTTTGAGCCTCATGGCCTCTTGATACTTGTTTTGCCAGATCTTGACTTCATTCCTTACAGCTTGCTCCACCTTCTTCTGGTTGCTGACTGTCTTTTCTAGCTTCTCAATATTTTCTTCTAGCTTTCCACACTGCTCCTTATAAATGTCAATCTTGACATAAAAAGTTCCATCTGTAATTGCTTAATATCTTCTGTTTACTCCTCCAGACGATAATATTTTACAGTCATATCTTCCTCAGGTTTGCTCACTAGAGGGGTGATAGATCTATTGATCATTTTACTTGTCAAAGGATCAACAATCATTGGATGGATTAAATATTGCTCTAATCACCCCTCTGGTGAGAAAACTTGCACACCTTCCACCATTAATGTAGATATTGGATAACTAACCATTGTACACTTCTCAAACCAAAAGACGAGTGACTTGGCAATGGGGGATATCATGTTGTTCGTTGATTGGTTGTGGTATAGAACATGTTCTCAATTCAAGACACTTTTCTATTTCTTTGCATTTCAAGAGAGGTGTGGAGAACATGTAGCTCATGGATACCTTTAGTTTATTGAGCAAAGTGTGGAGCACATATTGTAGCCCGTTGCCACCTTTTTTTTTTGTACAATTTTTTTAGAACATAATACAACAATATAATACAAATATGTACATATATTACAAGAAAAGATTACTCTTTATCAAGGTAGAGTTTCAATGGGATCCATTAACCAGGATCAACTGAATGTTTCCCTCTAAGTATTCAAACTAGAAAGAGTTGCTTTATTTAAAGGGCCATCCTAGAAAGAGTCAAACTTTTGATGATGTCCTGGCTTAGCTCTCTCCACATTCCACTTTAAAATAGAGTCATCTACTTTGAATTTTTTGAATTTGGATTTCTTATCAAACCATCCCTTAATATCAGATGAATGCTTTTGGAAATCCTCATATGCTTGAGTCCTCTTCTCTTCTAACTGAAGTAGATGTATCAATATGGTTTCAAATGGACCTTGTCAGATTCTTCTTCTATGCCTATTAGCTTGAGAACCAATATTTCTAGGTGAATAGGTATGACTGCTTCTTTACCATACATCAAAGAATAGGGAGAGGTTTTAATAGACTTCTTGATGGTGATCATGTTTTCCCATAGAGCCTTCTATAACAATAGGTTCCAGCTTCTTTTGTTATCCTTTAATGATCTCTTCAAAATTCTAAGCAAATTCTTGTTAGTTGACTGTGCTAAATCATTTCCCTGAGGATAGTAGTTGGAGGAATTTTTTATGGTGATGCCATACTTGCTAGAAAACTCAATGTACTTGGTTCCTATGAAGGCTAGAACATTATCACTTAATATAGCTTTGGGTATACCAAATCTTGCAATAAATCTCTCCATGAAGTCAATTACCACTTCCTGATCTAATTTATTTGTGGGGATGGCTTCTACCCATATGGTAAGGTAATATGTGGCAGTCAAAATGTATTTATGTCCTACTGAGGAATTTGGGTTAATTGTCCCAATGAAATCCAACCCCCATTGTTGAAATGACTCTTCTACCTAGATGGGCTTGAGGGGAAATGATGCATTTTTGGTTCTTCCCACATACCTCTGGCATTCATCACAAGCTCTTGTTACCTTGAAAGTGTCAGAAAAAATAGTAGGCCAATAATAGCCTGCCCTAATGATTTTTAAAGCTGTGACCCTTCCTGAGAAATGTTCTTCAGATAAATCCCATGGAATTATTTAATGACATTTTCCTTCTAATAATATTTCAAGCATATTAGGACTCCATCGAGATTCCTTCTATATAATTCTTCTGGTAATAAGACATATTTCAAGGCTTGAAGCCTATATCTTCTCTATTGCGATGGGCTAAGACCTTGAGGACAAATCCCTATTTGGAAATATCTGGTCATCTAATCAACCTAGTCTGAATCTCTTGATCGAGATTCTTCAGTTTGGTCTTCTATTGATGATTTACAAGCTGAAATTTGTTTTGTAACCATATTTTCTGTTAACCCTTGGCACAATGCTCTACCTATGACCAGCTTGGTAGGATGGATTTCCACGTCATACTCTTAGATCTTAGTTATCCAACCAGCTCTTTTGTCTCCCAGCTCACCTTGTAAAATTAAAATTCTTACATCTGGGTGAACTACATACACCAGGATTTTACTTTGAGCCAAGTATTGCTCGAGTTTCTTCAATGACTTCATTACTACAAATACTTGTATTTCGATGAAGTTGTATTTGATCTGGTACTCATGGAGAGTTTGGCTCCAAAAAATATGGGATGTTCTTCCCCATCATCATTATTCTGAGTAAGCACAGATGCATAACTCTCTTTAGCCCCATAAGCGTACATAATGAAATTATTGCTGAAATCAGGATTCACCAAAACTGGAGCAGTGGCAATGGATTATTTAATGATCTCAAAATCCTATTTTCTTACTTCAGTCCACTTGAAATCCATATTTTCTTTAGCAACTCTGAGATAGGTTTCAACTTTTGAGAAAAATATGAGATGAAATTCCTGACAAAATTGATTTGCCCGAAGAAGGATTACAAAGATTTCTTATTCATGGGCAAGGAAAGGGAAAGAATTTATTTAAATTTATTTGGGTCAATAGACATTCCTTCTTTAAAGACCACATGGTCCAAAAGCTTCCCCTCATGAACTGCAAAAAATGACTTCTTTGGGTTAAGAGAGATACCAAATTCTTTGCATTTCTCAAATACTTGCTTCAAATGTGTCAGGTGATCTTGTTTCTCATGAGAGAACACAATCATATCATCCAAGTAGATCATAATGACTTTATTAATAAGTTCTCCAATGACATAATCCATAGCTCTCTAGAATGTGGCCCCCACATTGGACAAAATGAAAGGCATCCTCTAATAAGAAAAAGTACCCCATTTTGTGGTAAATGTTGTCTTGAATTGATCCTCATCTTTCACCCATATCTGGTTATAATTGGAGAAGTCGTCTAACAGTGAGAACCATTTTGCTCCTACAACAACCTGTAGAATTTGGTCAATCTAAGGGAGAGGGTAGTGATCCTTCAATGATGCTTGGTTGAGATTCCTGAAATCTACACATAGCTGGATGCCTCCGTTATTCTTCCTCACAAGAATCAAGTTAGTTACCCATGTGGAGTGCTTAATATGATATATAATTTTATCCTTTAGAAATTTGAGGAGGTCTTCTCTCATTATGGATTCACTTCTAGGATTCACAGGCCTATGCTTTTGTCTGAAAGGCTTTGCATCTAGTTCTAGCTCAATAGTATGTTGGATCATCCTTTTGTCATGTACCTTAAGATCTTCATATGACCAGAGCACAATGTCTTAGTATTTTAGGCACAGGGCTTTAATCTCCTCTACCTCTGCTGGAGAAAAGTGGATACCAACTTTGAGATTCTTTCCTTCCTCAATTTTGATCTCCTTATAAATTTTTTTTTTGATCTCCATAGCTTTGGACTTCCTCCTATATTCATTATCAAAGAGGCTTTCAAGTGTGACCAACCCTCTTGGGATATGATTACTTTTTATTTGGATAATATCTTGTTGGTCTATCTCATCCAGGACTTCCTATTGAATGATGGATAAACAAGCCTCTCTCACTAGGAAATTGATGATCTGTTCATCTCTCTCAAAGACCTTCTAGAAGATCTATCTATATAGGACTGCAATCCTAAAAACCATTTTGATTCTTTTATCTTTAGCAATTCCTATATTTGAAGAAGGGTTGAAATTAGATCCCCTCACTATCAATGAGTCATCAATTATGTTTTTCATTCTAGGAAGGAAATGTATGTTGAGGGTATCAAAATATTCCATCAAATCCCACACCCTATTTTTGTATACATTCAATTAATGGTGCTTACTATTGCATCTCTCTCTTACCTTATTTACTATTAGCTCAGAGTCACCATATATATTCAGTATCTTGATACCCATGCTCTTGGCTTATATTAGCGCTAAGTATAAAGATTCATACTCTACAACATTATTGGTGTAGGACCACGTTAGTCTGCATGCAAAAATATTTATACCTTCTGATGGAAACTACAAAACTACAACAACATCAATCCCATTTCTGCATCTTACACCATCAAAGTGCATGGTCCAAGTCTCTGTTTCTCTCAAGTACTAGTTGGAGATATCATGGACCTTTCTATTTGCTTCTAAAGAAATGCTATATGTGCTCATCCCTATTCCAAAACTAGTTGTAATCTCTTTGAATGTCAATTCATCTTCAACCTCTAATTCTTCAAAACTTTATGCTATTTCAAAATCATATAGAGGTGTGAGGTTACACATGTCTTCTTCAATCTTCTCAATGTGATAAGACACAGGCTTCTCAGGTGTGATCCTTATTCTCTTTCCCTTGAAGGGAATTACCATACTAGAGTAATCCAAGTACATACATCCTCCCAAATTTACAATGAAATCTCTAGAAATGCATAGACTAAAATAGGGCTCTAGGTCTACTACCACAATATCTTGCACAATAGTCACCTTCGGGGCTCTATGCAATATCATTCGTACATCTTTTATTACCCCAACTATCTTACTAGTGTCCTATCCAACTACAAAAATCCAGGACAAGATCTGGTATACTCCACACCCATCTCCTCGCAGATCGCCTTGGGCATAACCATGGTAAAGGCCCCTGAATCAATCATACAGTTGCAAAATATTTGACCCTCCATCCACAAAGAAATGTAGAATAGAGGGGGTTTATTCTTTAAAATAATAGGAGACATATTATCTTTTCCAAAAGACACATTGAGGATGGTGATGGTGGTAGCCTGCTTTTCTTGAGGATTTTTACTTAAAGAAGCTTTAAGCAAATCTATTTGACTAGGAATGAAAAGGGTATCATAGAGGCTAGCCTTGGAGGGGATCATTTTCATCTCTTCCACAATGTTATATTTTGACTTTCCTAGGAGAGAATTCATAGACTTATTTTCTGGCTCACCATACTTTCTTTTGTACTATTGTGTGGCTTCAATACTCTGTCTCTTAGTTATGGAGGAAAATATAATATTTTATTGTGCTTCACTTTTGGATCTCATCCTTTATTTGTCATTTTCTTTGTCATATCTTCTAGGGAAAATGACCTCATTTCTTAATTTTTAGGGAGTGTATCTCTGTTTTCAACTGCTCTAGGAATAGGAAATTGATCATTATTTTGTAGAGGAGGCTCTTTTTTCTTCTGAGAAGGGAGGAAAATATAATATTTTATTATGATTCACTTTTGGATCTCATCATTTCTTTGTCATTTTATTTGTCATATCTTCTAGGGAAACTGACCTCCTTTTCTTAATTTTTAGGGAGTGTATCTCTTTTTTCAACTGCTCTAGGAATAGAAAATTGATCATTATTTTGTAGAGGAGGCTCTTTTTTCTTCTGAGAAGGGACTTGAAACTGATCCATATTTTATGGATCAACCTACAATGTCTTCTTTCCTGATCTTGTCATAACAAAAATAGGTCCCTCTTAATCAAGATCTTGCCCAACCATGATCTGATCAGGTTGCCATAGCATATTAATTTTACCTTTTTGGTTCCTCCCTGTATTTTCTATAGAGTGCTACACATGATGCTGATACATAACACATGACTCTTAATCATGAGGGTCATTACACACAAGACACAAAATATTTACAAGACTAGTTTCAAAGGAACATTCTAGATCTTCTTGAATTGCATTAACTCTAATTCTAGCACTATTGCTGGTACTAGGCTTCTGATATTTGTTGACATAGGGAAATATACTTTGTTGTGACCTCTCTCTCTTTTCTCCATTGAATTCATCTTGTTACTGAGAGTTTTTAAGGTGTTATGAATATCAAGAAGCACATTAGATTCTTGAGGTGCTTGAGATGGAAGAGGAGGGAAAGGAACTGGTGAACATGATTTGGGGAGGGGAATTGAAGTCATCTGAGGAATTGGTGATGACAAAGGAGGAGGGTATATGTAAGAATACATGTTTTCTTGACCTTGGATATTAGAAATTTTAGAGTAGTAGGGCATCACAGTATTTGGGGGTAACCTCCCTACATTGATAAGGATATTATCAACTTGGACGACTACATTGTAAACCTAGGGAAAGGTATATATCCCTGACTGTTGAGTTTGTAAACTCAATTATGATCCAAGGGCTCTGATATAGTACATAAAAGTAAGGGTTGCAGCTGGCTTGGATTCAGGTGGAATCCTCTTCTAGGTTTTGCTAAATCTAAGGTTAAAGTCTAAAACTGATTCTTGTTGATGTTTTTGCATGGACGTAAACTGATGTAGAAGAGAGAAGGGATAAAAAAACTCATTGAATTATTCTACAAAGGGTTCTACTAATTTGGACCATGAAGTAATGCTATTTTCCTCTAAGGTCTTGAACGAGTGTAAGATCTCAAGATTCTGACAATGACATCTTCATTCTTTACATTATGAATTATTGCTAGATTTAGAATATCTTGGCAATGCTCATAAGCAATTTTTCCTGATCCATCATAGGTAGGAATGGCTTTGGATACAACTTGGGGAATATCATGCATATAAGCAAGTCTCAAGGGACCAATTGTATTCCAACTAGGATACTTCTACAAGGCTGATTTGGGGCCACATTGGTATTATTGGCAATATTTCCAGCCATTGCTCTTGCTGGAGGTGGTCTTAGGGGTGCCTCAGGTTGATATTTTGGAGGAGTTTCATCTGACTAAAAATATGGGTTTAAATTTCTTAATATAATAGATCCTCTCAAAGGGACTCTAGATTATTCTTCGTATATGACCTAGTATTCATGAAAAACTATGAGCTATCATAAAGGCTTTTTTGAATTCTTGCATTCAAGGAGCCGCCAAGTGAATTTATTGATCACCACTTGATAAGGTCAAGAAAATTCACCAAATATTGATTCCTCCGAGAAAAGGTAAAATTAGAAAGGGTGGGTTAACTAATGTTCTTTTTAATAGGTCCCACCAGGCATGCCAAAAACTATTGAGATTCAAATTGACATCAACCAAAAGCTCAAAACTACGACTATTATCTTCTAGTTCTCTGATTAGGCATGCACCTCCTAATCACAGTTCAAACCTCAATATTGGATGGTAATCCAACCTCCAAAGTAGGTTGGTATTCCTTGTCAACTATTAAGGTGTTGAATCATTTAAGATTAGTTAAATGTTTAAAATATAGGGATATAAATGAGTTTAGGGTTAAGAAATAGTAATCAAACAGTGGCCATATAGAGAACAACATAGGAATCTATAGAAAAATCCCTTTGACAAAACAATTTCCAGTGTCCCACACTTGAGATTAACAACATTTGAAACACATAATCTTCATCATTATAAGAAGAATAGAGATATACTTCAAGAATCTATTTCAATATCAAGATACTAATAATCCAAATTAGTAGAATAAGATCAGTATCAAGATTTAACAGAAAATAACCTCTCACAAGCACAAATTCATTATGAAAAGATTTCAAATACTCTAAGCTAGCAATCCAATATCAGTAGAATAGACTAACTATAGCAACGGTAGCAAAAAATCAATTCACAACTTGAATCTCTAAAAAATTTACAGAAGACACGAGTTTGAGGTAAACACCCAAGCAATATTCCTTCTATTGATTTGCAAAAAAATATTTCACAGTAGGACAAGCAAACACTCTAGAGCTGACCCTAAAAAATAAGGGTTCGACCTCCTTTCATAGTTTTTACATGCTTGAAAAGAAATGGAACATTACAAGGAAAATGAAATTCCAGATAAACCAGATGCTGAGGTGGTAGCCTCTTGTTTAATTTTGAGACCAAAAGAAAATACATGATCTTGCACTTCTTTGCAGATTGACCCCTACTACTTATTGGTATTTCATGCTAGTTTAGCTCTAGGATATCAAAACTACAATCCAGACCATCTGTCATTCTTGTAAACATCATCCAACTGTAGATCAATAACTGACTATAATACTTGGTTCTTGATCTCATTGATGCTTCATGTACTGGTTTGTTTCAATAAACTGATTCATATCATAGAGGTTCTACTTTTATATGCTTGGAGGTCATTAAAATGAGCCAATCGTCGATCTACTTATGAACGACCAAGATTAAAACTTGAAAGTCATTGATAGCTTTGTGATGTAGAACATGTCATAGCCTGCTTCTCTTACCAACTTATCACATCCTTTGGCCATCTTGACTGCAAGCTGGAGCACATGAGATGCTAATGCAAAAATATACTTTGAGTTGCACAAGATGGAACATTGTGCTGGCTCGCTTGAATTATCTTTCAATTTATTTAAAACTTGCTTTGTGTCAGCGGTTTAGAACCAAATCTAAAATGTGTTGTAGCCCACACCTTGAAACTCATGCATCCAAGTTTGACTATGGCTGATCATGGGGTAGAGCATTACTATGGCCCGCACGGGATATAACATAAAACTTGCCATATAAAAGCTTGTGGTGGTCCGTAACTTCATTCTTCATATTTGCAATGTTGACCGCTTTGATCGTGGGCTAGAGCACATGTGTTATGCTGCTAAAAAATACACTCAAACTTACGTGGCTTAGAACAAGCTTAAAAATAGTCTAACTTGTGTGATCTGGAACAATATGCGTTGTGCCGCGATTCAAAAAATAATGACGCCAAATTTGACTAATATTGACCACAGGCTGGAACCAAGTTCTATGTCTTGCGGGCTAGAGCATGTTGCATACCACTGAGATTTAGATGAAACCAAAAATATATTATGGCCCGTAATTCAAAAATTATTAAGTGCAAACTTTGACCTCTTTGACCATGGGGTAGAGCACCTTGCACTGCATTGTTGGGAAATACACAGGAGCTTCCACGGGTAGAACATGCTCTTCATGCCTTAGAAAATATTGCAAATTTTTCTAAGGATGTGGCCATTTTGGACCTATAGGAATGCTTAGGCTATCCCAAATATCTCCATATTCTAGTGATATTATTATTATGTTGGTGTTGAATATTATATCCATGTGAGAAGCGGAACGACAATTCAATTATTTGATGAAGTATAAATAATACATTAGGGCCAGGATTAGTCCGGAGGTTGTGGAACCACCCGAGACCAATATAGGCGCAGTTGTAACAAAATAACAACTAGCCTAAATTAATCAATTCTAACAATATAAGATCGTTAGGATTGAATTAACTAATGAAAGAAATATTGAAATATATTCTAACATCCCCCCATATTACAATATTTTAGGAAACATATAACTACTAGCTATACTATCATCCCCCCATTATTTTGAAATACATAGAGAGCTGCGAAACAATTCAAATTTGACACGTGCAAGTGCCTTAGTGAATATGTCTGCAACTTGAGCATTGGTGGAGATGTACTGAAGCTGGATTCGGTGCTTTGGTACTTCGTCTCGAATGAAGTGGCATTGTGTATCAATGTGCTTCATTTTCTCATGATGCATTGGATTCTTAACAAGATTCAAAACACCCATGTTGTCGCAGAACAAGTGTATTGGAGATTTTGATGGAAGACCCATACTTGTCAGGATGCGACGCAACCATATCACTTCGCACACAGCTTCACGTGCAGCACGATATTCTGCCTCTGTTGATGAGATAGCAACCACCTGTTGCTTCTTGTTGTGCCAAGAGACAAGACCAGATCCAAGATGAAACAAATATCCTGAAGTTGATTTACGATCATCATATGATCCGGCATAGTCGGAGTCCGTGTATCCCTGTAAGAAGAATTTGTTGTTCTTCTTGTATTCTAGGCCATATTCCATTGTGCCACGGACATAGTGAAGAACTCGCTTTGCTGCTTTCCTAGTGTGTAGTCTTAGGTTCCTGCATGAACCTCGAAAGATAGTTGACAACAAATACGATATCTGGCCTAGTGTTGGTCAGATATATGAGACTCCCAATCAGCTGACGATAGAGAGTAGCATCTACTTGAGGTGATTTGTCATATCGTGATAACTGAAGTCCTGTTTCCATTGGTGTTGCCATCGGCTTGCAATCAGTCATGCGATATTTTTCTAGTAGTGTCTTGGCATATTTTTTCTGGGACACTTTGATGTAGTGCTCCTTCTGGTTCACTTCTAGACCAAGGCAGTAATGGAGAAGTCCGAGATCTGTCATTTCAAAAGATTCGCTCAAATCTTGTTTGACAGAAGAGATCATTATTTTTGAACTCCCTGTTATGAGCAGATCATCAACATAGAGTACAAGCAACACTATTTCAGAGCCTTGCTTCTTGAAATAGAGGTTTGCATCCGATGGACATCTCTTAAATCCATGTTGCAGTAGGTGATTATCCATTTTTATGTACCAAGCCCGAGGGGCCTGTTTCAAACCATATAAGGATTTGACCAATTTGCAAACTTTCTGTTGTTGGCCTTCCACTTCAAATCCTTTCGGTTGAGTCATGTAGACTTCCTCTTGGAGATCACCATTTAGAAAGGCACTCTTGACATCCATTTGGTGCACTTTCCACCCATACTTGTGCTGCCATAACACAAAGAACTCGAATGGTTGTCATCCGAGCAGTAGGTGCAAAAGTTTCCTCGTAGTCAATGCCTTCTCTTTGAGCATAGCCCTTTGCCACAAGTCGGGCCTTATGCTTATCTATTGTCCCATATACCTTGTACTTGACTTTATACACCCATTTGTAGCCTATGGGCTTCTTTTCGTATGGCAGATCGACAAGCTTCCAAGTTTTGTTTTTCATCAGAGACTTATACTCTGCATCCATAGCGGCCTTCCACTGAGGCTCACCAAGAGCATCTTGCACTGATGCAGGTTCAAGTTCATCTATTGAGGACATAAACACCCTGTCATCATCAATATCCATATCTTCTGTATCTCTCTCTGGATCTACAGAAAGTTCCTCAAAATATTGACACAGATCATCAACCCCAGTAATCTCTGTTGCAGCTTTCTCCTGTCGAGCCATGCTACGAGTACGAGGCCTATCCAATGTCAAGTCTGGTGGAGTGGATAGCTTAGAGTCTCTAATTGTACTTGTATACCACTTTGGATTCTTCTTCTATGGTGATGAAGAAGATGAAGAAGGACCTCCAACCTTGGATGAAGGAGACTTCTCAACCTTAGTTTCCACAAGGTCTAGGTATACATCGATGTGTTTTTTTGATGTGAAAGCCTCATCAAAAACTACATCTCTACTGATGTGTATCTTCTTGGTTAAAGGATCAATCAATCGATAACCCTTGGAGTGCTCATCATACCCAAGAAGAATGCACTTCAATGTTTTCTCATCTAGCTTCTTCCTCTTTTCTTTCGGTATGTGCATGAATGCTTTACAACCAAAAATGCGTAGATGAGAGATGGAGGGTTTCCTGCCACTCCATGCTTCCTGTGGAGTCATTCCTTGTAGGGCCTTAGTGGGTGCCCTATTCAATAGATATACTGCTGTGGTGACAGCTTCTGCCCAATATTGTTGCCCAATTCTAGCTCCTGTGAGCATGCAACGAACCATTTCCATGATGGAACGGTTTCTCCTTTCAGCAACTCCATTTTGCTGAGGAGTATAAGCAGTAGTCAACTGTCGTGTGATCCCATTTTTAGTTAAGAACTCAAAAAATTCTTTAGAGGTGAACTCCCCCCTCGATCTGAGCGGAGGGTCTTTATAGAAGTCCCTGACTCCTTTTCAACAGATTTCTTGAATTGCTGAAAGAAGCCAAATGCTTCAGATTTTAGTTGAAGAAAGAATACCCACATCTTTCGTGAGTAATCATCCATGAATAACTAAAAATACCTCTTACCCCCACAACTGTTGGGAGTTAAAGGACCGCACAGATCGGTGTGAACCAACTCCAGAGGTTTCTTTGCTCTTGTAGAGCTCCTTTCAAAAGGCACTCTATGTTGCTTTCCTGCCAAGCAGTCAGAGCAAACTGGCAATGTGGTAGAAAGGGAAGGAAGACCCTTTACCATTTCATACTTACTTAACTCAAGTAAGTAACCAGAACTCATATGTCCATATCTCTTGTGCCATAGGGAAGTTGCCTCCTTTGTAGAGACAATCATGGCTACATCTGGAGAAGAGATAGTATCTAGGGCAAATAAGCCATGCTTATATGAAGTGGTTGCAATGTTCTTACCCCTCCTGGTGATAGAACAACACTTCTTGCCCCCCTCAACACTAAAGTTTACAACCATATTTTTGTCCAGAATTTGTGTGACTGACAACAAGTTGTTCGCCAATCCTGGAACATAGAGAACCTTCTCAATATGGCACTTGCCATCAGGAAGAGTAACAGAAACTGTTCCTTCTCCCTGAACCTTGTAGGTTTTATCATCGACAATAGTGACAGGTTTGCCCTCTTTGGCCTCAAAAGACTCAAACCATGATTTGTCACCAGTCATGTGTTTACTGGCTCCAGAATCGACATACCAAATAGGATCCGTCTGCTTGGATACTGTGGTAGTCATGAGCACTTTGTGTGCTCTTTCAGAATCCATGTCAGATTCCTCAACAACAACATTCACTTGTTGTTGTTTGTTCTTTTGTGGTTTGTTCTGGCCTTTCTATTTTGATTGTTTATTCTTATGCCAACATCTGTTTGTATCATGACCTTCTTTGTCACAGATCTTGCAATATCTCTTTTTCTATTGAGGTTGAGTTTGTTTCCCTTTTGAATCCTTTTGAGAACTACCTCCCTTCTGAAAATTACCCTTCTTCTTGTTTTGCCCCTTCCTGTTGGTGTATAGGGCAGTGTTAGAAGAATCATCTCACTGTAGTTGGCGTGCCTCCTCTTCTTGAAGCATATTTACCAACTCAACATAGGTAACTTGTCTCTGTGATACATGAAGTGAGGTAATCAACACTCTAAAAGAATCCGGAAGAGCTCTCATTACCACTGAGGTAAGGAGCTTATCATCAACTGGTGTTGCTAAGGAATTCAATTTTCCTTTCAACTCAGACACTCTGCAAAGAAAGTTTTCAACCGTCTCTCCTTGTTTCATGCTTAGACTGTGTAATTGAGACTGAAGAAATAGAATGGTGGAGTCATTCTTCCCTTCATATATAGTTTTAAGGGCATCCCATGCCGCTTTACTATTTGGACAGTCAACAATATGAGGTTGAACTTCATCAAAAACAACAAGCAAAATGAGCACCTTTGCTTTGCTATCTTTCTTGTCAAAGTCTTTCTGATCAGCAGATGGAGTTGTGGCTCCAGCTGAAGATGAAGGTCTTACTATTGTTCCAGACATAATTTCCCAAAGATCATCCATCTCTAGGATTGCCTTCATTTTGTTTTTCCATGGTGTATAATTTGGACCTTTCAATAACTGATGAGCATCAGTCATTAGTTTTGCAGACATTGTGAAGGTTCCTTATAACACCAAATGGTCGCCCCTTCGATATACCTTAATGCCAGGCCGTTATACCATACAAAATACCCGCCCTTACGTGAGGGAGACTATAGGTATTTTGAAAAACCAAAAAAATTACCCGCCCTTACGTGAGGGAGACTGTAGGTAATTTTAATGATTATACGATACGTGGTACTTAGGCGGTACTGAAAGGGAATCACCTCGTTGATGGCACCGACCTTAGAAAGCCTTCAATCCTCATGCATGGGGCGTAACTTCCCCTAAACACTTTGGATATCCGAACTTTCATCTGGATTTAAGCCTAAACACGAGAGTGATTGGGGTAGTGGATGGAGTAAAAAATAGCAAAATGGCAAACTTATCTCTCCCCGACGATTAATAGAGAACAAGCTCAGACGTCGTTGTGGCAGCTATATTAGGCGGTGGATACAGTAGCGCAATCATGACAGCTTTACCTGTAAGTGTTGGCCAGAGGTATCACAAATACCGAACGCTATAGTGCAATAAATTGCACGGATGGGTTTTAATTATTCCGGGGACTTAGGGAGTGTTTGATTTTAACTTAAATGATGTAGTGCAAAAGAAGGAAAAAATGCAACATACAACATAAAAGTGCCCACAGAAATAACCCACTAGGTGTCGGGCGCAGCCGAAAATGCACCTTTACAATAATGCCAAACTTTGCTTTTTCAAAAAATTACTCTCAATCCCCCCTTGATTTTTCGAAAAAAAAATCACTCCCCCCTTTAAAATTTTCCTTTATAAAGCATTTTAAAACATTCTTTTATAATCAAAGTTAAAAAAAAATAACTTTATTCTACATAGTAAAAAATATTATTTAAAAAAATAACCTTTAAACTATGATAAAATAAATTAAAATTATATTTAATTTAACTTTGATTAGAGAATATTAAAAAAAAACTTTAATAAATAAAAAAAAATTATACCTTTGAGCGGGGGGGGGTCGACGGGACTCGAACCCGCGACCTGAGGGCTCCTAGAGCCCTTACCACTCGGCTCACAACCGGTGAGCCAGTGGGCTGATCCGAGAACTATTCTCGGTGCCCTCCTCCTTAAACAACTTCGACGTGCCTTTTGAAGAATGAGTGGCAGCTAGTGTAGCTCGGGAGCGGAGCACCGGTGGCAGTAGGGTGGCGCTCGGGTGGCGGGTGAACAAAATCATTTTTTTCAACCAAAAACTTGCCACAGATGTATCAAAATGATGCACAGAGATCACAGAGGAAGAATAGAACAGTTTGCAACCAAACCAAGTGGAGAAAACTGCTCAAAAACGTCTGTCTAATTTTTCCATTGACGTCGTCCGGGAGGAAAAAAATGCTTTGAGGAAAGATCCGAGAGCTAAAATGAAATTTCAATCCAATGAAATGACTCGGATTTTACCTCATTCTCCAAGAAAATTTGCAGATGTTTGATCTACCGGCCTCAAAAGTAAGGAAAAATACGTCTTGGTTTATGCAGTTGACGTAGGTGACGCAGGTGACGACGTATTCACAGATCCGAGCATTTGTATTTTAGGACTCAATGTCCCACATCGAGGGCGCAGTGACTCCGTTAGGAGTTTAAGAGGGTTTCTCCTCCGTAGAGGAGTATCTCCTCTCGGGGATTCCCACCCGAGAGGTCGCGAGCTCTCCTCTCGCGCTTGGCTAAGCGGCCTTGGTGTTGGCCACCGAGCTTCGTCGTGAGCCTTCGAACTCCGCTTCGATCTTCGACCCTTCTTTGCCTCGTTTGACCTTCGACCGTGCTTCTTTGATCCGTCGACCGTGCTTCTTTGAATTCCAAAAATTGAAATAATTGCCTCGAAAAATAAAACCAAGTTTTCTCAGCTTCGCTACCAAAAAGCTCAGCCTCAAAAAATCGCCTCCAATAAAAAAAAAACTCTTCCTCAGCTGCTTCTTTCTCACGCTACTACAAGATCATTTAAAAAATGAGAGTGGCGGAGAGAGAGTGGTGGTAAGCTCTGATACCATGTGAGAAGCGGAACGACAATTCAATTATTTGATGAAGTATAAATAATACATTAGGGCCAGGATTAGTCCGGAGGTTGTGGAACCACCCGAGACCAATATAGGCACAGTTGTAACAAAATAACAACTAGCCTAAATTAATCAATTCTAACAATATAAGATCGTTAGGATTGAATTAACTAATGAAAGAAATATTGAAATATATTCTAACAATCCACTTTTAGTTGTGTATTCTTTTGAGCTATTCAACTCCCAAATCAATTTATCCTTAGCACCTCTCAGAATAATCATAGTTGTTATATTTCTACTCAATTGCCTACTAGCATCAAAATTATTTCCATTTGTATCTTCCTTCTCGATCCTTGTAAAAAATGTCTGAAACCCTATCATCGTATTTGTCTTGAAGCAATCTCATCCAAGGTTTCAAGATCTAAGTTGAGTGGTTTTTTATCACACCAAGTATCCATCCAAATAGAATTTTTTTCTCCAGTTCCCACCACCCATATTAAACCTTTAATCATAATATCAATAGATTTTTTAAACCATTCCAAAGAGTAGAACCATTTGGAAGAGAGAATGTTGTAAATATTAGACTTGGGTCATTGGGATAAACATACTTAGAATAATTCTTGCCCACTGTCTTTGAATCTCTTTGTACAATCTCCAGATAACTTTTCACCTAAGAGCTAAGTTTGCATATGTAAGAACTCTTAAACCAAGACCTCCCTTAGTTTTGTCATCACACAACTTGCTTCATTTTACCAAAGGAAATTTCCTTTTATCATGTAAACTTGACCATAAAAAGGATCGCATAATATAGATTAAAAAATTTTCAACTGATTTTGGCATAGAATACAATGACATATAATATGTTGGAATGGCTTAATTAACTACACTCTTTCTTCTAATGATAACCATATACCTTTCCAAGCTAGAAGTTTATTTTGAACTTTACTAAAAACTGGATTCCATAAATCTATCCTCATTATCCCCTCAAATAAAGGCATCCCTAAATAATTTGTTGGCCACCCAGGTGTTGTAGGTGAGTTGGAGAGGAGAGGGCAATCCTCCAAGGGAGGTCCCAGGTTTGAATCTCCACCCTACCAAAAATATGAATTGGGTACCCAAAATCTAATTGATAATTTTGGTGCGGGCAGGGCTGGGTGCAACTCCTGGGTGACTTTGACGATGTAGAACCCCCCGATCGTGGTCTCTCAGACCAAGGCAGCCCCACAAGGGTTTTTTCGCTTTAAAAAAAAAAAAAATTGTTGGCAAATTTACCTCCTCCATTTGACGCAACCTACAATTTCTTGCTTTGATATTAACAAGAGTGTTAAGGAAGTAAATTTTGGATTTAGTCCTATTAACATTTTGCATTGAAGCTCTTTCATACTCTTTTAAAAAGGTATTCAAAGCTCTAGCTTCAATTATCCTTGCCTTTCCAAAAAAGGTTGTATCATCTACAAACTATTGATGGGTGATGTTATCGATGTTATTACTAACCTTAAGTCCACTTATAAGCCCATATTTATAATCATTTTTTAAGTTCCTACTCAAAACTTTTGCCATAATAATGAATAAATAAGGATATAGAGGATCTCCTTGTCTAAGGCCTCTCTTGGATTTAAAAGATTTTGTTACTAACCCATTGACCAAAACTGAATAAGAAACTACAAAGACACAAGCTTTAATACATCTAACCCATTTCTTCCCAAAAATAAACTTATCTAAAATTGTAAAAAGAATATCCCATTTAACCCTATCATAGACTTTACTCATATCAAGTTTTAAGATCATAGCTTTCTCTTTTATTGAAGCTATTGAATGTATAACTTCATGAGCTACTATGATCCCATCCAAATTTTTTCTTCCTTTCACAAATCCTCCTTGCTCTTCTGAAATTATTTTGTCTAACAATGACCTTAATCTATTTACCATCACTTTGAAAATAATCTTATAAGCCATATTACATAGACTTATGGGTATAAAATAATCAAACACTTCAACATCCTTCTTTTTTAGAATTAGGGTAAGATAAATTGCATTTATTTTATAAGGAATGTAATATTCTACCCTAGACTGCTCCACTGCCACCAATAAAGAATCCTTCACTATATCCCAATTATGTTTATAAAAAGCTGCAAAGAGCCCATATGGACTTGGGGATTTATCCTTATTAAAAGAGAAAATAACTAAATGAACTTCTTCTAGAGTAATAGGATCCATCGATTTCCTGTTGTTTTCATTCATTATAAGTATAGGTCAAAATGACTATACTAAAGGGAATGAGGAGACTTCTCAAAATTTTGAAGGATAGAAGAGATTCAGAAGGAGCTTGACAGTAAAAAAGTGTCACGATCTCGTGACCAACCTTGTTTTCGTGGGCCGATAGCTAGAAGGAGCTGGACAACGAAAAAGTATCACAATCTCAAGATTGACCTTATTTTCATGGACTGATAGACAACAAAAAAGTATCATGATTTCATGACTGACCTTATTCTCGTAGATTGATAACTAGAAGGAGTTGAACAACGAAAAAGTATCACGATCTCACAATCGACCTTGTTCTTACGGGTCAATAACCAGAAGTAGCTGGTAGCAGAAAAGAGTCACGATCTCATGATCAACCTTGTTCTCATTGATTGATAGCTAGAAGTGTGTTGGCAGCATAAAAGAGTCATGATATTGTGATCAATCCTATTCTCATGGGCCGATAGCCATAAGTGTGCTAGCAACAAAAAAGTATCACAATATTGTGATCAACCTTGTTTTCACGGGTCGGTAGCTAGAAGGAGCTGGATAGCAAAAAAGTATTGCGATATTGTGACCAACCTTATTTTTTATGAGCCGATAGCTAGAAGCATGCTTGCAGTGGAAAAGTATCGCAATATCATGACCAACCTTATTTTCACTAGACGATAGCCAGAAGGATATGGACAACAAAAGTGTCATGATCTCGTGACTAATCTTATTCTCATGGGTTGATAGCTAGAAGTATGTTGGCATCAAAAAAGAGTCATGATATTGTGACCCATATTATTATTATAGATCGATAGCCAGAAGTTTAATGGCAGCGGAAAAGAGTCATGATCTCACAAACATTCTTGTTCTTGTGGGCCGTTAGCTCAAGAAACAAAGGAGTGGAATATAGTTAGGCAACCGTGTCTTCAAAAGATTGGCACAATCAGGTGGTAATCGAAAGATCATATCCTAACCTCTTACCGTTGGAAATTCCATTGCATAGTTCCTCCTTGGGCCAATAGATGTTGTTTAGCACCTCAATAGAATTATCCAGTTGACGTATTGTTGTAACAAATTTTGATATTTACGTATGTAGGGAGTGCATATATAGGATGAGCGTACCCTAGAAAAGGGTTGACTATTATACATTTACAAGATCAAATGTATGCAGATTTTTGATAAGCAATAAAGATAAACTCTCTACTTGGATTCTGGTTCAAACTGTGTGATAAAGTGTATGTATGATGAATCAATACTTCTATTCAAGATGTATGGAAAGTGAAATGCATTAATTCTATCTTTGGATTTCTGTATATTAGATTCAATAGTTCTGGAGTTAATGATTTCTGTGATTAATTTAATCTGCACCGGAGGATTGGTTGTTTCTACTTAGGTATTTAAAATAATGCTTATCTATTAAATCTATGTGCATTTCCTTGCTTTTTTCTAATTTGTATCCATTCAACGTTCTAGTAATAACTATATTTCCCTCTATTTAATAACTTTTATCTTTCCCTTTTCCTACAACCAAGAAAGGAACTAGCCTTCTCTGGAGATTGAATTGAGTACCCTCTATTTTGAACCCAATCATTCAATATTGGGAAATTCTTGAGCACAAATGTAACCATAGGCAGATTTTGCACCAATAGTTTTTGGCATGCCCTGTGGGACCCAATCTCACTATCTTTACAGTTCAAAGTTACAGTGCTTTTCTTTGCCCTGTTCAAATTGTAAAATCGCCTGGCAAATCCGTTCAAAAATTAAAACCCAAGAAAATTCTTATCTATTTGTTGGTTGAATACCAAGATATATGAAAACCAGACCCAAAACAAAATTTTTTGAAGAACCCATTGAGTTCTTTGAGTTACATCTCGATAGTATTAAATCTACTATTGTAATTGTTTCTCGATCAACCTCTTCTTCTATCGTTACTACTGGATTGATAAATCCTTCTCCTACAACTCTCTCTAGTACTACTACTAGTGGACCTTCAAGCACATCTACCTATACTACTGCAATACCAGTTGGTACAATAGCTATAATGGTCGTAAATCAACCCAATCTACCCTACCCCACATGGAACCATTAATGCCCCTTGAATCTAGCGGTCCAACATCGAGTCCCTACAATGACTTTGAAAGCATTTCCTAAATATTATGGTTCGAGCAAAATATTTTATGAACACTACCAAGATGTAACCTCATTAGAATGAATACATAATATTATAGAAGAAGATGTAATGATAAGGTTGTTAGTCATCTCTATGAAAGGAAAAATGCTCTACTGGTATAGAGCTCTTCCTAACCAGACTATAGCCACCTGGGCCCAACTTGCTGGAAAATTGGTAGAAGAGTTCAATCAACAAATTGATCCTTTTTCTCTACTCAATCAGTTCACTATTATTCAGAAACATCTTCAAGAAGAAATAGTTGATTTCAACATTAGGTTTAGTCGTACTTGGAAGAGAGTATCCGATGGACTGAGACCAACAAATGAGCAAGCAATATATTTTTTACTTGAGAGCTTTTAATTCAGATATAAGCATGGTTATCAGATAGTCTCAAGTGTTCACTTTCTCAAAAAATTTCCAAGAAGCTCAAAAAGCAGAAAAATATCTCATTGTTATCGGAAGGCTCCCCAAAAAATGATAATGCTTATATTCCTATATCTTTCACAAACATCTAATACTAACTTTCTAAGCTCTGCCTCTGTATCCAATGTATATCTCCCTAAATGGATTTGACAACCTTCTATCTTGGTAATACAAGCTCCCCTTGCTCCTCCAGCATTACCTATTATTATTGCAATCCATATATCATTTGTTTTACCAACACTTGATCCTCAACTTGTAGTCCTATTAGACATACAATCAGCCATGAAGAATTTGACTAATAATATGACCTCAATGGAAAGAAGAGAAGCTAAGAGAAGTTTCCAATCGAGGAGATTTCCACAAGTAACAAGAGATCAAGCTTCCACAAGTGGTAGAAATCAGGAGAGATTAAACATGGTTTATGCTAACAATGATAATGAACCTGCCAAATCTTCAACGAAATTTGACTTTTGGTGATCTACATGTAACGATCCCCATGGTGAAAATTCATGTATGATCCATCAACATTATGTCCAAAAGATAGCTATTGAGAAGGCATAAAAGGCTCATAACGGGCAAGTAAATATGATTAGAGAAGAGTATCACAATCTTATGATGCCTTTGGTAGAGCAAGTTTTTATCCTAACGAGATCAGGAAATAAACCTATACAAGTGGATCCTTAGGAGCTCAACCCCCTGAAAGTACCTTCATATGTACGAAATCAGGTTGAGAAATGGCCCCTTAGAAAAATATTCTCCAAATCCTAGTTCGAGGAACATAAGCAGAGTTACGTAGAGAAGCCATCCCACAGAAGGAAGTTGAAACCTAAGAACAAGCAAGAGATAAGTTAAGATATCCTTCTTTGAACAAGCGTTAGATAATAGACGCTACTCAAGCACCTCCCCACCAAAAAAAGGAGAACATTGATCCGCCTTCCTTCAACATAGTGGAGGAAACAAAAAAAACCCATTCTAAAGCAAGTATGTATGATGCATTACAATTCCCAGGGCAAATTAACTTATTGGAAGAATCCTTGAGGTCAATTAAAAATAAAAGTAAAATTCCATCACAGTTTAATTCATCTGAAGCTAGTAAGACATCAACAATAAAAAAATAGACCTCTTCCTTTTTATTTGTCCCTTTATATGGAAGTATGGGTTGTACACAATTGTATGATAGACTCAGGAGCTGCAACTACTATAATACCAAAATTTGTATGTGATATTATGGGTATGGAATACACCAGAAGTAGCCCAAGAATTTTGCAATTGGATTGGTACTCTAGTTAAGACTGTGGGAGTGATTAAAGATATCCCTATAGTGCTACATAGGATGCCTCAAATTACAATCATAAAGGAAGTTGTTGTGGTAGATTTAGAACCTTATTTTAGTATATGTTTATCCAGAGAATTCATAGCCAAAATTAAAGGATATCTATCCCTGGATTACTCAAACTTGGAAATACCATTCAAAGGTAAAAGAGTCAAGCTATTTAATGAGAAACCATCTACCTTCCAAATAGTAAAGGTTGAAGAGGAAGGAAAACAAGCTAGTATTGTGAGTATAGTGACTGAATAAATCGAAGAGTTAAACTTGATGGATGAAGCCTTAGATGGATTACAATTAGAAGATCAATTTTTTATAGAAATTGGAAGTTATTCATCATGAAGCCTAAGAAAAGCAATTCCGCTCCTTCACATGAGGTGGACCCATCTACCGATCAAATGTGGAAACTTTTCTTTGATGGTGCCAGATGCAAGAATGGAGTTGGAGTAGGTATAGTCCTAATCTCTCCAACAGGTAATGAAAAGGTTTTTTCCTATAGGTTAACTGGAGTTGTACCAACAATGCAACTAAATATGAGGCACTTTGTTTAGGCCTAAAAAAATTTGAGAAATTAGGAGTTAAATAGTTGCAAATTTTTGGAGATTCAGAACTAATAGTAAATCAGGTCATGAAAATATGCATTAGTAAGCAAAATTATCTTAAAGCTTACAAAAATAAAGTATGGGATCTATTTGAAGCTTTGAAAGATCTAAAAATTAAAGTAACACCTTGAGAGAAGAATACTCATGCTAATATGTTAGCCTCAGTAGGTGCTAATTTATATCCTATAAGTAAGATTATCAAAAAATCCAAGACAGTTAGGTTTATATATAGGCCTTCAGTACAAGATAAAGATACCTTTGGGTGGGTATTCGAAAGTGATGATCAAATACTAGACTTCTTGATCCATGAGATGAATTGTTTAGGTGACATGGTGTTAAAATATGAGGAAGATGAAGGTTTGATTCAATTAGAAAACAATCATATCCCAAAAGGTTTGATCACCCTTGAGAGCTTGTTCGACAACAATGAAAAATAAATAGGTCATAATATGAAGGTTGATAAATGTAGACACCAAAAACTAGTCATCCACAAAGTCATCATGTGCCACCCTACATCAAATCCTGCATAATAATATTATATGCCTAAGTTTATACTTAGGCATATAAAATCCTGCACATTATCCTATTTTCTAGATTTATTAAATCTAGAAAATCAGCCTAGGATACCCTGCCTACCCACTAGACATGTGTCCTAGCCACCTCACTACCCCACCTTGCCACATATCATACACCTTTGTCCCCCTTGTCCCTTCACATGGGGTAGCCCTCCACATAACACTCCACTTGCAGCCACATCACCCCAGTTAAGTGAGCCACACTGGGTGACTCACTCTAACTGCCCCCTCCATTTGGTAGCCTAGAATTACCACTTGGTAATCCAGGCTTGCCACCTCTCACTTCCCTCCAAAACCCTAAGGGGCCTATAAAGGCACCTTCACCCCATCCACCAAAAGAGGTTGAGCATTAGTACCATCAGGCTACCAGAATAGGATCAGAGCTCTACACGCATCCCGAGGAGAACCGAGACCCAGAGCCTAGAGGTCCACTTCTGAGGTAATCTACCATTCAACCCAAATCACAAGTCCATGGTTTCACAGTCGAAACTGCATACCTACACGGTTTCCCCATTGCCCGTGCATAGTTTCCCGTTTACCACCATGCATCTGTGGTTTCGCAGATATGAGAGTACGATGCGAAAACATAAGTTTTATTCAGCAAGGCATTATGTTTTATTTGATTCTATTTTCTATATTACATGATTATCTGGTTAGGGTTTTATAGCATTATTTTATGTCTTGATTTGTAGGTGCTACTAACTCCTCATTTGGTTTTCATGTGTGTAGGAGATAGGTATTCTGGAGAAGCTGCTGAAGCTAGAGTGGTCCCCGCATTGGATATCCAAAGCCCACTCACCCCTTGGAGTTGTAGCTGGAGAACAAAGAGCAAGCATTCCTGTGAAGATTTGGAAGACCCCCATTCCATTATTATAAGCATTGTATCAATAAAAACATTGTAATATTACCCCAAACACACTTGGGGTAATTCAAAATTCATTTGTAAACATCGTATCAAATATCAATATAAAAAAAAAAAATTGGCAAATTTTTGTCTCTGTGTTCATTTCTATATTATTGTTTAGTTATTTTTTGCTACAAAAATGGTGATCACGGTGGGACCCCCTAAGGGTCCTATTTTTTTTGCCTTGCTTGATTTCATTTATTGATCTCTGTATTTTCTATGATTTGCAGGTTTTGAGAGTTGGAAGCGCACGAAGATTCGATCTCGGATCGATAGATCCGAGACTTATTGTTGCCTCGCTACTATAAAATCGTGCACCTACGATTTCATATTTGAGGAACCATGCACCTGCGGTGGAGAACTTTGAAGAATGAACACTTATGGTTTCTCATCAGCAGAACCGTGCATCCGTGGTTGGGTGCCTAGATAAACGCACACGTGCAATTGCAGCACTATGGAACCATGGACCTACGGTGGAAGCAGATTGGAAGGAGCGACGAAAGGAACACAAGTCTATACCCCTTTCTGCCTCTATTTTTTTGGTATTAGTGTTTGCATCTAGGCTAATTAGAGGTCCTTGTCCTGTGTGTTTTGTTTGCATTTAGGTCTTAGGATAGGTGTCTTTATTTTGCATTAAAGCATTCATCAAAAACATAAAAGGAAAAATAAGAGGATCTGCATCTGTCATAGTAGGTAATAGAGCATATGCATGAGCCCAGTTAGCAATAACTTGGGCATATTTTTTGGGGTTCAGGCCTGCTCTACCCTATTTTGCTGCATAGTTGGACCCACACACCCATGGTTGGGACCTCCCAAACATGCACGTGTGGTTGGAAAACCGTGCATCCACGGTTTACCAGAACCAACCGCTCACCTACGGTTGGCCCTAACAGTAGAATTTGGCAAAAGTATTGCTTGAAATCAGCTTTCAACCCCTGATTTGATTTTGTATGCTATTCTCTATTTCCTATTTTTTGCATTTAGGCATAAAACAAAATTGCATTGTAATTTTGCATCTCACAATAAATTAAACAAACCTCACACACTCACATAAATGTTGGCAATGACTGGATTTCATCACCGCCAGGTTGGATTTCATCACCAACCACCAACATATTTACCCTAATATTTTGCCAAGGCTAGCTCCAATTAATCATCTTAGCCATGTAAAATAGCACGCATTCCTCTTTGGAGGGTGTATCGTTGCCTACGATCAATATGGGTGAGGACTGGTAGGACCTGTGCTCCCTGATCGGATATGGGTTTCATCTCCATATTTTGGTGGGTATGGCTATCTGGACTTCATCACTAGGCTTAGTCACTATGAGTATACAGGTGAAAGCCTAGATTCATCTTAGGGAAAAACATTTTGCACATCACTTTTTCTTTTTATCACAAAAACTTCAAAAAAAAATCTTCAAAATCAAAATCAAAATAAAAAAATCAAACTTTGCACGAACTTAGGAACAAAAACCTTGTTTGTTTGTTTGCTTTGAGTGCTATTTTGCATTGTGCTATCTCACACATTCACACACTTACACTTGCATTTCATACATCATCACACCCTTAGCGTATGGTAACGACCCATGGTCAGGCCAGAAAGTTAGCATTAGTTCAGAGTCAATTGTCTTCCCCTATGGCATCTCAGCCCAGTCAAGTCCCTAACACCTCGGTGCTAGGGCAAGTTAGTGTAGTCCCTAATGCATCCCAGAACTTAAATGTAGGGCCCTCTAGTAGTGCCCCTATTTCAGATGGAGACATCATGCATAGGGCTACCCATACCGCTATTCCTGAGACCCCTAGGAGTGAGCCACCCACACCAATGGATGGTCGTGTCACACTTGTAGACATGGACACCGTTAGGATGTACCTGAATGCAGCTAGTATGGTTTTTCCATCATTGCCACCACTCACCATCCCATCTCGAACCATGCCATCATTACATCAAGAGTTTACCTTCACACACCCACAATAGTCTAGCCAAATCTTCATAAATCCACTTTTTGAGTCGATTGCTGCTACCCTAGCTAGCCATCCATCATCATCTAGCCAACCCCCTATCATATTGCCTCATCAAAATATCACCTGCACCAACCCCCTTTATGAAGAATCCACCCAGGTTTCTTCGTATATGCCCACATCCATTCCATCTATAGCCCCTATAGGCACCATGCATCATATCACCCCTCATTCGATGGCAATACCTTTTACCACCTACCCCCCACCTACATCTACTGACCTAGTTGTCTCACAACCAACCCAACCATCCACTTCATATGTGACTTTACCCACATCATCGACAATTGCTATGCAGCAGGCTTTCTTGCAACTGCAACAAATGATTTTAGATAATGCTAACCATAGCATTAATCCTGACCACCATCAGCAATTATAGAGAATTGAGCAGAACCCACCATCAACCTCTCACCAAACCCACACCTTTATCCAAGATCCATCTTGGGTATTGCATCCCCCAACCACTACCATAGCAACTAACCCACTTCATCACATGTATGCTAACTCATCATGTCAACATGCCACCATACCCCCATCACCTCATCAATACCAGAATTCTCATCAACCACCATATCATCATGCACTTCAACCTAACATCCCTCATCATCCATATTCCACCTACAATGCACAATATTACCAACAACAACCAACAAACCAAGGTTTTAACCCTATGGAAGATCCTAAGTTCTAGTTCCTACAGAACCAGATTGATAGCCTTGCCATGCAGACACTAGGTTTGCAGTATCAAAAGCCCACATTAAGGCAACTACTCAATCACCCGATCCATGCTTCAGTACCTACACCACCTTATCCAATAGACTTTTAGATGTCAAAGTTTGATACATTTAAGGGGGATGAGGACCCTCGAGAGCATGTGATAAGATTTGTAAATGCGTGTTTCAAGATCAGAAACAATGATGCACTCATGCTACACACCTTTCCTCAGACACTTGGGGGAGAAGCCCAGGATTGGTACAACCACCTACCACATCAGAGTGTTTACACCTTTGAGCAACTTGCAGATCAATTCTTGAAGTGATTTGCCCTAAATATCAGGAAGAAAACCACATTGATCGATTTGCTTAGTTTGAAGCAATACGATGATGAATCGGTCCATGATTTTGGTAACCATTGGAGGGCGATTATGATTAAATTGCCATTCTCCCTCCCCATGATAGAATTAACAAGAATGTTCACGAAGAGTTGTGCCAAGCCCATATCTTTGTTGCTACAGTTGCAGCAGTATAGAACATTCGATGAGGCACTCGCCCAAGCCAGAGTGATAGAGGAAATAAATATTCAAGAGGGCGAGATCAAGCCTAAGAAAAAAGAGTGGCAAAATAAGAACCAAAAGGGGAATAACCATGGCCAGTCCAAGGCCACTCAGGTTAATCAGATAGTCTTGGGCCAACCTTCATAGTCAAATCAACAAGCCCAAGTCCAGATCCAACAACCCCAACAACAACAACAACAACCACAATAATTGAATTATCAAGCGGTTCCACCCCCATAGTAGGTACAAAATCAAATGCAACCTGTAGAAAGGCAACAACATCACTTTAGGCCCAGATGCAATTACACACCATTGCAAGAGCCCTACTCATCTATCTTTCAAAAGTTGTATGCGGCACAACTTTTCACATTATCGAAGATTAAACCCGAAGACCCTAGCAAGCCGAAATCAAAGGCCTATAGAGAGCACTTATATTGCATCTATCATCGACAAAAAGGACATGACATCAAAACTTGCCATGGGTTTAAAGGTATTGTGCAAGACTTATTGGAAGCGAGAAAGATCAAAGTCGACAACCCACTAGCCCAATCTAATCAGAACCTTGGTATATATCAGACACCTTTGCCTCATCATGAGGTAAATCAACAAGAAATGAGAGCATCAACTTCTACAGTTCCTCCCAACCAAGTCAACTATGTGTCTCAACTACACCAAGGTTTTGTAGGAGCTATCAGTGTGGTCACCCGTGGGTAGAGACAAGAAAATCACACAACCCAAGCTCCCGTAGCACAACCAAGTATCCCCATACAACTAGGGCCATCCATTCCACCTCCACCCATTCATAATCCAAGTAATCCATCTCGCCCAACTATCACCCTAGGCAGCCGGTTAACACAGAGTTTGAAAATGGCATCGACAAAACTATCAATCTATGAGCTGATACAATAGTCGCCCCCACATCGAGAGGTATTGATGGAAATTCTAAAATCCATCCAAGTACAATCAAAATACCCTAATGCCTTCAACTCCTTTGTGGGGAGTGTACAAAAATGCATGGAGCCCTCGATAGCATTTTATGACTTCGAGGAGAAGAGTGTGTCATCATATTTATCGGATCCTCCATTGCACATAGTCGCTCATATTGATAGGAAGCCATTCAAGAGAGTCCTTATTGACATCGGCTCCTCCATCAACCTCATTACCACTCCTACCATCAAACACCTTAACCTACCATCATCCCACATTACATCATCCACCTTCACCTTAAGGGCCTTTAATGATGCTTTATGCTCAACTATGGGGAACATAGTTCTTCCTATCACCGTGGGGGTGAAGACAATTCATGTCCTCTTCCACATCTTGGAAGGGGTGATGCAATACAACATACTTCTTGGATACCCCTGGATCAGGGAGATGAAGTGTGTGCCCTCGACATTGCACCAATATCTAAAGTATGTACACGAGGGCAAGGTACATTGCATCCAAGCAGACACAGAGCCTTTTAAATACTGCAACTTGATCTCAAATCCTTATGAGCCACTGCTTCCATCAACCCATCTATCCATTCAACCACTCATCATCCGAACCACTCCCACTAACATCACTTCATCAAAATCCCCCATCCCGAAGGAATTACCGATAGTTGATCCTACTTTTGCATCCAAAAGCATCAGCTCTAGTCAACCCTCATCCACCACATTTCATTTTTCCACCGCACCTGATCATCCTACTAACCAATCATCAACTTCATTAGCCACACCACCCACTTCACAAACACCATTCACATTTTTAGCTCAACCCACTCCATCAACTAACAACCCAATCAAGCCTAATCCACCCCAAACATCACCACCCATTGTCTCGTAGATAGGGTCACCTATCCAAGAGGAGCCATCACCTCCACCTGAACCACAAGCTACCATCGAAGTGCCATCCTCATCCATAGAGCCATCATCATCCCAACCATCCCAAGTTGTAGTACATCTTACCAATCCAAGCATTGGCGAGTACATCATAGAAAGTGTCACAGTTACACCACCTATTGAGTCAGTTAGAGACTATGGTCACCCACGCGACCCACCCTTAGCCATAGGTGCAGTGTACAGAATGGGTTCTCGACCTGACAGGATCAACTTCATATATGGGAGAGTGGATTCTTCATTCGATCCACCCCCTCCTAATGAGGAACCCTTGCAAGAGTTTAATGCAAATCTAGAATATCTATCCAACCCGGATTTCCCTTTGCGATATTTTCGTAGGGTTAACTGGTAGGGATACGGACTTGGATGACATGAGCAGGGTCCACATCACATTGTTGAGCCTGAATATCGAGAAGCACATGATCGCTCTGGTCTAGGATATAGACCTTCTACCTCAAACTCTTCCTTCAACCATACCTTTCAACGACTCACTCTTGAGTATGAAGAAGAGGATGAGGAGGGCAATGAGTGTGATGATTGTGATGATACCGATGATGAGTACTTGGACCCTAACTTTGCACCTCATTTGCATGAGGCCTTTCCAGATATTGTATTGCATACATTCATGATTGATCACATTCCAGATGATTACATCTTCGATGAATATTTCGGGGATTATATCTCCGATGAATATTTTGGGGAATTTTGATAGATGGAAGTAAACTTAGATTGGATCATTCAAATATTTGATGGTCCCCAAGAGGATGCGGCTCCTGTAGAGCCCATCGAGAGAGGTGAGTGTTATACCAAGATATTTCCTATAGATCACACCATATTTCGCTTCAACAAGGAGCGCGAGCGCCCTGAGCCATATCCACCACCACCTTGGCTGCTCCCGTAGCACTGCCATTCATCCACTTTAGGTTAGTTGCAACCTAGAGAGAGTGAGCCATCATTCCTCGAATCGTAGTCACCTCATTTCCACCAAGTCAATATGATCTTTGTTGACTTGTTCACCCCACTCCGTAACCCATACGATTTGGTGAAGCCGATTCAAATCGATGCTAGCCTTATCACCATGGACAGGATTTCATCCTCGCCATCCATCATCGAGTTTATCCTATCCAAAAAATTACTGTGAGCTTCAAACGCTTACATTCCACAACAATATTCATCTTCGTCTACTTCAATTTTTCAAACTGAGGTAGAGGGGGAGACCTCTGAGTCATTTGAGCATGTGGAGGATGATATCCACCTCATCCCAACTCCACATCAGCTAGAGGAAGGTTCCCATATGCTTATCGAAGAATCTATCGATGTGAACCTTAGCCAAGATGCGGACAATCCACAAATCATCAAAATTGCAAAATATTTATCCGTAGAGGAGAAAGAGTGTATGATCGACGTCTTGACAAGGAAGAAAGACATATTTGTGTGGTCATACAAGGACATGCCTGGCCTTGACCCCAATTTGGTGGTCCACAACCTTACCTTAGTGCCATATGCTAAGCCTTTCAAGCAAAAATTAAGGAAACTTCATCCAACCGTAGCATTAATTATCAAGGAAGAGCTACAAAAACTACTGGACATGAATTTCATAGTCCCAATTGATTATCCAGAGTGGCTCTCAAACATGGTACCCATTCGTAAGTTGAATGGGGGGTACGTGTATGCACTAATTTTTGAGATCTAAACAAAGCATACCCCAAGGATGATTTTCCATTGCCCAATATCGATCAATTGGTAGACTCCTACATAGGCCATGAAATGCTTTCATTAATGGATGGTTTCTCAAGATACAATCAGATTCGAATTAATCCTGAGGACCAACACAAGATGGCATTTACCACACCTTGGGGGAATTTTTGTTACAGGGTGATGCCTTTTGGCCTTAAGAATGTAGGAGCTACGTATCAACGTGCCATGACGTACATCTTCCATGACTATATGCATAAAATCATTGAGGATTATGTGGATGATCTGATTGCCAAATCTAAAACATGTCTTGAGCATATTGAGGTTCTAGAGAAAGTCTTTGATCGATTGCTTGAACATAAGGTAAGGTTGAATCCTAAGAAGTGCATATTTGGCATCACATCAAGAAAACTTCTAGGATTCATTGTCTCCAAGCGAGGCATTGAAGTGGACCCTGATAAGGTCAAGGCCATCATCGAGATGCCACCTCCAACAAATATGAGAGAGTTGCGTAGTTTACAAGGAAAGATTCAATCTATCCGATGATTCATTGCACAACTCTCAGACAAATGTAGGCCTTTCAATCACTTGCTATAGAAGGGGGTGACATTCTCCTGGACAACTGAATGTCAAGAGGTATTTGATGACATAAATAAGTACTTGGCTTCACCACCGATTCTTACACCGCCTCGTTCAGGAGTTCCATTTCACCTTTATATCTCTACAACAGATTTTGCACTAGGGACAATGCTTGCTCAAAAAAACGAAAATCACAAGGAGCAAGCGATTTATTACATTAGTCGGACATTGGTAAGTTACGAGACAAGATATGCTTATGTCAAAAAATTGTGCTTAGCAGTGGTTTTTGCCACTAAGAAACTCAGACATTACATGCTAAGTAACACTACTTATATCATAGCTAGAGAGAATCCTCTGTGATACATGATGACTCGCACATACAACAACACCCATACCACAAAATGGATAATGCTTTTAACAAAATTTGATCTCGAATTCATTAGTCAAAAATCCATCAAAGGTCAGGTGATAGCCGATCAACTTGCATAAGCTCCCTTACAAAATGATCAACCAATACTTATTGAGCTTCTAGATGATTTGATCTTTTATGTCATGGAACAAGAAGAACTAGTCCCTCCCGAGGATGATATTGACATGACAATGTTCTTTGATGGATCAAAGTGTGAAAGAGGACAAGGTGTTGGAGTCATGTTTTACACACCCAAAGGAATTCTAATTCCTTTATCATTCAAACTCGACTTTCCATGCACAAATAACAATGCAGAGTACGAAGCCCTAATCTTGGGGCTTCAATCACCATAGCTATGGACATCAAATGAATAATCATCTTTGGTGATTCTCAACTTGTCGTTTGCCAAGTGAAGGGAGAATACCAATGCAAGGAACCAATCTTGAAACAATATCACGAAGTAGCAATGAAATTGCTAGAAAAATTTGACTGGTATGAAATTAGTAACTTGCCTCGTTTGACTAATAGATTTGCGGATGCAATGGCTTCTTTGGGATCCTTGATCCCTAAGAATGAACATGGAGAAGTCCAACCACTTATCATAAAAACAATGTCGAAGTTAGAAAAAATCCTCAAAATATTTCAAAGCAATAAAAACCCCCTTGATCTTCCTCAAAACGAGTAAGTATAAGCAACAAAATCCATTGCTTCATCACAAAATGAGCAATATCCTAATATCAAATGCAATAAAATGAGGGAAAGGATATTTAATCCCTGGAACTCTTATTGTCTTAAAAATCGTGGGATGATCCTCATTACAACAATAGGCTGAATGAATCTCGCCTGACAATGAGGTATACTTACGCATGCTGCCACATTTGTTATATTAGTGATCTTCTTTTGTACAAACCTAAGTCTACTCTCGGATGAGCTAGCTTATTGGCACAATCTATGATTTATTAGTTTGAACTAGATAATAATGGGAAATGAATAAAAATTGCACACACAGTTGATCCTTGAGAAAATTTGAAATAACTAGGACAACCCTTGCATAGTGAAGATCTGTAAAATACATAAATGAGTTTATTTGAAGTCACTAGGATGTTTGAGTCTTTGTAAGAACACCTTAGATAATCCACTCAATAAAACCATAACAATTTTTATTACCACATACCATTAATCCATATCAATACCATCTATCTATGCCCCTTATTAAACAATAAGATAATGTTGATCAAGCAAGAGTCTATAAATACCAAATCAAAATTAGAACAAAGCATTAATAATCCATTACATCATATATCACATCACCTCATATGCATCCATACATACAATAAAACAAAAGCACACAACAAAATAATCATAATAAAAACCATATATATATATATGAAATCATGAGTATGAAATGCTCGTAGGTTGTATACATAGGAGCACTGAGGCTCATAAACAACAATAGAAAACTACAAAAATAGGTAATAATACGCTACTAGCTAGCACTCCCATGACTCCTATGAGGCCCATGTGTCGATGATCCTAAAGGAGCATGTGAGCTAGATGGTCAATGAGACCTTGAGCTGCCTGGCCTGGACTCAGTCCACCTACTAGAGCCTAACATGGAAGAAGATAATTGTAGAGGTAATAAAATCTGATGTTGGCATAGAGTGTCCTCAAGAGATCCCACGTACCATACCTATCTTTGAGCATCATCCAAATCTTGACCCTCATGGATCGCTTGTTGGGATATCTCAACCCTAAGAGATGTAATGGTAGCAGAGTCATCACCCCTGCTTGGACTAGCCCGTAGCCCATCCAACTCACCCTATAACCTTGTGATATCTACATATTGAGCTACAATAACATCACTCTCACCCAGTCTACCCCGTAGCCCATCCACCTCACCTTGTAATCAGATCACCTCGCCCTAAAGCTGGGTCGCCTCACCCTAAAGCTGGGTCGCCTCACCATTTAGCTTTGTCACCTCCTCAACTTGACTGTCCTGCTAAGTCTAAAGTACATCCCACTCCTCCTCCATGTAACGAGGAGGAGCATCTTGGCCCTGATCATCTCCATCACCATCATCACCAACATCAACATCCACATCATGCCCTACATCGTGACCCTCATCACCACTATCTTCGCTAACCCTAGTGTCAACATCTATCTACTGTGTACCAATAGTAGACTGCCTCCTACCCCCACTGCTCTGATGGTGCTTTGACCGCCTAGGAGCCTGCTCACCAGTATCAAGCTCATACCCATTGATTACAACATCCATCGACTGGCTTGACCTCCAAGGAGGCTGTACTACAAACCAAGCATCATAGTCTACAGTAGTTCTCACATCATCTGAATCGGGAACATCCATTACATTGTCATCCATTGCATTATCAATAGTCAAAAAATACAGAGTCAAGGGAAGACTAAGCTTGTCTCCCTACTGCCTGTACATCGCAGGAGCATTTGGGACCCCTTGCACTAAGCCAAACTATTGTATCACATGCAATAACTGGATATACTCCATCTCTCATCCATGACTACCCACCATCCATATGCCTCATCTCACCCGACGAAGCTATGCCGCATCATCCTACCAAGTCAGACCTCTCCAAGGTCATCGATAAATGTCATCACGTGTCAAAGCACTCAGGCTATCTCGACAAGTCTTTGTGATAGGAGGGCAAGTGGGAGAAGACTCCTCAATAACCAACCATTAGTATGCATAAGGAAGTGAATCATCGCAAGCACAGGGTAGTCCTTTGGGTGACCATATTTTATGTGCTCGCATACCCAAATCTGAAGCACCAAGATATAGTTGATACCCTTCTGCTCCCACCTCTTCACCTCATAAAGCTCACCATATTACTAACACAAGAGCATGAGAGCCTAAGCATAAATATGTGGCTCTACTATCAGTTTCCAAACAATAGAAATCTAGTTCCAAGAGAACCTAGAGCCCATACTATTAGGCAGTAACATGTTACCTATAATGTAGGTTAGGTAAGTAGGAAGGACACCTAGCTTATTAGCCTTGTAGATATCAAGGTAAGAAATGCCACCCTTCCTGCAGTTGTAGCACCCTAAAATTGGCACGGTTAAAACCTTAGCAAAAAGATAAAATATTAAAATTTGAATTTCAACCCCAAACTGCCCGTTAAACCGCCTTTTACCCGATTTCCCTATTTTTCGTGCCATTTTTAGGATTTGTTTTGACCGTTGGATGATATCATCACAGATTAGACGACATTGTCCCTGATCTGACGAATTCGTCTGGAATAGAACGTCTAGACGATTTCGTCCCAAAACCGAATTTTCATAATTAGATTTTGTTTCAACAGCCTCTACAACTCGCACAGAAGCGTGTCTGCACAGTTGGAGATTTCCCTGTTGGAGATCTCTCAGATTGGGATGATCCCCAACCTCCCAAACCTCTTTTTAATCCTATATAAACTAGGATTTTTCTAGTTTATCCCCTGCCTCCCTGCCTAATTCTTGTTGATTCTCCTTGAACCCCCAACCCCTTTGTTGATAGGATTTCATTGCAGAGTTAGCTCCTTATTCCCTCGCATTATTGCTTGCATTTTGGTATTTTGCATTTTTTTTTATTGCAAGAATTCTACTATTTTTCAGTCGAAGCTAGCTTGGATCGTTGCAGATGATCTTAGACGATTGCGGACAATTTCGTACGATTGGAGGCGATCCTGACTGTAGTCCAGATTGGGGGCAGTCCGAGTTTAGAGTTCGCATTTTCTTAAGATTTTTTGCATTTTTCATAACATATTTTTGCACTGTTTTAAGTTATTATGTTTTATGCACCTTGGAGTTCACCTCATTTAGCATAATTGCATGATAAAGGTAAAATCAATCATTAAATTTACTGCATTTCCTCATTTGTTATTAGACACTATTATTTAGGCATGTTTGCTTGTTATTTCTATCATTATCCCTTGCTTCGCATTTGCATATTTGGTATTTTGTGTACTGCTTTCGTGATTGCAGGTTTCTGACGGATTCGTCTGACGAATTCATCAGATTTCAGGCAATTCTATCCTATTTCAGATGACCTTCTATGATTTGAGACGATCTCAAGAAATATCAGATGATAATGTGCAAAATGAGATGATCTGAACTTCTACAAGACTCAGAATCTCCATCAGACATCCGGAATCAGGTATGAATTCTTCTGGTTATTGTTTTCTATATTCATTGAAATCTGCATTGGCATATAGAATAGTTTAGATTCATATCGGCCAAACCTAGGAGTTGAATGATCAAGCATAAAAATGAACACATCAAACACACTATCAACCTAGGCGTGGAAAGCGCCATTCAAAAGTTTCTTGGTGAACCCACTATCCAGTCGAAAATTCACCCTTATACACCTCCCCCAAGAGGCGGGACCTTCAAAGGGCCTCTCAGTCCGAGGTATTGTCCCATCCTTTTCACATCCCCATTCCGGGCACGGATCCTATAGCCTGAAGGTAAGGGTGTGAAAAATTTGGAGCGATACATTTTGGTGAACCCGACGTGAAAACTAAAAACCTTTTCAAAACAATTCAATCCAAAAAATAAAAACAAAAACAAAAACAAAATAAAATTATCATAAAAAAAAAAAATCAAAACATTTTCTTTTAAGTATTATAGTAGGTATATAATTAAAATATATACCTCCCAAGATCTGTTGCAAATATATTAATATATATTTGCTAAAACCTAAATTTAGACACAATGAGTAGACTCAGGAATGGAAAATAAATTGAAGTAGAAGAAGATTGGTTAGGAAAAACCAATAAACCAGATGCCCTTCTTGAAGAACCAATTCAAGAAGAAGTAACCTTAAACCAACAAGAAGAAGAATTTTTGGACGCAAATGAACAAAAAGAAAATGATAGAGAGGAAGGATCCTCATCTCCTAAAATAAATCCAGGACGGAATTTGTTACTTTTGAGAACATGGACCATTTTTGGAAATTTCTCAATAATAATATTGACACTCTTAATAGAGCAGTCCATATGGATAAATATCAAATTAGTGATACTCAAGCAGCCCTAGAAGATATATATCACACACGCACTAATCCTTTGTCCTTTGTTGATCAAGAGAGTGATCAAGCCGGACCGTCCAATTTGGACATGGCTGCTATAATCCAAAACATGCAACAACAACAGGTTACCCAACCACCTAGAGTGCCTATTACCAAACCAAGGGTTATTCCTACACAAAAGAAACCTTCATTCACTGCTCTATTTCGCCAAGCTATCGACCAATATACCTCAAATCAACAAAAGCCTAAAACAAAACCAAATGTTAATTTCCAACAATGTGGGATACAACATAATGCTACCACAAATCTTCTTCATAATACTCTTCCTACCAATCATTTGCATAATAGTAACATAGCATCGAATCCTTATGTTCCACCTTCTTACGCTCACAAATACTATGCTCATGTACCACCGAACCAATATGGTGGGCAAGCTGGCAATCTGGAAGCCACAGTGAAACAGTTAACCTCCCGTATGGACCAAATAGATCCCTACCGTCCCTCGTACAATTATCGAGAGATGTGTAGTCAACCCCTAGATCCTATAGTTGTAGCACAACCATATCCAAAACACTTTCCTATGCCTATCCTACCTATATATAAAGGAACCGAAGATCCCATAGAGCATCTTCGTATGTTTAGGATAGCATGTCATGACATATCACATGATGATTTGCTATTACTAAAAATGTTCTCGAAAAGCTTAGGGGGGATGGCATTGGAGTGGTATTATCAACTACCCACTCATTCTTTGAGAAATTTTGAAGATACCGCTGAGTCTTTTGTGCATCAATTTAGTGCCTATATCAAAAGGCATGTAACCATTAAAGATTTGTACAACCTAAAACAAGACAAAGATGAGTGTTTTGCTGACTTCTTAGCTCGATGGAGACAGTTGATAGGAAAACTACACTTTGTGTTACCTTATCGGGAGATGTTGGATATTTTTATCAATAATTTACAAGAACAACTATCCTATGAATTATCAACTGTTACCTTGACCACCTTCGATCAAGCTATAGACTTAGCTCGAAGGGTGGAAGATGCTCTCATTAGAAGAGGTCAGCTCAAGAAGAAAGATGATGAGAAAACATCTAGAAATCAGTATAAAAATAAACAAGCTGTGGGTGATAGAGTCACTGATAGTAGAAAAATTGCTAATGTTAATACTATGAAAACAACGGAGAAGTTTATATTGAAACCTCCTGATAAACCACCCCGAGAATTTACTAGGTTAAATCAACCTTTATCAACCATTCTCCTCCAATTACTAGCACGAGGCTTGATCCAATTACCAGCTATCCGAGAACCTGATCCAACTATACCCGGATACAGAGTTGATTTACATTGTGATTTTCATAGAGGACCTGGACACACTACAAACTCTTGTAAAATATTAAAACATAAAATACAAGATCTGATTGATAATAATGAGATGGAGGTGCAAGCCTTCCAACCTAAACAAAATGCTTCTACTAACGCTCAAAAGAACACCCCTCAAATTCAGAATCAGAATGCCAATCAATCATTGGACATATTTCAACATCCTTTACCAAAGCATGGTAAAGAGGTGGCTAATCAAATCGAACATCATAATGTTCCCCCTCCTACCCGATATGTAGGAGCCATTAGTGGGCATTTACCTATTCACGATCTAGAAATATTTGACACAACTTTATCCATGGTTACGTCCAGACCCCTATATAATACTCAAACACCTGATCTTAGTGATGTAGAATCTGATATTGAGAGTGAAATATACATCACCTCAGATCAATCGAATAGTTCTGAAAACGAATCAGACCCTATTCAACCTATCATAGATTTTATGGTTCCGAAAGAACCATTTCCTAGAAGAGTTACTACTCGACCCTCTTCTCATTAGTTCCTTTCTAATGAACAAGCCAAAACGCTAGACCGAGACAAATTCATCATCCTCAACATAACATTGTAGGTACCATCGGAGTCATTACCAGACAACAGGCTCAAAATTCTCAACAGGATCAAACTCAGAATGATGGATCAGCTCCATTTATTTTGAAAAATCCCAATAAAAGGAATCATATGTCTAATGTTCAACCTAAGCCTCTGTATAATATTAATGAACAATTATCCAACACTACAACTAGAATTTCCCTTTTGGATCTTTTAAGATCTTCTCCTACCCATAGGGATGAATTAATGCTCACATTAAGCCAAATGATGGTACCACAAAATATTCAGCTTGAAGCCATGACCAATACTATCATCACTCGAGAAGTCGATTGTATTGACTTCCGAGATAGAGATATACCACAACATAGTTTACATAAGGATAATCCCTTATATATTACTGCCCTAATTGGAGATGTAGCTATTAAACGAGTCTTGATTGATAATGGTTCATCTTTAAACATATGCACTTTTGACTTCTACCAAAGATTTGGCTTTAGGAGTGACGAAATGAAAAGAACGGATATGATTATCAAATCCTTCAATGACGAGACACAAGAAACGTGTGGAGTCATTACTATACCCTTGCAAGTTGGTCCTAGAACCCTAGATACGACCGTGTTTATTGTACATTGCCCCGCATCGTACAATATACTTTTGGGTCGCCCTTGGATAAATGCGATGCGAGCGGTTCCCTCCACTTTACATCAGTGTGTTAAATTCGAATTTAAAAACCGGTTGGTTACCATTCATGGTGATCCTAGACCCTTTGATATGTGCGCTTTGGCAGAACCTGTTGAAGTGCAATTTTGCCCCCTCCTGTCATCCACACATCCTAATTCTTATCATCCATCCAAACGTGTGAAACACACACCCATAACATCATCTACTTTTTCAACTACACCTATACATTTAGCTCAACCATCTTCTGAACAAACCACATTAGGACCTCGAAAAGAGCCTAAACCTACACCCAATGCTTCCCGTTTTACTCCTATATCTTCCATACCTCTAGATTCACTCGTCAATATCCCTATGACATCTACATCCACTACTGGCATCCTTTCTACACCCGACGATGTAGGAAATATTCCTTCTACCTCTTATGCTCTTACTGATTGGATCCTACCTGATTTATCTACAATTCTTATATCTGACAAAGACAACACTGCCATGCAGACTTCCCTCCTTTTAAATAAACTCCCACCTTCTCCTCGTACCTCGGGCCTCCCACAGCCTATGGGAAGTATCTACCAAGTCAGGAGTTGTGATTTTATTTATAAAGGATATGATTGGGGAAGAATACCCCGAAACATCAAGACACATTGTGATGGATATGCTCAATGCTATTTTGCTAATGAATATATTAAAGCTAAACCCATAATGCTTAAATTGGGCTATAAAGGGAAAGGTTTGGGACCTTTCCAAAATGGTATGAAAGAACCTTTCGAGGTAGAACCATGGCCCGACCACTGTGGTGTGGGCCTATTTTCTAGTAAAGGTCAGCCCTTTCCATTTGAGGATGATGACCAGCACTTGGCTGGCTGTACTTGCTCCCACCCCCACCCTCAACATATGTTATCAAGATTATCTAGATAAACAAGATTCTTTGTATCCAAAGAATAATTCTTCTATCTACAATATGCTATCCATAGCCTATCCTAAAATGATTGTCGAATCCGATGACGAGTTGGAGGGAGATATCTTTCATGATATTTCCATTGAGGAATTGTTATATAATGAATTTTATTTTGATGGCTCTATACCTAGTATAGCCCAGCTTGAGGCCTCGACTCCTCAAAACGAATTATCCAAGCTAACCTTGAAAGAATTACAAGAATTGGGTGTTTCATTCGCCCCACCTAATTTTGAGAGAGATTTACATATGGAAGTTGAAAACGTTATAAAAATTAACATTGGAACCGAACATAACCCTCACATAATCAATATTGGATTAGAATTAAGTCAAGAAAAACAAGATAAATACATTTCATTTCTTAAAGACTATGAAGATGTCTTTGCTTGGACATATGAAGACATGCCAGGTTTTGACCCTTCTGTAGTTATGCATCATCTAGTAGTCCATCCAGGTGCTAAACTTGTTAAACAGAAACTCAAAAAAATGCATCCCAAAGTGGCCTTACTAGTCAAAGGAGAACTAGAAAAACTGTTGAAAGTCATTTTTATACAAGCCATTGACTATGCTGAATGGATCTCAAATGTAGTTCTAGTAACTAAGAAAGAAGCCACTAAATTTAGGGTTTGCACAGATTTCAGAGACATTAATGCTGCATGCCCTAAAGATGATTTTCCTCTTCCCAAAATGGATCAGATCATTGACTTTACTGTTGGAAGTGGAATGATATCCTTAATGGATGGATTTTTCGATTATAATCAGATCAGGATAGCTCCTGAAGATCAGACCAAAACAACCTTTATTACCCCTTGGGGAACTTTTTGTTGGAAAGTGATGCCATTTGGCTTAAAGAATGTAGGTGCAACCTATCAACGAGCTATGACTTATATTTTTCATGACATGATGCATGATATCCTTATAGAAACTTGCGAAGCATTTGATACATTCTCATTGATTGTAATATAAAGATTTACAAACAGTTGAAAGCGGTTGATTAACCGATGAGTTGGTTAATCAACCTAACTTGGAGATTGCCTACGAGCAATATTTTAAAATAATGAAATACAATATGTCATATGCTTTAACATCCCCCCTTATTTCATTATTGGCAAATTCCAATAGTTGCTCGAAATTTCTCATATTTGATACGGCCAAGTGCTTTGGTAAAGATATCGGCAACTTGCTCATCAGTAGGAATGTATTGGAGTTGTATATGGTGCTTTGGAACTTCATCCCGAATAAAATGACATCTGGTATCAACATGTTTGGTACGTTCATGAAAAATTGGATTTTTTACAAGATTCAAAACACCTTGATTGTCGCAAAACAAATGAAGTGGAAGATTCTTTGGAAGGCCCATGTTTGTAAAAATGCGACTTAACCACATTATCTCGTAGACTGCTTCACTGGCTGCACGATATTCTATTCTGTTGAAGATAGAGCAACCACATGCTTGTTTCTTACTGTGCCATGAGATTGGTCCAGACCCGAGATGAAAAACATATCCAGAAGTGGATTTACGATCATCAAGAGATCCAGCATAATCTGAGTCTGTGTATCCAAGTAAGAAAAATTTATTATTCTTTCTATATTCCAGGCCATAATTTGTACTACCATGAACATAGTGAAGAACTCTTTTCTTTGCTTTCCAGTGACTCATCTTAGGCTCTTGCATAAATCTTGAAAGATATCCCATAGCAAAACTGAGATCTGGCCTGGTATTTGTCAGATATAGGAGACTCCCAATCAACTGACGATAGAGAGTTCCATCTACCTGAGGTGACTCATCATATCGAGATAACTTAAGTCCTTGCTCCATTGGAGTTGCTTTGGACTTACAAGTAGTCATCCGATATTTTTCTACTAAAGTCTTGGCATATTTTTTTTGTGTTACTCGTATATGAAATTGTTCTTGAGTAAATTCTAAACCAAGACAATAGTGCAGAAGTCCTAGATCTGTCATTTCAAATGATTGCTTCAAGTCTTTTTTTACTAAGCTAATCATACTTTATGAGCTTCCTGTAATGATCAGATCATCTACGTAAAGTACAAGAATCACTATATCAGACCCATTTTTCTTGATATAGAGATTTGCATCTGAAGGACTTCTTTCGAATCCATGCTGCACAAGGTGATTGTCTATCTTGATGTACCAAGCTCGAGGAGCTTGTTTTAGCCCATACAAGGATTTAATCAATTTGCATACTTTTTGTTCTTTCCCCTTGACCACAAATCCTTCTGGTTGAGTCATGTAGACTTCTTCTTGTAAGTCACCATTCAAGAAAGCACTTTTAACATCCATACGATGTAATTTCCACCCAAACTGAGCTGCCATGGCACAAAGTACACGAATGGTAGTCATTTTTGCAGTAGGGGCAAAAGTCTCTTCATAATCTATGCCTTCTTTCTGAGCATACCCCTTTGCAACAAGCCGGGATTTATGCTTATCAATAGACCCATCTGCCTTATATTTCACTTTGAACACCCATTTGCAGCCTATGGGTTTCTTCCCTTTTGGCAGATCGACTAATTTCCAAGTATTATTTCTAAGGAGAGATTGATGTTCTACATCCATGGCCTCTTTCCACTGTGGTTCATCAAGTGCAGATTGAACCGTTGTGGGTTCGTTTGTATTCAATGTAGACATATAAATTTTTTCTCCATCCTTTTCTTCCTCTCTATCATTTTCTGTACTCACTGACAAATCATCAAAGTGTTGACAAAGTTCGTCAACCTCTGAAGTAGATCCTTCTGCTCTCATCTTTTGAGTCATACTGCGAGTACATGGCCTATCAAGAGATAGATCTGGAAGGGATTTCAACTTAGCATCTCTCAAAGTGCTAGTATACCATTTTGGAATTTTTTGTTTTTTGCTGTGGAAGTTGAACCTCCTTCTTAGGCTCTTCTTCATCTAGGTATACGAGTTGTGGATGTGTCTTTTGATGTGAGAGTTTCATCAAATATAACATCTCTACTTACATGTGTCTTCTTAGTCTTAGGATCAATCAATCGATATCCTTTTGAGTACTCATCATAACCAAGAAAGATACACTGCAGGGTTTTCTCATCCAGCTTCCTCCTTTTCTGTTTTGGAATGTGCATGAATGCTTTACATCCAAACACCTTCAGATGAGCAATGGAAGGTTTCTTATCACTCCATGCTCCTTGTGGAGTCTTCCCTTGTAGAGCTCTAGTGGGTGCTCTATTTAGAAGGTATGATGTTGTATTTTCGCTTCTGCCCAATATTGATCCTCAAGATGTGCTCCTTTTAGCATACATCGAACCATTTCCATAATGGAACGATTTCTTCTCTCTGCAACTCCATTCTGCTGAGGTGTATAGGTTGTAGTCAATTGTCTTTTGATCCCATGTTCCTTAAGAAATTCTGAAAACTCTTCAGAGGTATATTCCCCCCCTCGATTTGAGCGGAGGGTCTTGATCAAACATCCCGACTCCTTCTCAACAAGTTTCTTGAACTGTTGAAAGTAGAGAAACGCTTCTGATTTCAACTGAAGAAAGAAAACCCACATTTTTCGTGAGTAATCATCAACGAATAGTTGAAAATATTTTTTCCCACCATAGCTGGTTGGCATAGGACCACACAGATCGGTATGTACAAGCTCTAAAGGTTTTGCAGCTCGGGAGGAGCTGGCTTCAAAAGGCACTCGATGTTGCTTCCCTGCTAAGCAATCCGAGAAAACTGGTAAGGTAGATGAGAGGGGTGGAAGACCTTTCACCAACCCATATTTGTGTAATTCAAGCAAATATCCGGAGCGAGATGACCATAACGTCGATGCCAAAGAGAGGTGGCCTCCTTTGTAGTTGCGGCCAAAGCAACATGGGGAGTGGAAATAGCATCGAGAATAAACAAGCCATGTTTGTAAGAGCCGGTTGCAACATGTTTACCACTTGTGTGTGATAAAACATCTCTTCTTGCCATGGACAATGCGAAACACGACTTCCATGTTTCTATCCAACATTTGTGGAGCCGATAGCAAATTATTGGCTAAGCCGGGGAACATAGAGAACCTTTTCAATACGACACTTACCATCGGGGAAGAGACACAGAAATATCTCCTTCTCCTTGTACTTGATATACATGATTGTCAGCAATCGTGACTGGCTTGCCCTCTTTTGCCACAAAAGTATCAAACCAGGATTTATCGCCAGTCATGTGTTTGCTAGCTCCTGAGTCAATATACCATACAACATCTATCTGGGAAGACGAAGTATGAGTCATGAGCACCTTGTGTGCTCTTTCGAGTCGAGAATCCGAATCGGACTCAGGAGAATTTGAGTCGAGTTGGATTCGACATAAGCAACATGGCCTTTAGATTGCTTATGCTTATTGTATTTTTTCTTGTGCTTTCCCTTATTATGTGGACCTTTGTCATTGGGTTGCTTGTTTTTAAACCAACACCTGTTGGTGTCATGGTTATTCATGTCACAAATTTTGCAATATTTTGTATCATGTTGTTGAGATTGCTTCCCTTTTCCTTTGGAAGAAGCACCTCCTTTTTGAAACTGACCTTGCTTTTTACCACTTTGTTGTGTGGATAGAGCATTATCAGGCATATCATCTTTATGGACCTGAGTTGCCTCTTCAGTTTGAAGCAAGTTTACCAGTTCCACAAAAGAAACTTGTCTACCAGAGACATTGAGAGAAGTGATCAACATCTTGTAGGAACTTGGTAATGCTCTCAAGATAACAGAATTCAAGACATCATCATCCACAGGTTTTCCCATAGCATTCAATTTTGCTTTCAAGTCTGCTACTCTGCAAAGGAATATGTCAAGCTGTTTCTCAGAACTCATACTTGAGATTATGTAGTTGAGTTTGAAGATGAAGGATAGAAGATTGATTCTTGCCTTCAAAAACTGTGAGCAGGGCATCCCAGGCTATCTTACTGGTTTTTGCATCACAAATATGAGGCTGCACCTCATCTGTAGTAGCAAGTAAGATAAATACAAAACTCTTCTTGTATTTTTTATCCCAAGCATCTTGATCTGTTCCTGGTGATGTAGGACGTGTTTCAGTGCCAGTCACGACATCCCATAAATCTTCCAACTGAAGTATGGCTTTCATCTTTGTCTTCCATGGAACAAAGTTAGGACCTTTCAACAATTGTGAGTCTGAGAGATACTTATGAATGGTGGCCATTATGAAGGTTCCTTATATCACCAATTGGTCTCCCTTTCTTTATACCTGCCAGATCTTTATACTGTAACCATTCAACATATACCCGCCCTTACGTGAGGGAAACTATAGGTATAGATGAACAGTATACTACTCAATATGTACTCGCCCTTACGTGAGGGAGACTATAAGTACATATGAGAAGCACAATATATTGAACATAGGCGATACTGAAAGGGCATCGTGTTGTTAATGACACCTACCATAGAAAGTTTTATTCCGCATGCGTGGGGCGTAACTTCCCCTAAACACTTTGGAAAAAACTTTCGTCAGGATTTACGCCTAACAACAATCACGATGTGGGTATGAAGTGGAAAAAAACAAAAAAAACAAGTTTTGCCTTATTTCTCCCCGACGATTTATAGAGAACAAGCTCAGACGTCGTTGTTGCAGCTATATTAGGCGGCGAATACAGTAGTCCAAAGCACGACAGCATTACCTGTAAGTGTGGACCAGAGGTATCTCAAATACCGAACGTTGTTGTGCAATAAATTGCACAAATAGGGTATAAATTTGGGGTCTTATATTTAGTTTAATTTATGATTGTGAATGCAAGAAAATAGTGTATTTAAATGCAAAAAAAAACAATCATAAATGCCCACAAATTATAACTCCTATTACACATTCCCCCCTTTATCTGACAATTTTGCAAGTGAAATCAAGTGAAATCCCCCCTTCAATTTGCAAAATAGATAAGAATGTGGAAAAAAAATACCTGAAAACCCCAAAAAACTGGAAAAATGGGAGTCTTCAAAACATCATTGGGTTTGAATGACACCTTGTTGGCGTCAACGACCATCACTGCCATCATTTGCCCCTTTCGGGCGTCAAAAACAGGAGCCGATCGTCAAACGACCGTGTCGGGCGTCAATTCTACCATTCGGGCGTCAATGCGACCATTCGGGCGTCAATGCGACCATTCGGGCGTCAAAAAAAACATGAGCGTCACGAAAAAAAACTTTCGTCAAAATATCCCCGACGGGTTTCGAAACCATAACCTGCCGCCAAGCAAGAACCATACCAACCACAGGAGCCGGAGACCCTGATGAAAGAAATCAGGAACACCCCGGTTTTATACACTGGGAGGGCGGAGAAGTTTTTAAAAAAAACTTGATCCCACATGGCCTATGCGGCCACTGTGGGAGGGTGTAAAAACCGTGGAGAACAAACAACCTTTCGGTTGCCTTCGGGCAACCACCCCCTCCCTTTTGCCTTTGCCTCCTCAGCCGCCGTCGAAGCACCCCGAACCGCGAACCACCCCGATCCGCCGTCCTCGGTCTGCGCGTTCTGCCGTCCGGTTTTCTGTGTCCGTCTGTGGCTTGTCAGGTCTTCTGTGTCTCGTCTGTGGCTTGTCTATGGCTTGTCAGGTATTCTGTGTCTCGTCTGTGGCTTGTCAGGTCTTCTGTGTCCACCAGTTTCTATCTGCTATCCAGTCCGTCCGCCCGCCAGTCTCTGTCGTCCGTCCGGTTAGATCCTGTCTGCGTCGTCCAGGTTTGTCTACCAGTTTGTCTCCGGTCCGCCAGTCCGCCAGTACGACCGTGGCTCTGATGCCATATAGAAACTTGCGAAGCATTTGATACATTCTCATTGATTGTAATATAAAGATTTACAAACAGTTGAAAGCGGTTGATTAACCGATGAGTTGGTTAATCAACCTAACTTGGAGATTGCCTACGAGCAATATTTTAAAATAATGAAATACAATATGTCATATGCTTTAACAATCCTACATGATTATGTAGATGATATCATAGCACGTTCCATCAAAGAAGATGATCATTTAAATGACTTAAAGAAAGTATTTGATCGGTTAAGGGAATATCTTATCCGACTAAATCCTGCTAAATGCATATTCAGAGTTAAGTTCGGTAAATTATTAGGGGTTATAGTTTCTTTATGTGGCATTGAAATTGACCCTCTCAAGATCACGGCTATCATAGATATGCCCGCACCCACAAATATATCAGAATTACAAAGTTTACAAGGTAAGCTTCAAGCTATTCGCCGCTTCATCGACAAGTTGGCAGACAAAACTGGACCCTTTCTTAAGCTTCTTAAGAAAGATGTCTCTTTTCATTGGGATGACGAATGCCAAGAAGCATTTGAACTCCTTAAGCAATATCTCCTCAAACCTCCAGTGCTTTCCCCACCTAGATCTGATTGTCCTTTTATCTTGTACATTTCTGCTTTTGATTTTGCCTTAGAAGCTATGTTAGCTCAGCTTAATGATGAGAATAAAGAACGTGCTAATTATTACATTAGCAGAACCTTAATCAGTTATGAAACTCGTTATACCATATTAGAGAAATTATGTCTAGAAGTCGTATTTTCTACATAGAAACTATGACATTATATGCTCAGTCAGAAAACGTATGTTATTGCCAAATTTGACCCTTTGCGATATCTCATGAGTCGACCGTATTTATCTGGTCGCACAGCCAAGTGGGTTCTTGCGCTAAGCAAATTTGAACTCACCTTCATAGGAAAAAAGTATGTTAAAGGTCAAATCATAGCAGATCAATTAGTCTGCTTGCACCCTTAGAATCTACTCATCCCCTCATCATTGAGTTTCCTGATGAATGCCTTAAACTAGAGGCAGACCATTCAGAGCAATGGTCCTTATACTTTGACGAGCCCGATGCATGAGTGGGGCTGGTGCGGGTATTATTTTAATATCTTCGCAAAAACATCTTATTCCTCTGTCCTTCAAATTAACATTTGCTTGCACCAATAACACTGCTGAATATGAAGCTCTTATCCTTGGATTACGAGCTGCCTTGGCATTGAAAATCAAAAGTTTATTGGTTTTCGATGACTCCCAACTTGTCATAAATCAAATCAATGATGTTTATCGGACCGAGAGATGATAAATTACGCCCATATAAAGCATATGTTTTGCGGTTGTTATCCTTGTTTGATAAAGTTACTTTGGAAGCTATTCCTCGAACTAGCAATCATGCGGCTGACGCTATGGCTGCAACTGCATCTCTTTTACCCTTGGAGTTAGACGATGAATATGCTACCATCATTATTCATCGACTCCAGGAACCCGCTTCAAGCAAATCATGTTTAGAACCTTTGGATGTGTTTCTCATCAACGAAACAACTCCTGAACCATGGTATATTGATATATTTAATTTTTTGTAGAAAGGAACCTTCCTTGATGGTTGCACTAGCAACCAGCGTAGGTTATTACGTAGACAAGCAAGTCACTTTGTGATTATTGGTAATACCTTGTACATAAGATCTTTTGAAGGCATCTTATTGAGATGTTTGAATTTAGAAGAATCAAGATCAGCTTTGAATGAAGCCCACAATGGATCTTGTGGGGGACATTTTAGTGGTAGCGCCATTGCTAAGAAACTCCTTCGGATAGGATATTTTTGGCCTACCATGGAAACCGATGCACATAATTATGTGCGACATTGCGACAAGTGCCGAAACACGCTCGACCTTGTCCATGCGCCTGCACAAGAGCTGCGGGCTATTTCATCTCCTTGGCCCTTTTCAAAATGGGGCCTAGACATCATTGGAAAAATCAACCCTGTGTCATCTGATGGACACAAATTCATCATAACTGCCACTGAGTATTTCACGAAGTGGGTTGAAGCTATGCCATTAGCTTCTTGCACTTGGAACACAAGTTTCCAAGTTTGTTTTTAATCAAATTATTTGTAGGTTTGGAATTCCTGCCAATCTCATTTATGATAATGGAACTTGTTTCAAAAATAAAGATGTCAAGAAATTATGTCAAAAATATAAAATTCAACATCTCTGGTCCACTCCCTATTATCCTCAGGGTAATGGTCAAGCAGAAGCATCTAATAAAACCTTAATCAAAATTCTCAAAAAATTGGTCAATAAAACCGGTCGAGACTGGCACATTCAGTTATATCCTGCTTTGTGGGCCTATCGAACTAGTGTTCGAACCCCCACTGGAACTTCACCTTTTGTCTTGGTTTATGGTGCTGAAGCCATTTTTCCCTTTGAATTAGAAGTTCCTTCTTTAGCTCTACTACTTCAAGATACTGAAGTAGGGGATGAATATCGTCGTTGGCAGATTTAGTCAGCTAGAACTTCTAGATGAAAAGTGCATCAATGCTTTGGAGCATCTTCGTGCCTACCAAAACAAGCTTAAGAGAGCATATCTTAAGAAAGTTCATCCTCGATCCTTTGAGATCGGTGACCTTGTCTTAAAAGAAAATAAAAAAAATACTAATGCAACTACAAACCTTAAAGGTAAATTTGAGCCCAACTGGCTTGGACCATATGTCATCATTGCTAAATTTGGATCAGGAGCATACAAATTATCTACCTTAGATGGTAAAGAACTTAAAGAACCTATGAACATTATGCATCTTAAACGTTACTATGCATAAAAATTGGTCATTTCATCATTGTATATATTTGTTTAAAACATTTCAAAAAACCACTATCTTGTATTTCTTTCAATTCATAAACTTAAAATATAAAAACACCAAAAACATCCAAATCATCAAAATCTTCAAAACCGTCTTTTATCTTTGTACCTCTCAATTTGTGAAGTATTGCAGTTATATTTTCAGTTATTTTGGATAAATTAGTATTTATTTGGAATCCCGCACTTTCACATTCACATGAATAAATCTCTTGATTTTATTTGTTATGATTATTCATCTCTCTTATATCAAAGCCCACAGTTGAATTAAATAAAGTTTTGAGCATAGAGAACTGATCTTGTTATTTACTTGAACCAAGTATATCTCTTCACATTAAAATGATTTCATTGCACATTCGATATGATGCTACATAGTAGAAATGGTTTCCTGAGCGAAAAGTTTCCCCTGCTATCCTATCATGCACATGGTCTAGAATCTTTGAGAATTGACAAAAGGACAAGCTCACCCCTACCCGGAATAAAAATCCCTTGCTCTACAGCTAATCCGAGCAAGTATCCCTAGCATAGGAAGAAAAGAAAAGTTCAAGAAACAGAGAAAAAGAAAAAGGTTATTTGAATCATCACAACAATATTTCAGCATTATCTCAAATATCAAGCAAAAATACAAAAGTACAAAAAAAAAAAAGAAGCAAAAGTGAAAAGCAAAAGCAAAATACAATAAACTCCTTTCCCTACCCCTTGAAAAGAAAAGAAGGGTGAATGAGCTTGAATCCCTGGAATTCTCAATTATTCGAAAACTGTGAGGTAAGCCCCATAACAGGTGGTTTGTGCCCAACCCGCTTGGCCTTGGGTAAATCCTAGCGTGGCGATATGTCTATCACATTAGCGACCTTATTTTGTACAGACCTCTGTCAGCTTATGGATTAGCTAGCTCTTGATAAACCTAACTTACATAGTAGTCTGGTATGGTTACATGCATATAAATCATGGTCAACAAACATTCATTTGGTCAAGGCAAATTACTTGTATCAAATTATCTTGCTCAAAATTGGTGAATGAACAATACAATCGCACACACATTTGTATTTGAGAGATTTTGTATCATTATGATAAATCAAGATCGGTAATGAACTCACATTTGCACATGAGGATCCCTTATAAACCTACATTTCTCTTTGAGATAATTTAAAATATTCCTGTAACTCTTTTTGGAATAATTTCATCCTCTTATTTCAGAATTCTTGTTTTTAAAAAAGCAATTACATACATCTTCTCACAAAATCTCAAAAATAATTTCAAACAACATGTTCATCATATTATTATTTTCTGTTTATCAAACATCACAAAAAAAAAAAAATTCATCTTGCAATAAAACCAACAATCTATTTTCTTCTTTGGATTTCGCGATGATGGTATAAGTTTATACCTATAATTCTATGCCTAGCGCAAACCATCGTTCTAATTTTCTTTTCCATTTATTTTAAAACAAAATTCATCAAAACATGTGACTTGCATCATTATGTTACACAATTATGCTTTACAAACAAACAAACACCTATTCTATTTCATGACATTATGTTCAAAATTCAATATTGCACCCATGGTATAAATTCTAAAGGAATTGTTCAAAATTTTATCACACTTAGGAATTTATGCCTAGCAACATCATATTTTCATGCATACTATTTTTATGAAAATCTGAAAACAAATCATCAAACCATCATTATCTCCATCATTACAACACAAAGTCTTAAGACAATCTCTTAAGCACTCTTTTACTTTTAACAATATTTCTATACTGGGATTAGCTTGACGACCGAGTGAGCGGCGACTCCATGAAATGGTCTATAATAGCGACAATGTCCTTTGAAATTATTGTTAGAAGTCCCTTTTATTTTTTATCAAATCACACCACAACCACCAATTGTTTACATCAGATTATTTCATTTAAAATCTTACAACATGACATCAAAATTATAATATTTCAAAACGACATAATTATATGAATCCTCAATCCAATAAGCAAACAATTCAAACAGTAAAGCATCATAAAAACATATGAACAAGTCATATCATCAGAAACAAGATCATATATATATATCCAAAAATTATTTACATCATATCAAAACTGGATTGGTATGCCACAATCTATACCCTGGCATACTCAATCCTCTCAACAATCTCTACAAAATTTATAGTCCATAGACACCTAGCCTCGAGAAGCCCTCGAGCTCTCAGCCTCATCTCCTCCCCCACCCTGACGTGGAGGAGGTGGTCCCATAGAGGTCCGAGCTGTATCTCGGGTCCTCGTCGTCGATCGTGAGGATGTCCTCACCGATCCCATCATGATCGGCTCTGCAATAGGGGCTAGCAGTGGTACCCTCTGGTTCTCTGGAACCATGTGATAGTATAACCCCTGGTAGAATGCGGTCTGAGCAATAGACCATGATAGATCATCCCTGCTCACCCCTCCACCCCGAGCTCTGAGCCATGTAGCCTCATCCTGCAGTGTCTGCACCTGAGCCCGGAGGCGGGCAACCTCAGCTCGGAGAGCCACTGTCTCGCTGCTCTCCCCTACGTCAACACCCTTGCCCTTATCAAGCGATGGTGGTCTCTCCCTCTACTATGAAGGGAGCCTCTCCTCCCTTTGCTCTGTCTCCCACGGCCTCTGTGGAGCCCGTGCCATCCTCTAGCATCTCTCCTATGGGATCCACCATTGCTCTCTCCCTCGTGACCCTGCACTGCCTCAATAGCAGCCTATCATTGCCTCCCCATCTGGTGCATCAGCGTGTACTGGACCCTACACCCTCGTCATCCGAGGAGGGCGGATGCCTACGTACCAGGCATCGTAGCCATCAGCAACCCCGACGTCGTCACCATCCACTGGCTGGATGGGGGCATCGTCCATGTCCTGACTCCAGAATCGTTGCATATCTGGAGCCCCGCTCAGTGTAGTATTATCCCGAATAGTCCGGGAGTACTCGTAATCCCTGATAGAAGGGATCCCCTACTGTAGACCGAACTATCGTAGTACTCGATCGTAGCGGTGGAGCTCTACCTCTCCCTGCTCCATCCTCAGCCAGCAGACTCACCTGATGCGAGCCAGCTCCTGCCCATCCTTTGCCCACCCGGGGTGCTCTCGCCATGGCCTCCAGGTGATCTGGTCTGGGATGAGGTCGTCTAGCAACCTTCGAGACATCGACAGATCTATCCGTCGTTGTGAACCTCTCTGTAGCCACCAGTAGAAAACCCGGGGTCTCTCCCAATCAACACCTGTCAATGGGAGCCCTACCGGCCTCCGCACCGCAATGTGCTCCCAGCACCAAACCTACAGCAACGATGTCAAGACCAGACATCGACCTCCCTTGTATACGACCCCATGCAGGATCCTATACAAGTGATAGAGTACAAAGCTCCCCCATGCAAATCTGTACCCGTGGTCTCTCATGTCGTAGACTATGTCTGAGAGCACCCATGGTAGTCTGCATCCGCTCTGGTGGCATAGCAGTAAGCCACCGACAACCCCTACCAAAACCCGTGTCAGCCTAGATGCCCCAGGCATCTGTCGTAGCGACTCGATGTTCACTCCGCCCTTCTCCAGGGTGAAGCTCGGGTCTCCAGTCAGTCTCATCATCGCCTAGCCCTGATTGGCCGTAGGCATCATCAGCCATCCCTGTATGGGGATCCTCATGATCCTCCATACGTCCTCTAGAGTGGGAGCCATCTCCCCTATCGGTAACCAGAAGCAGGATGACCCCGGATACCACCTCTCTGCTAGGGCTGTCAGTAGCCCTATGTCAGTCGATACTTGTGGCATCTCTGCCACATGCTGTAGGCCGACCAGTCCAAGTCGGTCATGCTCTGCCTGGTCAAGCGTGGCTATGTCATCCCTTAGCCCATCGTATTTCCATTCCCGGCTCTTTAGTAATCCCTTCTGCAAAACAAACAATAAAACAACAAAATCATTAATAACTCAAGCATGCAAATTAAACAACTTAAAATCAAGTTTAAAATGATATCGTCCACCATTGGATGATATCGTCCCAAATTGGGCAAAATCATCCTTTGTGAGGACAACATCGTCTTCGATTTCGCAACTTGGGAATCACCCTTGTTGGACGAAATCGCCCCTAATTCGCCGATTTCGCCGTCAGACGAAATCGACGCTCTAGGGACGATTTCGACGAAATCGGGACGATTTTGTCCCGACGACGTCGACGGCCTAAAAACGGCCGCGATGCCCCAAACAATCAAATTTAAATCAAAACAACTTGCATAAAGTTACATTAAACCTAATCTACTAGGATTAGATCCTTACCCGTAGCCCACGTCGGACCTCTGTCGCTCTGTGCGCTGTCTCCACCATTTTTTTTTGCAGAACTCTGGAATAGTAAAAGTGAATAGTACAAATGAATTAGGGTTTTACCCTATTTTCTTAATTTTATTTAAAAAATCAACATTTTAATTTTTGCTTTTCCGCGTTTTTACCTCAAACGTTCGATTTGGGTAAAAACACGGAGGGGGCACCATAAGTCAGCATTCGTACGATTCGACCAAGAATCATCGTCTAAAAAATTGAGTATATTTTTGCTTTCTCGTAAAACGGGAAAAACTCGTCTTTAACGCATTTTCTTTGAAAAATTCGCTAAAGAGGGGGCAAAATGTAGCACCCTAAAATTGGCACGGTTAAAACCTTAGTAAAAAGATAAAATATTAAAATTTGAATTTCAACCCCAAACTTCCCGTTAAACCGCCTTTTACCCGCTTTCCCCGTTTTTCGTGCCATTTTTAGGATTTGTTTTGACCGTTGGACGATATCGTCGCAGATTAGACGAAATCGTCCTCGATCTGACGAATTCGTCTGGAATAGAACGTCTAGACGATTTCGTCCCAAAACCGAATTTTCATAATTAGCTTATGTTTCAATAGCCTCTCCAACTCGGGCAGAAGCGTGTCTGTGCGGTTGGAGATTTCCCTGTTGGAGATCTCCCAGATTGGGATGATCCCCAACCTCCCAAACCTCTTTTTAATCCTATATAAACTAGGATTTTTCTAGTTTATCCCCCTGCCTCCCTGCCTAATTCTTGTTGATTCTCCCTGAACCCCCAACCCCTTTGTTGACAGGATTTCATTGCAGAGTTAGCTCCTTATTCCCTCGCATTATTGCTTGCATTTTGGTATTTTGCATTTTTTTTTATTGTAGGAATTCTACTGTTTTTCAGTCGAAGCTAGCTTGGATCGTCGTAGACGATCTCGGACGATTGCGGATGATTTCGTACGATTGGAGGCGATCCTGACTGTAGTCCAGATTGGGGGCAGTCCGAGTTTAGAGTTCGCATTTTCTTAAGCTTTTCTGCATTTTCCATAACATATTTCTGCACTGTTTTAAGTTATTATGTTTTATGCACCTTGGAGTTCACCTCATTTAGCATAATTGCATGATAAAGGTAAAATCAATCATTAAATTTATTGCATTTCCTCATTTGTTATTAGACACTATTATTTAGGCATGTTTGTTGTTATTTCTATCATTATCCCTTGCTTCTGCATTTGCATATTTGGTATTTTGTGTCTGTTTTTGTGATTGCAGGTTTCTGACGGATTCGTCTGACGAATTCGTCAGATTTCAGGCGATTCTGTCCTATTTTAGATGACCTTCTATGATTTGAGACGATCTCGAGAAATATCAGATGATAATGTGCAAACTAAGACGATCTGAACTGCTACAAGACTCAGAATCTCCATCAGACATCCGAAATCAGGTATGAATTCTTTTGGTTAGCATATTCTCTGTAATTTGCATCTATTTCTATTTTTTGTATTCATTGAAATCCGCATTGGCATATAGAATAGTTTAGATTCATATCGGCCAAACCTAGGAGTTGAATGATCAAGCATAAAAATGAACACATCAAACACACTATCAACCTAGGCGTGGAAACCGCCATTCAAAAGTTTCCTGGTGAACCCACCATCCGTCGAAAATTCACCCTTATACACCTCCCCCGAGAGGCGGGACCTTCAAAGGGCCTCTCAGTCCGAGGTATTGTCCCATCCTTTTCACATCCCCCTTTCGGGCACGGATCCTATAGCCTGAAGGTAAGGGTGCGAAAAATTTGGAGCGATACAACGATCAACATCTCAGTCATCTCCAAAAATAGGACTAAGGGCATCCTTCTTGTCATGGCCAATTCTCATAGGTAAACCCTCCACAAGCACATGGAAGATGCGATAAAAATCCTCAAAAGTCATAGTTAGCTCCCCTATCGAAAGCTAAAAATAACCTCGGTATGGGTCCCATCTCTCCACTAGCATGGATAACAACTCCTTGTCAGCTCGAATGGTATTTAACCGTCTACACCCCTCCAAGCCAACAGATCCTAAAAACTTCCACTCGTCAACTGTGAGAGATTTTTGCACCTTGGAGATAGTGCAAGGCCATCGGTGTCTAGCAGTAATAAGCTTAATATTGAGAACAAGAAAAGATAAAATTAGTGAAAAAATAGCATTTCATCTTAGCAAAGCATTGCAAAATCAAGAAAAAACACAAAAACATAGCATTTCATCTTAACATAATTGCATTGAAAAATTAAGAAAAACACAAAAACATAGCACTTTATATTAGTGTAATTGCATTGAAAAATCAAGAAAAACACAAAAACATAGCATTTCATCTTAGCGTAATTGCATTGAAAAATCAAGAAAAACACAAAAAACATATCACTTCATCTTAGCGTAATTGCATTGCAAAAACACAAAAGCACAAAAAAAATAGCATTTCATCTTAGCATATATGCATATCCAAAAAAAAAAAAACTTTCAACCTTCCCCATATATGCATATCAAAAAAAAAAAAAAAACTTTCACCCTCCCCCATTCATACATGTCAAAAAAAAAAAACATTTTACCAACCCCTCTTAGTGGTTGTCAAAAAAAAACAATTTACCAACCCCTCTTAGTGGCTGAAAAAAAAAAAAACAACAAAAAACACCAAAAACAACAAGCACAAATAAAACCTAAACTTACAGTTTAGGACACCTACCTTGGGTAGCGGATATTAGCTTTTGCTCCATCCGAGCCACCACCACCCGCACCCGCACCAACTCCACTCCATTTACCAGCCTCCATCTCACTCTCTCCTCTCGAAACCCAGAGAAATCAAACTACAACAATAAAATGAAATTTACCCATCCCTTGATATAGCCATTTTTTGCGACAAAAACCGCACACCCACATTTTTTAAAGCATGCAAAAATATAGACCCATGGTTTGCGGTGCAAACCATGGACGCACAGTTAGAAGAAGACAAAACCGCATGAGCGCTGTTAGTCTTAAAAGAAAAAGAAAAAAGAAGAAGAAAAACACAACAAAAATAGCAAACTCCAACCAAATCACATCATCATAACCATCATCATCAACACCTCAATTTGTGAGTCTCGTATCTAGTGAATTATCCTATACACCTGGTGATTGCAATGATTAGCAATCCATGTAATCCGGTTGGATGGGTAGCTCACCATAAGGACACTCAACACTTTAATCAAAATAACATTAATCATCTAGGTCCATTAATATTTGAGTTTGGCTATATTCAAACAATTTGTGCACAAGGTTTTCCTTCAACCCTTTTCATTGGGTCAAAAATTAAAAACAATCAAATAAACTTTGATAATAATTGAAAATCACATGAGTATCAAATTACCAGAATGACTAGTTCCTTAAACCCATCATTTAGAAGGAATTTCTATGGTCACAAGGGAACAAGAACTCCAAACGTGGTTGACGGTTTTACCAACACAATTGCCACAACGAACCAAAGGTAAATTTGCAAAATACAACAATCTCGAACTTGGGGCATCAAGTTGAGTCAATGTCATACATTTGCATAACATTCACATAATTCACCATTCACTTCATCTCATCATCCACATTTGGTCAATTGGCTCGTGGGTTTCATTCTTTACCCATTCACCAATTGAGGGGTATGCAATCAAATCAAAATTCCATAAAAAAATTTCAAAATTGGTCATTCTTGTGCATCAAGAAGAGTTGAATCCATCCATCCAATAAAAATAGGTATCATTGATTTTTACACTGCATCGTGTTTTCACACAACACGATACAAAAGGGGTATATATAGACAATAAAAATTGGTCATCCACAAATTCATCATGTGCCACCCTATATCAAATCCTACATAATACGATTATATGCCTAAGTTTATACTTAGGCATATAAAATCCTGCACATTATCCTATTTTCCAGATTTAAAATTTGCCTAGGATGCCCTGCCTACCCACTAGACATGTGTCCTAGCAACATCACTACCCCACCTTACCACATCTCATACACCTTTTTCCCCTTGTCCCTTCACATGGGACATCCCTCCACATAACACTTCACTTGCAGCCACATCACCCCAGTTAAGTCAGCCACACTAGGTGACTCACTGAAACTGCCCCTCCATTTGGCGGCCCAAGATTACCACTTGGTAATATAGGCTTGCCACCTCTCACTTCCCTCCAGAATCCTAAGGGGCCTATAAAGGCATCTTCACCCCATTCAAAATGGAGTTGAACATTCATACTGCCAGGCTACCGAAATAGGACCAGACCTCTACATGCATCATGAGGAGAAAACACATCTCAAGTTCAGAGACCCTACTTTTGAAGCAATTTGCCATTCAGTCCAAACTGCTTATCTATGATTTCACAATTAGAACTGCACCTGCACGGTTTCCTATTCGTCACCACGCATTTGCGGTTTCACAAATTTGAGAGTACGATATAAAAACCCGATCAGTAAAGTTTTATTCAACAAGGCTTATGTTTTATTTGCTTCTATTTTAGTTTTATACCTTGATTTGCAGGTGCTACTAACCCTAATTTGGTTTTCATGTGTTAGGAGGTAGGTATTTTGGAGAAGCTGCTGAAGATGGAATGGCCTGCATTGGATACCAAAGCCCACTCACCCCTTGGAGCTATAGCTGGAGAACAAAGAGCAAGCATTCTTGTGAATACTTGAAAGACCCACGTTCCATTAGCATAAGCATTGTACCAATACAAAGAGAGAGCATTGTAACATTACCCCAAACACACTTGGGGTAATTCAAATTTAATTTGTAAACATTGTATCAAATATCAATACAAAAAGCAATTTTGGTAAATTTTTGTGTCTATGTTTATTTCTATTTGCTGCTCAGTTCTTTTGGTTACAATAAAGACAGATACAAAGAAGTCCAACTAGAACCTAAAAAGTTCATTAAAAGTTGGAGTAAATTGTACAAAAAAGGAATTGATCAAATATGAGAACTATGCAAGGAGTTCCCTGGTATTATAGCCTGGAATTACAGTGATCTCAAAGTATATAGGAAAGAAACTATCGAACATACTATTGAGCTCGAAAAATATGCAAAACCCTTCTGGCAAAAACAGAGGCCAGTAAACCCAAAAATTGAAGCTTTGATGAAGCAAGAATTATTTAAGCTAGTTGAAGCCAAAATCGTCTACCCTATCAAACATTCTACTTGGGTTGCTAACCTGGTACCAGTTAGAAAGAAAAATGAGGACATCAAATTATGTGTAGAATTCAAAAATCTGAATAAGGCTTCGCTGAAAGATCACTATCCTCTCCTACAAATAGACCAAACTCTGCATACTATGGTAGGGACCGAAATATTTTCATTACTGGATGGCTTTTCTGAATACAATCAGGTATGGGTCAAGGATGAAGACCAATACAAGACCACATTCACTACCAAATGGGGAACAATCCCTTACCAAAGGTTACATTTTGGATTATCCAATGCTAGAGCAACTTTTCAGAGGGTAATGAATGTGGATTTTGGGGAACTTGTCAATAAGATCATAGTGATTTACTTAGATGATATGACATTGCTCTTTCACCATAAGGAGGATCATGTTGAACATCTCAAGAAAGTTTTCGAGAAATGCAAAGAGTTCGGTATCTCTTTGAATCCAAAGAAGTCCATATTTGCTGTGAAAGAGGGAGTCTTGCTAGGTCATGTTATTTCTAAAGCCGGAGTGGCTATAGATCCTAATAGAGTAAAAGCACTATTAGAACTCCCCTTACCTTCGAATAAGAAAGACGTGCAATCCTTCTTCCAGGAGATCAATTTTATGTACAAATTCATAGTATATTTTGCACAAATTTTCAAGCCTATGACTGAGTTATTAAAGAAATATGCTGAGTTTAAATGGACAGACTTATGAAAGAAAACTTTCAAAAGAATAAAAGAATAAATAGCTTAAGCATCTATTTTGATTAACCCAAATTATTCCAAGGGATTCATTCTATACGTTGTAGGTGAACAAAAGAGTTAATGCAACCGTCCTTACTCAAAAGGGCAGAGATAATGAAGAAAGACCTATCACTTTCCTAAGTCAAACCATGTAAGAACATGAAGAAAAATACAACTTTATTGAAAAACAAGTATATGCAATTATGAAATCATTGAAAAAATTTAGACATTTCCTTTCATAGAGCAAAACCATTGTGTATGTAGTTCATCTGGATGTTAGGAATTTCATCATATAGAGAAATCTTGGTGAGAAAAGAGCTAGTTGGGTGTCAAAAATACAAGAATATGATGTGAAATTCACCCAACCAAGCTAGTGAGGGGCAGAGCCTTATGTCAATAATTGTCCAAGCAAGCCTCGACAAAATATATAGCCTTCCAAGTACAGGAATCAACTCTAGGGGATGATCCAGCCTTAGAAAACATTGATTGGGCTGATGATTTGGTAAGATATTTTTAGACTAGAAAGTGTCCAACAAGTTTAAATACTTCACAAAGGAGAAGATACATAATCCAGGCTTTGAAGTTTACCTTATTACTAAAGGGGCTATACAAAAAATTTGGATGGTCTATTACTAAAGTGTATAAAAGATGACCAAAAATAGAAGGTTTTAGAGGAATTCCATGGACAAGTTGTTATTCCATGGAAGAACTACATGTAAAAACTACAACCTTGATGATAATCAGAACGAGTTGTTATTGGCCATCCATTTTCTTAGATGCATTCAAGATAACCAAAATTTGTGAAGAATGCCAAATATATGTTGGGAGGAATAGGAATGCTTCTATGCCCTTAAGACCTATTCAAGTCAAAAAACCATTCTAGCAATGGGGTTTGGATTTCATTGGGATAATAGAACCTAATTCGTTTGTTGGACATAAACATATTCTAACTGCCACAAACTGCTTCACTAGATGGGCTGAGCAGTTTCCATCAAGAAAGCTGATCAAGAAGTTGTAATAGAGTTTGTGGAAAGTTTGATAACAAGATTCAGTATACCTGATGCATTGGTGATCGATAATGGTTCATCCTTTGTAGGTGCTAAAATGATTGATTTTACTAGTAAATATGAGATATATTTGAAAACTTCTTCGAATTACTATCCACAAGGAAACAATTTAGCAGAATCGACAAATAAGAACCTGCTTAGGATTTTAAAGTGAACTCTAAGGTATAACAAGAGAAGTTGGTACTCACTGATAAATCAGGCATTATGGGCTGATAGGATCACCATAAAAAAATCCATCAACACATCACCTTACTCATTGGTTTATGGTAAGGAAGTTATCCTCCCTATACACATAGAAATACCCGCTTTGAAATTGCTCAATCAAACTGGTGTTGAAGAGGTAGAGCCAATGGAAAATAGGTTAATACAACTCTTACAGCTAGAAGAGCAGAAATAACAAGCCTATAATCATTATCAGAAACATATGAGAGAAACTAAAATATGGTTTGACAAAGGGGCTAATCTCAAAAATTTCAAAGTTGGAGATTTAGTTTTGAGGTGGAATGAGAATAAGGCAAAACTAGAAAACCATAAGAAGTTTGATGCATTTTGGAAAGGTCCCTTCAAAATAATCACTAAAAAACAACATAAATATTTCCATATTAAAGATGAATAGGGCCAGACGCGACCTATCCTTGTCAATGACTTTCACTTGAAGGTCTATTTCAAGTGAGATGGGGACTCTCTTCCTCCCCTCTATATTTTATGTACATTATGTATTTCCATGTGTAGTATTGTAGACAAGTTGCGATTTCGTGACCGGTCCCATTTTCGCAAACTAAAAGCCTAAAGCAAGCTCAAAAAATGGAAAGAGTCATGATTTCATGGCATAATTGCATTCCTAGGTCACTCCTTGAGAAAAGATCACGATTTTATGACCGACCTTGTTTTCACAGGCCTAAGGCTTGAAGCGAGTTCAAACGTGAAAAATTCACGATTTTGTGACATAAGAGTGTGCCTCAGTCACAGTAAAAAGGTGACATAATTTTGTGGTTGGTGGGAAACTCATTTTTTCAAAATTAAATATGCTCTATTTAAAATTATTGGTCTAAAAAGGGGTGACGCACATTCATTGGTTCGAAAGGAGATGTGACACGCAGTAATTGGCTTGAAGAAGGTGGTACGTAGAATAAGATGTAAACAACATTTGAAGTTATTCTAGGAATGTGCGACACCTACTGCAATTATGGTATGGTGCCTTAATTCATGCATGCAATTATTTTTGCATCGTGGAAGCCCTTATTTCTTGCACTCTTCCATTTTGAAGTGTTTTCTGCAACATTATCCTACAACTCTACTCAAAGCTCTAGCTTCATGCAAACAGTTCCAAAGAATTTTCCTTACCAGATTCATGACAAGCAACCGTTATCATGGCAGGTTCATCTTCAGCTGCTGCAGTAGCTCATCAGGAAGAAGAAAAAAATGCTAAGTTTATGGATAGATATGCAAATATTACGGACACAATCATAACATGGAAAAACCAGAGAAAATTTAGAAATATGTGGAGGTAAGAGTAGCTAGAGGTATGATTTCGTCATCCCCAACCACTTTCTCTTTCTATTCCTTGCTTTCTTGGTATGTTTGAACTCCCGTCCACCCTTACCCTGAGCTCATCAGAGCCATAGTGAAGTTTTACGACCCCAAACAAAGAATTATCAGGGATTCCGAGGGTAAGGTCCTATTCACGCTAGATCCCGATGCCTTTGTGACTACTTTTGCTGCTTCCCGAAAGCCCATATTGAAATCTAAGACCTTCGACCCAGTCGAACAAGTAAAATTTTATACCTCCACCAACAACATAATAAATTTCTTGCAATTTCAATTAGTGGAGCCACCTACTGGAGGAGTTCTTCCAGAAGCCCCCATTCTCCTATCAAAGTAAAAAAAACAAGAAACTTTTTTATATGTTAGCTATGGTGGCGGGATTGAAATTAGATGTGAAAGTATATGGGTGGTAGATCATAGTAGCTCAGTTCATCTCAAACCCTAAGTTCTACGATACCTCTGTCATGGATGAGAGCACCATACCAATTTTATTCGACTGGCCATCCTTCCTGTTCCAACAAATTCACAAAGGCTTGTCCAAGATGCAAAAAGGTTCCTAGGTATCTTTCAAATTTTCATCATATTTGGTATGGGTATTATTATTTTCTATATCAAAGCAGCTTTCATTCATATCTACAATTAACACAGATAAAAATGGGATAAGTTTACCAATATACGAATGGACAATGATATTTTCAAAGGCTGAGTCATATTATCACTTTAACAAGGAATTTTTGGGACCAACCCTGCAAATCGTGTATGGAGATATAAATAGGTTATCTCCAAAATTGCAGAATGTTTTGTAGCACCCACATGCAGAAGAAGGTGACTAATTTATCTTGACTCAAGGAGTAGTCATTAGACTCTACGACTTCACAAGGAAACTGTTCTTGCCACCGTACTATGTCACTGATCGATTTTTTGCCTTGGAGTATGTGAGGTAGATGGAGTAAGTTAATTCCAAGTTTGACATAGGGATAGGCAAAAATGGTACATGTCCCATGCATTTCCAATTTGAAGGTATAGTTGTGTCCAAGAAAGGGCAACACGCACCTGGTTGTCCAAAAACCACAAGTAAAATTTTTTATTAACAAGAGAATCTAGTTTACACCCAATATTTCAATTGGTACATAGGCATTGTGAGTATTCGTTTCAAGGTGATTGACTGTTGTAGACAATCCCTTAAACGTTCGATACTGGCCAAGCCTCATAAGTAGTGCCATCATGAGAACACGTTCGTATCCTTTGCTAGAGTTCTATGTTCTTGGTAAGGGGTTGTCCTTTCAGAGCCCATTTCATCTAAAAGGGTGGACGTATAGTTCCCCGCCCATAACATGTTATGTTTAGAATATCCCTTCCATTATTTGTGCTTGACACATGCTATGGTTTAGCGTATGAATACCTAGTGCTTAACTGAATACCCACCTTCTCGGGATTCAGATAAGGTCCACCACTTCTCTGGTTTCGGGACCAAGTAACTCATACCTTACTACAAGTGATAAAGTGTTGTCCCATTTCAACACTTGTTGGACCTTTTAGCTCCGGGGTTCAACTTCTCTTGAACTAACCGATTATATGCTAACTATTCTCCACTTGAGTTTAGGTCATGGGATACCCTCACGTACCACTTATTTCAGCCTAGAGGAGATGTCCCATTCCACCCCTCGTCACATGTTCAAGGCAATAAGAACTTTCTCGCCCTGGGTTAAAATGCTTGAAAATTATTGAATTTGAATCACAATGTTTGTCTTCCTACAAACATCGGGTGTTGGGTAACATTTTAAAATCTCGTTTATAACATTCTTCTTGATTTCACCCTTCATCGCATGTTCAAGGCAATAGGAAATTTCTCGCCCTGGATTAAAATGCCTAAAAATGACTGAATTCGAATCACAATGTTTGTCTTCCTACAAACATCGAGTGTTGGGTAACATTTTAAAATCTCGTTTATAACATTCTTCTTGATAATCTTCGACATATTCTTAATAGCATTTATTTTTAGGATTCTATGGTTAATGTAGGTCTAGATAAGCTATGTTACCCTTATCCTCAAGTTGAAATTTTGGAAACAATTCGGTTTCACAAATACACTGTATGAAATTTTGGAAACAATTCGGTTTCACAAATACACTCTATGGTAAGAATTAATTACGAAGTCATACTAATTGTTATAGACTCATTATTTACTCTATAAATTATTATTCCAAACTTTTTAAATTCCTACCTTTATTTTGGAAACCATTCAATATACTACTAAATTCTACTTTTAATTAACAGTAAAAGTCAATTAAATTAAACCATTAAAGTAACTATAGCTCAAGTTAAGATTGTATTCATATTAAATTAAATAGAGAACACTTAACCTTTCCATATAAAATATTTTTTTTACATAAAATCTTATGACCTATCCCATAACTTAAACCCAGGCTATGCACGCAAATCAACATTCAACAATTATTTATTCTGTTTCATATTAAAAATATTTAACAAATTAAAATATTCACCATTTAATAAATCTATATATCATTATGCATTATCATAGCTTTCCTTTCATCTACCAAATATAAACTAATGAACTAGTCTGTTAAAGCACCACCATGTAAAGTTTCTACGCACAAGTCGGCTTTCGCCTCATTCTAGGAACTAATAGACTACTCTAAAAGACATGGCCTAAATTTGGCTCTATCAGCAGCAACGAGTTTACTTTTTACACACTTGTCTCAATAAGTTGATCTTCCACCAATCGCATTCTTTCTGAGGACACTACCTTGCTAACTTAGTGAAGACGATAGATGTTTTTCGAAGCCTAGTTAATGATATAGTCAGTTTTGTTTTTTTTGTTTTTTTAGGTATTCTTACTATTCAACCAAATACGGCTATGCTTACCTAAACAAAATACTAGCAAGACAAATAAACACCATAGTAATTGCCTATCAAGCTGGCTTTTCAAGTGAACACATTCCTAAATAGTGATGATACAAGAAGAAGGATCTTACTGTTCTTTTCCAAATATGATTCATCTTTGACCACAAACCAGATGACGCATACGTCTCCCCAAACCGACGGATATAGTGGTTTCAATTAATTTATGGTTTTGTACTAGAATCTGTGTCTGAACATGTTTATTAAAAACCAAATTCCTTCCTACGACACTATTATGTCTCCCATTCAAAAGTTTTATCAATGTTCCACATATAAGAGACTATATCCGTGGCTAGACACAATCCTATGCAAACTTAATATGATAAGCTTCATATAAGAAAATATTTCTATTTTATTTTTAGTAGACTATAGCAAGTTTCAACAAAAGACAAATTTTAGCAACTTGATGAGTTTGCATGTATAATAATAACATAACCTTTTGCTTTGGCAAAAGTATGAGCCTTGAAAAACTTTCTTTGTACATGTTTTTAAAAACTTCACCTTGGTGTTTCATTTATGCCAGTAGCAAGCTCTAAAATTTGCCGAATATGTAAAGGTAGTTTATTTTATATGAGGTCGAACCATTTAATTCGAATCAAGAGGCTTATCATATCCACGACTAAAGCTAGAGAATTTTTGATGAATATATTTTCGTTTTTATCTGCGGTGAAGTAAAAGTTATAAGGCTCCAAAATTTTGGGCGGTTTCTTGGGTTCCCTCCTGAAAAGATTCTAGTATTGAAAACCTTTAAAGTTCAATTACTGATAGAATAGTTGTAACGGTGGTGCATTTTCTATTTCATTGCCTTCAATTGAATTGAGATCTTGTCTTAATCTATACGACAGTTTACAAACTATGATAGTGAAATATCACTTTTCTCTTTTCTTCAGTAGGAGCTTTCTTTTACATTTTAATTTTCTCTTGTTGATAAGTATCAGGTTTTTTTATGATTGTTGACATGCAGAAAAAGTTAATATAGAGCTTATCACTTACGAGACTTTATTGATCATTGGAGACCTTATTGATCATTGGGGAAATGCTCGAATCCTGTTCTTCCAACCCCTACACAACAATGATGCATAGTCTATTAGTTATTTTTTTATGCAGTTCTCTGTTTGGTTTTCTTGTAAACTTTTGTAAGTTATTTTGATAGCTCTGCGAGCTGTTTAGCACACAGTTAGTATATTGGTTGTGTTGTGTGCTAATTCCACCCATTTTTTATATGATTAAACCATTTTAATATAATGTTTTTTTTTCATAAAAAAAAATACTTCTTTTGTATTGTCTTACCCTTAATATTTAATGTATAATTTCTATCCATCGTACATATAAGAGGCCACGGGTTCATTAACGTTGCTGTTGGACGTTTCAAAGGGATAGCAGACCACAACCAGGCTTATAATGATATAACATCGAGAAGTCCCTATTCAGTTAACAATTTCCTAAAGATCTTTTTCTTTAAATTTAATTTCACAATCTACTTAGAGTGACGTCCCTTGTTTCTAGAATCCATAAAAGGTAATGATTAATCTTTAATACATTAAAACCTCTTTTCTTAAAATAATTAACCTATATGCAAATTTTCTTAAAACAATTAACCTATATGCAAATCTTCCTACCATAATATACGACCAAACTAAATGCACTGTGTCTATCTCTTTCCAGTAAAATATTTAACAGAGAAATAAGAAAGATACTTCATAACAAATAGTTACCTCATTTAATTTTTATTTATTTATTTTTGTTAAACACATCATTACAAGTTTTGGAAGGCTTTCTATGGCCACACCGAAAATATGTCTTTGGATTTTTAGGATGACAATAGGTGCATCCCAGTTAGAAAATGAGCCATTAATTACAAGCTCTATTAGCATTTTCTAAGTAGCTTCACACAATTAAAAATCGAGCTAATTATTTACACTATGCGTAGCTATGAAGAATGGCTCCATCGTCTTCTTGCTAATACTACCAAACTCAAACCACCAGATTTCTAGGTAGACCGCTAAGTATTATTGAAAGAGTTCCAATAATCTCCAAGCTCCAAAGAACAACAGATTTATTATCTTACATGGGGAAAATCAGAGCGGCCAGATCTAAAATTGAATGCAGGCTAACCTACCAATGCGGACATATATGCATTCCTTGTTTCCTAAACTGAAATGTTTGAAACCGAACAATTTCACATTGAGAGCATCACCCATTTGAATTTATCAAAAAAACAAAGAGTTCTATATGCAGCATTTTCAGAGCAGGCCTAATTCAATTAAGTCACAAAATAAAACAATTTCATATTAAATTGAAAATACCATAAAACTACTCATTTCCTCATCAAATATTATCATACAGATTGTGTCAAGGCAGCCAACCTGACAAAACGACGTCTGTTGGAAAATCAACTTTCCTTTCGCTTAATCTTCCTTATTCTTCCATCGGTTTTATAGATAAATGGTTCTTTAAACTTGTTTAACACCTGTGTATTACATGCGATCACCCTGGCTCCTTGTATTACATGCGATCACCCTGGCTCCTTTCTAGCCAGGTGGTCCACCAAATACGTGAGTGGCATATTTATTATCCTTGCCAATACCCATTAAATTTATCAAAAATTGTCCTATCTTGGAGCAATGAGGATTCGGATTGAGCTAACATTTTGAGGGTAAATGCTTGACAAACCCTAGAACGTTTTCACCAATTTTTAGATCATTTGGAGCAACACATATCCTAGTGCATCCCTATGTGTGAATGATATTTTTGGCAAGCTGCAGCTGTGCGAGGATTTCATCTGGGTTAAGTAGAAGCCGCTCCAAAGATTGGTTTTTTAAAGTTTAGTATATTTTTAAATTAATTTCCACATATATATATATATATATATATATATATATATATATATATATATATATATATATAATATTTAATTTTAATTTTTATTAATTGTTTTATTATTATTTTTATTACTTATATCTATTTTAAAAGAGCAAATACTTTAAATATTTCTACATTCAAACACAGATTCCTATATGCAACTACATGTATGCATCTACATGGACCGCTAGATAGGTGTATTGCTAATAGGGTCTTTCGCCCTATAACTGCAAATACCCTGCTGCTCATCATATTTTCCCACCTTACCTTTTACCTCTACTCTTTCATTTGTTATCAGGAGGAGTTATTCGGTTCACTTTTTCGATCTTCCAGTATGACCTACTTGTACCTACATTCATCGATTCATCAACCGTACCATATTCTTGCGGATAAAGGAAAAAAACAAATTGGTGCATTTGGGAGGGATGTTACACTAAAAGACCTAAAGTTGGTATAATTGCCACAAATGTGGAAATATGCTCCCCTTGAAAATTTTGCATAAAGGTAATCTACTTTGAACAAGACTACTTTCAAGAAGTTTCATATGCCTGATAGAAAAATCGGTGAACAACATAGAAACAATGAAGAAAATGAAGCACTAGAATAACTTGTAGACCAGATGTAGCCTTTTCCCTCATGGCATGATTTCTACAAACTTGTGATAGATTATAACCCTAAAGATAATCCAAGCCATGTTTTAAAGAATAAACATATACGAAGAATGCAAAAAAAGGGATAAATTGGACAACAACAAAGATTCTGACCTGATGGATGATGAGGGTACAAATTAACATGACCACTTCCAAGTGGGGATTGAAGAATGACCATGAAATTTCCCTCCAGTATGACCAGTACCAAGCTTCATGGTCAAAAACCCTCGCAAACAAGGTTGCACCAAGCTTTCATGGCATTCAAGAAAGGAACCCCCCTAAAACTAAAAAGGAAAAAACAGACTGAGGTAAAGAAAAAAAAATTGCCATCGAACAAAAAGAGGTCCTTGTGAAGGTAAATCCAAAGTTCATTCCCCTTTCAACCTCTGATACAGATTATGATGATCAAAATTTTATCTACAGAAAAAGGAAATTAGAGTTTGTTACAGAAGATAAGCAGAAGAAAAGTAGGCACAGAGAAACCAGTAAAGACTATGATGTAGTAGATGTGACAAAATATGCAGAGCAGCCCCCTTAACATCATGAGGTTAGTGCCCTTGAAATTGACAAGTTAGCTGAGGGACTAGTTCCTACTGAGGGACCAATTCCTACTAAAGATACAAATCCACAAACATCATCAACAACAACAGGTATGATTTCTATCTCTTCTACTTCATCTTCTTCTCAATCCCAAAGAGAATCCCCCTCATTCTACTCCCAAAGGTGATGTTTCATTTCTTTTAAACTAGCAACCTCCAACTTCACCATCATCACCTACATCACAAATGCAATCTGAGCCCATATCATCTTCAACCTTCCCCATAGCTTCCATTTTAGCACCATTGAATGTAGATGCCACATTGGTCACCATTCCTTTCCCCCCTATTGTAAATTTATTGAATTTGTAATCCATTTCTACTTCTACTTAAGACCACCCTACCATTTCTAAACTCAAGAAGTTAATAAAGACTAACAAAAATGCCTCGGACTGGTGGAAGTCTCGTTGTGCTAAAGCCTCCAATAACATAACTTGTACTTAGGAGGTAATGGCTCTAGATCCCTCAACATGCAACACTCAAGGATGAAGATGACACTGTTGGTGAAGAAGCCTGAAGGAGAAATGACAATTGATGATTATCAAGCTGAAATAGTAACAAAAGATATTACTCAGCTTTCAATGCAGGATGAATGGGGAATGACCCAAGCCCACATGGGGACCTTATATTTAAATGCAAAGTATTTCAAAGATAAATACATCAGAGCTGAAGAAGCCAAGAAAGAATTGGAATAAACTCTAGAAGAGCAAAAGACTATTGAAAAAGCTTTGAAGCTCGAGGTAAAGAAGTGGGAAGAGAGATTCAATGAAGTAGCTAAGTATAAAGAAGAGGTAAGAAAGACGTTCAAAAAGATCTAAGTTTTGACTAAACAGGTGGAAGATCTTAAAAATCAGATTCAGGAGGAGAAAGGCAAAACCGTTGATTTATCGAAAGAAAAAGCAAATCACTTAGAAAGAATATGTTCAAAGATATATTGAAAATGGGCCTAAAGATATGGCCTGTACTATTATACCTAGACAAAATAAAGGGAGTACTAAATCAGGCGGAAGATGAGTTCATGATCTCTATAAGTTTTTTGTAGGTAAGGTTAACCACCACCACTAAGATATGAGTTTTCGTTGAAAGCACTCAAGAAAGGGTTGGAAATAGAACCCACAATGAGGCATTGTCCCAAGCCAAAATAGTAGCCCAAAGTTTCTTTAGAAGGTACAAGCTCATAATCGAAAGAATTAAGATAATTCATAATATTAAAGCTGAAGCTAAAGGTATATTAAAACATTTGAATATAGCAAGAAATTGTAGTCTAACTTAAAGCTTCTTGGAAGATTTTTATTGAAGATGAGTCTAAGATAGATAGTTGGGAAAAACCTATACAGGAAGATCAAGTATTCATAATGGCTCAAGATCTTACATAGATAAACTCTTGCTTGCATGAATTATTTTTGATGTCAAAGGTTTTGTCTTATGATAAAGTTGAAGAACTAGAATACCTACACCTAACGTTCATGGAGACCTTTGATCCAGATGATGAAGCTTGGAATCAAGTCTGTATCACTTATAATGAGGTCAAAAGGATAGAGAAACAAAAGGAGACTAGAAAAGCTGAAAAGGTTGATCAATCATAAGAGAATATAAGAAGTCAAGAGAAAAAATAAATGGTGAACTCGAATGAAGAAGAAGCCCTTGAAAAATAGTCACATTCTGCTTTCGTAGTAATAATTTTGCTCCATATCTACCTTTTTCTTCTTTTTTGTTTTTTTACTCCAATACCCAATCGATGAAGGCTTTGGATTTTGACATCCTGCAAGCAGAATTCCCTAGGAGGCACCAATAATGTAGGTTAAAATGACTACACTAAAGGGAATGAGGAGACTTCTCAAAATTTTGAAAGATAGAAGAGAGTCATGATTTCAAGATCGATCCTATTCTGGTGGGCCGATAGCCAGAAGGAGCTAGACAGTAAAAAAGTATCGCGATCTCGCAACCAACCTTATTTTAGTGGGCTAATAGCTATAAGGAGCTGGACAATAGAAAATTATCATGATATCGTGATCGAATTTGTTCTCGTGGGTTGATAGCCATAAGGAGATGGACATCAAAAAAGTATCACGATCTCGTGATCGATCTTGTTTTTGCGAGCTGATAGCTAAAAGGAGCTAGACAAGAAAAAAGTATCACGATCTTGTGATCGACCTAGTTCTTGAAGGTCGATAGCCAGAAGGAGTTGTACAACAAAAGAGTGTCACGATATCATGATCGAGCTTGTTCTTGTGGGTTGATAGTCAGAAGTGTGCTGGCAATGGAAAAGAGTTGTGATCTCACGATCGATCTTGTTCTCACGTGCCGATAGATAAGATTGTGCTAACAATAGAAAAGTGTTGCAATATCACGATCGACCATGGGTCGATAGATAGAAGGAGTTGGACAACATAAAAGTATTTTTATCTCACGATTGACCTTATTTTCATGGGTTGATAGCTAGAAGTGTGCTGGTAGTAGAAAAGTATCGCAATCTCACGATCGACATTTTTTTATGGGCCGATAGCCAGAAGGAGATGGACAACAAAAAAGTATCGCAATATCATGACTGATCTTGTTCTCACAAGCCGATAGCCAGAAGTGTTTTGGAAGCAAAAAAAGTCGCAATATATGATCGGTTCCATTTTTCATGGACCGATAGCCATAAGTGTGCTGGCAATGAAAAAGAGTCTCAATATCACGATCGACCCTGTTCTCGTAAGTCGTTAGCTCAAGAAACAGAGGAGTGGAATAAATTTAGGCAACCATGTCTTTAGAATATTGGCATGATCAAGTGGTAACCAAAAGATCATCTCCTAACCTCTTGTCGTTGGAAATTCCACTGCACCATTCCTCCTTAGGCCAATAGATGTTCTTTAGCACCTTACCAGAATTAGCCAGCTAGCATATTGTTGTAACAAATTTTGATATTTACGTATGTAGGGAGTGTATATATATAGGATGAGCGCACCCTAAAAAAGGATCGACTCTTAGGCATTTACAAGATCAAATGTATGCAAAATTTTTATAAGCAATAAAGATAAACTCTCTACTTGGATTTTGGTTCAAACTATGTGATCAAGTGTATGTATGATGAATCAATACTTCTATTCAAGTTGTATGGAATGTGAAATGCATTAATTCTATCTTTGGATTTCTGCATATTAGATTCAATATTTTTGGAGTTAATGATTTTTGTGATTAATTTAATCTGCACTAGAGGATTGGTTTTTTTTGCTTAGGGATTTAAAAGAATGCTTATCTATTAAATATGTGTGCATTTCCTTGCTTTGTCTAATTTGCACCCATTCAACGTTCTAGAAATAACTGTATTTCCCTCTCTTTAAGCACTTTTCTCTTTCCCTTTTGCTACAACCAAGAAAGGAACCAAACTTCTTTGGAGATTGAATCGGGTACCATTTATTTTGAATCCAGTCATTCAATGTTGACAAAGTCATGGGCACAAATGTAACCATAGGTAGATTTTGCACCAATAATAACAGAAGGAACATCTTGAATAATTTTATCATTAAGAACTTAGATATCATTTGAACCTAGAATAGTTTGATAAAATGAATTTGTCTCTTTTCTAATTTCACTCCAATCTCCAATCCAAACCCCTTCTATTGATTTAATTCTACTAATTCTAGAAGATGATATCTATACTATAGCCATCCTATAAAAAAACTTTGTATTTTTATCTCCTTCTTTTAACCAAGTCTATCTTGATTTTAATATCCAAAATTTATCTTCGTTACTCAAAATATTTTGATATTCACTAAGCAACTCTCTTTCCTTTGAGATTGGATTATTATCATCACCTTTCTGAAATTTTGAAAATTTATCTTTTAGATCTTCTTTCCTCTCAAAAATGTTTCCAAAGGTGTTCCTTTTCCATTATTTTAATCTAGATGTCAAAGCTTTAATTTGGTTTGGAAGAGCATACAACCCACCATTACCTAAATAATTCCATGTTTGAGCTATCATATCAACAAATTGAGGATGGTCTTCCCACATTTGATCATATTTAAAATATGATATTTTTTTGAATTCACTTACCGCCATTGTAACTCTTATTGGCCAGTGATATGAACTAGTCCTTGTTAAGGTATTAATTTTAGCATAAGTTCCTTCATCTAGCCAATGATCTAAGAGAATGCATCTATCTATGTTTTTTGCTATTAGGTTCTAGCCTCTCCTGTTGTTGGTCCAAGTATAGTTGTCTTCTTCAAACTCAACTTCCCATAGATTATTGTTTTGAATAAAAGTTGAGAAATATTTCATACTTTAGGTCAATTTCCTAATTCCTCCAAATTTTTCATTCAGCTTGGTTATGGCATTAAAATCTATAATGATCATGAATCGAGTTTCTTGGTCTTCACTTCTCATAAAGGCTTCAATCCCACTCCAAACTTCTAATCTACTTGACCGAGTTGTAAGTCCATAAACATTAATAAGGATGAAAATGAGTATCTGTAAAGTAGAAAGTGACTAAAGAGGCTATCAAATGCCTAGTTTTATGAATGGTTACACAAGAGGTTCTAGAAGGATTCCAACAAGTTAGAATTCCCCTTGCCACTCCTTCAAAATCCATAGCATCCCATTCACATCTTTCCCAAACTACTTTCATAGTTTTTGAAACTTCTTTTGTCATTTTAGTTTCCAAGATACATAGAATATTAGGTTTATTACTTAAAAATAGGTCCCTAATACACCTATGCTTTGAGGGAGAATTAGCACCCCTTATATTCCATGAGATGATAATTATGTCTTATTAGGGGCTTTTGGCCCCTTTTACGTATTACCAATATCATTTTGTTGTTTGGTAAAGAGAAGTTCAACCAACTTAGTTTGTGTTCCTTTATTTATGTTAGCTCTTGCTTCCCTGGATCTTGCTTGATAATTTGAGTGTTTTCCTCTTTTTGCCTTACTTATATCATGAGTAGGTCTTATTATTCTATTCCTCAATATTCTTTCACAATTTTGTTTTTAAAAATATTTATCCTCTCATGGCTCTATTATAGAAGCTTTTGACTTGTCCTGCTCATTTTCTAGTATTTCCTTATTAATGGCAGAGGTATTAACTTCTAAAAATGCATTCTTTACCAATTATTTTTTATTAAATGGTGCATGGCACTTCAAGAGAGTCTTAAAAATCTTAAGAGACACATTCCTTAGTTTCATCGAGAATGTTCTTCCTTAAATTAGGATCATACTAAATAGATGGTTCCTTGCTAATATGTTGAAATTATTGTACTGTGTCCTCTAAGTTTTGATCTACTTTTTATTCATAGGCTAAAGCCTTAAAAGAGTTGGTATTTCTTCCAATATCCTTCCTTACCGGTCTCCACTATTTATTTTCTTCTAATTTTCTAGATCTATTTTTTGGAAGTTGAAAACCATCTTCATCCATGACCATTTGTAAATTTCTCTTGCAGTTTTCTACAAATGATTATGTTGGGCTCTTCTTATGGCATGATATCTCAATATACCCCATCTTACGATATATTCTACATCTAAAAGATATATTTTCATAATCTATAGTTTGGCACATCTTATCCCCATACTTAATAATGATTGATTTTGGTAAAGCTTTACTTATATCAACCGTGACCAATATTCGAGCATAAATAGCAAAAAATCCATATTTTGTTGTATCTAAAATCTCGAGCAATTCTCCTAGAGTGTTGCCTATTTCCTTGAAGGTATCTATTTCCCAAAATTCAATGGGTAACCCAAACATCCTAACCCAAACTGGTACTAGGGATAGATTTACATTTTTAGGTGAAAAGCCTTCATACCAGTGGGTAAGGAAGAGTCCTGCTCTTCCCATAAACCAAGGATCCCCTTTTAGGATTCTTTCTCTTTCTTCCCTAGAACAAAAAATGGCTAGGAAGAAACCTTTCGGAAGAAATGATATAATCACTCCTGTAGACTTCCAATTCATACCAATCCATTTTCTCAAGGCTAAAACCCCTTGCCAATACCCATTAAATTTACCAAAAACTACCCTATCTTGGAGCAATGAGGATCTCTATGAGGTGCGATAACTAACCTCTACCACTAGAGATGATTCTAAGGATTTAACTATAAATCGATCCATGAAAAGGAAAATAAAACTCAAAATTTATTGAAATTTATCTGAAAATCCTATAGCAAATATAATATTTGATAAAAACTTTATAATTTTTTCATGCACAATTTCTAAGATAAAGAAAGGGAAAAAAAACTTAGTTGAAAAATTCTTTGTCCAAATAGAATATCTTGCCTCACTGAAGTCCTAGCCCTTCATTTCTCTTCCCATAGTTCGAACCCTAGTTGGAAAATATTTGCAATTTTGTTTTTCACGATTTGAAAAATCATCACTGCCCTTGTTCTGAATGGTTGATTTCACAGGGTCGTATCTCCCTCAATATTGCTCGGATTTTTGCATATGACAACTCATATTAAACCTATTCAGATTCTGTATAAGTTGGTCGAAGAATCAACTGAATCAGATAAGTCTTCACGAATATATGGCTCCTAAAATATGAGATATTTTTTAGGAAAACAACCTAATCCTTCGCACTTTGCAATTTCAATTTTCATGACTTGAAAAATCGTCACTACCCTTGTTTCAAATTGTTGACTTCACAGGGTTGTATATCCCTCAATATTGCTTGGATGTTTACATATGACCACTCATTTTAAAGCTATTCAAATTATGCACAAGTTGGTCTAAGAATCAGTTGAATCGGATAACTCTTCACAAAGATATGACTCCTAAAATATAAGATATTTTTAAGAAAAACCCTAATCCTTTGCACTTTGCAATGCAACTTGAAAAATCGTCACTGCCCTTGAACCAACATTGAATATGATGGCCATTTATCATGTTATAAATAGTCCTTGGTGATTGTACTTTTTCTACCATTTTATCTCTTAGTCTATGATTGAACTAATGGCATGAGTTTGAGAGTATTGATTTCCTCTTTTTAGATAGTCTTAATGTTAAATTTTTTGCTCATTTTTTATTTTTCATTTTGCTCATGGTTGAACTAGTGGTTTAAATATTCATCTAGTGGGTGGCACTTTTGTTCTTTATTTTAATGGCTTAAAGTGACAATTATTTCTTTTTGACAATGGTCGTGTTTGGTTTAGTGGTATTTTATGGTTGGCATCCTAACAACAATGTCTTTGACAAGTTTATTATCAAGTAAAAGAAACACTAAATAGTGGATTGGTATGAGTGCTAGTTTTGAATGTTTTGTTGGATAAGGAATAACTTCTTTCCACATAGATAAACCTTTGAGTTCATTAGTAGTTTTTTTATAGTCGATGGTCATCCTTCCCTAAGTAGCAAGTGGTGAAAATATTTTTTAACATGGTGTTTCAGAGTGCCCTTGGTTGTAGAACAATATAGTCTATTTATACTTAGAAATGAAGATACTAAGTCTAATTGGATGTAGATATTCAATTGCCTATCTTATACGAGGTTGATGCTCATACATATGGAGCTTATATAAATATCATTTATTATTTTTATGACTTTCATTAAAATCCATCTACTAATCAATGAAATAAAATAACAATGTTTTAAAATATCTCATAAAAGTACTCCACGTAATTTTATTATAAAAAGAGTCTCCCATCAAAATAAAAATAAATGGGTTATTCGTTATGAGTGTGATGTATTGTAAGTATACAAGACAATTAATGTATTAAAAGCTTTATTGTTTTTGAAGGATGAAAGCACCTAAGTTAATGTGTTATTATCGAGGATTAAAATTGTAACCTTCAAATCTTATTTTACCCTCTAAAAATGGTAACATCGGAATTGTGATTGATGAAAAAACTAAATTATATTTTTCACCCTTTAACCTTAAGGTGAATAAAGTAGTTAACTTTTCATATAAAAGGTAACTTAATAGTTTACACATAAAAAACTAATACATATAATACATTATAGTGAAATTAAGAAATTAAAATATTAATTAAATAGCTTGAGCTCAAGTGATTAAAAAACATTGATTCTTAAAATGGAGATTTAGGTTCAAATCTTGTTAGACAATATATACATAATTTCTAATCATAATACCATTGTGATGTAATGAAAGTGAGGCGATATATAATGATAAAATATTAAATACAAATTGAATAAATTATCATATCTAAGTTTGGATGGTAAACCTTAAATAAACACAATGAGGCATAAGTCTTAAGATAACCCATGGTTGAGGCTGCTTAACCAAAGATTGCCTTTTCTAAAAAAAATTACCAACGCAAATTTAAAAAAAAAAACAAAAAAACATAATATTTTAGAAAAACAAAACTAATTGATGAACATTTAAAAAAAAACATAATATTTTAGAAAAACAAAATAATTAGATGAACATGTAAACAATAGAAAGAATAAAATTATAAAAAATAACTTACATTTAAGCAAGTAAACACTTGACCAAAAATAAATATAAGTCTATATGTAATTATAACAAAAGATAGAAAATATGATATCAAAAAATGTTATTAATGTATATTATTCAAGTGGATTATTGAATTCCATCCCCATTAGATTTAGGTGGGATAAAAATGAAAGAAAATATTGATTTAGTGCATATTCTCGATAGCATTAATTTAATGTATATTTTTCATTTGTTTGTTAACATTTATTTTTACATACAAATAATTAATAAAATATTTATAAATATCTAAGGGTGAGTGCAAGTTGAATACTCCCACTTTTGACCCAAAATTGGTTTGAGCATGCTAGTTTGATTGAAATACATCATGTTGGGCCAAAAATGTGATGTCATTTATGTTCAGACGAACTATGTTCAACCAAATATGTATGACATCATGTTATGGTTTGGATGAGCATGTATATTCAGTTGAACATATGTTTGACTAAAACCTTACATCCCTATGAGCCTCTTTTAACAAACCCTAACAACTCAATCCCAAGGGCTAGTGGATTGGTAAGTTTTAGCGCTTACCAAGAGGAGACCTAAGTTCAAACCTTGGAGGTAAGCCTTTCTTGGGGTAAAGTTAGCATATTGTCTTAATTTTGTTGAACCTTACCTCCCTATGAGCCTCTCTCAACAAACTCTAATAGCTCAATCCCAAGAGATTGTGGATTGGTAAGTTCTAGCTCTTACCAAGAGGAGATCCAAGTTCAAACCATGGAGGTAAGCCTTTATTGGGGCAAAGGTAGTAGATTGTCTTAACCCCATTGAGTGCACACTAGTCCGATGACGGTGGTTCCAATCTCGAGCCACCAATGGTCTCCCTCATGTTGGGTCACTAATAACAAGGTGAGGTATGGGTTATAGTGGTAGCTCCAAGTATTTTGAACCCAGGTATGGGAGTAGAAAATGAAGGGAAGTTACTAATTCCTCTATGTATCAAAACAAAAAATCCCTAACAACTCGGTCGCTCAACCAGGTCACTACTAACTTAGTCATGGTACCAGGATTTGACTAATAGTTGACAACAAATTGCAGAGAAGATTTTTTTAGAAAAAATTGTAGAGAAAAATTATAGGTAAAAAAAAATTTACAACTGCCAATCCACTGAATGAATTTTTATTATGAGAGAAACCCAATTGAGCATGTGGAAAAATAGAGAAACCCATAGTTTATTTTTTTTGAAAGGCTCCACCACTGTGTGGTTTTTTAGTAGAGTAAGAAAACAAGGGTTTTTAACTCTAGAAAAAATCAACCTAATTAGAAAGCAACCAATACGTCTAGGTGAGTAAAAAATAGAGGGGACAACAGGTGCCAACAAGTTTGGGGCTTTTTACATCCGAAAACCATCAATACCCATTTTTTAAATTCTTATGGTTCATTGTTGTTAGCTTTATATTCCAGGTTAATTCTTTCCTTTTTCCACTTAGCATTTTCATTTTGGCAGATTTAGTGTTCTATTTAAAATTTATGTGTGAAGAAAATTTTGCAACTGCCAATCCGCTCAATGGATTTTGATTCTGAGAGAAACCTAGTTGAGCACATGGAAAAATAGAGGAACTTATGTTTTTTTAAAAGGCACCTCCAACATGTGGTCTTTAGTAGAGGAAGAAAACAAAGGTTTTCAACTCTAGGGAAAATTAACTTTATATGGGAGCAGACAACAAATATGGGTGAGTAGAAAGTAGAAAAAGATATAGGTGACAATAAATTGCAAAGAAGAAATTTTTAGATAAAGCTGTAGAGAAATTATAGGTGAAGAAATTTTTACAACTACCAATACGCTCAATGGATTTTAATTCTAAGAGAAACCCAGTTGAGCATGTGGAAAAATAGAGGAACCTACAATTTATATATTTTGAAAGGCACTCACAGCAAGTGGTTTTTCAATAGAGGGAGAAAACAAGGGTTTTCAATTCTAAAGAAACACAACTTAATTTGGAAGAAACTGATATATTCAGGTGAGTAGGAAATAGAAGGGGAGATAATTGACAACAAATTAAAGAGAATTTTTTTAGAGAAATTTGTAGATATTAAAAAGTTATAGAGAAAATTTATAGGTGAAGAAAATTTTACAACTACCAATCTATTGAATGGATTTTGATTCTAAGAGAAATCCAATTGAGCATGTGTAAAAATAGAGGAACCCATGGTTTTTAGTTTTTGAAAGGCTCCACCAGTGTGTGGTTTTTTATTAGAGGCAGAAAACAAGGGTTTTCAATTCTAGGGAAAATTAAGCAACCAATACATATGGGTGAGTAGAAAATAGAACGGACAACAGGTGCCAACAAGTTTGGGGCTTTTTGCATACAAAAACCATCAGTTTTCATTTCCTAAATTCATAGGGTTCACTCTTGTTAGCTTTATGTCCTAGGTAAATTCTTTTATTTTTCCACTTAGAATTTTTATTTTGGCAGATTTAGTGTTCTATTTAAAAATTATAGGTGAATTTTTTTTTGCAACTACCAATTCACTCACTGGATTTTTATTCTAAGAGAAATCTAGTTGAGCACGTGAAAAAATAGAGGAACCCACTTTTTTCAAAAGGCACCCCTGACATGTGGTTTTTTAGTAGAGGAAGAAAACAATGGTTTTCAACTTCAAGAAAAATTAATTTTATTTGGGAGCAGGAAACATATATGGGTGAGCAGGAAATAGAAAGAGATGTAGATGACAACAAATTGCAAAGAAGAAAATTTCAGAGAAATTTGTAGAGAAATTACAGGTGAAGAAAATTTTACAATTACCAATATGCTCAATGAATTTTGATTCTAAGAGAAATCCAGTTGAGCATGTGGAAAAATAGAGGAACCTACAATTTCTATATTTTGAAGGCACCCCCAACTAGTGACTTTTCAATAGAGGGAGAAAACAAGAGTTTTCAATTCTAAAGAAAATCAACTTGATTTGGGAGCAAACAATATTTTTGGGTGAGTAGGAAATGGAAGGGGAGATAGTTGACAACAAATCACAAATATTTTTTAGAGAAAGTTGTAGATATTAAAAATTTGTAGAGAGAAATTAGAGGTGAAGTTACTCCTACCAATATGTTGAATGGATTTTGATTCTAAGAGAAATTAAATTGAGCATGTGGAAAAATAGAGGAACCCATGGTTTCTATTTTTCAAAAGGATCCACCAGTGTGTGAATTTTTAATAGAAAGAGAAAACAAGGGTTTATTATTATTATTATTATTTAATAAGTTAGAAAATAAAGGTTTTCAATTCTAAGAAAAATGATATTCAAATTTTATGACAAAAATACTAGGGTTTGAGTCTGCCCCAATTCGTAAATTTATCTGCTTTGGTATTGAATACTTTTACTACCACCAGTTAGATGGTTGATCTCCTTCTTATGACCTTGCCATATATAGAAGTAAAAACTATTATAGATAGTGCTCTTCATGGTGCCGAAGCAATATTGAAATTTGTTCTAAAAGTAATGGACGAGGTAATGAGTCTTCTCCAGATGTTGTACTCTATTTTGATGCTATTTCTTCAATTGTAAAATGGTATGAGAATAACTCTCTTATTGCTTATTTTTTGGTTGAATCCCATCACAAGAATATATTCAAACTTGGCTTAAAATTCACTAGGAAGCTCATGGTATTGTGGTTGCGGGTATTCACAATCTTACCAAAGTTTTTTTTTACTTTCCTTTAAAGAAACATTGTAAGTGCAAATAGTGGTTGCTAAGTCTAGTTGTTGGTTTGTTTGTAATAATTTGATGGTCCTTTATCCTTGGAATCCTTTCTGAGTTTCAAAATAAGTTGCCTTGAAAGTCTCAATTTGGCTTGAACTCCTTGGTCTTTCACTACCCTTATGGGTATTTATTGTTGATATTGTCAAACCCATTGGTCAAGTGATCTGTTAGGAAGAACATTTTTTATCGGCACAACCCAATAAGAGAATCTGTGTTGAGGTTGACCTTGCATAGGATCTCAAATAATTTGTGGATATTCAGGTTGGTACAGAGTGTTTTATGCAAAAATTATTTACTTTAACTTACCTAATACTTGATTTTAGTATCAATCTACTTTGCATCATATTAAGGATTACCTGTTGGTTCCTCTTAAAACCTTCGGTGGTTGCCCCTGCTACTTCTGTTGCACCTGTGCCTACCAAAACCTATGTTGAGGGTGATTGGATCATGGTATCTAATAAGATGGGGATGACCAACCCTAAATCGATATTTTCTAGAAGAGATAGGGTTATACAATTGCCATCTCAACCTCTTATTGTTCTCGTGCGTCTTGTATTGGCTCATCAGGATCCTCCTACTAAGAAACCTCTAGAGCATAAATCTACCTCAAAGGAAGAGAAATCATAAACAATAGCACCACCCTCTAGGCATTCATGTAGTACATCTAGGGATGGATCACCATCACTTAAGGGAGGTCAGGAGGCTAAGCATCATCACTCGATTGTTAGTGATCTATTTCACCTTTCTCAAATATTTATTTAATATTTTCTTGGTGTTGGCTGACAATGTGGGTAGTCCTTTGGGAGATGGCTCCTTGCATATTATTCCTTCATGAATTTCCTTTCTTGGAATGTTCGAGGACTTATAGAGTCCTCAAGAAATATTTTTGTTAAATTTTCTCTACAAAGTATTGGCCATGTTGATATTATTTGCTTACAAGAGGTTAAAATCTTTGGTTTTTTGTTAGATGTTTCTCTTAGATGTATTATAGGATTATTTTTTCACTTCACTACTCACCATGAATATGGTTGAGATGGTGCTTCTATCTCAATATCCTCAAAATTTGAGGATTTTCTACTAGGATTTGGTGAGGAACCCTTTCATCATGTGATATGGATTCTATTAAATATTAATGGGAACACCCTGAGCATTGCCAATATTTATACACCTAATTATGGGCCCAATAATTTTGTCCTTTGCTAGTACTTGGATGATCACTTGCCAATGATATATTAGCTTATATATGGTGACTTTAATATGATTGAGCATGCTAAAGATAAATTTGGCCGCCTCCCGATGCACTGGTGCATTGGTAAGCGTGAGGTCTAGTTTTTTCTTAAGCATATATGGGATATTTTTTATCCTATTTTTTGTCGATGTAAATGCACACCTCCACTTTGGTTCACATGGTCCAATTTTTGTGTTGGTAATAACAGAGTCTGTAAGCACCTTGATCGAGTTATGATATCATAGCAACAATTTGTTTTCTTCTCCATCACCAATAATAAGATTGTGATGATATGGGATCAATTCTTTGAAGAACACAAGCTTATACTAAGAGGGAGGGGTGAAAAATATAAGATCAAACTTTTAATTTTCTTTCCAAATAATAATATCAATGCAATTTATGAAATAATGCATAAATCATCACACACATGAGAGCTACATATTTAATGTGGTTCACCCAATGTGGGCTACATCCATGGAGAAAATATTTCTTTTAAAATTTCCTCAATCAATATCTTGGGAACCAATTATCTATTACAATGTTTATGGGCACCAACACAAAGGAGATACCAATCCTCTATGATCAATTTTATGGACCTCTATCCATAGGAGACGCCAATCCCCTCTGCTCTGGTTTATGGAACTTTATCCATAGGAGACACCAATCCCATATGATCTAGTTTGTGGACCACTATCCATAGGAGACACCAATCCCCTCTACTCTAGTTTGTGGACCATTATCCACAACATACACCAATCCCATCTGCTATGTTTTGTGGACCTCTATCGATAGGAGATACCAATCCCCTCTGCTCTGGTTTGTGGACCTCTATCCACAGGAGACACCAATCCCCTCTGCTTTGTTTTGTGTACCTCTATCTATAGGAGACCTCAATCCCCTATGCTCTACTCTGCCACAACACTTTACACAAGGCTTGCTCAATTTAATTCCAATACTTGCTCTCAATTCTTCTCAGATTTGCTCCAAGTCTATACATAAGACTTGCTCAAATCTGCTTTACCAAAACCTACTCTTAACTCTACTAAAATATTCTTCAAGCCTACACACAATTCTTGCACAAATCTACTCAACCAAAACATGCTCTTAATCCTGCTCAAGCCTGCTCCAAGCCTACATATAAGACTTGCTCAAATATTCTCACCAAAACCTACTCAAACTGATCCAAGCCTACACATAAGGCTTTCTCAAATCTACTCATCAAAACTTGCTCTCAACTCTGATCTAAGCCTACACATAAGGCTTGCTAAAATATTCTCACCAAACCTACTCAAATTTGCTCCAAGCCTACTTAAAAGGTCATCTCAAAACAAATCACAACTACTCACAATACAACTCACACCTGCTCAAAACTTTCCCAAAACTTGCACATAAATGATGCTCAAAAAAATGGTTATATCTCTTTCAAAAATGCTTTCTTCAATTAAAGTAATTCAGACATATTCTACCCAAAATTCTTTTTCTTCATGAACATATAGAGAATGATATGCAATACAAGTACTCAATATGTTCTTTTCACATTCATTAAGTCTGTCGCTTTCACATGTCTCATGTTCATTGCATTCAAATTAGATCTCTACTTCTTGCAAATTTCTTTTCAAAACAATCAAGGCTAGTGCATAAATTTGCTTCACAAAACTGGTCTATATCCTTTGCAAATTTACTCTCAAAAATCAATCATAATAATACATAAGTTTTCTTCACAAAAATGGTTTCTAACTCTTGCACATTCACTTCCAATGTTACCCAAACCAATGCACAAATTGCTTCACAAAACTGCTCTCTAACCTTTGCAAATTTATCCCAATATCAATCAAGGTTAATGCACAAACTTGCTTCACAAACCATAGCACTTGTGTTTCCAAATTCATTCAACAATGAATCATAGATAGTTCTCAAACTCTAGCACATGTGTTTCCAATTTAATTCAACAATGAAACATAATTTTGTTCTCAAACCCTAGCACATGTGTTTCCAAATTTATTCAACAATGATGCACACTTTGTTCTCAAAATCTAACTCATATATTTCCAACAATGCACATAAAATTAATCCTTATATCTCCACATTATGACATCAAAAATATTTTCCTTAAGCACAACCACCTTGAGAAAGAAATCAAATCGCCATACCTCTAAAGCTGCCTTGATGAAGATGTACTCTACAAAACCTGTCTCAAAAATAATATCCTTTCTTTTGCCACTTCAAAAACTCTTTCTAAAAAATGTGCACAATGATTCCTGAAAATAATGCTCTATATGACTCCCTTTTGGTTTCACAAGATAAAGCCTTTAATTATAAACCAAACTCCTCAAATATCAAGCAAATATTACAATCAATATAATAACTCCTAACTTATCATTCAACAAAACACCCCAAATCCAACTTATAATACACAAAATATATAAATCGCTAAATACACCTTATAACTCCTAGCTTGTGACAATAAATAATACACCCTAATGTTCAATTCACAATATAGAATATAGGAATTGCTAAATACACCTTATGACTCCACACTTTAGACAATAATCAAAATATTTCCCTTACCTTGGTCAAAGTATTTGTGCACTACAATTTCCACTAACTTCTATCAACACTAAGCAACCTTAGAACAATACCAAAACATTTTCAACTGTTTTCAACGTCAAGCAACCTTAGTGCATTACCAAAATCATCAACTACCATCAATGCCAATCAAAACACACTCCACAGGTTTTGATCCACAAACTTCTACCATAATAACGGTATCACAAGTGCCCTGACCAACTACGCTACTGTGCTGGTTGGAACCACACAACTATATCTCTGTCTCATCGCATAGATTGAAAAATCCAACACTGTATGCAAAATATTGTCCAGATATTTTAACCTTGCGACCTTCCTCCCGTTAGCACTAACGCACGCCTCTAAGCTAGCTAAGCTATACCAGCAGGTAGAAGCACTCAGGCACAATCAAAAATGTAAACGTTAATCACATTGCGCACACTCAAATTTTGCTCAACCTTCTTTCACTGCCATTTGCATAAGCCTTTCACAAATAATTATCAATCAAAGCATGCATAGGAAAATCGTTAGCGCATTAGATGATAAATGAAAACATTGTCTCCTTATTTATATGCATTCTAATATTCCTTTGATGAGTTGGCTCACATTTTTTATATGAAGTTTAACCTTGCTTTTCAAAAATGATGTTGGTGCCATAGCATATAAGTTTATGTTATATTATAATATATATTTAAAATATTATAATAATGTCTCTTAAAACCTTTGGCCCATTAAATATAAAACCTTACCTTATTTTTAGATCTTGCCTCCTCTTTTAAACCTGCCTTCTCTTTTAGACTTTGACTTTTATTTTAAACCTTTTGCTCTTAATAAATAATAAATAAACCTTGCTTTTTCTTTGATCCAAACAACTTTAAAACCTCTTGGACCTCCTTTATAATATTTAAAAATAAATATTATAAACCTTTTCTTTTACCAATTTTCCTTGTGAGATATACTTTGCCATGCAAAATTGTCTTACCAAGCTCTCTTTGACATCAACCCTTTTGACATCAATATTTTGACATCAATGACAACTCAATATGCTTAATATTTCCAACAATCTCCCCCTTTGTCATTGATGGAAACCCTTTTCTTTAAAAATATTCTTTTAGTGCAACTGGATACCAAAACTACTTCCACTAAGAAGGCTACTCCCACTGAGAAGGCTGCTCCCCCTTACTAAATTCTCTCCCCCTTACTGAAATCTCTCCCCCTTTGACATCAATGGCAAAGGGATCCTTGGGGCTAAAAATAAGATATTTTAGCATAGACACCTCACCACATCCTTTGTTTTCTTTAAATATTTGAATGCTACCTCCCTTTTGGATATTTTATCCTTTTCTGTTCTCATATCATAATCTATAAGAATCCCATGTAGTTAATCTATCCTCAAAGTTGCGAGATCCTTTATTTCTTATATTGTTGAAACCTTTGCATCATACCTTATGTGAAGTAATATTAGAATTTTTTGAACAATAGTAGAATCCTCAATATTTTCTCCAAGTCCACGGATGGTGTTAACAACCTCATCAATACGAAGTAGATACCTAGCAATATCTTCCTCATATTTCATATTTAATTCCTCAAAGTTCCTTCTGTGAGTATGAAGTTTTGCCTTCTTAACCTTGTCATATCCTTCATATGTATTTTATAATTTATCCCACATTTATTTTTTTGATTTGCAGTGCATAACCTTCACAAATTCTATTTCTTGTAATCCACTTAAAATTACTTTCATTGCCTTGGCATTATTTTCATATAGTTTCTTACTACTTATATTTGTGGGAGGAGTTGCAGGTGGTGTTTACCCATTCTCTACTGAATTCCATGCATAAAATCCCTGTGCCATAAAAAATATCTTCATCCTCACACTCTAAAAAGTATAGTTAGTCCCATTAAATAATGGAGCTCTATGTGTTGAAAATCCAACCTGATCAGCCATTTGTGTTCCTGTAAGATCTTCCTTCAAGTTGTTAGGCTTCCCTAAAGGAACCGAATCTGATACCAATTGAAGAACACAAGATTATACTAAGAGGGGGGTGAACAATATAAGATCAAACTTTTACTTTTATTTCCAAATAATAACAACAATAATATCAATGCAGTAAATGAAAAAATACATAAATCATCACATACATGAGAGACATATATTTTACATGGTTCACCCAATGTGGGCTACATCCATGGAGAAAATATTTCTCATAAAATATCCTCAATAAATATCTTGGGAACCATTTCCCTGTTACAATATTTATGGGCACCAACCCAAAGGAGATACCAATCCCCTATGCTCAAGTTCATGGAACTCTATCCATAGGAGACACCAATCTCATCTACTCTGGTTTGTGAACCTCTATCCACAGGAGACACCAATCCTCTCTAATATGGTTTATGGACCTCTATCCATAGGAGACACCAATCCCATTTGCTCTATTTTATGGACCATTATCCACAACAAACACCAATCCTATCTGCTCTGGTTTGTATACCTCTATTGATAATAGACACAAATCCCCTCTAATCGGGTTTGTGGACCTCTATCCATAAGATACACCAATCCTATCTTCTTTTTTTTGTGGACCTTTATCCACAGGAGACCTCAATCCCATATTATCTACTCTGCTATAAACCTTTACACAAGGCTTGCTCAATTTATCTCCAATACTATACACAAGACTATCTCCAAGTCTATACACAAGACTTGCTCAAATCTGCTTTACCAAAACTTGCTCTTAACTCTGCTCAAATATTCTTCAAGCCTACATACAAGTCTTGCACAAATTTACTCCACAAAAACCTACTCTTAACCCTGCTCAAGTTTACTCCAAGCCTACACATAAGGCTTGCTCAAATTTTCTCACCAAAACCTACTCAAATCTGCTCCAAGCCTACACATAAGGCTTGCTCAAATATGCTCACAAAAACCTTTTCTCAACTCTACTCAAAGCCTACATATAAGGCTTGCTCAAATATGCTCACGAAACCTACTCAAATATGCTCCAAGCCTACTCAAAATGCCAACTCAAAACAGCTCACACCTACTAAAAAATTTCCCAAAAATTGCACACAAATGATGCTCAAAATAATGGTTATATCTCTTTTAGAAATGCTTTCTTCAATTAAAGTAATTTAGACATATTCTACCCAAAATTATTTTCTTCATGAACATATAGAGAATGATATGCAATACAAGTACTCAATATGTTCTTTTCACATTCATTAAGTCTGTTGCTTTCACATGTCTCACATTCATTGCATTCAAATCAGATCTCTACTTCTTGCAAATTTATTTTCAAAACAATCAAGGCTAGTGCATAAATTTGCTTCACAAAAATGGTCTATATCCTTTGCAAATTTTCTCTCAAAAATCAATCACAATAATACACAATTTTTCTTCACAAAACTAGTTTCTAACTCTTGCACATTCACTTCCAATGTTACTCAAACCAATGCACAAATTACTTCACAAAACTGCTCTCTAACCTTTAAAAATTTATCCCAATATCAATCAAGGTTAATGCACAAGCTTGCTTCACAAACCCTAGCACTTGTATTTCCAAATTCATTCAACAATGAATTACAAATAGTTCTAAAACCTTAGCACGTGTATTTCCAATTTTATTCAAAAATGAAGCATAATTTTGTTCTCAAACCCTAGCACATGTGTTTCTAAATTCATTCAACAATGATGCACATTTTGTTCTCAAAACCTAAATCATATATTTCCAAAAATACACATAAAATTAATCCTTATATCTCCACCTTATGACATCAAAGATATTTCCCTTAAGTACAACCACCTTGAGAAAGAAATCAAATCACCATACCTCTAAAGCTACCTTGATGAAGATGTGCTCTCAAAAACCTGTCTCAAAAATAATATCCTTTCTTTTGCCACTTCAAAAATAGATTAGCAAAAACTCCTTTTCTAAATATTCACATAACACTCCTTTAATTATAAACCAAACTCCTAAAATATCAAGCAAATATTACAATCAATAAAAAGACACAATACACCTTATAACTCCTAACTTATCGTTCAACAAAACACCCCAAATCCAACTTACAATACATAAAATATATAAATCACTAAATACACCTTATAACTCCAAGCTTATGACATTCAATAATACACCCTAATGTTCAATTCACAATACAGAATATAGGAATTACTAAATACACCTTATGACTCCAAACTTTAGACAATAATCAAAATATTTCCCTTACCTTGGTCAAAGTCTTCGTGCGCTACAATTTCCACTAACTATTGTCAACACTAAGCAACCTTAGCACAATACCAAAAAATTTCAACTGCCATCAATGTCAAGCAACCTTAGCGCATTACCAAAATCATCAACTTCTATCAATGCCAATCAAAACACACTTCATGGGTTTCGACCCATAGAATTTTGCCACAACATCGCTAGCACAAGTGCCCTGAACAACTGTGCTACCGCACCAGTTGGAACCAAAGAAGCTCCCATATAACTATATCACTATCTCAGTACGTAAATAAAAAAAACTTAGTACTGTATGCAAAACAACGTCCAGGGGTTTTGACCCTGTAACCTTCCTCCCGTGAACACTAACACACACCTCTTGCCAACTGGGCTACACCATCAGGTAGAAGGACTCAGGCGCAATAAAAAATGTAAATGTTAATCATGTTGCGCACACTCAAATTTTGTTCAACATTATTTCACTACCATTTTTATAAGCCCATTATCAATTAAAGCATGCATAGGAAAATCGTTAGTACAGTCGATGATCAATGAAAACATTGTCTCCTTATTTATATGCATTCTAATATTTCTTTGATGAGTCGGCTCACATTTTTTATATGAAGTTTAACCTTGCTTTTCAAAAATGACATTGGCGCCATAGCATATAAGTTTATGTTATATTATAATATTTTAAAAATATATATTATAATAATGTCTCTTAAAACCTTTGGCCCATTAATTATAAAACCTTACCTTCTTTTTAGATCTCACCTCCTCTTTTAAACCTGCCTTCTCTTTTAGACCTTACCTTCTCTTTTAAACTTGCCTTTTCTTTTAAACCTTTTGCTCTTAATAAATAATAAATAAACCTTGCTTTTTATTTGATCCAAACAACTTTAAAACCTCTTGGACCTCCTTTATAATATTTAAAAAATAAATATTATAAACCTTTTCTTTTTACCAATTTCCCTTGCTATGAGATATACCTTGCCATGCAAAATTGTCTTACCAAGCTCTCTTTGACATCAACCCTTTTGACATCAATGACAACTCAATATGCTTAATATTTACAACATTATTGTTATCAGATCATTTTTTTATTTTCTTCCAGATTGAGTGGAGTAGCCACCAATTCATTTTTTTGTGCAATGAATTCTATTTAGATACTTCTTTATTACAACACCCTGGTACGATTTTCAAAATTGAGATAATATTAAATTTATTACCTCAGCTTCCTCATTTTGTTAGTTAGATTTCTTGGTGGAATGAGGTGACTGTCTGTACTACCTCTTTCCAACGGTATTTTGGAAAATAGGTGGTGCATTTTAGAAAGTGTGCTCATTTGGCTGTCACCAAGGAGTATCAACAAAATTTATATTTGTTGGAAAATGATCCATACGATTGATAGTTGCAAGCCAGGGTTGATTTTCACCACCATATTATGCTCCATGAATTACATGAATCTAGGGGATTCAACTTCGGTCTCGTCTGCATTGTCTAAGGGTGGGTGATCACTCGTCCAAAGCCTTTTTTACATCTCTTCATTCTAGGCAGGCTGGAATCTAGATCAAGGCTATTCAAGTCTCTCATGATAGGTTGACTTCTCTTCCTGATATCACATCAGCCTTTGTGGATCATTATAAGCTTATCTTTCAAGCGCAATAGGTTTCTTTAAAATATCAGATGTCACTCCAACAATGTCTTGATATTTTTCCTACTAAGTTGTCTATTTATAACATGCATTTATGTGAGGCTCCTCTTTCGATTGATGAGATTCATAATGCTCTTAAATATGTTAGATGATAAGTCCCCTAGTCTTGATGGCTTTCCCTAAAATTTTTATAAAGCCACTTGGAAGTTTACTGGTTCTGATCTGCTCAATGTCTATAATGAAGTGTTAGCCAATAAATATTTGGGTAGTATTATCAATAATGAAAACATTAAGTTCATTTCCAAAGCAGATAATCTTGAGCTTATCACCAGTTGGAGACCTATTACTTTGCTTAATCTTTTTTATAAGATCTTGGCCAAGGCTTTAGCTCTTTGTATTCAAAATATTCTTCCTATAATTATCAGATTAGGGCAGACAAGTTTCATTAAAGGGTGTTAGATCTTGGATAATCTTATTATTGTTTGGGAAGGTTTAGAATGGGCATGTATCTCTGGCCAAAAGCCTTTTTTTTAAGCTTGAATTTGAGAAAGCTTATGATCATATTGAGTGGCCTTTTATTTTTACCATGCTTAAAGCCCTCAGGTTTGGGCCCTTTTTTATTAAGGCTGTCAATATGTTGTTTTTTGATGCTTTGACATGTCTTACTATTAATGGGCATAATTCAATAGATTTTGGTTTATTTTGTTCTATTTGTTAGGGCTATCCTTTGGCCCCCTCGCTTTACATCCTTGCAATTAAATATTTTTGCTATCTTCTTGCTAGTCAAGCATCTAAAAGGTTGATTAAAGATATTCTTTTTCCTGATATGTCCATTCAATTTATTAATGGGCATTTTGCAGATGATTATTTTATCACTATTAGTGAGGATGAGATATCTATTTTGACTACTTTGGCTTGTCTAGACACTTTCTGTAAGGCCTCTGGTTCCAACATCTAATGGTCTAAGTCTCTTTATTTCTACCTTGCTTCTTCTGCTCTGCTTGCTTGGCTTAGAAATATCACATGGCATTGACTTTAGGGGGGTGAGTGTTTTAAATTCTTAGGAATTCCCTTTGCTTTTGAATGCTCACCCTCTAAAATCTACCAATATGTTGTTGATAGAATTGAAAAGAAGATTTCATGTTGGGTCTCGTGTCCTCTTTCTCTTGTTGGTAAATTTCAGGTTTGCACTAAGATTCTTGTTGCCACCCATGTTCACTATTCCTCCTATTGGGCCCCTTCTAAGAATTCTTATAATAATTTGGATAGAATCCTTAGGTATTTTATTTGGTCCAAGGAGAATAATTTGCATGGTTTTCATCAAGTTGCTTAGGATATTTGTTGCACACCTACAGATAAGGGTGGGATGGGTATTGTTGACATCTAGAGGCAAATCATTTCTTTGTGTGCTAAGTGGATGGTTAAAGCTATTAAAGGCCTTGAAGCTTGGAATATTTTAATTCACCATTGTATCTCTTCAAGGTTGCCTTATGGGTGTAAATATTGGGCTAATATTGGCCTTCACACTCTTATCATTACTTCTACCCCAGTTGATATTCATGGTTCCTTTGTTGTTAAAATTATTTGGTAGGATTTTGAGGCGGTGAAACCTCATATTTGCTGAATTGTTGATGGTTTTTGTAATGGTATTTCATTCAATTCTTAGAATATCTAGTGGTCTCCTATTTTTTCTAACTCTTCAATTCTTCTTACTAATATACCAGGGGTTAAATCTTTGAGGCTATTTCACAAAGGCATGTGCTTTATTTAAAAATTCAGTGCATTCTCAGGATTGAATTCCTTGGTCTGACCTCAAGTGTAAATTTAATATTCAAAACTTAGATCTTCTATTCTTAAGATCCAGGAGCTTATGCCTGATGCCATGCTACATAAGCTCAACCTTCAACACCTGAGTTCTTGGTTGAGGGATTGACATTGGAATATAGATACTCAATAACTACTCTTCTTTATTGCTTTATCAACTTCTTAGTTCTTTTTCCTCTGGTATTGACAAGCTTAATGAGAGATGACAAACTCACTCTACCTCCTATACTTGGATTGCTAATTTGAACCGTATTTGGCATTCTAATATTGAGCCTAAGATCACATTTTTTCTTTTATCTCTTATTTATCAAGGTCTTCCTATGAAAGAGAGGCTTAGTAGGGTTGGTCTTTCTAATCCTAAGTGTCCCACTTGTGGTCATTTTGAAACATTTAAGCATCTATTTTGGTTCTGCCCTTGTGCTCAATCTTCCTGGGCTTTGATTCACTCATTGTTTAAACCTTTTCATCCCAAGTTATTCATATGGTAGATGATTGTTTTTTGTGATGATAGTTGTTGGTATGCTTATATTACTGTTTTATGTAATTTCTTTCACGTGGTTATTTTGTTTCAGCTATGGAAAGTTAGGAATGCTACTATCTATTCTAGAGATTTAATTTCTTCACAATTTTATATAAATACAAATATTATGATGCTTTACATTGTTATCATTTAGATCCATTTGCAGGATTCCAAGGTGGCACATGAGTTGGTGCATTTGATGAATCTTATCAAGTATTGGTGCAAGGCTCTGTGCATTATCAACAAGGTTTTGCCTAACCTTCCTCTGCCTCAAGGTCCCTCAATTTATTTGAGGCCTTGACATAGTAGGTAAAGGAGGTGATGTTCTTTGACCTCAGGCCATTCTTCCAGTACTCATAGTAAGGCTTGGTATCCTCCCAGATCTCACAGTAGACATTGTTCACGTTCATGCTCTTTGTAGTATGGTTAGAGTCTTGTGCATCGCTAGACTAATCATGGTATTTGTTGGAGCCTTAGACTATCTTCTTGATCAATTACTTCTCCTCCTATTCCTACTCATTCTGATCCATTATCACCTTTATATTTTATCAATTCTACTCCCCCTGGTTGGGGTATTATGGTTCCTTTTATGAACACTATTGCTCCTAATAACTCTTAGTTTATCGATTTTTCTAGAGATAGTCCTCATGGTTTGGGATTTTTTGGGCCAAATATTTATCCTCATCCTCCTCTAGGAGTGGCTTCTTGTGCTTAGTTATGTTGTTTTTTTACCCTTTTAAGGGCTAGTTTTGTATTTGGCCTTAGGTCTCGTATTCTGGTTTCTTTGGTTGTTCACTTTGGTTTTGGTGCTCTATTTAGGGTTTTCATCATGTGGGTGGCCTTGGACCCCATGCTATGATATCTATAGCTCTTTTTTATTGTAACCTCTTTTATTTAACATAATTGTTGGTTTCAATAAAAAAATTCTAGGAAAAATTAACTTAATTTGGGAGTAGCCAATACTTTTGTATGAGTAGAAAATAGAAGGGATGATAGTTTCCAATAAGTTTTGTACAAGAGAAGTAGAGTTGGAATAAATAGAGTATCTATAGCATTGGAAAGAATTAAAAAAAAGAGCAAAGCCTATTTATGCTAAGGATTGTGAATGTGGAGTTGACAACACTCGAGCTCTATCAAATCCATCTCTATTGATACTAAAGGAGAATCTAAAATTGCTACTAGAGAGTAGAAACTTGGACAAGAACAATATAACATGGGTAGAATAATTGAAGGGGAATAGAAGTGGGGAGGAAAAAAAGGAATAATAGATCTTGATCTTCTCTAAAAATAAGGATGGAGGAATATATCTAAATGTTCTTGATAAAGTCTATGAAAGAGCTCAAAATAGACTTAACAATACTCTAATAGGATAGTTAGTAGGCTCAAGACCAATAGAGAATTAGAACAGAAAGTGGGTGACTAATCATTGGAAAGTTAAAAAACATGTGGAATTATCCTCATTTTCAAATGGTTTTTTTCTCAACTCTTTTAACAATGAGGAAGATTGCCATAGGGCTCTTTTAGGAGGCCCATTGTTTATGGGTAGATCTAGCCTATATCTCAAGAAATGGGCTCCTGAATTTAACCTTGACACAAAGAGGATAAATGTGACCCTAGTATGGTTAATTCTCCCTATTTTACCTCTAAAATTCTAGGAGGAGAAAGATTTTGAAAGAATAACAAACTTCTTTGGATGCTTTCTCATGGTGGATTTTGTTTTTTTATTTTTTATTTAATTTACATGGTGGAATCGGTAGCCACCATGAATATAGGTAGGTTGTTCAAATTTTATGGCCACCACAGTATTCTACGTTGTCTTCCACAAAAGCCACCACACAGATATTCATGTAGTCTTCCACTATAACCACCATGCTATAATCATTTTAAACCTTTTACACCACTGAAAGAACCAAGAAAGGGAAAAGTGTTCAGTTCGACGAGGCCCAATATTTGAACCTTAGACCTCCACCCCCATTACGGGATTTGGTAAAACCAATTAGTCTACACCTCAGACCTCTCATGGTGTATTTTGTTACCAAATAAAGAAAAAAGGTATCTTTTCCTAGAATGTGTGTCAAGGTTGAATCAAGATAGAAATTACTTAAGGAGATCAAACTTGTCTTGATATGGGGGTGTGGAATCAAGGCATAATATATTAGAATGACTCCTTTAGTTGTAGAATTTATGCCAAATGGGTCATCTAGTAAAGGATTGCCCAAAGAGATAGAGGAGGAATTTTATAGAAAGCTAGAGTAAGAATAAAGAAAGGAAAAAATATTAATATGGAAGAAAAAGGAGCAGATATCTGAGAAGAAGGGTTAAGAGATTCAAATACAAGAAGTTGAGGAGAGAAGGGAACCAAAATATAATAAGGAATAAATTAAGGAATATGGTATTAGTGAAGGTAAGGAAAACTCTCAAAAGGAAATGAATGTGGAAGAAGGTGAAATTTTGATCCTCATTGAGGAAATAAAAAATGTAGAAAGATAGGACACTCCACAAAGGATATACTCTCCAATACCATGAGATGAGGTGACTAAAAATGATGAAGAAAATATGAATCTAATGGAAAAAAGAAGAAAGAAATGGTAAGGAATATGGGGGCCCATGAAGAATCGATTATAGAACTTGTGCCATGTACATTTAATCAAGAAGTGGTTAAAGGGATTTAAAGGAAAGTACCATACCTAAGGATAATGAAGAGTGCTAAGAAGCTCCTAGATGTAGGAGTAGAGGAGGCAAAGAAGGTGGGAAGGCCAAATATGAAGGAAAAACACTTAAATGAAATAGAGAAGGATTTGAAAGAGGGGAAGTAGATGACCATAGATGATGGGGGACCAGAAAACGCACACCCACAATTCCCAAATTCTCTTCTATTAATCTGGAAATTCTACAACAACAGAAATAGCCTGCAGGCTTTACATTAACTAGCGCTCGACTTGGTTTTCTCACTATCACACTTCTACGTGCGATCTCCAATCTAGCACCCTAGTCTATTATAGAAACTAGGTTTTTATAGAGGTCCCGACCCTCTGAAACATTTGCCATGAAAATCGAAGCACCAACCCGATTTATGGCACCACTTCGCACGGCCCCTGTCATCGCCGCTTCCTGTCAGATCACTCTGACCGCCACTCCCTGTCAGATTATTCTACGTGACCCATCCTCTTCGTTTCCCGTGCTTCTGGGTAATCACCCGCTTTTACTGCACCCTGGGTGCCATGTGTCGTCCTCGTTCTACAACCGCCGCCTGACCTCTGTCATCTTCTTCCTCTAGCTGCACTGTAGTAGGGGTCACGATATCGCGACATGTCACGATATCACGACATCTTCCTCATCCTGCCCTTCTTTCTCTTTTTCGATCACGATATCACGACATGTCATGCTATCGTGACATTTCTCTTCCTCGCTCCTCTTTTCCACTTCGGGTCGTGAAATCGTGACATGTCACGATTTCGTGACATCTTTTCTTCTTGCCTCCTCTCGCTCCTTCGGGTCGTGATTTCACGACATGTCACGAAATCACGACATCTTTTTGCTCCACCTTCTCTCTCTCCTTCACATCGCGAAATCGTGACATGTCGCGAAATCGTGACATGTCACAAAATCGCGACATCTTCCTTTTTCGCCTCCTCTCTATTCTTCTTGTCGCAAAATTGTGACATGTCACGAAATCATGACATCTTCTCACTTTGCTTCCTTTTGCTTCTTATTCTCGGAAAATTGCGACATGCCACGAAATCACAAATTTCTGGCTCCCTTGCCTTCTTTTCTCCATCGGGTCACGAAATCGCGACATCTCCCTCATTTGGCTCCTTTGCTCGCCCCTTTGTCATGAAAATGCGACATGTCACAAAATTGCGACATATTTCTTCCTTGGCTCCTTCTTTGCCTTCTGGCCGCAAAACTGCGACCTGTCGCAAAATCACGACGTCTCCTTCTCCTTTGGCTCCTTCTTCGCCCTCAGGTCGTGAAACCGTGACATGTCACAAAATCATGACATCTGCTCCTTTCGTACTCTCCTTCTGCTCCTGGGTCACAAAATCATGACATCTTTGCTTGCAGCCTTCTCCTTCCTGCTTGGGTCACGAAATCACGACATGCCGTGAAATCGTGACATCTTCTTCCTACTGGCTCTGTTCTCCGTTTGTGTCGCGATATCGCGACAGCTTTCTCTGTCTGCTCCTCTCTCCTCTTCGTGTCGTGATATCGTGACACTTTTTTTGTCACGATATCGTGACAGGTTTTTCTCCTCGCCCTCTTTGCCTTTTTCTATCATGATTTCATGACACGTCGCAAAATCACGATGTTTTTCCTCCTTAGGCAACTTTTTTGAAGTGGCCCTCCTACCACTGGATGCTTCTACATCAGGTGCTGCTGGATGCTCCTGCATCAGACACCCGGGGTTGGTGGAGAAGTGATCTTCACTTCTGTGTTGTCTGGTTACTGCCTTCTGCAGCACCTCCAGACATTCATCTGCCTCTGCAGCCTGTTCCAACCCCTTCTCCTGGCCCAAACAACTTTTGCCTTCCTCCAGACAGATTCTCCCACTGCTACACACTTCCTCATCTATAGCCTGCTTCAACTCCATTTCCTGGCCTCCTCGTTCTTGTTTACCCTTACGCTGTCTACGCAGCTCCCTTTGCAGGGCTTTCACTTGCCTCTACAATTTTATTCTGAGCCACTCCTCTTGTAGGGCTTTAAATTGCCTCTACAACGCTTCGAACTCTTCCACTGTCATCATATCACTCTTACTACCATGGCTTCTTCATGGATGCATTTTTCTTCACTTTTCTCACAAAGCTCAACCGATCCTGGTGTAGCTGCCTCACTTTTGGCGCTCTGCTAACACGCTCAGGGATCCTAAACTCTCACTTCTCTCTCAGAACCCTACCACAGATCCTAGTGCAAACTGCCTCATGATCGACGATCTGCTTGTGCACTCAGGAACACTAGCTTTGATACCACTGATGGGGGACCAGAAAACACACATCCACAATTCCCAAATTGTCTTCTATTAATCTGGAAATTCTACAACAACAAAAATAGCCCGTAGGCTTTACATTAACCAGCGCTCGACTTGGTTTTCTCACTATCACACTTCTGCGTGCGATCTCCAATCCACCACCCTAGTCTATTACAAAAACTAGGTTTTTATAGAGGTCCCGACCCTCTGAAACATCTGCCACAAAAATCGGAGCACCAACCCGATTTATGGCACCACTCCACATGGCCCCTGTCATCGCCGCTTCCTGTCAGATCACTCTGACCGTCGCTCCCTATCAGATTATTCTGTGCGGCCCATCCTCTTCATTTCTCGTGCTTCTGGGTAATCACCCGCTTTTACTGCACCCTGGGTGCCACATGTCGTCCTCATTCTACAACCGCCGCCTGACCTCTGTCGTCTTCTTCCTCTAGCTGCACTGTAGCAGGGGTCGCGATATCGTGACATCTTCCTCATCCTGCCCTTCTTTCTCTTTTTCGGTCGTGATATCATGACATGTCACGCTATCATGACATTTCTCTTCCTCGCTCCTCTTTTCCACTTTGGGTCGTGAAATTGTGACATGTCACAATTTCGCGACATCTTTCTTCTTGCCTCCTCTCGCTCCTTCAGGTCGTGAATTCGCGACATGTCACAAAATCGTGACATCTTTCCGCTCCACCTTCTCTCTCTCCTTCACGTCGCGAAATCGCAACATGTCGCAAAATCGCGACATCTTCCTTTTTTGCCTCCTCTCTATTCTTCTTGTCATGAAATTACGACATGTCACAAAATCGCGACATCTTCTCACTCTACCTCCTTTTGCTTCTTGTCGCGAAATTGCGACATGTCACAAAATCGTGACTTTTCGGCTCCCTTGCCTTCTTTTCTCCATCGGGTCACGAAATCACGACATGTCATGAAATCGCGACATCTCCCTCCTTTGGCTCCTTCGCTCGCCCCTTCGTCGTGAAAATGCGACATGTCGCAAAATCGTGACATCTTTCTTCCTTGGCTCCTTCTTCACCTTCTAGCCGTGAAACTGTGACCTGTCATGAAATCGTGACATCTCCTTCTCCTTTGGCTCCTTCTTCGCCCTCAGGTCACGAAACCATGACATGTCGCAAAATCGCGACATCTACTCCTTTCGTACTCTCCTTCTGCTCCTGGGTCACGAAATCGCGACATGTCGTGAAATCGTGACATCTTTTCTTGCAGCCTTCTCCTTCCTGCTTGGGTCACGAAATTGCGACATCTTCTTCCTACTGGCTCCGTTCTCCATTTGTGTCGCGATATCGCGACACATTTTCTATCATGATATCGCGACAGCTTTCTCCGTCTGCTCCTCTCTCCTCTTCGTGTCGTGATATCGTGACACTTTTTCTGTCGCGATATCATGACAGATTTTTCTCCTCACCCTCTTTGCCTTTTTTTGTCATGATTTCACGACACATCATGAAATCGCGACATTTTTCCTCCTTAGGCAACTTTTCTGAAGTGGCCCTCCTGCCACTGGATGCTTCTGCATCAGGTGCTGCTGGATGCTCCTGCATCAATAGACTTGAGTGGGTAGAATACCACTATAAGAAGTAAAAAATAAGTCATATCATGGAATGTTAGGGGAAAAAATACCCCTAACAAACATAGATTGGTCAGATCCATGATGAAGAACCATCAACCTAAAATAATTTTATTACAAGAAACAAAATTATCTTGTGCAAGTTGACAAAGTATTTAGAGTGAAATATGGAAGGGTAAGAGTTGTTAGGTGGAAGCTAGAGGAACTTTAGGAGGATTTTTAACTTTGTGGAAATATAACCTCTATGAGGGATAAGTCATATATAGAAGTGAACTTAGTTGAATATTTGTTTCTTGGACAAGTCTTCAAAGTTGGATTTCCTTGTTACAAATTTCTATGCTCTAAATGTAAGTCGATTGAGAAAGGAGTTTTGGAAAGATTTAGAATATATGGGGTAGTAGTTTAGGGGGTTAATATGGATAGTGGTAGGAGACTTCAACACTCAATTAAGACTAGGTGAGAAGAAAGAGGGGTCCTAGAAATTCATTAAGAGTATGAAGAACCTTAGCAATTTATATCAACATTAATTATTTATGATGTTGATATGAGTGGCAATGCATTCACATGGACTAACAAGAGGTTAGGGGTGGATTTGATCTAGGTGTCATTAAAAAGGGTTTTTCTATACTTAGAGTGGTTTGAGGAAAAATTTGAGCATATATTGACACCATTTCCAAGAACAAGTTCAAACCATAACCTTCTTTTATTTTGTAGTCTATAGGATAGAAAGAAAAATAGCCCTTTCAAATTTGAATTCATGTGGTTGTAACACCCAAGCATTTATGAGGAAATGGAAATATGGTGGATGCATCTAATCCAAGGATCCAAGATGTATGTGGTTGTTGGGAAATTGAAATATATGAAGAGGGAAGTAAAATAGTGGAACAAGGTCTTTGGAAATATATTCTTGCAAAAGGAGCAATTAAGGCAAGAATTGAGTCGACTTGAAGAGGAATAAACATAAATGGATGGACTACGATATTTTTAGCAAAGATAAAGTTATCTAGTTGAATTACATACAATAATGGCAAGGGAGGAGATGTAATAGATATAAAAGTCAACGAACCAATGGTTAACATAAGGATATAGGAACACAATATTCTTTCATGTCTCTACCATAAAACATAAAAGTGCAGCAAGGATAATTGAAATTCAAAAAGAGGATGGAGAAGTAATAAGAGAGGAAGATCAAATCAGACAAGGGGTGGTGGAATTCTTTAGATTGTTTATAGCAATGGATAAGGAGGATGATAAATAAGCTATGGAGGAAATAATTCAACATATCCCTAGGATTCTATCTAGAGATATGAATGCAAAAATTGTCAAAGAGATGAGTGAGGAGGAGGTCCTCATTAGGAAAAGAGAAAGATCCAAGGCCTGATGGATTTTAAGTGTGTTTATTGGAATGTTTCTAAAACATAGTGAGGATGTAGTAGCAATAGTAAGAGAGTCACATCACTTAGGGAAAGTGTTAAGAAAATACAATAATACTTTTGTAGTTCTCATTCCAAAGAAGCCTAGGATGAAGGGATATAAAAACTTTAGGTCAATTAGTCTATGTAACATCATTTACAAGATAATATCAAAAGTGATTGTGTTAAGACTAAATTTTGTTCTCCTAGAGATCATTGTAGAGCAACAAAGGGGATTTGTGAAGGGTAGGTAGATTTTAGATGGAGTAATCACACTCCATGAGACCATGCATTTAGTTAAAATTAGTAAAAGGGATGGAATGATGTTAAAGCTTGATATGAATAAAACCTATGACTGAATCTCATGGCATTTTCTAGATAGAGTCCTAGAGAATTTTGGCTTTAGTAGACATTGGAGGTAGGTGACTAGCTACTATGGAGGACCTAAATTCTTGGTTATAATGAATAATTCTTTAGTTGAATTATTTGGAAGTAGTAGGGGCTTAAGGGAAGGTGACCCATTATCCTCGTATCTCTTTATAGTAATGATAAAAGCATTGGGAAGGTGCATTGGAATAAGAGAACAAGTGGGAGCATTAATTAGGTTGAAACCATCTATATCCATGGAAGGTTTTACTCTTCAACAATTGTGGATGAAAAAATTTTGTTAGGGAGACCATCTATAGCTGAGGTGAAGAATTTTGGAGGATATTAAATCTCTATGAATAAACATCCCACCAAATTATAAATATGGACATGAGTAAGGTGTTTTATATAAACACTATAGAAAATCAACATAGAAGAATAACAATAGAGCTTGGATAGTGTTTAAACTCTCCCTTATTTATACTTGGAGATGCCAATGTTCATAGGGGACTTCAAGGATCATATGTGGAATGTGCTAATTGATAAGGGTCTAAAGTAAATTAGCTGGATGGAAAGGAAATTTTATGAATCAGGCAAGTAAGTTATAACTACTTAAGAGTACTCTCCAAGCAATCCCTATATATTTATTATTAATGTTTAATATCCCACTTAAAGTTTCTAATATAGTAGAAAGTATTCAGAGAAGATTCCTATGGTCAAAAGAATTTTGCTTGTAGCATGGGAGAGAGTATGCAATGATAAATCAAGTGGAGAATTTGGGATTAGAAGAATAAGGGATATGAACAAGGCTTTGGAATTACAAGATATGATGGAGGTTAGTGAAGGAGGATCATACCTTATGGGCAATAATTCTTAGAGATAAATACCTTGATAACTAAGAGGATAGTAAAATTTTTATCACACTAGAGCCCTATTGGGAGTCTTCAGTGTGGAATTACAAAGTAAAGGGTAGATATATGCAATAGAAAGACTTCCAATGAAGGTATGGAATGGTAGGTATATCCAATTCTAAAAATATGCATGGCTGGAGAAGTACCCATTAGTGAAGGATGATAAGTTAACAAGAATTAGAGTAGAGCTAGAACATAATTATAGGAATATGGTGAGCTATTATTTGGCTTTATAAGGAGGAGAAGTAAAATGGAAGGAGTTGAGAACCTAGAATGAGTATGAGGAAGAGCTACAAAAGCTAACAAATAAATTGAAAGTATATTATGTAAGCTCCAATTTGGTTGAGGATACAATAGTATGGGGAGCTACTCAAGAAGGGTTGTTCAATGTTAAATCAACCTATGATATTTTTCTTGTAGTACCTAGGGGGATCTTAATGACATCATTTATGGGGAAGGAAAGCAATACCAAATTTAACAACAAATAACATGCATACGAGGGTTTTTTAATTCCCTAACAAATATTACCTTTGTGAAGCTCATGAGGAATCGATGAGTCACATCATACTGGAATGTAAATACTCCCTCAAAATATTGTATGATATAATAAAGAATATGGGGGTGGTGTGGGTGCTTCCTAATAACTTAGCAGGTTTAATAAAACAATGGGAGAAGCAATTTAGGAGCCCAAGACTAAATCAAATTTGGAATCTGATTTCCTTTTTGTTTTCTTCATTATTATATTTGTTTGTATCTTGATCAAGTAAATGATTAGTATCTTCCTAAAATACTACATTTGTTGAAAGTGCTTTAACTTCATGTTATTTTGTAGTTTCTTCCAGTTCTTGAATTCCTTGAATCTCTTGAGCTAAGTGTCCCTTTTGATTTCCTTCTCTATATTGTAGTTGAGGTTGGTTGCACTAATGCTTAAATCGTTGCTGATGTGGCCTATATTGATTTTGATATTGTCTTGGTTGAAATAACCTATTTGATTGGCTTCTTGAATTTGTTTGATTCCCTTGATACTGATTTCCTGGGTTGAATCTACAATAATTTTTACGATATCCTTTTTTTCTACAAACTTGATAATATCTATCATTCCATTTTGTTTTATTCCTTGAAAATAAAACAACATTTCATTGTGGATTATATTTTGAGACTAAGGTATTGCTAGTCACTTCATATTTGACTGAATTCTCCACTTCATACTCTTGTATTATATTGACTAACTCATCAAACAATGTATCTTTACTTAGAATTTGTAAAGATGTGACTAGATGCTTGTAGCTTTCTAGAAGTGCTCTCAGAATTATTTTAACAAGAAACTTGTCTTCTACCTTTTCTCCTAAGGTTAATAATTTTCCTTTTATATCTGCCACTTTTCTTAGAAAAAATTCTATACTTTCACCACTATTGAATTTTAGAGAATGCAATTTGATTTGAAGATTCAATATAGTGGCTTTATTTTTTTCTTCAGATATCTTGGCTAAAGGATTCCAAGCTTCTCTAGAAGTTACTGCTAAACTAAAGTACGGTTGTATATCATCTGTAATTGCAAATTTTATTTTCATGAGTACTTTTGTCTTTGCATCTTATGATGATATATCCCTCTTGCTAATTTATCCATAATTATTTTACTTTGAGTAATACACCTTTCAATTATTTAGACCTTTGTAGTTGACTACCTTATGGCTCCCTAGTTTAGTTTATCAAACAATTATTTGATGCAATATCAAGTTTTCTACTCTTTATTTCTCCTTAGTTTTGAATGATAGACTAAGGACAATTCTCAATTGTTAATCTTAATGTTGACAACCTTTTATATCAATTGAAATAATATCTTTGAGATAATTTTATTTTTCAAAACTTCAATATTTATGTCTCTTTAATTTTTGAATGAGAGACTAAATATCAATGGAATTTTTAGTTTTCACAAAACTATGTTGAATTCCTTTTATCTAGAAATCATCAATAATATGGTTTCTAAATTTACCAATCCTATGTTGGTGTTGAATTCCTTATAACTCAAAATTTAGAAATTTAAAAATTCTATAAAAAGATATTTGCAAGTTTTATATTCCTAGTTTGATGTTGAAAACCTAATTTCTCCAAAATAGCAATATTTGCAAATATCAAAACTTTATAATTTAATTTCAAATATTTCCAAAACTTGAAAAAATAACTCTTGAATTTTTCAAAAATAACTTTATAACTCTAAATTTTTTTCCAAAAAAGTTAATTTCTTTCTAAGGTATTCAATTTTGATTTAAAGCCTTATCTCTCTAGAAAATAAATTAATCTATATCTTAACCTTAGAAAATAATATTCAATAAAGGAACCTTATAACTCCAACCTTTAAGCAAATAATTAATTTTAATCTTACCTCCAAAATAGGCACACAATATTTGGTCAAGGGTGTTTGACTTGCCTTGAAATGATGTTGCTCTTCAAAGTAACTCTCTTCTACTACATGAAATCCAACGTTCTCAACCCTATTGAACTCAGGCACATTAAATCCTCTTTCTATCACTTTTAGATTTTGTTATACAAATGTTTCTCTTATGGAGTTCAACTCCCATGCACTTTATGGAGCTCCTCTAGAATGTTTGAATGCTCCTAGCCGATTGACACTTCCTTTCCTGGGTGACAAGTGTCTCTAACATCCTTCAACTTCTTTATCATACGTAGCACTTAGCGATGGACATTACAAACTTCTTCCTCCTTGGTAATGTTCAAAATTCTACCACGCTAGACTTGTCCGTCTCCTCTCGATGATGGCTTGGTGCTCAGACTATGACCTTTCATTCTCCAACACTTCACCACTCAAACTTCAAACATTTCAGATTTTCTTGTAAGTGATTGGTGCTTCTTCTTCCGCAATGCCAAGTGTCTTCTCAACTCCTACACATTGTAAATGGTATGTTACATACCTTGTTTTCTCAGATTCACTTCTTTCAACCAGACTCTCCTCCAAGTGGTATAAATTTTGGATTTCCCTTCAGTACTTCTCCTTCAACAAACTATTATACTTTGTATGAAGTCTATTTGGCTCACCAAAAATATTCTTTGCCAATGTTTTAACTTCCTCAAGTGACTCTTTACTTTCTCACAAAAATTGCTTCTCTTTTGACATCCCAAAAAATTATTAAGCTTCTCTGGTGGATGTGACGTTATAGATTTTAACAGTATGTGGATTTGTTTTGGCTAAAATGGTGTCTAGTGCTTCTCCACCGGTGTCTCTCCTCCTTGACTCTATTCTCAACCAATGGTAGCTTCTTCTTCAATACCTTGGCTTCTCTTCAATATGGTGGCACCTGTACATTGGCTCGATGGTTTTACCACTTCTTTGGTGGATCTTCTTCATCAAATTTTCCTACAACTTTACTGACCCCTTTTTGTGTCTTTAGACACCTTTAATCCTTGTCTTACTTTTTTTTATTATTCGATCTTCTTTTTACTTCAATAATATTTATAAAAATATGCACTACTTTCGATTAAAATAACATATACATTATTATTTTTCTTTATCCTTATTACTCCTTTTTAAAACAATCTTTAACTCTTATATTTGTTGTTGTATTTTGCAGATCCTAAGATAGCAATGATGCAATATTTTTCAACTTTGAAGTCTTCTTTATGCTACTTTAAAAACTCAAATGTGGTGCTTACAAAAACTTAAAATAAACAAACTTTAATACTTGGATAAAAATATTTTTATTGCACCAATATTTCTAACCTCTTTGGCCTCCTTCATAGCTAGCTCCTTGGTGATTTGATTCACCTTTTTGTTTTCTAAAATTTGTAAATTGTATAGCTCTCATTTCTACTCAATTCTACCTCAAACTTGTCATTTTTACAGCTCTAATTGCTACTCAAACATCATCTTGCTTGATGTCCACAAACACTACAATTTGTAGCTTTGAATGCTACTAATTATTCCTTTACTTTGTTGTTCAAATATCTCTCAAATCTACCCTAAATTTCTCCAAATCATAGTTCTCTTTTCTTCTTCTAATGTTGCCTAATTTTGCAACCCAAATATATCAAATTGCTGCTCCAAAATTTTTATTACTCCTATATATTGCTATCCAAGAATCTCATCTATCTCCTTCAAATTGTTACCTTCTTTTGTCGTCAAGCCTTCCTTCAATTGGTTGTTACAAGGCACTTCAAAAACTTCCTAAATCTTCTTAAATTTGTAGCTTTATGCCTTATTCAATTTGTTGTTCAAAAATAAACAATCTTCTCCTTCGCAAATCAACCTTCAAAATTTTCATGGCTTTCCTCAAACTTCTCAAAATTGTGGCCTATTCAATTCTTCTTCCTCCTTCAATATTCTTGTCAATTCTAAATTTAAATTTGGCCTCTTTATTTGATCTCTTTCTCAAGAATCTAATTGTCTTGAGATATTCAAAAATAATTTCCAAAATTTGACAAACTTCTTGCCAAGTCCTTCTTTCTTTTGGGCTTGTTTTCGGATGGCAACAATTATACCAAAATATTTTTTTTAGGAGCTTATCCTGCTTGCAATATTCTATCATGAACTTTATTTAAATCTCCTCCAATGGCCACTTCTTAAAATTCTTCAATAGGGCTTTTCTAGCTTTCTTCTTCTCCAAATTCTCTTGATACCTCTTCTCTTGGATCTTCTAATTCAACAACTTCTCAATTATTTTTCTCAAAACTTCAATGAGATATTTCCTTGGTCTCTCAAATATTCCAACTATGGAAATTATGCAATGAGATATCTTTCTTGGATCTCCAAATTCTGTTGCTTCTCAAATATGCAATAGGACCTTTTCGTAGTCCTCCTCTATCTTTAATATTCAATATTATATCTTTCAGAACTATAAGTTTTTCAATGTGACCTCTTTCTTGGGTCTCTTAATCTCATTTATATCAAGGTATATCTTAAAGAATTGCAAATTTTCTTCTATTCTAAATTTGCTCTTGGAATAGGTAAATCTTCAATATTCACTGGTTTTCCTTCAACACAATGGAAAAATACTATCTTCTCTAGTTTTTTTTCAAAGGTAATTTCTTCAACTTCACTGGTTTCTCGTTAACAAATATTCTCATTTGCAACTTAAAAATATGTGCAAGACAAAATATTATTGTGGCTCTGATGCTATTGTTAGCTTTTGAAGCTAAGTACTTAAGATAAAATAACCACAAGATATAAAATAAAGTTGCAATATGAAATATATGATAATGACAATATTCTAAACATATAAAACTCATAACTAACTTCAAAAATAACTCATAGAATTTCCATTAACAAATGATCATAAAAGTTGTATCTCCATTGAATAATCCATACTTGCACACACTCTCATTCTACAATATATGTCTCTCACACACAGACACAAATATATATAATAGAATGTGACTCTTCATATGGAGCACTCTTGGCCTTCACTCTTATAGATACTCTTCATCTTCCTACTCTATGAACTCATGTGCACATGGACTATTATGCACATTTACATTACCAAAATACTTTACACACTTAAGGAATACTTGTGCATTTATTACATTGCATAAAGTAAATACTCACACTCTAATATAGGACACTTTCCTAATCTAAATATGTATCCAAGGTGGTACATTAGCATGTACCAAATAATGTAATATTTTCCAATAGTAATTCCCTATACCAGAAGGTTACTATATCATGAAGAGAGTAAATCATCAAGCATATCATTATGTCCTCTTCTTGGATGTAGTGAATTGACTTAAGCATAAACAATTCACTAAGATGGTCCAATGTTTTATCCCTATTACCTTTGAATACGGGTAGTGCTTTCATAACTATTGAGGGAATAAGAGAATAGGCCACCAAATTTAGTGGTCCTTGGTAGGTCTAATAAAGGAATTGACTTTGTGGCCTAGAAGATACTCTTGGCTTGTTTTATTCAAGAGGAGGTTGGTTATGTTGTTGTTGAGGGGGGTACATTGCATAGCCATGAGGTGGATTCGAAGGGTGTGGAGGATATGTATGTGAATAATAATAATGTTGACGGTACTAAGGTAGTAGATTCTAGTAAATGCATTATTGGTTCAAATATGGTTGAATATTCTACTGTAAATTTTGTAGAAATTGTTGCTAACCTTGGGAAATTTTTAGGTATTAAGGACTTTCATCCCATGACATATTATGTACTATCTAAGTATTTACCCATAGTTTATCCATCATAATGTTGTTTGAATCTCAAGTATGTTGAAGATAAGAGCAAAGATCATATAATTACCCTTGTTTAATGGGTAGGGCTCGAGGCAACATCCAAAAAACAAATTGGCATAAATTGGTCACTTAATTTTGCTAAACTTTACAATAGTCATCACAATGTAAAACATTATCATATATCCTTTAATGTGTGTACATGTGCAGATAGAGTCTTAGGGTTAAAATTTATAAAAAAATTAAAATTTTGCCTATAGAGCAATTCACTCACAAAATTAGAGTAATTCACTCATGATTTAAGATGATTTGCTTGTAGTGTGTAGTTTTACTACATGCAAAAATAGAGAGATTCATTTTGAAATGCATGTGATTTGATTTTTTTGGGATATTTACTGAGAATTATAAACTTATAAAAAATTACAAAGAGAAGTTTGTCCAAGCAAATTGCTTTGAGCAAATTACTTTCAAGACTAGAGTGAATCACCTTCCCATGCAGGAGAGAGGAACAATCGTGTTTAGTGAATTGTTAGTTAGACTTTGTAGACATGGAAAATTTACCAATTAAGATGAGTCATTTTCCTTAGATCCTAACTTTTCCTCTTAGAAAATTAGGGTCATATTTGAGCCAATTTTTCCATTAAATATTATGTATTCCTTTCAAAACCTATACCATTGTATCAATATTGGAAATAACTTTCTAATGGTATAAGTTTTATCTCATTCTATCTACATTTGGTCCCCCAAAGTGCCAAAAAATTGTACATGGGTCTAGTTGTTATGAATTCACAGTTGCCCAATATAGGGCCAAAATTTTCCATATTGGATTTTTTTCTCTCAAAAACCCTTTCTAGCATTAGCTCTTTGTGATGTCAACCCTTTCTCAAGGTTAAATTTTTATTTTCCCTCCTCCAAACCTCTTATAAAAAGAGGATCGGATCCCCTCTTTTTAATCAATCCAAGGAACTCAATCAATCAATCCATTGATCTAATGAATCTTCTTGAGAGTTCTAATATCGACTTGCTCATTGTTCATGCTAATAAGTGCTCTTCTATTATGGGATTTCTATTCACTTTCTTCTTCTTTGGTGTTAGTTGCTCTTGGTGGATAAGTGTTGGAGCCCTAAGGAGGAGTCTACTATCTTGGAGGTATTCATATTTTTGTTTACTTTTTGGCTACCACCATATTTTTTTTGCTCATTTGCATTCATATACTGTTAAAGTGTGCATCTTTTTTTCGTTTATTCACATTGTTCTTCTCCTTTTTTTTTCTATTGCAAATTCATCGTACAGGGTACAAATTCACCGTACAGGGCACTAATTCACTGTACAAGGCGTGAATTCACCTGTGATAGGCTTGGGGGTAGAATTTCACCCCCAAACCCTAGATCTATATTTCATGTTACATCTAGAGCATAATTGTACAATTTGCACTATGTTCATCATATTGTTATGTTGCATTATATTCTGTTTGTTCATCTTCCAAAAAGGTCAACTTTCACTTTTGCATTCTAAAGGTCAGCTAAAAGGACCTATGGGGCTTCACTATTGTACCTCCAAGTACAGTCATACAGTGGCCTAATCATGCCCCCTAACATTGATCATATTTTTTGAGGATTTTGTGAAGTTATTTTGTAGGATCAAAGCTGTGAGACATTGTTGGATGCAAGATAAAGCTTGGAATTGCCACAAAATTAAATAAGTACCCCAAAAAATCTTTAGGTTGTTTTCTAACTGCTTTTTATTCATTTTTGTTCAAAATAAATATCACAAGTAAGGAAAAGCATTTGATAAAATTTCTAGACATTTGAAAAAATAAAAGCATATAGTGTGCATCTAGGGTTTTAACAGGGATTTAACCTTGTTTATGCATTTCCCTTGGACCCTTGCTCAAAGGTATTATTTTACAATCCTAGGGTTACTGATAATTCATGAAAATAATAATTCTAGTGATAGCTTTTATCTTCCTATATTTTATATCTTACATTGTTCTTTTCCTTTTTATAGTGTCATTTTAGAAAGGCCAAATATAGGTGTATGCTTAATTGACACATTCAAACACATTCCACCCTGGACTTGGAGCGAGTCCTAAAACTATTACTAGTGAATCCTTCCCCCAGTTTCCCATAAAATGTAGAGTTATAACATACCCCCAACGTTCACCTTGGCTTCCAGCAGATCCAACTAAGAATCGTATGCGATATGGTAGTTTTACCCCGCTACATATTTGGTGAAACTGACTTGAATGTGCATATTAGTGGTAAAATTAGGAAGCATCTTCCTTTGCTCTTCTTTAAAACCTTAAACAAGACCACTAATTTTATTTTTTAGATCAGAGAACATTAATAAATATCTTTAAAATCTTCTTGTGTGTCTTTCATTAGTTTTCTCTTCTATCCTTTCACTTCTTCTAATGGCTCCATTCCTTAGAAGTCAGTGAAGGCAACTAGAGTTTGATCATATTCCCCAAGAAGATGATCAAATTGATAGAGGGAACCCTAACCTTGATACAAACGAACAATAAAATATTAAAACTGAAACAAACTATGATCCCCTTGAAGGGTCCAATGGTGGCTATTTATTTAAATTGTTTGATCATGTTTGGGGTTTCATGAAATGTTATAGGAAAGACTTAATTAAGACTATGGAGCAGGAAGCTCAATTCGAAAGAGATGAGACTCATGTTCCTCCAATAGTCTCTCCTAGGTGCGATCATACTAACCATTTGTTTTAATCTTTGAATCATGGTAATCATTTCCATCAACCAACATATGCTACTATTGTGACCACCAATATTGGAAGAATTTTACAAATTCCTCCAACTAGTAGTACATCTCAAGATTATGTTCAATTTCCTCCTCATTTAGCTAATTTCAACATTTTTTCTTTTGTTCCACCAATTTTTAGTTATCCTCTCTAGCAAGATACCACATATCACAATAGTATCAATATCTCCAACATGGACCAAGTATCCTTTCAATAGCCTACCTATACCCCTCCCTTAGGGAATCTAGGGGTATTGCATACCAACAATCCTGAGGTGCAACATTTAACTAATATGGTGAAACAATTTGTTTCAAGAGTGGATATGATTCAACCCCCTAGTTTCACCTATAGCTATAGAGAAATATCCAATCAGCTCTTAGATCCCATCGTAGCAGCTAAGCCCCACCCTAAGCATTTTTCCATGTCGGTTTTGCCTATATATAAGGGAACAAAGAATCCAATTAAGCATTTGAGAATGTTTAGAATAAATAGCCATGATATCATATATGATGACATGTTGTTTCTAAAGGCGTTCCATAAGAGTCTTGGTGGTATGACATTAGAATGGTATTATCGGTTGCCCAACCATTCTTTGAGAAATTTTGAAGAAACAACTAAATTATTTGTGCAACAATTTGGTGCTTATGTTGAAAATAATGTGACCATGAAAGATGTTTACATGTTAAAACAAGGTAAAGAGGAATTTTTTTTCAGAATTTCTATCTCGTTGGAGGAGTTTAGTTGGATGCTTGAGATATACCTTACCTCCTTGAGACATGCTTGAGATATTTATTGGAAATTTGAAATAGCAATTATCTTATGCACTGGAAACTATAACTATCACATCTTTTGATCAAGTAATGGACCTAGAAAAAAAGGTAGACCAAGCTCTTATCAGAAAAGGATAGCTTAAAGTGAAAGAAATAAGACCTCTAAAAATCAATATAATAATAAGCATGTGGTAGGTGATGGAGTTACAAATAGTAGGCCTATTAATAGTATTGTTAATAACCTACAAAATATGGTGCTTAGCCAACCTCCAAAACCTCCACAAAGGAATTTTATAAGGCTTAACATGCCTATGACAGTGGTTCTAAAGAAACTTTTGAAAGCCAATATGATTGAGTTACCTCTCATAAGGTAATCAGATACCATAGCTAATTGGTATAAGGCTTTTCAGCACTGTGAGTATCATAGAGTGGAAGGGTACTAGATAAATTCTTGTAAGAGGTTGAAACATGTGGTTCATAACTTGATTGGCGAGGGTCACCTTGTTATAGAAGGTTCTTATCTACCAAACAACCAACCTCCTACTCAACAAGCATCCACAACTAATCAAGATATGGGAATCTTCTAAGATCCCCTACCTAAGAATGACAGTAGATAGCTAATCAAGTGTCATATCAAAATGTGCCACCTCCTCATGATAATATGTTTGGTATGATAGCAATAACTGCAAGGCAACAAGCTCAAGATCAATTGGCTCAACATTCTTAGCAAGAGATGAGCTCTTTTCCCAACCCACCCTCGAAGCCCATTCTAATCTTGAAGAATTATTAGAGAAGGATACAGGAGTAAAGCTCAGCATTTAGTGTTGAAACTTCAACCTAAAGTTTCCTTTGACCTTCAATAGTAGTTATCTAGCACTCTAGCCAAGATCTCTATCTTAGAACTCTTACAAACTTCTACTCATAGAGAAGATTTGTTAGAACTTATAAGACAATAATATATCCCTATAGATATTTCCCCTAGTGCTATAGCCAATATCGTAAGTTATCTTGGGATACATCACATCACATTTTTTGATGATGATATGCCTTTCTTAAACTTACGAGGGGATTATTCTCTTTACATCATATAATTTATTGGGAGAACTTTTGTCAAGCAAATCTGGATTGATAATGGTTCTTCCCTTAACTTATACACTTATCAATGTTTCCAAAATGTTGGATTAAAAGAGGAAGACTTAACTAAATTTGATATTATCATCAAAGCTTTCAAAAACGAGTCTCAAGAGGCCTATGACTTTGTGTTCCTCACCCTTAGGGTGGGATCTCATATCTTAGATACCTTGCTCTATGTGGTGTTTTGCCTTGCATCTTTTAATTTACTTCTTGGACATTCTTGGATCCATGCGATGAAGGTTGTCCCTTCTACCTTTCATCAATGTTTGAAGTTTAAATTTAAGGACCAAGTTGTCACTGTTTCATGTGACCCTCATCCATTTGAATATTGTTTGATGGTTGAACAAGCTTAGTCCAATCTCAACATTTGTCCTTTAATTTTATCATCTACTTCTCCAAGTTCCTCATCTCAACTAATTGAGCAACTCGAAAGTATAAAAGTGAGTGAGGAACCTCTCATCTAAGTTTCATCACAGGATAAAGTTAATCATTTTTTTTAAGATCCTCTTCTAGATCTTGCCAAGCTACCACCTTCACCATGAACTACGGGTTTACCTTGTAAGAGGGGTGAAGTTGTATACATTGGCACATGTACATTTGTCTTCACAAGAACAACCTTCAAAGAAAAGATCCATGGTAGCAATCCTTCTCCTATGGAGCGTTCTTTTGCTCAATGTTACTTATCCAGTGATTACCCACACTACACTAAAACAGGGCTTTAACGATGGTTATAAACCATCTTTAAAGACCTTTAAAGGTAGTTGTTCAACCACCATCTATGCGGGTATCATAAAATGTTCATGATATACGATGGTGGATAAAAAATAACTCAAAAAACTACCCTCTTAGGGTCTAAGAGGGTGGTTTAAAACTTCCCTCTTAGGGCTAAAAGGATGGTTATAAACCACCCTCTTAGTACTAAGAGGGCAGTTGTGAACCACCCTTTTAGGGTCTGACCTATATATATAAAGGACATAGGAAAAGCAAAGTCAAGCTTTGGTAGCTTTGGAAACAATGTCCACTCCAAAGAGTAAAACAACAATTCCAGTTCCCATTGTTTCCTTTCCATGTGCTATAACTATGCCTATATTTGTAGTGTATAAGAGCAAAGAACAACTGAAAACCAATAGGGGATGTCCCATAGTAAACCACTAATTTCAAAAATATATATGTGAAAATTTAATCTATTCTCGTTCCTCCAATGTTGAGGATGAAATAATACAAAAATATTGTTATATCTACTAGATAGAATACAAAAAATTAATCTATTCTCGTTCCTACTAGCTAGAAATGATAGAACTGTATAACTTGTTACTTTCCAAATACATATAGTTACAGTTTTACTCTATTAAAATATTAAAAAAATACTCTAATTTTCAAACTATATAGTTTTACTCTAAGAAAATATTACTTTCTGTAGTGTATAAGAGCAAAGAGCAACTATATATGTAATGTATAAGAGCAAAGAGCAACTATGCCTATAGTTGTATCTATATCAAAATTCAAAATTCATGTGCTATAACTATACCTATATCTGTAGTGTATAAGAGAAAAGAGCAACTGAAAACCAATAGGGGATGTCCCATAGTAAAACACTAATTTTAAAAATATATATGTCAAAATTTAATTTTTTCTCATTCCTCCAATGCTAAGGATGAAAGAATACAAAAATATTGTTATATCTACTAGCTAGAAACAATTTGTGATGATAGAACTACATAAATCGTTACTTTCCAAATACTATAGTTACATTTTAACTCTAATAAAGTATTAACAAAATACTTATATTCAAAATATAAAGTTATACTCTAAGAAAATATTAACAAAATCCTATAAAATTTAAAAGATAATAATCTCCATATCATAAATCAATTCAATACATGTAAATATATAAAACTTCAACAATGAACAATTTACTTTCAAAATACATATAGTTATAGTTTTACTCTAAAAACATATTTACAAAACACTATAATATTCACATGATAATAATATCCAATCATAAATCAATTTAATACATGCAAATATATCAAATTCCAACAATGAACAATAAACATATTAATTTTTTTTTATGGAAATTGTTAAAACAATGCATAAAAGCAAAGTATTTTCTAATAACAATTTTTGTGTTCATAAATCACATCTTAATTTACTATCATATTAGAAACAATTGAAGTAAGTTTTCAAATGTACTCATTTTTTGCAGTGTTGCAATATTTATCAATTTAATAGGTGATATTCAGATTGGATGGTGACTTCTCTTAATACTCAATAATATAGTTACAATACACCTTGCCTCTAAAATACCAGTATTTTGCTCAAAAATTGTGTTAACCTAACTATCAAATCACCATCTTAAGTTGGTTGAAAATGTGTATATATATATATGTGTGTGTGTGTGTGTGTGTGTGTGTGTGTGTGTGTGTGTGTGTGTGTGTGTGTGTGTGTGTGTGTGTGTGTGTGTGTGTGGATTTGGTTATTGTGATAAACCCCTATGACCGACATACAGTGTTGAGCAGTCTCCTCCCAACCATGACCCCTCCTAAAGTTGAGAGCTATACTTATCAATAGGGAATTTAACACAAAGCCACCACACACCCACCCCCTCACACACTCACCCACATCACGGTTTGAACCTTGGACCTCCCAAAGAAGAGCCAAAGAAAATAAATAGAAATATGATATAATCATAAACAAAAACAAAGACAAAAATCAAGACCTTTCCAGTTATTTGGTCTGTTGTCAAAACCTAAAATTCTAATCATTCCTTGCATTATCAAAAAATTTATGAAAATAAAAATATCCATTCAATGGTCATATTAATCAAATGAAATATAAATTTATAGTATCCTTATTTAGCTTGCTAGCTTTAATTCCTGATGACTTATGTTGCTACAAGTGAAACATAAGGAACTAATGGTACATAAATTGCAGCAATATTCAATCATGTCAATTCCTATTTGATCTTAGATTATTTTGGTAAACCTTAGATCTTAGCACCAAAAACAAGTGATGTTGCTTCAACTTTAAACCAGATAAGCTACAGTTACATGCTAATGTTCCTTTTTGGACCTGGCCTTGGCTACTTTTGGTGGCTTCAAAACAAATCCTAAAAGAATAAAAACAAATGGTACTAGTGTCCCTACATAGTGGACACTACTATATGAAGCCAATGTCTCATGTAGGCTCAATACCTTGCTTCAAACTCAATAGAATGAAGGATTAGAAAAATATTATTGTTGATGAAAGAGGGAGCTGGTAATCATTTAACCAACATGTTTCTCATCTCAAACAAGGTAGTGAGACAACCATTATAATGACATGTTCTCTTTCTTCATTATATATAAAACAACATTAGTTAATAAAGGAATTTAAAATGTTGTTGATGCACATATACCTATAATTTTTCATTATGATCAGTCATGTGATTATGCACAAATGATGGTGTTAAGTGACATGACCATCATAGCCAAGCCTATCGATGATCCCATATATATTTCTCTGATAAGTACTCAGACAATTCTCTACATAGATCATTGGGGCTAATAATACATGGAGATGTACATTGCAGATACAAATAATGAAAGCATTTTTATTTTCTATGTTTCTGGCCCTTGTATACAAACAATTTTGGCGTGATGTGTTCTTTGTTGATATCTTTGTGCTCTGTGCCTAGCAAAGATACTACTTGTCACTACTCATTATCTTGAAGAAATAAGAAAAACAAAATATCAATGGCCAATGTTGCCAATCCTAGCAGGTTCTTAATAATCATTCACACTTTTGTCTTATAGTTAAGGTTCTTTAGAGAAAAAAAGAGCACAAATTCAACTTGATGAATAAGGAGAAATATTAGAATCAAGGAAAGGAAAAAAAATAACCATTGCCTCAAATGAAACATAATAGCACTCAATCAAAGTAGTACGTAAATCCAAACCAATATAGTGCCCAACCAGAGGAGCACCTAAGCCAAGCCATCCAAAGGAGTGCATTATTCAATGAACAAATCCATCAAGTGAAGCACATTATTCAGTGATCCAAGCCATCAAGCAGAGTGTATTATTCAATGACCAAGCTACCAAGTGAAGAGAACTTACAGTGATCCATACTACAAGCTAATAATGACCCTCAAAATGTCAGTCAAGTTGTAAATCAATTACTCAATCGACAACACTCAGGATATAGTACAAACAACCAATAGTCAAATCAAAATGCAAACAACCAATATTCAACTTAGAATGTGAACAACCACTCAGGACATAATGCAAACAACCAACAATTAACTCAAAATGTAAACAACCAATAGTCAACTCAGAACGTGAACAACCAACATGCAACTCAAACTACAAATAAACAACACTTGAGAAAGAATGTTGTGTTGGAAAATTACCATTGGTAAAAGGTTAAAAAAAAGTATTTTACCTTGGGTAAGTTTACTTACCTTTTACCTTACCTGGACGGCAGTTGGACGACAGCATCTTTGGGCGGCAAGAGAATTTTATTTTAATTTCTTCTCCCTTAATTTCTCCTATTCCCCCCTTTTCTCTAGTATGGTTATTTTAATGTTTATTTAAACTTTGTAACCTGATGTTAATGGTTAATGCAATATTTACCTTTGTATCAATTGCTCACCTCCCACATTTGGTATCAGAGCCGAGAGCCGAGACCGGCCGAATCTCGAGGCGATGGGGCCCGTAGTTCGAGGCGGTGGCACGGATCCCGAGGCAGCCCGTAGGAGGCGAGGCGGCATGGATCCCGAGGCGGCCCGTAGGAGCAGACAAGATCGAAAAGAGGCCTAGGAGCAGATCGGCATGATTCCCTAGGCGTTGGTGGAGCTGGACGTGACAGGCACAGGAAGACGTGGACCAAGGCGATTCGTTGACGAGGCGACACGTGGCCCGAGGTGGCATGTTGGAGAAGGTGGCACGTGGCCCGAGGTGGTTCGTTGGAGAGGCCACCTACGCGTGGCCCGAGGTGACCTACGTGCGGTACGTGGCAAAAGGTTCACGTCACCTACGGATTGCCCGTAGGCAATCAAAGCACATAGTGTGCTTTGCTCTTTTTAAAGAGCATAAACATCGCCGCATAGGCGATGTGGGACTATTAAGTCCCAAATAAAACCTTTGCTTCGCGTCGAAGCGCGAAGCCAAAAATTGCTTCGCGTTCGACGCGAAAGCAACAAGGGCAGGGAGCCTGCTAATGCTCCCGGATCTTCCCGGTAGCACAGCGGCTACCCTTTGCCTTGACTCCCGTGAGGTCGCACGATCGAACCTCGGTGGGGTCATTTCTTTTTTTTTGCTTCGCGCTCGTTGCGCCAGCAATAAGGGCAGGGAGCCAGCTAATGCTCCCGGATCTTCCCGGTAGCATAGCGGCTACCCTTTGCCTTGATGCCCGCGAGGTCGCACGATCGAACCTCGGCGGGGTCAACAGTTTTTTTTTAAAAAAAATTTCTTTAAAAAAAAAAACTTTAAGGTAATTTAAATTTTTTTTGATGATTGACATTTCCTAAGAGGAAATAGCTGTAAAATTTTTTAAAAATTTTTTGAAAGGTTTTTATTTATCATTTGAGTTGATGATTGACATTTCCTAAGAGGAAATAGTTGTAAAAAAATTTTTATGCTTTAAGAGGTAAAAAAAATTAGTAAAATTTCCTAAGAGGAAATCTTTGTAAAAAGAAAATTTCTGGGAAATTTTCTTAAATGATAAGATCGGAAGGATGTTACCAAGCACTTTGTAGTTTGTTACTGAGAACAAACGCTGAAAGCTTTGATGAGCACGTGAGAACACTAGGCATAAATACAGTCTTTTCACAGTTGCAAAACGTGGTTATTGCACAATAGAGAAATCCTGATCTAGGATACGAAGCGATTCGAGAAGATAACTCCTTTGGGAGCAGATTTGAACAATCCGACACGGTGGAGATTGCTCCACAAGGATCTGAATATACTCATTATTGTAATTCGGTTGAAATCCTACAACCTCCTTCTCCTGAAATTATATTGATCAGTGACGACGATGAACAAGTCGCTGACAATTTTGTAATTGTTGAATCACAACAACAAGAGTGAGTTGTTTATGATTGTAAATCAAGCAAGGCTTGATAGTTTGTAAAGTCTTTTTGAAATAAGACTATATAAGAAAGGTTTCTTGTTTTAGTAGATAGTAATGGGATCAAATAACAATCTACCAATCCCCGAATTCTATGGGGATAATTATGAGTATTGGTCCATCAAAATGAGGACATTACTCATAGGAAAAGGACTATGGGATAGTATTGAAGACGGTTACACTTCTCCAACAGATTGGACTACTTTGAGTGCAACCGACAAGAAGATCTTCAAAGATGCACAGAAAAATAACTCTTTTGCCTTATACCATCTTCAAGCGGCATTAGATCCAAGTATCTTTCCTAGAATTGCATCTTACTTAGGCACTACGAGATGCATGGAATGCCTTGAAAGAAGGATTCCAAGGAAGTGATAAAGTGAATCAAGTCGGGCTTCAGAACTTAAAAAGAGATTTTGAAAATCTCAGAATGAAGGAAAATGAAAGAGTCGGTGACTATTGTGTACGAGTCAAAGCAGTAGTTGATATGATGCAAACTTTAGGTGATGACACAAAAGTTGAAACAATTGTGAAGAAAGTGTTGAGAACACTTCTTCCTAAGTGGAATCACATTGCCATCATAATTGAAGAATCAAAAGACCTTTCTACTCTTACATTTGATAGTTTGATTGGATCATTAACATCACATGAAGAGAGACTTCAAGGAGCACCTTCAACAAGCTATGGAGGTGATGACAAAGCCTTCACTTCGAATGAAGCTGCAAGACGAGGACAAGGAAGAGGCCGAGGCAGAGGACAACAACAAAGAGGCAAAGGCCAAAGCAACTCCTACAGAGGAGGAAATCAAAACAGAGGTGGAAATCAAAATAGAGGAGCCAATCAGAACCAAAGCGGCAATGCAGGCCGTGGAAATCAAGGACGAGGAAGTAACAAGACTAAAACAACTTGTTTCAATTGTGGGAAACAAGGACACTTCGCTCGTGACTGCTGGTCAAAGACTTCAAAAGATCAAAGCGGTCAATATGGCTCATTCTACGGAGAAGAAGAAGGTCCATCAAATATTTTTCTCTCTTATGGACGATCGAGATCAAAATCTTAAAGATACATGGATTTTGGATACTTGGTTGCTCCAACCACATGAGTGGCAAAGAAAATCTCTTTGCTACATTAGATTCAAATTACAAATCCCATGTTAAGTTAGGGGATAATAAATCTTTGCAAGTTGAAGGCATTGGAGCTATGGAAGTTCCAACAAAAGAAGGCCTTAAAAAGTGAATGACATATACTATACTCCACAACTACAACACAATTTGTTAAGTGTTGGCCAAATGATGGAGAAGCATTACAAATTAGTTTTTGATGAAAGAAAATGTACAATCCTTGATAAAAACAATTGTAACGAGTCATCACAGAAGTACCTATGACAAAGAATAGGTTATTCCCTCTAAAATTTGGTGAGCCGGGGGGAGCTCAACTTGCAAACATTGCTATTACAAATCCAAGTGAATTGTGGCACTTGAGATATGGTCACCTCAATTCCGCTAGCTTGAAAATGTTAACATCACAAGCTATGGTGACAGGACTACCAAAAATTCAAGAACATAAGAAGGTATGCGAAGCATGTGCTTTGGGAAAGCACTCCAAAAAGAAGTTTCCAAGAGGCCAAGCGTGGAGAGCAAGTTATCCTCTTCAGCTAGTACATTCGGACATCTGTGGTCCAATGCAAACAAAAAGCCTTGGAAACAATTCTTATTTTCTAACATTCATAGATGATTATTCTAGAATGTGTTGGATCTATTTTCTGAAACACAAAGATGAAGCATTTGATTGCTTCATAGACTTCAGAAATAATGTAGAAAAGCAATGTGACTACTATGTCAAATGTCTTCGCACTGATAGAGGAGGAGAGTACTCCTCAAATGAATTTTTAAATTATTGTAAGCAAAATGGGATAAAAAGGCAGTTCACCACTGCCTATACCCCACAACGAACGGTGTGGCCGAGAGAAAGAACCGCACCCTTGTTGAAATGGCACGAACGATGCTTGAGACAAAGCATCTAACATACGACTATTGGGCGGATGCGGTGAGAACTAGTGCATATATTCTAAATAGAAGTCCGACTTCTAGTTTAGATGGTATCACTCCTTATGAAGGATGGTACGGTAAGAAACCAAATGTCAAACATTTTCGAGTATTTGGTTCTTTAGCTTATGCACACATTCCTGAGGAGAAGAGAAAGAAGCTTGATCCCAAGAGTCAAGCATGTATTTTTGTAGGGTATTGTGAATCAACCAAAGGGTATAGATTGTACAATCCCAAGACACATAAAATAATTATCTCCGAGGGATGTAATTTTTGATGAAGGGGGAGAATGGGGTCATAAAAAATTTGTTGATATAGACTCTAATTCGGAAAGTTCCACATTTGTACAACCCAAGAAAAGTAGTGGAAAAAGTTCCCCTCCACAAAGTCCACATCAGGAATCTTCATCAAGTACATCAAGTGGTACACCAAGTCCAAGAAGGACTCCTTTGTTGGCACCCCCAAACTCTCCGAAATGATTTCATAGATCTGTAAGCGCTCCAAGTCCGATGGATATTGATCCAGTTTCTCAAAGGAAAGAGACAAATAAAGGAAAGCGCATACTACAGAGTCATCCATCTTCTCAAATGTTGGATAGGAATTTCCAACAAAGATACACTAGGAGTCAAGCTAGTGAGATGGACGACATTTTGTCAAGACTTGAAAATCTTCAAATGTCAGGAGATGATGAGTCTCATGAACCAAGGGGTGATGTAGTCAATTATGCTTTGTTGGCTGCTACACATCTAGAACCATCTAGCTATGAAAAAGCATGTCCTGAAAGTATATGGCAAGATGCCATGGAAGAGGAAATATCCTCAATTAAAAAGAATGATACTTGGGAGCTTGTGAAGCTTCCCAAGGGAAAAAAATGTGTTGGATGTAAATGGGTCTATAAGACCAAATTCAATGCTGATGGAAGCATTGAAAGGCACAAGGCAAGATTAGTAGCTAAGGGTTTTACTCAGAAATATGGAATAGATTATGAGGAAACCTTTGCTCCAGTTGCTCGACAAGAAACAATCAGAACTGTTCTTTCCTTGGCAGCCCATAAAGGATGGAACATTCAACACATGGATGTGAAAAGTGCATTTTTAAATGGATACCTGACAGAAGAGGTGTATGTACAACAACCTCAAGGTTTCCAAGAACAAGGAAAAGAGAACCTTGTTTATAAATTGAAAAAAGCACTTTATGGCCTCAAGCAAGCACCACGAGCGTGGTACTCACGAATTGATGGCTATTTCAGCAAGTATGGTTTCACAAAAAGCAAGAGTGAACCAACTCTATACTACCGAAAGAATGGAGTAGATATCCTCATAGTTTGTTTATATGTGGATGATCTAATATTTATGGGTAGTAATAATAAAATGAATATGGAGTTCAAAAACTCCATGATGAATCGGTTTGAGATGAAGGATCTCGGATTAATGAGATACTTCCTAGGAATGGAAGTACATCAATCAAAGAATGGGATCTTCATATGTCAACGAGAAATATGCTCGTGACATGATTCAAGAAATTTGCTATGCGGCGAGTGCAAATCGAGTTGCAACACCAACGGGACATGGAATCCGGCTAAGCAAAGATGATGGAGCACCAAAAGTTGACATGACCAATTTCAGAAGCATGGTTGGGAGTTTAATGTTTCTCACCAACACTAGGCCAGATATACAGTATGTTGTTTCTCTAGTATCAAGGTTTATGGCATGCCCATCAGAGCTGCATCTTCAAGCAACCAAACGAATTTTACGATATGTAAAAGGTACATTGGATTTTGGAATCCATTACCACAAGTCTAACTCTGTGAAGTTAGTTGGTTATAGTGACAGCGATTGGGGCGATAATATAGATGACAGAAAATCTACATCAGGGAACTGTTTTAGTCTAGGTTCGGGACTAATAACTTGGAGTTCCAAGAAGCAATCTGTTGTAGCATTATCATCTACAGAAGCTGAGTATATAGCCATTACCCATGCTAGTACTCAAATCCTCTGGTTGAGGAAAATCCTTGAAGAGATTGGCGAAAAACAAATTGGTCCAACCAAACTGAATTGTGATAATATTAGTGCCATACAGTTGGCATATAATCCAATCCACCACAAAAGGTCAAAACATTTTGATATGAAGTATCACTTCATAAGAGATATGGTGGAACAATAGATAGTTGAGCTTCAATACTGTAGCACTTTGGATAATCTAGCAGACATCTTCACCAAAGGCATGGCTAAAGCTCAATTTATAAAGCTGAGAGACTGTATAGTCAGTCCTCTCAACTTTAAGGGGGAGAATGTTGGAAAATTACCATTGGTAAAAGGTTAAAAAAGAGTATTTTACCTTGGGTAAGTTTACTTACCTTTTACCTTACCGGACGGCGAGTTGGACGGCAACATCTTTGGGCGGCAAGAGAATTTTATTTTAATTTCTTCTCCCTTAATTTCTCCTATTCCCCCCTTTTCTCTAGTATGGTTATTTTATGTTTATTTAAACTTTGTAACCTGATGTTAATGGTTAATGCAATATTTACCTTTGTATCAATTGCTCACCTCCCACATGTTGAGGGGAAGGTTGAAAGAATCACTTGAGAAAGGAAGCAAAATATAACTAAAAGTTAAATCAAACATTTATGATAGTCTTATAAAAAAATTCATGCTTAAATATGAACTTTAAAGCAACACAAGTAATGATATACCAACCTAATAATTCTATTTGAAAATATGTCACATGCAAACAATGGGCTTATAACAACAAATTGCCTAAAAATATTAGAGACACACATAATGCAAGATAAAATAATCCATTATATTTACCATACGCTAAACTAGTAATAAACCCACTACAGAAAACACTGATATAATGTTTTTTATAGGAAGTTAATACAATGATGTTAACCAAGTTATTATTTACGAACAATAATGATCTATTGCACCTCTTACATGTACAAAAGCAAGAAAGAAAGAAATTATATTATGTCCAAGAGTGACCAAAGGAGGTAAATGAAATTCAAAGACCACATCCGATTAGAATATTTAAGTACTAGGGCAAAAAGAACCCAAGGATCTCAAGAAGTGACTAAGAGATAAAATAGTAAACCATTGTAAATATAACCACAGTGGGCAAATCCAAAGTGAACAAACCCTAATTCTATAAATCAAGTACAAATACAAATAGCCATATGAGGGGGATCCCCTCAAGGTAAAGCAACAATAGATGAAGGCCAACAATGGAGACTGAGGACATAAAGAAGAATGTGTTTATGCCCAATGGAGAAATAGAAAGCATAGTTGTAAGAATGCTAAATGAATGGAAAATTCTTATTTCAAGTGCAAAATTAGTTATGATTATATATGTAAATGGAAAATTCTTATTTCAAGTGCAATTCTTATTTATAGATATAGGTGAATGGACAACTTGAGCCCTCCATATAATGGGAAGATGTCTAAACATCCCTACCTACCCCAACCATCAGATATGAGGTGAGAGGGTATCCTAAGACTTCCGTCAGATACATAAATATCCATCTATGCAAATCAAGTACTACTACTAAGGACTAGGACTAAGAGTCAAACATGAAATATCAATTTCATAACTAACACTCACTCAACACAATAAACCTTCATTTCAACACATTACAACATGCATGCATGATTAGACTCTTAATCCTATGCCCTAACAACACTTGCATCTCTCTCTCTCTTTTTACCAAATTACCTTCTTGTATCTGACTGGCCAACCTCATGCTCAAGATACCTACTCACCTCACTCCTAGCTTGGTTGCCCATTATTTGTAAACAATATTTGATATAGGCTAGGCAATGAAGGAGCCCACAACATCCTTCATTGTGGCCATCTCATCATTCCTTCTAAACAAGATTGTTTCCTCTTTATGGGTGATGTGCACATTGACTTTCCAATAACCTTCACCCAAATGTTGACCATGTACAAGGTCTTCAGGATCAATATTGATCACTGTGCCTTTGACCACTATGTTATCCTGATGGATCTGAGTCAAGTAGCATTCCCTTCTCTTAGTTTGAGTGATCGGTGTCATTTTCAGTCCCTACATGGAAAATCAACAACCTAGATAAATTCACTGCATAGCGTACAATACAAACTAAGTCAACCATTTTATATTTGAAATAATAGTCATACCATTGATGACTCTAGCCTAGAAGGTATTGAGTAGCTACCTATGCCTTGATCACCACCACCAATGTTGTGTCCAATTGTAGGGGTAGCATGTAGTGATGTTGCCTATGGAATTATATGCAAGGGATCATTACAACTTTAGGGGTGCAACATGTAAACATTTCAAATATGAAATCATGAAAAAATTGACACACCTCTATCTATGAAAGCCATGTCAAAATATCTTCAATATTTTTATCTTTCTCTGCAAGCTTCTCTTCCAACTTTTTTCATTCTCTGCAAGCTTCTCTTCCAACTTTTGCTCTTTCTCTACCGTATGCTCTTGCATCTGGCGCAACTTTTGTATGTAACCCTCGCCAACAAATAGAGCAGTTGGTGATACTCCTTTGCCAACACCCCGAACCTAACCTAGTATTTCGGGTCCTAAAACCTTGGCAAGGGCATCATCCTTAATACATTGATTTATGGAGCTCACATATGACATTTCATCATCCAATTTTTTTGGCAATATCACATGCATAGTTAACTGGTAACATGTTAAAAAAATAATCGATATAACAATGGTTTGAAGTTCAACGTATTGCTATTTCCAAGGGAATGTCACTTACGATTGTCTCCACAACTTCTGGTGAAACAAGAGCCCCATCTCTTTTTTGTATGAGGTTTCCATCCACCATAGTTGCCCTTGGTAGTGAGTGTTTCCACCCACATTTGGTTGGCTCTTCCTCTACAAGATATATAGTTGGAGAGACATGGGGATAAGTCATACGACAAAACAATAGAGCTATGTTTATCACATATAATGGATGAGTATGATAGAATACCATTTCATGCTCTAGTTGAGCATATCCTGTTTGACTGCAAGTGTGCATGATGGATTGGTGAGATCTATTTTGTTTGTTCCTTTGCCTCACCACCTACAATGCAACGAAGAAACCAATATATAAATTCATTAGGGAGAGCAAGGTCAACAAAATTCACATGAACATAACAATGATATGAACTACCATAGCAGATTGGTTGGTACTTGCCTTAAAGTCAGCATTGCTCCTACCATTCACAAAGGCTTCCCAATATTTTTGTGATACATGAGGTGGGGGATTAGCAATTCTATCTTCATCATTATCATACTTATCATAGTGGTTTTTCACAAGTCGATGCTTATGTTCACGCCATTGCTTGTCCATGGTCGCGAAGACCCATTTCTTCATTGTGTTCAAAATGATATATTTTTGTTGCATCAAACCAATATCTTATTAGATGCAACATTTATATAAGTATTCAAAAATGGACACTATGAACTCCATTGGCTAGAAAGTTATCATAATGAGTGTCCATAACTGATTTTTAACTTCCACTAGGACTACTCTCTAGTCTGTATGGGTGATAGGGACAATCTCCCTCACAATCACCCCCAAGTAAGATGCAAACTTAATAGAATTTTTTCCTACGGGTTTTCTATTTAGATTGCAAATGATCTCCACCTTATCTGTGCTACTTGACTCTGTTGCACATCTTGTTGGACCTCTATTTCTATGATATTTAGTATTTGAAGTGTGTGATGACCTAGCATCAACACCTATAATGTCGGCACCATCCAAACATCATTATGCCATATAGTATGACAACAATGAGTAACCCAACATCACAAGCAAATTTCTTGTGTGATCTACGTACCTTCTTCATTAGCCAAAGCATTGTCAACCTCATTTTGAGTATTCTCACCATTGGATTCATTTATGTTATGGGTCACCTCCTTATCTTCCTCATTCATGGAACTCCATAGTTGGTATCTTCCACTAGTTGCTACAATACACCATAGTCAATGACAAAACCAAGATCAATTCTAATATACCTAGGTCAACCACTATTGAACAACACTATCAAATTTCAAGTACTTACTAGCATGTGAGGCATCTGTCATTAACTCTTAATTTATTGTGATAGCCTCAACTACCTATGGTATCTTTCTTGGTATTTTTTTGTTCATATTACCTTATGTACTCTCTTTGGACTCTAACTCAATATGAAATATTAGAAAATTAGAAGGGATATGTACCAACCTTATGTACTCTCTCTAGACTCTGACTCAATATGAAATATTAGCAAACACTATGTATTCATCAGGAGGAAATAATTACAAATAAACATGTTAAATGACAACAAAAGCAACACCCAGGTTCAATTCCTCAACTTTCAAGGAGATCCAAGTTCAAATCTTGCCAAGCAATACATGCATAATAGCAACCAAGTTGTTGTAATACCACTATGTGGTGATGATGTAATATAGGTGGGGCCCGTTTCAATCCCATTTAACCAATTTTAAAATAAAAAAAAAGTTGCAATGTAGTTGAAAAAATATTTAGTTTATGTCTAGCTCAGTTACCTAATACTCATTCCCAAAGCTTTCCACCTTTACTAAAGTTGACCAATAAACCAACATTTCTAATCAAATTTTAAACGTTGGTGTTAAAATTCAATAAAATTTGAAATACACAGATTAGATTCATCAAATCTTGTTACAGAGGGTACATCAGTACGAATGCAAAATTACATGGTAGCAACTAGCTCCAAGCCTTGCTTCAGAGAAGGAATTTGTTGCCAACCTTCAATTCCAAAATAGTTTAATGCACTCACATTCCACAAGCATTCTGATAAATAAATGCATCATTTTCCAATAGCTACCACTACACAATCATTTCCATAACAATGAAGTAAAATTACAAAGCAAAATAAGAAAAATGAAACAAAGTAACAATTTAGTACTAATAACAATTTAAATTCATACAAAATAAACAATGTAAACCCCTTATGCATAAAATACAATACTGAACATACCTTTTGAATTCATGATCAGTGTGTGTTAAAAAGAGTCAAGAAAACTCCAAAAATAGAGTTAGTAGAAAACTTCAGAAATAGAATCAGACCAGAAATAATAGCTCGAAGAAAAGCTAGGCATTTGTCAAATGAACATTGGATGAATGGTCTAAAATAACAAAAATGTTTGAAGAAAATTGGATGGAACAAATATGAAATATTAGAGGCTATGAAAAGAATTCAAAACTATTAGGTTAACTCAGTTCAATCAGAAGAATGGAATGAGGAATCTATTGAATTTGAGTTTCAGATGAGACAAGATTCAGACACTCAAATACTAGATAAAATTAAAATAAAACTATACCTAGAGGAGGTAGCAAGAAAAAGGAGAGAATTTGAACAACAAATTCTAAGACAAAAAGTAGAAGAAGTTGTTACAAAACAAAAGGAAGAACCCTTAGCTAAACAAAAACTAGAAGAGTTAATTGAAAGAAAAGAACTGGTTTCAAAACAAAAGAAAGAGCCATGGTTAAATCTATCTCCATTAGCATTAGTTGTTGTTACATCAATGCTTTCAACTACAAAAAGTTTTAGAGCACCACAAATGAAGACTGCTTCTTCATCAAACAACACATACACAATCCAACATGCACACATGGACATAGACATAGATGACACACCTTTAGGGTCATATGTGTCAATCTTTGGAGAAAAAACTAGTAGGCCTGAAGAGATCTATGATAACATTGTTGTGAAAAAGTTTCAATGAAAGTAAGGCCAAACCGATAGATCATGCAAAAGCAAACAACAAAATGTTAAATGTAAAACTTAGACCTTTACCAGAAAGGTTTATTGCAGATCCAAAAGGAGTCATCTTAGAAGAAACCAAAAAATAAGAATTAGAAGAATATGACATAAGAGTCATAGAGTTAGTTGATCTATCATTACCAAGATCAGGAACAAGATCAACTACTAAAAAGAAGCCTTCAGGAACAGAAATGTGTCTTATGCCATTACCATGGAGATGGCCTAACAATGTGTTAGAATATATAGGCCTAAATAAGGAAGAAGATGGCAAAGAAAATATTATTCCATTTCTGCCAAGAGAAGAAATAGATGATGAAAAGAAACTCAAAGATATTCCTACAATGCAAAAATAGTTAAATCACTTAAGCCAATACATGAACTGTTTAGCAAGGAATTTTGATGGCTTTGAAAGATTGTGTAGAAATGAATTCATGAAAATTGAAAAAGGCATATGTAAATATGTGAATTAAATAAATATTAAATACACCTAAATCCTTTTTATAAAGAGTATGTGGCATAGTTAAAAACTATAAAAATAGAGATATTGGATAACAATCATGACATATAAACTATTTAAGGTATATACTAGCTTATTTTAAAACCTCATGATCAAGTATTTTTGTGTATGAGGATACCCTAGAATATCTATGGAGGAGTCAAGTTGTGTTACACTTGTTGTATGAGCAAAAGATCTATTCATGAAGTAAGAAAAATAAATGATCTTTATTTTCATGAAGTTTCACAAGTGATAAGAAGAATGGGAATACAAGATATGGAGAAGATATAATAAGAACATATGTTTATCAAGAAAATATTATCACAAATTAAAGATAATCATTAATATAATAAAAAATAAGAAACTCCCAAATTGTTTAATTGATCAATTATTCAGATTTCATATTGAAGTGATCTCAAGGCCTAAAATTATAGGTTTGTGTTAGTTGATAGAACATAAATTTCAATAAAAATTAAAGGTGTTTCTTATAAAGTGAAGAAGTTATTATTGCACAAAATAATGCTCAAGAAATAGAATAAAACTATATTTATATATCCAAGAAGACACCAACCTTCAAGAGGAGGAGGAAATAAAAACCATATTGAACACTAGTCTAATGCAAGCTCCAATGGTTAAAAACTATAAAAATAGAGATATTGAATAGTTAAAAACTATAAAAATAGAGATATTGGATAACAATCATGACATATAAACTATTTAAGGTATATACTAGTTGTAGACACCTAAAACGCGTCATATTGAGGAGACTACCTATATGGACTCCCTTGAAGACCATATGACCCACCTTGGGCAGCCTTAGGGCTTAAACAGTGGTTTTCACCACTCAAACAAGGGATATTTCCCTTTGCAACCCTGGTCATCCCTCCAAGGGATGGCCTCTAGAGGCCGTCCTACCAAGGGACGACCCCTAGTCAAGGTCATCCCACCCCGGGATGGTCACGCTAGAAGCAAGCCAAACAAAAGAGCGGGATATAACTAGTAGCCAAAACCACTAGTTAAACCTACGCATGAACTCACACCATAATTTTGCATGTGCATGAGCCCAAATTAGACAAAAAGCATGATGTAATCAGTTTACATGAGATTTCAAGGAAAAAAAGCATTTGCTTTCTCAATGCGAACTGATCCTTCACTTTTTCATGCGTAGGTTGGCACTATTATTAGATTCCTTTCGAGGAATCTATATAATAGTGCTCACCCCTCTTTCAAAATATATACAAAGCTCTCAAATTTTAAGTAACGAAGTGTTGTCAGATTTTGACCAGAGATCCAAACAACTTTCATGAGAATCAAAGTGTTATTCATCTCAACTCCCTAAGAAGGCCATGTCACTGGACTGCTCCAAGGGATAGAGGTGAGCATTTCTTTCTTCCACCCGACCTCACTTGCTTGCTTTGAAGACCAATCCAGACCCATCAAGTCACTACAACAACACACCCAATCCACCAAAAACACCAATAGATCAAACCTGGAGTCGCCCTGCATCGACCTTGAGAAAAGGATCTATGGATTAGTAGTCATCTCACTCAGAGATGGCCCGTAGGTACGACCATCCCGTACAGAGATGGCCTCTAGGTTTAGATCTATTTTTCTTTATTTTCTATTTTAATAGATCTTAACAGTTTTCTTACTTTATAGTTCAGCTTAGTTAGATTTCATTTCATGCATGCATTTATCAGATTTTTAGTTATTTATCATTTTTTTTACTATTATATCCACACATGCTATTAACCCTTTTGTGTTCCTTATATGTAAAATATCATAGCTTTCTATAAGGAAGGAGGAGCGCGAGAGTTCAGATATTATCACCCCTTGCGAAGGTCATGAAGAAACCCTCTTCAAGATGGTTTGTGGATGCGAGAAGAACCCCAAAAGTGCACCAATTCTATTCCGAGAGGAGAATCAAACCCTCTCAATTATTTATTGTATTTATTGTATCAAAATGGTGAACTCCCTCAAGGGGATGTAATTGTAACCATATTTTGAGAAAACAAGCTATTATTAATAAAAATGGACCCGCCTCCATATATTTTCTTATTTTATCATGATGTTATGGTTACATGCTTTTATTATGCATAGTTAGTTTGCATTTCATGTTATTGCAATCATTATTAAACCTTTTATTAAAGATGCACTAGTTTTTCTTAGCATTTTAGTGGTGATCACGGTGGGACCTAATCCCTTATTTTTATTTTATTCGATTGATTGATGTTTATATTTTTATTTGTAGGTTACAGTCCTGACCATTCGCTACATAAATTACCCCTATTCAGTGACTATATATCACAGAGATGGCCTTTATTCTAGCAACCATCCCTCTAGAAGATGACCTCATCTTAGAGAGCAAAAAAGTAGATAATTGGAACATCGTCAAACATAGGCTTTCATGGTAAGTACGTCTGATCTAACTCTATATTTTTGAGTAAAAATTATAAAAAAATTTAAGTTGTAGAGATTAGATAGAGAAAATCATTAGTGTCGGGCCTCTATCTGTGACCGTCTCTAGTCCAGATGGCCCTTATCTGCAATCATCTCTCTATGAGATGGCCCTTGCTGGTGATTATCCCTATGCAGGATGACCCCTATTTGAAGTCATCTCTGTCTGAGATGGCTCCCTGTCTGTTGTATACTAGATTGATTGCTTGTTGCTTGACCCCAGGATACTCATGTAGGGTTCTACATTTAAATAGGTTTCTAAAATTAAAACATTATTTATTTAGAAATCTGAAATTAAAATGTTATTTTTTATGCATTAGTGAAAGAGCATGGAGTGCTTGGTGATTTTCCTTTCTTTTGCATAAAAATAAAAATAACCCCACACACCATGTTTCACTTTAACATTAACGAGTTGGATTTCATCACCAATCATTAATCGAGACCAACGATGGTGGGCTTCATCTCCACCCACTGGCTCGCACCCTAGAAACTTAGTGGCCAAAAGCGAGTGGCTTCCTGGACTTCATCACCGAGAGGTCCCCTACTCTTGGGTGCGCCTAGAGTGGGAAGGTTAGCAGAGCTCTTTTACCATGGGGCTCTTTAAAATAATCAGTGGATGCAGCTGTCGTTACTATCCATGCCTTAAACATGAGGGTTAAGGGAAAGTGAGGCTTCATCGGTACCAAGACATTAGACAACGCGACCCCTTTAAGGGGTAATTTGTTCCCATAAGGTTACCCTTGAGCCAATATCCAATAGGAAGCCACTTTTTGTCGTTTGGGTTACATTCCCCGATAGGGGGTGTGCTCAAACTACCTTTTAGTAGTTTTCTATTTTTTTACCCTTAGTTTCATAGGAGATAGGGGTTTTCAACATCAAAATGCACCAAACAGTATAGGAATTCACAACTAAAACTTAAAAGAGATAATCACATTGTTTGATTGTGTGTTTCTTTGTTGTTTGTTTGGGTAATCAAGACCATGGTAACTACATGCGACCAAGCTCGATCAAGGGCTAGTGCCATAGAATATTTTTGAGGAGGCATGGAATACCTTCGCATCAGTCCTAAGGATATGGCCATTCTCGATTGGCATCCTAGTTATTATAGAGAGTCTGACCTAGAGGAAATCCCCATTTAAGATGCATCTATCGATCCTCGGTATGATCATAGTGATGACCTCCATAGTCGAGATACTTTTCGTGCTCACCATAGATAAACCCTACAACACGGAGAAGGTCCTAGTAGGTTGGTATCGTGAGTTCACATTCCGACTCACCCTATACACCAGTTAGAAAATGATCAAGAGTACACACCATGGATGAGGTTAGATGATCATGCCACTCCACTAGACCATCCATGGATGAGTCAATAATATACCTTTTTAGATAGGTATGGCACTCATCATCCTACTCGAACACCCATGTCAGCTCATACAATCCTAGTCAATGAGGAAGAGAGGGATTTTGATAATCCCCCTACTCCTCAAGAAGAGTATTCTATGCAAGCACGTTGTGCCTCTATGCCACTTGAGTATGTCGAGCTTACATATAAGCCCGAATACCAGGTTAACATGGCTTCCCTCGATCATGGGAAATAGATAGCTTCTGGGGCTATAGAGCAAGCCAAGGTTCTTCATATTAATACGAAGGTCAATCGACCCCATACTACTGACCAACTAGATCAGGCCCTTAGGAAGAATGCTGAGAAACAAGCAATGTTGAACTAGCTACGATTGGATAAACAATGCTTGGATGAGCAATATCAGTTGAGTCAATAGAGACTACAAGAAAATAGGGTGTATCAAGAAAGGCTATACCAAGAGAGATTACAAAAATCCATGCATGAGGTGGTTCCCACACCAAGTACATATAGGTAGCAGATCCAGCAAAAGTGCATGGTGCACAAATAAAAATTACCACCTAGACCTAATCAGAACCATCCTCCTCATGCACCCCCTCAATACCATAGGCCCCTACAACGTCAAACCAACAATGCTCAATAGGAGCATGAGGCCTATGAGGACTTAGGGTTAGAGTATCAGGATCAGGGGTACCCCAAGTCACATTATGAGGACATGGTTGATGACCATAATCAACCACCTCGCCCCATTAGGCATCTTCCACCTCCCCCTCCTCGAGGGCAAAGGTGAGGAGATGAGATCATTTCTTTTGAAGCTTACAAGGTGCTCACTGAGTGCATTCAATCACTGGAAAAACAAGCTTTAGGAATGGGTTACAAGAAACCCACACTGAGTCAACTTTGCAACAAACCGCTACATCCTTCTATCCCATCTCCCCCATATCTAAAGCATTTTGAAATGCCCAAGTTAGATAATTTTAAAGGGGATGATGATGCACAGGAGCATGTCACTAGTTTCATGAACCTATGCTTTCAACTTCAGGATAATGATACCTTGTTGCTGAGAACCTTCTTGATAACGCTCTCGGGCCTAGTCCTAGAGTGGTTCAATCATTTTCCAAGGCACAACATTCATAGCTTTGAACAACTTGCAAATGCATTCCTGGAATGCTTTTCATTCAGCGTAAAGAAGAAAGCTACCTTGACTGATTTATATAATCTTTGCCAATTTGATGATGAACCAGTCTTGGACTATGGAAATAGGTGGTGAGCGGTCATGTCAAAGTTACCATTTGCCTTACCTATGATAGAGCTCACTCATTTATTCACAAGGAGTTGTTCAAAATAGATTTCATTGTTGTTACAACTCCAACAATATCAAACATTCAAGGAAGCTCTAGCTCAAGCTAAGGTCATAGAGGATATTAAGATTCAGGAAGGGGAAATTAAACTTTGAAAGAAGGAATGGAACAAAAACCCAAAAGGCAACCATGCTCAACAGAAACCCTCAGTGGTTAATCAAGTTGTCTTGAATGTTCCAGGGCCTGTAAAGCCAAATCCACCACAACAAGATAATTATCAGGCCCAGCCCCCTCCTGCACAGTATAATCAACCTCAAAAGAATCAGGGGAAAAGGCAACAATGCCACCAACCTCACAATTATACGCCATTGCCTAAGTCTTTGGCATCACTTTTTAATCGATTATGTGAGGCCAAGGCTATCAACTTGCTAGAGATCCACCCCTTGGATCCTAATAAGCCCAAACCTAAGTGGTATCGAGAGGACCAGTACTATCCCTATCATCGAGTAAATGGTCATGACATTCAATCATGTATCACATTTAAGAACAAAGTACAAGATATGCTCGACAAGAATGAACTTCAAATCGATAATCCTCTCGCAGCCAACAACCAACAGATGGGCATATTTAAGGATCCACTACCTACACATGAGGTGTCGATAGATCAAATTCGATAGGTAAATGAAATCCATACAGCCCCACCCAATCAGGGGTTTGTAGGGATGATCAATATTGTGACATAAAATAGGAGGTATCCAAATCAGGCTGCACCACCTGCAACTCCAATAAATATTCCTTCCACATCACAGCCTTTACCACCAACAAATCCTATCCAAGGTCCTCCACCTCACCCGATGGTGACAATTAGAAGTAGACTTACTCAAAGTCTATGGATGACATCAACTAGAATCTCCATGTATGAGCTAATACAACAATCACAACCACACAGAGAAGCTCTAATGGAGATTCTAAAATCAGTTGAATTGCAAACCTAGGATCCCAACTCATTTGTCAATTTTGTGGGGCACATTCAACATTGTAGAGAGCCTATCATTACATTTCATGATCATGAGATCAAGGCAACTCCCACTACTAGGCTCGATCCTCCACTGCACATCATTGCTAGTGTGAATCGGATTCCCTACAAGTGGGTTTTGATCGACACAGGTTCCTCAATAAATATCATAACAACTGATGCACTAGAGCACCTTAGCCTTCCAACCTCGCATATCATAGCATCTACATTCACCCTCTGAGCATTCAATGATGCTTTATGCTCCACCATTGGCATAATAGTCCTTCCTATTCAGGTTGGGCTAAAGACTATTCCTACATTGTGCCATGTCTTGGAGGGTGCAATGCAGTATAATATATTTCTTGGAAGACCTTGGATGTGAGACATGAAGTGCATCCCATCCATTTTGCATCAGTGTCTCAAGTATATACATGAAGGGCAAGTTCATGTGGTTCATGCTGATCTAGAGCCCTTCAAGTATTGTAATGTGGTGCACCACCCGCAAGAGTCTATCTTGCCATCCACACATCTGGACATCAGACCTAATGATCCCATCAAGAGTCTAGATCCAGCACCATAGTCATCCATTGAACCATCTCCATCTCCACCATTACCATCAGTTTCTCCTGATATCCCTTCTTCCTCCTTGGATCCTTCGAGCGAGAAAAAGTTGAAGGAGCCAATCGAAGAGATTCCTCCCTCCATTTCCACCATCTTAGTAGAATATGCTCCAACTCCTATGGACATGGAAGAATCATTTGCTACTATGGATGAGTCAGTCCAAGCCACACCCCCATCATCATCATCCACCCCATCGTAGGTCATGGTTCATTTGGCCAATCCTAGACTCATTGAGTATCTGGTGCAGAATGTCATATTCACTCCACTCATTGAGTCCATGCAGGACATGGGCAGGCCTCGCTTGCCATCACTACCCATTGGTACCATTGTGCCCTTGGGGGTTCCCCCAAACTAGACAAACTTTATTTATGGGGGCCTTGATGATTCCACAAGTCCGTCACCTATGGTGGTGGATGATGATGAGCCATTTTTAAGGAATGTCACTTATCTATCAAACCCAGAATTTTCCCTATGATACTTTCACCACTACCATTGGCATGGGAATGGTCTTGGTCAGTATGAATAGGGTCTTCGAACACCTTACCAACCATAGTATCAACTCCCTACAGATAAATTTGGCTTAGGGTATTCCATGCATATGCCAGATGAACTCCTTGTAGACTCCCTCCAATGCCTTTCCATAGGCTTTGAGGATGAGATTGATGAGAATGATTACGTCGATCTAGGCTATTTTCATCTGCTAGGAGATCATATTCCCATTACAATGGTTTTAGTTGAGCCTTCTGACTCTTCTAGTGAGGCATCAGAATAGTATGAGGATGAGATAAAATTGGTGTATCTAGGTCCTACCCACATGCGATGGATTAGTGATCAGGTTCATGCAAACTCTCTTTCATCCTCTAATCAAGAACACATAAGTAGTTGGATCTCTACTACAGAAGAAGATACCAATGAGCAAGAAGAGTCTGGCTGAGCCAATGACCCTGAGAATGATTGGCTTGAAGAGGGTAGTGGATCCACTCAAGATCATGATGACATGTCCATTGATTCCTCTTACCATGAGTCTGATGCAATATCCATTGCTTCAGATAGCTCAGAGGATGCAGCAATTATTATTGAGCCTCTCAATGATCTTGATGAGTTCTACCTTCATCTATTCCCTAGGGGGATGCCCATTTTATGGTAGCTACTACCACTAGAAGATCCAATCATCCTAGCTCCTCCTAGGCCTCATCCAGTCATTCCACCCCCACCTCAACCACCTTTGGTGCATTTGAGGCCACCCATCTATGATAGGCTCTTTCCACCTATGAATGGAAACCATCTACCATCCATCAATATGGTTTCCATTGATCTGACCATGCCACTTCATAATCCTAGTGACCCTTCAAAACCTTTGCACCTCAACCATGAGGCCATTGATTTTGATCGTGTCATGATTCCCCCATCACCCATAGAGTTCTTCCCTTGCGAAGAGATGTTACAACCATTTCATTTCTCCCAAGGGCCATCCAAAGATGTTTGTCAAGCTGAGATCGAACCTGATGAAGTGATTGATTCTCCAAATCTAGCTGATGACATCCATTTGATCCCTACACCTCATCAGCTTGAGGAGGGATCCCACATGTCAGTTGAGGAAACAATTGACGTGGATATCGACACCGATCCCATAGTTCCTAAAAATGTCAAGTTGGGACATAGTCTATCCCCATAGGAACAAGCCGATATCATAGCTCTCTTGAAAGAAAAGAGAGAAGCCTTTGCTTGGTCTTATAAAGATATGTCGGGTCTTGACCCGAGTTTGGTCATGCACAATCTGATGCTCGATCCAAAAATTAAATCATTCAAGCAAAATCTTAGAAATATGCATCCAATAATTGCATTAATGGTTAAATATGAACTTCAAAAATTGTTGGATGTAGGATTCATCCAACCCATCGATTATCCTGATTGGGTCTCCAACATGGTACCCATAAGAAAACCCGATGGGAGGATTCACATATGCACATATTTTTGAGATCTTAACAAAGTGACTCCTAAGGATGAATTCCCCCTTCCTAACATTGATGCTCTAGTCGATGCAACTGTAGGACATGAAATGTTATCCCTCATGGATGGTTTCTTAGGCTACAATCAGATTTGGGTCAATCCCGAAGATCAACCCAAGATAACCTTTACCACACCTTGGGGGACATTCTGTTACAAAGTCATGCCATTTGGTCTTAAAAATGTTGGTGCCACATATCAGTGGGCCATGACATACATATTTCATGACTACATGCACAAAATCCTGGAGGATTACATAGATGATTTACTAGCTAAATCTCTATTGCATCACGAGCACATAGATGTTCTTAGGAAGGTCTTTGATCGCCTCATCGAGCATAACGTTAGACTTAACCCCAAGAAGTGTGTCTTTGGAGTTACATCTAGAAAACTCTTGGGTTTTATAGTCTCAAAATGAGGCATCAAAGTTGATCCCACCAAAGTCAAGGTGATACTCAAAATGCTTCCCCCTACCAACCTTAAGGAGCTTCATAGCTTACAAGGGAAGGTAGCATCTATCCGATGCTTCATAGCGCAACTTTCGGATAAATGTCGACCCATGAATCAACTATTACAAAAGGGGGTCCCATTCAATTGGGATGATGAGTGTCAAAAGGCCTTTGATGAGATCAAACAGTACCTAGTATCCCCACCAGTTTTAGCTCCACCTCGACCAGGTGTGCCATTTTTACTATACATAGCAGCTATCGACTTTGCTTTAGGGACCATGTTGGCCCAAAAGAATGAAGCAAATAAGGAACAAGTTGTTTATTACATCAGTCGCACCCTAGTGAGCTATGAGCTCAAGTACGCATACATTGAGAAGCTTTGCCTAGCAGTGGTATTTGCCACTAAGAAGTTACGCCATTACATGCTCAATCAAACAATGTATGTCATGTCTAAGGAAAATCCTTTGTGGTACATGATGAGTCGAACGTATCATAATAGTCGTACCACAAAATGGATCATGTTATTGATAGAATTTGACCTTGAATTCATAAGTCAAAAATCTATCAAAGGTCAAGTAATTATTGATCAATTAGTAGAGGCTCCTCTTTAGGACAATCAACCTCTTACCATCGAGTTGCCCGATGATGCAGTTTTTGCATTATCCAACTCACCCAGAACCAGAAGAACCTAAAAATAAAGTTGATATGATATTGTTCTTTGATGGTTCCAAGTGTGAGCAAGGGGGTGGCATGAGAATCATGTTCTTCACACCGCAAGGGGCTCCTATACCCCTATCATTTAAACTTGATTTCCCATGCACCAATAATAATGTTGAATACGAGGCCCTCCTTTTGGGCCTTCAAGCAACTATCACCATGAAAATCAAGAAGTTAAATATCTTTGGTGATTCCTTGCTCATTGTCAACCAAGTCAAGGAGATCTATCAATGCAGGTGTCCAATCTTGCAGTCTTACAAAGCCCTTGTGGATAAGATCTTAGCTAAATTGGAATGGTATAACATCGAGGTAGTCCCTCGTTCATCTAATCATTTTGTGGATACTATGGCTTCTTTGGGATCCTTAATTCCATAGAACCCTTCGGATGACATTACAACCATTCATGTCAAAACGCTTTCGCAATCAATGATTTCGCGTGAGGCTTCAAAAGATGATGAAGTTGTCCACATGATTCAGATTGAACCATACCAAGAATGGTTCTCTCGCATACATGACTTTTTGAAACATGCTTCCTAGGGGTCTTTGATCCCAAATAGTCCTTTTGATAACAACACAATGATTCATCTTAAGGTTGTATCCCAATCAACATTCATGTGGGATGAATCTCAAAAGGAGCAAGCAGTTCATTCAATCAAGACTCAACAATATCAAGATTGGTTCACCCAACTCAAAGATTTCTTGAAGCTTGGTAATATCCCATCGAGATTATTGCATGCCGCAAAATGAACATTCAAGCAAAAAGTGACAAAATATGTCTTGCTAGGAGATATCTTGTATCATCAAGGCTATGATGGTCTTCTCCTTCATTGGATGAAGGTCTAAAATAGCAAAAATATTTTAATAAAACTAGATGGAAAAAATCTGAAACATTAGAGGCTATGAAAATAATTCAAAACTAATAGGTTAACTTAGTTTAATCAGAAGAATGGAAAAATAAATCTATTGAATTTGAGTTTTATATGAGACAAGATTCAGACTCTCAAATACTAGATACAATTTAAATAGAAGTATACCTAGAGAAGGTAGCAAGAAAAATGAGAGAATTTGAACAAAAAATTCTATGATAAAAAGTAGAATAAGTTGTTGCAAAACAAAAGGAAGAACCCTTAGCTAAATAAAAACTAGAAGAGTCAGTTGAAAGAAAAGAACTGATTTTAGAACAAAAGAAAGAGCCATGGTTAAATTTATCTCCATTAGCATTAGTTGTTGTTACATCAATGCTTTTAACTACAAAACATTTTAGAGCACCATAAATGAAGATTGCTTCTTCATCAAACAACACATACACAGTCCAACATGCACATGTGAACATGGATATAGACATATATAACATACCTTTAGGGTCATATGTGTCAATATTTGGAGAAAAAACCAATAGGCCTGAAGAGATACATGATAATATTTTTGTAAAAAAGTTTCAATGAAAGTAAGGCCAAACCAATAGATCATGCAAAAGCAAACAACAAAATATTAAATGTAAAACTTAGACCTTTACCAAAAATGTTTATTGCAGATCCAAAACGAGTCATCTTAGAAGAAACCAAAAAACAAGAATTAGAAGAATATGACATAAGAGTCATAGAGTTAGTTGATCTATCATTACCAAGATTAGGAACAAGACCAACTACTGAAAAGAAGCCTTCAGGAACATAAATGTGTCTTATGCCATTACCATGGAGATGGCCTAACAATGTGATAGAATATATATACCTAAATAAGGAAGAAGATGACAAAGAAAAGATAATTTCATTTTTTCCAAGAGAAGAAATAGATGATGAAAAGAAACTCAAAGATATTCCTACAATGCAAAAACAATTAAATCGTTTAAGCCAATACATGAACTATTTAGCAAGGAATTTTGATGGCTTTGAAAGATTGTGCATAAATGAATTCATGAAAATTGAAAAAGGCATATGTAAATATGTGAATTAAATCAATATTAAATACACCTAAATCCTTTTTATAAAGAGTATGTGGCATAGTTAAAAATTATAAAAATAGAGATATTGGATAACAATCATGACATATAAACTATTTAAGGTATATACTAGCTTATTTTAAAACCTCATGATCAAGTATTTTTGTGTATGAGGATACCCTACAATACCTATGGAGGAGTCAAGTTGTGTTACACTTGTTGTATGAGCAAAAGATCTATTCATGAAGTAAGAAGAATAAATGATATTTATTTTCATGAAGTTTCACAAGTGATAAGAAGAATGGGAATACAATATATGAAGAAGATATAAAAAGAACATGTGTTTATCAAAAAAATATTATCACAATTTAAAGATAATCTTAATATGATAAAAATAAGAAACTCACAAATTTTTTAATTGATCAATTATTCAGATTTCATATTGAAGTGATCTCAAGGCCTAAAATTATAGGTTTTTGTTAGTGGATAGAACATAAATTTCAATAAAAATTAAAGGTGTTTCTTATAAAGTGAAGAAGTTATTATTGTTGGACATTTTGAGTCCATCGAGTTGAAATTGATGTCAAAAGGAATGCAATTGATTGGTTACAAAAAGTTTCATAATGTCTTATGAAGCATGACCAAAAAGCTTTTTTATTAAAATCCTGACGAAGCAAAATAAAAGGTTTTCCATTAAAACCATTGAAGGAGAAAATAAAAGGTTTTCCATTAAAACCAGTGAAGGAGAAAACAAAAGGTTTTTCATAAAAACCATTGGAAAATAAAGTATAATAATTTTATTATACTAAGGAAGCTTAAAGTTAATTATAAATTGATTTTAAATTAATTTATTAGTTAATTTACTTAACTTGAAAAGTTATTTAAATTAATTATTAATTTATTTATTTATTAATTATAAATTAATTAAATTAAGTGGGTTTTAAATTTGAAATTCAAAATTCAATTTCGAAAAGCACTAACGTGAGGAGGAATGTTATATTATGCATATAAAAGGGAGCACCTACCACTTTAATGAAATTACCATGCCTAAGATACGAACGTGCGAAGCAAAGAATTTAGCGTTGCGACCAAGGGAAACGAAAACGTGTTTTTGTTAGTGGATAGAACATAAATTTCAATAAAAATTAAAGGTGTTTCTTATAAAGTACAGAAGTTATTATTGTTAGACATTTTGAGTCCATCGAGTTGTCATTGATTTCAAAAGGAACACAATTGATTGGTTCCAAAAAGTTTCATAATGTCTTATGAAGCATGACCAAAAAGGTTTTTTATTAAAAGGTTTTCCATTAAAACCATTGAAAGAGAAAATAAAAGGTTTTCAATTAAAACCACTGAAGGAGAAAACAAAAGGTTTTTCATAAAAACCATTGGAAAAAAAATTATAATAATTTTATTATACTAAGGAAGCTTAAAGTTAAGTATAAATTGATTTTAATTTAATTTATTAGTTAATTTACTTAACTTGAAAAGTTATTTAAATTAATTATTAATTAATTTATCAATTATAAATTAATTAAATTAAGGTTAAAACCCTAAAGTGGGTTTTAGATTTGAAATTCGAAATTCAATTTCGAAAAGCGCCGACGTGAGGAGGAATATTATATTATCCATATAAAAGGGAGCACCTACCACTTTAATGAAATTACCATGCCTAAGATATGAACATGCGAAGCAAAGTATTTAGCGCTGCAACCAAGGGAAACGAAAACGTGTTTTTCATGTGTGAAAAGGAGAAGTGTTGAAGGCATAAGAGGAAGGCATTAATCCTTCCTTCCTGTGGGCCTTCGTAGCCCACATGGCGAGTGCCCAAGCACCTAAGCGCTTAGGCAAGAGGAGACGACGGATTGAGTCACGTCGAATCCTAAATAAGGAAGAAGATGACAAAGAAAAGATAATTTCATTTTTTCCAAGAGAAGAAATAGATGATGAAAAGAAACTCAAAGATATTCCTACAATGCAAAAACAATTAAATCACTTAAGCCAATACATGAACTATTTAGCAAGGAATTTTGATGGCTTTGAAAGATTGTGCATAAATGAATTCATGAAAATTGAAAAAGGCATATGTAAATATGTGAATTAAATAAATATTAAATACACCTAAATCCTTTTTATAAAGAGTATGTGGCATAGTTAAAAATTATAAAAATAGAGATATTGGATAACAATCATGACATATAAACTATTTAAGGTATATACTAGCTTATTTTAAAACCTCATGAACAAGTATTTTTGTGTATGAGGATACCCTACAATACCTATGGAGGATTCAAGTTGTGTTACACTTGTTGTATGAGCAAAAGATCTATTCATGAAGTAAGAAGAATAAATGATCTTTATTTTCATGAAGTTTCACAAGTGATAAGAAGAATGGGAATACAAGATATGAAGAAGATATAAAAAGAACATGTGTTTATCAAAAAAATATTATCACAATTTAAAGATAATTATTAATATGATAAAAATAAGAAACTCACAAATTTTTTAATCGATCAATTATTCAGATTTCATATTGAAGTGATCTCAAGGCCTAAAATTATAGGTTTTTGTTAGTGGATAGAACATAAATTTCAATAAAAATTAAAGGTGTTTCTTATAAAGTGAAGAAGTTATTATTGTTGGAAATTTTGAGTCCATCGAGTTGTCATTGATGTCAAAAGGAATGCAATTGATTGGTTCCAAAAAGTTTCATAATGTCTTATGAAGCATGACCAAAAAGGTTTTTTATTAAAACCCTAACAGAGCAAAATAAAAGGTTTTCCATTAAAACCATTGAAGGAGAAAATAAAAGGTTTTCCATTAAAACCACTGAAGGAGAAAACAAAAGGTTTTTCATAAAAACCATTGGAAAAAAAATTATAATAATTTTATTATACTAAGGAAGCTTAAAGTTAAGTATAAATTGATTTTAAATTAATTTATTAGTTAATTTACTTAACTTGAAAAGTTATTTAAATTAATTATTTATTTATTTATTTATTAATTATAAATCAATTAAATTAAGGTTAAAACCCTAAAGTGGGTTTTAGATTTGAAATTCAAATTCAATTTCGAAAATTTTCCGACGTGAGGAGTAATGTTATATTATGCATATAAAAGGGAGCACCTACCACTTTAATGAAATTACCATGCCTAAGATACGAACGTGCGAAGCAAAGAATTTAGCGTTGCGACCAAGGGAAACGAAAACGTGTTTTTGTTAGTGGATAGAACATAAATTTCAATAAAAATTAAAGGTATTTCTTATAAAGTGAAGAAGTTATTATTGTTGGACATTTTGAGTCCATCCAGTTGTCATTGATGTCAAAAGGAACACAATTGATTGGTTCCAAAAAGTTTCATAATGTCTTATGAAGCATGACCAAAAAGGTTTTTTATTAAAACCCTAACGGAGCAAAATAAAAGGTTTTCCATTAAAACCATTGAAGGAGAAAATAAAAGGTTTTCCATTAAAACCACTGAAGGAGAAAACAAAAGGTTTTTCATTAAAACCATTGGAAAAAAAATTATAATAATTTCATTATACTAAGGAAGCTTAAAGTTAAGTATAAATTGATTTTAAATTAATTTATTAGTTAATTTACTTAACTTGAAAAGTTATTTAAATTAATTATTAATTTATTTATTTATTAATTATAAATTAATTAAATTAAGGTTAAAACCCTAAAGTGGGTTTTAGATTTGAAATTCGAAATTCAATTTCAAAAAGCGCTGACGTGAGCACCTACCACTTTAATAAAATTACCATGCCTAAGATACGAATGTGCGAAGCAAAGAATTTAGCGCTGCGACCAAGGGAAACGAAAACGTGTTTTTTGCGTGTGAAAAGGAGAAGTGTTGAAGGCATAAGAGGAAGGCATTAATCCTTCCTTCATGTGGGCCTTTGTAGCCCATGTGGCGAGTGCCCAAGCACCTAAGCGCTTAGGCAAGAGGAGACGACGGATCGAGTCAGGTTGAATCCTAAATAAGGAAGAAGATGACAAAGAAAAGATAATTTTATTTTTTCCAAGAGAAGAAATAGATGATGAAAAGAAACTCAAAGATATTCCTACAATGCAAAAACAATTAAATCACTTAAGCCAATACATGAACTATTTAGCAAGGAATTTTGATGGCTTTGAAAGATTGTGCATAAATGAATTCATGAAAATTGAAAAAGGCATATGTAAATATGTGAATTAAATAAATATTAAATACACCTAAATCCTTTTTATAAAGAGTATGTGGCATAGTTAAAAATTATAAAAATAGAGATATTGGATAACAATCATGACATATAAATTATTTAAGGTATTTACTAGCTTATTTTAAAACCTCATGATCAAGTATTTCTGTGTATGAGGATACCCTACAATACCTATGGAGGAGTCAAGTTGTGTTACACTTGTTGTATGAGCAAAAGATCTATTCATGAAGTAAGAAGAATAAATGATCTTTATTTTCATGAAGTTTCACAAGTGATAAGAAGAATGGGAAAACAAGATATGAAGAAGATATAAAAAGAACATGTGTTTATCAAAAAAATATTATCACAATTTAAAGATAATCATTAATATGATAAAAATAAGAAACTCACAAATTTTTCAATTGATCAATTATTCAGATTTCATATTGAAGTGATCTCAAGGCCTAAAATTATAGGTTTTTGTTAGTGGATAGAAAGTAGATTTCAATAAAAATTAAAGGTGTTTCTTATAAAGTGAAGAAGTTATTATTGTTGGACATTTTGAGTCCATCGAGTTGTCATTGATGTCAAAAGGAACGCAATTGATTGGTTCCAAAAAGTTTCATAATGTCTTATGAAGCATGACCAAAAAGGTTTTTTATTAAAACCCTAACGAAGCAAAATAAAAGGTTTTCCATTAAAACCATTGAAGGAGAAAATAAAAGGTTTTCCATTGAAGGAGAAAACAAAAGGTTTTTCATAAAAATCATCGGCAAAAAATTATAATAATTTTATTATACTAAGGAAGCTTAAAGTTAAGTATAAATTGATTTTAAATTTATTTATTAGTTAATTTACTTAACTTGAAAAGTTATTTAAATTAATTATTAATTAATTATAAATTAATTAAATTAAGGTTAAAACCCTAAAGTGGGTTTTAGATTTGAAATTCGAAATTCAATTTCGAAAAGCGCCGACATGAGGAGGAATGTTATTTTATGCATATAAAAGTGAGCACCTACCACTTTAATGAAATTACCATGCCTAAGATACGAACATGCGAAGCAAAGAATTTAGCGCTGCTGCGACCAAGGGAAATGAAAATGTGTTTTTGTTAGTGGATAGAACATAAATTTCAATAAAAATTAAAGGTGTTTCTTATAAAGTGAAGAAGTTATTATTGTTGGACATTTTGAGTCCATCGAGTTGTCATTGATGTCAAAAGGAACGTAATTGATTGGTTCCAAAAAGTTTCATAATGTCTTATGAAGCATGACCAAAAATCTTTTTTATCAAAACCCTAACGAAGCAAAATAAAAGGTTTTCCATTAAAACCATTGAAGGAGAAAATAAAAGGTTTTCAATTGAAGGAGAAAACAAAAGGTTTTTCATAAAAATCATTGGCAAAAAATTATAATAAATTTATTATACTAAGGAAGCTTAAAGTTAAGTATAAATTGATTTTAAATTAATTTATTAGTTAATTTACTTAACTTGAAAAGTTATTTAAATTAGTTATTAATTAATTATAAATTAATTAAATTAAGGTTAAAACCCTACAGTGGGTTTTAGATTTGAAATTCGAAATTCAATTTCGAAAAGTGCTAACGTGAGGAGGAATGTTATTTTATGCATATAAAAGTGAGCACCTACCACTTTAATGAAATTACCATGCCTAAGATACAAACATGTGAAGCAAAGAATTTAGCACTGCAACCAAGGGAAATGAAAACGTGTTTTTGTTAGTGGATAGAACATAAATTTCAAAAAAAATTAAAGGTGTTTCTTATAAAGTGAAGAAGTTATTATTGTTGGACATTTTGAGTCCATAGAGTTGTCATTGATGTCAAAAGGAACGCAATTGATTGGTTCCAAAAAGTTTCATAATGTCTTATGAAGCATGACCAAAAAGTTTTTTTATTAAAACCCTAACAGAGCAAAATAAAAGGTTTTCCATTAAAACCATTGAAGGAGAAAATAAAAGGTTTTCCATTAAAACCACTAAAGGAGAAAACAAAAGGTTTTTCATAAAAACCATTGGAAAAAAAATTATAATAATTTTATTATACTAAGGAAGCTTAAAGTTAAGTATAAATTGATTTTAAATTAATTTATTAGTTATTTTACTTAACTTGAAAAGTTATTTAAATTAATTATTTATTTATTTATTATAAATTAATTAAATTAAGGTTAAAACCCTAAAGTGGGTTTTAGATTTGAAATTCAAAATTCAATTTCGAAAAGCGCTGACGTGAGGAGGAATTTTATATTATGCATATAAAAGGGAGCACCTACCACTTTAATGAAATTACCATGCCTAAGATACGAACGTGCGAAGCAAAGAATTTAGCGCTGCGACCAAGGGAAACGAAAACGTGTTTTCTGCGTGTGAAAAGGAGAAGTGTTGAAGGCATAAGAGGAAGGCATTAATCCTTCCTTCCTATGGGCCTTCGTAGCCCACATGGCGAGTGTCCAAGCACCTAAGCGCTTAGGCAAGAGGAGACGACGGATCGAGTCACGTCGAATCCTCAATAAGGAAGAAGATGACAAAGAAAAGATAATTTCATTTTTTCCAAGAGAAGAAATAGATGATGAAAAGAAACTTAAAGATATTCCTACAATAAAAATCAATTAAATTGTTTAAGCCAATACATGAACTATTTAGTAAGGAATTTTGATGGCTTTGAAAGATTGTGCATAAATGAATTCATGAAAATTGAAAAAGGCATATGTAAATATGTGAATTAAATCAATATTAAATACACCTAAATCTTTTTTATAAAGAGTATGTGGCATAGTTAAAAATTATAAAAATAGAGATATTGGATAACAATCATGACATATAAACTATTTAAGGTATATACTAGCTTATTTTAAAACCTCATGATCAAGTATTTGTTTGTATAAGGATACCCTACAATACCTATGGAGGAGTAAAGTTGTGTTACACTTTTTGTATGAGCAAAAGATCTATTCATGAAGTAAGAAGAATAAATGATCTTTATTTTCATGAAGTTTTACAAGTGATAAGAAGAATGGGAATACAAGATATGAAGAAGATATCAAAAGAACATGTGTTTATCAAAAAAAAATTATCACAATGTAAAGATAATCATTAATATGATAAAAATAAGAAATTCACAAATTTTTTAATTGATCAATTATTCAGATTTCATATTGAAGTGATATCAAGGCCTAAAATTATAGGTTTTTATTAGTGGATAGAACATAAATTTCAATAAAAATTAAAGGTGTTTCTTATAAAGTGAAGAAGTTATTATTGTTGGACATTTTGAGTCCATCGAGTTGTCATTGATGTCAAAAGGAACGCAATTGATTGGTTTCAAAAAGTTTCATAATGTCTTATGAAGCATGACCAAAAAGGTTTTTTATTAAAACCTTAACGAAGCAAAATAAAAGGTTTTCCATTAAAACCATTGAAGGAGAAAATAAAAGGTTTTCCATTAAAACCAGTGAAGGAGAAAACAAAAGGATTTTCATAAAAACCATTGGAAAAAAAATTATAATAATTTTATTATACTAAGGAAGCTTAAAGTTAAGTATAAATTGATTTTAAATTAATTTATTAGTTAATTTACTTAACTTGAAAAGTTATTTAAATTAATTATTAATTTATTTATTTATTAATTATAAATTAATTAAATTAAGGTTAAAACCCTAAAGTGGGTTTTAGATTTGAAATTCGAAATTCATTTTCGAAAAGCGCTGACCTGAGGAGGAATGTTATATTATGCATATAAAAGGGAACACCTACATCTTTAATGAAATTACCATGCCTAAGATACGAACGTGCGAAGCAAAGAATTTAGTGTTGCGACCAAGGGAAACGAAAACATGTTTTTGTTAGTGGATAGAACATAAATTTCATTAAAAATTAAAGGTGTTTCTTATAAAGTGAAGAAGTTATTATTGTTGGACATTTTGAGTCCATCGAGTTGTCATTGATGTCAAAAGGAACGTAATTGATTGGTTCCAAAAAGTTTCATAATGTCTTATGAAGCATGACCAAAAAGGTTTTTTTATTAAAACCCTGACGAAGCAAAATAAAAGGTTTTCCATTAAAACCATTGAAGGAGAAAATAAAAGGTTTTCCATTAAAACCACTGAAGGAGAAAACAAAAGGTTTTTCATAAAAACCATTGGAAAAAAAATTATAATAATTTTATTATACTAAGGAAGCTTAAAGTTAAGTATAAATTGATTTTAAATTAATTTGTTAGTTAATTTACTTAACTTGAAAAGTTATTTAAATTAATTATTAATTTATTTATTTATTAATTATAAATTAATTAAATTAAGGTTAAAACCCTAAAGTGGGTTTTAGATTTGAAATTCGAAATTCAATTTCGAAAAGCGCCGACGTGAGGAGGAATGTTATATTATACATATAAAAGGGAGCACCTACCACTTTAATGAAATTACCATGCCTAAGATACGAACGTGCGAAGCAAAGAATTTAGCACTGCGACCAAGGGAAACGTGTTTTTGTTAGTGGATAGAACATAAATTTCAATAAAAATTAAAGGTGTTTCTTATAAAGTGAAGAAGTTATTATTGTTGGAAATTTTGAGTCCATCGAGTTGTCATTGATGTCAAAAGGAATGCAATTGATTGGTTCCAAAAAGTTTCATAATGTCTTATGAAGCATGACCAAAAAGGTTTTTTATTAAAACCCTAACAGAGCAAAATAAAAGGTTTTCCATTAAAACCATTGAAGGAGAAAATAAAAGGTTTTCCATTAAAACCACTGAAGGAGAAAACAAAAGGTTTTTCATAAAAACCATTGGAAAAAAAATTATAATAATTTTATTATACTAAGGAAGCTTAAAGTTAAGTATAAATTGATTTTAAATTAATTTATTAGTTAATTTACTTAACTTGAAAAGTTATTTAAATTAATTATTTATTTATTAATTATAAATCAATTAAATTAAGGTTAAAACCCTAAAGTGGGTTTTAGATTTGAAATTCGAAATTCAATTTCGAAAAGCACCGACGTGAGGAGGAATGTTATATTATGCATATAAAAGGGAGCACCTACCACTTTAATGAAATTACCATGCCTAAGATACGAACGTGCGAAGCAAAGAATTTAGCGTTGCGACCAAGGGAAACGAAAACGTGTTTTTCGCGTGTGAAAAGGAGAAGTGTTGAAGGCATAAGAGGAAGGCATTAATCCTTCCTTCCTGTGGGTCTTCGTAGCCCACATGGTGAGTGCCCAAGCACCTAAGCGCTTAGGCAAGAGGAGACGATGGATCGAGTCACATCGAATCCCCTTTTGGTGGGGAATACAAGGTATGCAAGGTGTTTAATCTCCAAAAATTTTGGAGGTTGGTTGGGCAAGTTAAAAATTAATTTTGCATGTTTATTATTGGTTCTAAGGTTGCAAGGGAGTTATAAGGTTTGGCAAAATTGAATTTTTAATATTGTTTGCTCAAAGGTTTTATGCATGGAGTGAAAATTGTTTGGTTAATATTCTATAGTGGTGAATATTATTAAGTCTGGTCAATATTCTATAGTGGTGAATATTATTAAGAATGGTTGATATTCTATAGTGGTGAATATTATTAAAGTGGTTAATATCTTATGGTGGTGGATATTATTTTAAGAGTGGTTGATTTATTAGGGTGTTGGTCACTATTCTAAGATTGGAGTTGATAAGGTGTTTCCAAGTATTTTGTTATGTATGATTTGTTGAGTATAATTGAAAAAGAGAAAAAATAAGGCATTGATTATATCTTGGTGCAAAGAATATTTTTGAGGAAATATTGTAATAATATTTTGTATTCTAACCTTCTTGAGTTTGGCAAAGAAGTGTTTTATGGTTGTGGCAGATTTGTGAGGTCTAATCCTTATCATCAAGAAAAAGGTATGAACACATTATTCCACAGTTAAGTTGATTGGTTGGTTTTCTAAAAAATAAGTTTGGAGTGAAAAGGACTTGATTAGGGTTTCCTTATTAAGTATGTTTGAGTTAATGCTTCAAAGGTTTTCTGGAATAAAGAGTTGTTATTGAAACCTTGTTTGATTAGCATTGTTGTTGAAGCTATTTATGGTGTAAAGAACTTGAACTAGGGTTTGAGTATCATTGTTATGTGAGAGTTGTTTCATAAGCATTGTTGTTGAAGTGAGTTGTTGAGTGAAGAACTTGAAGTAGGGTTTGAAGAGAACATGATTAGCATTGTTATGTGAGAGTTGTTTCATAAGCATTGTTGTTGAAGTGAGTTGTTGAGTGAAGAACATGAACTAGGGTTTGAAGAGAACATGAGTATCATTGTTATGTAAGATTTGTTGTTGAGCATTATTGGAAACATTTTGAGTTGATTTTTATATGCTTGGACTATGTTTTGTGAACAAGGATTGTTTAATTGAGTGATTGGTTGAGTAGAGTTGGTTGAGCCTAGTCAAGTGGATGTGTGAAGTGATTTTTCAAGTTCCATAAAACAAACTATTATATATTTTGAATTGAGTTGTGAAAGTGATTGAGCATTGAGCTGAAATGAAGGCATATTGAGTCCCTAACAATTCTCCTTATGTTTCTAAGAGAGTGATTGAAATTAATTGAGCATTGTGATTAGTATAGAACATATTGAGTCTCTAACAATTCTCTTTATGTTTCTATGAGATTGGACAAGTTCTGTGTGGACTTGTTGAGCATATTTGGACAAGTTTTGTGTGAACTTGTTAAGCAGATTGGACAAGTTCTGTGTGAACTTGTTAAGCAGATTTGGACAAGTTTTGTGTGAACTTGTTGAGCATATTTGGACAAGTTTTGAGTGGACTCATTGAGCAGATTTGAGCAAGTTCTAGAGAGGACTTGTGGACAAATTAGTGTGATCTTTTGTGGAATCTTGCAAGGCAGATTTGATACAAGTCTTTGAGAATACTTGAGAGCAAATTTGATTGATTTGTTCAAAACCTTGATTTAAGGTTTGGGGTAGATCCAGCAGAGTTGAGTCAAACCTTGAGTTAAGGCTTGAATACAAATATCGAGGACAAATTTGTGCTAGAACAAAGGACTGTGTTTAGTGCATATTTGAGAGTAGAGTTTGGTGTATATTTGAGGACAGGTTTATACCAGAACAAAGATAGAGATTGAGCATATTTGTGCTAGACAGAAGGACTATGTTTAGTACATATTTGAGATAGAGCTTTGGAGGTGACAAAGCAAAGAGGACGGTAGTCTCCAGTGGATAGAGATTCATTAGCCAAGGTAGTGAAGATAGGTCTTCTAAGTGGGGATAAGAGTATTCAGTGGAGAGAGATCCACAAGCCAATGCAATGGATGCAGTTGTCTTCTAGAGGATCACCATACAGAGTAGAGGAGAAGGAGTTCTCCTGTGGATAGAGATCCACGAACTTGATTTAGGGGATTGGTGTCTCCTTTGGAAAAAGGTCCATAAACATTGTTATAGGGAAAGGATTCCCAAGAGATTGATCAAGAAAATTTTAGTGAAAGATTCTCCGTGGAGTATCCCACATTGGGTGAACCACGTAAATTATGGTGTCTCTATTGTGTGTGGTGTTTTGTACATTGCTTTGATTACTACTGTTTATATTGCTATCTATACATTGCATATATTGATTTGAAAAGAAAAGTAAAAAATGGTCTTATACTGTTCACCCCCCTCTCAGTATAAGTTTGTGTTCTTCAATTATTGCACAAAATAATGCTCAAGAAATAGAATAAACTATATTTATATATCCAAGAAGACAACAACCTTCAAGAGGAGGAGGAAATAAAAACCATATTGAACACTAGTCTAATGCAAGATCCAATGGTTAAAAACTATAAAATTAGAGATATTGAATAGTTAAAAACTATAAAAAATAGAGATAATGGATAAAAATCATGACATTTAAACTATTTAAAGGTATATACTAGTTGTAGGTACCTAAAACATGTCATATTGAGGAGACTGTTTATATGGACTCTCTGAAGATCATATGACCCACCTTGGGCAATATTAGGGCTTTAAATAGTGGTTTTCACCACTCAAACAAGGGACGGTTCCTTTTGCAACCCTGGTCGTCCCTCCAAGGGATGGCCTCTAGATGTCGTCCTACCAAGGGACGACCCCCAATCAGGATCATCCCACCCTGATATGGTCAATCCAGAAGCAGGTTTAAATAAAAAGGTGAGATATAACTAGCAGCCAAAACTACTAGTTAAACTTGTGCATGAACTCACACCATAATTTTACATATGCATGAGCCCAAATTAGATAAAAAGCATGACGTAATCAGCTTGCATGGGATTTTGGGAAAAAAAGCACTTGCTTTCTCAATGTGAATTGATCCTTCACCTTTTCAAGCATAGGTTGGCACTATTGTTAGATTCCTTTTGAGGAATCTATATAATAGTGCTCACCCCTCTTTCAAAATATATACAAATCTCTCTAATTGCAAGCAACGAAGTGTTGCCGAATTTTGACCAGATATCCAAACAACTTTTGTAGAAATCAAAGTGTTATTCATCTTGACTCCCTAAGAAGGCTATGTCATTGGACTACTCCAAGGGATAGAGGTGAGCATTTATTTCTTCCACTCAACATCACTCGCTTATTTTGAAGAACAATCCAAACCCATCAATTCACTGCAACAACACACCCAGTCCACCTAAAATACCAATAGATTAAACCTGGAGTCGTCCCCTGCATTAGCCTTAAGAAAGAATCTATGGATTAGTAGTCGTCTCACTCAGAGATGGCTCATAGATACGACCATCCCATACAGAGATGACCTTCAAGTCTAAATCTATTTTTCTTTATTCTTTATCTTAGCAGATCTTAACAATTTTCTTACTTTATAGTTTAGCTCAGTTAGATTTCATTCCATGCATGCATTTACTAGATTTTAGTTATTTATTATTTTTTGTTACTATCATATCCACATATGTTATTAATTGTGTTTGTTTCCTTGTATGTAAAATTACAGGCTTTGTGTGAGGAAGGAAAAGTGTAAGAATTCAAATATTATCACCCCTTGCAGAGTTCATGAAGAAATCCTCTTCAATACGGTTTGTGGATGCAAGGAGCCCCAAAAGTGCACTAGATCTATTCTGAGATGATAATCAAATCCTCTCATTTATTTTTTGTATTGATGGTATCAAAATGATGAACTCCCTCAAGGGGATGAAATTGTAACCGTATTTTGAAGGAATAAGCTATTATTAATAAAATGGACCCGCCTCCATATATTTTCTTGTTTTATCATGATGTTATGGTTATATGCTTTTACTATTCATAGTTAGTTTGCATTTCATGGTTTTGCAATCATACATATTTAAATACCTTTCTGTTAAAGGTGCACATTTTTTCTTACATTTTAGTGGCGATCACGGTAGTACTCAGTACCTTATTTTAATTTATTTGACTGATTGATGTTTATATTTTTATTTGCAGGTTATAGGCCTGATTGTCTGCTACAAAAATGGCCCCTATTCAGTGACTATCTATTACTGAGACAACCTTTTTCTGGAAATCATCCCTCTAGAATACAGTATCATCTTAAAGATCAGAATAGCAGACACCTGGAGCATGGTTAAACATGGGATTTCATGGTATGTTTGTTCTTAATCTCTATATTTTTGAGTAAAATTTGCAAAAAAAATTAAGTTGTAGAGATTAGATGCAGAAAATCATTAGTATTGGGCCTCTATCTGTGACCATATTTGGTCTAGACAACTCCTTATCCACAACCATATCTCTATGAGATGACCCTTGCTGGTGACTATCCCTATGCAAGATGATCCCTGTCTGAAGTCATCTCTGTTTGATATGGCTTCCTATCTGCTGCATACTAGATTGGTTGCTTGCTTCCTGACCCCAAGCTACTCATGTAGAGTTCTGCATCTCAATGGGTTTTTGAAATTAAAATAATATTTACTTAGAAATATGAGATTGAAACATTATTTTTTTATGCATTAGTGAAAGAGCATGGAGTGCTTAGTGATTTTCTTTGCTTTTGCATAAAAATAAAAATAACCCCACACACAATGTTTCATTTTAACATTAATGAGTTGGATTTCATCACCAACCATTAATCGAGACCAATGATGGTGGGCTTCATCTCCATCCACTGGCTCACACCCTAGAAAATTAGTGGCCAAAAGCGAGTGGATTTTTGGACTTCATCACCAAAATATCCCCTACTATTGGGTGCGCCTATAATGGGAAGTTTAGAAGAGCTCTTTTACCACAAGGCTCCTTAAAATAATAAGTGGATGTAGATTTTGTTACTTTCCATGCATTTAACATGAGGGTTAAGGGAAAGTGAGGCTTCGTTGGTACCAAGACATTAGACAACGCGACCCCTTTAAGGGGTAATTTATTCCCATAAGGTTACCTTGAGCCAATATCCAATAGGAAGCCACTTTTTTCCATTTGGGTTACATTCCCCGATAGGGGGGTGTGCTCAAACTACCTTCTAGTAGTTTTCTATTTTGTTTACCCTTAGTTTCATAGGAGAGGGGTTTTCAACATCAAAATGCACCAAATAGTATAGGAATTCACAACTAAAACTTAAAAGAGATAATCACATTTTTTTATTATGTGTTTCTTTGTTGTTTTTTTGGGTAATCAAGACCATGGTAACTACACACGACCAAGCTATATCAAGGGCTAGCATCGTAGGATATTTTTGAGGAGGCATGAAACACCTCTGTGTCACTCTAGAGGATATGGTCATTCCTAAATGGCACCCTAGTTTTTATGGAGAGTCTAACTTGGAAGAAATTCCCATTCAGGATGCATCTACCGGTCCTTGGCATGATCATAGTGATGACCTCCATAGTTGAGATATCTTTCATACTCACCATAGAAAAAATCTATAGTACGAATAAGTTCCTAGTAGGTTGGTGTCGTGAGTCCACATTCCAACTTGCCCTATACACCAGTTATAAAATGATCAGGATTACACACCATGGACAAGGTTAGATGATCATGCCACTCTACTAGACCATCCATGGATGATTCAACAATATTCATTTTTAGATAGGTATGGCACTCGTCACCTTGCTCAAACACCCATGTCAGCTCACGCAGTCTTAGTCAATGAGGAAAAGAGAGATTTTGATAATCTCCCTACAACTTAAGAAGAGTATTCCACACATGCACGTTGTTCCTCTACATCAGTTGAGTATTTTGAGCTTACATATAAGCCTGAATACCAGTTTAATATGGCTTTCATTGATCATGGGAAATAGATAGTTTATAGGGCTATAGAGCAAGCCAAGATTCTTCATATTAATATGAAGGTCAATTGGCTCCATACTACTAACCATATAGATTAGGTCCTTAGGAAGAATGTTGAGAAATGAGCAATGTTGAACCAACTACGGTTGGATAAACAATGCATGGATGAGCAATATCTTTTGATTCGGTAGAGACTACAATGAAATAGTATCAAGAAATAATATACCAAGAGAAATTGCAAAAATCCACGCATTAGGTGGTTGCCACACCAAGTACATAGAGGCAATATATATAGCAAAAGTGCATGGCACACAAACATAAATTTCTACCTAGACCTAATCATAACCGTCCTCCTCGTGCACCCCTTCAATACCATAGGCCCCTATAGTGTCAAACCAACAATGTTCAATAGGATCATGAAACCTATGAGGACTTAGGGTTAAATTATAAGGATCAAGGGTACCCTTAGTCACATTATGAGGACATGGTTGATGATCATAATCAACCACCTTTCCTCATTAGGCATCTTCCACCTCCCCCTCCTCAAGGGCAAAGGAAATGAGATGATATCATCTCTTCTAAATCTTACAAGGTGCTCACTGAGTGCCTTCAATCACTGGAAAAACAATCTTTACGAAAGGGTTACAAGAAACCCACACCAAGTCAACGTTACAACCAACCACTACATCCTTCTATCGCATATCCCCCATATCTGAAGCATTTTGAAATGCCCAAGTTAGATAATTTTAAAGGGGATGATGATGCACAATAGCATGCCACTAATTTCATGAACCTATGCTTTCAACTTTGGGATAACTATATCTTGTTGTTGAGAATATTCTTAATAATGCTCTCGAGCCCAACCCTAGAGTGGTTCAATAATTTTCTAAGGTAAAACATTCATAGCTTTGAACAGCTTACAAATGCATTCTTGGAATGCCTTTCATTCAGTTTAAGAAAGAAAGCTACCTTGACCGATTTATATAATCTTCACCAAATCAATTATGAACCAGTCTTGGACTATGGGAATAGGTGGTGAGCAGTCATGTCAAAGTTATCATTTGCCTTACCTGTGATAGATCTCACTCATTTATTCATGAGGATTTATTCAAAATAGATTTCATTGTTGTTACAAATCCAACAATATCAAACATTCAAGAAATATTTGGCTCATTCTAAGGTCATAGAGGATACGATTCAGGAAGGGGAAATTAAACTTCAAAATAAAGAATGGAACAAAAACCCAAAATTCAACCATGCTCAACAGAAACCTGCAATGGTTAATCAAGTTGTCTTGAATATTCCAAGACTTGTAGAGCTAAATTTGTCATAACAAGACAATTATCAGGTCTAGACCCCTCCTACATAGTATAATCAACCTCAACAGAATAAGGGGCAAGGGCAAAAAAGTCATCAACCTCATAATTATACGTCATTACATAATTCTTTGGCATCATTTTTTAATTGATTATATGAGGCCAAGGCTATCAACTTGCCAAAAATCCACCCCTTGTATCCTAATAAGCCTAAATATAAGTGGTATCAAGAGGGTAATACTATCCTTATCATCGAGTAAATGGTCATGACATTCAATCATGTGTCACATTTAAGAACAAAGTATAGGATATGCTTGACAAGAATGAACTTCAAAATTGACAATCCTCTCGCAACCAACAACTAACATATGGGTATATTTAAGGATCCACTACCTACACATGAGGTGCCTATAGATCAAACTCAATAGGTAATTGAAATCCATACAACCCCATCCAATTAGGGATTTTTAGGGATGATTAGTATTGTGATACGGAACAAGAGATATCCAAATTAGGCTACACCACCTACAACTCCAATAAATATCCCTTTTATATCATAGTCTTTGCTACTAACAAATCATGTCTCTAGTCCTCCACCTCATCCAATGGTGATAATTATAAATAGACTTAATCAAAGTGTACGAACAACATCGACTAGACTCTCCATGCATTGTCTAATACAACAGTTTCCACCACACAGAGAAGCTCTAAAGGAGATTCTAAAATCAATTGAAGTGCAACCCAGGATTCTAACTCATTTTTCAATTTTGTGGGGCACATTCAACATTGTAGATAGTCTATCACTACATTTCATGATCATGAGATCAAGGCAACTCCTACTACTGGGCTCGATCCTCCACTGCACATCATTGCTAGTGTGAATCACATTTCCTACAAGCGGGTTTTGATCTACACAGGTTCCTTAATAAATATCATAACAACTAATATACTAGAGTACCTTAGCCTTCCAAACTCGCATATCATAGCATCTACATTCACCCTCTGAGCATTCAATTATGCTTTATGCTCCATCGTTGGCACAATAGTATTTCCTATCTAGGTCTGGCTAAAAACTATTCCTACATTATGCCATGTCTTGGACGGTGCAATGCAGTATAATATATTGCTTGGAAGACCTTCGATGAGAGACATGAAGTGCATCCTATCCATTTTTTATTATTTTTTTTAAGTATATACATGAAGGGCAAGTTTATGTGGTTCATGTTGATCTAGAGCTCTTCAAGTATTGTAATGTGGTGCACCACCTGCAAGAGTCTATATTTCCATCCACACATCTAGACATCAGATCTAATGATCCCATAAAGATTCTAGATCTGGCACCACTGTAAACCATTAAACCATATACATCTTTGCCATTAACATCAATTTCTCCCGATATCCCTTCTTCCTCCTCAAATCCTTCGAGTCAAAAAAAGTTGGAGGAGCCAATCGAAGAGATTCCTCCCTCCATTTCCACCAGATTAGTAGAAGATTCTCCAAATCCTATGGATGTGGAATAATCATTTGGTAATATGGATGATTTAGTCCAAGCCACACCCCCATCATCATCATCCACCCCACCACAGGTCACAGTTCATTTGGCCAATCCTAGACTCATTGAGTATCTAGTGCAGAATTTCATATTCACTCCACTCATTGAGTCCGTGCAAGACATGGGCAGGCCTCGCTTGCCATCACTACCCATTAGTACCATTGTGCCCTTGGGGGTTCCCCCAAACTAAAACTTCATTTATGGGGGCCTGGATGATTCCACAAGTCTGTCACCTATGGTGGCGGGTGATGATGAGCCATTTTTAAGGAATTTTAGTTATTTGTCAAATCCAAAATTTACCCTATGGTACTTTCACTACTACCATTAGCATGAGAATGGTCTTGGTTAGTACAAATAGGGTCTTTTGACATCTTACCAACCACGATATCATCTCCCTACAGATAAATTTATCTTAAGGTATTCCATGTGTATGCCAGATGAACTCCTTGTAGACTCTCTCCAACGTCTTTCTATATGTTTTGAGGATGAGGTTTATGAGAATGATTACATTGATCTAGGATATTTTCATCTAGTATGAGATCATATTCCCATTACAATGGTTTTATTTGAGCCTTTTGGCTCTTCTATTAAGTCATTATAAGAGTATGAGGATGAGATAAAATTGGTGTACTTAGGTCCTACCTCCATGAGGTGGATTCGTGATCAGGTTCATGTAAACTCTCTTTCATCCTCTAATCAAGAGCACATAAGTAGTTGGATCCCTACCATAGAAGAGGAGACCAACAAACAAGAAGAGTTTGGCTAAGCCAATGACCTTGATAATTATTGGCTTGAAGAGGGTAGTGGATCCACTAAAATACATGATGACATATCCATTGATTTCTCTTATCACAAGTCTGATGTAATATCCTTTACTTCAGATAGCTTAGAGGATGCATCATCTGTTATTGAACCTTTCAATGATCTTGACAAGTTCTATCTTCATATATTTCCTAGGAGGATGCCTATTATATGACAGCTACTACCACTAGAAGATCTAGTCATCCTAGCTCCTCCTAGGTCTCCTCCAGTCATTCCACCCCTACCTCAGCCACTTTTAATGTACTTGAGACCACCTTTCTATGATAGGCTCTTTCCACCTATGAATGGAAACATTATGTCATACATCATTATGGTTTCTATTGATTTGACCATACCACTCCCTAACCCTTGCAACCTTTCAAAACCTTTGCACCTCAACCATGAGGCCATTGATTTTGATCATGCTATGATTCCCCCATCACCCATAGAGTTCTTCCCTAGTAAAAATATGTTACAACCATTTCATTTCTCCCAAAGGGCCATCCAAATATTTTTGTCAAGCTGAGATCAAACCTGATGAGGTGATTGATTCAACAAATCTAGTTGACGATATTCATATGATACCTACACCTCATCATCTTGAGAAGGGATCCCACATGTCAGTTGAGGATACAATTGATGTTATATTAGCACCAATTCCATAGTTCCTAGGAATTTCAAGTTGGGACACAGTCTATCCCCACAAGAACAAGCCAATATCATAGCTCTCTTGAAGGAAAAGAGAATTTTTTTGTTGGTCTTATAAAGGTATGTCGGGTCTTGACCCAAGTTTGGTCCTACACAATCTGATGCTCGATCCAAAAATTAAACCATTCAAGCAAAATATTAGAAAGATGCATCCAAAAATTGCACTAATGGTTAAAGATGAACTTTAAAATTTGTTGGATGCAGGATTCATTAAACCTATCGATTATCCTGATCGGGTCTCCAACACGATGCCCATCAGAAAACCCAATGGGAGTATTCGCATATGCATAAATTTTCATATCTTGATAAAATGACTTCTAAGGATGAATTCCCCCTTCCTAACATCGATTCCCTATTCAATGCAACTGCAAGACATGAAATTTTATCCCTCATGGATGGTTTCTTAGGCTACAATCAGATTTGGTTCAATCCCAAAGATCAACCCAAGATAGCCTTTACCACACCTTAGGGGAGATTATGTTACAAATTCATGTCATTTATTATCAAAAATGTTGGTACCACGTATCAGCAGGCCATGACATATATCTTTCATGACTACATGCATAAAATATTGTAGGATTACATAGATGATTTACTAGCTAAATCTCTACTGCATCACAAGCACGTAGATGTTCTTAGGAAGGTCTTCAATCGCCTCATTGAGAATAATGTTAAACTTAACCCCAAGAAGTGTGTCTTTGGAGCTAAATCTAGAAAACTCTTAGGTTTTATAGTCTCCAAATGGGGCATCGAATTTGATCCCACCTGTAGGCCAAAAATTCTCACACTCCTTTTCTCAAGGCAGATGGATCTGTGCCTTATACAGGAATGGAAAAATGGGTGGTCTACACCTCGAAGAGAAATACTTAGTTGTACTTTCTTATGGTGATTTTTTGACGAATTGGTTTTTGGGTTCACCAAGAAACATTTGTAGCAGTTTCCAAGCCTAGGTTTCGAGATTTGTTTAGATGAGTTATTTTTAATCAAATCACACACACCTAAGTTTGGCCAAAATGCAACTATTCTATCCTATATGCAATTTTAATTTGAATGCAGACAGAAAACAGAGTTCAGAAGGACAATGCAATGCTAGGAAGAAATTTTAAACCTTACCTGTATCCGAAAGTCTGTTGAAGATTCTAATTTTTGAATGCAGTCCAATTTCGTATAGTGCAGGGCAATATCGTATATGATTTTGTCAAGATCGTAATACGATCGTCAAGATTGTACTCCGATCATAGGCAAACAGATACAATTTTGATAGAAAATAGAGAATGCATGGATAGATGATAAAACAAAAAATTATGCTATGAATTATATTTGCAAATATGATCTCTAATCTATTGATCACTGTTGAATAATGAAAAAAATAGAACTTAACTAAATGAATGGCGTTTAACTATCTAAAATGTGCAATTAGATGAATTTTAGATGAACTCCAATAATGCAGGTGATTAAAACTAATTTGACCTATGATAAAATGATAAATGAAATGCTAATTAAGCAAAATAACATCAAAAAATGCAAACCAGAGCTTGGGGTTGCCCCCAAGTGAGTTGCAATTGATATCATATCATTTTGAGCAAGATCGTATCCAAACTTGCAAGTTCGTATTATGATCATAGTACTGTCTCCGCCGATCTGCAACAAAAGTCTTCAATCCTGCAAAAAAAATGATGAAATAAAAAGTATTATGATGCAAAATTTAGACTAATTTTTCTATGTGTCGAGATCCAGGAAACCAGGAGAATTGCAGAGGGGATGGTCTGATTAAATAGGCAGGGGAGAATGTCCAAAATAGGGAGGAGGTTGGATTGTTGCAACTTCTTCCAAGCTGAGCGAAACAAAACGGATCCGATCTTGCAAATCCTGCACAGTTAAACAGGTGGAGAAAAAAATTCATTTGAATGACGATATCGTACGCCAATCACAGATATTGTATTATGATCGGCGATATCGTACGCCAATCGTAGATATGATATGCCAAAATCATATTACGATTTTGTTGATCGTAGTACGATCTAGTCAGGACATGTACTTAGTTTTTTGATAGTTTGAGGGGTCAAATGGTGTTAAAATTAGACATATAATCTATCATTAGAAAGATCTTTTTGAGCCCTATCCAATGGTATACAGTTTGAGAATAATTGAGATGATTTGATAGGGTAAAAATTCTCTTGAAGATGACCTTATTTTTCTAGGAGGAAAACTAAGGAAAATGGGTCAATTTTTCATGTCTACACCACTAAAGTCCATGTGATAATAAAAATGCTTTCCTCTACCAACCTTAAGTAGCTTCACAGCTTACAAGAGAAGGTAGCATCTATCTGATGCTTTATAGTGCAACTTTTGGATAAATATCAATCGATGAATTATCTCTTACAAAAGGGGATCCCATTCCATTAGGATGACGAGTGTCAAAAGGCCTTTGACAAGATCAAACAGTACCTCATATACCCACCAATTTTAGCTCTACCTTGACCAGGCGTACCATTTTTACTATATATAGTAGCTATAGACTTTGCTTTAGGGACCATGTTGGCACAAAAAAATGAAGCAAATAAGGAACAAGTTGTTTATTTCATCAGTCACACCCTAGTGAGCTATGAGCTCAAGCACGCATACATTGAGAAGCTTTGCTTAGTAGTGGTATTTTCCACTAACAAGACATGTCATTACATGTTAAATAAAACAATTTATGTCATGTCTAAGAAAAATTCTTTGCGGTACATGATGAGTCAGACATACCATAATAGTTCTACTGCAAAATGGATCATGTTGTTGATAGACTTTGACCTAAAGTTCATCAGTCAAAAATCTATTAAAGGTCAAGTAATTGCTGATCAACTAGCATAGGATCCTCTTTAGTACAATCAACCTCTCACCATCGAGCTACCTAATGATGCAATTTTTGCATTATCCAACTCACTAGAGCCAGAAGAACCTGGCAACAAAGTTGATATGATGTTGTTCTTTGATGGTTCCAACTGTGAGCAAGGGGATAGCATGGGAATAATGTTCCTTACACCGCAAGGGGCTCCTATGCCTCTATCATTTAAACTTGATTTCCCATACACCAATAAAAATGTTGAATATGAAGCCCTTCTTTTAGGCCTTCAAGCAACTATCACCATGAAAATAAAAAAGTTAAATATATTCAACGATTCCTTGCTCGTTGTCAACCAAGTCAAGGAAATCTACCAATGCAGGTTTCCAATATTGCATTCTTACAAAGCCCTTGTGGATAAGATCTTAGCTAAATTAGAATGGTATATCATAAAGGTAATCCCTCATTCATATAATCATTTTGTGGATACTATGGCTTCTTTGGGGTCCTTAATACCACAGAACCCTTCAGATAAAATTACAACCATTCATGTTAAAACACTTTTGCAATAAGCAATTTTACATGAGGCTTCAAAAGATAATGAAGTTTTCCACATGATTTATATTGAACCGTACCAAGAATGGTTCTTTTCCATACATGAATTTTTAAAACATGCTTCCTAGGGGTCCTTGATCCTGAACAATCCTTTTTATAACACAACAATTCATCTTAAGGTTGTATCCCAATCAGCATTCGTGTAGGATGAATCTCAAAAATAGCAAGAAATTCATTCAATCAAGACTCAACAATATCAATATTGGTTTCCCCAACTCAAATATTTCTTGAATATTTGTAATATCCTATCAGGATTATCGCATGCTACAAAATGAGCATTCAAGCAAAAGGTTATAAAATATGTCTTGCTAGGAGACATTGTATCGTCAAGGCTACGATGGTCTTCTCCTTCGTTGTCTAGAGCCCTACATATTTTCTTGGGTAGTTTTGCAAGATCACGATGGTACTTGCAGTGGCCATTTTAGTGGCATGGCTATCGCTAAGCACATCCTTCAAATGGTCTATTATTGGTCCACCATGGAAAAATATTATTGAACTTATATTAAGAAGTGTGTGAAATTCTAGCATCATGCTAATATTTCACACGTACCTTCTTAGGCCTTGTGAAATTATCATGATTCATTCAGTATGGACTTTTTCACAGTGGTATTTTGATTTAATTAGGAAAATATCACCCCATTATCGATCCATCACACGTTTATCTTAACATCCATAGAGTACTTTACCAAATGGGTGGAAGCAATCCCTCTTACCATTATGACTAGACCACGAATTGTGGATTTCATACTCCATAATATCATATGTCATTTTGGTATTCCATCCAAGATTATCTCGGATAATGGGCCTTCATTCAAGAACAAATATGTGTGAGCTTTAACTACAAAGTATAACATTCAGCATAGCTTTTCTACACCCTAGTATCCACAAGCCCATGGGAAAGTAGAGGTATCCAATAAAAAACTTATTGCCATTCTTAAGAAAATCATCAAAGATAATCATAAATATTGGCATCTTCAACTACCTCTTGTGTTATGGGCTTACAAAACTAGCATTAGGATGCCCATTAGGGCAACTCCTTTTTCACTAGTATATGGCATTGAGACCATTATGCCCTTGGAATTAGATATTTATTCATTGCGCATATCACTCTAAGAGTTTATCAATGATGATATTGTGCAACAAGCTCACATTGATCAGTTGACCCTTATTTATGAACGATGTGTTAATGCTCTTAAGCACCTCTGCATTTATCAAGATTGCCTTTAGTGATCTTATGACATGAAATTCCACCTTAGGGACTTTAAAATTGGAGACTTTGTGCTTAAATAAAATCAATGGAACTCCAAATTGCCATCGCACTTAAAAGATAAATTTATGGCAAATTGGTTAGGTCCATTTATCATCATATAGAAGATAGGGCCTGGGATGTATAGGTTAGCATCTCTTGAGGGTGTTGAGGAGCTTGAACCTTTCAACATTCTCCACTTACAGGTATTTCACGTCTAAAGCCCAATTCATAAAAAGCTCTAAAGGCACTTAAGCCCTTTGATGAACTCACTAAAACCTTCAAAGGAACTTAAGCCCTTTGGTCAATTCACAAAAATTTCCGAAGGCACTTACGCCCTTTGGTCAATTCACAAAAAGCTCCAAAGGCACTTAATCCCTTTGGTCAATTCACAAAATGCTCCAAATGCACTTAAGCCCTTTGGTCAACTCACAAAAATCTCCAAAGGCACTTAATCCCTTTGGTCAATTCATAAAAATATCCAAAGGTACTTAAGCCCTTTGGTCAATTCACAAAAATCCCCAAAGACACTTAAGCCCTTTATTCAAATAAAAAAAAATCAATCAAAACAACAAAAACATCAAAAAATCGCAAAAACACAAAAATATTGCATTTTCATTTTGCATTGTATTCCATAATGCATTTCATGTCGTTGCATTGGTTCACTTGCATTAGGCATGTTATTTCATTGTATTTTATAGGATCGGATACCATGCCTGTATATTTATCATCCTTCTTAATCAACCTTATCCATCATCATCATTTGATATTTTTCTCATGAGATTTTTCTTATTAAGGGGTTCTCGTAGGATAGGATAGATACTGGAGGAACATCAGTAATGATGTTTATATGGCCATTGACTATTTTTCATAGGGAAAACCCCCGTATTTCATATATCGCATCATCCACATTTCCTTTGTGAGTAACTATGTTTTTCAACACAACCAATAAGTTGCTAGAGGGTGTTTACTAGGGTTTTTAGTCATTCAGCCATTCCTATTTTTCCTTTCATATTTTGTAGAAAGCTATCTTGATTTTAGAAGGTAACATCTTGCTTTGATAGTACCTTGCATTTATAAATATTCCAACCACATTCACACATTTAAAATCTGATATTGAACAAGGATGGATGATGCTACAATGTAGTAAAAAATGAGCAAGCATCCAAAAAAAAAGTAGAGGGTGGTTTTCACCACCAAAGCAAATAAATCCCCTTGCTCCTCATCAAAAGCGAGCAAGTATCACAAAGAAATTAAAATAAAATAAGGAGGTAATGATCTTGAATCCCTGGAATCCTTATTTATTCCAAAACCATGGTATGATCTCCATTACAGCAATGGGTTGAATGAAACCCACTTGGCAATGGAGCAGTATTACGAGTGGTAATATGTATGTCACATTAGCAACCTTATTTTGTATAGACCAATGTCATCTTGCAGATGAGCTATCTTGTGGTGGCTTGTATTGCCTAGTAGTCTAGTCCAACTACGTCCAAAATTAGGATAATGATATCCTTAGGGTTATCCTTATTACAGCAATGGGTTGAATGAAACTCATCTAGCAATGGGGTAATCTTATGCATCATTAATAAACATCACATGCACACACATGGGTATTGAATATTTGGGTCTTCCTAGCATAATCGTATCTTCCAAAGTCTTGTATAGTCATTATGCATCTTTTGACTAGTCAACTAGGGTGTTTGAGTCTCATGAAAACCATGTTGTTTCCTTATAGCATCTTTTTGGTCATCGATATATCATTTACATTTTTATCATATTACTTATGGTTGGCTTTCAAATGTATGACTTTTGTGAAAGGGTTAACATTTTGATTGATGACTTTTATACATTATGTGGTGCTTAAATTTAGGTTGTTTTACATATTAAATTCATTCCTTACTGTAACAAATTAACTGAACACGAATATAAATATGTAGAAAGAGAAGTAGATTGCCAAAATGCTCTTTTGTATTGATATTGATACAACTTTTTACAAAAATATTTTGAATTGCCCCAAGTGTGTTGGGAGCAATGTTACAATGTTTCTTGTCTCTCTGGAGTACAATGCTTGTAATAGAAGAGGGGAGATATTTTGACTCTTCAACAGGATGTGGTGTTCTTCATTTTCTTGTCACAACTTCAAGGGATGAGTGGGCTTTGGTATCCAGCAAGGGACCACTCCAACTTTAGCAGCTTTTCCAAAGTACCTATCACCTGCACACATTCAAACTGGCAAAGGGATTAGTAGCACCTGTATATATATGAGCAATAAACACCAATGCTATGCATGAACCCTAAGCAAGTAATCATATGAAACAAGCGAATGAAGCAATTAACAGATATAGCCTTACTAACAAATGAATGCCTTTTATCGATATTTGATGTGCGTGATTTTGTGCTTGAGACTGTGAAAACACGGATGCGCGTTAGGGAACTGGACACCGCGGATCTGTGGTTGTGAAACCATGGATGTGCATTTTTTACTGTGAAACCACAGACGGGCAGTTTTGGCTGAAAATAGGTTGCCTCAAAATTCAAACCAATGGTACAAAATTGGGCTCGTGCTCGTGGATGTATTTTGGTAGACTGTCGGTATGCACATTCAGCTCCTTTTCTTTTTTGACAAGATGGCATTTTTATAGGCTTCCTAGGGCTTTGGATGGAAATGGGAGGTGGCAATCCTGACTTGCCAAGTGGTAAATATGAACTTCCAGGTGGAAGGGGCAGTTATAATGAGTCATTCAGTGTGCCTTACTTAACTGAGGTGATGTAGCTGCAAGTGGAATGGGATGAGGGGTCCTATTTTTTGTGAAGTGACAAGGGGGACAAAAGTGGGTGATATGTGGCATGGGTGTTGGTAATATGTCCCATGTGCAAATACAAGCGGTCCAAGAGTGGGTGAGATGTGGCAAAGATGTTGAGTGAGGTGTCCAGGACACATGTCCAGTGGGCAAGTAGGGTATCCTAGGGTAATTTTCTAGATTTAATAAATTTGGAAAATAGGATAATGTGCAGGATTTTATATCCCTAAGTTAGCACTTAGGCATATAATTTATTATGCAGGGTTTGATGGTGGGGTGACAAATGTGGTTTCAAAGGTGCTGGATTTTGGTGTCTACAATTATGTTTTAGTATATAACCATAAAATATCAAAATTTTGCATCATCATGATATTATCACATCACCTACATGCATACATCTAGGTATACATCTATGCATACATATTACAATGTCTAGGCATACATCCATATCCATAATTACATCCATAAAGTGCATCCACACATAAAACAAAAATATGGAATAAACACATGATAGGCCATAATAAAAATCATATCATATCATATATATATATATATATATATATATATATATATATATATATATATATATATATATATATATTTGTGTGTGTGTGTGATAAATATTTGTACAACATGATTAAAAACTATACCCGCAGGCTACAATAAGGTGGGTCCTCAGACCTCACCCCTAAATAGAAAACAATCCATGAGTCTATGTCAAGCGGGACCTGCACCCCAAAGTCACCATTGCCCTCGATCATATCTCTGCAAGCCCTTCTGATTTTTTAACTACTTTCCTCTCAAATCTAGCTACAAACCTAGGAGTTTGTAGCCTCATATAAGGTTGTCTAGCCTCGCTACATCGACTCTGCTGGGACCCTCCTATTGATGAGCGATCAGGAAGGCAACCATAAAGTAGCCCCACTTGATCATCCAAATCTTGGATATAGGTTCCATCATATCGATGGTGTACCTAGTAGTCACTTAGTAGTGTCTGTAGTCTATCTATCATGGCCTATCCACTAGCCCCCTATCTAGTAGTCAATCCTACCATCTGTATATATAGAGGAAACCCTCCTCCTCTACCTCTCCCTGGCTAGCTGACTCTACAACACTGTAATAGTCGTATCTCACTCTACCACCTGTTCCTATAGGCACTGAACCTACTCTCTAAGTTGGCCATCCTCATCCTAGGGATCCTCATAATCCCCACCCTCACCCTACAGCTCATCACTACCCTCGATAGGTTGACCCCACTTCCCCTCCATCTGATGACACACTCATAGCTCATCCTCGGCCTCCCTAAAGCCCTCCTCTACTGCCAACCCAATTGGTACACCCATAGGTCCACTACCCTACCATAGTTGAGTCACCCACCATGCATCATAATCTATCATAGTACCTACATCATCCATCTCTAGATCTACTAGTGGTTGATCCACTACCTCCTCCACTGGTTCCACTTGAGGCCACTCAAGTTGAGTCTCATCCCTATGGTACCGATAAATGACAAGCTCACCAAGAATATATTTGTGAACCCTAAACTATCGATAAACATGAGAGTATTGGATGTACTCCCTCTTTGTTTTGTTGTACCCAACCACCCATTGCCCATGTCTAGTCCTCACTAGCTACTATGTTACCTCTATCCATGGTAGGCAATCCCTGTATCGCTACCATATCACTTGATCTATACTGAGTCCCTCGAGAGACTCTATGTAGTATGCAAGCCTACCCAAATGGATTTGACTACAATCGACCTCCTGGTCTCACCTCAACTACATTCTATATCTGATATCTTGATCCGCATCGGAGCTTACCTTGACCATGGAAGTCCCTCTGGTATATCTATCTAGATATGCTCCCAAACCCATATCTAAAGTAGAAAGTTACAACCCATTCTGGATCACCCCCACTACCGAATCTTGTATAACTCATAATATAAATGTACCAATAGGGTTACCCCTTAGGGCATGATCGTAAGCTCCTTAATTGTGTACTCCACTAAATCCTATACCAAGTCCAATAGGTTCCAAGGAAACCTGACTCTAGAAGATTTAGGCTGCAATATACTCAATATGAGTGACATCAGCACTACATGTCTAGATGTGAGGATCTCTACCCTATAACAGACCTCAACCAAAACTCCACTGCTATCCAAACTACTCTCAACCACCTCCCAATCCTCCCAAAAACCCTTTGGAGTAATCTACTCTGCTAGATTATAGGTGTAGATAGGATAAGGTATCCCTCAATGGGGATGCAGATAATCCAAGAAACATCCTCAAGGGTAATTGTCATCTCCCCAATTGCCAATTGGAATGTGTTAGTCTGACTGTTCCAACGGTCTATTAAGACCATCAGGTAGGCTTGATCTAATATCACTACCTCTAGTCTCACCACTTGCTTTAGGCCAAGGGTCTCAAGCCACACCCAATCATCATTAGTCAGTGCACCCTATGCTATCATATAGACTTTGGAAAATCTATGATGGGTCCTCACATGCTGAGTCAAAAATTGCCAAACTTGATAATTAGGTCTAAAAAAACATCATCAAAAAGCCCCAAATACACTTAAGCCCTTTGGTCACATCATCATCAAAAATCCCCAAAGGCACTTAAGCCCTTTGGTCACATCATCATCAAACTCCCCAAACTCACTTAAGCCCTTTGGTCACATCCTCACAAAAATCTCCAAGGGAATTTACATCCTTTGGTCACAATCAAAAGTTCCAAAGGCACACAATTTCCTTTGGTCAAAATAAAAAAGCCCCAAAGGTTACCATATTACTTTAGTCACAATCGAAAGGTTCTAAAGGAACCTAACCCCTTCGGTCACATAAAATCTCAAAATTTTTGAGTGAATCTCGTATCTAGTAATTTACTCTATAAACCTAGCAATTTCAGTGATTGGTTGTCCATGCAATTCGGTAGGATGAGTAAATTACCATAAGATCACTCACCAAAAAGAAGTAATAAATGGGTCAAAATCAAGGTTGTAATGGGGCATGCACCCTTAAAATTTTGTAATGGTCCTAGAAAACCCAAATCAAATCATCTTGGTCAAGCAACTCATTGCTTTCATCCTTTTTTTCTATTTCCTCATCGACTCATCGCTTGAGAGGGTAGTCATATAATCACAAAATTCATAATCAAATCAATAATCAAACATTCAATTATGCAAGTTGCATTTGTTCAAGAATCATTGTCAAAGAAAATCATGCCCTTCTTGCTTGGGGTAGATAACAAGCAAAAATTTAAATGAAATACATAGCATGACAACTGAAAAACTGCTTGATTTGTATCCCCAAAGGCTAGAGTGTAGACTCACACTTGTCTCCCTACCACCCCAAAGGTTGACAAAAAATGCATGCTCTTTTCATGATTGGGGTATCTAATAGTGATCATATCAATGAACATCATCAAGTTCTTCAACTTGATGATGATTGGAGTATCTAACATTGATTGGTTCAAAAATGCATACTCTTTTCATGATTGGGGTATCTAACATTGATCATATCAATGAACATCATCAACCCTCAATTTGACTCTGGGTCATCTATTTTTGCTCTACATTGTGCTGTCACATAATGCATCCCAAAAAGGGGTATCTATAGACACCTAAAATATATCATATTGAGGATACTACCTATATGGACTCCCTGAAGACCATATGACCCACATTGGGTAGCCTTAGGGCTTAAACAATGGTTTTCACCACTCAGACAATAGATATTTCCTTTTGTAACCCTAGTCGTCCCTCCAAGGGATGGCCTCTAGAGGTCATCCTACCAAGGGGTGACCCCTAGTTAGGGTCGTCCCACCCCGAGATGGTCATGCTAGAAGAAGGTTTAAACAAAAGGGTGGGACATAACTGGTAGTCAAATCTACCAGTTAAACTTGCGCATGAACTCACACCATAATTTTACGTATGCATGAGCCCGGATTAGACAAAAAACATGATGTAATAAGCTCGCATGGGATTTCAAAGAAAAAGCACTTGCTTTCTCAATGCAAAATGATCCTTTGCTTTTTCATGCATAGTTTAGAACTATTGTTAGATTTTTTTGAGGAATCTATATAATAGTGCTCACCCCTCTTTCAAAAAATATATACAAACCTCTCGAATTACAAGAAATGAAGTGCTATTAGATTTTTACCAAAGATCCAAAAAACTTTTATGGAAATCTAAGTTCTATTTATCTCAACTCCCTAAGAAGGCCATGTCAATTGACTACTCCAATGGATAGAGATGAGCATTTCTTTCTACAGCCTGACCTCACTCGCTTGTTTTGAAGATCGATCTAGATCCACCAAGCCACTATAACAACACACCCAATCCATAAAAAACACCAACAGATCAAACCTGGAGTCACCCCCTACATCAACATCAAGAAAGGATCTACGAATTAGCAATCATTTCAATTAGAGATGGTCCGTAGATATGGTCATCCCACATAGAGATGGCCTCTAGGTCTAGATCTATTTTTCTTTATTTTCTATTTTAGTAGATCTTAATAGTTTTTTTACTTTACAGTTTAGCTTAGTTAGATTTCATTCCATGCATGCATTTATCAAATTTTGGTTATTTATTATTTTTCATTACTATCATATCCACACATGCTATATATTGCATTTGTTTTCTTGTGTGCAAAATTACAGGCTTTGTGTGAGGAAGGAAAAGCATGATAATTCAAATATTATCACCCCTTGCAGAGGTCATGAAGAAACCCTCTTCAAGACTATTCGAGGATGCAAGGAGAACCCCAAAATTGTACCAAATCTATTCCAAGAGGAGAATCAAATCCTCTCAATTATTTATTATATTGATTGTATCAAAATGGTGAACTCCCTCAAGGGGATGAAATTGTAACCGTATTTTGAAGGAACAAGCTATTATTAATAAAATGGACCCACCTCCATATCTTTTCTTGTTTTATCACGATGTTATGGTTATATGATTTTACTATTCATAGTTAGTTTGCATTTCGTGGTTTTGCAATCATACATCTTTAAATACCTTTCTATTAAAGATGCACGATTTTTCTTACATTTCACTAGCTTATTTTAAAATATCATGATCAATTATTTTTGTGTATGAGGATACCCTAGAATATCTATGGAGGAGTCAAGTTGTGTTACACTTTTTGTATGAGAAAAATATCTATTCATGAAGCAAGAAAAATAAATGATCTTTATTTTCATGAAGTTTCACAACTGATAAGAAGAATAGGAATACAAGATATGAAGAAGATATAAAAAGAACATGTGTTTATCAAAAAAATATTATCACAATTTAAAGATAATCATTAATATGATAAAAATAAGAAACTCACAATTGATCAATTATTCAGATTTCATATTGAAGTGATCTCAAGGCCTAAAATTATAGGTTTGTGTTAGTTGATAGAACATAAATTTCAATAAAAGTCAAAGGTATTTCTTATAAAGTGGAGAAGTTATTATTGCACAAAATAATTCTCAAGAAATAGAATAAAACTATATTTATATATCCAAGAAGACACCAACCTTCAAGAGGAGGAGGAAATAAAACCATATTTAACACTAGTCTAATGCAAGCTCAAATGGTTAAAAACTATAAAATAAAGATATTGAATAGTTAAAACTATAAAAATAGAGATATTGTATGACAATCATGACATATAAACTATTTAAGGTATATACTAGCTTGTATTTTTGTGTATGAGGATACCCTAGAATATCTATGGAGAAGTCAAGTTGTGTTACACTTGTTGTATGCACAAAAGTTCTATTCATGAAGTAAGAAAAATAAATGATCTTTATTTTTATGAAGTTTCACAAGTGATAAGAAGAATGGGAATACAAGATATGGAGAAGATATAATAAGAACATATGTTTATCAAGAAAATATTATCACAAATTAAATATAATCCTTAATATGATAAAAATAAGAAACTCCCAAATTGTTTAATTGATTGATTATTCAGATTTCATATTGAAGTGATCTCAAGGCCTAAAATTATAGGTTTGTGTTAGTTGATAGAACATAAATTTCAATGAAAATTCAAGATGTTTCTTATAAAGTGAAGAAATTATTATTGCACAAAATAATGCTCAAGAAATAGAATTTAACTATATTTATATATCCAAGAAGACACCAACCTTTAAGAGGAGGAGGAAATAAAAACCATATTGAACACTAGTCTAATGCAAGCTCAAATGGTTAAAAACTATAAAAATAAAGATATTTAATAGTTAAAAACTATAAAAATAGAGATAATGGATAACAATCATGACATATAAACTATTTAAGGTATATACTAGCTTGTATTTTTGTGTATGAGGATACTCTAGAATATCTATGGATGAGTCAAGTTGTGTTACACTTGTTGTATGAGCAAAAGATCTATTCATGAAGTAAGAAAAATAAATGATCTTTATTTTCATGAAGTTTCACAAGTGATAAGAAGAATGGGAATACAAGATATGGAGAAGATATAATAAGAACATATGTTTATCAAGAAAATATTATCACAAATTAAAGATAATAACTAATATGATAAAATTCTCCTAAATTGCTTATTCATCAATTATTCATATTTCATATTACAGTGATATCAAGGCCTAAAATTATAGGTTTGTGTTAGTTGATAGAACATAAATTTCAATAAAAATCAAAGGTATTTCTTATAAAGTTGAGAAGTTATTATTGCACAAAATAATGTTCAAGAAATAGAATAAAATTATATTTATATATCCAAGAAGACACTAACCTTCAATAGGAGGAGGAAATAAAAACCATATTGAACACTAGTCTAATGCAAGCTCCAATGGTTAAAAACTATAAAAATAATGATATTGAATAGTTAAAAACTATAAAAATAGATATAATTGATAACAATCATGACATATAAACTATTTAAGGTATATACTAGCTTGTATTTTTGTGTATGAGGATACTCTAGAATATCTATGGAGGAGTCAAGTTGTGTTACACTTGTTGTATGAGCAAAAGAACTATTCATGAAATAAGAAAAATAAACTATCTTTATTTTCATGAAGTTTCACAAGTGATAAGAACAATTGGAATGCAAGATATGGAGAAGATACAATAAGAACATATGTTTATCAAGAAAATATTATCACAAATTAAATATAATCGTTAATATGATAAAAATAAGAAACTCCCAAATTGTTTAATTGATTGATTATTCAGATTTATATTGAAGTGATCTCAAGGCCTAAAATTATAGGTTTGTGTTAGTTGATATAACATAAATTTCAATAAAAATTAAAGGTGTTTCTTATAAAGTGAAGAAGTTATTATTGCACAAAATAATGCTCAAGAAAGAGAATAGAACTATATTTATATATCCAAGAAGACACCGACCTTCAAGAGGAGGAGAAAATAAAAACCATATTGAACACTAGTCTAATGCAAGCTCAAATGGTTTAAAACTATAAAAATAAAGATATTGAATAGTTAAAAACTATAAAAATAGATATAATGGATAACAATCATGTGTTGCAGTCCAAACATAGCCGACAGCCGACGCTTCCAAGAGTTTAACTTTTATTATATATATTGATCCAATAGTTATTTGGATCTATCATCTTTGTTTTTTAATATTCATTGGCGTTAATCGCAACTGCCTATTGGCGAGGGTGTGCCCACCTTGAGTGGCTTGTTTATTCTATTCGTTCACTGTATTTTCCTTATTCGTATTTACTTCATCTTCGATTCGGCAAATATAATTTTAATTGTAAGTTCATTAAGCAAAGGATAGAAAAATCATTGCAAGTGGTATCAGATTTCAGGCTCGGTTTCCCGCAAGCTGCTCCGAATTCTTCTAACGCAATAATTTACGGATCTGGTTCTTCGGTTCGCGTCACAACTGCGTTGCGGTTCGTGGCCAGGCCAGTAAATGTTCTGTCTTCTCCCAGCCGAATTACCAACGCGAGTACTCACAGCAAAAAAAAATTTCGTTCGTTTCCTCGCCAAGCATTTTCCTGTCGCCTATCCGGTTACCATCCGAGCTGCAGTCACGTCGTTCCGCATTCCAGGTTGAAATCGCAGTCGTCCACGTAGCAAAATTTTGCGTAACACCAGCGCATGAACTCCAATCAATTTCGGCCAATCACAACGCATGATTTACATTAATTAAATGGCCTGCCTAAGGTATGAATATTTTTCAAAATTTTGTACGAGATATATATCCCACATTCGCTGTGGGACAGTGATTCAGGCATTTATAGGGGATTAAGCGCACCTTCCAGTTTGTGACTTCGGTCACATCCTCAATTGCTTTCCGCATGTGTGTCGTCTTTGGGTTCTCCATTCGGTTGTCATGTCGTGAAGCGTTTCGTCATTGGTCATCGTTGGTCGTGTCGTCTTTGGGTTCTCCGTTTGATTGTCGTGTCGTTGAAGCATTTCGTCATTGGTCATCGTTGGTCGTCGCGTCAGTGTCATCGTCTCGTCCTCCATTCGATTGTTGCGTCCATGTCATTTGATTGTCGTGTCCTCTATTCGCTCGTCGTCCTTATCATCGTTTAGTCCTCTGTTCGATCGTCGCATCCTTGTCGTCGTTGAGTCCTCCATTCGATAGTTGCGTCCTCCATTTGTTGGTCTGTTCGTATACTCACGTCCAGCTGTCGTGTTCTCGCATCAGTGTCCACTTAGTGTTCGGAGTCCTAATTGCAGTGGTTAACTGGGTCATGTCTTAAAAGAGTTGTCAAGAACAGTGGTCAAAATTGTAGTCAAAGTGGTCAAAAGCGGTCACAAAGAAGGATCCCAAATTCAAATCCGCGTCGCAGTTGGAGTGGCAGTTGTAGCGGAAACCAAATTTTTTAAATTCCAGCACATTTTGAGACAGTCCAAGTTCAAGGTTCCTAAGCGGTTTATGTTAACAAGTGCATGAGCAAACAGTGGATCAAGGGATCTGACGATCGATTATCAAGCTTGAAAATGACCAATAACAACACAAGAAGACCTAATCGTAGCCCAGGTACTAAAAATTCTCTTTCTCCTTTTAAAATTGGTAGTTATAATCCACATCATCCACTAGTAGATCCTATGGCTACTAATCCTTCCCCAACTCATGAAAACATCACACAAGGAAACTCAAGTAACTCAACCATTTTCGATAGTGATTCTCTTCGACTCTTACTAGATGGTATGAATGAAATTGGTGTCCTCCTAAAAGACCTTGTGAAAGCACAAAACCAGCCTAATCCCAATACTAATCCCCAAAATCACTCCCATGCCCAAAGGAATGAAGACAATGTCGATCAAAATGACGATTGGGAACAGCAAATAGGCACTTCGGATAATTCCAGGGAACGCTATCAAAGACAATGATATAACCAAAATCAAGAAAGGGACACGGGTTATCACCAACCAAGAGGTCCTACTAATAATAATTTTCCATGAATTGATATGCCCACTTTTGAAGGTCATGATCCTCATGGTTGGATAGCCAAAATGGAAGGCATTCTTGACTTATATCAAATTAAGGAAATTGACAAAGTCCCTTTCGCTGCATCAAAACTAGGCACTGAGGCCTACCAATGGTTTGTATGGCTTAAGCGAGAGAAAGGAGCTACTCTTAATTGGAGAAAATTCACTACCTCTTTTTTAGAAAGATTTGATGAAGGAGCTACCTCATCATACACAGTAAGACTGTTATCTCTTAAACAAGAAGGGTCAGTTAGTGAATTCGTTTCGAAGTTTACCAGTTTACTACCATACACTTTAGACCTCAGCCCCGACACAGTGGTAGGAGCCTTTCACAATGGTTTGAAAGAAAGTATTCGAGTGGAGGTAGACATGCACGATCCAACCTTGTTGAACAGTTGTATAAGAATAGCCAAGTTGGCCGAGAAGAGACATCAGTTGTCTGCACGGCGTGAAACGTATAGTCGTCCCTCATATCGCAACAATTCCTTTCATAGAAATGATCAACCATCAAGATATTTTTGCTATAAATGTCGCACTCATCACCCCAGGGAACAAGCATGTGCCCAAAAACAAAACTTTCATATTGAAGGTGATCAATGTGAAGGAGAAGAGGATGAACCTTACCAATCAGAAGAACCTATGCCAGAAGACCTACCGTGTACTATAGAAGAAAAAGAAGAGGATACAATGGCAATTTCCATGCATGCTCTCATGGGTTTAACCGCCCACCATACCATCAAGGTACCAGGATTTCTCCGCCAAAAAAATGTGAATGTGTTAATTGATTCTGGTAGTACCCACAATTTTATCGACATCAAAACCGCAAAAGCTTTGAATTTATTCATTAACTCTTCCAACAAAGACAAATTCTAGGTTCTAGTGGCCAACGGGGTGAACGCACAATGTGTTGGTCGCACATCTCAAGTTTCCATAAAAATGGGAACTTATACTTGGCTTGGATCCCTTTTCATCATGAATTTGGGGAACTCGGATGTCATTTTGGGAGTGGAATGGTTGGAAACATTAGATACGGTTAGCTTCAACTTCAAAAAATTATTTGTGGAATGGAAGGAAAACGGATGAATCATTCGCTTACAAGGCATTACTACTCCTCCATCACAAATGGTGAGCTCTCATAGTATGGAGAAGATGTTAAAAAAGGGTGGATATGGGTTTATAGCTCAAATTAATTGTCTGGAAAAACAACCTCCAGCAACTTTGGATATTCTTGCTCCAGAGTTACAAGACATCATAACACATTATGAAGAGGTTTTCCAAGAACCTCAAGGATTACCACCTAAACGATCTCATGACCATGCCATCCATTTGATTCCAGGGAGTGTCCCTCCTAACAATCGTCCTTATCGCTATCCTCAACCACAAAAGATAGAAATCGAACAGATCATTCAAGATTTGTTGGATCATGGAGTCATTCGTCACAGCACTAGTCCTTATTCCTCACCTGTAGTTCTGACTAGACGAAAAGATAACTCTTGGCGTATGTGTCCTGACTTTCGTTCTCTCAATAAAATCACTATCAAAGACAAATTTCCTATCCCTATCATAGATGACCTATTAGATGAGTTACATGGTGCAAAATTTTTTACAAAATTAGACCTTCGCTCCGGCTTTCACCAAATCCATGTTAGAGAAGAAGATATTCCCAAAGCTGCCTTTCGTACTCATGAAGGTCATTACGAATTTTTGGTCATGCCTTTTGGTCTCACAAATGCCCCATCCACATTCCAAAGTCTCATGAACCAAGTGTTTCGCCCACTCCTCCGTAAGTTTGTGTTAGTATTTTTTGATGATATTCTCATATACGACAAAACATGGACGGATCATTTACATCATGTGGATAAGGCCCTTCACATTTTACACAGAAAAATTATTTGTTAAACGTTCCAAATGTTCATTTGGTGTTCAAGAAGTTGAGTATCTTGGTCATATAGTTTCACACGAAGGCGTCAAAGTGGATCCCAATAAGATTAAGGCAATTCAAGAGTGGCCTTTACCTAAAACCATCAAGAAACTTCGTGGTTTTTTGGGTCTCACGGGCTACTATCGCAAGTTTGTGCACAACTATGGTAAGATTGCAGCACCTCTCACCACACTCACAAAGAAGGATGCCTTTCGTTGGTCAGAAGAGGCCACTCAAGCCTTTGAAGCTCTTAAGAAAGCCATGTGTACAACTCCAGTATTAGCAACTCCCAACTTTCACAAACCATTTGTTATCGAATGTGATGCATCAGGAACCGGAATTGGGGCCATACTCATGCAAGAAGGTCATCCATTGGCATTTGAAAGTAAACAACTATCAAGAAAAAATTTGGGAAGATCAACTTACGAAAAAGAAATGTTGGCTATCCTGCACGCAGTAGAAAAATGGAGACACTACCTAATCAGTAGTCGCTTCATTATAAAAATAGATCATAGTAGCCTCAAACATTTTCTTGAGCAAAGGTTTTCATATCCGAAACAAAATAAGTGGTTAACCAAACTGTTGGGCTATGATTTTGTTATCGAATACAAGAAAGGGAAGGAAAATATAGTCGTCGATGCGCTGTCCAGGAAATATGAAGATGAAGTAGTCATTAACGCTATTTCAGGTCCTTGCTCCCAATGGGTGAATCAATTACAAGATGAATGGTTGTCCAATAGCGAAACTGCTCAGATAATTCAAGAATTATCTATAGGGTCCTCTAAATACCCTTTGTTCTCTTATGAAGATGAAATCCTCCGAAAGAAAAACCGCATTTATATTCCACACAATTCAGAACTCAAATCAAAGATCCTAGACGAATCACACGCCTCTCCATCAGCAGGACATTCAAGATTTTTGAAGACATATTTAAGAGTCAAACAATCATTTTGTTGGAAGGGATTAAAAGCAGAAGTCAAACAATGGGTAGTGAGAATGTGAAGTTTGCCAGCAGTAATAGAGGAGAAACAGTCAAATCACCAGGATTATTACAACCATTACCCATCCCTGAACGACAGTGGGAACATATATCCATGGATTTTATTGAGGGTCTTCCAAAGTCAGAAGGTAGGATAGTCATCTTCGTTGTCGTAGACCGGTTATCCAAATACGCTCACTTTCAGGCTTTACAACATCCATTTTCCGCAAGCAAGGTGGCAAAGGTATTTATGGATTCAATTTTCAAATTACATGGTATGCCAAAAAATATTGTAAGTGATAGAGATCCCATCTTCACTAGTAACTTTTGGCGGGAATTATTTCGACTTAGTGGTACCAAATTGAACATGTCTTGGCCTACCATCCACAGATAGATGGTCAAACAGAAGTAGTTAACAAATGTTTGGGTACATACTTAAGATTTTTTGCTCAAGATAAACAATACCAATGGAGCCATTGGTTAGCATTGGTAGAATGGTGGTACAACACTTCTTACCATTACTCAATTAAGATGTCTCCATTTGAAGCATTGTATGGCACCAAACCTCCAAAAGTCGCAGATTACGTACAGGGATCATCCAAAGTAGCCAAAGTGGATGATTGGTTCCAACAAAGGTAGTCTACACTCACCATCCTCAAAGAGAATTTAGTCCAAGCACAGAATCGTATGAAACAACAACAAGACTTGCACCGATCAGAGATAACTTTTAATATAGGAGATTGGGTGTTCCTAAAGTTGCAACCTTACAAACAATCCTCGTTAAAGATAAAGTCCAACCGGAAATTGGCCCCACGATTCTATGGTCCCTACAAAATTATGCGTCGCATTGGAGAAGTAGCCTATCAATTAGAGCTACCTACATCTTCACGAATACACCCGGTATTTCATGTTTCATGTCTCAAAAAAGTAATTGGTCAAAAAGTACAAAGTCAATCAGAATTACCAGTGCTTGATGAGGAAGGACGCATACATCTCCAACCAGAAGATATACTACAACATCGAATCCGAAAACTGAGATCATGTCAGATTCACGAATTTCTCATTAAATGGCAAGATTTATCAGAGGAGGATGCCACATGGGAACCTGAAAGTATATTCCAGACATTTCCAGCTTTGAGGACAAAGCTTTCCGAGGAGGGGAGTCATGTTGCAGTCCAAACATAGCCGACAGCCGACGCTTCCAAGAGTTTAACTTTTATTATATATATTGATCCAATAGTTATTTGGATCTATCATCTTTGTTTTTTAATATTCATTGGCGTTAATCGCAACTGCCTATTGGCGAGGGTGTGCCCACCTTGAGTGGCTTGTTTATTATATTCGTTCACTGTATTTTCCTTATTCGTATTTACTTCGTCTTCGATTCGGCAAATATAATTTTAATTGTAAGTTCATTAAGCAAAGGATAGAAAAATCATTGCATCATGACATATAAACTATTTAAGGTATATACTAGTATATTTTAAAATCTCATGATCGAGTATTTTTATGTATGAGGATACCTTCGAATATCTATGGAGGAGTCAAGTTGTGTTACACTTTTTGTATGAGCAAAATATCTATTCATGAAGTAAGAAAAATAAATGATCTTTATTTTCATGAAGTTTCACAAGTGATAAGAAGAATGGGAATACAAAATATGGAGAAGATATAATAAGAACATATGTTTATCAAGAAAATATTATCATAAATTAAATATAATCATTAATATGATAAAAAATAAGAAGCTCCCAAATTGTTTAATTGATCAATTATTCAGATTTCATATTGAAGTGATCTCAAGGCCTAAAATTATAGGTTTGTGTTAGTTGATAGAACATAAATTTCAATAAAAATTAAAGGTGTTTCTTATAAAGTGGAGAAGTTATTATTGCACAAAATAATGCTCAAGAAATAGAATAAAACTATATTTATATATCCAAGAAGACACCAACCTTGAAGAGGAGGAGGAAACAAAAACCATATTGAACACTAGTCTAATGCAAGCTCCAATGGTTAAAAACTATAAAAATAAAGATATTGAATAGTTAAAACTATAAAAATGGAGATATTGGATGACAATCATGACATATAAACTATTTAAGGTATATACTAGCTCATTTTAAGATCTCATGATCAAGTATTTTTGTGTATGAGGATACCCTAGAATATCTATGGAGGAGTCAAGTTGTGTTACACTTGTTGTATGAGCAAAAGATCTATTCATGAAGTAAGAAAAATAAATGATCTTTATTTTCATGAAGTTTCACAAGTGATAAGAAGAATGGGAATACAAGATATGGAGAAGATATAATAAGAACATATGTTTATCAAGGAAATATTATCACAAATTAAATATAATCGTTAATATGATAAAAAATAAGAAACTCCCAAATTGTTTAATGGATCAATTATCATATTGAAGTGATCTCAAGGCCTAAAATTATAGGTTTGTGTTAGTTTATAGAACATAAATTTCAATAAAAATTAAAGGTGTTTCTTATAAAGCGAAGAAGTTATTATTGCACAAAATAATGCTCAAGAAATAGAATAAACTATATTTATCCAAGAAGACACCAACCTTCAAGAGGAGGAGGAAATAAAAACCATATTGAACACTAGTCTAATGCAAGCTCAAATGGTTAAAAACTATAAAAATAGAGAAATGAATAGTTAAAAACTATAAAAATAGAGATATTGGATAACAATCATGACATATAAACTATTTAAGGTATATACTAGTTTATTTTAAAACCTCATGATCAAGTATTTTTGTGTATGAGGATACCCTAGAATATCTATGGAGGAGTCAAGTTGTGTTACACTTGTTGTATGAGCAAAATATCTATTCATGAAGTAAGAAAAACAAATGATCTTTATTTTCATGAAGTTTCACAAGTGATAAGAAGAATGGGAATACAAGATATGGAGAAGATATAATAAGAACATATGTTTATCAAGAAAATATTATCACAAATTAAAGATAATCATTAATATGATAAAAAATAAGAAACTCCCAAATTGTTTTATTGATCAATTATTCAAATTTCATATTGAAGTGATCTCAAGGCCTAAAATTATAGGTTTGTGTTAGTTGATAAAACATAAATTTCAATAAAAATTAAAGGTGTTTCTTATAAAGTGGAGAAGTTATTATTGCACAAAATAATGCTAAAGAAATAAAATAAAACTATATTTATATATCCAAGAAGACACCAACCTTCAAGAGGAGGAGAAAATAAAAACCATATTGAACACTAGTCTAATGCAAGCTCCAATGTTTAAAAAATATAAAAATAGAGATATTGAATAGTTAAAAACTATAAAAATAGATATATTGGATAACAATCATGACATATAAACTATTTAAGGTATATACTAGCTTATTTTAAAACCTCATGATCAAGTATTTTTGTGTATGAGGATACCCTAGAATATCTATGGAGGAGTCAAGTTGTGTTACACTTGTTGTATGAGCAAAAGATCTATTCATGAAGTAAGAAAAATAAATTATCTTTATTTTCATGAAGTTTCACAAGTGATAAGAAGAATGGGAATACAAGATATGGAGAAGATATAATAAGAACATATGTTTATCAAGAAAATATTATCACAAATTAAAGATAATCGTTAATATGATAAAAAATAAGAAACTCCCAAATTGTTTAATTGATCAATTATTCAGATTTCATATTGAAGTGATCTCAAGGCCTAAAATTATAGGTTTGTGTTAGTTGATAGAACATAAATTTCAATAAAAATTAAAGGTGTTTCTTATAAAGTGAAGAAGTTATTATTGCACAAAATAATGCTCAAGAAATAGAATAAAACTATATTTATATATCCAAGAAGACACCAACCTTCAAGAGGAGGAGGAAATAAAAACCATATTGAACACTAGTCTAATGCAAGCTCAAATGGTTAAAAACTATAAAAATAGAGATATTGAATAGTTAAAAACTATAAAAATAGAGATATTGGATAACAATCATGACATATAAACTATTTAAGGTATATACTAGCTTATTTTAAAACCTCATGATCAAGTATTTTTGTGTATGAGGATACCCTAGAATATCTATGGAGGAGTCAAGTTGTGTTACACTTGTTGTATGAGCAAAAGATCTATTCATGAAGTAAGAAAAATAAATGATCTTTATTTTCATGAAGTTTCACAAGTGATAAGAAGAATGGGAATACAAGATATGGAGAAGATATAATAAGAACATATGTTTATCAAGAAAATATTATCACAAATTAAAGATAATCATTAATATGATAAAAAATAAGAAACTCCCAAATTGTTTAATTGATCAATTATTCAGATTTCATATTGAAGTGATCTCAAGGCCTAAAATTATAGGTTTGTGTTAGTTGATAGAACATAAATTTCAATAAAAATTAAAGGTGTTTCTTATAAAGTGAAGAAGTTATTATTGCACAAAATAATGCTCAAGAAATAGAATAAAACTATATTTATATATCCAAGAAGACACCAACCTTCAAGAGGAGGAGAAAATAAAAACCATATTGAACACTAGTCTAATGCAAGCTCCAATGGTTAAAAACTATAAAAATAGAGATATTGAATAGTTAAAAACTATAAAAATAGAGATATTGGATAACAATCATGACATATAAACTATTTAAGGTATATACTAGCTTATTTTAAAACCTCATGATCAAGTATTTTTGTGTATGAGGATACCCTAGAATATCTATGGAGGAGTCAAGTTGTGTTACACTTGTTGTATGAGCAAAATATCTATTCATGAAGTAAGAAAAACAAATGATCTTTATTTTCATGAAGTTTCACAAGTGATAAGAAGAATGGGAATACAAGATATGGAGAAGATATAATAAGAACATATGTTTATCAAGAAAATATTATCACAAATTAAAGATAATCGTTAATATGATAAAAAATAAGAAACTCCCAAATTGTTTAATTGATCAATTATTCAGATTTCATATTGAAGTGATCTCAAGGCCTAAAATTATAGGTTTGTGTTAGTTGATAGAACATAAATTTCAATAAAAATTAAAGGTGTTTCTTATAAAGTGAAGAAGTTATTATTGCACAAAATAATGCTCAAGAAATAGAATAAAACTATATTTATATATCCAAGAAGACACCAACCTTCAAGAGGAGGAGGAAATAAAAACCATATTGAACACTAGTCTAATGCAAGCTCCAATGGTTAAAAACTATAAAAGTGGAGCTATTGAATAGTTAAAAACTATAAAAATAGAGATATTGGATAACAATCATGACATATAAACTATTTAAGGTATATACTAGCTTATTTAAAACCTCATGATCAAGTATTTTTGTGTATGAGGATACCCTAGAATATCTATGGAGGAGTCAAGTTGTGTTACACTTGTTGTATGAGCAAAAGATCTATTCATGAAGTAAGAAAAATAAATGATCTTTATTTTCATGAAGTTTCACAAGTGATAAGAAGAATGGGAATACAAGATATGGAGAAGATATAATAAGAACATATGTTTATCAAGAAAATATTATCACAAATTAAAGATAATCGTTAATATGATAAAAAATAAGAAACTCCCAAATTGTTTAATTGATCAATTATTCAGATTTCATATTGAAGTGATCTCAAGGCCTAAAATTATAGGTTTGTGTTAGTTGATAGAACATAAATTTCAATAAAAATTAAAGGTGTTTCTTATAAAGTGAAGAAGTTATTATTGCACAAAATAATGCTCAAGAAATAGAATAAAACTATATTTATATATCCAAGAAGACACCAACCTTCAAGAGGAGGAGGAAATAAAAACCATATTGAACACTAGTCTAATGCAAGCTCCAATGGTTAAAAACTATAAAAATAGAGATATTGAATAGTTAAAAACTATAAAAATAGAGATATTGGATAACAATCATGACATATAAACTATTTAAGGTATATACTAGTTTATTTTAAAACCTCATGATCAAGTATTTTTGTGTATGAGGATACCCTAGAATATCTATGGAGGAGTCAAGTTGTGTTACACTTGTTGTATGAGAAAAATATCTATTCATGAAGTAAGAAAAATAAATGATCTTTATTTTCATGAAGTTTCACAAGTGATAAGAAGAATGGGAATACAAGATATGGAGAAGATATAATAAGAACATATGTTTATCAAGAAAATATTATCACAAATTAAAGATAATCATTAATATGATAAAAAATAAGAAACTCCCAAATTGTTTAATTGATCAATTATTCAGATTTCATATTGAAGTGATCTCAAGGCCTAAAATTATAGGTTTGTGTTAGTTGATAGAACATAAATTTCAATAAAAATTAAAGGTGTTTCTTATAAAGTGAAGAAGTTATTATTACACAAAATAATGCTCAAGAAATAGAATAAAACTATATTTATATATCCAAGAAGACACCAACCTTCAAGAGGAGGAGGAAATAAAAACCATATTGAACACTAGTCTAATGCAAGCTCCAATGGTTAAAAAATATAAAAATATATATTGAATAGTTAAAAACTATAAAAATAGAGATATTAGATAACAATCATGACATATAAACTATTTAAGGTATATACTAGCTTATTTTAAAACCTCATGATCAAGTATTTTTGTGTATGAGGATACCCTAGAATATCTATGGAGGAGTCAAGTTGTGTTACACTTGTTGTATGAGCAAAAGATCTATTCATGAAGTAAGAAAAATAAATTATCTTTATTTTCATGAAGTTTCACAAGTGATAAGAAGAATGAGAATACAAGATATGGAGAAGATATAATAAGAACATATGTTTATCAAGAAAATATTATCACAAATTAAATATAATCGTTAATATGATAAAAAAATAAGAAACTCCCAAATTGTTTAATTGATCAATTATTCAGATTTCATATTGAAGTGATCTCAAGGCCTAAAATTATAGGTTTGTGTTAGTTGATAGAACATAAATTTCAATAAAAATTAAAGGTGTTTCTTATAAAGTGAAGAAGTTATTATTGCACAAAATAATGCTCAAGAAATAGAATAAAACTATATTTATATATCCAAGAAGACACCAACCTTCAAGAGGAGGAGGAAATGAAAACCATATTGAACACTAGTCTAATGCAAGCTCAAATGGTTAAAAACTATAAAAATAGAGATATTGAATAGTTAAAAACTATAAAAATAGAGATATTGGATAACAATCATGACATATAAACTATTTAAGGTATATACTAGTTTATTTTAAAACCTCATGATCAAGTATTTTTGTGTATGAGGATACCCTAGAATATCTATGGAGGAGTCAAGTTGTGTTACACTTGTTGTATGAGCAAAATATCTATTCATGAAGTAAGAAAAATAAATGATCTTTATTTTCATGAAGTTTCACAAGTGATAAGAAGAATGGGAATACAAGATATGGAGAAGATATAATAAGAACATATGTTTATCAAGAAAATATTATCACAAATTAAAGATAATTGTTAATATGATAAAAAATAAGAAACTCCCAAATTGTTTAATTGATCAATTATTTAGATTTCATATTGAAGTGATCTCAAGGCCTAAAATTATAGGTTTGTGTTAGTTGGCTAGACACCAAATCCTAGCCATTTGAATATATATATATATATATATATATATATATATATATACATACTATATATATATATATATATATATATATATACATACATATACATACATATATATATATATATATATATATATATATATATATATATATATACATATATATATATATATATATATACATACACATATATACATACATATATATAGATACATACATACATACATATACATACATATATATATATACATACATACATATATATATAGATATATATATATATATATATATATATATATATATATATGTATATATGTATATATATATATCTATATACATATATATATATATATGTATATACATATATATATATATACATATATACATATACATATATACATATATACATATATACATATACATATATACATATATACATATATATATATATATATATATACATATATACACATATATATATATATATATATATATACATATACATATATATATATATACATATACATATACATATATATATATATATATATATATATATATATATATATATATATATATATATATATATATACATATATATATATATATATATGTATATTTATATGTATATATATATGTATATCTATATATATTTGTATGTATGTATAATTTCCAGATCCTAGCCACTAGCCAAACCCTAATCCTAACCTTCCAAAAGGTTATAAAACCCAATTCACTTTTGTGTATGAAGACCAAAAATCCATAACAACACTTTACCAAAATTGCAAGAGTAACCCTAACCGAAGTCTAGAGATTGAGATATTGAAGCCTCAAATTGATTCCCATAAATTCTACAACTTAGATCCAGATGTGGTAGGGTGTCTACATAGCCCTAGATGCAACTCTATGTTTGCAGAGACACAATACTACGTTTATCTAGTCCCCAAATGCGACCCTATTTATGCCCAACAACATTTTCAACCCTCACGAACACAAATTAAATCAGGTATCAACAAGGCAATTTGGTTTATTTATTTTCTATTTTTTACACATTATTTAATAGTGTGCAAGCACTCTATTTAAGTTTTGGTGGTTTTCTTTAATGCATATCAACATGTGCTACTGACCCCATTTTTTTGCAAGCTCATATGTGCAGGTTACAGGTCATTGGATGCTGCTAGATCAAAGGGTGGCCCACAAGGATAGTTGAAGCCCATCCACAAATTGATTGGAGCAAAAGGAGATCGAAGACACCTATTTCCATTATCTTGGCTGAAGGGGCTTTCCACCCTTTGTGTCTACTTGTAAATATAAGAATAAGCAATAATTTATTGTAATCAAGCTCCCACCATTTTGGGGCAAATCATTGTGTAAAAGAAAAGGAGATCAAGACTCCAAAATATCAATACAAAACCATTACCCATAATATGCTATTAACCCTCTTCTTGGTTGGATATGTGTGCAAGTGATGGGTTCTTGAGTATTTGTTGAAGTAAGGATGGCCTGCAAGAATATTCAAGCCCATCCAAAAATTTGATTGGAGCAACGAAGATTCATCACACCCACATTCCATTAATATGTAAAAGGGGTTTATCCCTCTTTTGTTCACATTAATCTAAAATCAAGCACGCTTTTTTGTAACCCCTACATTTTGGGATATACCATTATTATAAAAGAGAGGAGATCAAGGCTCTCAAAAATTTAATACAAAGATCATTCTTTTACTGCACTTGCTTGTTTCAATATTTATTTGTTTGGGTGTATCTTTATTGCTTACAAAATGGTGAGTTAAATCTGAGAACAAGCAATAATTTATTGTAATCAAGCCCCCACAATTTTGGGGCAAATCATTGTGTAAAAGAAAAGGAGATCAAGGCTCCAAAAGATCAATACGAAATCATTTATTTTACTTTACATTGCTTATCTCTTTATTTGCATTATTTGGTGTTATCTCCTTTTAGCTTACAAATGGTGATCATGGTGGGACCCCCAAAGGGTTCTATTTTTGGATCTACCTTGCTATCTCTAATTTACTGATCTGTGTTTATTTTATGTTGCAGGTTTTGGAGCCCCATCATGTGAAAAGTCAAAAATTCAATTCAGGAGTTCTAGAGCTTGTTCGGGTCTGTTTTGAGCCTAAGCAGATGCAAAGAACTACATCTAGGAGACCGAGGTAGATCCCCCTTTATATCTTTGGGATCCTGAGTAGATGTCCCTTTGAGTCTGGGATCTTGAACATATGTGGCACCACATTTGGAGAGCTAGTAGGAAAAAGCGAAAGGCTTCTAGGTAAGCCATTTCTGAAACCCTAGCTCTAATTTTTTTACTTTTGAAAGAAAAAGAAAAAGAAATATCTTTGCTTTTCCATATTTGTTTTCAGTGTAGGTAGTAGATCAAGCATTTTGTAAGCATTTTAGGGTTTTTTGTAGGTATTTTAAGTGTTTTTGCAAAAATCCAAAATAAGATGGTATTTTAGGGCATTTCTTTGTCTTTTTAGGTTGCAAAAATCATACTAGTTGCATCTAGGGGTAAATTTGCATTCTAGAGAGCATCTTAGGTCACATTAGGGTTCTAGATCTACCCTATTCTATTTTTGACACATAGTTAGAGATGCAGATCTATGTTTGGTCAACTTCGAACGCGACCCTATGTCTGAGCAGATGCAGCTTTGCATCTGCTCAATCCTAGATGCACCTTTGCATCTAGATTTGTGTTTTAGAAGCATCCTAGGGCCTATTTGGGGCTTGTTTGTTGCATTTAAGTTAGGGTTTTCTTTGTTTTACCTTTCTATCTACTTTTGTGTGTTTCTTGATTGCATTTGTAGGTAATAAATTTGAATTGCATGGTAGATTTGCATCTTAGGGTAATTTTGTACTTTGTTTTTACAAAACCCTAGAAAATAAAATCAAAACCTCACACACACTTTGCACGAATCATCATTCCACACCATTGCATGACAAGTGCGAGGAAAACCTCTTGAACATGTTGGATTTCATCACCAACCATCAATAGAGCCCTTAGAATAAGCCCTAGCTAGTTACGATAGTTTCTTGGACTTCATCACCAAGAAACTAGTTACTCTTGAGGATAGCTCGGGGTAATCAAGGTTAGATGCCCTTCAATTCCTAGGGCTTAATAATTAGTGGAATCATAGCTGTCGTTTATGCCCAAGCTCACATGAGAGGGTGAAGTGAAAGCCTAGGTGGGCTAGTAGCAAGGCACTAGACAACATGGCCTCTTCTAGAGGTATTTTGTTCCCCTAGGTTACACCCATCACCAAGCCTCATCTAGGAAGCTCTTTTAGCCATTCATGATTCATCCTTCATCAGAGGGGTGGGTGCGAACACACCTTTTTAGATTCATTCCACCATCCACATTGCATAGTTTTTAGGCCTAGGGTTTACATAAAACACACAAAAATAACAAAACAAAAATAAAATAAAATCAAAAGAATCAAATTCAAAACAGAACATTGCAAAAATTGAAAACTCTTGTTTGTTTGTGTGATTGTTTGCTTGATTTATAAGTAGATTTCACATCTTCACACACACATACCTTGCACACTCGTTGTTCCCCTAGCTTATGGTATTGACCCAAAGTCAAGCTAGAGATTTGGACCAGTTGCCCACAAGCCAACTACCTTCACCCATGGAGCACTTCGCTCAAACTTCCCATCCCCCAACCACTTCTATGGCTGGCCAAGCCGATGTGTCATGGACTATGTATCTCGACTTATCCATTGGACCCTCTCACCTAGAATCCACCTCAAACACATACATGATGCAGAGGGTGGTCCACACTTCTATCCTTGAGATCCCCTACATTGAACCATCCACACCTTCTGATAACCACATCACCTACATAGATTCTGATGCCCTTAGAGCCTATTTGAGCTCAACCTTCCCATATTTTTCATCCCTTACCATTCCACCCTAACCTATTCCTACCTTTCAGTAGGAACCCACCCATTCACACCCTAACAACACTAGCCATCTCTTCATTAACCCCCTCTTCGAACCCACATCCCTGAACCAAAATCCACCATCATCATCCAACCCATACATCTCAATCCCATCCACCCACACCACCATCTATTCTAACCCACTCTTTGAGGCACATACTAGTGGTGCTTCACAAGTGCCAACCTCCATCCCACCTACATCATCCAGATCCATTGACCCTATGCACCATGTCATTCCTCATTTGATCGTGATCCCCTTCACAACTTATCCTCCACCAACCTCGACCCATGTCGTAACCACTCATCATATGTAAACTTCTACCACCCATGCAACCATGCAACCCCCATCTATAATTGCCATACAACAAACATTGCAACATCTACAATAATTGCTTGTAGGTAGTGCCAATCAAAGCATTCACCCCATATCACAACACCAATCATAGGTGGTAGATTTCAATCATCATCCCACCTTGAACCAAAATATATTTTTTGCTCAAGATCCATCCTAGGTATCTCGACCATCCACAATAACCATACCCACTCATCCACTTAACAACATCATCACCTCATCAACTCAACACACAACCATTCCTCCAACTCCACATCATCATCAACCCCCACCTCATCCACATCAATCACTCCACAATCAATTCTAGTAAAATATTCAACATCATCAGATACCCACTCACATCAATTCCTTAGCCAACCAGAATCTCATCTCATCACAACAATTCATCACTCAACAAACCCCACCCACCTACACTTACCAAGCAAACCAGGGCTTCCAAGCACCATTGGAGGATCCCAAGTTCTAATTTTTACAAAATTATATTGATAGCTTGGCTATGCAAATACTTAGCATGATATACCAAAAACCAACCCTAAGATAATTGGTCAATCATCTGATCCATCCTTCGATACCATCACCACCCTATCCGATAGATTTCACCTTATCAAAGTTTGATAAATTTAAAGGGGAAGAGGACCCCAGAGAGCATGTAAGTGCATTTATCAATGCATGTTTTAGAATACAAGACAATGATGCCTTGATGCTTTGAACCTTTCCTCAAATATTTGGGGGAGATACTCTAGAGTGGTACAATCATTTACCACATCATAACCTCTTTACTTTTGAGCAATTGGTAGATCAATTCTTAGAGTGATTTTCCCTAAATGTTAGGAAGAAGACAACATTAATCGACTTGTTCAACCTATGACAATTTGAAGATGAGTCGGTTTATGATTTTGGAAACCACTGGAGGGTGATCATCACCAAGTTGCCATTCACCCTCCCTATGGTAGAATTAACAAGAATGTTCACAAGGAGTTGTTCCAAACCTATCTCCTTGCTACTTCAATTGCAATAGTATAGAACATTTGAGGAAGCTCTCACCCAAGCCTAGGTTATTGAGGAAATCAAGATTCAAGAGGGTGAGATCAAGTTAAAGAAAAAGGAATGGCAAAACAAAGGTAAAAAAGGAAATAATCATGGCCAATTCAAAGGAGGCCAAGTAAATCAAGTAGTCTTGAGCCAACCACCAATACAAACTCAACAAGCTCAAGTACAACTTCAACACCCCCCACAACAACAACAACCACAACAATAGGTTTATCAAGTGGTTCCACCCCCACAACAACTACATAACCAAGCTCCAATTACAAATAATAATCAACATTGATAGTACAATCGACCACCCTACAACTATACACCACTATCAGAGCCATTATCCAACATCTTCCAAAGGTTGTATGAAGTGCAATACATCACATTACCTCAGATTAAGCCTGAGGATCCCAACAAGCCTCATGGAAAAAACTATAAGGAGTACCACTATTGTATATATCATCGATAGAAAGGTCATGATATAAATGATTGTTATTCATTCAAGAATATTGTGCAAGACTTGCTCAAGAAGGGGACTCTCAAAATTGACAACCCTTTAGCACAACAAAATCAAAACCTTGGCATCTATCAAACACCACTACCTCATCATGAGGCTCAACAACAAGCAATAGGGGCCTCAACTTCTACAGTTCCTCCTAATCAAGTGAATCACATATACAATGCACAATAGTACCAAGGTTTTGTAGGTGTTATTCATGTAGTCACCCATGGTCAAAGGAGCACAAATAGAACACAACAATCAAGTGAACCAGCTCAAGTGGTACTCCTGCATGTAGCACCAATTCCTAGTGTGCTTCAACAACTGAACCAAACCAACCCACTTCCACCCATTCACATTCCAAGTTAGCAGCCAAGACCATCTATCACATTGAGGAGTCGATTGATGCATAGCCTCAAGTTGACCTCAGCCAAGTTATCAATTTATGAGCTCATACAATAATCTCCCCCACATAGAGAGGCATTGATGGACATCCTAAAGTCCATTGAAGTTTAGACTCAAGATCCCAATGCCTTTAACAACTTTGTGGGGAGTGTTCAAACGTGCATGGAGCCCTCGATTACATTTTATAATTTTGAGATCAAGACAATGCCATCAGAGTCACTAGATCCTCCATTGCATATCATTGCTCATATTGATCAAAAACCATTTAAGCGAGTGTTGATCGACACTGGTTCCTCTATCAATATTATCACCACCATAACACTTCAACACCTTAACCTACCATCATCACATATCACAAAATCAACCTTCACCTTACGGGCATTCAATGATGCTTTGTGCTCTATAGTAGGAAATGTTGTCCTACCTATGAGAGTGGGGGTTAAGACAATTCATACCCTATTCCATATCTTGGAGGGAGCCATGCAATACAACATACTTCTTGGGCATCCTTGGATTAGAGACATGAGGTGTGTTCCCTCAATGTTGCACCAATGTTTGAAATATGTGCATGAGGGAAAGATCCATTGCATTCCAGCCGACACAAAACCATTTAAGTACTACAACTTGATCTCAAATCCATATGAACCATCACTCCCATCCACTCATCTATCCATCACTCCACTCACCACTAGATCCACCTCAAACACAAACACATCATCCAAAGCACCCATTCTGGAAGCACTCCCAATCACCAATCCAAATCAAGCTTCCACTTCAACATCTCATCACATTCTTTCCACATCTCACCCTTCATCACAACCTACACCATTTACATTTGGTCAGATCCAATCATCACATCAAACATCCACACAAGGGGGACAAGCCTCCACATCATCTACATCACCAATCATCAATCATCCTTCATCATCCACACCTTCAATTTCACAAGCACCACCCATCATCTCATCTCAGCCTAAGCCTATAACCATTAGCCACCCTGTTCAACAAGATCCATATCTGCCTCCACCATCCAATGTCTCACATATAGATTTATCTAGTCATGAGGTGCCCTTGCAACATACACCATTTCCCCTCCTGAGCCATCAATTGTTCTTGAAGCCTCCACCTCCGCACCCACTTCATCTGAATCCATTCCAACCCAAGTTGTAGTCCATCTCACCAATCCTAGCATTGGTGAGTACATAGTTGAGAGCGTCGAAATAAACCCACCTACTATTGAGACTATTAGGAACTATGGTCACCCACATGACCCACCCCTAGCCATAGGTGTGGTTTATAACATGGGTTCAACTCCGAATAGAATTAACTTTATATATGGGGGAGTCGATTCTTCATCCGATCCACTCCCTCCTGATGAACCCAGACAATAAGTTTGTGCCAATATAGAATATATGTCCAACCTAGATTTCCCAATGAGATACTTTCATCAAGTTAATTGGTAAGGATATGGGCTAGGATAACATGAACAAAGCATTCGTGACATCATTGAGCCTCACTATCATGAAGCGCATGACTGCTTTGACCTAGGATTTAAGCTACTATCCTCTACTCTTCCCAT